>OX387297.1:3866821-5144929 GCA_947562105.1 Shargacucullia verbasci | reverse complement strand
ATATAATGCTCCTGCCGACACATCAAAAGGAGATTTTCCATGTCAATGTGTGACATCCATTTCATCCATATGGAAAGAAAGTTTAAGAAGTCAGATTAGGTACTTATTTAAAACTTTCGAGGAGAACTTTGTCATCAAGTGATACAGTACAGAATAAGCGCAATTACAGGACGTCGGACGGGCGCGGCAGAACCGGCCGCTCGCCGACCGTTACACGCGGTGCGCCTGCGCTCAATCACACGTGTAAACGGAAAACTTATTCTGAATAGACAATATTATGGAACGCTTACATCAATTTCCACTGGTCTGGTGCTGGGAGTAAAATATACAAAAGGATTGTTCCACCACCAATCCTTCCTCTGCAATATAAGTTGCAATAAACGGTCTCTTGCGCACTTTTTGAATCTGAATTCTGTTTTTTTGGATATCAGAGCCGCTTGGCGTTGAGCCAGCAGATAGAGTTATACCACTATCATTATTTAAAATGTAAGTTTATTCATACTGAACTGTTTGCGTTACAATGCAAACGATAAAAAGACGTTACGTATGTATATTATTGCTTATAGATATTAGTTATTATTATTATAATCCTTATTGCTGTCACACGTCACTAAAACCTGTGAAGCTCAAACCTGAAAATATGTTTTCTTTCCCGTAATCAGTCACGCTTGCCGTTTTTTCGGATTTTATGGAAATGTGCTGTGTAAAGATTGCTGTTTGTAGATATGACATAGGATGAAAGACTCCAAAACACAGTTTTTGTTAGCCTATCGCATCCCACCGCTTGCGCTGGGTGAACCCCATGATTTCCATGCTATTCGAATGTGCCTAGTTCATCCCTCTATCACACAATAGTATCTTAAAACCAGTCTCTCTTATATGTAAAAGTAGATAAGTGCTGTATTTTTTTCAATATTCATAATATTTAACGATTAACTTCATCGCGGACATAACATTTATTAAATTATGTGACACGTTTACGAGTAGGATGTCTATTCCTCTTGAAAATAAACAATTCTATCATAATAGCTCTTCACAAGACGACTTGCTGTAATAATATTTTATGTGCTGGCTTCTTTATTACGTGATTATAACTTTCCTGCGTTGGAAGATATTTGTTGGTTGCGTGTTGAACAGCACTCGTATGATTTAACATCCGTGTTTGACACCTTATGGTGCCTTTACGAAGCTCATCTCGTCGAGGAGCTGTCAACCGCAATCGCCCCCAGACCAACCCAGACGTCCTCATTCCATATTATGAATAATATTCCGCGATAAAATCGACGTAAAATCGGTTCTAAACGCCGCCCGCGCCACACCACTTCATCGCGTTTACGAGCGCATAGGCCCGCAACCGCAACGCATATACCTGTCATAAACTACTCATTGTAACTGTCTGAATATACATTTTATAAAGTTGGTTAATAAAAGACATATTTCGTTTTATGTTTAATGGTTTCTGCATAATATAAGGATACGATGAGGACCTTTCAGGTTATCCAACTAGAAATAGCAAACGATCGTAGAAGCTCATCAATTCTGTTGCTGTCATAAAATTATTGTTGTGAATATTATGGCGCTGAAAGGTAAAACAAACTTGAACGGTACATGTTAAGCTGTATTAATATTTATTTTTTAAGTAGTATTAATTTAAGGTTAGACATTTACGGAGAAACATCTCTGCGTCCGCATTGGTGATATCAGGCTTCGATATCTCAGAAACTATATCTAATATCACAAAGCAGACGTGTACCAGTTTTATACGATAAATCCTATGTAATCTAAGTTGCGAACTCGGACACTAGATCGTCTAGACTAACCAACGCTCTATAAACCGCAATACGATACATTCGCGGGAAAAGCGCGGGATATTTTCACGCCGACGAGGCGACGGACACTGACTGATAACTATCACGTTATAATGTTACATTACAAGGCAGACTAAGATACAGCGGCTTAGAAAGTTACCATGGATACAATTAACTTTATCTTGTAGGAATTTATAGCTTTTAAGTATAATGATAGCCGTTGGTGCTGGTGAGACTTTTATATCTAAATCAGCTGCATTCAGCGATGAAATGATAAGGTAAAACACTGCGCAATCGCAAACAAGACTACGCTGATACTTCTATATAACTAGCAAGCTTAAGGGCGTGATAGTATCTAATTATGGACAGTCAACCAGCACCCTTGCTGTACTCTGCTGAATATAAGCCCCTCTCCCTAGTTGCATCACTTCACCTGAAACTCGGCCCTTCGCGACCTTCATCCCTAGCTACCAATCTCGCTTTATTCAAAGCTGACAATCTGGCTAGTCCTCCGGCAGACCCGGCAAGCTCATTCTCACTTATGCTTTCTATTCTAAAAGCTACTTATGTCCGATAACTCCGCAGCAATTTTCCAGATATTCATATCTTCTCTCTCGTCCTACAAAAACTTCCTGTCCAAGCCAGGAGATCGGTTTCCATTTAAATCAAATTTGATTTTTCCTGAAACTGGCGTGTAGCAAAAGTCTAGAAGTCAGAAATTTTTCAGGGTTCCAGTACATATAAATTGCCGGAGCAATCAATCAATTTAGGAGTTAACTACTATTGTTTCGCAGAGGGTAGTTGCGAAGGCGTGCGCTGCGGCGGCGACAAGAAATGCGTGTTGGACGCGGAGTTAGGCGCACACTGCGTGCGGTGTGGAGCGTGCGGGGTGGCCGGCACTCCCGTCTGCGCAGTGGACGGCAGGACGTACGCTGGCGCCTGCGCACTGAGACGAGCCGCCTGCGAAAGGGGGAGAGCCCTGCCGCTCGCGTATAGAGGACCTTGTATAGGTGAGTTTATTGTAAAAATGGCCAAAAGGCTTCAGTTTAAAATTAATCTGTCGAAAAGCCATTTAGTACACTCTGACAAATCTGTAAAAATTAATTCGCACTAACAAATAAGAGGCAAATTCGCGATTTAGTCGCGTTTTTTCTCATTCATTTAACCTATGCTAAAGTCTGTAGCAAAAAGCTCGTCATTGTTCTATATAAACGTCCCCATCTAAAAACGCCAAATAATTACAGCAAACGCGACGTGCGCGTCAATATCATGCGGCGCGGGCCAGCGGTGCGTGTCGGGCGGCGCGAGCGGCGCGCGCTGCGTGTCGTGCGGCGCGTGCGGCGCGGCGGCGCGGCGCCAGCTGTGCGGCTCCGACCGGCGCACCTACCCGTCGTGGTGCCGCCTGCAGCGCGCCGCCTGCCACGCCGGCCGCGTCGTCGACCCGCTACACACTGGACCCTGCAAAGGTAGCCTTCCTAACCTATATCGGCTTCACTATATTTCCCTAACACATCCTCCGAAAATAAACCTGGCTCAAAAGAGATATTGTCCGTTTATCATCACGCTGGAAAAGCAAGTTTGTGATCAGATCCAGCTCTCTCACACCCGTGACCTACAACGCTGCTGTCCATGCTGTTACAAACACGAAACTGTTACATCATAGAACTGGAAAAGGCAACTTTTTATTTGGTTCGCTTAACTGTCATAAATTCCAACAACAAACTACTATCACCCTAACGTTATTTTTTTCTCCACAGGCAACAAAAACATAACGGACAATAGTGTGATTGAGAGAAGTGTGAGCGAAGTGGACACCACGCGCGTCCTATAGTCATAGACTTTAGATTTATCGTGGACTGATCCACTGGCTTCGTAGTGTTTGACATGCTGACAAAGATGGGGGTGCCCCATGCCCAGGCCCAGTGCTCCGGGATTTTTAGGATAACCCGTCGATAAGTCTTTGAGCGGTTTCTTCTGAGCATGAATTAAAGGGTCATCGTTTAGAAATACTCAAATTGAGAAAAATTGTGCAGTTGAAGAGTCTGAACAACCGAGTGTGGAAGAGGTCGCTCGAGCTAACAGCTACCTTTGATTTTCAATCAGTAATATCAAAACCTAAACTGAATATCTACTATAGGTGTAATTGAAAAAAAAAAAAAAAGGCCATTCCATTTAAGAAAACCGAAATCAATTTAAAATGAGTGGTAGCTCTACGCATGTAAGTGACCGCTCCACTGCTAGGTTTGATGACATTCAAAATTCTTATCTAGTAGACTTACATAAATCTATCGAGCCTGATGCACCCTTTCGAACTTTGTAGATAAATAATTCTATATACCTAGTTTTAAATAATTAACACTTACATTATTAAATTTGAGCACCAAATCGTACTTAATATTTAGTCAAAATGTTAAACATAGGGACTGTAGTTAGCACAATATTTGGAACTTAGGTACTTTCTTTAATTAATAAATTCTAATTTCCGTCTTGTTGAACGTCGCTACAATGAACGAAGCTCGCATTAGGATGAAATAACACTTTCATCGGACTGACATATTGTTCTTAAAATTTAATTAACTCTTAGTACTTTAAGACTTAAATAATTTTACTTCACGAAATGTGGTTTTAACGCTTAATGCAATATTTATTATTAAGTTACGAGTATGAAGTTTAGTGCAATAATTTTATTGAAAATTGTATGAAATTTATGTTATATGTTTTGTTTTGTTTGTCTTTACACATGGGGCGTGATGCGTGACACGCGCAGCGTGCAGCGTGGCACAAGAAACGTCAAAACGTGATTCGGGACATGTTTAGAGTGTTATCAAATACGTTTTCAGTATTATGTGTATGTAAGATTTTTAGACTATCGTTATTTTCGAAACATTTTACATTGAAAATTAAGTGATTTTTATAGACTGTAGGTAAAAGTAATTTATTGTTACTTTTAAATTATTTCCAAAAATGTTTCCAAGACTATTTGTATGTGAGTTTTATCTTCGTGAATTTCTCAAATGGAATCAAAGCAATGTGTGATGTCAAACTAGTAGAAACAACTTTCTCGGCGTCCTTCTTAGCTTTAAATAGTCAACGTTTTTCTACTATTCGTTACATGTAACGGAATAAATGCAGGACAGCAGATGGCATAAGCTTTAACGCATACTTTACAACTATAATTTAATCCATCTAATTTGGACTATTATTATTTTTAGTTGAACATTCAATTCGTGAGCGATGCGTTGATCAAATGTGCACAGTACATTTGTTTTTATTTTCTGAAACTTCGAAGAGACAACGCAGCTCAATAGTTGTTGAAGTCATTGTTTAGTCATAAAAGCTTAATAATTAATTATGTTATTTTAATTTTCTACAAACAAAAAATAATTATTGTTTATATTATTTGTGTACTTATTTTTTTAATATTGTGAACAAAACAATACATAATACAGTAGCTCGGCTCTTGTCAATTATTTCCTAGTGCTAATCACGTTGTTAACTATGTCTGACTATAATAATACTTATTGTTGTAGTTGAATTCATTGCAAACATTAGATGATTTGTATAATATATTGTCCTTGTTTCTTCATAAATATTTTACACTGGTGTGTGCATATCATTTATTATCCCTAAACATCTCTTGGGTCCGTAGCATCGGTCTTAAGAAACGTTAAATATCACGGTGGGTCTTAGCCAAAATTCGACGCAATTGGCCGTCACAATTGAGGCAACACCTCCAAATAAGTGTTTTGTGTAGGTGGTAAAAGCTCGGGTTTTAGCCCATACTTGTTTTACCTTCTAAAACAAGGGGATAGACAGAATATAACTGGAGTTGGTGCTTTGGATCAGACATACATATTTATCTACATTTTAACACGCGTTAGCACTGTAAGACAGCGTGTTAGGCCATATTTATCAAAACAAAACCATTTTTCGAAACAAAGACACTTTTATTATTGGAAAAAATTGATCGCGTTGACAAGTCCACCATAAATATTGAGATTAAGTAAAGGAATGTCAAATTTTAGATTTCATTTTTCAAATCTAGTTCATATGTTGATACTATCATATTTGGATATAACTTAAGTTTACATTAAATCATCTTATATTGAAACAAATTATTCTACAATAACAAAAGTTGGATGCACCACTAACTTTTAAAAGTATAATAATATACAGTCTGTTTCATTTTTAGGTGCGGATAATTTTAGGGCCGCAAACTTTCAAGGCAATATTTTAAGAGATCAAGGAAAATATGTTAATTCCATAACCATGGAAAACATCATCCTCGATCAATAAATTACGGCCGGATAATTAAAATATCCGTACCTAATAATGTAACATCCTATATAATGGTAATCATTTATCGAAGTTCCGAAAACACAAAATTAAAAAAACCGCGAAATAGTTTTATAATACGTAAATAATTACAATAAATGATTTTACTAACTACGAACTTATACTATGGAGTTTTATAATTATCATTCTAATTAGAGGAAGTACTTGCATTAGGCAAACGAGGCTCAAAATTAATACGGATGACAGTTCAATGGCGCCACTGTCTACGCATTATAATGTCAAATTATGTGTTACCAGATTTAGTTCCATTTTTACCCACATTAATTATGAGCCTTGTTTGTTTATAAATATCGACACTATATCGATTCAACGTTTTGTCTTTATGATCCTTCGCTTTACGTAAGATAAATCTAAGAGAGACGATGACTAACAAACAGTGCATCTCTCTCTCGCTTGTATATTTTGTCATAGGAGGATACGGGATGCTCGTTTATTAGCGACAGTAGCTGGATTATTACGTAATCAGTGCGTACTTGTTGGACTACATTATCTCGTTATATCTCCAAACACCATGTAGCCTTCTCCGAATTATTACATACTAACCAGATGGAGCTGAATATGATTATTTTACACTGGCATCTTACCTTAATTCAAGTAATTATTAACGTATCCTAAATGGGTACTGACCGCCAACATTTGTTTATAAGAACAGCAAAGAAAAATTACCATAAACACAGATGATTGCTAAATTTGAACCTTATGCGAATGATATTAAGAGTGTTTAATTAAGTAAATATTTTGACATTGTTATTGTGAATTATGTTATGATTTTTCCCCTAGTTCGGAATTCAAAATCAAATATAGGCTCAATATCGCAATCATTAATTAAATCAATTTCTTCATTACAAAAGAATGCTCCCAATCACGTCCCCATCAAACCGGACACCTCAGCCTAACCCTTCGGTGGATACCGGCGTGATGTTGTTATTCCATCGACGACATCACACAACATGTCTCCAGCGCGGTAGGCCTTCAATACCTATCAGTGATCAGTATTCAAAGCCCTTTTAATACCTTTCGTTATTGCATATGCTGCATGGTAGTCCTCGTGAAGAGTTCCATGGTCAGCGCGCTCAAGAACAGAGGGATGGAGCGGTGTTGATGTAGGTGCATCTCTACCAACTCGCCAAGAGTGGCAGAGTAGTCTGTGTGCACCATCTCAATGCCGTCGTCGTCTAGTGTAAATGTAAGGTACTCTTCGGACGATTCTGCATACATATTTGAAATTCTGCAAATAAAACAGAACAATAACGCACATGTTATGACTACTTATGTTACGCTCGATTTTACAATAGAATAAAGCTCGGATAAATTATTCTTCGGCCAAGAACTGGGAGAAGGCATGTCGGTCGTCCCGCGGCGAGATGGGCGGACGATATTGTTGCCATCGGGGGTCGGACATGGATGAGACTAGCGCAGGAGCGTAGAAACTGGCACTTTCAAAAAGAGGCCTATGCCCAGCAGTGGGCGAAGTCGGGCTGCGGATGATGATGTGGAGTATTAAATTAACAGCTTACCTGTAATTTTTGTGTCCAGTTCTATCAATTTTATACCCCAACAGCATGTAACATACGTCTCTGTACTCTTGAGCAGACGATGTGAATTCTTCCTTCAACCTGAAATAAAGTTCAATTATATATAAATAAACATGTGATAAAATAATAATGTCCTACTGACCGATTTCGGTCACGGCGGCCAATCTCAGCGGAGATTAGCCAACTATGCAAGAGATATTATAGAGCACAAGTGTGTGCGCAAACACAGGTGCTCTCTCTATTCCTTCACTCTCATAGTCCGATGGGACGGCAATCCGACACGACCGGAGAGAGATCAGGTGCACGACCAACGGCTTTACGTGCTTTCCGAGGCACGGTGTGTATTCACATACACGAAGACCCAGACCCGAAACAAATATCTGTAGATCATACAAATATTTGTTCCGTGCGGGAATCGAACCTGCACCACGTAGCTCAGCAGTCGATCTCTCAACCACTGCGCCAACCGTGATAAAATAGAGGAAACTTGAATATACTATACTATATTTTATATAACAATAGACGAATAGGACCCATCTAATCTAGGAAATAAGATAACATGGCATCACGCCCGAAGGGTTATGCAGAAGTGTAATATTGTACACCAACATTTTGCCGATGGCGTTATTGAGTTCAATGTTAGAGGGGGCGAGCCTATTACCATCCACCGGGCGCAGTTCCAAATTTAGTGCCGCTATTGAGAATGATCACACAGAAATGTTAAAAATACTTTGCCCGACCCGGAAACTGAACCCCACCTCACGCTCAGCAACCAATGAAATACTCATATTTGCTGCCAACAGGGATTCAACGCAATATATTGCCATAATTAAGTGTAGCTGTCAATCAAGATGAGTTGAAACTCTACTTGGAGAAATGTTTCAAAAGATAATATTCTCGTCGTTTTCACTTTAATTTTATTTTTGTCTATTTTTATAATAAGTGAAGTTTAAAATAACTATTATTAATAATACTGGTGTAGGTACAACGAAGTAGTGATTTGCTTTTGCTTAAAACAGTTATAACACGAAATGTTTAATATAATGCCGACATTACTTAATTGCCATAATTTGCTTATCAGACCGAAAGTTTTAGTTATTAAAAATATCCTATTGTACCGTCTATAGTTATAATATATATTTTTACGATAACTTTCTTAGGGCGCTACGTGTGACCCAAAAAAATACACGGGTTCGTAAGCAATGCGGGCGAAGCCGCGGGCGGAAGCTAGTAATGCTATAAATTTAACAGTCAAACTATCTACCAAAAACTACTGTATTAACTGTGAGCGAACCTAAAAGCGAGTGTTGTGGCACAGCTTGTGAGGGTACCTCCAGACGCGGACTGCGATTTTCCGACTTGATAGATCTGAACCTATAGACAAAAGACTATCAGAGATATTCGCTGGGCAGGTAAAAGGAGTTATTATGAAGTAAACCTTTTAAGCTTGATGCGGCTGCTCTCCAGCTGTTGTCGCAACTGCTGCATCTCTTCGGGGCACGCGCTTGAAGCGCCGCCGTCGCGCAATGCTGCTTTCAGCCTTTTTATCTGAACAAAACACATTGATATCATACGATATATAGAAAAAGTAATTTCATATTACATATATCTATATATTTTTTCAAGCTATTAACTGTATGTAAGTAAGGATTAAGTATGTCATTCCATAAAAATGGATTTTATGTAGACGCTTCATTCAGATAGATGGCGCTGTACTTGTTCAATACTAGTCGGTACATATATGAAAACACATTTATGACTAAAAAAAGCTATTTACGAAAGTTCTCTGGTTCAACAGTAGACTGAGAATTTTTACGGCATTTATTTATGGCCAATCTTCAAATGAAAACATTAATAATCCAATGAATACTGTATACAATAACAGTTAGCTATTATGATATTCTATGGAATAGATTTGTTGACTTACCTCTTCTTGGGCAGCTTCTAAGTCTGCATGTACCTTTTTCTGCGCAACAGCTGCTGGATTGTCAGCCAAGTGTAGCACCTAAAAGGATGAGTACAATATTTATAATAAATATGCTGTGCCCGCGACTTCGTTCGTACAAAATATGTTGCGCTGCTTAGCTCCTATAAGTGATACCGTAATGATACATACTTTTTATTGAGTTACATCACTACGTTGCGTTACAGCGAAAGTCCCACCAAAATCGGTCTCCTATTTTTTTAAGTTATGAGTGTTGAGACAGACACACTTTTAGTGTTTTATAATATAGGATAGAAGTTATACAGAGTGAAAACGAATGAGTCATACAGGGAAAATACCTTAGGAGATAGTTATTGTTCCACCCTGTATAAATAGGGTTTCAACCTGTAGTAAGGGTTGATTGACTGTACAGACAACATTTAAAGAATTGTATTTTAAACAAAAACCCTTTATTTAGTTCTCTGTTAGGGTTATTCTTAAGTACAACAATAAAAAAGGCGGAGTGTTAAAAAATTCTAAATCGTTCAACAACGCAAATCCATTACTCCTGCTTGTGAATCAAGAGAACTCGAGAACGATGAATTTCCATTGGCAAGACCTTAAATGAAATAGTAACTATTATTTTTTTAAATAGCTAGCTGCAGTGGCCGTGTCACGATAGTTACGATATATAGACTAAGGCGTATCACACACCAAAAGTACAAATGTGTGCATAACTCAATACATTTATCTCAGATTGCACACCTATACATATAAATGGCAATGCGCTAATACTCAACACATATCTAGTATATATCTAATAACTAGCTTCCGCCCGCGGCTTCGCCCGCGTTGTTTACGAACCCTTACAGTAAAAAGTAGCCTATGTGCTATTCCAGACTATAATCTATCTCTGTGCCAAATTTCATTCAGATCCGTTCAAGCGTTCTAGCGTGAAAGAGTAACAAAGATCCATACATCCATCCATCCTCACAAACTTTCGCATTTATTAGTAGAAGATAAAAAAACCTATGATTTTCTTGTGTACTACTAGAATTTGTGACGCATGACGAATATCATGCGACACTCACATTTGGTGTCAATGTAGTAAACAAATGTAAGACCAGTGCATAAGATCCTTGCCGGCTACAAAGTGTGATACAAAACAAATGTCTTGTAGTTTTGGTCGGTGACGCGCCTAGCCTTAGAACGCACAAAATGTAGGTGAAAACTCCATCGAAATCTACTCCCAGATCAAGTTATAGTCAGCTACACAAACAAGTAGAGAAGAGAACTTACCTTTGTCTGCGACTGCGCACCGATGCGCTCGAGGTGTTCGTGCAGTGTGTCTCGCTGCGCGCGCAGTTTGGCTGCGTCACGTTTCAGATTTTCTGCCTCCTCACGCCACTTGCTTGACTCATTGCGTAAACTCTCCACCACTGGTCAGGGATAATATAAATAACAAAGTGTATTAGTGAGGTATTTTTGTTTAAATTAGAAATTATGTATGCTGGCTAAAATTATATCTATGGCACGAAGATCTAGATTGAGTAAGACCCACTCGCCCACAGACAATACATTCTCCTTTACCAAAACTTTGTCCCGTGAACTTTGATAGGATGAGTCTAACTTTAAGATAGACCTATAAAAATGAAGAGACCTACTAGAAAGAAGGATGATATGATCACGTCACAATACATCATTGATACTCAAGTATAATCTGGTCAAAGCCTACTTTCATAGTATGAATTATAGTTACGTTTAACGTGGGCGGTCTGATCGTGTGTGGCCAGCAGGTCGCGGTACCCCTGTAGCGCTTTCTCCAGTTGTTGGACCCTCGCTGATAATAAGGCATTGCTGCCCGCACCCGCTTCACCGCACAACGTCACCGTTAACTCCTTCTCGTAGCTGTCTAGTTGTTGTCTGTAGAGGAAACGGACGGATTATAAGTATAATTATGTAATACTAGCTTTTGCCCGCGACTTCGACCGCGTAACCTACGTGCAATATATAATTTATAGCCTCAGGAATAGTGTCGCTTTCTACCAGTGAAAGATTTTTTAGAATTGGATCATTAGCCCTACATACTCACTTACAAACAAATTTTACCTCTTTATAATATTAGTATAAATAATATAAGCATTAGGCATGTATTCCCCGAAGGGTTAGGCAGAGGAGTACTTTTTGTACCCCCACATTACGGCGATACCGTTATTAAGTTACAAATAATAGGGGGCAAACCTATTGCTATCTACCGGGAACAATGATGCAATTCTATGAAGCAGTTTCATATAATTATACAGATTCAAAAATATAGATTTAGAATTGCCTAATTTCGCTACTGATTTCATATACTATATTTGAATAAACACTGAATTGATGTTTTTTTAAGTCCATTATAAATCGAGATCTCACCTATAGCTGTCCCTCTCTCTAGTGACCAGTAGCAGTCTCTTCTGCAGCCTGTGTATGAGACTCTCCTGATTCTTGCGTACTGTCAGCAACTCATTCAACTTCGCAGTCGCCTTGTCGCGCTCGAACTTAACCGTTGCCACTTCCTGTGGTCAAATATCTATTATTAATGTAAGTTTTAGGAATAAGCTTACTAAAAACCAAAATACCAATACAGTTTTCAACATTCGAAGCACCGTACCATGACTCTTATTCTTAGAAGGAATCGGCAGAGTCGTATATCGTACATTTTGTACCGTCTACAGGGCACAATTCCAAAGTCTCGGGCCCTGCTGAGAATTACAAAAAAATCCAGTAACACTGTCTGACCTGGGAATCGAACCCAGTATCTTACGCTCAGAAGCCGCGCATGCGACTAAACCAATGAGGCAGTCATTATTCCAACCAAAATATATGATAAAAAAATGGTAACAATGAAAATAATACAGAAGAACTATACATATATTGAAACTAGATTATTTTGAACTATGTCTCCAAAGGGCCTGATAGATATTGGCTATTTTATAAATCACTAGGTTCCATTAATATTACCTCAGTAAGCTGCGCTAATTGTGTATGCGTTTGCGACGACGCAGCGGTGGCATTGAGCTGGCTGTTGAATGCAGATTCCAAAGCATTAGACAACGCACGTGCATTTTCTACACCGTGCGCACGCGCAGCGTTCTTCCATTCTTCTAGTGATGATTCCAGTGAAGCTAGTTTGACCTGTAAAAATAAATATATTTTTTACGACTTTATAGATAAATATGGCGAGGCGACAGAAAGTAGCTAACAAAGTGGCGTAAAAAAAGAATCAATCAATCATTTATTTTTATATTCTGGTGGTATAAGCGATGTTAAACCATATAACAACGTAATAAAGTTCACATTACCTTGGCCTCATGCAGTTCGTTTTGTACAGGCTGCAGAGCGTCGACTCTGGATTGCAGCTGATGTACCTGTTCCTCTAACAACAGTTTGTTGCATATTCCATCCCGCAGTGATCTCTCCGTCGCGCGCAGACGAACCACTTCCTTTTCTAGTTCTGCCATGTTAGACAGACGTTTTTGTGCAGTCTGTAAGATAAAATTAATAAAATTATCGTTATTTATAAAACATCACCGTATATTTGTTCACCTTTGATAATTTATTGAATTTATGTTCTAGGTCTTAGGTCAAATAAACTTTTTTTAAACTTAAACTTTTTTTTTGTTTCAATTTTATGAAAAAGTTGATGTTTTTATAAAAGATCAAAATTATTAATTAGGTATTCGTTATAACTATAGGTATAAATGACTTTACCTTAGAGAGTTGTTGCCAGTCTTTGTAGGCGTCCCTCTCGTTCTCTAACTCCTTTAGCTTGTTGGAAACCATCTGCAACTCAAATGACTGCTTCTCTAACTGAATCTTCAATGGCGTACACTGTTCTGCCTTGCTGGTCTGTTTTGATAACTCAACCTTCAGCATTTCTACTTCAGATTGACTTCCTTCTAAAGCCTATGGAGAAATTAAAAGATTAAATGAAGACAACTTTAGGTAAGTTGCTGCACTTGAGAATTTATGTAATTCCCAGTTTGGTCTAACAGTAATGTTCAAAAATGCAGCTAGTAAATTAAGGCCTAATTTTTCAACCGTCAGGTAACTTTTATCTGAGGAATAACATTTGTGATTTAACAGCTACTGCGTTGAGTACTGGATCGCTAGGTTTCCAACTATTGTGGTTGAGCCTAGCTATACCAATTATTATATTAACACTGTTCTTGTGTAGTTTTGTGCACATTGGCTTGCATTGTACTCGCATAGTCTTTACTGTTAAAGATTGTATCCAGTTTAAAACTATTATTTTAAAGAGTATCCATAGAGTTTCTTGCCAGTCTCTTCTCCAAAGGACCTACCCCCACTATGGAACCGTGCACCTAGAATCACAACGTTTTTAAAGAGCCTGTAAAGAATAGAGAAATAAAAATATTTGACTTTGACTTTGACATTGTATAAAATATTATAATTCTTCAGATAAAACTTGTTAGACAATTGAAAAATATTCTGTATAAGAAATATGGGCTCAGCCGGCGACTTCGTCTGTGTGATCGACATATATAATTTATAGCCTATATCACTCAGGGATAATGTAGCTATCCATCAGTGAAAGAATTTGCAGATTCGGATCATTCGTTCCGGAGATTACTCCCTACATACAAACAAACAAATTTTACCTCTTCATAATATTAGTATAGAAGATTAAGGGAAATAATATTCATGAATGGATCCAGCCAATTACTGTCTCACTGCTGGTCCATACATGGAAGGCAATTATTGAACTGTTAGGATATTATGTACTGCTTTAATTATACCTGTAAAAGTTCATCCATATCCTTCTTCATTTCTGACAGTTGGCCTTTACTGCTAACATTGACTTCAAGCAGCTTGTCCTTCATATCGGCTACTTCTTTTTGTAGTTCTGCCTTCTCTTTGTCCCATTTTGTTTTATCTTCTTGGAATTGTTTTTTAACCTGCAGGTACATTGATACACACATAAATATAGCTCATTCAAATATCAATAATAATTATTATATTATTAATTTTATGCATTTAAAGATAAAATATGTTGGTACTGTTATATCTGGTAAGACTGGTAGTTGATTCTAACATTTGGGAGAAAGCTAGGTTAATTTATAATTTACTAGATTCCTCCCGCGGCTTCACCGCGTGGATTACGAACCCGTGCATTTTTTTTTTTGTGTGAAACCTTATTTCTTTTTCTAAAATAAAAGTAGCCTAAGTTACTCCTTATAACATCAGCTATCTGCCAATGAAAGTCCTATCAAAATCACTCCAGCCATTTCGGAGATTATCCACAACACACAGATAGAGATACAAAGTCAAAGTCAAATGTTTTTATTTCAACTGGGCCTTTACGGGCGCTTTTAAAACGTTATGATTCTAGTTGCGCGGTTCCAAAAGTGGGTTGGTCCTATGGAGAAGACACCGGCAAGAAACTCCATGGATACTCTTTTCAAAAAACTGTTTTACATTCTTCTTTAATACACAAATTATACAATATAAAAAACTAAACACAAAAGAAATAATAAAAAAAAGAAAAACAGTTATACAATAAAAGTATCTAAAATACAAAAAAAATACAAAAAAAAAAAATGCGAAATCACGCTAACCAAGTCGCAGGGTTTAGACAGGACGTGACAGTTACCAGGGAAGCCACATGTGCAGAAGAAAATTAACGCCACACGTCTTTATCGTCAACATAGTCTATAGTCTTATAGTATGCTTTTTTTATAAGTACTGACTTAACATGTTTTTTAAACTTGCCATCCGTTAGATCCGTTACTGATTTGGGCAGTTTATTATAAAATCGGATACTATTCCCTAAGAAGGACTTATTTGTTTTGGTTAGTCTAAATTTAGGTACTATTATTTTATGTTTATTTCTTGTATTTATATTGTGATAATCACTGTTTACTTTAAATGATTGGAGGTGTTTCCGAACATACATTATATTTTCGAAAATATACAGAGATGGCAACGTAAGAATACTAGTAACTTTAAAAAATTCTCTGAGGGACTCCCGGGATCCCATATCATAAATAGCGCGAACCGCCCTTTTCTGGAGTATAAAAATAGCGTCTACATCCGCCGCTGCCCCCCACAACAGGATTTAATAAAAGAAAAAATTATAGTGCCCTTTACCTATACTA
Source organism: Shargacucullia verbasci (assembly GCA_947562105.1). Taxonomy (NCBI): domain Eukaryota; kingdom Metazoa; phylum Arthropoda; class Insecta; order Lepidoptera; family Noctuidae; genus Shargacucullia; species Shargacucullia verbasci. Next base: position 5,129,145 of record OX387297.1, on the reverse strand, counting down.
TTATATAAATTTAGTAAAAAGCTATTATTTTGACATTACAAACAGACTAGTGATGTAACAAATATTCGCATTTACATGTTCAATGTTCCACATTTGGTTGCAAATGCGAATATCCAACCCAACATTCGTGAATGCGAATATATAAGTGTACTATCCGGTTGTGTTAGTTGTGGATATTTGGACCAATTTTGCTCAATGTCCTTTAATCAGTTGCATTGTTATTTTATAAATTATCTTTTCATTGTGAAAGCGAATATAAAAAAAGACGCGAATTTTCGCGAATCGAATACGAATATTCCACCACTAAAACAGACACTTCAATTTTAATTATTTGTATAGATAACTGTGACTATTATAAGTTATAGCTAATAATCTTATAGATATAATCTTATAGATTATAAGTTATGGGCTATCTAGCAGGCAAATGATAGCTTTTTCTATTAAAAAAAAAAAATCTAGACCCACAAACTATATCTCAACTGTATGTGTATTGCTTAAATGGTTTAGAAGAGATAAAATATAATAAGCAACCTCATTAAACTCATCCATTTGTTCTTGATCCCTCTTTCTCATTAATGCCAACCTCTCTTCTACATCTTGACGAGCTCTCTGATCTCTCTTTTGTGAATCTCTAAGAGATTGCTTCTCCTCTTCAAATAGAATCTGCATTTCTTTACTTATCGCATGCTGCTGGTTTAAGAGGGATTCTAGCTTGATTATCTGTAAGGTAAGCAGATAGTATATTCAATTCAAAATATTTATTTCAGACAATTATACATCCATACTTGGTTAGTAACAAGGCTTAAGAACTATGTTAGTAATTTATTTTACCATGATGTCCCCACTCTTCATCACCGAGTACACAAATATGTGTTATGAATTGTGTATAACACTGATACTTTTTGAAAAATCATTTGAGTTGCGTGATTATGTTTATTATTTATTATTGTCATGAATATGATAGACTATAAATAGAATTGCAAGGAAAGATACATGAAGATATACAAAACTTAAGATCATCCGGCCCATCTTGGGCAGTTAGCATCTATACTGCTCACTAGCTAATATGGGATGGGCCATTCTCATGTCACATGCTGACACTACAGAACAATAAAAAAATAATTTGAATATCTTTTTTTTATTTGTGATGTGCTTACACTTTTTACACTATTATTTTTCTAATAGAACAAATTCGCTTCCACTTTTTTGCTTCAAATGAAAAGTATTGATAATGATATTGATAGTTTTGATGATGAATGATGAAGAGTTTAAAACTAAATATAATTATGCAAATGAGTTTTTAATTATCTTGTGGAGGGTTGACAAGATCCACCATGCAGTTTTACCTGGGCCCTGGCTGCTATCAGTTCGGCCTTTTGTCTCTTAGCTTCCCACGGCGAAGGTGGCGCAGACACAGGCGTCGATGGCGAACTAGTTGTCCGCATACGTTTTTCAGGTGTAAACGCATCACTGTTGCCAATACTAGACTTTCTTTTACCAAGTGACAATAGGTTATTTATACCTGCAAATATTTATTTACATTAAAACTGTTTTCATGTAATTATTGCTGTTTATAAAGCGTAATATACGCGTCACAACATTACCTTCTTTCAGAGATTGATTACTATCAGAAAAACTCAGTCTCGAAGCGGCGGATAGTTTGTCTCTCGGTGGGTCCGTATTTATAACCCTTCTGAATGGTTCCAAGACATCATTGAACAGAGACATGTCTCCGTCCTTAGCCATTTTGCAACCAGTTGGTGCAATTTAAACTATATTATAAAATAAAAAAATCAATGTATCACGTAAAACACAAACATGCACAGCACAGACGTACAGAAAATCTGACAGATTGATTCCCATCAAAAATCGTAGACTAGACTTGTATAATCGTAGAATAAAGCGGCGGTCTCCACAGATTATAAATATACGACAAATCATTTGATGATTTGTTTTAGTCGATTACTCAACTACTGTGTGTAACAAATCGGGACCAAGTGCATCCACTCGAACATAACAGTGCAACAAGGAGTTTATTTTGGTATTTTCATTCGAAAAAGATTTGCCTTGAATAAAGGAAAAATAACTGATACGATTATATGCAACTAATATTACACCGTATATTATAATCGCAAAAATAATAACGTTATTCATAGATATTATACCTGTATAAAGCAACTAGTCGAACTATTAGAAAATTAGTAATATTATTTAAATTGTATCAGAGAATTATAATAAAATACCGATGCCGATTATTTTGTTGGCAAAAATAAAACATTAAACGGTAAACGCGCACAAGGTCTGCAAAAGTCACTTTATACTTAAGAGTCCATAGCAAATCAAGAACCCCTCGATAGAATTTACTATGGGCCCCACGCTTGCTTAATCCGGCACTGTCAGTAATGTAGGACGCGTAGGTAATGCAGTAACTGTAGTGATGTGTTTAATTATTACTGTGTGTTCGTTTAGTAGTATTGCATGAGACTATAGTTTGTGAAATAAAAACTAAAATATTTTTTATTACAATACCAGACCATTACAAAATAAGAAATCAGAAATAATATTATAATCTGAAATTATATTTTTATTGTTATTTGTCATTATTAAGGCAGCCATAGTAAGAATTCTATTGATTCGATGTTAAAATAAAATCGATACTGGAATGAAAAATGTATTTGGAAAAACATCGAAACAATTCGATCGATGTATCGTATGCTAAACATCGATGCTATGCATCAATGTTTAATGAATATCCTATAAATGCAATGGGAAATTCCTGTTATGCGCGGTAAACACTTCAATGTTTTGATTATGAATTTTTAGGTTATTTCATAACCATTCAACAATATTATTTTATAATATCGGTTCCGATCAAAGTGCAATTAAATATTACAATCTAAAATGGAAGTTGATGCGTCGCAATATTTTTCAAGTTATGAAGATTTAGAAGTAGGTAACTAAGGAATGTGATGATATGTCCATCCATGTTCATAAAAATCTAAAATTTGAATGATCTTTGTATAATATCTTTTTCTAGATTCACAAGTTGATGCTGGAAGATGAACCAAGAACCCTAGCATATAAGAATGCAATCTTAAACAACAAAGCATATTTTAAAGATAAAATAGTTATGGATGTTGGATGCGGAACAGGAATATTGTCTATATTTTGTGCTCAAGCTGGTGCTAAGAAAGTATTTGCTGTTGAAGCCAGTAATTTGGCGAATTTAGCTAAAGAAGTAGTGAAGGAAAATAATTTTGAAAATGTTATAGAGGTTTGATTATAATCATTGTTGTATAGGTATATAATTTGTATAGGTATGTGATTACTAGTTAAAAATAAGCCACCGTCTTATAATTTGTAGATAGAAGGGGGGCCAAGTTTTCTGGAGTAGACATAGCCTATACCCATGGATCTAAATAACAATTGAACACCTAACATTACAAAACATATTTTACTGTATTGGTTTTCTGCATATTAGAACATATATTGGCACAGTGGCTAAACGATTATCTTTCTACGCTAAGTGTCGCGGGTTCGATCCCCGCCTGGAACAAATATTTGTATGATCTACAGATAATTGTTTTGGGTCTGGATGTTTGTGTATGTGAATATATGTGTTTGTAAATGCATCCACGATACAGGAATTATGCCTAGTGTGGGGCAACATTAAAAAATATTTAATTTGACAGCCTATAGTTACTGGAGTTCTTAGTGTGTACCCACATTATAGGACAAATATTATGAACAGGTAATGTATTCTTTTTAATGGATTAGCTAAACAAATGGTGTAACTTTTAGGTGATCCACAGTAAAGTGGAAGATGTAATGTTACCAAACTACATGAAGGTAGATGTCCTAGTATCAGAATGGATGGGCTTCTACCTGCTGCACGAGGGTATGCTGGATTCGGTTCTGTTTGCCAGGGATCGGTTCCTCAAAGATGGTGGGGAAATGTTCCCTGAAAGTGCTGCTATTTACATTGCTCCATGTAGGTAAGAGGGATAATTATGATATGATATCAGAGATCATCTATGTGCAGTCAGCATTATACCTTCTTTAATTTAAGAACTCTGCTCTTATCTTTGGCGTAATTAACACTGTATTCTATTCTCTGCCTTAGTTTTAACCTCATGATTAACAAGCATTAGTTCAAAGTAGTGATCACCCAGTGAACGGATAAGATATATGAGATTAATTGTTTTACTGAGTGTGAGGTTTGCTTTATGGGGTCAAACAAAGTGGTATTGGATTTTTCTGTATGGCAAATCTCTCTTATGATATGGAAATATACAATGAGGTGAGATCCGAGTGTATGTTAGTACACCTTTGACTAATCCTTGAGGGAATAGTGATGCTAAACTATAAGATATATTTGAGACTAATTTCAGTTTGTTTCTTCTTTCTTTATCACTATTTGTGAATTTGTCTTTACTAAATACATTAAAAATGTGTCATGTGATGTATGTATTTATTTTTTAGTGTTCCATCCTTATATAAGAAATGGGACAGTTTACATGGAGTATCTATGACGTCATTCGCCCGAGAGCTCAGGGCAAGCAAAGGGAACAAGCCAGAAATCCTTACCCTCCAACCTGACGACTTGTTGGGCCCCGAGGTGGCATTGTGCTGGGTGAACTTGAGAGAGGATGAAGTACATGACTTAAATTCATACAGCATACAACATGTTGTTGGTAAGATTTTTATATTGGTTTGATAATTAATAATAAGAGTTAAAGAGACACTACATCCAATAAGACATTGAGACGAGGCTATTGCCATCACTGGCCACAAATTCAAATTAAAGTATGTTAAAAAATTTTGGAATACTAACCCTTTGCCTGGCCTGGGAATTGTATCCACGGTGTCCAGGTAAGGAGCAGTTAGGATCAGCGGCGTGCACAGAGTTTTTAGACAGGGTAGGCAGAAAATTTTAAAAGCTTACTTATCAAAAATACCTACTGCATGTTGGTATTGGTTCGTCGTCTTGTCGATTAAATAATGATTTATGTGATTTGCCACTTCAAATATCTCATAATAAATATTTATCTGAGTTATGTAGGGTAGGCAGTTTCTTTTTGTCTTTATGAACTGCACGCCACTGATTAGGATTAAACAAAAGAGGTTAGTACAATAGGTTGATATCATATTCGGCTGAATAATAAGTACCTCATATGTCAGGTAAATAAAAAAATGAACTGTTGTCAAAAAAATCAACAAAACGGCGAAATCAAAAAAAAATGTTCATAATTTTTTTTTAAATAATAAATCAGTGATAAATTCATCTGCCTAACCTATTAGGTACCTTAATACTTAGGTGCCTAAGTATTAGAATATAAATTAATAGCAATGACTGGATCAAGTGAAATTATGTTAAAATGCTATTTCCCTTTGACTCGTCTTCACCTCCCTATGAAGTCCTGAAAATGAGAAATTATGTCAAGAAGTCTGCGTTAGTTAAATTAAAACACCAAATAATAGGAATGGTAAAGTAGTTTCAACTTATTAAAATTAATAATACCTACACAGAAGATATTACGACAGAGGCTGTTAAGGCTAGGTCACTCCTGAACGACAATCAGGAAAATAAATACCAATTATTTAAGATAGAAGCGCTCGCTTTGCCCGCCAAATTCAAATTGTATGTGTTTTTCGTAAATTGTAGATTAATAACACATTTTAGGTTAAAAAAATAAAGTGGCAATAGTAATAATAAAGACGAAATCGACTTTCAATTCAGTGCTAAAATTGATGTCCATTACCTACCTTTGTTACGCTGTAGACACGCTGTTCTGTCGTATTGTAGTTACTATTACTGCTTGCCTATCACATCCCATCGATCCCATCGATTTACAAGCTATTCCGTTCTTTGCCAAATGTGTCAAGTTTGTCCCGCTATCACTTTTGACGACTAACTCGCCGCCATTTTGCTGTGTTCAGGACTCCAATAAAATGAAACATACAACAATTTTATTCCAGGTGCAAGCAAGAACGGTGACTACCAAGGCCTCTGCCTATGGTTCGAGTGTAATTTCCCCGAGCTTCCTAACGGTACAGGAGACGGTCGCACAGTTCTGGACACAAGTCCGCAGAGCCCGCCTACACATTGGAAACAAACTGTGATAGTACTGCCGCAGCAGCAGGACGTTGAAGAAGGGGAGCCTATTGCCTTCCAGTTGGATATGAACAGGGATCAGGTTAATGGCAGAAGGTACTTTTTAACATATTTGTTACTAGGTTCTTGGCGTCTTTTTCATCATTTACAGGATTTTTTCTAGGATGAAAGTGTCGATTCTATATATTTATCTAGATAAAATTTAGCATCTGTACTAAATGATATCAAATATGAAATGAACGATAAACAAACTTCAATCTTAAAATCACTACTATTTTATTTGAATTTGTGCACCAATCAATCGCAATTGACTATTTTATCCCACAGCTGGACAAATACCACCATTTTATGTATTCAATGTGAAGTATTAACTTTTATCACTCTTACTGTTAGCTTAACCCTAACAGAACAAAATAAACGTCATTAGTTTGGCTAGATTCTGCTCCTATTCAACTCAAAGTACTAGTTACTGATTTATGTTTGCAGGTACAACTTACAAATGACAATGTTGGACCCCGAAGCAGTTGAACACCCCCTGCCATGTTCATGCCATATGACCAAGTGCATATTGACCAAGACCTACATGATGCAGCATGCCGAACACGCCATGAGCCAAAATAAAGAGAACAACACAAGTGTCTTACAAGATGAACAGATTGATGACGATGACGACGACGATGATGATGACAGTTAAATAAAACGTATTTTGTACATCTTTAGTATTTTTATTTTTATAAATAACAATTAAAATTAGTATATATGCATTTAGTAACAGTATTTGGTGGAGAATAAGATCAAACAATTACATCATAGCATCACGCCTGTATACCCCAAAGGGTTAGGTAAAGGTTTACTTTTACAACCTCATTTCGTCGATTCCTTTATTGAATCCCATGTAATATTTTTCTTTTTGTTTTTTTTTTAAATAAATGTATCCTTATTTACTCCTTATTACATCAGCTACCTGCCAATAAAAGTCCCGTCAAAATCAGTCCAGCTATTTCAGAGATTAGCCTATACAAACAGACAGACAAAAATTGTAAAAAATGTTATTTTGGTGTATGTACCGTATATATGTTCATATGCATGTAGTAAAAAACGGTTATTTCAATATTACAAACAGACACTCCAATTTTATTTATATGTATAGATGTATAAGTAGATGTATGGTGTTTTCACGTCGCTACAAAAAAAAAAAAAAGGTTGTGACGTTATTTGTTAGAGTTCTTGTGCTTCTTGCTTCACAACAGTAATTCCCACAAAACACTTTACGTTATTGGCACAGCTCAATAATATTATCAATAAAGCATTAACTAACTAAGAAACTCGCAAATGAGTTTCTTATAAAAACCTTAATTTGGAACTTTCACAATAATGTAGTTCTCCCGGTATAACACCCTCGGATGTAATTGTTTATTCAAGTTAGTATGGAATAAATCCAAAGTCAACGCCGACAAAGTCGCGGGCAATAGCTAGATTACTGCCTGAGCGAAACGTGGATAAGCAATTAGCTTTCAACGCTACTTGTTGCAGTATTCCACTTCCCATCACTTGTTACGTGATTGTGTGGACGTGGAATGTTTGTCAACGATACCCACGATACAGAACAAACCCCGAGTGTTGCGAAACATTTGTCTTGCTTGTTCAGTATCGCAACATGTTGGTAACAGACTGCGTGAGCTGCGCCTCGCCGCTGAGCCATCGGTTGTAGTCCAGCCTCATGAGCAGCCGCGCTAGGTACACGCCGCACGGACGATCGCGTAACGATACAAGGAGCTGCATCAACTGCTTCACTAGTTTATTGAAGCTGAAAAATGACAAGAAATGTGTGAATAAAGTTAGTGTAAAATTCTATGTGTAAGCAATAGATCGATCTAAACAAATATAAATAAAATTGAAGTGTATTTTTGTTGTCAAAATAACAGCTTAAAGTACATACGGTACATATAAAAATAAATTGTCTGTCTAATCGGTTTATTCACAGTTTAATTCTTAGTTTATATTTATGAAATTATGTTTTAATTTTATGTTTCATGTAACATATTGAAACGCAATATATATTGTTAATACTTTTATTTTGGAAAAAGAATTAGGGTTCCGCGCAAAAAAAAAATCACGGGTTCGTAATCCACGCGGGCGAAGCCACGGGCGGAAACTAGTCGTGAATATAATACAGAATGAAAATAATCTTTATTGTACACCAGTTTTGAAATAATAAATAGCGAGTGTTTTTGCTGGGATTCTTATGCCCATCTTCTTGAATTTATTCTGTTACTCGTTGTATAAAATTCAACTTGTCAATCAACGCTACAATCGCAGTCCTCTGTTGGATAATAAGCTTCTTCTAAGATTCGTCACTACACCTTGTTCTACGCCGGTACGGTCCGTCCCAGTTCCCGTTCAGTTAAACATTGGGAGAAAACCGCACACTTCACACCGCGCACACTTGAGTGGGCTCCAGAAAATTCTCGATTGTGTGTCTAGTCTACCAACTCGCACCAGCCCAGCGTGGAGAAAATCCTATCAATCTGAGAAGCCTGGTGCCCTGCAGTGGGCTTGCAATGAGCTGAATATTTACCGATCAGAATATCCTCTGATGTAGTAGTCCTCGGCCTCCTTATCAACGCTGTCGTTCATGCTGCAGAACGAGTGGCAAAGTTTCAGCAGCTCCATAATGTTGCAGAACACTGGATTGTTTAATGAGTCTGTTGTGTCACCTGAACACTCACTGTCACAAGACTGGAAAATAATGTTACAACATTATTTACTGGAAGTTGTAAAGGAAATTTCTAGCTGTGAAAAACTTAAAAACGTAGCAATATAGAATTTCTTTCTGTATTGTGATTACAAACATAATTCTCATACAAACACTCAAACCCGGAATAAGTAACGATTCCTGGATGCAGCTTATCTAAGATCCGAGAGCTATTTCAGATCTAGATGTGTATGCAAAAGAGATATGTTTCTAAACTGTACCCACGATAGATACAGGAGATAATGAGCAATCCCGTTGTTGCAAAATTTGTTTAATACTTACAGAAGTGACGGTCAAAAACGATTGGCTGAGTATATCAGCGAGGAACGTAGCGTGTGCCTTCTTGAGTTTCTCGAAGTCATTGGTCTTATGCACTGCGTCCATCAGGCGCGAGAAGTTGGTCTCTAGCACGTCGGCTTGCATGTAGTGTTGGAGGTTGTCCATTAAAAACATCAGCTTGTTGTGCAGTTGGCACATTGAGAAACTGGAACAGTGAAAACCAACATAATAGAGTAATTCATCAACTCGTCTTACATGTCTACGGCCCGTTTAAGACGACTTGAAGAAAATCAAAATAGGTAATATTTTCATTCAGCAACTCGTCCCACGTTACTATCAAAATGAGAAAAGGTACAATCGATAGCAAAAGTGTTAGTGTCAGTCAATCAGGACAATTAATTATATAAATAGAAGATAGATGAACAAAACGAAAGTGAAAATTCTTAAAAAAATATTGTTATATCTTGTGTTGCTAACTGTACCAAACGTTTAAAGTTCCACACAAAAAGAAACGTGGGACGGGTTGCAGAATGAAAATAACATAATAATGTTACTGCGACAAATAAACAAACAATTTGTGGGAACATAGACGTTACCTACGTAAGAAAAATCTGATCTGAACAAACAGTGCATCCATTTTTAGCGTATATATTTTCCTTAAGAGCGATAGCGATAGCAACTATCTATAGATTTTGCTTCCGTAATACGGGGGCTAGCCAGGGTAGCGTCCTAACGCTAGATCCTAATCTAGCAAGAGAAAGGAAGCATAAAGTCGCACTCAGGTTATAATGCATATAAAACTTTTCCTTTTGTAGGATCCAAGCTAGCTCTTTGTAAAATTTAATAACGGTCGGTTCAGTGGTTTAGTTGTGATAACGTAAAAAAAAGACAGAGTTACTTTCGCATTTATAATAGTGTTGACGTGTCAAGTTCTATTCACGCGGTCCGAACTATATAGCAATTACGTAAGGAAAGCGACTTATTTATTTTTTTATATTAGAAATTGAGGTGAATGGGTTTTGAGACATATACACGTAATTTGGCTGACTCACCTAGTAGACTGTTTATAAGTCTTCCATAACGCATGTAAGTCATGCTGAGTCTTTTTGATCCTCAACAAGAGTCGGAACATGTCGTTATACCGCGCCAGTACTTCCGGCGTGAATAGCAGATGTAGCGGCCATTTGAAATCGTATTTGAGTATTATGCTGGACCAGCCATCTGCCACTGCAAACATATTATCGGCTTGTTAATTAATAACAAAACGTAACATCACGCCTCTATTCTCTGAATGGTTAAGTAGAGGTATACTATACACCCACATTTCGCCGATGCCGTTATTGAGTCTCATGTAATAGGGGGTGAGCTTATTGCCCTGTACCGGGCACAGTTCCAGACTTCGTGCTGCTACTGAGAATTTCCGTACAAAAAACCATAATAACACTGCCCGACCCAGGAATCGAACCTACCGCACCAATGAGGCAATTAATTAATATTATTAAAATTATATCCAAATATAAGTATGTATTCAATAGGAACTTTTTAGTTTGGTTCATTGATAAATATTATTAGGGCTTATTCACATCAGCGTTAAGAGCTCAGCGTTGGCACTAGCGACATCAATTCATCGCTGCGTGAGCGCTGTTATCGAAACTACATTCTTCAGGCTTTAGAATTTCTAATACCTACTTGGGTGCAGTGTGTCCAGTGCTCATTTTCAATTTATTGGAGAAAAAAAGTAACTTTAAAAATAATGTTATTTACCAATTTTATACATACCAGTAGTACTATCATCATCTAGAGTGGTGTTAACAGAGATGTTAGGTTTAATGTAGGGCAGTTCAAAGCTGAACTTTTCTATATCAGCACTGTTACTCAGAAACACTGCTCTTGCCGCCAACTGGAACGCGTGATTCATATCTGGAAAAAATAAACTAAATTCAGAATTTTATTCAAGAATCTTTGTTTTATCGCATTGGGTCTGTTATTACAGAACAAGTTCTTAGTAACATACCAGCATCACCAAACGATACAGAACGATACAGCTATTAGCGAGCAGGGTATGAAAATTAATTAAAGTGTCGAAATAATAATATTTGATGGGCTCGTAGTCTCATAGCTACTCCGCAGATCAAGAAGATCTGCGATGTTAAGTAGTGTTCTTGATACATACAAAACCATCGAAAATTAATGTTCCTAAGTCATCTTGTTGCCATCTGTTTTTAGTTCGCTTTTTTCGCCGTTACAGTTTAGTTTGTTTATTATGACAATATTAACATCATTCTTATGATACACTCTACTGCTTACAATCTAAAACCACAGAACTTTGTCCAGGTTGCCACGGGTACAGTAAGGCATGGCGGGTTAATTTTCGCAAATCCATATCAGAGCGCGTATTTCCCGTGGTCAGTGCCGGATTAACCACGTAGCAAGAGTAGCAATTGCTACGGGCTTCGCGCAAAAGGGGGCCCCGCATATCCAAATCCACCTATGTATAGCGAGAGCGTAATTTAAAAAAAAAACTATTTGTTGTTACAAAAACGTGAAACTTATATCTGTTTTCCAACTAAGACAATCCACGTCAGACAATCGTTAACCAATTATTTTGTTGGCGAAAATAAAACAGAATTTCATAGGTAAATGCACAAATTTTACAAAAAGTCGCTTTATACTTAAGAGCCCATAACAGATCAAGGTCCCTTGATCTGCAACGGGCCCCGCGCTTGCTTAATCTGGCACTGCCCGTTGGAGAGGGAATAACGGCTATTCGATCTAACCCAGTTCATGAAGAGCCAGACTTTTGATGTTGTCGACGATCTCTCGGAGTGCCTGAGCTACGGAAGTACTTGGCCCTGTGTGCGACCTCAAGGCGCTGAGTATCACTACTTGCCTCTAGTAGATGTTCGTGCTGTAGGCTTGTCGAGCATAGGAGCAGTTAGCCTCAACAGCTCCAGGAACAGTTCACCGCGGCCGAGGAGGTAGAAGTCTTTCATCAGTCTTAGCTCGTGGATCAGTTGCGCCTCTTCCACTGCGACCGTCCAAAGGTGCTAAAAGTAAAAGACCAGGTGAAAGTGAAGACCAAACTTAGCGTTGCGCACATAGCAATTACCGTTTCACCCGATTCACTTCGTCCGCAGAGAAACATTAAAAGGATGAAATAGAGGGTCAAAATTAGTATGAATACTTTAAATGCTGGGAGGGAGGGGGGATCTACCTCTTAGGGTAAGAATTTTGGGAGATTTTCTTTTCTTTTCTTTGCAGATGCCTCAGATTTTCCTCAGTTCCTGAGATTTTGTGATTAGTCAGTGACCAACTGATATTTCGATTTTATGTATACAGAAAATTGGTAACTATCGGTAACGGCACGCACAATCTCATCAAGCTTTTGCCTGACCTACGTAGAACTCGCGCTCAGCAGTCGAAAATAGGGGCTTATAAAAATGTAGACTGTACAAGAAATATATTTCTATGACAATACTGCTTTACCTTTGTAACACATTCCTTAATTTCTCTGATAACACCTCTGAGATTACAAACTTCAAACACTTCAGGGTTCTTCAGCTTCTGCAACTTCTCATGAAACTCAGCTTCTTTATCTTCCCAAATGGTGAATCTTCAAACAATCACAATACATCAGTGATTATCAGTAAACTGCATTTGAACTTCATAAAACAGGTAAATTGTTCTAGTGTTCACATGTGTGAATGCCAAGCTGTCTGTCTGCTGTCTTGGTTTGGGATACTGGGATTTTCTGTAAATCTCAGAAGCATACCAATATTTGTGCCCAATAAATTCTCTATTTCATGGTACTTAAATTATATCAGGGAAATACTGTTCAACTTCTGCTTAACCCTTCCAGGAATACAGGCAGAATATGTTTAGTTATTAAAATAAAACAAACCCATTTCCGAATTTCAAAGATAAAAAACAAAATGAAAAAAGAAAAAAATCCTATTTACCTTCTAGAATCTACTCCACACTTCTGCAAAGGCATCAATGTCCTGCTGGCCACAAATGAACTAGTTTTCTTCACCTTTTTAGGATCATAGCCAAAGAGAATAATAGTCTTGCCAATGAACAGTATCTCTTGTGCAAGAGAAAGAGGCACAAAGTATGGTATCATTTGGGTATTCAGAATATACCCACATTCTAAGGTTGTATCTTGGAGCTGTAATAAACAGTTACAATATTAGATATATGATATACATATATATATATTTTTAAACTTTGTCTCGTAATTATACTTACAGTGGACACAAGGGATTTCTCACAAGTATTTGTAGTAGATGGAGAAGACAGGAATGTTTCTGAACTCTCTTGAGCCTGGTTCTGCAATATGAAGAACTCTTGATATGGATCCTTCAGTTCACCATACAGAAGCCAAGTGCATAGCTGGTTCACAAACACTTTGTTGACGCATGAGAATATTCTGAAAAATAATTTTAAAGTAATTAAACACCAATTAAATAAACTTAAAATAATTGGATGAGGCTAGCATACACTAAGATAGCATGAAGATTTAAAAAAAAACAAATAAACCAACTGGTCCCTTTTATATTTTTCAACCTGACTAGATCTATATTTGATGTCCAAGAAAAGTATATTTTCCTATATTCGATTTGTTTAGGTATTTAACTAAAGGTAAACAATCTTGATGTGTCTTTTTAATATTTTTTGTTTAAAACTCAGTTAAAAAATAAAACACTACTAAAAACCAATGTAAAACAACAATAACCATTACCAAATCAATTGAATCTAGGATTTAAGCAGTAGTTTATTTGTTTAATATATGTTTATGTAAAAAGTCACATCAAGATTGTTTACCTTTATTTAAATGACTAAACAAAACGAGTATACTTAATTTTAAGCAGTTAATGACACAAAGTGGACACAATAGAAAATATATTATTTGTTGCTTGTTGGTGTCTGTGGATTCATTAATTAACTTAAAATCTAACCACCTGACAACAGCTTCATGCACCCTTTCATTGCCATTCAATATGTATTGGTGCAACAAGCTCAATATTTGGCATCCAGTCAGCCTCCGATGTTCAATTGTTGCTATAATCTTGTTCAATGTATTGAACAGTCCTCTGTACTTCTCGACGTAACTGTACACAAATGATAATGTGTAGTTATGATTACCAATCACTAGGCCTTCTACCTCCATTAGAGTTTTCTTATATGACTGTAGAACTTCAGTGAAACCTTCGCTGAGTGCTTGCGAGTACAGACCACAAATCTTCAGCCCTAATAATGAAAATTATGCATATAGTTTTACTGTTTTGGTTTGTGGTCACTTAGAGTTACAATAAGCAAAAGAGTTTGTATGAATAGGAAAACAAATAGGAATGCTTTTTAGTACATATTTTATCATTAAAAGACCTAAGAAAAAAGTTGAGATTTCCATAACATCAGAAGTATCAAGCATAATATAATGTACAGGCATGTTCATTGAAGTCTGAAGAAAGCATCTTATAAATAAGAATAACAGTATGACACATCTTCCATTTTTAAACACTCAATCTGTAGAAGTCTACCGGTGGATACGGCTGTTTTTCAAAAAGGCTGACACTTCTCTTACGTGTTTAATGATAACGTATAAATAACTCACCTGCATGAGTCTTTCTAGATCGAAAACCAGTAGCTTCAACAAAATGTTGAATTTTGTGGTGACTTTTGGCTATGTCATTTATTCTGCCAAATATTTCTGCATCACCCTGGTTAGCATATGCCACTAAGCTATTCTAAAAATATATTAAAGTTTTTATATAGGAAATTATTATAAAATTTCATAAAACAAAATATCATCCAAAATCCTACCTCCGACCCGGTTTCAGTAGTAGAATGAGAGCAATCCCATAGGATTAGTAAAGCGTCGTGAATCATTTTATTTCTACAAAAATATATAGTGAATATTTATAAATCCAATCGTATCACTGGTTACGGATACCGATCAACCGAAACGAACAAACAAATAATAAAATTACAAATTCAAAATAGTACTTGACGTTTACATTTGTCACACAGCACAGATAACATAATGTTATAAAAAATATCATTCAATAATTTCCTATTAAAAAATAATGTTTTTAGTCGATTTTGAGATAATAGAGGATTCAATAATGCCTACAATCAGGAAAAAAATATTATTTTAGTTGTTTATTTAATTAATATGATTTTAATTCTCAGAATAAATACAATTTTAGAACTCAATAACATTATATTAATTGAATTAATTGTATAGAATACTAAATCATGATAATGGATCATGCAGTTCAAAAAGATCATGATACTTTATCCGTATGGACATGTAACCTTGAAAGTTGAAATGACGCATGAACACAGGGCTGTCAGAATATTATCTGTATGGCGCGAGCCTAAACTTCGTGATCGTGAACAAAAGTTTGGGTTGCTCGTGGTTGTATGCGCCCACGCTGCGTTGACTCTTCTATATAAAATTATTGATTTTATTTGTTGAATCTGACGTAGATTTGTGATCTTGATACTGTAAAGACTCCGATTTGCCAAAATAACAATAGATTCTAATATAACACTCATGTCGGCAAGACAGAAACGGTTAAAGTTTATTTGTTTGTTTTCAATATGTGTTTATGAATGAATTTTTAGAATGGCGGAGGCTTGTAGATTTGGAAACCATAACACAGAAAGTAAAACATCGAACAATCAAGATGAAAACTTTTGTATCATTCATGTTTTATGTGTATTTATATCTCTTGTAACTATATTAGCAGATTTGACTACAGGTGAGCAAAACTTTTCTTAAGAAATTAAGATGATTACAGTGAATCAAGGTACAATTTTTTCTGTTATTATTTGAATCCAACTAAGAAACTCTTTTAAAAAAATTAACCTATACCGTCCCATTGATGGGCAAATGTCTCATTATATTTTTTTTAATTTTCAGATATAATAGTTTTTTTAGAATATTGTAAAGATGGACATCTATATTGGGCGTTCGGTACATTAATTTTTATAGTTACTCCAAATATTCTTATAAATATATTTTCTATGAGGTGGATTGTTACTGATCAAAAATCAAGTTTGCGTCACTGGATCACACATATATGCCTCGTTGGTTTATTGGAGAGGTAATGTTTACAAAACAGAATTCTTAAGGATATATTTTTTAAGTAATCCTATGTAATTAAAATTATATCTATGAATAAATAGCATATTTGAATCACCAGTTAGTTGATCTTTATTACATTTTTTTTTGTAATAGCAATATGATAAACCGATACCTACTTTATAAACAGAAAAATCAATACCTTACAGTGCACAAAAAATCTTCCGAAAGACGATTTAAGTGCCAACGCACCGGCGCGCGGCGTCGTCCTAGAGGAAGACTTTCTGTGTATCCGCTTATGAACCAGCAGCCCCATTACGAATATTGCTGACTGGCTCATATTTTGACCGCAGTTCCTCAGTACAAGCGATTTGAATGAAATCACTGAAAAAGAAAGCTTACCATTCTTAAAATAACGAAATGAGTTTTTTTTTTTACATGAAGCGGCGATCGTACTTGACTAATGTTTCGTGCCTTTTGTTTCAGATATATTATATTTCTTCGTAAAGTATTTGTGTGCAAAAACCTAGAGACAATAAAAACTCATAAATTAATTTCTCAAAGAAGTGATTTGAGTTTGTTGCATTTTTTATATATATTTATTGGTACAGTGCCACAAATAATATTACAAACTTACGCTATTGTTACTTTAGATGAAAATTACTACACAAAAGGTATTTTTTGATATGTTTTTAAAATCCATGCTCTTCCACCTTGTTTTACGTACTTTACCAGTATTCTTATAAAGTCAAAATTTTTGAATGTTTTGGTGGTAAAATCGAAGTCAAGACTCCTCGGTCAAACAATTTAAAAATAACCGCTTACGTCGTCTAAATATTTATTAATTAGTTTATAAAAATAGGTTTTATTTTTCAGTGTTTGCCCTAACTGCATCGATCGCTTCCGTTATTTGGGGCTGTGCGACATATATTTACAGTATTACAGCATTTTCAAATGAAAATTTTAGCTGGAATTCATTGTTTTTGAAGTTGATATGGCACTTCGGAATGTTAATAGGACGAATTCCAGGAATTTTATTATTTGCTATAATTTTCGGAATATGGACATTACTTCCGTTAGGTAAGATTACACTATTGTATATTAAATCAATAAGGAATTATGATAGTTACTTTCAAATACCTATGTATTATCATTTCAGGTTTGCACTGGACTGCAATGACCTTTTGGATTCTGATTCAAAAAACTACATTTTGTCCGAATAAATTAGAAGAAACTCTTTATAATGTCGTCATGGGTTTTGTATATTGTTTTTGTTACATCAACTTACGGGAAGGACATACACGATATCGTTTGATGTTGTTTTATACGTTGATGATATCACAAAATTTTGGAAGCTTGTTTTTGTACGTGCTCATTTCGGAATCTGAGCGACAAAAGAAATCATGGTCTATTGTTGCCGCAATATGTATTATATTTGGCACAATTATTGGTGAGTTAAAAAACAGGGTAATTTTTACTCATCATAATGTTTAGTCAAATATTCTATATTATTTATTTCCTATTTTTCAGGTATTATGTCCATGATATTGTACTATAGATATTTTCATTCAACCGGGCCAATTTCATGGAAAAATACCCCTGATGATATCGAATTGAATAATAAAGTTACTGTACAAGAATCAAATAATAAAAGGGACCAGGGCAGTAGCTTAAACCATGTTCGATCATTTAAAAGTTCGCGTAAATTTGAGGAACCTAACGCAAGTTCAAGGTATATAAATTATATGTTAATCACTTTTAAAAATAAGTGAAGTACTATATTAATACTTAAAACTCGACTTATTTGTCTTCACAGTACTGAAATATCAACAGAGCAAACTCAAAAACAAGAAAGTGAAAACGCTGATAAAAAGTTTTTGTTGGATCACTGGATTGCCAGGTCTGGTACACCTACATTTACATCAGCACCCATCGGAAATAATAGCATGGAAGTTTCTAGCGTCGAGTTTTATACTGTTGAAAATACACCTCAAACTATAATGCAAGAGGATGATCACAAGCATAAAAGTAATAAAAAAAGAACTATTTGTTCTCCAACAGAGCTAACCTTAAAGTTAAGTTCTATGGACAATTTGGAAAGCTCAATAGACGAAATAACCTCCAGCAATTTAAACTTGCACAAACGTAGAGGAATATGTTCATCTGATGCATTAAGAAATGAATTAACTAATATAAATCTGGATGTTTGTAATTTAGTTAATGAAGAATTTATGAAAATGTTAAAAACAGACAGTTCTGAGATAAGTCATGATACGGATGGTTCGAATAAAAAGACTTCTTCAGACTCCATTGATATGGATTTAGATTTAAGTTTTAGCGATATTAACAGCTCCGATATAAACACATTTAACGAAAACATTGTACAAAAATTATGTTTGAGTGCACTTAAGAATATTAAAGTAGGAAATCAAGATGCAGATATCGAAAACATTCAAAGAATAGCTTTAGATATTCTTAAGGAGATGTATGCCAAAAAGGATAAAAATAAAAATGGAATAGGAACTGACTTATTTCCTTCAAAACCACGTGAGTTGGATACTCCAACTGAAGTTTTGTCAGTTCACGATTACGAAAATATATGTGCCGTAAATATTGCCAGAGAAGCTTGGGGTCTAAGATCATGGAATGGATATTCTGACATCGAAAATTGGCTTCATGATGGAAGTGTGGTAAGAGATAGAAGAAGGGACACGTTAACATCCGGAAGTTCTGAAATAAGCAGCTGCGTCTCACAAGACCTCAAGAATGCTATTTTAGCTGCGCCACCTTTCCCCAGAAAGCCACATACTTATTCGAATGTATTTGTCAAGTTTGATAGAACGAATCAAGATGATTACGCGAATACGCTTGTTTCACATGACGATACATTCTTAGCTAAACCGTGCATGACTGATGTTAGCAAAGATCCGAACCACTTGGAGCCTATTATGGAAGAATTAGATGACTTAGGCGATATAGATCCTTCAAACAAAAAAAGACTGAATTCTGAAAGCTCCCTCGTCGCAACAATAGATGAAATACGTAAATCGACGGTAACGAATTCCCCAAGAAATCTTTATCACAGACGAGAACATTTGTGGGATTCACCTCAATTTAATACATCTACGAAAATTGATTTGAAACAAGCACTTTGGAAAGAACCTTCAAAGTTTGACCCAAGTAATATAATGGAATCTTTGCCAGAAAAGGAAAATTGTATGAACATTGCCCAAAGATCAAAATTCGAATTAATAAAAAAAGAGCTGAACGTTTCAAATGTGTCATCAACTTCCACCGATTTACACAGTGGCAATAATGTTACAGTTTATAATAAAAATACAAGACGTCGACAAAAGTCTAATTCAAGTAACATTAAACTTTCAGGCAAGAAAAACAATATTAAACCTGATGAAAACTCTCATGACTTTTCTAATAAAGATATTGATTTCTTATGGCAGTTAGTTTCAGAGAGCTCTGCACCTGTTAGCTCTAGTGAAGATTGTTCGTCAAATAAAATATCTACATCTTTACAATCATTGATACAAAAAGATACTGCAATGCCAGTTGTTAACACGTCAGCTTCAAAAATATCTAACGTAAAAAAAGGAGCAAGGAGTCGACCTAGACGGAAATTTTCCATTTTGAGAGAAAGGTTTGAGCCCCGACTTAATTTGAATTCTGATGAAGAAATATTATATCACTCATGTGATATTAGTCAACCCCAAACAGAATCAAATGTAGTTAGTGTAAAAAACCAATTTGACTCAGAACAAGGACTAAGGACGAGGCCACGGAAACAAAACTATGATAATTTATCTTTTGATAATAGTGAAATACTTTCAACTGCTACTGGATGCGACTTGATCATGTCCAAAAACATTAAGGAAAAACGATCTTTGTTTATGAAACAAGTTTTAAGCCCACCAAAATTCAACACTAAATTAAGACATAAGGTGTAAACTGATTTAAGTTACAACATGTGAATATACTTAATGTTCCTAGTTATTTTTTATATCCCCAGAAAGAAAAAAGTCAATATGAACATGGATCTCAAGATGAGTGTAGTCATTTTATATACTACCAATAAGTTACATTAATTTTGAAAAGATTTCCATTGAGTTAAAACACTGTCTTTATTGTTTAGACTTTTTTGTAGGATAAGGTGTACTGATGACCATAATATTAGTCTTCCATATGTAATGTGATATTAAAATCTAAAATTTTGCTTCAATGCGACAAAAAATGGTCAGAATAATGGTGACTGTGTTTTTGTAATGTATTTGTGATAATTAATATTTAATATTACTTGAAATTGTGGAACTAAGACATATCGAAAACTTGCCTTTGTATTTTTTATATTAAGCCAGTATTGTATACTACATTATAGTTTTTTTTAGAAGTATAATAAATTTTATTGAACATATCGGTACTTTGGTTTATTTTTGTAAATAATATACACGTATATAAAATATAATATTTATTATTATAAAAAATAATATGCTGCCACAAAAATAGATTACAGATGTATGTAACTAAGCTAAAATAACTATTTAAAGGATTTTATAGCATTTATAATGCTTTATAAATAGTAGATACACAACAATATCGTCTCGATTATCACATGATGTAGTTATAATAAAACCAATTCAATTATTTTCTATTATCCACTAACAATACAATAAAATTGACAAATATTACTTTTATAACAGTCTTCTTATAGAATACAATGGCTAATTATATCTATATAAATAGGAGTAACTACTGTACTGCTTAGGTTATATCACTAGAAAATACTACTAGCAAAAATAATCAAAATATAGCTGTCCTCTCTTACAAACTAATTACTAAGAAATATAGAATATATAATTTATTGCTGTTAAAATGAGTTAGTTATACTTACTTATTAAAATGGAAGTTCAAACTGAAAATATCATAACACAACATTACAAAGTTTGATTAATCTGAGTGTGACAAGGATATTTATTTAGTTGATTATGGGTAATTTAAAGATCTGTTGTCATAACATTTGTGAGGAGACGGATGCGATGAGCATTACAGCTTCGACAAAGAATGTGATCATCAAGTGGGTAACAACCTCGACCTTCTGATTCTGAAGATAGTAAGAGCCCACAGTCCTCACATCGGTAACATCTCACATGGAAACTACGATCCAATGCCACAACTCTTACAGTTTCTTCTTCTCCTTCCTCTGGCATAATAGGAAGTTCACAAACACAACAGCGTGGGGCAAATTTCTTATGGAAGTCCTCAATACAATGAATTTGATTCATAGCATCTACTGTGAATGGTATTCCATCCAGACTTTTTCCACATACAACACAAGTGAAACAGTTGGGATGATAGGGTTTCCCAGTAGCTCGGAGAATCCTGTCTAGGATTGGCATGTCACATACTGAGCATTTTTCTAAGGTTTCATAGTAATCAGTTTCACAGTATGGCTGACCTTCAACAGCATAAAATGGTTTTCCTTGTAAGTTCACATTACAGCGGTGACAACAAAAGCATGTCACATGATACATATTTCCCATTGCTGTGCATCCAGAACTCTCACCAATTACTTTACCATCACATTTCACACAAGTTCCAAACACATCTAAATCTTGACTATCAGATATAGACTTCACAAGAAGATTAGTGAGTGCATCTACCTCTTCTTCTTTGTGCAGTGGTGACTTACTTGTGTTAGACAAGTTGTTTCGATAATTATGTATGGAATTAGTTTGAGATGATACATTGCTATGTGGGCGTGGGTTAATAGGCTCATAAAGTGACTCATAAGTAGAAGATTGTGAAGTCCCATATTCAGGAAACTCATTTTGATATATTGGTGGATAATTTGGCCTTTCTTGGTTATAGTTCAAGTTTGCAGTAGCTCTGACCAACTCACTGTAGTTAGAACTAACAGGTGATGGTGGTGGCAAATATTCATCATTATTTTGGGTTGTGTTGTATGGTTTTGATGATGATATTAAAATAGATGGTGGTGGAGGTGGTGGTGGAGGTGGCGGTACTGGAGGCAGGTTATCATTGCTTCTATATGGAGGTATATTGCTGTATGTTGCATTGTAGCTCTTTGACGGCATGGGTAAGTTCTGTCTATACGAATGGTTAAAGGTTGACAGATTTAGCTGATTCACATTTGCATAATCTTTATGAATCGGAGGGCGGACATTGCTTGGAAGCGTATTGCTATACATTGTATTGTTATTGTTCGTAGTCGGCATTATCATCGCCGAATATGAGGGCTCACAAATAGTGCTTACAACAGCACTGTGCGGAACTTGAGGTTGAGCCTTCTTTTTTGGCGGGACCGCTGGTGGTATCTTTTTAACTTTGCCAGTATTCTTTAAATCCTTAGCCATTTGTAACTCAGCTAATTGCTTTTCCAATGCGTCAATGTTATCAAGTCGTGACATTTCAATGATATTATTGACCTGATAATGAAAGAATGGCAAGTGAGCGTTAAAATTTATTACCTTTTACTTTTTGGACTTGTCCAGTGAATTGGATATTTTGTATAAAATTCACATTCTTATGTAAGTATCACATTAATTTAATAAATACTTATAAAGAAAATTGTTTCTTATCTTTAGTTCCACTTATCTGATTCCCCTTCCTTGGGTCCAATGATGACATGTTCGGCAAGTAATAATAGAGTAGCACACGTCATGTTGCAAAGTGTACAGGCTGCACTACAAACAATATTTTTTGCAATCGGAGTATCAAAATTATGACGGTAACCTATACCCATGTTATATATCTATTGAAATATTTGAAAGAAAGTAATTTTGACACAAATACACAACACATTCTTATTATTTAGTCGATTATTTTTTTCATGAATGAATGTTTCGTTCATTTATGTATGGTTTTGTCCGTGCTGGTATTTAACATATTTTTTATCTATGTCAAATACATTGTTTGACATTGACGTTGAAATTTTCGCTCTTAACACGGCGCGTTAATATTGTTTACTGTATTTTTTTTATTTACGAGCTGATTTAACGGTTCCAGTTAATTATTAATTCTGTTAACAGTTTCAATTGCTATTATGGCCATGCAGTGTCAATTATGGATGGGCAGCGTAAGTTATTTTATTCAAAAATTATAACAATTCACCCTAATTTTCACATTCAGTTTTGGACCAAAATGTGTACAACATGATGTGACGGGTTTTATATCGTAAAATGGCTAAGCGCTCTTTTTGATGATGTTGTTGTAATTGAGGCCGAAATCGGCTAGATGGCTTTATCATCATCATCAGTAATATTGTGGTTATAATCGGTACACTGGTTCATATTCATGTATCTCGTATCGCATCCAGATTATTCAAGTGTGGGCATTATGAGACTGCAAGCTAACTAAAATAAATTCAGTGAGAGCAGTTCTGACAAAAAATAAACTACTAACCAAAACTGACACACTATGTTCATAGTTTTTTATTCCACCACAAATATAATCGTGAATTATACTTGTAGTTGGAGCCCAATATGACAGAGAGTTTTATCATGGCTGCCTTCAACCGGATGGGACAGCGTCCACTGGCTGTAAAAGTAATGAGAAACAAATTCACTGGAGAACCCGCAGGATATGCTTTTGTACATTTCCAGGTACTTTACTGTTTTTTAAAATAACACCGATGACTTCATAATAAAGACATGAATTCATATAATGTGTACAAACCACTGAATTTTTCTTTCTTCCCTTCCATAAAATGATTTATACTATCACAGACCGATGAAGAAGCAATAGACGCCATGCACAAACTGAATGGTAAACCAATTCCTGGCACATTTCCTGTGGTAAGGTTCCGTCTGAACACAGCATCAAGGGAGGCTCGCGCTAACATGCAGACAGAACGTGAGTTCTCCGTGTGGGTTGGAGACTTGAGCCCTGATGTTGATGACTACTCTCTCTACAGAGTGTTTGCAGCGAAGTACTCTTCCATCAAGACAGCTAAAGGTATGAATATTGTGCAATTAAATGTAAAGGATCAAACTCATAAGGTATTGATAAGATTATGCATTTCAAATTCTATTGGCTTTTTCATTTATGTTGACTAAGGCTTGATCTGTGCCTTTGTCATAGCTTTAGACCAAATAATACTAACTTGGTTTAGAAATTACTAACACATTTATTCTCATTATTTTGTGAATTTATTCAGTGAGTTACACATGATTTTTGCATAAAATTAGTCAAAATTATTGTTATTTATTATTACAGTTATCTTGGACAGCTCAGGCTACACGAAAGGTTATGGTTTTGTGAGATTTGGCAATGAGGAAGAACAGCGGAATGCATTGTATGCCATGAATGGTTACACTGGGCTGGGCTCAAAACCACTGAAGATTTGCACTGCAGTCCCCAAACCTAAGGGGGCTGGCACTACTCAGAATTCATCCACTCCAACCACAAATAATCCTTCATACAACAGTGGACAGGTAGGTTATTTTTTTTAAATATTTATTTACATTCAGCCTCAGATGCATTAAAACAACTAAAGTGGTCATATTAGTGTAACAAGAAAAATAAGCCTTATTCCATTGAAATCAATTTAAAAAAATGTATCTGTGAATATGACAGTGCTAAAACTGAACTTTCTTCAATGGAATAATATTTTGTAAATTCTGCCATCATTATGACCACTGGCAGTTTCTGTGTAGTGTATCTGATGCAGACTGTATATAGGTTTGCTTGTGCTCTTTAAAAGTAAAATTGTTATTATAGTTTCAAAAAGCTTGGTGTCCATGTGACAATTAGCTCTTGCTTATCATTTACCTAAAACAAATTGCATTAATTGGCTTACAAAATGCTTGCTTGTTTTCAAAAATACAAATACAGCTGACAGTAAAAAATCTAAAATTATAGAAGCAGGGTTAGGGTTTTCAAATAACCTGTCAGTGTGTAGTACAAATAAAGAACATTTTACTTTTTAGGAGTACAATCAATATTATGATCCGTCTGCATACTGGCAGAACTACTCAGCGTGGTCTGGGTACTACGGGCAGGGCGAGCAGAGCGCTGCGGCCGCGCAGCCCGTGCCCACAGTCGACGCTACGCAGGCGCCTGCTGTCAAGGCGCAGACAGACGAGCTGGCGCTAGTTGGTGAGCCACTACACTGTTTTTATTACAACAAAATAACAACCTTATATGTGTCTTAGAAAGAAATATTAATTTATCATTGCACATTATGTACCGGTGACAATACTAGCGTGTCTTTTTTTTTAAAACAGGAACCTCAGACATACTTGTCCCAGCATATTACTTGCATTTGTCATTGCGTTATAATTATCTTACCCCCAATATTAATTTATCTGTTAAATTACATAACTCAGAACTTTTTTTTAAGGCACATCTTTACCTTGCTAGAAATAACGCTTGCTTTACTTGCTGATGGCAGCTATGCTGTTCATTTCTATACGTTTTGATATATACAAAAATATTACGAGGATGCGTCCGATTGGCTTTCTGCACTATAGGTCGCTTCTTTGATGCCCGCGTGGAACAAATATTAGTGTGACTTACAGTCCAGATAATAATTTCGGGTTTATAAACGCATCCACGTATGTACATGAGAAATTCAGCGCTTTTAAACTTAGCTGTTCATAATCCTAAAGCTTATTAAATGCGATTTATTGCTTTTCGGGCTACGTATGCAATGCGAAGTATTGTAATATATGATGCCGACAGCCTCCTAAATGGTAGTCTATATTTTGTTTTGTTTACAGAACACAAGAAAACTATCGACGTAGACCTCCTGAACCAAGAGTTCCTCGATCCTGAGCTGTCGTTATGGGACAGTCTCGAAGCCTCGCAATGGTTCCCCCACGAAGTCGTTGAAGCACATTAATTGCACCACTGTTAATAATTAAGTTAGGTTTAATTATTGTAAATAAATAAGATTTGAATAAATATGTATATCGTGTATCTCATTAAAGATCTGGAAAAACCTTAACACGTTAAACCTGAAACCACCCTGGAAATCCACCTCCCCCAAGTCACCATGACTTCTCGGTCTGAAATTTCAATGGCCGTCACGTTTCCAGCTTTGGCTCCTGCAGGTAGATTGAGTGCAGTGACACTTTTCACTTTTCTTAAGAATCTAAAATAGCCGTTCGAAATTTAAAATAATCAAGTACACCGTTTTCCACTAATAAAATATTTATTATTCGAAATATAAATAATTTCGCGAACTGTAACATAGCATTGTGTCGTTGTACCATACTCTTTATAACATTTTCAATATAAATCATTTACATTACTGCTTCGTAAAAGTTGCCTAGTTTTTGAATACATTTTTCTATCTACAACATGCAGTCAACACGGTAAACCGTTTTACTATTCAACAACTATTACTTGTACTCTGTCTCTCTCTTCCATATACATTTAAAAATACCTATATACATGTCGCTGTTGGATCGGAAATTCTGCAGTTTCGCAAAAACAAAATGAAATTATTAAACTAGAATTAACTATTCGAAATAAGATCGTGTGATGTCAAAACCTGATGTTTTCGCGAAACTACGGATTACGCGATCGTACACAGACATACACAAATAGGTATATTATATATAGTGCCGGTAACGACCGGGAGAGTAGGGAAATTACACGTCAGTTAAAAATTGTAGTTGTTGAACATTACAATTTGTATAAAATTCATATGAGATCAGCTTACAGATTCCATTATTAACAAAAACAATGTTTATATCACAATAAAGTAAAAGAAAATTACATAAAATTATTAAATTATATACATATTTAAAAGTTTCACGTTGTTAAAATTTTAAATAATTTTTTTTATAAATGTAATTCTGTTCTTTGTGTGGTCTGGTCTTAAACGCCGCTAAATATTCTCAGGATTTTCAACAATCTGTATATAACCATGAGAATATAACGACCGCGCTGGCTCCATAAAGTCCATGCCATTGACATGCGGAGCCACATAAGCGGTTCTGAAAGTCCCTACGTCCAGTAGATACACAGAACGAATTAATATGCTAATGAAAAATAATAACATTGTTATGAGTGAGGCTTTAGTTACGGTGTGCGAAGCGTGTAAAATACCGCGCAAACACTCGCGCAGTCCCGTAAAAGCACTCTTAACTACCATTAGTTATTCAAATGCACTGCACACATGGACATATTTAAATTATAGTTATTATACTAGCGGCATTGCATGATTGCGTGTGCCAGCTTACACACGCACATGAATTCTGTAAATATCTTACTAATCATACTTCCTACTCTATCCTACTAAAATTATAAATGTGAAAGTTTGTGAGGATGGATGGATCTTTGTTACTCTTTCACGCCAGAACGGCTGAACGGATCTGGATGAAATTGGGCACAGAGATAGATTATAGTCTAGAATAGCACATAGGCTACTTTTTATCCCGGGAAATGTACGGGCTCGTAAACCACGCGGGCGAAGCCGCGGGCGGATGCTACATTATACTTCATCTTTGTGGGCGTCGCAATAGTGCGGCGCTAAGTGTAATTTAAAAACAAAACAGTATAACTTGTACGCAGTCACAAGCCATACACATACAGTGCCGCTAGTCTACGTATATCTACACCTCTAGGTTCCCAACGATACTGGATGGTTAGTTAAAATGTGTTTGTACAGTCAGCATCAAAAAGAAAAAAAACTCGCTTTTGAATTCCACTACGTGTATATATACATGTAGCGAAATTCAAAAGCGAGTTTTAGAGGAAAAAGTGATTGATATCTTGACCAATTTCATACATAGTATCTGCGGATACATAAAAATAAATGATAATTAAAATTTTATGATTTTAACCAATACCTTTTCAAGAATAAGTATTTGAATTTCGCTATGTGTATACATTTTTTTGGTGCTGACTGTACCTCGGGAATGTGTGTACTAAATACTACACACAATAATTAAGTAGGTATGATAAATAATTAATACCCTTACGACTATACCTTAATTAACATAAATATACAAACTTATACTTAAAAATTGATTGTGTAGTAAAACAATGTATTGACGCAAATTCTGTAAGGTACAAACTGAATTTTAATTTTTTTGTCATTTATTAGAAAAAGACGGAAATAAATCACAGTAGGTCCCTTACAGTATCGGCGCCCTTAACAAACAACAACAATTATTTACCAATATTAGTAAATAGCACCTGTTATGTAAAGAAGGGAAGTTTGGCAGTGATCAAGAATAAAGATTTGTAATACATACGTTTATGTAAGTATAATAACGTCATGATTTTAATGCTTTAGGCGGATAACAGACCTGGGTTTTTATTATAATCTTATTATTACATACACTTACTTTTAAGTGTCGACATTATTATTAATAATAATTTTGTAAAAGAATCCAAGGGTCAAAGCTAGGCGTATGGGCAAAGCTATTTTGGCAATCAGGGGCAGGTTTAATATAACGCTATTGAAGAAGCATTCTACATGTGATCTATATAGAGTTGGTAAAACAAATTACCGAATTCAGTGATTGTTTCAACTTCCGATTTTTGTTGAAAGACGATATCTGTACGCTGCGTTACTTGGACAACCGTTATACACATGACAGACACACCTAAATTACACCATACAATTTCTTTTGCCCAATGTTTATTATTTTCCAGGTACGAAAATCAAAGCTGCGTTATAGTGTAGGAGCTATGTCGCTGTCGCTTTGCAGGGCTGCCATTCATTTGAATGATTCCAGGGGTGGAACAAGGCCGACTTTCCTGACTCGCTACACTGCTGGGCGAGGTCAAATGGGGTGACGAGCCTGCAGAGATGTTGCTCTTAGGGGTCCCCTTCTTCATATAGGTTACGACGGAGTTTAAGAATGAGGCAGGTAACGCGACAGGGGTCAATCGGCCTCCACCACTGGCTATGTATGTTTGTAACATTTTCTTCGACGGAGAGTTAGGATCATCCACTGTTAGTACTACTAAGGAGCCGTTCTCGATGTTGGCAGGCACTTGCGGTGTAGAAGTTTGCGGTTGTTTTTGGTCGGGTGTCTTGCCCAGTATTTTAGTCGAGTCCATCTTGTGTAGTGTTGCCATGCCTGTGTTTCTTCTGTCCTGTGTTGCTGGGGTTTTGACAGCACGGGATAGGGATGCGAACTGTAGGTCTGGCTGTAACTTGGCGCTGGTCTGTGGGGTCTGCGGCTCAGGTTCCTTGGTCTTCCGCTTCCGTGCTTTAGCCTCGTGATGACGTCGGATGACTTCGTCTGCTGTGAGACCGTCGTCGGCTTTGTTGTAGACTGCCGAGGGCAGGCACGAGGAATCCATAGCTTTTGACCCTCGACCTGTAAAAATTAGGATGTAAATTTAGATTCTAGCTTTCTTTAACGACAACCTGCATGGGGTGCAGCTTGTTAGATTACTAAGGCCGATCGGAAAAGTAAACGATAACAAAAAATGGAAAAAAACCCGAATAGTGACAGTTTGCTACTTGTCTGCCTTGAATTCAATTGATTAGAGGCTAATGTAGGTGTAGTAGTAGACTTCGGTATGCTGAACAAATCTACTCACTCATGCGCACGCGCAGTTCACGTGCTAGCCGCTGTCTCTGTCGCTCTTCGCGCGCTCGCTTTCTCATCTGTTCTGCCTCAATGCGCGCGCGTCGCTCGGCTGCCTCGCGCTCTGCTTTGAACTCGTTTTCCAGTTTGGTCGCATCCCATTTGGCAGTAGTGCGAAGGGCTTTGTCCACCTGCGCCATGTTGACACGCTCTTCCTTTTTAAACTGTAAACATAACATGGTTAAGATAAGGAGTAACAATAAAAGTTGAAATTCAACATGTTTCAAATAAGTAAATAGACTGATGACAAAAAATGAAGAAATGACATAAAAGAGGATGGTCACATAATGGCCCTCACCATTAAGTGAACACTAATATGTCATTTTCCCACTTTGGTGGCCACCCATCAATTAGCTTACCTTAAGCTTCAGATCCCGCCTGGTGCGGCCCGGGAACAGTCTCTCCATGAGCATGAAGTCGGTGCCGAGTGCGGCGAGTGCTCGGTAGAAGCGCACGGTCTCGGCGTCGCTCCAGTCGGCGGTGCGCGGCGTGCGGCGGTAGCGCCCGCTGCTGAGGCCGCCCCACGCACCCTCGTGTACCACGTCCGACGACACTTTGCGCTTGTCAGATTGCTTTATTACCTGGAAGGGAACAAAATATTATAGTGATAGAATAGTAAAGTAGGAAAGGTGCATTTTTAAAGAAAAAACGGCATATATCGACTATCGTTTATTCTTTTTTTGGTGATTATGTCAGCAACATCAATACACGCAAATGCGGATACATTACGCGATATATCGTGAAAAAATATAAATATTAGCTAGAAAAGGGACCGTACCTTGGTCGATGACTCACAGATATATTTTACGTAATCAAGACACCAATGGGCGTGCCGTGTAAATGTGGCCACTGCAACTTCCCTGCTCAACGCACTGAGTTGCCAGCTTAACCACTTTAATTACCAAACTACTGTCCAAAAAACGTTCTTTAGCAAGCAAGGGTTCATTTTCACGGGTATAAAAAAAACACATACTAAGCTCTGTTCATCCAGCATGATCTCCCCGTTGGGTCCCAGTTTGATCTGGGGCACGGGAGCAGCATCCTCCTCAGGTTGATCTTTCTTAGCTTCTTCAGCATCCTTAGTGGCCTTGCGGGCCGCTTGCTCCTTCTCATTAGCTTCTTTGGCTTTCATCTCATCTTGGTCAGGTCTAAGAATTTGAAATAAAATACCTTGAATATAAAAGCAGTGATAGTCTCATGATTGAACCTTCTATGCAGAAGAAATTCGAAACTCGTATCTCTGACTTTTCAAATTTATCAGAATTTGATTATCACTCGCGTTAACGGAGAAGGAAATCGATGGGAACCTAAAAAGGGTTTAAAGTTTTCGTTGGGGTATGTAGTCCGTCAACTAACAATAGGCCAACACGTTTGTGCCAAGACTTACCTGTCTCATTCTGAGTAGATGGTCGTATCCAGCAATGGGACAGGAACGGGCTGAATTAACGTTTTATTAGTATAAATTCTACCAATATAATAAGCTACGATATACTCACACAATAGGGTTGCCAGTTGGGTTGTAGAAGATAAGGTCGTACATAGTGAGTGCATCTTTCTTTACAGTCTCACGGCGCCGGCGCATCGCTGCCATGCGACGGGACATGTCCAGGCGTCGAGTTCTGTAGAAAAATATTATAATACACAGGTAAGAGATGGCATTCCAAATCAATGTGCACGAGCTGTCAAAGCGAGACAGATATATAGAGGTTATTACAGTTAAGCGCTGTAAAAAGAGCACAGTATTTAAATCAGTGGCGTAGCTAGGTAACCAAAGGCCCTGGGGCAAAAAATTAACTAGGGCCCCAACTAAAATATTTAAAATCGTTTGTTCCGTATTCGTCGTGTTCCGAATTCGACGTACCTCCAGATTCGTCATAATACAGTAGACTCCATAATAAAAATAAAAACGAAATACAAATTGTAACTTATTTTAATGAACTAATTAAAACTATTTTATGAAAATAAAAGAAAATATCTACCTGTTACCGTTCAAAATATACAGTCCTGTGACAGACACATAGACAGCGAAAGCACGTTAATAGGGTCCCGTTGAGCAACATTTGGGTACCAAGTTTCAAACAAAGATATTCGAGACTTGTTGGAAATTCTCCTGTATTTTTTCAAATAAGTTGCTATTATTAAAGTCGCCTTCCTGGAATCTGGTTTATTTATATTCCGAATTTGGGAGAAATTTTCACTAGTTATAGTTTGTAAGTCACAGTCCGAGGGGCCCCCTGACCTTGGGGGCTCGGAGTACTACCCCGTCTAGCCTTCCGGTAGCTACGCCACTGATTTAAATAATACCTGCAGTCAGAGCTGGGCAAAATACATGCTTTAATTTAATTAAAATACAAATTACAAAATACTATCTCGCATGTATTTAAAATACGAAATACAAAATATTTTTAAGTTGTGTATTTGAAATATAAAATACAAAATACAGTATTTTAACTATTTGTATTTAAAATACAAAATACAAATTACAAAATACAGTCAGGTGTTAGGTTATGTAAATAGAATAGAACTAATCCAGCCCAGCCTGAAATGAAAATGAAAATTAACCAGTGTTGCCGTTGCCTAGATTTCGGGATGCCGTAAACCAGGTAAAAATTGCAATATTCTAAAAAAAATTGCCGTTCATTTACAAAAAAAAAATTATATGAAATTACGTGTACTGACTTATTCTCTCGTGTACTGAGTACAGTAGCTTTTAACTCTTTTTGTTCCATTAAATGTGAAAGAACAAAAAGTACAGATTATCTAGTTGAGGCAGTCTAATTGCCTGATTAGTTTAGTGGTCGCCAGCTTACTTGTTGAGTGTGAGGTCCTGGGTTCGATTCCTGGGTCCGGCAAAGTGTTATTTAGTTTTTCCGTATGGAAATTCTCAGAAGCATCACGGAATCTGGCATTGTGCACGGTAGACAGCAATAAGTTCGCCCCATATTACATGGGACTCAATAACGGCATCGGCGAAATGTGGATGTGCAATATTACACCTGTACCTAACCACTAACAATTTGACGTACAGTACAGATGCAGTTTTGCCAACTTTAAAGATGGGACTGACATAATTAGCGGTCGCCATTTTGCTTACGAAAGCTATCAAGCGCTATTTTCTGCAGAACGCACCCATTAATAAGATCGCTAAATGTATTTATGTTCAAATGTATTTTGAAGCCATAAGTATTTGAAATACTAACTACTAAATACCTCAGCGTCAGGTATTTGAAATACCAATTACAAATTACATTTTTAAGAAGTAATTAAATTACAAATACAAAATACGTATTTGTATTTCAATTACGTATTTTAATTACAAGTAATTCAAATACTGCCCAACCCTGCCTGCAGTACGAGATATTCTATGGATATCTATATTTGTAGTAATTTGCGTTTAGATGTCAGCGTATCCGTTTACAATACTAATATTGAATCTGGCTGAAATGAAGTCGGTTATACACTTGGGAAATTGCATGGAGATTAATTATGACGAATGTGTGTGTGTGTGTGTTAGAAAATTCACTAACTTTGATATGTGTTTCTCCTTGACGGGCGATGCCGCGGCTTGCGGCTGTGTCGCCTGGCTGATACTCGAACACACGGAGTCATTCCTGATGCGGTTCACTTCCCTGAAACAAATACCATGATTTTATTATTCGATATTTTTGTGGTTTTGATGACTGCTGATATGTCGGTATCGTGTCGGTGTCGTTATCAGCTCAAACGTGAAAATGCTCAATGCAGGCAAATGTGTCACTTGAACGATTTAATAAGCCTAAAAAAATTACACGTAATTGTTTAAATATGGTTCATTATATAATTTTAAATGTGTAATATTCACTAGAAATGAGAGATCACTAGAAATGAGAGATCACACACTAAAAAATATATATATACAGTCAATATTTTTATGGCTAACCTTACTAGGCTGATGGCTGTATACCCCCAAAGCTAGTGAACCATATCTACAGCTTTCTGAAAAGACAATTTGAAAAAGAAATATATTAATATATGTTAATGTGAGATCATCACCTGTTGGGCATTGAAAGCATCGTGCTGTGTGACGTGTGCGAGTCGTGGCGCTGTCGCGGAGGCGCAGGAGTGCTCGATCCGCCACTCAGTAGCGCACGACGACTCTCATCTTCTGATTCTGATGCGCTGCCCTGAATGTGGTTTTATGCTGTAGTTCTCCATTATAGTAATATTTCTAGGATTTATTTTACTAAAGAAACTTAATGATTTTTTAATCGACTTTAATAACAATTGACGTACTAGCTTCTGCCCGCGGCTTCGCCTGCGTGATTTACGAACCCGTACATTTTTCCAGGATAACAGTAGCCTATATGCTATTCCAGACTATAATCTATCTCTGTGCCAAATTTCATCCAGATTCATTCAGCCGTTCCGGCGTGATTGAGTACCGAACATCCATCTATCCCAACTTTCGCATTTATAATAGACTTAGTAAGATTGAGTATGAAAGAGAAATAGGATGGATTTTCCTGTCTATTGACTATATCTAAATAGATCAAAAATATAAAAAGGAAACCCATCTTACAAAAACGTAAAACTTATTTTAAAAATGTTTTTTTTTTAAATAATATCTCTTTTGTTTGAGATAAGATTGATAAACAAATGTGATGTAACAATACAGTATAATCAAGTTTGTCTTCAAATAAATGCCTAGGCTTACACAATACATTTCATTACTTTGTACTGTTATACAACTGTTCAAACAGATAATGTTCTAAGTTTAAACAGTAAAATGTATAGGAATTGCATAACATTAATTTCAAATACCTATCACTGTTTTATGCATATCCACACAGCTTATGAGACCTCAGTGACTGATGAAGCTACTACACAAAATCGACTTATTAGTACATACATATAAGATTACTAAATACTAAAACGTACAATGTGGTACGTGGTTTACTAAAACATACAATTTACGGGATAAAAAGTAGCCTATGCGCTATTCCAGACTATAATCTATCTCTGTGCCAATTTATTCTGGCGTGATTGAGTACCAAATATCTATCCATCCATCCATCCTCACAAACTTTCACATTTATAATATTAGTAGAATTTAAAAGTGTGCCCTAATATGCATTGAAGCTTGGGTATAATTTTGCTACAACTCAATTCAGACAGATGTGGATGCCTCATATAGAATAAGTAAACTAGGCACAGAAAAAACAAACTAATTATAATATTAAGTTACCTGTATACTGTTTCTTCGTAAAGGTGCAAGTCTCGGCACAGGACGAAGCTTAGGCCGCACTTTGCTTGGTGAAGGCAATGGCACAATCGGATCAAATAGTACTTCAGCATTTTCTGATATGATCTCATTTTTTAACAAAGCTAAAGGTTTGGGGGCAGCAGACACTGCTTGGAGGGGTACAATACCATCCATGACTGCATCTTCAGTTATGCTTTCAGGTACACTTGGAACACTGTAATCTGAAAATAATTTTTTTTTATATAAATAAAAGAAAATTTTAATAGAACTAGCTTTTGTCCGTTACTTTGTATGCATGAAATTTAGAATCTGATATTTTCCTGCGATAAAATGGAGTCTATATTTTATGTTAGATCTCTAGCAATACATTGGTTGCATTAAAAACATTCAGACGGACAGATAAAAATTCTAAAAACATTTGTTTTGGCTCCTGTTGCTTTAATAAAGATCCCCCATATTTGTTTTTCTCCAATATCTATAATGTACAGACATCGGCCTGTTATATGTATAGATATAACATCTAAAGTAATTCTACATATATCTATACTAATATTATAAAGAGGTAAAATTTGTTTGTAAGTTTGTACATAGGGGGTAATCTCTGGAACTAATGATCCGTTTCAAAAAATTCTTTCACTGGTACAAAGCTACATTATTCCTTAGTGCTATAGGCTATAAATTATAATATATTGCATGTAGCTTATGTGGACAAAGTTAAGGCCAAAAGCTGTTTTTTTTTATATTTTTATGTGTTTAAATATGATATAATGTAGGCTTTGTGTATGTAACAAATACTATGTTTAGCATAAAATTATATCTTATATTGTATTTATGTAACAATGTTAGTTAAGCAGTCATTTAATTATTGAGTGTCAAGTGGCCTCTTAACCCTTCAAACACCACAGTCGTGTATAGCCCACAAATAAAAATGTATTTACCACCCCATATCAATAGACAACAAAAACAACCAACTTAAAATTGCATGTATGTGTAGTATAGTTCGTTCAAAGAGCTCTAAAGTTTAAAAAATATAAGTATAAATGTGTTATATAGTGTGGAATTATAAGAATATAATTATTATGAACATACCTTCTGGGACATCATTTTTCTCAGTATCTTTTGAAACATTTGCATTGACCTCTTCCTTGCTGCTTTCTTTTGACTTTCCATCAGTTTTATCAACATCCACAATTTTGCTTTCATTATTATTTTCTTTTGATTTTTCAGGTGTGATTGGAGTTACTCTTTGGACATTTATCTCCACCTTAGAAGTGTGTACGATAGGTGACGCAACAGGTTTCCTGCCAACACTTTTAGGTGAAACAAACACATTGGGTTTCAGAGTATATATACTGGAGAATATACTTTCAGTCCTTTTAGGAGTTACTGCCAATTCTTTTGTGACCTTTGGAGCGACTAAAGGCGACGCTGCGCGATCGATTAGACTTTTTATAACACTATTTTCAGGTCGCGGAGACTTTAACGGTGAGGCTCGTTGAGGAGAGCTTTTGTCCAGATTTTCTTGAGTTTTAATGCCTCGTGGCGTTCTAGGGCTCTTGAGCGGCTTTTCAACAGCAACTTCCTCAAGTATCTTGGATTTGATGTTGTCTGCACCATCGTTGTTTTTTCTACGGGGCGGTAGCGAGGTAACTGCTTTAATTCTAGCTCTTCTCGTCGCCATTGTGGTTTTATTTTGATTTAGTTAAGCTTATTAACAGTTATTTCGTCAATATACGCTATTTAAAATGTATTGCTATTTTTTTTGGACACGTTAAGCACTGCAATATATGATTACAAACTTTTTTCCACTCCATGAAAAGACCACGCACACCCAGGATCAAAATAAATTATCTGACAAACACAGAGACCAGTGTTGCCAGGGCCCTTAAGTCAAAAGTTACGTTTCATTTCCTGAAATGTTACATTTTTGCTGCAAAAGTTACATTTTTTTTTAATTTCGTTTTTTAACTTCCACCTCTCACAGTTCTATGACAACAAACATTAACACTACGCAACATTCAACAAAATAAATCAAAATCAGCCATGTAAATTTTCTTTTTCGAACTAAGTACCTACGAAACCGCGCGAACTCGTAGAGTTGAAAACGTACGCGCACACGCTCAAGCAAAATCAAGTTTTAATTAATGCAGAATATGTTTCATTTTGTCATGGCGCGTTTCATTCGGAGCCATCTCTGAGTATGATATGGAGTGAAATACTTTTTAGACGAGCCAGTTTTAGGTGCGTTCAATTTGGATGCGTTCGTTAACTGTTTGCAATAAAAATCTAGTATTACAAATCTCGTCGTTCTCAAAAGTTACGAAAATTGCCTTAAATATAAAAATTACTTACATGTTACGCGAGGGGGTCAAAAGTTACGAAAAGTGTAAGAAATGTAACCTTCTGGCAACGCTGACAGAGACTAAACTGATTGACAGTGACACCTGTGACCGTGACAATTTTTTTTTTTTTTTAAATTTATTAAGGCTTTGGATATCGGTGTCCTTTAGCCTGACCGTGACAAAAGATGGCAGTGTTGCCATCATAGACATTGACGGACTGATATTCATTAGTTTCTATAAATCTCGTCGTAGCTATAAATTAATTTCGATGACCGTGAGTTTCGAGATAATATTCTTTTTAAAATATAATTCATAAAAAGTCTGAAATATCTTTGTAATTCGTTTGTAGAAAAAAATGTGCTTCTTACAATTTGACTTATTATATAACGGCTGCTGAGCGTGAGATCATAGGGTTGATACCCGCATCGAGCAAACTGGGGTTTTCTCTAAAATTCTAACAGTCCGGGGTTGGATTTGTGCCTGATAAATGGCAATATGGTCGCCCCCGATTTCGACTTAATAACGGCATAGTACGTACAATAGTAGGTACGCATCTGTCTAACCTTTTACTTTCGGGGAACCCCGCAACGTGCAAAACTTATTATAATTATTAATTACTAGCTTTTGCCCGCGACTTCATACGCGTCAATTTAGAATCTGATATTTTTCTGCGGTAAAATGGAGCCTATATTTTATTTAAGTTAAGCTTCTGGCAATACCTATGCAGTAGTTTGCGTGATGCGTGTACAAACATACCAGACATAACATTCTAAAAACTGTTGTTTTGGCTTCTGTTGCTCTAATAAAAACCCCCCATTTTAGTTTTTCTCCAATAACTATAATATAAAGACATCGGCTTGATATAATTTTATTATATGTTTAGATAGAAAGGTTACTGGACCACAAAATAAAATAAAATTGCCCCACACTAAGAATAATTCCTGAATAGTGGATGCAAATAAATAAATAAACACTTGCATTCCTCGTTCCCCCATAATACAAATATTTGTTGGGTGCGCGAATCGAATCTACGACATGTAGCATAGCAGTCGATCGCTCAACTATTGCGCCAGACAAGGTGTCAAGTTAGTCCCAGACATTCATAACCAGTTTTCACAGTTGCTTTAATCGCCTAAATCGGCTGCTTTGTCTTTAAAATTCATCTAATTATGTGTGAATAAACCTTCGTCTATAGCCCACTTTGGAGTAGGTATACCAAATAAGCTGTTTGACAGTTAATTGTTGAACACTTTGTTAAGTGATCTTCACAATGAGCTGTCAACAGAGATACGCAATAGCCCTACAGTATACCTAATTATTATCTATGGGTTTATCTACTGAATATTATAGAATCATGAAGTTGGTTGGTCTGTGATGATCAAGTTGTTTTCCAAACGTACTTGAGCGGCATACCTCGTAGCATAAATACTTAGTTTTTTGCAGATAGTTATCATAATCACAGCTGTAGCTTTAGAGACATGTGGTGCAGGGTGTTAGTTCCTCATTGAATTCGGCTATGTGTAGGTATCCATATAAATATTTTTTAGGCGTTATTTCGCACGCTATACATATTGAGATTCTGACACCGGTAGATGGCGGGGTACTCCCACTTGACATGTAGATAGGTAGGTACAGATGTGTCTTCGAGAGCCTTCCAGTCACTAGCAAAACGTGGAGGTGAAATTTTTTCCTTAGGTAAAACTTTTTTATATACAGTGGCGGATTAAACATGTGCAGGGCCCGTAGCAAATTCTATCGGCGGCGTCTTAGGTATAAAGTGACTTTTTGTAGAACTTGTGCGTTTACCGTATGAAATTCCGTGTTACATTTTCTTAATCAGTTTCACCCAAAAAATTACCCTGAGGCGGAGGCGGGCGGGTTTGGATACGCGGGGCCCGTAACAATTTCTACTCTTGCTACGTGGTTAATCCAGCACTGACCATATATTATAATGACGCATATATGTTGGTATTAGAGCTGAAGGGTAAATAAAGAAATTCAAACAACGAGTCGGTTTTCTTCATTCTTTAATGCATTTTTTCTCTAATTTTCTTGACAGCGATGAGCACTTTTGGTGACAATAGTTACCAGAAATTATTAAAATATGTAACAAATAACAGTTCAGATTAAAAAGAAATAAATTTTATATAGGTTCTTTTACTTATCCAGTAGATCAACTTCACAATAAAAATAGATCTCTTCTATAAAATTTATATAATTTACAAAAGCAGTAATGTTAGGTAGATAAAACAACAACAAATAAATGCTTCTGGGAATGAAACGCAATTATATTTTCTCTTTGTAGATAAATTGACAGATAGTCACTCTGCTAAGACCAATGTATTGTATAAATATCTTACGAGTATAAAGTATCTATTGGTGTTAGTCGCCAAAACTGAGAACTAGGCTGCGTTCATCTACAAGTAAGCTACTGCGTATTGGTTCGTCATTCATTAACTATATTTTGGCTAAAAAGTCAACATTTGCAAAACCTTCTTTACAAATTGTCATGACACTATAAGAATTAGTCAACGATGATTCGTGCCAAAGTTTGCGACACCGCCGCGGCCGTCGGCTCGGCGACCACACTAACCCTCGAATGAGCCTCGCTAGGATATGTCGCTCATTATAATGTAGTACCTAAGTTAGACTACGTTATTCAAAAATTTAAGCATCTGCAGTAAGCCATTTTCATTGCTATATTATAGAAGTAACTAAAGTGGCTATTGAAAGAATCAAACGATAGGTAAATTCCAAGTCTTATAGAATCATGTGAAGTCATGCATACTGAACTATCTACTGGTTCATCTACTGGATTGCCGAGCCGGCGGCCACGGGGCGACGCGCAGCCACCGCTGCTCTATCACATAATGTAATTCGTCCGAATTTGTTATCGCTCCGGCCTACTTACTCCTACGAAATGATCACTATCGACAATAAATTATTTCACCTACAATTAAAAACAAGGTATGAAGTGTAGTAGTGCATCGAGAACAGAGACGTCCGTCGCATAATGCGAGCGCACGGAATAATTGACTGGAGCGCCCGAACGAACGCCCGCTAACACTCCGCTCAAACGAACCGCGCTAAGGCAAATCCTCGATAATACAATATTTACATAAAGAAACGACTCTCAAAAGATTCGAAGCGCTACTGATCCACCTCTACTTAAGAAACTGAGAGAATTGTTTGCGCTAATTATGCCGATTATCGGTAGATATTACTACTTATAATTAAATGAAGAAAGCAACTGTGTGCTATTGGAATCGCGCGTGAGGCTGGTTCAGTTGTGCGTCGCATGTGCAGTATCGGCGCGGACGACGGTGACGCGCGCACCGCCGCGCCTGCTCGCACTCACCGCGGCCCTCCAGGCCCGTCCACGTTTTACTCCAATTCGCCGGTAAAACTCAGTCTGTGACGTGAAGAGCGCGCGGATGTGGTCGGTGTTCGGTGACGCTGTGTTCGGTGCGTGGTGGCACAGGCGTCCCGCGCCCTTCCGCCTAACTCCACGTGTATCCTCCCACGACCCAACGTTTATACATAAAGAGCTTCCAATATAATAATCTCTGAATCGTGATAATCAGGAACGTTTATACACTTCGTACTTATCCGCGATCGAATATTCCGCATCAACAATAGAAGTATATTTCATACGCCAACAAAGCATAAAATAGTGATATCTTTACATTTCAGTCTAGTCTATATAATTATTTCCTCTTTTAATGGCAAGGTATCTCTATAAAGATTCAATAGTATCATTCTTCAATATATAACAGGTATATCTATACAATCGGAATACGTCACGTATTCGCCGATTCCTCACAGCGTCAATGATATAAAATTTAACCTAAATTATAACACAGGAGAATTAAGTATAAGATCACAAAATGAGATTCAACGGGCGGCGCGGGGTCCGCGCGCCCGGCGAAGTCGCAGCTATAATACTCGTGTCTACGCTACAACTAGCGAGCGTGCCGCGGGACGCTCGCACTAAGCCTAGTATTGCTATGTCGCGCACTAGCACAGCGTGCGGCGTCAGGGCGCGATGCCCGCGTCCGACTTGTGGAAGGCGGCGGCGGCGGCGGACAGCGGCGGCGCCGTGCTGAAGTCGTGCTCGGACTTGGGCCGCGGTAGTGTGGCCGCCACGCCCAGTCCTGGCAGCGCTACGCCCGCCATGCGGCACGACGCCGCCTGCAGCGGCTGCAGCGCCAGCCCCAGCGACCGCTCCGACAGGCGCGCCACGCTGTCGTCCGACAGGCTCACGTGCTCGGCCTCGGCCGCTAGTGCGTTCACCACCGCGTTGATGGTGTTGCCTTCCGACGTGGTGTCGTCCTCTCGGTGCGCCACCAGGTTGGGGTTCTTCCCTATCTTGTTGAGTCGTTCTGCGGCTACGCTCTCCATGGTCCGCCGCATCAGCGGGTACTGGTCGAGCACGGCGTTGAAGTGGTCCACTGACAGGGAGAACAGGTTGCAGTACGTCTCGGCGCGGACGGAGGCAACTCTTCGAGCGTTTGTTAGGAGGCAGATTTCGCCGAAGTAGGAACCGTCTGACAAACTCGTGGCCACCTCTCCGTTTGCCATCACAATGTCGACGATGCCTTCTTGAATGAAATACATTTTGCTCCCGATGGTTCCTTCCTTGATGATGATGTCACCTGAAAGTATAGGGTCAGACGGTTAGTGTCTTGAGATATAGGATAGATTTACTCAGGTAATCAAATATTATTATGACATTTGAAAGATGTTTTCACATCTCAATTAATCTAACTTGGTTAGGCAGCATTTGGCAGGATACGCAAGATCTTCAGTCAGAGCCTACTCACACCATCAAAACTCAATGAGCTCAACACTGTATGAGCTTTAAAAAGAGCTCAGAGTTTTCTAAAAGACAAGCAGGTATAAGGAAGTCTGAAATGGAAATGGACATACAAGCCGTATAGAACTGACAATCGTTGTGCGTGAAATGGGAGCAGATCAGATGCCACCACCGATGGACGGACACCCTATTATAGATGCATGGGCCATCTGGCTCCATGGGCCATTACGTGCAGTAGCAGCTGTATACGTTATGAGACTGATTGTTGATTATGTATTTTGTGCGTAATACTTATGTCTAATTTCTAAGTAGGAACTTACCAGGTTGGAAGACTTCGTAACGTAGTTTGGTCACAACGTCGGATACGAAATTGGAATCGGCGTTGGCGAAGAACGGTACGGAGGCAACGAGCGAGCGACAGTTGTAATTAATGACGTCCTCGCGTAGCTTCTCGCTCAGTTCACCCAGGATCAGCTCCTCGTCGAAGAACTTGCCCTGGTAGCGGTGCTCGAAGTACTCCGTTATACGTTGTCGCATCTCTCGCGGCAGCTTGCGGTACGCCATGTACTCCTCCACTTGTTTCACCTAGAATACGTACACAATAAGCTATCAAACGTGGAACGAATGGAATGTCTCTTCACACACGCCTATAGCAAATTTTAAGGCATGCATCTTCCAAAAACCACTGACTGTTAGAGACAATTTCACTTTACATTGAAGTACAAACTACACAGCTTCAAACAACCGACGCATCAACAATACACTGTATATGTATAGCCCTAACGAACAAAGTCCAGCGGTTAGTGTACCCATGGAAGTAAACAGTTATGAACACCCGTTAATAATTGTGAAATGTACGAAATAATGGCATTTGTTATTTTGATGGAGACATGAGTATTGGTGCAGATGATTTTATCTGTAATAACAACCAGTGAAACACTAAACAAACATTCTCTTTGTACTCACGTCTAATCTCTGAAACAGGCAATGAAGGCTTTAGTGATCGATTTATTAGATGGGGATATTACATAGAATTTTAGTCAAACACATGCATGTACGATTGAATGTAATGGTTCGAGACTTATGGGATACAGTTTATTCAGAAGTTCTGTTACCGAAACTTCGTCCAATTTATGTCCTTCAAAGTTGACTCAGCGCAGGTGTTCATAACGATTTATCTCCGACAGAAAAGAGGTTAGAAAGTCCACTAAAAATGGTGATACGATTTATTGAAAATGCAGAAAATTTAGATGCAGACAAGATTTGAAAGTATTACCTTTTCTCGGTACTGTCTTCGTGAAGAGTCAAGACTTTGGATGAGATTGGTGGCGTGACCGAGGAATAGGGCGTAGCAGGTGGCTCCGGATATCATGGAGAGCATGGTGAGCCACATGTCGGTAAGTGACTGCGGGGGGAAGCGGCCGTACCCTATGCACAGCATGTGGGACATGGCCTTGAACAGCGCCCAGGAGTACTGTTCAAGCCAAAAGGCCTCCTGTAAAGTCATCACAGTCTGATGTTATTTTATGTCCATCTAGCACACCGGCCTATTGTACCCTACCCCTATTCTTCCTATGTTGCATAACGCCCGGTTTTATTTTTGTCCTGCAGGGTAATTTTACCATGTTTTAAATAATATAAAATTTGCCTATTTATACATGATCATAATCCTGGATGCCCTGCAGGCCTGCCCT
Source organism: Shargacucullia verbasci (assembly GCA_947562105.1). Taxonomy (NCBI): domain Eukaryota; kingdom Metazoa; phylum Arthropoda; class Insecta; order Lepidoptera; family Noctuidae; genus Shargacucullia; species Shargacucullia verbasci. Next base: position 5,085,226 of record OX387297.1, on the reverse strand, counting down.
GGAACCCTGGAGTAACTTATTTTCTTAACCTGCTTTGGAATCGTCCTTTCTGTGTTATAAAAGCGTACCAGTGTTCAATCCTTAGGACTGTTGCGTTATTACATGACGGTCACGTCTCTAGTAATGGCCGAAGGGTTATATAGCCAGACGTAATTATCCAACACTCACATAAAATGATGTTATTAGGTCCTTTGTGAAAGACGGCGACCCAATTGTCATTTATCGAGCACAAAAATACAATCGAACTTTTGGTAGTTTTGCACGAAATCAGGTTCAAGTTCGTTATGTTGGTAGGGGCCAGTTAATCAGCCTACGGTGAAGCTAGATATAGCCCCCATAATTAGAGACAAGATCATAAGATAGTATAATTATAGTCGATACAATACCGATTAATGATTAAATGCCAATTGGTTGTCCTAATCATTATCCTGTCCTTGTACAATTCTTTCTTATAACGTACAGTTGTATACAGACCTGCAGTTCGTTTATTGCAACCCAAGAGTTTGGTGGAAATCCTTGAAGCATGGGAACGAGGAATTGAAGACAACCAGACCAGTGGCCGATCAACAACATCATGCAGATCAGGTTGAATATCCGCATGAAAACCGATGCCATGTTGAGGAACTGGAAAGAGAACGAAATACATTAAAACGGTCTGAAAATGAGATGATGTCGCCTCTAAAGGAAGCCGTGCGGCCTGCGCGCGACAAGGACGCTCGAGGTCAAGCATCGCGATGATTCTCTACCGATGGAGTCGTAAAGAAGTGAGAAATAAAATATGAACGCGTGAGACGAGTCGTCGAGCGAGCATGCGTGGTGGCGGCGCGGTGCAGGTCGCGCGGCCGCGGCCGCCGCACGGTCGCGCGACCGCACCGCCTGCGCGCCTCAGCCCGCGCGGCCACCGGCGGGACGAGGGTCGGAAACAGAAACGCCAAAGAAAGAGAGAAAGCGAAGCGAACGCAGCGGACTAAAGGACGCCGGGCGGCGCCGCCGGCAACATGCTAAGCGGGCGAACGAGCACATGCGCGCCGGCTCGTGCCGACCCTGGTTACCTTGAAGATCAGATTGCTTTTGGTGCCACCCTTCTTTTTGGCAACGTCGGAGCCGAGGCGTCCCCTCCGTTCCGTGCGCTTTTTTTGAAGATTCTGCAAGATCTAGAAAACAAGCGAGAAACACGAGATAGTAGGAAGAGAGCCAGGCGCGCCCGAAGCGCGGAGGGGTCGGCGGGCATAGGTCGTCGCGAGGTGTGCGGGGCGGGGCTGGGGCGCGTGCAGGCACACACAGGATGCACTAACACCGAGACGAGCGGACGCGGGCTAGTCCCCTACGGATGCGCTAGCGCGCGGCGGGGCATGCTGCACCTGCGAGGCGAGGTCGCGTGATCCGCCGTCCGCGTCCCCCGGCTCGTCGCGCGGCTGCGGGGCGGGACTCATCTGCACACAACACCGTCACTGCGATGCCGTCGCCACCCTCCCCGTACTCCACTTCTCACTGACTCTCCGCTTCGTAACCGTTGGTTGAACGTTGTTTGGACGTAACCACTACCTAATCTTTGCGTGTCGCCAACTCTAACTTTCTAATGTTACGCAACAGTTTCTGGTTCTGATGATGATATGATTCGCTGAGAAATCGTCATTCTTGGAATGCAAGTTGTTTTTTCCTCTAGAGGTCTACGTATGATTTGGAAACTACGTGCTCACTTTCTCTGAATAGGCAAGTATTTCGACCAATTTTGTGTTCGATAACATTAAATCGCGTATGATGTGTGTTATGACGTTTATTGTTTTAAGTTTTGTATTTGTGAACGTCAGCATCAGCGCACCAATAGCACTAGAGGCTTTGAAAAAGCGGCAAATAATATTAACATCTTGGCAAATAATATTTCATGTTGGCATTTGTGGGACGGTTCGGGTCGGCGGACACGTAGGTACGCGGGCGTCGGTCGCGGCGCGGGCGCAGAAACAAGAGACAGATTCAGACGTCACGAGTGAGAGCGTGCTCAGGCAGAAAGAAGCTTGCAGAGAAGCAGTAGAGAAGTGCAGAGCGGGACGTGGGGCTCACATACAGTGGGGGCGGGATCAATGGTATAATACAGGATTACAACAAAACTCCATATTACGTCATTAGGATCTACGCTAAAACAATTAACATTATTACTCATCATTATCGTAACAATTTTTCATTTGGTTGATTTACGCTCAACAGTAGCCAATTTCAAAATTTCTAAGTAAATAAAAATTTTAGATTATGTTCAATATTTCAAAAAATAATCCAATATTATGGTAAGTTTTAGTAGCGTATTTAGTAATGTCGTGTTAGTAAATGTGAGCGTAATGTATTAGAGCAGTGTTAGTGGCAAGTAGTTAGGGTAACCCACTATAGTGTGGGTTAGAGGATTATGATGGCTTACATATACTTCCTCCCATTGCGACACATATCGGACGAGCCTGGAGAGCCGCAGCAACCGCACCAGGGACAGAAGCTTTGCTAACCGAAGTATCCTTAGTGCACGACCCGCGTGTAGAATTTGAAAGCTTTCACTAAAGTCCTGTCAACACAAAAACACATTATATAAATGGGGATGATTAGCCTGTCGATGCTCCAAATAAGAACGTTCAGAGCATCCCATCAGCGGCTATACTTATTGATTTTATACAGACGAAGTGTTGAAGACATGCATATTGCAGTATTTGAAAGATTTTATCAGCCAAAGAAAAGTGCTGAAGCATAATAAAACATGTTATAATTATGTTTTGTAAATTTACAATTTTAGTAAAGTTCAAGTGGTTATACTGTCTATATTATTAGTGAAAGCTGTATAGTATGTATAGAAAAGGCATGTAAATATCCTTCTGTGGCTTATCTATCATATTAAGCTTCAGTACTGATGCAATTTAAAAGTTATATTAAGGGCCATTAATTAAACTTGTCAGTGTAGTCTGTTAAATATTACAATTTGGTCGTGTTGTAGCTGGTTAAAGTTTTAAATCAAAATAATATATAAATATATATGTAATAAAACTCAAAAGACATGTTATACATATATATGATAAATAGTAAAACCAAATGTTCTCAGAAGTGGAAATTGTTACTTTAGGAAAGCTTTGAGACCATGCTGTAGACAACCCTGGAGGTAGACAACCAAATAGGAGGAAGAAAGAAGACAACGTGCATGTGACCAATGTAGAGTTTAGAATAGGAATACAACTGTATATAATTACCAAATTATAAAGACATACAATAAAGACTTTCGGAACGACAGGGTGCAATTTAGTGGAAGCATTTTAGAATAGCTCGTGCAAAAAGTTGGAAAGTGCTGATAAAAATCTCCATAAGAATTTAGAAAAGGATTAAGTATCCCATACGATCACATGAACTCGAATCCATAAGGTCGCTAACACAGCGGAGGACAGAACAATATAGAAGAATCATATGGGTTACTGATGATTAACGTGCAGGTGGTATGTGGCAGTGTGTCGAAATTATAGAAAATAAAATTGAAAAGACTTCCATGAAAATGAAACTGATGTGCTTAATCAAACCTTTGCATATGTTCTCTTAGACCCTGATAATACAAATACTAAATTGAATAGACGATGACGCACAGGTTCTCGTGGCGGTTGGGTAAAAGTTCACAATGAGAAACAAAATATAAAAGAAAACAATAACAACATATTGTCTATAAAACAAATGAACACCCAAGCTGAAACAGAATATCAACAACATAAAAGACAGATTAAAACTATAGTAATAAGAACAACACGGCCAAATTGCAACGTACGTTTACCTGATTGAAGATCAAAAATATATAATCTAGTGGTATACTAGAGATGAGGTCAAGGAAGAACCATGTCCTCAAATAGTGCTTCGCTATTAACTTGGGATCTAATATCACTTGTTCTGCATTATCTTGCTGCATTATTCCTGAAAAGAGAAGAACGCAATATAAAATAGGCTTAATACAAATATAATAGGAATACTTTAAATAAATAACGAATGTTTCTTACAGAAAAACCCAATAAAACTTTGTCTAACCTATAAATGTAACCTAATCAAACCCTCATATGTAGCAGCCGCGCTTGCAAACACTAGATATATGAAGCAGTCGTTTATATAAATATTTGATGAAATCTTACCTGTTCTAAAATTAACAACGATATCTATAAGAAATATTGTGTCGGAGAGACAATTGAAGGCTATCCAGCGCGTGCTGAGGTCATCGTTGAAGAAAGAGATTGCGACTGGCAGGATGATCAGGTTTGCCACGAGCAATAGTAACATACACAGGTCCCAGTAGAATCTGTAGACAATAGAAACACAATGATCATTCTTCAATGTAAATAAAATACGTTACAGTGAGGCATGAGCCCGAAGTTGAAATATTTAGCATTCATTAAGCCATAGCAGTCGCCCGGCAGTGAGAATCAATAGATTTTCTATCGTATACTTTGCGTTACACAGTTACACAGTTGCGGGTTAAACAAATTGCGGAAAACGACGCCTTAAAGGAGATGGCGAGATGAGCTTCATTCTTATGTAAAGGAATGGCCCCAAATCGCAACGTCTAAAATGGAAAGGGGTAGAGTGGCCTTTGCCACACACATAACAGGCTCACAGTAATAATAGAACAATTATGAGAGGATTTCTCTTTCTTCAAAAGAATAGGCCTGTTCAACGAGACATTTAACTTTAAATGCTTTCATAAACCGACTATATAGCTATAGCACTACATAACGATTGTGTAACTGCAAACGTAATTGTTTATGCGATTTGTAACTCCAAAGTTATTTTTATTTGTGCAAGGTTACTTGGAAGATTATTATTTTACAACATGCCTAAAAAGGTTTCAGCAGTTTTGTGAATTTTGCAAGAATGATGAATGATCTTGTTATTCAATAGGAGACAACCACAGTGAGCTGACACATTGAACTCGGTGTGTTCCTCATAAAATTTGTCGAAGTTCTGCAGTAAATGTTCGGTGGGAAACACGCCAACTTTCATGTAACTATGACCGGTTATTCATAGTTAACTAGTGGATGTAGAATAAAGCTTTCACAAAGTATTTTGGAATGTATAATTAATGGAAAAGTTAGTTTTATAATATTGGTGTTAAACGTCCATCGTCGAACATGGGCCGAATAGCACGCTCAATGATCTATTGTAAACTACACTATATACATATTAGGGTCGGTCCCAGTTTAATCAGTATTTTACGTGACTGCACCACCACCATCTGATTTCCGCAGCTTTGGACCTGTTGTCATACCGATTCACATGGAAGTATGACAACCGGGATCAACGGCTACATAATAATAATCCCTAACTTTCCACGAAATTCTTAGAAGGTAGGAGATTGGATCATTTTCAGCTAAGACCTAGACGGGCAATGAGTGATGTGAATCCGTTTCTACAGGTGAGTAATCGAGCTGTAGCCACTTATATTGTTGTCAGTCGGAGGCGGGCAGGACGCGTAGCGTGCTCATAACTACAATTACCTAATTGAGAGGCGATTGAGCCAGCAATTGGTCGTGAAATGATCTCATCTGGCGTCTAATCTGACCGCACCTGCGCTGCCCCCCCGCGACCTATCTACACTTTGTTTAGTCTGCCTCGAGTCTAAATGGAACATATTCAAAGTATTTTTTTTTTGTTGAAAATAACTTAATAATTGGATGTTTAAAGTAGGAATTAATTTATAGTAAGCTCGAGTTTGGATGTCACGGCGATATTCATTTTAAAAGCATTTTGAGTGTATCTACCATGCATGATTTAATTTCACATTTTCAAATCTGATTGCGAAGTAAAATCTATAAAAAGTTTGAATCTTTGTATTATAACGAGGTAAGTATCTCTAAAGCTGATTTTATAAAAGCCAAACAGTTTCCCCAAAGCTTAGAGATATTACACAAGATCCGTCGGCCAGTCCACCGCAGCTCGTAGAAATATAAAGAGCTAAATGGAGGCCATTTCCTACAATAAGCTAGAAAAATCGCCGCTATAATTCCCTTTTCAAGAGATCGTTACGTAGTTTAATGCTATCCTAGAGCTTTTATAAAGTAGATTAAAATTAAGTTTATAATAATCTAAAGTACATTTATAATTATAAGTTCAATTTAAGTTTTCATTATGATATTAAAACCTCTTTAGTTTTTCTAGCTTTTTTTTATATGTTACTTACCTTTTATTGCAAACGCTTTTAAGAACTACCTGCTGGAAATTTTACAAACGTTCCGTAGTTAAAAAAATATATGAATTTTCGAGTTATATAAAGTATGCGTATAGTGTAACAGTACTTATATTATAATGAAAAAAAAAAGTAAATGAAGTTTGATTATTGACGATTAATTTGTAAAAAAGAAATAATTCCTTTCCCGATAGTTACGTAATGTTAAAATCCATGAAAAAGTAAACATTCTTGAAAATATAATACCTACTTACATAGTTCTTTTGTTTTATAGCATGAGCTTTATGTTACCTACTTGACTTGAAAGCGGCCTTTCATTATTCCAGCTGATTGATACTTTCAAAGGTAAAACGTTTGTGTTATGTACCTACATGTCTTTGTTTTGAGTTCCTGATTAATGAACCATGTCAAATTTTGCTGTCTCGACGTAATGGTGTCATTGCGTTAGAACAACATTCTTTTCAAAAGTAATTCGACCTTTGCCTTGATCTAATTCAAGTATTTATGTACAGTCAGCATCAATAAGATGTATACACGTGATGTAATTCAAAAGCGATTTTTTAGAGGAAACTTTAATTGAAATCTTGACTACTTTACACATCGTATCTGCGGATACATAAAAATACATAGCAATTTAAGTTTTATGATTTTAGCCAATGATTTTCCAAGCATAAGCATTTGAATTTTTTGAACACGTCGCTAAAAAAAATTGAAGATATTCCATTAAATTATGGAATCAATTAATGTGTTAAATTATCACACAAACTTTTATTTTAAAACTCTATTTAAAAAATCCAGCATCAGTTCATGAGAAGATAAGATATCTGTTGGTTCAATTGTACTTGTCATACAATGCGACCATAATCTCACCATGTCATATGATTTTATCTGTTGACTGACTGTTAATATAATAATGGCGACGTGTTTTGTTTTATTTGGTTCCCATAGGATACTATTACTTGATATTCAATAACAAGAGTCTTGCAGATACTGACCTAGGTGAACGTTTTCTTCGTATGGCTCTAATGGTTAGTAAGCTTTTTGTGCTCTGTGATTATAGCAACCTATTTGTAGATATATTTAGTTATGCATTATTTATAGTAAGATAAAAAAACTAATTAATTAAATTAATTAAAAAAAAATATTTTTATTTTTTACCGAAAAATAAATTTAGTCCTAGCTCTGCTTGCACATCTTTTATTTTGAAGAAATAAAACAACTGATCTTTAAAAACTTCAATAGGTACCTAACTGGGCCACAATGGAGATTGAAGGACTATCTGTATTCAATTTAACACTTATTTAAATAGTATAAATTTATTTCCTAATAATTATAATTACTTCTGCAATATATAAGATATTGTTTTGTGATTTTTGTAATTCTATTTTATTGTATAATGTATTTGCATGTCATAATTATATGTCGGAATGTGTACGCACTAATCACTATGTATGTACTATCTTTTATACAAATTTTTACGCAAATAAATTGAATTTAAATTTAAAGAGATTTAGAGATGCTTGATGATTTAAGGGCTTTCTCTGCCTATTAAATGTGTGCACATAGAAAGCCCTTAAATTTTTCATGTAATAAAAAATGGTAGTATTTAAATCCTGTGTCCTTGGGTTCATGAAGTCGTGCAAAGCGTAATTGTAATGGTTTTTCTGAATGTAAATTTTCAGTTGCAATACGGAGTTTGGAATTCTGCCCAGTAATGGAATAGGCTTGCCCCCTATTACAGTGGATATACTATAGTATAACAACAGCATCGGTAAAATGTTGCGATATATCAGTACACCTCTGCCTAACCTCGGTGAATACAGGTGTGTTCCTGTTTTGTATTCTATCCATTACATACAATTATTCTAAATCCAGCTACACATCTTAGGGCCTTGACACATCTTAGGAGGAAGGTCGCTCGCTACTGGGATAAGATAATAAGGGACGACGAGACGACATTCGAGCATTAGAGGTATTACAAACATGCATTATCCTGTACACATTGTGTGTCGAGTCCTCTAAACAATACTCGTGTCTAAATAGCTACAGGATGTACACCTTTAGAAAGACAAGGCAGGCGATTTAGACGATTATAACAACTGTGAAAACTGGCTATGAATGGCTGGGACTAATTGACAGTTGGCGCAGTGGTTGAGCGAGCGATTACTGAGCTACGTTTCGCTGGTTCGATTCCCGAACGGAACAAATATTTGTATGATCTACAGATAGTTTTATAGCACATTTTATGGCTGATGCAGTGGCCTACCCACCCATTTGGTCCACAATGGATCGAGTACCCACAATAACCGACGTTGGCAACACTTCAAAGTACATTTATGCTTTACTAACTACTGCGATGGTATACAAATGGTCCGATACAACGTGAAGGATAGTGGACATACCGTTGTATTGCCGATAAATTGAAGTCCTTTATTTTTGGGGAGTTCCATTTCTTATTGCCAGGCAGTTAAAACGTTGCTGATATCGTGTTATTTTTATATAGCAGGTAGGGTGCGAGGATAGAACCTCTATGGGTCGTCACCCTGAAGGGCGCCACCCAAACCTGAGTTCGTCTGGCGCATCCTGGCCAGTTAGCCTCAATAACGTCTTCATATTTAAAATTCCGGTACGTGTTCGTAATTTTTCACTTCCTAAACCGCTGGATCGATTTTGATGAAAATTTCGATTTTGTACTTATGGTCACCTGGGTAGTTCTTAGCCGTAGTTGGGCCCGATAGGTGGCGATTTTGTCAAGATCCAGAAAATAAAACACGTTGTGGGCAAAAGCTAGTAATATTTATAATATTGTTTTGTTCCCTGGGGCATTAGCGATCGTGCAGAAGACAAATAGCGACAGAAGAATTTCTTATAGCGCGCTATTTACAGGGAATAAGTTATTTTTAGTCGCGCAACCAGATCTGCATGTGAATTGATTAGTTAAATGGTAGTATATTTAAGAGTAATAATAAACGCAGCCATGTTCTCACGACTGATCGTTGCTTATTAAACAAGACGAAAATACACTAACAGTACAACCGGTCGTTTTCAAAATACATTCTGAAAAGCAAAACATTTAGCTATAATTAGTCGATACAAAATCGAGTGTTAATGTTTAAATTAAGGGAGATGTTTAAATGAGAAATTTTATTAAGCTTCTTTTTAGAATCTTGAACATTTTTTAAGATAATTTCATGCTAAGTGTATAAAGGGTTCTTTCTTTCCGCTTGAGAAGATATTGATATGAGAATTTGCTCCCACCGTGGTGGTTCGACAAAATAAATGAAATAAATTTAAATTCTATTCTACATTCTGTCGTGTCTAGACGTTACATATGAAATCACACTTATGAATAGTTAAATTCCTTATTAATTACCAAAATATGGTATGGTACATACATCATCCTATCCTTCCTACTAATATTATAAATGTGAAAGTTTGTGAAGATGGATGGATGGATGGATCTTTGTTAGTCTTTCACGCCAGAACGGTTGAACGGATCTGGATGAAATTTGGCACAGTGAAAGATTATAGTCTGGAATAGCACATACTACTTTTTATCTCGGGAAAATGTACGGGTTCGTAAACCACGCGGGCGAAGCCGCGAGCGGAAGCTAGTGTGTTTTAATAACGGCATTGGCGAAATGTGGATATATGTATATTCTATCTATCTTATTATCTATATTAGTACCTACACTTCTACCTAACCCGTCGGGGAATTCAGTCGTGATGCTATGTTTAAGTTACCCTAAAAGCATTTCCATTTCTACATTACCTTCTTACAGAAAAGCATTATCCAATCACGTCTTTTGTTGGGATTACAAAAGATTGTTGCCTACACAAAACAACGGACATTCTCGCTAAAATTAGCTGTAGTCGCTATGTATGCGTGTCTTTACTTTCTTTTGTGCTTTTCTAATGACACCTTAATATACATTGCTAATTTATTTGTATTAGTAGATTTTCTACTGATATAATAAATAAGGTACACAAATCTTAGACTGAAAAAGTTTTTAGGGAATGTATGTATGTAACTAGTAATAGTATATTTATTAGGAAAGCCTGAACAGCGGCTCTACCTTATAAGTCAGATTTTTTTTTTTTTTTTTTTTTTTTTCTTTTTTTCTTTTTCTTTTTTTTTTTTTTTTCTTTTTACAAAAAACATTGCCCCACACTAGGATTTCTCCTGTGTCGTGGGTACAGTTTACAAACATACATGTCACATGCACACACAACCAGACCCGAAACAACTATCTGTAGATCATACAAATATTTGTTCCGTGCGAGAATCGAACCCGCGACACCGAGCGCAGCAGTCGATCTCTCAACACACTGCGCCAACCGTGCCGTCTTTAATTTCACGACGAATTTAAGATTCTTCATGTTTATTTTTTTCTGACTCTCGAACGAAATTATCAGGAATACGCGAAGGCTCTACACGAATAATTCTATATCTATATATCTATAAATATATACATATATACCACTGAAATCTTTGTTACTTTGCCGATAATCTCAAGAATAATAGGTATACTAACTAGATCTGGTAATTCTCTTGTTTAAATGAAATGTAAGTGTATTAATGTGCACTGAAGTGGAAAATATTTATTTTTGGAATCCAATATTTATTGTAAAAGCGCAGGTCAATAGCGGCGTCGTAAAGCGCGGCCGGAGAGTTACGGCCGGCCGATAGAAAAAAGCTGTTAAAATATCACTGTTTATAGCATATAACGGTGTGGGACTTTCATAATAACATTTTATATTACTTTATAAATAACATTCCAATATCCAGTATATTTTTATTTTATTTTATTTCTATCGATTCGCAGTATGTTGCTGCAGTTCAAAATTATGGTCACATATTTTTCCGTGTCGGGACGAAATAATAAAGACCTCATAAAAATGGCAACATTATATGGCTAATATGCGAGCATTTATCTAGAGTATCGCTATCAATTTACGTGATTGCACTCGCATTAGTTGTCCGGTGTAATCTCTATTAGGTGCGTGATAGAGTTGAATTTGTTTTGTCCATCTCCCTCATTGGGAGCATTAATAGTCATTGCTTTAATTAACCTTAATTCAATGCACTTACCTATTGTTGTATATACAAATAGCGCAATCGCATGAAGAACTAACTGGTAATGGTTCAGATTTCAATTCAGATTCAATGCGATTACAATGTAAAACAATCCAAAAACAATCTTGAACTTTTTAAAGCTACGAACTTTTCATTGAATGAATAAAGTTTCATGGGGCATGAAATCATCCACTAAAATGAAGAGACCGGACTAAACAATAAAAGTTAAATTGACGCTGAGAAAAAATCTGAATGACTCAGAAATTCATAAATGTAAACAATATTCGTCTGGCCTTGTTTTAGTGGTCGTTTTGCATATTTAAATAAAGATGTTTTGTTAACTTTGTGTAATGTTTTAATTTTTGGGCCAAGCAGACTTCCTACCGGCTTCAGAGCAAGGTGCCAATGTAGTACAATCTTATTCATGCAGTGTCATACATTATGCATCAGACAGTACAAATCGAGTCACTTTTTATTTTAATAAAATTAATGTTGACGTGAAGTACCGCACAGTTTACGTAACAAGTATGTTTAAGAACGCACAAAGCGTCAATTTGTACGCGGTTGGTAATGACGCAAAGACCTCTAACTATATTCCTCTTAGATAAGGGCTAACAAAGGTAAAGATTAACGATCACATGACGTGAGTAGACGACCGTAATCAGTATATACTTATAGCAACAAAATCTTCACATTAAAAGGTGATCGGAACCCTGTGGTTACAAGAAGGATGGACTCCCAAGTTCGAACAACGAACCTTTGATATATCGCTGAATATTTTCGACAAGCGTACACTTGAATTAGTAAGCAGGTTTAAAAGGAATAGCAGTGGCCCTTGGGACTTCTTATCCGAGAAATATATATTACTGGAAGATTTATGAGTGAATACTAGTGAATAGTGTTAGCCGTTTTTTAAAGCTAAAGTTTTTTAAACTATTAAACACGACAGCAGATTACCTTGCCAACATTGTGTTTCTTACAATTTCGAAAAAAGAATTAGTTTGTTTGGTCATATCGCAGATGCAAAGCAAACATTGTGCTTCTTACAATTTTGAAAAAATAATCCGTTTGTTTTTTTATTTTCCCAGATGCAAAGGAAACGACTGTAATACGGAAATGTAATCAGCACATTGAACACTTTGATTACACTCATTATGCCATTAAGGGAGAATTTTTAACACATATTCGGGCCATACGAAGACATTATAAGAGGTCGTTAAACGAAATGGACTATAACTGACGACCATCAACACGTGATGGCTTATTTCGCGGCACTAGCTCTTTACATTAGTGCTAGGTATGTCCATAAATAACTCCTTAGATGACGTAACATGTAGGATCAGGGGAATGCATAGAGCCGCTGCTTTGAACAAACAATTGTGATTTCAGGTTCCAAACTGAGCATAGGCTCAGGATTTCAATATATTGCAGTCCACTGAGGATATACGCTTCTCCCAAGTTCGACAAATTTTTTTTAGTTAGTCTAAACCACCTTCTTGGGAAAGGCCTTCCCCAAGTTTCTCATCACATCTCTTTAGCCTGTTACTCGTCTAGGTCGTCTCACCACTTCATTCTAAGCCGACTTCGGCAGCGCGGCGTCGCCAATCCTTAGGCGTTACAATTACATAACTTATACTCTAGATACGTATTAATACTAATATCGAATTCCACAGTAGGCACCAAAAATTACAAAAGGATAACATGAAAGCAAATAATTCTGTTCTTGGTAATGTTTTTAAATACCTACATTGTACATGTACATATTATATTATGTAACCTTTGATTACAAGCTTGTAAGAAAGTAGTTTATAGTTATCTAACTATGCTATACCTAAACAAGGTCTATGATACCTACTTAATTTTAAGTTACCAACTAATTTACAACGCGTGGTCCCCCACCTTCTGCATCCAATGAAGTACAAATTCAGTGTAGTACCTATTATGTCAATGTATGCATGTTTAACCGCAGTTATTATTTCTATACCGCAATATGAGTTCGACACCCTCCATAATTCAGAACACGTGAAATTGTCAAATGATGTGTAATTTATAAGCAGGTACAGATAATTCAGTACATATCCGCGTCAAATTGGACTCAAACAAGCGTATACAGATACGCGTGTGCGGTGACCCGTCCTAATTGGCAATACTGCTAATTATATTACGTACTAGTTATGTGAGCTCAATGTATTGATCAGATTACATCTCGGTGCTTATCGAGTACGCGTTATTTAGTTGGTTTCGTAGTTGAAGCGCTGATTCGGCTGCTTGTGTGGGAAACTGGGGTAATGTCAGCCCGCGGGGGGTGTCGCAGCTCTAGAATATAAAGCTGAAATGTTATTACTGTTGTTTATGTACGTTGCGGAGTTTATGACTGAATTATCAACTGCGGTAACAGTTGACTAATCGACTAAATGTGCTCAACATTCCACATCACTAATAAGTGGTATAGTTTATGATGCGTTGGTACCTACTTAATTATTCAAATTTTATACGTAAGATGCCTCTGACGATAATTAATTATTCGTAATGAAACGTTTTTAATGTAAGAGTGATAAATTGAAGAGCTTACACATTTCGATAAATTGAAAATACCTTTGCCTTGTAATGACAGCTGATGAAAAGACGTATTGAAAAGATACACAAACAGTAAAAGGCAGCCTCTTTTGGTGAGGCACTCATTGTTATGTATAAGAGGTAGCGGTATTTAGCTTTGTTATGAATTTCGTGAAATTGAAATGAATTATTATGGTCTTCAGAAGAAAGAGATACGTTTGATAAATTTGTTAAAGCATTGTTATGGTTAAATATTTGAAGATCAGAATGTTACAGTCTTGCTATTTTTCTTTTCTTATAATAGATGTTTGTTGCATTCAGCCAAGGACAACGAAAAGTCTTTGCCAAAAAGTGTTTCAAGAATATTACATTTTCAGCATTTTCTATGTAGATATAAAATAAAATTTGTAAGCTTTTGCGTACAGACGAGCTTTTAATTTGCAATGTTAAGTGCATTGAAACTTACAAAATCAAACTTTAAATACTATTAAAAGACAAAGTAATGGTGAACATTAGGAATTACCCAGAAGATGCTATTTGATCTCTCTGTATGTTGTTTTAGTTCCGTTTGATATACATATATAGGTACCATAGATAAGTCCATTGCCGAAACTAATCTATCTACATATCTACCTACTGATAAACTTTTTAAACGTCGCCACACTGTTTTTATTTCTCCTGTATCGATGCATTTACAGACACTCTCACAAGGACACTCACACACGGAGGAGCTATCTGTAGATCACACTTTATATTGAATTGAGCCCGCGATATGAAAATCATAGAGCCTATCTTAGCTACTGCGCCAACCGCGCCGTTATGACGTCAGCGTAATAAGTTGCATAAACTCGGAATAAAGTCGGCTTATGACGTAAGCAAGTAAATTTGTCTAGTTGGCCAGCCCGCGGCTTAACAAGTTACAGACAGGCCGCCTGATTAATCTGTAGGTGGCCTTAACGCGTCGGTTAAATTTAACCTTTGTGTTTGATGTCGGCTATCAGATAAACATTATTACGTTGAACAATTCGGAAGTTATAATTTTAGTGATTTTACGTACCTACATTGTTCGAGTTATTACGAGTGGCAATGTAATTAATGGTACTATGAGTGGAAGTAATAATGTTATAAACATATTTTCTTATCACAGAGTTTTACACAGTTTTTTTTATTAATTGTTTATGAAAATGAAGATGAGTAATAACCAATAAGCACCTGTGAACACACATCAATATAATTAATAACATGGAAAATTTTAAACGTCGCGTTTGTGGTACATTAAACATAATCAATATTTACCTTATTACTATTAAAATTAATTGAATGCCATTGTAATCGTTCAGCGATGTATCACACTAATTAACTAAGGAAATTAATATTTATTTCCCTAGAAAAGTAACCAGGATAAATTGAAAACATTTCATATTTCTTAGAAAATGAAGTATGTACCTAGATTATCAAATTAACATCGTGACGTAAATTGACATCTTATTATAGGGACTTATTAATTTAATTTTCGAACGAAAAGCTGTATTACGTCTTACTTTTTTAGTACAATCTTGCGCATTGCGCTACGTTCAAAATAAACTAAATATTAAACAGTATTTTCTCTGTAAAGCTACCTAATTTAAAGATTAACAACATTAGGAGAAGCTTATCAACAGCTTTCAGCATAAATAAATGTTATATTAGCTCACAGCATAATTTATGAGCCTTTCAGTAAAGAAGGGAGATTGAATAGAAGAAGCTTAGCTTTAATTTGTTTTTATGTAGTGTACAATAGCTTTGCGGTAGCGGGGCCAATAAAATTTTTTGAAGTCGAGCCTATTAGAGATATGACCTTGCTATTGTATCAGTGTTAACTTCCAAATTGGCCATACGAAGTCTACTATGTGTAATTATTACATTTTGAAGCAAGGGTTGAAAGTGATGTTCACACAAGATATAAGTATTGGCGCCCGAGTGCACCGATATCACTAAAAAATAGAGTGCGATTTTCAAAATTTAAATCTTTCGAGAGGACTGGTTCACTTTTTAAGTAAACAATGACACATTTTCAGATCATACGTGTTGAAAAGCAAGGAATATCTTGGGTTCTTCCTTTCGGAGAGGCAACTAAGTTACATTTTAATTAGGACTAGAAACACAAGTCGATTTCATTTGTTTACCTTATTTGCACACAAATAAAATTTTGTAGAGGTAACATAATACACAATTTGGTTAATTGTATTAATTGCTTGTGGTAAATACAACTTCAACAATAAATAGGATAATAATACAAGGCTATGTCATTATTTAAAATAGCTAGGTAAATAGTTTATTCACAGTTAGTGGGTACATAAACATATTCATCGTTTAACGATGAACAATAACGATGGATGTTATGACTAGACAAACACTTCTCAAATTAATTGCGTATGTAGTACCTGCTTTGTTTATTGTTTGTCGTAATGTTGCAGTATTTTCTGTATTAGGGCCCATTTAATTTAGTCAATATTGTGTAAAGGGGTTACCTAGTCAGTTTGTTTGTTTCTTTAATTTTGAATCGTTAAAAGTTGTTAGTTTGAGAAAACATTAATAAAACTTTTATTCATGCGGAAATATTTCACTTCTTAGAACTGTAGTTATTATTTATTTGTAGTTAAAATTTTATGACCACATCAATTTAAAATATTCTTACAATAATGTGAAAAACTGATATATCAATTATGTTGAATTGAAATTAATAAATGTGGATAGTTCCAATTAAGGAAAAATACAAGAAAGACACAAGGAAAAGTTAAATCTAAAGTGATGCATTTTTAGACGATTATTATTACGTATCACAATTTATAAATAGCAAAGTTAACGTCATGGCTTAAGTGAAAATTACCAGAACAAACGAAACTGCAAAGGAATATTTCTTGATTAAACTTCCAAACTCAATTGAAGTACGCTGCACGATAATACACTTAATTCTAAGTTCAGTTTTAAACAGTAAGTAGGTATATTACACCTACATAGCTCCAGACTTAGCAATATTACTACAGTATCTCGAGAGGCGCATATAACAACGCCATATAATTTTACATTTATGATACTCTCGACAGAATGGTCCTTGCTTTGAATTGGGAGCTAATTTGTGCGGCTTTTGCGACAAGTGGGCCTTTGTTCCAGTTTATATAGTATCAAAGGGCAGAAGCCGTAGTATATAATGCTACAGTACGTACATAAACAGCGCACTCAAAGAAACCGAGATTCTCGGCTCTTGATTAAATTAACCTTTGTATAACAAATTTTTGGAAGAATTATTAAGTAGACTTCAGATTTGAAACACCTAGCTTTAATTATGTAATAATAATTCGGCATATTACTGTCTCAGTGCTGAACAAAGGCTTCTTTCCAGAATGAAAAGCTTCACCCACTAGGGTGTCCTGGTGCGAATTGGCAGATAACACACACAATCAAGAACTTTAAGGACTTTCTCAGGTTTCCTCTCGATATTTTCCTTCAATTATTAAAAAAAAATATTATCAATTATTTAAAATTGATAACATGTGGTTATCAATTCTGAATGAACTCCGCACATGAATTCGAAAAGGCACAGTTGCGAACTCTACAGTGGAACCCTTCTGCATGGATAAAAAACTTACTCTGAATGTAGTTAAAGATCAGGCAAAATAAATCTTTATATAAAAGACATTACTAACTACGATTTAATGTTAGATCGAAGAAAAGTAAGCGCATTTCAATAAGTTCTTTTGTGCACCAAAAAGATAAAAGAAGTATGTCTCCAACCTTCAAGATAAAGGCGGGTTCTAACATATCTAACGACAGAGTAGCAGGGTTTACTTCGTGTCTAATGCTAATATAGCGTGATAGACTACGATTCAAGTTTCGTAGCAAAAGAATTGCTCCTCAGAAAGACAGGAAGCTCGCCAGAATTTTTTAATTATATAACGCAATATTCTCCAAAGTGTTCTTAAGTAATATCATCATAGTGTTTTAAACATTGCTGTAACAAAATACTTGGTTGATTTGACAGAAAATTTTCTTATGATAAATATAACTGTCTCTCTTTGGGGGTTTTTTGGTGGTTATAAGCCTCAGTAACTGTTAACTGATAAATACTGGGGTGGACCTAGATATGGTTTGAATAGAAAGGTCCTAAAATTTGAAATCATTTTTGAGCTCCCAGAGGTTTACGATTGGAGTGCGTCAGAGGGGCTGTTCCACGCAGTATGAACTGAAAGCCCTTATAATGGTCAGAGTACATAAGGGAACTTGCGCTTGTTAAAAGCATGACCGTGGAAACCTCTCATAAGAAAGTTAAGCTGATCATATTGTTTAAGAAGGATTGATATAAATTGCTAGAGTAAATCATAGTCTAGTTGAAGAGATACAGATCCTGTTCAACTCCAGAAAGTTGCACATTATTCATCATCATCTACTTTTTCACAAGGATTGGTTCACAGTCTAACTGGATGAGACTGCTATCTGACCAACGCCACACGATTACTGAAGAACACTGTATCATATACATTTCTACAATATCTAATACTTTACATGTTTCTGTTTGACATTGTTTTAAATGTCAAAATAAACCTACAGCATTGTCAAAGATGACATTCAAAGACACCAGAACAACACCTAGCATATTCTAATTCGTAACATTTCACAAATTTATATTGAGCAATAGACACACTTGCCGACCAGGGATTTGTTAATCAAAGTCAGCTGGCTGTCTAACCGGCGTAGAGAAGCAGCTTGGATACATCCCCTGGGGAAGCCACGACTCAGCTAAACGAGATCGCGCTATGATACCTAGCTTAGGCGTTCAGCTCTTTAAATTGTGTACATAAGTTTAAAGGAGGTTTGAACAGGAAAATGATAGAATAGTTGTTTAGTAGGTTGCTACTATTAATGGTGACGGAGTCTTAGAGTAATTAGAACTACTCTAAGGACGGAATAGATCTATTTTTGAATTTTACTACTAGTCAAAGTCAAAGTCAATGTCAAAGTTTTTTTATTTCAACTAGGCCTTTTCAGGCACTTTGAAAAAGTCGAGACTCTAGACCATTAGTTCCCAAAGTGGTCCAAGTTCAAGTCTCGATGGAGGTCTACGTTGGCGTGACAAAAAAATGGGGTTTTACAATTCAATTTACAATATGGTAGAAATGTAGCTGCAGGGGGTCCACCCTAACCAGCTAAATTTTGAAAGTGGTCTATGAGAAAAAATTCTGGGAACTTCTGGTCTAGACTAATTTTGGATAGTAATAAAACTATTGTTGTTACAATATTTTTATGCTTTTGCAATAGGTATGCTTGTCGTTTCATTTTGAAAGTATCTAATATGTATTTCTATTTTGTGATCAGAAATCTGTTGCAAGAGTACAATTATTTGAATTAAATTCAGTTTCAAATTTCTTTTTGCTGTTCATACGGAGCATGTCTTGCAAATCAAGAATTGACATTATAAGGCCGCTTACACATTCATACGTCCAATAGCTTTAGCAGAGCGTCATTCAAATAGTCGTCTTCTTAATATTCTATTCATGGTCTTTGAATTTAGAGCACCTACTTGTGCTAGTAGTTTACTTGTAAAAAGTATATTTTCAATATTCGTCCCTCACATTTTCAGTGTGGCGAAAGTCAAGGAAATGTCAACGCTGAGCTTTATGGGACTAGGGGGAAGCACCGCCCAAATTACTGTCGCAAATATGCAAATGTTGATAAATTGTTTCTCTAAAAATATTTGCCTTGATAGCTTTTGATGTGACAGTTGTGGCGTATTGGGCTGGATGTTATTTATGTAGGCAATATTACAATGTTTCCAGACTTGTGCGTATATTTTTTATTTGCATTAGTTATTATTGTTCATTACGCTGCAGCCAGCTGGAAAGTTACTATGGAATTAGTTACGCTTTCGGTGTTTTGTTATTTATTATTGTGGTTATGGTGACACACCGATTATATTAATGACTGGCCAGTTGCTAATAGACTATACCTAATAATATTAAAATTAGAGTTAGACAATTGTTTTTGAGGTATTTCCCCCTATACAGTCGCCTTGGGCCTTGATTTAAATTAAAGAAATCTCCCGTCTAAGAGATTCAGCGAGAACGCGTGTGGCTGCAGACAGCTTTAATTTGAATGTAAATCTGCAGTGTAAATCTGCTAAATTACAACAATTTATTTTGTCGCATCGTGTTCTTGATAGAATATCTAGCCTACTCCTTTGTTATACAGCTGAAATTTGCATCACCACGATGAGCTTGCAGTAAGCGACTGGACCATAACGAAAAATCTCTCATCTCTTTCTCTCACACCGCATTTATCCGTGGAGGGAACTAAACATAATAGCTGTATATCGTGTACACTGTATGGACCATTCCGGACAGTATTGTGTCACGGTACCGTGCCCGCTTTCCAGGCTTTTGCATAATAGGATAATGCCTAACTGTCATCCCCTATACAACGGATTACACAGAGTAATTTCGTTTTGAGCGATTCCAACTTTGTTACTGTGCCTTGCTGAGGTATATAACAAAACCTAGATTACGTTTAATTTTGTACAGCTTTACAGCCTAAATATGCAGCCTTTTCTAGCCTTTAAATTTGTTTGCGGTAATAAATCGCAGGCCTGAAGATTTCTAATTCTAATAAAACCAAGGTAAGTGTATATTAAAGTTTAACTTTGAAGTACTGGCTTCACTGAGAGGTTCTTGAATAATAAAAAAAAGAATAGTTTGTTTTAGTATCGTACTTTACAACAAAGAGATACTTACCAGATATACCTACACAGGTATTTTTTTAAACGCCTTTACCGATACAAAAATATTCACATGCACTAACATCCGGACCCGGATCAACTATCTGTAAGTCATAGAAATATTTGTTCCGTGCGGGATTAGAACTTGTGACACGTAGCGCAACAGCCAATCGCTCAACCACTGCTCAAATTATATATTCCAGTATTAATGTATGTAGTATTAATTAATGTTATTAGTAGACGAAAGTGAAATATATTTATTTAAAACCCTATTAACAAAATCTATGACTAATTCTTTACAAAATTTCATTTCTATCTGGTGACCCTGACCTTGACTGACCTTTTTGTCCGACTGTAGGTACATTTAGTGTTTAAACTTTTAAAGAGTCAAACGTCGTTTCTTTTTATCTTTACTGCTCTACGCTTTCATTCAACACCTTACGAATCAATCTAAAAACAATCACGTCCATATTTTCAGCATTATCTATCCTTCGATATAAGATTAAACAAGATTCTTGGTTATATAAATAACTAAGGTAATCAGATTCTGCAGGCTGGCAACAAACACGTAAGTATTACTCGGCAGGTACCCTCAATACTGTTTGATTATTTAATACCCATGTCCCTACTGTTTTATGCAATGCTTTACGTGTAGACTGCAGAACATCGCCCTTGAATTGTAAGAAAAATTGTTATGACACTATTTTTGTTACGATGCTAATCTCGATGAAAGATAGGCATAATATATTTTGGATTTTTAATGTACTGAAAAATGAAATGAGTAATTGAAATAGCAACATTGTTGGCGATAAGCTGTCGCTCTGTCAGTTTGTGTATGTTAAAGCTTTAAGCCCGATTTATGATTGTTATCTGTCCTAATATTTTAGACTTAGTTGGGGTGTTGATGATGTTGAGAATTTGAGTAAAAATATATACCTAATCTTAAGTAACTTTGGGTAATGCTGATTGTATTGTGAAACCTGTCCCTGTCAAAATAAATATTGTAAAATAAGTATTAGGGATACTGGAGTGGATGGGGACAAAACTTTGAAAGGTTTTGGTGTCAACAAGGACTTCAAAATTACTCTACTATAATTTAATAACAAAATTGAAGTCCTTGTAGGTAACAAATTAGTTCATTCAAGTTTTGTCCCCATTCACACCTAGATCCTTATTTTACCGTACCGAATTTTATGACATTGCCAATACTAAAAGATTATTACAAAATCACTTCCACACAATCAAATAACATTAGGTGTCAAGGTGTATTTTCCACTGATACTCAGAATAAATGGACGTACTCTGTGGAGATATCTTCATCATGTTTTGGAGTGTTCTCATCGTACGAAAGTGCTGGCGCTAGCGCCGGATTGGCATGATCAAAAGACTGTAAGCAGTACTCGTCTGTTTGACCTTTGTGTTACAATTTGAGAGTAAAAAGCTTTTGAACAGCCTAGAAAAGTGTTGTTTAGATAGACTGCACGGTTGGGGCTGTTGCTGAGTGATTGGCTTTCCTACGGATCATTGTCCTACGGAACGATCACTATTGTAAGCTTTGGCTGTAAACTGTACCCACGATACTGGTGGAAGTCTAGTATTCTTTATAGGTTAAAAAGCTTATATATTTGCTCTTATAATTTTCCTTAATAATGCAATTCCTTTATTGGAAAATAACAATGTACTTAGAAACTTGTGTTACAAAATTGTGACTGGAACAACGGCGTTTTATACTTTGCAAGTTGTATGAGTCACTTAAAAATAGGTCACTTATCCTCACTAGACTTCCAACATGTCCTACAAACTGCCATGTATTATTACATGTTAAACCCAGTTTAAGGCTTTATACAAAATCCTACTACTTGACGATTATATCGTTGTGTACTCAAGATATCGAATATTACTTCAAGTCCTCATCAAATACATCTGATTATATGAAATATCCAATCTTATACCGGAAATAGGTATCGAGAGTAAGGAAAATTTTGACGTCGACGTCGGCAGAGCGTTGAGAGGGCTCGACAAGGGCGAAGTGGCCAAGAGTCACTTGTGAGAGGAGCCACGAGCCACCTGAACGTGTTGCAGGCGCCTTTTTACCGAGCCAACCCAATTCTACACTATTGTTTGGGCACGACCAAAGAGTATTTCTGGATCTGGAGGATTCTGTATACATTCTTACCTATGCGGAAAAATTTAAAAAAGTGTTGTTCGGTCGTTATCTCGTCAGTCGAACACGATACCGTAAAGCTACTTACCGTGCTAAATTAATGAGAAAATAGTCAGAGCTAAAGCACGTGGTTTAATAAACTTGTAGTAGCAGCCTGAAGTTGCATTTGTGCCCGGCATTTGGCCGGACTGGGCCAGTCGTTTTCCCATTACCTAGATGGCACTCAATAATATCATCGAAGAAATGTGGGTATCATATATGTCTGCCTAAGTAAGTAATATTGCACATTCACAAGCCGATTGCCAACTACCACGCATAATTCCAGACTTCGTGCTGCTACTCAGTATTTCCATACAGAAATACATAACACTTTGCTCGGGAATCGAAATTCATGCTTAGCAGTTGCGCCTGCGACCATTGGACTAGACTAATGAGGCAGTTACAAGTATAAATAAAGAAACACAAATACAGAGAAGAGGATTTATGTTTCTTTATGTGTATTTTAATACTCCTTATTTTCGTTGACCTACTTTAGCCTCTAAAATATGTATCTGTTCAGAAATAAAGGAAGAATTCGGCCAACCGGATACGATTCCAAGTTTCTGAACGCAATTTTATTTTGGCGGAACAAACAAATTATCCTAGGTTTTCGGTGTCTCGCTAATTGCTATAGCAATGTATTAATCAAACTAGTTTATTATATTGTTGGTTTGTGTCACGTGAAACGTGATATTTTACTTAGAGATGGGCCGCTAAAGTGACCACTAATAAATATGTTTATCGAATAAATATGTCAAGGAATTTAAATGGTTTTTAATAACGGTAAATATTTAGGTGTTTATTTCGATTCGTTTACAATATGGAAGTATTTTTAAACGACCGTTTATTTGACGCGGATATGGGGTCCATATACTACCTGTGCTTTATGCCAATATATATTATGCGCGAATAATACATATATATGTGTGAGTAAAATATAGGTAATGTAAGCAGGAAAACCGCTGGTGAATATCTATTTTCTTAGTTATAAAGCCCCAAGTATTTTATTTACGTGTTACTGGTATAACGTTTGCGCAATAAATCTAATAAGTTTGAAGGTGGGACACGGGGTAAAGTAAGACTAATGGCGGAATAATCTCGATAGAAACAACCGCGTTGTTGTGTGAGAAATGGCTGATATATTGCAGCATAATACCTATCCAAGTACCATGTATTCTTCGAATTATGTGATGTTATTTATAACGTTGAAGATATAATAAAATATCCTCTTTTCAGTATGAGAGGGGTTAAGGGTTAATTAACCACGCTGGCCTGATTAGGGTTGATGGACTATACCCACAATTGAGTACTTCGGAACTGTTGTAGGTGTACAGATTGTATCACAATTTCTTTTTCGGGCCGGGTTCGATCTTGAACCAAAGATCTTAAAACTACTTATTTTTAGTCAACCCTACCACTTTCTCACCAAGCAAGGTCTTGTAAGCAAGGATCTAGATTGACGATTTATAATCAGTGAATGTCTGTTATTTCCTCAGGTACTACGATGCCTAAGTAGTGATCATTAAGTTCTTATACAATCAAAACTATTTTAGAAATGTATAAGATAAATCGTTTGGTAAAGTATTACCTATCTCGGTAACATTTTGAATGTCGGTCGTAAAAGCACGAGGAATGCATAATGTGCCCCAGTCTGCGCGCTCTTCCAATAAAAAATAACTTATTTCACTTCAGTGAGCCCGGCCCGTGCTTACTACATGTTTACCTTAAGTACGGATGCACAATACAAAATTTTTCCGAAATGGCAAAATATAACACTCGATAAGATCTCAATAAAAATAAAGATCGTGTTCGAAATTTAAATAAATCTAAGCGTTTGTAGACATAGACAACAATAGATTTTATTTCCAAATGACACAACTCAATTTTATGATTCGATTTCAAATCGATTACTTACTCATTTTAAATTCAGAACATCTTTGAGAAACTTACGTGGTACGCCTCTATTCTTCATACGAACTAGGCAGGTGTTCGAATACTAGGTATTTCGGTAACTTATGTTCCCAATTCTGAGCACGGATATAGTTCGTTTAACATGCACAGGGTGGTACCAATTGTTATGATATAATCGATATAGGCATTCTTAACATTCCATATATTACGTCATTATTGTAAGAACACATATCAGCTAAGAAATAAAGTTTTTTTAATCGAGTAGATACAATTTTACTATGTTTTTATGACCGCAGTGAATTATGTTCTCCAAGAAGTGTGTGGTCACCCAGTTGATTGGATCAGATAAAGAAAGAGGTCATGTATATTTTTCATAGTTTTCAATTTGTTGATACATTTACTCATAAAAACTAAACGTAAAAATTTACCAAAGGAATTATTTAAAACCTATCTTCGTTGTGTGAAAAGTGTACAAGTTACGTCTTTAGGGACCTTGTGAAAGTCACAAAAACTAATGAAACAAGCCTACTTCTGAGTTCAGACCCAAATAAAAAAGTTGTTTGCAAAAAATACTTTTCATTTTGTTTTATGACCATAAACCAATTTCGCCGTTGTAACCATACATACATATGTATCTATTAAAAATATTTACGAGTATGACAATATTTTTCAGGACTGGTGCATCTACGTAAGATAGGCCTGTGAAGTGGCAAAGGCTAAAAAAGAACAAATTTAAAAGACAAAAGAATATACACGATGTTCTTTTTTTACCAACCCTTAAATTTGGTACTTCCCAGATTTTAGACCATAGACTGATTACAACCTACTTGCCTTTAAGACTTTTCTGAGACACAACAGACACTAGTAAAAAAAAAAATACAATACTTCCCTCCACCGTTTATTCATGAATTAAATTGCTTATGGCTATTCAAACCGGGGGACGGAAACGCAATCCTTTGGCATCGATGCGCTTAATCCTCTTATTGCAGTTTATGTCAATTCAATGAGCACGCGGAAATAATGGACGTGTTTCACGATCATCCGTCCAAAATAGTCCATATACAGCTGTGGTATTCCGAAATACACAAGAACATGTAACGAATAGTTTACAACGATGAGGTTTTAGTAGAATTAACTAGTTTTTGGCTGTAACTGCATTGATTTCCTTACTAACTATTGTACTCATTTTCAATCCAATAAGCTTTATTACATTTCGAAAAACCGCTTAAAATATTTAAGTTTCATCTAGTTTAAAAAAAAAGAAGTGTAAAACAAAATTTAATTTCATTTAATTTCAAGTAGAACAATGATTGTCAACGTTTAGGTTAAGTACAGCCCAAATGTAAACGTTGACAATCAAAACGTTCGTGTTTCAAGGAATATATCAAAATCGTTGAATAAATCTGTAGATTATTACTATTAACTAATAAATAACTGGAAATCGACGACTACTTGCGTATTAAATGAATGCTTAATAAAATATGACAACAGCGGATGTTTGCCATGAATATATTAATGCAACCGTTAAAATACATTTTGAAATGAATAGATTACATGTTCTCTTCATAAGCACCCGTTGAACAATCAAAACAAACTTTTTTCCCATTTGGGCATCGAACACAGAACCCTTAGCTCCGCTGTCGTCTGATTATACTGATTGTTCTATAGATATCATAAAAATAAAAATCCAATTTGCTCTATGCCACACTTAAGATACTATAAGGCTATCAATTGTGATGGCTACGTTGCAAGGTTGTCTGGTCTAGTCTGACTAGATCAGATCTCAAGGATACCTGACGACTGCAGACGAAATAACCGAAATTTCCAAACTGCACAACTTTGAATTTAGAACCAATGCAAATTCAAGCATTATATACCTACCTTTAGTGGGTTGATAACAAAGGTTAATGTTACAAAAATGCATTAACAAAGTACAAAGACTAACAAAGCAAACAATAGTTCTCGTAGATCGTGAACTAACTGTTATGGCCAACTGCACGAACTTGTTCATTTGTACTACACTGTGGTTTTTCTTTCTCTGAACAACTAAAACAGTTCCGGTGTTCGCCTGTGTGTTCTAGTGTTTAGTGTTCTAGGTTCCGTTAATGTGTAAATAGCTGTAATAAGCTAGATGCAATGCTTTTCTCGTATGTTTTTCTGCCTGCTCTTTAAAGCTGGTAATTGCGAAGTTTCATGAAATTGTTATAAACTTTACCAATCTAGATCACCTGGCATGGAATTTTGTTCGGTATATAACTTTCACGGATGTCCGGAATCCATAATACTTATAAAGCTTTTAAAAGCTATTGTTTTATCCTTAAGCTCACTCCTCTATTTTTATGATCAATAATGATTTCGTTAAAGTGTGCGACTTCGTATCAAAATTCCCGAAATTCCGTCGTTCAAAAAATATAACAATAGTGAAAGCGTGCAAGGACATGTGACATCTATCAATGCGCACTGAGCCCGCTTGGTGGCTTACAGCTCACTCCCGTCACAGAGAGGCTTGAGTCCCAGCAGTGGGGACATAAAAGGGTGATTATGAAAGACTAAAATTCTTTAGTACATAGGCTAAGTAATTTCTGGTAGTAAAACCCACATTTTTCTAGCATAGCCATAACAGTCGATCACAGAAGTCTTCAGCACCCATAAATTGAGTCCAAAGTGATTTCAACTACACTTCCGTAATCTTAGCAGTAAACCGGTCTCGGCAACGTTAAAAATAAACTTTATGAGTAAGCTTAAAAAGACTTTGCAGTTTTATAGCTGCGAAATTAAATTTCTTTTAATACATCTTTAAATTCTCTTAATATTACGTTGGTCGAGTTACACTGTGAGTGTTTGGGGTTTGATTTTATGGTGTTTAAACGCAGCTCTCCTGTCAAAAGCTCTAAAATTATGAGGAAGAACCAATTGTGACGACACAAACAGTGTGAGGAACATAAATTGTAATATTTTCACTGTTAACCAGTGTTTACGCTCGTAATATTTTTCAGTGAGCTTGCATATTTAAATTTATGATAAGTATGAAATACTACACCGACAAGTGCCTGGCACTTAAATTGGAAAGAAAGAAGAAGTATGAAATAATATCGGTGCTCCATCATCTATGAATCTACGTATATTAACGCCGATTTTCTATAGTCTGCCAACAAAGAATGTCTTCTTCTCTTAAAGGGAACTTGTGGCGATAAGAGCAGGGTTGTAGCTTTGGGTAAAATTCCGATCGTAGAGCCTTGAAACGCATCACACGTTGTGATGAAACGCTCGTTAGAAAACGCGTCGAGCACTTATAATACGAGTAAGCTTCTATAACTACATCCAATGTAGAATTCTTGATCGCGCCATTATGTGCACGGGCTCTAAGCCTGAAGATTTGTCCAAGCAAATGAATAATATATCGTGCTTTGAAATGTATAAGTAAATATTTAATAACCTACATTAAGTAAATATGCAAATGAAATAAGTACATTCACACTGAATTGCAACAGTTCAGCGAACGTATTATACATATACCTACCTATGATAATTTTAACTATCAATATTTTTACAATAAATTTGGATACCGTTCATTTCTAGTGTTAAGTGTCATTGCACTTTGTACTTCTATCATTTAAACTGAAAGTAGATCAATATTTTTTCTTAGTGATCAATAAAATAGCAATGTTATATGGCTAAATGTCTGACTCGAACCGAATTTATTAGCGATTCGTGTTTTTATCTTAGATCTCATACTTCTAACCTTTGCATTAATCAAATTCTTAAATATTTATAGAAACGATTTATTGAAAGAATATCATTTTAATACATCCACTAAATTAAGCAGTAGGTAACAATAACTAAATCAATATATATATATAAAATCACGTGTTTTCTATGAAATAGCTGTAACTTTGGGGCAGATAAACAAATCGACTATTTTGGATTTTATGTGCGAACAAGATAACACATAAATAGATGGGAGATTTGGAACTATTTCAAAACAATAAAGCTCAATTCGAACAATACGTGTATTTTTTTTCAACACTAATCTATATAAGTGAAAATGAGATCATTTGGACTGTGACCCATGTTTTAGCATGACGCTTAGTCGAGTAACGGATGAGTGGCATATTTATATGAAAGTAATCACAGAATTCGTAGAGATCGCCGCTGAGCAGTCTAAATATCAATACCCCTAAATATTGTTCTCACGAAAAACATTAACGATAAGAGTGTATTGAGATTATCTGTTCCACTAAATTTTTTAGCTTTTCCACAAAGATAAACTTTCAAGCGCTATATCGGATTTTTTAATGAATAATCATAGTTTTGCGCAGAATATAGGATTGTAAAGTGTTGATCACTTCCGATTTTCATGTACAATGTGTCGAAATAGAAAAGTAAAAGAACCTACCCAATAGTGTTCAATAATTACCACAGTGTCTTCTAAATATTCCTAAATGAGTTACAGCACTAGACATTAACAATGAAAAACGTGATGTTACCGTGCTTTCAAAGGCAGATTGCTATGTCAATATTTAAGCCTTGGGGGCTCCGCTGGCGTCAGCGTCGTCGTCGGTAGGTACCGGCTGAAGTTCTCGCGGGTATTAGTGACCTTTTGCGTCTCTCTTCATGTTTCATTCAACGTATTAGCTCCCTTAGAAACGTAGGCATCGATAGACGTTTCTCTTTAGACAAATAACATGATTCTTTCACTTATGATTTTTATTTATTTTTCGACGAAAAACGAATAACAATTTTCTCTTGGGATTTTCAACAGAAACACCAGAAGCTATAATTATTTTTTAAATTATTAATAAATGAAATATCTAATTACAATCTTTAACACAATAAATTCTTGTTTAATAAATCATAAATTCAGTATTTCACGTTCCGTTATGAACTTTCTCTTTCTAAAGAAGTTAATTAATTTAATACAATCACGTAACAACTTCGGGGAAGTTTGGGAAACATTTAATCTTCTTTATGATTTCAACATTTATTTTTTGTTCGGAATTTGGAAGATGTCAGAAAATGATACTTATTTGGCATGAACTTATTCCGAAGAAAAAGATTGTTTAAATAAACACCGCGTCAACTGCCGACAGGAACCCACTATTGTTTTCGCTGTTGTGTACAGTCAGCATTCATAAGATGTATAAACTTATTGAAATGCAAAAGCGATTTTTAGAGGAAATAGTGATAGAAATCTTGACTAATTTTACACGTAGCGGATACATAAAAATACAAGCGTTTGAATTTCGCTACGTGTATATACAGTTTTGCTGCTGACTACTAGTACGTCCTAGACTCGTTGATCTTTGGCGTCGTCATTTGTCAGCGACCGCTGTCGATGAGTATCGTTCGCAGTACACAATGACGACAACCATAGTGTGTCAGCAGTGGCGTGCGGTGCATAAAGACAAAAAGACACTGCCGTCCCTACATAACTCAGATAAATATTTATGTTAAGATATTTGAGGTGGCAAATCACATCCCATCATTATTTAATCAACAAGACGACGAACCAAGACGACGAACCAATACCAATATGCAGTAGGTGATATTGGTAAGTAAGCTTTGAAAATTTTCTGCCTACCCTCTCTAAAAACTCTGTGCACGCCGCTGTGTGTCAGTATCACTTCTCTCTTAGAACCCTAAGGTAGGCATATCACTAGTCGGATACCTACATAGGTACTATATTATAATGTCGTTAAAGGGAAAGTTTGGTCACTTTTCAAGCATTTAATTGGTATGTTATGTCGTTCAAATATTAGGTCAAACTGTACTTATTTCCCGAAGCATTCTTTTTAAAATAACTCGTGTGTATAGTAAGTTTAGTACGTAAATGTAAGCTTTTCTGTTACCTTATTTACAAAGCTTGGCACGATCGTATTGAATTTCTCAATGCATGAACTGAACATAGAATTCTATAAATACTCTATGACCGGTCACAAAATTCTTTTCGATTTCGTTTTTAGATAAAATTGTTTGGTATGTTTAGTTTTTAAAGTTTCCTGAACCTGCTTTCTATTAAACTAATATTTAAAGGGGTGGCCAGCGAACTTAATGTTTATGTGAATTGTGTTACTATTAGTTTGCGGCGTTGAACTGGTCACCTTTTCTCTTTCCGTGGATGCGAGGCGACTACGGAGTTATGCCAACAGTATGGACATCAACATTTTTCTATATGCTACTAAGAAGGTAAGTTAATATAGCATCACGCCTGTATTCCTCGAAGGTTTAGGCAGAGGTGTACTATTGTACACCCTCATTTCGCCGATGCCGTTATTAATTTCCATGTAATAGGGGGCGAGCCTATTGTCATCTACTGGGCACAGTTCCAGAATCTGTGCTGCTACTGAGAATTTCTATATAGAAAAACCTAATTACTCTTCGCCCGATCCGGGAATCAAACCGAGGATCTCACGTTCAGTAGTCGGGCTCGCGACCACTAGACAAGTAGGTACTGGTACTGGTAGGTAAGGTAAGGTAAGTAGGTACAACAATCACCAACCAGCTGGCTAGGATTTAGCCATTAGGTTGGTGATTGTGTGCTAGACCATGATTATGGCAAAATGTCTTCACAACAATTATTTATTGCGGTTTATACGTTTGAAAAAATCTAATTTCAGTTGGTAGACACTGACTAAAAATTACTGATCCTAAAAGTATAGTTCCTAATCTTTAGACTGTTTTGTTCCAAAGTCCATAAGACAAAGTCCGAAAGACAAAGACAAAGATGTCAGTAGTGTGTGTATTTAATTAAAAGTTTGTCAGCCACCCGATAGGGATGTTTGGTAGCTACTATTGTTTTACGACCTTATGTATTTCGTTGTACATATTTATTAGTTTAGGCAGGTATGACTTAATGAGGATGTTGACCTTTGCTTCCAGTATGTTTAGTTATTTTATTATTTTACCTAAGTCTGATTCAGGATTGCCGCTTAGATCGTAAGTGCGGCTTCAGATCGTGATGTGTCTTAGGTCCGATTCTTAGGTCGGGAAAACTGTAAATTAGGTTTTACTATAAGGCCATATATACTTAGATTGAAGTAAAAAATCAATTGAGTTCAACTTTTCTATCTAGGTTATCTATCTTTATGTAAGATTGCGACAAAGTTCACTATTTACATGTGACAGTGCGAACTCTTTGGTGAACGCGATGTAATACTGTACAACTTGTAAATCCTTGGCACTAACACTAACAAAGCTATTTAGTTTTAAATTTACTTCTGCTGCACCAACTTTCAATTGCTGGCAATCTTATTTATTTATAAGAAACGTCTTGAAAACTATTTCGACTGAAGGAGACATTGAATGTGAGTTTTAATACCTACATTGGTTATGTAAATGTACTTGAGACCTTATTGAGACATAACTCAATATGTGGAGGGAGAAAGGAGAAATAGGTAGCCGCTGTCATTCAAAAAAATGTGTTTTTTATTTCTTCTTTTACACACAATAATATGGCATTTACTTTAGACTCGCTGGTCCCAAAATAGTGTAATCATATATAAAAAGTTATACGACACACAATCTAAAGCCATTACGAGCCTATCTTTCACAGTATCTTTCATAAGCGATTCTAATACGATAGCTAAAGCCGCAACAATAGAAAGGCGAAACAAATAAAGCGCGTGACACTATTCTCCATTCGTCACCGATCATCTGAAACTATGCAGGCGTATTCAACGCTCCAGTAATTTTAATTAGTCAAAGGTAGTGGAACAATTTCAGGAAAAGATTATCAGCCCATTAACGCATGGACATGGCTTGGCAAGACTACAAAAACGATGCTTCCTATTGAAATACGTAATAACTTGAAACTGATTGAAACGAAACAAAAACAATACAATTGCAACTATACAATCGATTAACAACTCCACGAGTTTTTTATTAGCACTTCATGAGATAATTAAATACATCTTCTGTGCATAAACTTTATTGCACTTGTAGCTTCAGAATGTCATTTTAATTGTGTCATTACTCGGATGCGAGTTCACAATGATGAATAAATTACCTAACAACGCTATGTAAATCAGTGGCGTACTACAATATCGTAAACAGTATTTTTAAGTGCACATAATGACACAAAAACATGTCACTTAGCGTTATTTTAAGTTATTATGCTGTTAACAATTCGTGTTGTTATAGAAATGTGTTTATTGAGCAATCCTCGTATGGGGACGAACAGGTCATTCAGTCCCATGAGTCTGGACAATATAGCAAGCATTGGTATCCTAATTACATGTTTTATTTTCATCGATCAATTTGCCAAAAAGATGTTAAGTACTTGAAACTCGGAACAAGACTTCATGCACATTTTTGAGCTATTCCAATTAATTAAAAAGTTGTTCTGGAGTCGATTCCCGTCCACCAGTTTAATTTGTGTATGTGAAGAGGTCTCAGTATAGATTTTCTTTAATTCCTAAAAGTCGTTTAGCTTTTTTATACCTTTTTATCAGTTTAAAAGTCTATATTCGCTATTGACTATCGATTACTATTAGTTTGAAACTAAGGCTGGCGTGATTAGAGGCTTTTACACCACCAACTTTTTTTTTCTTTCTGATAATCTGATAGTGTATTCCTCAAAGGACTTGGTTGACCACTATTACAATGCAAAATACAATAAGTCATCCAGTCTGAACACGCGAGTCTCATTAAGATGGATTCGAATTGCATCCCAAGATTGCGCTAATATAATTGATATCAGCAAAAAATAAAAGCTTTTCGCTGTTCTCTGGTCGAGCCAAACAAATGGCTGTTCTAAACGGTCGTTAGATTAATGAATTGTTCTTTTTCATTCAGTCGAGCGTTAAATATTATTGCTAGTGATGTAATTATTGTTGAGCAGGGTATTTATGCTGACGAATAGAATTGTATTAATCATTTTAATGCCATGACATATGTAGTATTTTTTAAGCTGAAATGAGTAGAGCAGCTACATAAAGATGAATATTTGTAGTTACAAATTCAGGTGCGCTGTCATTTTAACCACAAAATAGATCTGTGCTTATGTTTAAACAACGTTGCCTATGCTTGTCCTGTAGCTGTCTGTGTAGTGTGTAGGCTTACACTGAACATCTATGGGACACAATTTTACGCATCCCTGTTTTGCGCGAAACGGAATTAAATAGCATGTTGATTAGCGATAGCAACTGTCAGATTGTTGTTACGTAATACGGGAGTTTGTTAGTTAACCTGTGGGCTTTCGTATATTTTTAAGAACAAAATGTATCCTAGTAACAAGCAAAAAACTGGAGTTTTAGGTATGAAACGAACTTGTTACATTTGCGTCACTCTTTGCGTCAGAAAATCCTTTTACCTTAGTAATATTATGAACGTTAAACTCAGGTAGGTTCACATAACACGTGCGCCTAAATGCGTCTTTGAATAGTAATCAGCTTATGACAGTACTCAGTCTTGTATATAACCACTTAATGAACCTGTTTACAATGTGAAGCTTCTAATAGTTATTTATTGCTATTTTGTATTTGTGCGTTTCGTTGTATTTACCGAGAACAGTCCGATGTACCTTTTTACTTCTTTATAATTATGTTCGGGAAAACGAGAGAGTTTGTGGAGCTAAGGGTTGAAATCAAATCTCTCAGCTTCGATTCGCATCTTATCTATAGAAAATGGCTATTTAGTATTAAGGTCCGTATTCATAGTTAGGTAAATGCCTTTTTCCGATGTGTACGGTTCTTCATCCAATCTAATCCACCTTAATGTTTTGTAAGTATGAATGACATATTTTCTCATACTTGTATCTTCGAAGAGGTATACGTAGGTAGGAGTAGCAATGCATCCACTATTCGCCAATGGGATTAGCCAAGATCCTTAGATAAGGCAGCGAGTCTTTTTAACATGTTCCAATTCTCGGATTTCAACTGAGAATTTCCAAACAGAAAAGTTCATGACTTGTGATTCATTATTTTATTGAGCGTTATGGGTCAATAATATTGAGTGACTGAGTTCAGAAATTTTCTGATAGAAAAAAAATGGTCTAATAGGTACCTACGTGGAATGTTAGGTACATAACGGCTTCTCAGTATGCTTTCATGAAATAATTGGCCACTGATTTCCATCAGTTATTTATTATATTTTGTTTGTTCTTGTAAAATGACTTAGTGTAAAAATATGTACTACCTACTACTCCACATTTTATTTTTATTTTTCGTGATATTTTTTGGAAGCTTACCTTAACTCTAGCACAATCTGGGGTCATAAATCATAGGTTCCTATTCATATTAGCTCATAAACGTAATGTGGGCATAGGGTTCTACATAAACCACTACAATGAATGATTGTGAAGGTATCTGCCATAGTCAAAACGTTTTGGCATTTTCATGTTCAATGAAAAGTCTCTCGTACGTATACCTGGGTGTATATAGTATACGATTCTTTTTTTTTTTACCAAAATCCATATATCGGTTAATGCTCTTGTCATCTTTTAAATTGAGAACAACTCTGAAAGCGAGTAAAAATAAGGTGTTCCAAAAAAAGTAGTTAAAAATGAAGGAGTAGTCGATTTTTATTTCAGAAATTTTAATTTACTTTAGATATTCTATCTTAAGTAAATTAAAATTTCTGTAGATGTATCTATATTCAAAATACTATATGTTCCAATACCAGTATGCCATAACAATAACAGCGCAAAATAAAATAATACGTTCATACTCGTGCTCCTAACGAAATAGTTGCATTCCAAATTCAATTATAACAGTAACAGTCAGCATTATTCAGTGGTCCACAAACGAGCGACCTTGCATGAGCCCGGTTCAATATCATACATGTATGATATTGATCCAAATGGATTGTGTTATGCAGTACGGCTGGCTCGCTTTGGGTTATAGAACTTCAGACAACCAGCGGGTCTACCGCGTCACGCCGGCACTGGATAAACATTCTGGAAATGAATATCAGGACAAAATTAAGAGCCTTAAGTTCCACCTACTGTATATATCTTTAGATAACGTTAGGGTAAAATTCTCCTTTCGTATGTGTAATTTTCATACAGAATACTGACTGAAAAATTAAGCCTTACAAGTACAACAAGGGACTGCAGCATTAAGATATCCAATAAATAAAATGCGAATCGTTGCTTCTTCCGACTGAAAGAATCACGCAAGCAGTCCCGCGGTAAAATTCTAGTTAAGTGAACATGTTGTTTCTTATAATGTTTCCTTGGAATTTTTATTTCTGTTTTCCCCCGAAACTAGGTTATTGCAAATCAATTAGAAATAATAGTTATTGTAATAGAGGAAAATACCTTAATAAATCAGGCCATATTGATTCATAAGACGGCAATATTACTTTACCTTAAACTTCATTTACATAGTTTTTTTTTTTTTTCATTTTTAAATTTGGAATGAATGGCCTGCCCGAGTGACGTTACCTTAGTACGTCGAACATACTCTGAGCATACAGCCTTGTTACAAACTTTGATGGACAAACTCTGATTACTTGATTTTTCTATCCCGACATGAACAAATTGAAAGAACTCGTGCCATCAGGATAGAAGATAAAGAACTAATAAATATAATAAAATAGCTCTTAATAAGCAAGATTATAAGCAGATTGAATTACCATCACGTGCATGACGCAGAGTTCAATGATTGTGACGTTAGCGTTCGATACTCTTAATCAATATGCTTATGCGCACGTGCAATATAATATAAGGTCGATGTCTATGTTTACCTATCCATAGCTTCACGCTCATTTACTAAGTACTCAAATCCACGTGCTGCTCTGAGTAAGATTATAAAGGTGCGTAGAAATCTCTAACTTATTGACGGCAAATTAATTCGTTTTGGCCCAATATTCGCCACGAGGAGTCCGTTTTTGGTCTGATATTTAGCCTACTGAAACCCGGCCCCAATCAAAGTTAACACGTCGCCCTCAAAACGTGTATTTCAAATTTATAAAATATTGGTTTCCACCCGCGGCTTTGCCCGCATTGATTACGAACCCGTGCAATTTTTTTGGGTCACTCGTAGCGCCATCTAGCATCCTAAAGCAATTGTGACTGTCGAAAGTTATAGTTTTTTCCCTCGGGAACAGTATTGTTTTCTGGATGAAAGGTACCCTATGTCCTTTTCTGTATTTCTCATAACGTATATGCAAAATTTCATGATGATCGGTTCAGTGGTTTGGGCGTGAAAAGGTAACAAACAAACAAACTTACTTTCGCATTTATAATATTAGTTAGGATTTCATACAATTATTATAGGAAAAGTAATGAGTGTAATTAAATTTAAATGGTGTGTTTTATGTATCTTTAGATACTAACTATGTATAAATGTCTAATTTCATTTAAAAATCAATTTTTAATATCGTTAAGCGTACCAATCTTTTTGAGGCCGAACGTGCAAGGCTGGGTTGATGTGAAGTTCAGTGCCGGATTAACCACGTAGCAAGAGTAGCAATTGCCACAGGCCTCGCGCAAAAGGGGGCTCTGCGTATCCAAACCCTGTATCCAAAACCTCCGCCTGAGCGTAATTTTTTGATTGAAACTTATTAAGAGGTGGTATATTGAATTTACTTAGTCACAAAAATGTGACACGTTACACCTATTTTCCAACTAAAATAAACACAGAATTTCACACGGTAAACGCACAAGTTCTACAAAAAGTCACTTTATACTTTTAACAGCCCATAACATTATAGCCCTCGATAGAATTTGCTACGGGCCCCGCACTTGTTTAATCTGGCACTGACTGTATTAACTAACATTTAATACCGAGAAAATTCTACATACGAAATTAAAATTACCAATCAACTTTACACAATCAATTTTCAGTGTTTACGAGCCTCGTTTGTCCCGTGACTACTGGTTTAATCAAATTTTGATCAATGTGGCGCAGGATGTAGGATCGAACACCGGATATTAATAGTTGAATAGCAATCACGGCGTCAGTGACCCGTCTATATGTCATGCCAAGGAAGCTTCACGCCAACATTATGTTAATTTACGTACAGATTTTTTTCTCGATTAAGCGAAATTATGAATAATCGCTTACCTGTATTTGACGAAGGGTTGGGTAGAGGTATAATAATGTACACTCACATTTCGTCAATGCATTGATGTGGAGCTTATTGTCATCTACTGGTCACAATTCAATTTCATGTTTATTATAAGTGACAGTCAGAATCTTGCGCGTGATTTTAGGTACCGAATTTCGAAAATATTCAAATTGAAAATGTTGAGTTTTTGAAACCTGAAAAAAACCTGTTTTTTTAATATTTTTGTCGTTACATTCAATTCCACAATACTTCACTAACTGTAGGTATAAGACCTTTTTCACATAACTTTGTCTCTGTTTTCTAAAATCAAAATTTAGTTAGCTAGCTACATTTCTATTTACCTTTTTAATCACGCTTCAGTTGGTTATCAGAACTATAAGTGTTTAAACGGCAATGAGGAAATAGTATAACATTACACAATGCGCAAATGGTCATAAATTACAATGGGTGCTTAAAGTTTCATGAGCCATGTAGCTTAGGGTTTTAATACACAGTGCAGTCATTAATCAGATGACCAGCCCTTGCCTCCCATTAAAATGTCGACATTTTATGTTTTCCTGCAATTTACCTCCCATAAGATAAGGTTTGTGGAAATTGACTGTTTACCACTAAAGTTAAACGCATGTTGAACAGGCGTTTAATCCACAAAAATCATACTGATAAACTTTCTAAACGTGTGTTGGTCTCGACATTATTGTGGCTAGACTGTTAATATTTATGTATGTGTGATTGTGCTAACGCAAAAGGTATTATTATCACAGTCATCAGAATTCGGTATAAAGTCTTCGCATAGAGCGAAACTTCTGGAAACTTTTTAAATATAACTGTTTAATCAAGCTTGCCAAGTTGTGACTGAAAAACCATTTTAGGACAATTATCACCGATAGTGTACCAGAAGATGTTGAAAGGTAAATCAGCCGTTTACTCGTATTAAAAAACGTGGTAAACGGTTGATATTATTAAACGTTTGTTGTGTTGTTGGTGAATTTGGGCCTGAACGTTCAGTGGCCTAAAGCGCGAATATCAAAATAAATTATATTATAAAAATTTATGCAACGCTATAAAAAACGCCTTTAGCCGATAAAAATCATATCACTATTCAATTGAGCTGACATTCTTGAGAATCCCGCGCCGAATTTCTTTAGCCAATCTTTTCTGTGAAAAGGGTATCATAAGCGCTCAAGCACGATAATTCGGCATATTTTCCCGAGTTGTAGCCATTACGTAGCATGTTACAGCACGGGCTACGGACTACGTGCCTTAATATTTTAGGTTATTGTACAATGAGAGCAGACGTATTATGTGCCATACCTACGTATATATATAGGTATAATGCTGACTGGTTTCATAAAACCTATTATGAGGCTGCTATTTTAAAGCTTTATATGGAAACATTGTGGATTCATATCTTTCTGCCATATGTCGTGTAGGTTTACGGAACATTATTAATGTTCTGTGGCAATATAATTTAGCCGCATTTTTAAAATTAAAACCCGGTGTTTCAATACAAGTAATAACTTTTGTTTTTGTTTTTTTTTGTTTAAAAAAAAAAAAAAAAAAAACATTGCCCCACACTAGGATTTCTCCTGTATCGTGGGTACAGTTTACAAACATACATGTCACATGCACAAACAACCAGACCCGAAACAACTATCTGTAGATCATACAAATATTTGTTCCGTGCGGGGATCGAACCCGCGACACGTAGCGCAGAAAGCTAATCGCTTAGCCCCTGCGCCAACCGTGTCGTCGATATCTGGAATATGACGATAATAACCATTTTTAGAAAGAAAAAAACATGTTTTTCGCTGCCGGGCGCCTCTAGTATTCACTTGAATTACAAAATATCAGTCAAATTAAAATTAAATTCAACATAAATTTATGCAAATTAGTATATTTACTAAGCGAAATTCTAAGTCTATGATATCTACACACAGTGAGTCTTTATTTTATGGACCTAATATTATAACCTGTCGAAATGTCTTAAGTTTCTCAGTAACCCATGAAAGGAATTATTTTAGCGGCTTCCCTTCATGTGTGCCAGTGTTTTATTTCTCTCGTTGTGTGTATATCCTTCATTTTCTAGTGGAAACAAGACTGTTGTAACGTTCAGTCGAGTCATAGAGCTTTGTTCACCCGTTCTCATTGTCCGTGCTTCTCACACGACCAATGTTTATTAAACATTACCCCCGATACGGTCGGTGTAGGAAACGATATCGATAAGCAATTTCTTCATTTCCTAGTAGCGCCATTTGTTATTGCTTTTGCCCTTGATTTAAGTTGTGTTGCAACCCGATAGTGCTTGCATTTAATTATACCTTTATGTTTCTGAACGCAGAGAAGATATTATAAAATATCAGTATCAGGACATGGCTGAACATGTACAGTCGGAGAAAGAGATACACGGTCACTAGATATAAGTGAAATTTTCTCAGGAAATTATGAATACATCGTAGAACATAACAGACAAAAGAACATAATAAAACTCCTGTCTCAAAATTCATCGTATTTCAACTGTTCAACTGTACCAAACAGAGCGTTAAAATGAACGCGTGTTAAAGACTTTGTCATCGGTACCATTACTGCTGTAAATTACATTACTTCTATGTAACAATTATAATAATAATATTTGATCATTGGATGCAGATGCCAGTCTGTTGTCATTATCCTTTAATCAGCGTTTACAAGGGTTGCTTATTCTTTCCCCGGAACCATATAAACAACAAAAAGAATACAATCAGGCTAGTAAAGACAGTGAGAGGATATTGTATCATTGTAGCATCAAATAGAACAAAGCGTTTGTGCCTAGTTTTTGTGTAGTAAAAAAAACTTTTGTACACACAACCTGCGCTATTTCCCTAGTCTGTGAAACGAGCATTCACGAAGTTAGGTTTAAAAACTCCCGTACTTTTTATTTGTCTAATTTAGGCTGTGTATTCAGCCAGCAATAAAATAACAAATGCAGGATCCCCGGCCGAGCTATATTTTGTCCGAAACAGACGTGGATATCAGTTTTTATGCGGATCGTCCGTGTTTTCAGACTCGTTAAACAATCTGTATGAAAAATCAATATCTATTTACTTTGCTCCATTTAAATGGCCGTATCAATATTTTTGTTGCATGAAAAAACGATTTTCATCGTCTAACTTTCAATAAAGCACGTATTATATACGACATGATAGTATTTTTTCAGTCTGCGTTAATTCTTGCCTGTTTTTCTGTACGCTTTCTTCGTTATTATGTCAAGAATAGTAGAAATATTTATTGAGCTAGTTTTAATCTAACTAGTCGTAAGTGCACTAATGTTATGTTCGTGTTTTACGCCCTGTGTACAGAAAGCCACTTTGAACTACTTTCCAACCCATACATAATAAGTATAGGAACCTATTTCAACCCTAATCCATCATTCATCATGTTTAAATGAGCAAGGTAAATCATAGCAATTGGAGCGGCCTTATAAGAATAAATTTTTGCCTCAAGTACAGACGGTGACACGAAACACAATCATATTGGAAATGGCGCCCCAACGCGGAATTTTAGCGTCATTGTGCGCCTAAGTTCGGTCTAGACCAGCCAGGTGCAATCCAATTTGTGGTTAAATGATCCCTCTGACAGTTGACGCCTAGTTATCAATGGAACAACGTAATGGGATGCTAGCCGATCAGTTTACGTGCGTTCTCAGATCCGAATACTGGGTTGAATTCAACAACCTTAATGCGAAAGTATAGGTATATGTTTGTCAATAATCAAGCCGTAACACATGGGTTTGTATAACATTTATAAGAGATAATAAACTGCATGTATTTTTATACAGTAAATAATTATTCTAGAGTGTTTTTTTTATTCTTTTTTATTCTTTTTAAAAAAACTTTGCCCCACACTAGGATTTCTCCTGTATCGTGGGTACAGTTTACAAACATACATGTCACATGCACAAACAACCAGACCCGAAACAACTATCTGTAGAACATACAAATATTTGTTCCGTGCGGGGATCGATCCCGCGACACGTAGCGCAGAAAGCTAATCGCTTAGCCACTGCGCCAATCGTGTCGTCAAAATGTGTTTAATTGCTAAGTACACTTTTCACCCCAGAATAAGGGAACAAAGCATTTTGCTTCATAGTTTCTCATGTGAACGAACGGCCGAGGAGAGGAATTCTCTGTTGTGTTCTCCGGTTCGTATAATCTAGGAATCTTCAAGGCGAGAGTGAATAGGCATTATTTTAGTTAGCGTGACTCTCCATCAAGTGAGGTGCTGCCAAACAATCTCAAAATTAGCAAAACAAAAAAAAATGGTATACTCGGGCATTGGTATTTTATTTTGTAGATATCTATTAGATGCAGATGAGCGTCATTGAAAATAAATCTAAAGCTAAGAGAAAAGTTGGAATGTGGCGAAAAGTAACTCGACGCGGTTTTGCAATTTTTCTTTCACCTGTTGAAGAGTTCTCACTGTTTCAAGCTCCGCTCATCTTAAAGTTAGGGTTATATTTCAACTTTACAATGAAAGGGTGAATTTATTATACACCTTCAGGAGTTTCAGGCAACGAAATTTGTGGACGAGTTTCAGTAGCCTTGTGTATGTACTCATAAATAAGTTAATTAATTATGCCTAGGCGAAAGGGGCTTCCCTTGGTATTAAATTAAAGGAAAAGAAAAGCAATTAGTTCGATTTCATGAACAATTCTATAATATAATGCATAAGGATTTTAGTAGGAAGCGACTTTTCATCGTATCGTCTAGGGCTGAAAATTGAACTCCTCGTATGCCGCTGTAAACAACAAGGGGACACTGTCATAAAATCACCACGCGGTACTCATAGCAAGGGGACACTGCCATAATATCACCACGCGGTAATCCCAGCAAGGGGACACTGTCACATAACATAACGTGGTGGCCAGGGGACGCTGCCATATTATAACGACGCGGTAAACAAGGGGACAGTGTATTTCAGCTCAAAGAAGGATTCTGCTGCTCATCCTTTTGTTATGTTCCTTAGCCGCTTTGTAACACCTACAGTAAGAGATATGGTGGCCTTTCTTTAGCCGGATATCATTCAAGCCAAGGCTAAGGAAGCGGATGGATTGTTTTAACCCATAATTTTCACATTCATATTCAAATAGCAAACTAGTCGCCTAGCTAATCGGTAAACCCTTGACATTGGGGCCGAGATTCACTGTAACACTCTAACCGGTTATATCTAGTCTCAATAGGATCGTTTCCGCAGTCCACCGGGCAACGTGGATACTCGTTCGTGTATTGTGCGGTCATTATGCGAAGCGCACGCTCCCTATTGTTCCTCAATGGCCGCAATAGCTTTTGATGAACATTGTTACTTTGTTGATTTTATTAATGGAGGTGTACTGTAGTCGCTAGCCGCTATTCTTCGTGATTTGGCTCGCTGTTGTATTTGTGTTGAAACGGATTGGAGTATTTGATGTGTTTTTTTGTAGCTATAGTTTAATACAGATACCAGGCACCGCATAGGTTGTATAAGATCGCGTCCATCGATGCCAAGGCACAGTTCGGTTATATGACGATACTAATTCCATATAAGTACCTATTTCGAGATCGTGAAAAGGCTAAGGGACCTAGGATGATAAGATCCTGACTACTGTGGGAAACGGCTTGCTCCTCTGCCTGTTATTACCTTAGCGTCAATTTTTCAATGCAGAAGATAAAAGTTAACCAGCTGGTAATTTGAAATTAGAACTATTTTTGTTTTAATTTAGTTTTTCTTGATTATTCGTCTGAGTAACTTCTTATTCAATATTTCATGATTTTAATAATAATACATAAAGTTTGTGTATATTACTCATACCTTTTTCCTGTATAAGATAAGCTGAGTATGAGGTCGATTGTTAGTTTCATTTCGAACAATTTGTTTGTTATAGAATTTATGTCATTTCATATTTTTGCTATTCAAGATTTTCGTTAGAAAACAATATTCAAATCTTTCTATTTTATGCCACATTTGTCTACTTGTCGTCCGTTTTATATCATTTTGCCGTAAAAAGATAAAAATAGATAATAACCGAATCAAATATTCGATATATAATCGATTAAAATTTGCATTAGTAAAGATTTTTTTTAAATTTTGTAACCCAGAAATTTAATCTTATTAGAAGCGTATCAACCTGAATGTGTAATATATGTACAAATTATTGAAATACGCAGCAGATTATTTCGTGTGAACAGATAAGTAACGGCTGCGGATGCGGAATTACGGAACTTTTTGAACTTGACGCTAAATACGTTTAAATGGTACTAATTTGATCAGCCATTCTACTAATTGACCTCTAAGACAGCAGTGTCGAACAAAAACTCTGAAAAAATCTTAATCGAAGACACTATTCCCTAGGGCCTTAATGAATTCGATATCGAGTATCGAATCATTTTATCGATTGACTGTATCTAATCGAGACAACAACTCGACCGGATGCTGTCGAGTGTTGGACGGACGACACCGTCCGATAAACGACGAGACTAGCGCTAGATTTCACTTTACACAAACTAACATTATTCAATAAAATATAATCGTGAAAGTTTGCTCGTGTTACCTGTCACATAACGGTCACATATAAATTTCAAATTAGTTTAAATTTAGAACATACTGTAATTCAGAAAGGTATAAAAAAAACTAGAATAATATTTGGTCCATTTTTTATCTGTAATGCAGTAGAGAACATAAAATGCAGCATGAATAAATTTTAAAGTTGGTATTGAAATGATTGCTAATTGCATGCATTAATAATGAGTATCTAGCCGGCGCCGTCAATATTGATTTACGATGTTATCTTTTTTAA
Source organism: Shargacucullia verbasci (assembly GCA_947562105.1). NCBI lineage: Eukaryota > Metazoa > Arthropoda > Insecta > Lepidoptera > Noctuidae > Shargacucullia > Shargacucullia verbasci. Next base: position 5,040,728 of record OX387297.1, on the reverse strand, counting down.
TTTAGTTTGAAATGCGACATCAATTATAACGATAACATATGGCTACAAATATTTTTAATCAATTTTATACTTTTTGAAGGAGTTATTTTTAAATTGTTGGTAGGTCGGTTCATGTTACATAAGTTTGACAAGACTGTTTATTAGATCAAAGTTCCCATATCATAAGGAAGTGAGTAAATTATCTTTTAAATAAGCATCGCCGCTTGGCTCCCGAGATAGATTCAAATTTTATTTGCCGGAAGCTCGTTAACAGATTTAATTGCAAAATTTCCGTTTATTAGTTAACAAGCTTTCGCGTTTATAGGAATTTGCGATGGCAGCGTAATTACTATTCGCGGTCCGAATTAGGGCACAATACGGCCTTTGTGAGTTCAGCAACAACAGCATTAAATTTTAAGTTCGCAACGTGTTGTGCCGACTCATAAATTAAAATACATTACAATATGCAAGTTGACACTCCACTGAGCTTCGTAGAGGGGGTCTAATTTATTATTGCGGCCAATATCTGCAATTAAGTATGTACAAAGGTTAGGTGCGATGACTGGGCTGCAATAGGTGGGTGTCTGCAACCGGAATTGTGTAGATTTAGACTGTATTTATATTCAGTTTTAAGGCATAAAGGGCCGCTTTAAAAGAAAAAAAAATATCCACTTTATTATGCTTCGAGTAAGGATTATATTCAGATATCATCAAATTGACAGTTTCAGGTCAGATTCAGTTTCTTAGATGCTTAATAGATGCTTTTTAGGCATCCAGGTCAATCCAGGCCGAATTAACGTAATTAAAGTGTTTTTAGGTATTTACTTGAGGTATGTAAAAAAGGGATGCATATTTTTGTCCGTCCGGTACTACGTTATTAAATATACGTTAGGTATCGCACTCACATACGGCATAGTATATATTTAACGACGGCTATCGCTTAAATGTTGCGTAGTTATATGTACTGCTATCATACTATGAAATCTGTGTGTGCACTAGATTATTGTAGTGATAGTGATCTATGACTGTCTATGAATGGATTCATAAATATACAAAGTTACGTGACAGAAATGGGTTTACTCCATAATAATGACGTACCACTAAAAGTATTATATATCGAGACAATATTTTTATTTGTTTAAAAATGGAACAGCACTACTAATGATTCCTGTATCGTGGATGCGTTTACAAACACGATTATTTATATGCACAAACACCCAGACCCGGAAAAACGATCTCTAGGTCATACAAATACTTGTTCCGTATGAAAATTGAATGCGCTTTGCTTAGCGCAGCGGGCGATCGCTCAACCAATGCGCGCGATTAGTCATCTATTTGATAGAAGATACATTTTTTTTAATATCAAAAATATTACCTGTGTATGTTTCGTAATTACTATAATAACGTCAGTCGATACATTTTCTGTTTTAATCATTTTCGTACGACACTATAACCGTTAATTGTTTGTTGTTTTACCTACATAAGTTCCGTAAATAGCATGATGTAAGTAGGTACCTACTCGTACATATATTTGCTGTAAATATTATAATTTCCGTGCGACAGTTGTGAGTCACAGATATTCTATTTGGTATCAAAACATAAACTCACTGAGTATAACGGATTGCTGAAATACATAATGAAGGTCAGGTAGGCTGGTCGGGGCGCAACAACCTATGTAAATTACCACATCCTATATAAATTCAAATAGGGAAAATATTTTTGCTTCATAAATAACTTTGTCTTTATAGTAAAATCTCTGTAAAGGAATGCATGTGGGTCAGATATTAAATGTATTGTTATGGGCTTAAACCCCTTTCATATATCTTTCTGGTGAGAATTAAATAGGATTCTTAACTGAGTCGTGGTGAGTATTTTACTTTAGTAGACTTGACTTGAATGAGTTGCTCCGTGAACCCTACACAAGGCAGAGTCAATTAGACAAGTATGGGATACCTACTGACATGGGAAATTGATTGTGTGGATGCAGGACTATTGTAGAATTATTATTTATGTTTTACTAAATGTGTTTCTCAAACGGAATAGAGATTGAATTTATAATTGACATAAAAACTGACGTTCTATAAACGCATTTATAAAATATTATACCTGTCACTGTCGCATTCATATAAAAGAAAAGAGACGAAATCTGATTCTAATGCCATTTAAAATATAGGTTTATTATGATTGAATATAGCTAACGCAATTATGTACATATTCATAAAACACACTTTTCTTCTTTTGTTTCATAAATTTTATTGAAAGATCAACTCAGTAACAAATGAAAATAGTAAATGATTGATTGATATTATTGAAGTCCACGTGTAACTTGCGAATAGGGAAGCCCCAAGTCACATACGCGGAAACAACACAGATTTTCTCAATACCTAATTAAAAACGTTCATAATTCATGCTTAGCACTGTCAGCGCAAATCGTTGACAAATGACAATGAGATAACCGTTCTATGTAATTATACGTTCAACACTTTAGTTTTGAACGCTCCGCTGAACAAAATGATCGGCAGCTGAGTAACAGCTACGTTTAGGTACTGGCCGTACAATTGATCGCAAAAATAAACTCACGCGCCTTTGTTATAGGTTCCAATAACACTGTACAGACACTGTAGAGTGTTAATTGCGAAAATGCAATATAATGTAGGTATATTTTATATGGATAATGATACTCTAAGGTTATTATAATATTTTATTCGCAGTGCATAATAAATAATTCTTTGATAAGCAGCAATTTTCGAGGGAATAAAATATGATGATGATTGGTATTATTTTATTTTCAAAAAGATAGCCGAAGACTTTGAAAAGATCTATCTCCAGGTTTTGCATGAATTAAATATGTAGGTACTTAATAGTTTTATTTATGACTAGCTGTGCCCGCGACTTCGTTCGCGTGGATGTCGGAACTTAACAATGTATTTTTTGGTGAGACCAGACCAGATTTTTTCTAAGATAAAAGTTGCCTAAGTTACTCCTTATTACATCAGCTACCTGCTAATAAAAGTCCCGTCAAAATCGGTCCAGCCATTTCAGAGATTAGCCTATACAAACAGACAGACAGACAGACTCACAATCCAATTTTATTTATACATATGTATAGATAATACAAAGAGTAATATCAAACACAAATTATAATATCTCATTTCAATTTATATTCAAATTGGACAGTCTCATCTCTTAGTTGAATTTATTTGATAACTTAATTCAGTACCTACTTAGTCTTTGTCTTAAAGCTTATCTATGTATTATTAATGTAATAAGACTTATGTTATTCGAAAAATATAATATTTTATTTTCAATACCGCTTTTGGATAAGAAAGTCAAAGTCAAAGTTTTTTTTTTTATTTCAAATGGGCCTTTCAATGAAAGAATTTTTCATTGGTTATACATATTATGTTCTATATGTATGCTTACCTACTATCCTGTTAATGTTACGAACGAGAGGCTTAAATTAGATCGTTGTATAAACAAACTTAAAATGTAAACAATATCATAAAAACTTGCACAATAATGTCTACATTATAGCATTACCAACTTCAAAACATGAAACAAAACGCATCAAACTAAAATATCATTTCATCACCAAACAAAAGCTACCCGTGGAAAAAACTTGACATTGAACGAAACAGACGAACAAAACGCACATGCCTGCGTTTACGTCAAAATTACGATCGGTCGTCAAAGATGGGGAGGCTAAAAATATCAAATTGGTAAACTTTACCAATGCTACTATACTGTACGATGAACTATGCAATAGTTAATGCTTCGTCTTTTAATATAGGAAGGCTTAGATTCGGGAACTGTTTTAAATAATGTTTTAACATGTCAAGTGACGCAAATTAAAATTTCATACAATAGGAAATCTATTGTCGGTCACCGGTGTCCGACTGCGGATTCATAAATTAAAATAAAATATTATTTCAACCCAAGTGGTGCAACTTCAAGTGATGTAAATGAAACACATCAGAAAATTTATCGTCTCTCGTTGCCGGGAGTCGCGTGTGTGATGAATTAAAGGAGATGACATATCCACCCTAAGTTCCCTTCAGAGTTTCAAGAAGAAATAAAAACTCTTCAAACACCAGAACGATCCATGCTAGTTATACCTACATTATCAAAGAAATATATAAAAGATCACTCACCTGAAACTACTGCATGGATGTATGACCCAGTGGCCCGCAGCTTTCTGCCTGATGCGCTCTTTCATCAGCGCTTTCTTAGACCCGAACAGTTTCATGGCTAGTTTGTTGTCGGTGGGTTGGAAGAGAGCCTGCAGCTGGTTGCGCAGGAAGCCTTGCTTGGCGTCTGTGGCCGGTGGAGCTGGTTCCACTGGCGTGCCGTACAGGGACACATCGTCCAAACCACCGAAGTGGACTTTGCCGGTGCCGCTGCCCTGCTTCAGCGACATATCGGCGTCGCCTGTGAACAAATTGAATTGTAAGTACATGGAAAGTTGTATAAGCTTAGTGGTTAAGATTAAGGAGACCGTCCTCTGAAAACTTAACTAAAAGAGGCCAATATAGACTGCGATGAACTGCGTTAACGAGTGTCCGAGAAGCAACAACGATATCCATCATATCGACAAACGAAGTATTTTATTTTATTTTTTGGGTTGTTCAGTGTTCTTCATCTTCATATCCCTGTCCCCAGGTGGACCAAGGCCATGAATATAGCTGGTTACATGCACTTGGTTCCCAAACTTTCGTCTCAAAACAATCACGGCACGCTTTCGAAATTTGAATAGCTCAAACAAATAAAGTCCCGTTCCCGACTGTATTCGGAACGTGACAAATGTACATGACGAAGAAGTTCGATGTGAATCGGTTCCGGCTTTCCGGGCATGTAGCGTAACAGATGTTTGTTCCACGATAACATGTGCAATCTCAAACACATCCTGAGTTATTGCACACTCATGGGGAAAATTGACTGAGACATGCGGAGCGATAACACTGTGTATTAGCGACTTACAATCAGTGAGGTATTTAATCACACAATTTTTACCGGATCAATGTGGCTTGTAGGTTGTATGAGTCACATTATGACTACATATTTCGTCACGATTAATTGAGAAGAGAAAAATATTTAATTTTATTACAACACATTTTTCTTTTAACATTTAAATATATGTCAAATTCGAACTATTAAAGCACTACATAAGACCACACACATAATACCAAATTCTATTCACACTATTCACAGTCAACATTTATGACCGAAAACACTAAACGTAACGGCAACCTCAGCGTGGTGCAATAGTTCACAATTCACATGTTCCAACAATGGCCAGGGTCAGTGACGTTTGTAGTGCACAATTGTTCCAAAATCAATAGAGATGTGAGCACGGAACATGGCCCACAGCGGCAGACGCCCGGGGCGCGCCAATCCAGCCAATGTTATTGTTCTTTTAATGCATTTGCTTCCACTGAACTGTTTCGTAATATCGTAAATAACTACGATGAACGTTTATTCTCGAATATAGTGAGAACAGGAACACAAATTCGAGATACAATGAGCTCGAGGCTTCGATTGTAACTCAATTGAACTACAAAGAACAGTTATATCTGTTTATAACAATAACATTGACTTTCAAAGGTCGAACAAAAACATACAGTCTGGTTGTTATATCATGTATGTTTTTGAATGAATTAAACATGATATTGTAAGAACAGGTGGCGGGTTTGTTATAATAGCAAAAATCTCACAAGGTGAAATGATATTGCGAAGTCTTTACATCGATACTGGAACAAATCTGGAGGAATTAATAAATCGGTTAGTTCAAACAAGCAAAACAAACACATTCTTGGAAATAGGCGTAAAAAATCGCACGACTGTAAAACCAACAAACAATAAGTATCGCGTAGGCGCGCTGAATGTCGGTGTATCATGATTGGGTGCCTTAACGAGTCGCATGCACGAACATCTCGGGTATGTTCATTACAGCTGATAAAACAGACGATTAAACAATGAGCCAATGGCACTTCATTGATTCAAGTGGCGTCAACTGTGAAACGGGAGACGTCCAATCAAGCGGTGCGTGCGACACTGCCCTAACAGCTAAATCGTTTCACTTATCAAATATTTTGTCGTTTCAACTAGCCTAGACCATGAAACCATCCTGTTCCTTTTCAAATTATCTGATATGGAGCAAACTTGGTTGGTATCTTGCTTTTTGTTCCGTGTTTTGTGAAGTGACAATAAATGCACATTCAGAACAAGTAGGCATTCAAATATCTGGAACATTTTGTTTGCTGTATGAATCTTTCATTCTTTCTAGTAAGTATACTATATAGACTGCCATATAGGTATGTACACTTACATACATTATACGTTGATTGCAATGGAAATTAAATAGATGTATGAACGATTACCTACTTCCACAGATTACTTCATTCTTATTATATGAGTGTCTGTATGAGTATACATATACATACATTCTATATAGACGTGACCTCAACATAACAAACTGGGAGATGAAAGACGAACAGATTTGTTATAAACAATAATGATTCATCATTTCTGGAACAATAAACGCAAGTCAGATTTATGCCTCCTGAAAATATTGTTACTCGTTATTTGTTTGAGATCTCGAAAACTTTAATTAAAATGGGAAGTTCCATTTCGAATGTAGTGTTTTCAAGAAGCAGGTGGCGCAAATATAGCACTGAATAAAACAATATCTGCGGACGAAACTTTAATAGTTATGTAACTTGTCAATTAATTGCTGTTGCATGCAGCGCGGAGAAGTACGCATGTGATTGATTAATTCTTTTATTATTGACTTTATTAGATTAGTTGCATTTGTTGATTATTATTGTCAGCCTTGAAATCAGCAGTTGACGATACAGTTTAGTAGCGGTGATGTCACGAGATGCGGACACGTGAGCATCAGGGATATATAAACATTCCACAAATATAGACTAGGATTTATAAAAACACACGATGGCTCTTTTTTCAAAATCCGTGCCATCTTTTTATTGCTACATAATTAATCATTGCACATCCGTTGAATTTATCCAACTATTAAAAACATTTCAAAATGGTAATGAATGCAAGTCTGATGACAACTTCTGAGAATACAATCTTGTAATAAGAAATATCTCGAGGAAAATACTTTGATAGATCTTAATGACTCATGATTCTGTGATAGGTATTCACGTTTTTGTATGAAGCGACACTTACCTTTAGGCATCTTTAGGTTTTTAAAGTCCCCCGTAAACGTGACGTTATGTGGTTAGCGGTTAGTTATAAATATAATCCACGAGGCGCTCCATGCAGTTCTTAAGCACATCACATATAACACACATCGGAGGCAGCACAACAGCACGGCGACACAACGACCACTTTGTACAATATTAGTTATAATTTACACTATTAATCACTAAGCTTTAATTAATCCCAATGACTATGTATAATTGACTAATTTTGTTTTGGCTTTAGATTTTGGCTGAAATAAAAATTAAATTGTAATTTATGTTGATCGCAGTCGGTTTGACGTTATCGCATCTAAACTATTTCAAGAGTCACTACATTCTCGACGCTATGAAAGGCTATTCGTTTATGTATGGTTGGAGGATCACTACTAGTTTTTTCATCCAATTCGTTCTGTCTGGTGGGCATAATAAGATTTAACGTGGAGCTAACAGTTAAGGTGCAATTTGACAACAAGTCTAAGTGCAAATTGTATCTGAGAATAGAACAGAAGACGTCCCAAGCAATTACGGGCCAATTGAGACAAAAGGATAATGTTTGGCCGCCGTGTCAAGGTCAGCGCGCTTTATTCGTTCAATTGGAAATAAAAATTGACACGCTAGATTTATTTATTAAATTAATTTTTGTGTGGTATCTCATAATAATTAATTATGTTAAGTAGCATTTAAATAGCCTTGACTATAATCTGAAACAAGTGAAGTAAAAAAATCTAAGTTACTTTGTTGATTCTTAATCTGTTTCATTTCTTAGAAATGAAATAATAATACTAACTGCATCACGGCAATTTTTCTCTGTATATTTTTTCTTATTGAAATGTGTTCGGCATTTTATTATTAGAACATTTCTATCTGTTCCACTGATGGAATAATTATGCGTACCGAGCCTGCAATTAACAAGTTGCAGTGTAATAAGCTAACTGGATATTACTAGGTACAGAGAACCAGGCAAATGTCGATATGATATCGACGACAGTGAGCAATTATGTGTCCCAGTCCATCGAGTATTCATAGAGACATAAGGTAAAGTTTTGAAAGAAGGTTCGAATACATTTAATGATTATTTTGTTCATCTTCTTCAAAAACAAAATAGCATCTCGCATCTCCCAATTACACGGTAAATTCATTATTATTTTAACGAGGTAACAAAGAAATAAATTGGATACTTTAATGTCACCGTAAAATATTGTGTAATTATTTGTTGTTTTGCTACGGAACCGTTCAATTTAGTAATCAGTTTAAAATGTTTTGTTACTCTCGTTGAGTAACTTTCATAATATAATGCAAGCATGCAATAAATTACATATAAGACCTTGACTTCTGAACTATTAGGCATCACGAACGTCATTCCAGTGCAATTTTTTATATTATATATCAAGGTAGTATGTATTTGTTGTTCAGCAATAATATAAAGTCATTAGTTATTGATGTGGGCAATATTGTTGTCCAATGTGCGTGTTTGGTTTCAAGCAAATTACAAGTCAATGTAAACATTAATTTATTTACTCAGTTTTATTTAAGCAAAGGCGCATTTTTTTGATTTTTTGTTTTGCTGCAAAAGTTTCACGTGACTTCTCGGAGAATTTTTATCAAATACTTATTGATTTTAACGGTGCGCCGCGGCGCCGATAACTCTTTGGTTTAAGTATTATTGGATGCATAGTTTAGCTCAAACTACTAATGAATTGTTTAGATCAAGACACTCCGATTTCTCAGAAACCTTCTAGAAAGTTGGTATGGTTTGAGGACGTTTGGTGATTGTCCATGAATCTCGCCCGTCTGTACCGCACTAGAGGACGCACGTGAAAATGTTTTGCACCTCAAAAATGTTTATAGTTTTGTAATTTGACGCGAGACGTCAATAAAAACAAGCATTAAACTAACATAAACACAGTACAATGTAGTAAAGTTTATGTACCATTACAGTTGATAAGTTACAATGAATTTTGTAGTCACATATATAATTATAATGTACAGAACGTTATCGGGTTTAATTTTAGCATCGGGAACACTGCAGATTGAGCGGCTCGTGTGTGGCAAACGGTTGGCGTTTACTTACTTTCGCGGCTGGCTAGTCCACATGTGTACTTCACAACACTACGAAACAGGTAGTTGGTGAACCTGGCACAACACATGTTGAATGTTTTTCTAATATAACGTCAATGTATTGAGAATGTCATTTTGATGGACGAGCGGCGCGGGCGGCGGCGATGTGCGGAGAGGCGAGCGCGACTGATCGACGCACATAGCACTATACAATTGGCCGGCCAGTGGTGGCAGGGCTCGCTTTCGATGAGATACGCAACGGGCCACGGCGCCCCCCGAAATATAAACTGAGCTTACAATACCATGTATTGTAAACGAACGACGGAACGCCCGCCGGAGCCAGCAAGCCACCATGCACTGATATTTTTTTCAATACCGAGACCAATTAATGCCAATGACTGACGAAACCAGCAGCAGATCAGTGGTATTTCTCAGCTAATAGGTCTAATGTTTACAACGATTTTATGGGTCGATAGCTTTACGACTCGTTCTATCCGCTTTGCTAGTTAGTAAACTAGTAGGTAACTTGGAGAATAATTAATGGCATCTTTGTTCTTCGGCTGAGTGAAGATCGAGTGACATTAATAACTGGTAAGTCATTAAAAATTAATCGTGTTTCACAGTGTTTGTTTGCTGCATAGAAAGGCAACGTAACAACTGGCAGTGACAGTTCTCCATCTAAAATTACGAATTCTTGATTGCTAATTCGCGAAAGTACGACAACTTTCGAAACAGCTAGACTATTTTTAAATTATCTCTTAAGTCTAATGTAAGGTTTGAATGTCAAAAGTCTTTTTAAGCTGAAGATAATAAAGTTACAAATTATTTTTTAGCTTCTGAACTTTAAGGTTGTAATTCATGTTAATCAGATGGACGAAGACGTAATTAATTAGAATACTTGATAAATATTTTAATATTAAGGAAAAATATGTTTGGAAATTACATTTTTTTATTTTTATCCCGTAAAGTTTAGGGAAAACAGAATTGTTGTATAAAATATAATCTACATAATAATATTACTTTTGTGAGACTACGTCATTTTGTCATTATGTTATAAAATTCATTTAACGTCCGCGTATGTAAAATTATAGTAAGTAAGTAACTAAGTTTTTTTATATAATGAAGTAATAACTCATCATAAATAATTTCAAAAAAATACGGTCAGCCACAATGACATTCATATTATGTATTTTCCTCCATAAATCCAAATTAGAAAGTACGCGTAACCAACCTTTGATATGCAAATTCGTTCTACATAACCCTTCTGTAGACTCGTTTAAAATTGTAGGGTACTCCAAATATGTATATATTGAAACTGCTCTAGTGTCTTTAGGTCTCATAATCCTCGATTCACGTACTAAGTGAATTGAGGAAAATGGATTATTGCGCTTGAAGCAGCTGTAATCTTTAAACAGGCTAAACTGTTGCTTCCAGCTGCGCTTAACGCTGGAAACTACTTGCTAAGCGGCAGCAGTCCTCGGGAACTGAATCGGATTAATTTAATACTGGCAAAGCCTACGTTTAAAAATATAATTATTTTCTATAAAACAGAATGGCACATGGAACATGGCACATCATTTTGGCAGTAATCAACCGTGCGATTTCATAGAAGCAATTATCAAGTGACGACCCGGGTACGTCCTAAAACTGTGGCCGGAAACCGGAGGACGGGCAGCAGCGTCCTCTCACTAATCGGTGAGCCACTGCGATCCCCAAGCCGCCTGCCAAGCGTGGGGATTATGGCAAACCTGGGGAGGCCTTCGTGCAGCAGTGGACGTCTTCTGACTGGCTGATGAATTATCAAGTGAAAGCTCGTGAGAGGGAAGAGAATGGAGTGGAAGAGAAAAAAGGCAAGACCAGACAGAGTAATTCCAACTCCTGTAGGAAAATTCCCTACTTCATACATTGGAATTCTGTTTGGACAAAAAGGATAACAAGCTTTAAAATCCATTGTTAATATGATGAACAATTATGTAGGTACATGATGCGAAGAAAACATAACTTATAAAAACATTCACAGAGCTCTTAGACAATTTGAATCCGTTAATGGGAACCAGCCAGTATAATATTGTTAACTATGACTTAAATTGTTTATGTTACTTTGTTTTATCAGATCAGTTGATGAACAGGGATCACAGTTATCCAAGGGGACAGTAACAGGGATCCAAGCTAGTTTAGGTATTTAACAATTTGGTTTAGAAGCAATTTTATTACATATAGAGTTAACACGTGGTAAACTTATAAGTCAAAACATACGTAATTATATATTATGAGACTCATACGTTTTGTTATTTCTGTATTTGGTGAGATTCTTGCAGTTGTTTCAAGGCAATTACGTTTAGTTGTGGGTGATTTTGCGACGTCTCGAGTCTCTGTCCATTATAATTATTAATAATGTTGTAAGTAAAGGTAATTTCGTGTATTATTTGGTTACGAAGTTCCCACGTTTTTATCGCCTTAGTGTGAATTTGTAGTTGTAACCAGACGATTTAATGATTCAGGTAGCATCTATTGAATGCAAGGATAGGTGATAATGTTAATAATAATACTATGATAAAAAAACAGATTTCAAAACACAAAACCAGAACCAAAAGTATTTTTTTGAATATTAATAACATGGCACCACGTACTTATAAAAAGTATATGAATTTTAATTTCATCCCAATTGCTTATGTATAAACTATTGAAATATTCATCAAAACCGTCTAATAATACAATCAGAGGATTTACTCATTCATGTGTTAACTTTCGTAGCCAAAATGCGGTGAAAAATTTGAATTATCATTTGAAAGGAAATCCTCCGGTGCATGCATAACTAGAGTTCATTGACTTACTAAATAGTAAATGGCATACTTAACAGTATGAGCAATTCCATTGAGAGCTCATGACGTCACGACTATATAACTTATAACTTCAGTGAAAGACTCAAGGATGGAAACAATAGAGATGAATAGATGGTAAGTGGCCTTGTTAGACAGTGTTAAACGTAATTTTAGAATTACGCGTTTTAAATAGTTGGTGTGTCCATGAGTATCCGCTTATAGTCTTGTTTATACAAGCGTATTTGGATATAAGACATACAACTAGAATATTTAGTTTTAATTCCGCTAAACTTTAAAGTTTAGCGGAATTAAAACTAAATATTCTTATATATCATGGACATATATCTTATATATCATGGATTTCCGCAAAGTAACGCCTGATTCCATTAAGCGTATTTGGACTATAAATACCTCTTATAAGTACGGTCGGAATTATCATTCATTTAAAAATAATGTAAACTATTCTTAATTATAGCCTAACGGTTGAACGCTTGCCTTCCAGGCAGGAGAGTCTGAGTTCAAACCCGGCCCGCACCTCTGACTTTTCGGCATCATGTGCTTATCAGAATTTGATTATCTCTTGCATTTAAGGTGAAGGATAACATCGTAAGGAAACCTGTACACCTGAGAGGACTCCATAAAATTCTCGACGTTGTGTGTAGACCGCCAACCCGCACCGGGCAAGCGTGGTGGACTTAAGACCTACCCCTTCTCATTCTGAGAAGAGACCATTGCCCAGCAGTGGGACAGTAATGGGTTGAATTTTTATTCTTAATTTGAAATTGAAGAGCTGTGAAATGTTTTTTTAGGTATTATAAGTAATGGAACCATATCTATAAACTTGTGACGTTGTCTCTGATAAATGTACCGTTAAAACGAAAAAAAGTATTCACAGACACGCAAAAATATAGGTATTATATGGCGTAAGAACCTTGACGGGGCTAGGCTACGGATTTACTGAAGGAGTCACACAAACTTCAGTTAACAATGACACTAAAACTATTTTGAATAACTTTAAATCGTAACCTTGTGTGATGGAGTAAAAATAGAACATAAAACATACATAGTATCACGCCTGTATTCCCCGAAGGGTTAGGCAGAAGCGTACAATATATACCCACATTTTGCCAAGGTTGTTATTAAGTTCCATGTAATAACACTGCCCGACATGGGAATCGAACCCAGGACTTTCGGTCAGCAGTCGCACTTGCAACCACTAGACCAATGAGGCAGTCATAAAAATACACTACACTTGAACATTTTATACATTTTATTTTCAATGTACCTATCACTACAACATTGGTCTAGAGCAGAGGTTCACCACTTTCAAAATTTAGCTGGTGGACCCCCTTCAGCTACGTTTCTACCATATTGTAAATTGAATTGTAAACCCCCATTTTTTTGTCACGCCAAAGTAGACCCGTGTCGAGTCTCCCGTGGATCCCTGGGGGTCCACCTGGACCACTTTGGAAACTAATGGTATAGTGGTTGTGAGCGCGACTGCGGAGCGTCATCCCTTGACTTGTAAACTTGAATCGATCTCCGAGTCAGGCAAAGAGTAATTGGGTATTTTTTTTTAACATTATCAGTAGCACCATTGGTAGCAGCCTGGAGTTTGAAATTGTATCTGGTAGGTAGACGGTAATAGGGTTCGACAAAATGTGGGTTTACAATAGTGCACTTTTTCTTATGCCTTCAGGGAGTGCAGGCGTGGTGCTATATTATTAATATATTACCTAAATGGTAATATAGACACACAACTATCAATATTAGATCACATGGTTAGAACACATATTTGTATGATCTCCGAAGAGTTTTTTCGGGTCTGGGCATGTGACATATGTTTGTAAAACTGTACTCACGATACAGGAGAAATCCTAGTTTGGGGCAACGTTTTTTTTTTTAAATGATAATAATATTGATTATATGAAACATCATTAGAAAATTTCAACGTGTTTCATTCTGCCAAACATGCTATAAGTATATTATACAACTATTCTCTCAAGTTTCCTCTTCTTTGAGCCGTAGTTCGGGTGTACCCTAATTGGGTAAAATTAGCAAAATCGCTCTTTAAAAGCTAATAGCTCCCTGAGGCTACTTAACCCAGTTCTTGGAGTGGGTACACAGATTGACCGGGAAGAGAATAGCCCACACTGTCTAGTGCCTAACACTTCCCTGTTCAGTGCGGAAAAGTATTAATTGCTGAGAGAAGTTGAACAATCGACTTATTTGTATGACTGTACAAGATTGTTACAAGTTGACTGATAACCTCTCATTATTATAACGTGGAAGTTATCATTGTTTGACTAAACGATCAATAAGGCAATTAGTCATGACTAATTATTGTACACTTTGTTTTCTTAAACGTCTAAATTGTTAATTGTGAAAGCGGTATTTAATCTAAATTAAATTCATACGTATATTTGTACTAAAATAAGTGTTTTTTTCTAATTACATCGATCACTCCGGTATACCCTGTTGTCTCCTGAGATATCGAAAGGTAGGTTAAATACTGCAGATTTACTTATTAAATAAATAAAATATATTTGTATCCATTTAGACCAGTTAAAGGCACTTATGAATAATCAGACTCTTGCCACGTTTCAAAGTGTTGTTTTCCTTTGGAGAAGAATTGGCAAGAAACTCCATGGTTACTCTTATTTGTGTAAACACTGCTATTTAACATTGCTATTTGATTCCAGTTTAAAAAAATCAAACGCTAGGACATGTAAAGGGAATCCCTGAGGAAAACCAACTGACGGTGGTACCTACTTACTGCGGCAGTTGATAAATAGAAATGATGTAACGAAATTATTGATCGATGAAGAAACACAAACCGTATAATTTAAACTAAGCGAATCCTACCAATAAGCCCGAAAAGGCCAGGATGACGAAGAAAATGAAGCCTTAGAAGGAAAAAAGGAAAGACAAAATGAATATTTGTACCGAGAATTGTTCTCAATGCGATGGTTTCAAAATTAGTTCAATCAATAACCTAGAAAGTGAAATCTTGGAATCGATGCGCGGGTCGAGCGAAGTGTTATTGGGTTTTTCTGTATGGAAATTTTGAGTTACAGCCCGGAGTTTGGAACTGTGCTCCGGTAGATGGTCTCCCCTATATTACATGGGACTCTATAGCAGCATCGGCGAAATGACGTGTACCTACTAGTAAAGTCGGTGCCCTACATTAGCTGACCCCCCCTAGACATTATATGACAAATTCTAGGGGGTCAGGTAATGTAGGGCACCAACTATACACTTCTGCCCAACCATTCGGTGATGTACAACAGGCGTGATGTACGATCTCATGCTACGTAATAACCGAATTATAAGCAATCACGTCGTTTCTCAATATAATAGACTAGCTTCCGCTCGCGGCTTCGCACGCGTGGATTATGAATCCGTGCATTTTCCCGGGATAAAAAGTAGCCTTTATGCTATTCCAGACTATAATCTATCTTTGTGCCAACTTTCATCCAGATCCGTTCAGCCGTTCCGGCGTGAAAGAGTAAAAAAGATCCATTCATCCATCCATCCATTTTCAGAAACTTTCGCATTTATAATATTAGTAGGAAGGATTAAGAGGTGAACTACTTACTACTACTAACTAACTTAAATAAATATTAAATCGGTAAATAACATTTAGTGTTTCGAGTAAATTCGACATTACCGAAAGATTTTTCCGTCACGCCGTCAGTATTCTTAGGCCGTAGTATTTCAGCAAACTCACACACAAAAGGCAACTCATATACAAATTTGACAACTTATTAATAGCTTGTAGTGTATGTACATATAATTAAATGAGGTGTGGAAAACGTTGTGTCTGCCTTTTGAAATTGTCGAAACACGCAAGTGACGTGCGTAGCTAATTATATTGTATACAATCACTTAAAGTACATACGTATATGTATTCAAATGCTGTGGGCATCTACTCCCTTCTCTCATCTCGGCCTAAGGCAATTAAATAGTGATGTGCTAAAGTATTTCAGTAGAACTATTTCGAATCCGGTTTTTTCAAGTCATTTTTTTAAACTACTTTATTGCAGCAATGGCAAAAGACAACTTAATTGTTCGGAGAAAAGCGAAATTTGTAACAAGTCCACAGTATTTTGAGAAAAGTACGACAGCACCAAAATAAAATAGTTGTATGTAGAAATCTTGTGTACATTCTCAACTATCTAAACGAGGCATAGACTAATGTTGAATCAGATAAAGATCTAAAATAGGATATCCAGACTTTGTACTGTCAGCGATTTAGGTACTAATGTACTGATATTTGAATAGCTGATAAATGTACAAAGTTTTTTAAGTATCTATTTGCAAATTTCACTATTTTCTGCGTAATTTTATCGACAAGTGTTCCTAATAGTTAAGAGCAATGATAATATAATATAACACAACATCACGCCTGTATCCCCGAAGGGTTAGGCAGATGTTAGGCTGAGGTGTATCTACTATTGTGTACCCACATTTCACTATTGTTCTTATTAAGTCCCATGTAATGGGCGAGCTTATTACCGTCAACCGGGCGCAGTTCTAAACTTCGTACTGCTACTGAGAATTTCTTACAGCAAAAGTCATTAACTATTTGCCCGACCGGAATCAAACCTAAGACCTCACGCTAAGAAGTCGCGCTTGCGACCACTGGACCAATGGAGTCAGTCTCAAAAAAATAACATTCTTTCATAAATTTATTTCATTTCGAAAAGTACATCATCTACTTATGTCGCTTACTTCATCTATACATATAATAAAATTATAACAGGCCGATGTCTGTACATTATAGATAATGGAGAAAAACTAATATAGGGGTCTTTATTAGAGCAACAGAAGTCAAAACAACAGTTTTTAGAATTTTTGTCTGTCTGTTTGTATGTTTGTACATGCATCACGCATAAACTATTGCATGGAATTTAAAGGAGTTTTCACTGACTAAAGGTCTAACTTAAAATATAAGCTCCATTTTACCGCAGGAAAATATCAGATTCCACGCGTACGAAGTCGCGGGCAAAAGTACTTGATAATACTGTAGCACTGAACTGCAATTTACTTGTAAGTCCATTCAGACAACTGTATTGTATGGATGGCCTGTACTATCGATATGATTTAGACCTTTACATGTCTGGTCAATGGCTATGGTGATATCATACGTCTTTGTGACGCGAATACGAGACAACCTGGCCATCAAAGAGACTGATGCTGTTTAGACTGATGTTGATGGATGAAACGCCAACACAGTGCGAAATAATGATTTTTCAAAGGTTTCTAAGTACTGGTCCAAATGGTCATACCGGTCGAAAAGGATAACGCGTTTTTAAATTAGTGTAAAAACTACTACAAATATGATGCTAAATTATCGTACCCACTCTGTACGCGTACATTAAGGTCTGTTCATATTGCAGTTAATTGTCAAAAAAGGTTGGATTAATGTAGGTTGGACATCACTAGTACCTATCCTACTATCCTTCCTACTCATATTATAAATGTGAAAGTTTGTGAGGATGGATGGATGGATGGATGGATCTTTGTTACTCTTTCACGCAAGAACGGCTGAACGAATCTGGATGAAATTTGGCACAGAGATACATTATAGTCTGGAATAGCACATATTCTTTTTATCCCGGGAAAATGTACGGGTTCGTAAACCACGCGGGCGAAGCCGCGAGCGGAAGCTAGTAATCTATATATGTTAACACCTCCACAGGTTAAATATTAGTTAAGACTATAGTTTTGTTAAAAGTTTTCATACAAAATTCAAAAAATCTTCCTTATACTTATCTCGTAATAGTTATTAATTTAATCAATTTTGAAAATAAATAAATAAACAGAACGTGTTGACCTAGTTTATAATCTGACAAAACGATAGAGACCAAAATCAAATTAATTCATTAAGATTTCGATGTAAGAAACGTTAACGCCAAAACACCTATTTTGGGCGTATATCAAGGCAATTTTGTCAGAAGCCGGCAGCTAAACGATACTATTAAGAACACTCCAACTATGCGTGTTGGTAGATTTGACGCGGAGTTTGTTTTTTGGGAAACTACAAATGAAAATGTTATCGCAGCTTACTTTGTAGTCTCGTAGTACGGTTAAGTAATTTAAGCTTCTTACTTTGATTCCTTACTTGTTGTTACATTATATAATAGGTATTTAAGTGAGAATTTGTTGTTTCACCTGTATCCGATATCAAAAGGAAGTTTATGCTGTCATTAGTGGCCTATGTGTGTACAACAATGTACTATTGAACATTGCTTCAGTAGGATAACATAGATAGTAGTCAATAAACGTAAATTCCTAACGTTGCTTTCCTATTTTTCATTTAGTTACTTTTCTTCAACTAATTTTACTTTAACTTCAGTCACCATCATCTGCCTATTAGGCTTTTCCCAACAACATTGGGGTCGGCTTCCAATCTAACTTACCGGTTGCGGCTGACTATCAGTATTTTACACGGAGAGACTGCCATCTGACCTCCGCCACCCAATTACTGGGAGATACTGATGCTCTAAGGTTAGACTGGTTGTCAGACTTTTTGGGCTGTTGACACCCGTAACGACTGTCATAGGGCTTCATATGTCACCCGGGACCAAGTGCTTAACTGCTTTCCGAGACACGGAGAGGTCTCTATGTGTGAAATATGCTTAACCTCACAGATCGACCAATATGCGCGGTAGCTATTTAGCTGCGAGCCCCTTTACTTTTTATTTTTTTACTTTAACTTGAATATGCCTGTATAACCTTCTGTGGAATAACTTTAAAACGTAAAATCTTATGTAATACAATAATATGCAAAATTAAGAGTGAATGAAAACAATGCAATTAGTATAGTTGGACATTTACACTCAATGCTCTTTTGAACAAGCTTAGTATTTCTCTAATTTGTGTGTGTTTTTACTGAGAAAATATGAATATAATTATTTTTTCTTCGTGTATTATATAAAGTGAACAGCTGTTTAGAGAATGCGGTGAAAATTAAGTAAACAAAGATTACATTCCGTCTAGATAATTACTTGGTGGTGAGTAAAGTTGAAACTTATGTTTTCTGCCAAGAAAATTATCATATGAAAGCAACTAAAGCTAACTGTACTTAGGAATGTTAATGTCTTATTTTCTTTATTGGTTATTTGCTATCTACTTAACATAAATGATAAATTTAACGTTTTAAAGCAGGCGATTATACTAAAATATTCACAAAATCTCACGTCTGAAAGATTTAGGTCTAAGATAGATGCGACCCTAGAGAACTGAACTAGGACGAATACGTCACGAAAAGGACACATCTTTGCCACTCAAATACATGTTTTTAAGGACACTTCGTGACGAAATCATTTCAAGGTGTGCGTACTGCCAAGATACGTTGAACCGTACTACGCTCTAAGTAATCAAGTACCCAAGACAATTATTGTCCTCTCCGTCACGCCAAAATATTGTTTTTATCCGTACAATTGGTTATAAAATAAAGCCATCCGAATATTATGTTCGTGTTTAATATTACTTGTCGTGTGTCTTACGGAACCTTGGTTTTGAAAGTCTCTTCCGCAAGTGTGCAAGTTATAAGTATCTGTCTTGTTTGCATTATGACTTTAAGCGGTCGTTAGCCTCCATGCAAATATCTACGGATGCGGGACAACGCCTAGTGTAAATGTTTGTATGCTGATGCAGCTACCATTAGGACCGAACAGACGGCAGACTAAATAGTTGGCTGACAGACTGATAGCATTTTTATGGGATAGGATATGGAGTTCATTTGTATGCTAACCTCCACGTACCCTTATGCCTTAATTGAAGGTATGCAGAGATTCGCACGTGAAGATTTCGTTGGATCGCTGACTGCCTTAAGCATTAAGCAGCAAAAAAACAGTCTGTTTATAATAAACTAGACGCCAATAAAGATTGAGACTATGCACTCTATCGGGAACTCAATTCTTATACAAAAATAAAATTGGTCAACTGTCAGCCAACATTTAGTGTCCCGTCTGTTCTTAAAAGTGACTTATTTCTATGCTCATCGGGAACGGTTTGACCTAGAACCTTAATGTTAACATCCCGTTTAGTAAACTGAAGGTTTATGGGATATAAGACAAATATAAACACAACTGGCATCAGCAACACGTAAACCTATCAGTTAGGTCATATAAACAATAGTTATCTGAAAATGTGTAAGGCGTAAGATATACATGTGTCATTAGTCTAAGGCAAAGGTCTGATCGCTTAGTTTAGCTGATTCGATATTAATCTGATGTTTATTTAACACGACCACGACATACATGTAAATGATAAACAGATGAGTTATTTATGTCGTCTCGTTTCTAAACTGAGGTTAAGGCGTTTTATATAAGTGTATAATTTAGATAGACACTTCATGACTGTAGTCAACTTAATGTCTCATTTGAATATAATTAAAATAATATGCCTCCAATTAATCAGATGTAATAAGGAATACGGATATACTTCCGATTTGTGATGCAATGGATGAAAACATCGAAAACCGGTTTTATGGACGTGTTACATTAAGTTACGAATACTTCTAGAATACTAAACCTAAACACAAAACAAACTTAACAAAACCTAACCTAAACCTTAAAGCTGGAATCAAAATTAAATGTCTACCGACATTATCTTATTTATATATAAAATGACGGTGTGTATGTGTTTTTAATTTTTCTCCTAAACGGTTTGATCGATTTTGATGTTTTTTTTTTGGACTTATTGGGTCACTTGGATTGTTCTTAGCTATAGTTGGACCCGGTAAGTGGCGCTGTTGTAAATATCCAGAAGTCTGCGAACGAAATCGCGAAAATAAACTAGTTTACATATAGATATGTAAATAAATCCATTATTATATTGTATTATCATCGTACAGAAAAACAAACATGTCCAAATTGAACTTGCGAGATAAGTAACCGTAATTTGATGTAACTATCTTTTTTTTAGAATCCGTAATAATGTTTATAATACTTAATATTAATTACAAAAAAACTATATTGCGTAATATAGGTATCTACATCGTGTTTTTAGTGATTCGACTTCTGAAGTCATACTTAACAACAGACATATTTTTGAAAATTTTACAAATAACACCTACTTCATAGGTACCTACATAAGTACTTATTATGTATGCAAAATCTTATAACAGACAGTCGCAATTCTGCTTAAGTGTATTTCGATAACGTTTACGAGAACAGGAAGGAAGGAACCTTGCGCACGCGCACGACCGTGGCCTTTAGCAATTTTATTTATGCCGTCGTCGCCGTCGTGGGAATGACCGCCCTCTGAACCATTTGTCCAACGTTTTGGCGTAACATATTATACGTACTTGTTAATTTATGTTTATTAATTTTTATAGCATGTTTGTAAATAACTTAGCGTAATAACTACCGCAATTAACAAAATTAATGTTGATTTCAATGAATGGGTACATGGAAATTGTATGTCTGTCTATATTTGAATAGCCATAGGTAGATGCTAATGATGGTACTTCTGTTTGTCTATTGATAGTCTATCTACAACCTCCGTTAACAGCTTTTTTCTTCTTCCTTCATTAATTTTAAGTAAAAATAATTACTTTTTCGTCACCCACTGGTAGAGAAGTCGTTCTCTGTACCCCTAGTGTAAGTTTATTTTGACAAATTCGATTTACTACATCGAACGCGTTCGACGCACCGATTGGTGGAGAGCACGAAACGGGCCAATCGGAGCGCCAAACACGTTCGATGTAGTAAATCGAATTTGTCAAAAGAAACTTACACTAGGGGTACTGTTCTTTGTCCAACTAAGAAGCCATTAACGATAGTTGGGACATGGTCGACGCCTGTGTGTATTGATGAAGATTAATAGGAGTCGTAGAAATGACTTGTGGACTCAAAGTGAGGTTAGTTTTCATCGCATTTATGTGACCAGCAATATTGAGCCCCGGTCGAAGAGTAATGCTCATAATTTATACTCAGTATTAGAGTATTACCGGTTGATATATTGTCGGTTTATAGTGTTACAAACTTGACTTTTACGACTAGCACAAGCTAGAGCGCAATCGATACTCTACATTTTTATAGTACGATGTCTAAGGTCAAAATAGAGGCTGTTGAAGGTAGGTACCAGTTGTAAAATATGCTGGCACTAGGTTTTGTCTGTCTTGGTATTCAAGTTCAAAGATGTTATACAGAGACTTGTAGAAGGACAAAAGTGAAGGAGGCCAAGCACCTTGATTATTATTTTTACAAATTAGACCTTCCTTATTTTGAGTTATAGATAGATATCGACATTATCTCGCCATAACTAATACAAGTATAGGCACAATGAAAAAAAAAAAACAAACTTGAATATCTTTTTAAGCACTTATTAAGCATAAGCGCACACTATGCTAATTTATTACTACTTGGCAGGTTTTACATACGTTTCAATATAAGCATGTATAATTGCTGTTTGACAATAGTTCATCGTTTTTTTTATATTATTATTTTATTTAGATAAGGGTTTATGTGTACCTACTTTGTTTATATCTGTGGAGACTTTTTAATGGATTTGTGTAATCATTTTTTTTTACTGTAACTAATTTAACAGCCAGTCTTCCTATAAAAAAATTTTGTTCATACCACGACTTTTTATACTCTATGTTAATGCAACTCTTGCATAAGGCACAAAACACTTTATTTCAATTTAAATTATTCATCTTAGCCTCATTAATAAGCATATGTACATATCTAACCTACATTTAATATTTAAACGCAAACCAACTTTTTCGTCCTTACTTTAAACTTTAACATCTACGTAGGTTAAATTATTTATTCGTGAGCAACAGATCTCTACGGTACTCTGCGAACAACGGGCCTTAATTATTCAAGTATTAGAAGAAGTGGGGAATGGTTATGCAGAATCAGGTCAGGTGTACGGGGGTAAGGTGTTGTGACGTCATACCTTGCTCCTAGTTAACGATCATCGTATACGGATAGTGTACCGACGGCCATCAGTCACGCTAAATAATTTATGGAAATTCGTACGCTTGACTCAATTTGAGGCTGGGCAGCAGATATTGGAAATTCGGTTATATGCCTTAGAATGCATATTACATAGTATGTAGGTACAGTTGTAAGTACTAAGATGTACCTATACATTTGTAGCGATATGCAAGAGAAAGTTTAAAAGAAGTAACACATAACATAGCATCACGCCTGTATTCCCCGAAGGGTTTGACATTTCGCCAAAGGCGTTATTGAGTCCCATGTAATAGGGAGCGAACCAGCCACAGTTGCAGATTCCGTGCTGCTACTGAGAGTTTCCATACAGAAAAACACAATAATATTTTACCCGACTCGGGAATCAAACCCAGATCCTCACGTTCAACAATAGCGTTTGCGACCACTAGACCAAAGGCAGTCAGTTTAGAAGAAATATTGATTGTGAAATCTTTGAATACATACCAAGTATTTTAATGTGTTTGCAGGTAATAAGTAAACAATGTTTGACGATTTTAATAAGTATGATTATTCTGATATTCACTTTTGAATGTCTTTATGTGTAAGTATACATTTTTCTCGTGGACTGTACATATGTATGTAGTACATTATCCGTGTCTTGAGCTTTGTCGCGCGAGTATTTTATGTTACTGGTTTTAGTGCGAAATTTCATTCGAATACTGCAGTCTTTTAAAAAAATACAAGTTTATATGATAACATATTCTAAGTGGATATATTTTCTACGATATCTCGTTGCGAATTTTAAGTTTCTAAGTAGCGTATTCTGAGGATTTACGGGATAAAATTGGGAACAGGAAAATTGTATGCAAGCTTAAAATTAACGAGGGAAAACGGAATGGTTGTATTCATTGCTATATATTTATATACGGCAAAACTATGAGGTTCGTTTATTTTAAGCTTTAAATTTTAATCCGAGCGGTACCTATTATGGTGGTGATTTCAAAAAAATCCTAATATACGAGAGTTATATTGTAATATTATACTCGATATTGACAACCCATATTATGAATATGATTATGTGCCAAATTGAAGAATAAAATCGAAATTTAAAAGTTCAAGGTTCATTAAGGTACATTATTAATTATATTATTGATTGTAATAATATTCTAGTAAGATTGGAGCCATAATTTATTATAAGACAGTCGTGTGACAACTTCATTCGTATAGTCGTCGCAAGCAGCTGCTGCATGAGATTTTGGGTGTTTTGAGTTGTCTCTGATGGACGGTAATAGACTGCTCTACTATTATTAAACGGGACTTAATAACAGCATCGCATAATATAAAAGTCAGTATAAAACAATAAACACCCTTGAGTTAAGCCATTTTTATTATTAATTAATTTGGTCCTAATATTGGCAAAAATGAAATGAAATGAAATGAAATGAAATGAAATGAAATGAAATGAAATTATTTATTTTGCAATTAGGATTTTTCAATCACTTTTACACGTCTTTTTTAAACTAGATGGCGTCGGCATTTCCTATGACTATCCCTGAGAAGAAACGCCGAAACAAACTCAGGGGTCAAAGTCTATTTTAAAGTCCAGACAGATTGTAATGATGTAAAGGTTTATGTGAGACAAATATAGGGTGGAATAGCCTTTTGAAGAAAGTGCCATAACTATTTGAGCTAACCTGTCGCAACAGAGTGCAAGCATGCATCAGTTATCGTGAGAATTAATGAAATGAAGAGCGCTCAGCCTAGATCTCACTCACATTTACAATGTATAGCGGTTATATATAAGAAATCATTTCAATTTAAACGACATTACAATATCAAAATAATGAAGTAAATAATATAATAATTAATGGCAAAAAGTGTATATAAAAAAAAGGAAAGGCTAAAGAGCGGTTCAATCCCAAGCGTTTTTGTCATCTAAATAGTCCGAAATTTTATAGTATCCTTTTTTACAAAGTTTAGATTTAATTACAATTTTGAACTTCTTTAATGTTAAATTACGTATATCATTGGGAAGTTTATTGTAAAAGCGTATACATTGTCCCATGAACGAGTTGCTTATTCTGTGGAGGCGCGTAGCATGTACAGCAAGGTTGTGTTTATTCCTAGTGTTCAAAGAATGAGTATCAGACAGTTTGACAAAGTTAGAAATATTTTTATAAACATATATTAAATTTTCAAATATATATTGTGACGCTACAGTCAGAATATTAATTTCCTTAAATCTGTGTCTCAGCGACACCCTTGGCCCAAGATTATAAATAGCTCGGACAGCCCTTTTCTGCAAGACGAATATAGTATTGATGTCTGCAGAGTTTCCCCAGAGGAGGATGCCGTAAGTCATCACGCTATGAAAATAACTGAAATAAACTATTCTGGCTGTATCCACATCAGTTAAGTGCCGAATTTTTTTGACAGCAAACGCGGCCGAACTAAGCCTACCCGATAATTTGTTTATTTGCGGGCCCCATTGCAGTTTGGCGTCTATAGTGATGCCTAGAAAAACAGTTGAATCCACAATGTCCAGTTCCACTCCATTCAATTTAACATTTATTGGTACTTGTCGGACATTGGGCGTTGAAAATTTAAGACATTTGGTTTTTTTCTCATTAAGGAGAAGATTATTGACATTGAACCAATGAACTACATGAGATAGTGCAACGTTAACTTCGCGAAAATCTAGTAATTGTCGTCGAATTTTAAATATTAGAGAAGTATCATCCGCGAACAATACTACCTCGTGATTATCCCGTACGTAATATGGCAAGTCATTAATATAAACTAGAAACAAAAATGGACCTAGAATTGAACCCTGCGGGACGCCCATGGTGACCTCAGATCCCGAAGATCTCTTGCCATTAATATCGACCCTCTGAATTCTATTGCTTAAATACGAAGTCAAGAAGTCGAGAGCCTTGTTCCTTATGCCGTAGTGGTATAATTTCCTGATGAGTGTATAATGGTGTACGCAATCGAAAGCCTTTGACAAATCGCAGAATATGCCAAGAGCATCTTGCGAGTCTTCCCAGGCATCGAATATATGTTTCAGCAATTCCACGCCCGCATCTGTCGTTGAACGTCCCCTTGTGAAGCCAAACTGCTTTTTATGAAGTAGGTTGTGTCTATTAAAATGTCTTAACATTTGATTTAAAATCAATTTTTCAAAAATTTTACTCAAAGTGGGTAGAATTGAAATAGGCCGAAAATTTGTGGGATCCGTAGAACTACCAGATTTGAACAGTGGTATTACTTTACTTTGTTTCATCAAGTCAGGAAATACACCAGATGTAATACAAGAATTGAACACGGTTGCCAAGTAAGGTGAAATTACGTCAATTATGGACGAGATAGTTCGTACTGACAGTCCCCAAAGGTCTGCAGTTTTCTTTACATCAAGACTTTTAAATGATTCTTTAATATCTTTCGCATTAACAACTGAAAATTCAAAAGGTGTGCTACATTCAGATACGCTTTGTTTTAGTATAGTATAAGCGGAAGTGGAAGAAGACAAGAGAGTTTTGGTTGTTAAAATCGGAATATTAGTAAAGAAATTTTCAAACTCAGTTGCCACCTCCATGTCCCCCCTAATATCTATGTCGTTAATTTTCAAATGGAAATCGCGGCTACGTACTGTGGATCTTCCCGTTTCGGAATTAATAATATTCCATGTAGTTTTGATTTTGTTACTAGATACTTTTATCTTGTTTTTTAAATGTATTGACTTGGCCAAGGAACAGGCTCGTTTAAATATTTTTGAATATCTTTTTACATATTCTTTAAAATCTGCGCTATGATTGTACGTTTTTTCATAATATAATTGAAATAACCTATGTCTACTTTTAAAAATGCCAGCTGTCGCCCAGTCGCTAAAAGTAAATTGATCACTGACCGATAGTGATTTTGGGGTAAAAACGTTACTAAACTCTCTATTAATCATATTGAACAGCAAAGTATAAGCTTGATCAGGATTGATGTCATACGGCAATAGAGGTAATTTATCTATAAGATTATTTTTGAATAGTTCCAAACGGCCTTCATTGACAGGAACAACACTTACAAGTTTTCTTTGTACTCTAACTTGATTCCTAGGAAAAGTGACTAACTGACCACAGTGATCAGAGTCTAACTCATTTATAATTAATTTATTACAAGGTTTCAAGTTTGTAAAGATATTGTCAATACAAGTAGCACTAGAAGCAGTTATTCTAGTTGGTTCAAAGAAGATATTGTACAAGTTGTATGACTTAAATAAGGTTAAAATTTTGCTAGTATTAGACGAATTTTCCAATATATTTATATTAAAGTCTCCACAGACAACAAGTGTTTTATTAGACTTCGAGCTTTTAAATAACACATCCTCCATATATTTCTCAAAAACATCAAAAGATGCGCATGGGGGCCTGTACACGCTCATTACAATGAATCGCTCTAGCTCAATACAAGATATCTCAATTACTCGCTCAACAGAGAGGCTCACAATATCTTTGCGTTCTTTACACTTCAAGTTGTTACGTGTAATTATTAATGAGCCACCATGGATTATATTTACTCTGCTGAACGAGCTGGTGACTTGGTGGTTGTTGAAGTTGAACATTAACTGATGGTGTTTTAGCCAATGTTCAGTCACACATAAAATATCAATAACATTGCAGTTCAAAAACAACTCCAATTCTAAGTCTTTACCCATCAAACCCTGTATATTTTGGTGCACTATGTTAAGACAATTTAACTGATTATTAATTTTATTGCTCAAATTTGATGGGGGTGATATTACATTAATGCTAGCGGGTATCTCTGTTGCCACAGTGTCCCTCAAACTAGGGTACAAATCTAAATTAATAAAAGAAATATTGCCAGAGGTTGACTCTATTGTCTTATGGTGTAATTTAAATTATTTGGAAAAAAATCAACACTTTGCTTACAGTTATTTAACTGCTCAATAGCAATAGAATTACTATTTTTCAACAAAGTGGCTGAGTTAGAAATATAATAAGATAACAACTCTGCAATCTGTTGTTTATAAAAGCTTGAAATAAAGTAATTATCTTTAGTTGAAAAGTAATTTTTGCTAATGATTACATTAGAGTCAACCAATTCAATACTTTGATTATAAAATGACATAGTGTGAAGTTTCCTATTGCATTTATATCTAAAATCATTCTCCGTTTGTGACAAACCCTTGCCATAAGGAAAGGCAAACAGGATAATTTTGTTAACTTTTAATTTTGAAAGATGATCAAAATAATTTATCAATGTTTCTATGTCTGCCTTTCCCCTTCTCCCAATTGCTATTATTAAAGTAGTATGGGGACAAAAGCTACTATTTATGACCTTGTCTAATATGTTTGTATAGCTGGCACCGGGCATACAAATATTGGTGACCAGTTCTCTAGAATAATGTTTTAATAATTGACCCATATTTTTACCAATTTCATCGCTGTACATTATTATTTTATTATTTTTTATTATATTATTTGTATTTTGTGAGCAAGTTTGTGTTTGTGTGGCGAAGGAAGTGCTTGTGAGACCGTCAGACAACTCCACAGAGTGAGTCACTGATTGTAGAGACTCATGGGAGGTAGTTGACTTTGAGCAGCCCGATGGATACTGTTTACAATCAGGTGTTTGGTTGTTCATCAGTGAATGATACATTTTCTCATTATCACTACACAAATCCACCAAGCTGTTCATCGCCAAAATGTATTCTCCTATTTCCTTTTGAGAAGTTTGATACTTAGATGTTATAAGCTGTAAGGAATCTTGTAGGTGAAGAATCTCTGACTGTAGTTGTTGTAAGTCGGCCTCATATTTAATTTTGTTATTATTAATGTTAATTTTATAATTACAAATTTGTTCTTTTAATTCTATACAAGTACTTAATGATTTACGGTTTTTTAATGATAATTTGTTTTTTTTAATTAGTTTTTGAGTTTTTTTGATCATTTTGTTTACTTTTATGTACTTTTTCAACTTATTTTTACTGCAGCTAATGAGCCTGTCCTGAGGGTTTGATATAATACTATTGTCACATGTTAAATCAATTTTGGTTATAGTTTTGGCCAAGATTGAGTCAGCAGAATGCATGTTTGGAACGGCACCAACCAGTTTGTCAAACAACTCATGTGTTTGAGCTATCTGGACACTCCGGCTAGTGCTTTCCATCTCATTAATAGTGTCCTGGGCTTCACTTAGTCTAAACTCCAGCTCAGCATTGCGTTTAAGCGTTGAGTTATACTCATCACGGCACTGGTCGAAGTTGTTCACTGTAAGCTGAAGCTTATCCCGTTCCTCACAGATGTCAATTAATTGGCTATGCAATTCTGCCATCTCACTCTTGAGTTTAGTATTGCTGTTTAATATTGTTAGCACTTCCTTCTCATTGTCATCCTGTTCCCTTTGCAATTCCTCACACAAGTCCTTGTACTTTTTTAATTCCTGCAAAGTTAATTGGAGTTTGGATTCCTCCTGGCGTGCAGTAGCCTTTCTTGTCATTATTCTCTCCATTCTTTACAAGAATAAGAGGTAACAATGACCCAAGTTGTATAGAAAAGAAAGATCTTGTGTTAAGAAACTGAAGTGAAAGAGGTTATAACTATGCAAATTGTTATTTACCTATACTGTTTACTATATAGGGTATATGCTGTGTAAAAAAGGAGAATATTTAGATACTTACAAGAGTTTAGGATGACAATGCACAATTTTAAGCGAACGTTACAATTTAACTTCGTTTGACAGTGAAACTTGTTTACAATGTTTGAGCTCGGTTTTATATATTTTACACTTTTTATCACAAGATATCACCGTCTTTGTTTAAACAAATTATTTTTAGCGTATGTTATTGGTAATTCGGTCACAAAAAACCACAAAATTTAATTAAATTAGAAATAATTAGTCAGGAGAAGTTTAGTTGACGTCTAGACGCAAGGGTTGCCACAGACGAAAAAAAAAAAAAAAAATATTTCATCAACCGTTTGATTTTAGAACAGAATTTTTTTTTAGAAAAATATTGTGGCCTAATAACCTGTAAACTACCAAGAGGTAAGCATGAAACATGATTGGGTAATCCTCATTTTACATGGACTTGTGTTAAGAGGGTAGGCCGGTGAATCAGCTAAATCGACATGACCTTCACGACAGTTAGAGATCTTTGAAAGGAATTAGGTACATTACCGACGCCGCTGTGGTCACTTCATAAGTTTAATCACTGAACTATACATGTAGGTACGATGTTGGTATTCACTGTTTATTTGTGTCGTCAATGTAATAATAATAATCACTAAACTGGAACCAGTAAGACAGGTACTTTGTCAAAACTTGTTTTTTAAAATATTTGCAGTGTTATTTTTATTTCTTGTTTAATTTAAGTTATTTAATTCTTTGTTAACAAAATTGAAAACTATTTTTTATTCGTGAAAATCTGTAATTGGCTTTTAAAATTATTGGTCTTAAAAGTAGTGGTAACTAGCTTCCGCCCGCGGCTTCGCCCGCGTTGATTACGAACCCGTGGATTTTTTCTGGTCACTAGTAGCGCCATCTAGCGTCCTAAAGCAATTGTGACAGTCGGAAATTATTGTTCTTCCCTCGGAAACAGTACTTTTTTCTGGATGAAAGTTACCCTATATTCTCCTCTGTACACCTGACAATTTACATGCAAAATTTCATGATGACTGGTTTAGTGGTTTAGGCGTACAGCAAACAAACAAATAAACTTACTTTCGTATTTATAATATTAGTTAGGAAGTTATATGTTGTTGATCTTCCTAAAATATTTTAGAAAACGTTGACTGTCTAATCGATTTAGTGGTTGCATACGCGGCTGTTAAACATGAGGTCCTAGTTTCGATTTTCAGGTCAGGCAAAAAGTTACCTATTGGGATTGTATGAAATTTGTAGTAGCCCGGAGTTTGGAAATGTGCCCGGTAGATGGTAATAAGCTTCTTTTACATGGGTCTTAATAACGGCATCGGTAAAATACGGGTATACAAAAAGGACACGTTTATCTAGCCCTTCGGGAAATACAGGCGTGATGCTATGCTATGTTATGTTTTGTCAAGAAGACATCTATCATTACAGTATTACTCGATAAAATTTAAAAAGGTATATATTAATGTACTATAGAAGCTATTCATGTTTTGGAAAATTTAAATATTAATAACTTTAGGTCACGTTTCATTGATATCGTACCTACTATGGAATTAGTAACTTACGAAAAGGTTCAAATTACTCAATCAATACGATGAATGAATGTGAGTATTTCATAAAATCAAAACAGATTGCGGTTTCCATTCTTAAAATCCATGCCGGATTCTGTACGGTATTCCCGCCACAAATCATGATTCACGGACGAACAAATTTAAAAATGGAAAACAAAATTCCAAATTTAAAAATGCATTGGAAACGAAAGTGCACCTCTTACAAGAAAAATAAAAGGTTTTGTATTATAATTCGCGACAGTGTTCCGTTGGTCGGAGCGGGATCAATACTTTCCTGTACCTAAACTTATGGCCTGCTTCCGACCTTCCACGGCTCTGCGGTGGAACTACACTGTAGATCAGTGTTGCCGCTGCCTAGATTTCGGGATACCGTACACCAGGGTAAAAATTGCCGTATTCTAAAATACATTGCCGTACATTTACATAAAAAAAAGAAAATATATAAAATTACGTATACTGACTTACTCTCTCGTGTACTGAGTAGAGTAGCTTTACTCTTCTTGTTCCATTAAATATAAAAGAATTAGGCTGGAGGGATTTCCTGCCTCAATTCTTTCCAAGGACAATAAATACTGATAAAACAATAAATATTTATGATTAACGCAAAAAGTACCAATTATCGAGTTGAGGCGGTCTGACTGCCTCATTAGTTTAGTGGTCGCCAGCGCAATTGTTGAGCGTAAGGTCCTGGGTTCGATTCCTTGATCGGGCAAAGTGTTATTGGGTTGTTCTCTATGGAAATTCTCAGTAGCATCACGGAGTCTGGAACTGCGCACGGTAGACGGCAATAAGCTCGCCCCACTATTACATGGGACTCAATAAGGGCATCGGCGAAATGTGGGTGTGCAATGGTACACCTGTGCCTAACCCTTCGGGGAATACAAGCGTGATGTTATGTTATATGTTTATTATCTTATCTAGTTGCAAGACAAGAAGCAAAAATATGATACTATGGGCTAAGCTTCATTTTTTCTTTTCATCTCTTGATTTTTTCGACTTTAAAAGATTTTTATTCAATTGCCGGATTGCCGTATTTTATAGTACGGTAATGAGTATCCTGCCGTATGCCGTATATTGTGTGATTTGGAGGCCTAATTGCCGTACGAAACGGCAATTGCCGTACTTTCGGCAACACTGCTGTAGATGTTATGTTGTATATCCGAAATAGTGTTGTATCTGGTAACGTTTATATTTGAAATACGAATTAAGACGCGCTCTTCATTTCATTTCAAGGAAGTGTATTCAAAATTACACGTATGTAAACATATGTATGTATATTAAACTGCATAAATAATGATTAATAATCTTGCAATTCAAACTACAAGGAATTTTTTTTTTTTTATTTAGATTGCGAGTGCGAAATGTTTAGTAAGTGTTGTTTACTCAGGATTATTTAACTCAGTAAACAAACACAAAAACCTTCAACCGTCAAATTGTTTTCGTTCAAGTTTAACAAAAAAAAAACCTTCATTATATAAAGGTTCATTCATTCATTTGTAATTGACACTTTGAAAGAGAAATACCACGTGTTGCCAGCCCTAAAACAACACTGACTGAATGAAGATGGGTTTCATGTCTAAGGGCGGGTGTACATGGCCGAATGCTTTTAAGCTTATGTTTTGTTAATATTTTTTGTCTCGGTAAGGACACTCGGAGAAAACATATGGTTAGGATGATTTAAATCCTGTTTTCTACACGATACGAACATTAATTTATCATTATGTTCAGAAAAGAAATTTAAAAATTAATCTTTGTGTATTATTAAAATTCTTGATGGCCGATTTTTCATCATCTAACGATCCAATTTCAAATGATTTGAAAGTTTTTTTTTATCTGGATATTAACAAATTGGGCTTGAAAAAAATCGGTGATATATCAGCCAGTGTTGGAAATATTGACACGGCATTTACATCGTTTTCATGGATTCTCGGTTACATAATAGAGAGCTTTCGGTTTTATCTGAAGCAGGTCGCCAGACCATGGAGTTGTAGTGTGTTATGCTTTAGTACAATTAAAATTAATAACCTACTAACTCTTTACTGCTTTTATTTTTTTGTGGCAAGTATAAAATTATAATTATTAAACAAATATGGGAAGGAAATGTTCCATGGCCTTTGCGATAAGGTTATGGCGTGCTGATGGAGTGTAGCAACCTTAACATCGAGGGTTAAAATAAATTACCTTTGAAAAGCGTTAAACCAAAGGTAAAAAAATTAACTAATTTTATAAGGCAATGATAAGGCACTTTGTACGATTATGTTTACTCATTAAATCATTTCTACCACAGGTTTATGTAGAAGATGAAATAATAATTTAATTATGTACTTCAATAGACTTTAGGTGTTATTGTAATTGTATTATGTTGATCCATATTATCATCAATGCGAAAGTAACTCTGTATGTCTGTTTGTTACCTCATAATGAGAAAACAACTGAACCGATCGTTATGAAATTTTGCAAAGAGGTAGCCTGAGACCTGGAGAAGGATATTATTTTTATTGTTGCAGCAAAACTATTAGATACTAAATACAAAGTACACTCACACGATGTCGCAGGCAACACTTAATAATACGTTAACTTACAATTAAACGATAGAAAAAAAGGTCCACTTCTGGAAGGAAATGTAAAGAAATAAACAAGGAGTTTGCTTCCAGCGATGATTCAAATTCAACACAGTATAAGTAATGCATGATGATGAACTGATTCATATTATATCCACTTTTATCTGCGGTTACAATAAATGAAGTAAAGTACTACATTATTGCTACTATTTGTACTATTCTGTTAATTTTTCTTAACAGTCAAAGTTAGATTCAATGTCACAGAATAAACAATATTACGCAATGTTTTGATACAAAGTGCTAGTAGTTACCTAAACTAATTAACTGTCTGATACCTTTTTATAAGAGTTATTTTTAATGAGACTATAATTTGGGGCGATTTGTCATCGAGTTCACTAGCTATTTAGATAAGTATAGACATACTATCCACACTGACACAAACACCATGTCAAATTCGAGCAAGATTAAGAAAAGCTTAATGACATGCTCACGACTATAACAAACAAACAAGTTGGTCAGCTTATATCTTTCAAGGAACTGGCACTTTTCTCCAAAGGCCAGTCCAGACTTTGACCTACATTGTTTTTACACATCTCCCGTGTATTGTATCACGAACGATATTTTAAAACAGTAACCATAGAGTTTCTGGATGGTTCTTATCCATGAAATTATTAATTGGTCAAGCTTAACGACTTGTAACTGCCTTTTCATGTCCTATACGAATAAAAAGTCCTGACTTTGAGTTAGATAGACGACACGGTTGGCGCAGTATCTAAGCAATTAGATTTCTGCGCTACATGTCGCGGGTTCGATCCCCGCACGGAACAAATATTTGTATGATCTACAGATAGTTGTTTCGGGTCTGGTTGTGTGTGCATGTGACGTATGTTTGTAAACTGCACCCACGATACAGGAGAAAATCCTAGTGTGGGGCAATGTTTTTAAAAAAGAAAAAGTAAAGATAGACTAGCGGCTTAGCAATCGTTCTTCATGTTACATATTAGGAGCATATTTGATATTATCCAATTCAACAAATCCTGGCTATTAGGCCAGGACTTGTAGACAAGTGTACAATCTGCAATCGCTAAAGAATAAACAAAATATATTGAATTATATTATTATAAGCTATCGAATGGATTTGATTTGTACATGGCAATCTCATACAGTTTGCTAGCTATTCACTAGCGATTATCTAGGGGAACTGCTTTAAAGATTTATGACGCAAACTAGAAAGTTGCGTAAAACGATCGAGCAGAAAACTATGAACTGCCTTTGACAGATTGCTTATTTAACAAAAAGTCGCAGATGCAAATATTATACCAACATTTACTTTAAAAAGTTGAACCCATTTTGCGAGACAGCTTGTTTTAAATATAGAAACAAGATTGAAAAGAATTTGACCTATGATTCGTCAAATTGAGAATACGATAAAAAAATGACTGCATCAGTAAATAGGGGATTAACCGTGAAACTGAACGTTTAAACATTTCATTGACCCATCTGAATGACGAATCTATTTCAATTATTCGATTAGATTTTTATTCTTACATTTTTTATACAAGGAAAACTTAAAATACCTTCAAATAGGTACCTAAATGGCGATATTTATGCCGAGTCTCTATACCTAACCGACCGTTTATTGCTTGAACTATGTATAAATAAAGCGTAGTCTCTATAGTGTTGATCCTTTCATCTGGTAGCATCCATTGATATAATTAGAATCTTTGTAGAAAATATTAAATAAAACGATGTTTTATTTGGATATAGGAGCTAGTTTTCAACCAATTTAAAAACATAATTTTCTGTCTAGCCTTTTCTCATCTATTTTGGGGTCGTCTCCCAGTGCTAGGGAGCGACTGCCAGCTGACGTCCGCCACCTAATTACGAAGATACACAGAGAAAATAAAAAGTCTGTGCCCGTCTATCCTCAGGGTTGATACCCTAAGGATAAACTGGTATAGACTTTTCGAGCTGCTGAAAGCCCATAATGACAGTTTAAGATATTCAAATGACTATTGGGATTAATGCTTGCTACACGTGCTGTGGTAAACTGTGGTCCGTAGCCATGTAGCTAATATAATGACGAATAAATACGTTGTAACTAAATCGATTATCTTATCATATTATTAAGTTATTCGTTATCTCTGACGGTAGCCAAGGGTCACGGAGCTGCGGAGGTGGGGTCGATCGTGCACACATTCATGACTGACCCAGTCACATCACTAACATGTTTCTCCCAGTCCTTCGTATACGAACACCTCAATGATTAAACGGTTCCAGCCGGGTTCTGTAAACTTTATTTACTTACTAGCGGACTCTTTCTGCAGCGCCACCTACCAGGTCCAACTATAGCTAAGAACCATCTAGGTGACCTCAAAGTCCTCAAAGAACAAAAAAAGGTTCATCAAAATCGATTAAGCCTTTTGTGAGGAAAATTACTAATACACGCGTACCGGAATTTTATACTTATATGAAGGTAAATACTGTTACACTATATACATATTTTACACTTATAAATTTTACGGAATTCTTAAACAATAGTAGGTACACGAAAAATTCAATTGTTTTTTTAATCAACCTAAAATTGTACGTTTGCAGTCTACTTTAAAGGAATTTGTGAAATCTTTTGTTTTGAAGAAATTGGCTGTTAGTGTTGAGTTTTATGTGTGAGCTATATGTCGAGGTATTTCCTGCTAAAATTGTAGGGGTTTCGTATGTAGGTTCAGGAGGCAAGACAAACAAGAAAGCCGAAGATATGAATCTTATTTTTCAGCAAATTTGTGATTCATATTATTTGAACATCTTTTATGAAAACTTTTATTTAAAGATAAGTGATTCCTGAGCCCTGCTCTGTGAGACGTTCGACCTACACTTCGTAGACTTTTTATGCAGTGATTTGAGTGTTTGTGATATTTTTTGAATACAAAAAGAACTTGTTTTTGAGGCAGAAATGCTACAGTACTGGGTCAGTCATTTCAGAGACGATCTTGGCAAAATATTCAAATCAAAAACAGCTGTATATATTTAACTGTCATGTTAACGTAACCGTATCGATATAATTAATTTATTGCAAAATCATATACAAAATCATCATTTACATAAAAAAAATATCAAAAAATTGTTTCACAGCAATACACACCTAACTGTAATTTATAAAACGTCATTGCTTGCGAGAGTATAATTTCGAAAAAAGTTAGTTTAAAAGTGGACGTCAATTCTAAATAAAAGAAACAATTGAATGCATTGAATGACAAAAGTAGTTTTAATTCAAATTTTGAATTTTGACAAAAACAAACGAACTTCATTACTAGTGTAAATAAAAAAAGTTTACGGAAAACCACAGACAATTAGGTCACATTAACGAGTAAATTAGTCCGTTCCAAACTCAAAATAAGTTTGACAGACGTTGTACAATCAAATTACGTTTGTCAGTGGTAAGATCAAGGCTCGGCGTGTACGTCGAGTATTGTCGACTTGAGCCGAGCGTACAGATGCGTGAACAATGTAGGCGGATGGATGCGGCGTTAACACTGTCACACGGAACGAAAGCTATCAGTCAAATTCTCTACGACTGTCAGTCAACTGATTTGCAACGTAATAAAAACTTCGCACTGAAAGTGTTCGGAAATGTCGCTCGTTATGTCTGCGGCGTCTAACCCTGTATCAAGTCTGTCTTATAGACGTTTTTGTTAGCAAATGCCGTTGGAGACAGTTTCACATTGACATAAGACAATTTAATGTATCAGACGACTTGTTCTTAGAGCAATTGTCTATGTCTGGCTACAACTTTGATCTGCTTATGCATTACACATAAGACAAACGTCGCGAAATTTAAAATTAAAAACTTGATCGCTCTTCTAGTTACGAAGCAATGTGGACAGCATACAAAGCCTATGCCGTCCAATTTCTGGAACAGAACAATGCTAGTACATCATACAATGCATTCTAATAGTTGTGTTTCCTCGAATGTCGGAGGTAATGTTATGTCAGAGCTTTAACCAGACAAACCTCGCCATGAATGCTGCCAAGGGCGAAGAAAGTTACCGACCTTTACAAAGTTATTCGACTATTAAAAAAAGATATAGGTACCTAAAACTAATATGTATGTTAGACATGGCATGCAGTATATAAGTATCGATAGCCTAACGCAAAAAAAAAAAAAACTTTTTTAATGTTGATGTCAACAAACATATGTATGTCAATTTGACAGACAATTTTAAAAAAAGGAATTGTGTTCGTAGTTTTTTAGTGATACTAGATAGTGGGCCTTAGTCATACTAGATACTAAACATTATTACTTGGAAGAAAAATAAATTCAAGATAGTTCCCGAACAACATGTTAATGTGCAGATAAAAATTGATCATAATTATATTGTAGTCGGTGAAGGCGAACCAGACCTTTCCAAGTCACATATAACTGGCGGGCAAACGGGTCAAAACTGCTCCAAAGCTATGCACGATGTTGATCACCAGATAACGAGGTTAATGTGACCACGTGATGTTAAAAGTGCTAAGTCTGCAGAACAATATCAACGGTTTAACAAATGTGAGCATTAACGCGGATTCAATTGGATGAATGGACGAATTGCACAGTGGGAGGCTGGAAGGACAGGTTGATTCGTGTGATATAAACCAGTCTCTGGTTCTGAAAACGATAGCTTTAGGAGATAATCGTGAAATGTTATCCTATTTTTCCATGCAGGTTATTTAATTTTGAATCGATTGATAAATGCATGATTGCCTTAAAATAAAGCCAGTTTTGATAACATGGTTGAGTGTGGAAAATTATTGTTGAAATTAGTTTGAAATTCTGAGAAGCCTACGTGATTATGTTTAAAAACTAAGTGTAGGTAAGTACCAAACTCACATGGTGATGCACGTGGCAAAGTAGCGTATTGATTGTGGATTAGCAAACTGTGACGAAAGATCCAACTTGAGCTAAAAGGTCGTCGGCGATAAGACGTTAGAAATCAATTTTGTGAACACTGTGTACACAATGGTTGGCTATGGCCACGTTTATTTGTTTGTCTAGTCCTTTGTGTTGCTCGAGTTTAGCTCGAGCTAAGCTAAGCCTACTGTTCAACGAATCGATTAATTGTTGTTGAATTCGAACATTGGTCAGTGTGGCGATTGGCACGGAAATTGCTTGTTTCCACAACACTAAAATGCTGCAGCCGTTTCCCGCAATTTATGTGGCTGTTCATTTATTTTATCTAGTAAGCTGTTATTTTTGCTGTAACCGCTGCGTTTATGGAGATAATTTAGGGGCAAAGTGAAAACTAATCGGATAATTGCCATTTCTAGCTATTGCGTCAGTCTAAATGTTCGAGGTAGTATTCACAAATGGATATTTATTTATAAGTCAAACATACGCTAGAAGCTTAAATATTTCTATTCGATTTGATGGATCTAATAAAATCTGAAGTGGGTATAACGACCGATCATCGGCTAACATTGACCAATTTATGTGCGTCTGAAAAAATTCCACATCGGACCTATTTGTCAAAATAACATTTGAGAAATAGGTCGGTTCTCTAGTAACAAAGTTTTACCAGTGAAATGAATGATAGCGGATAGATTTAGTATTAAAATACACCAGTTTTTGGGCGCCAGGCAACAGATGTGGCACTGTATTCTGGTTGGTTTTTGTTGCTGGTTGAATATACTTACAGAATTTGGAGATGATTTTAAGTTACAACTGGACAGTTTTTGTTATTCAAAATTTTCAAAACTAATTTGTTTGTTTAATTTTGTTCTTTATAAACGGTTCATAGGTTGGAATTTAAGTGGTTCAGATAACATTTAATCAGAAGATGGGAATTAACCTTTAAATTTCAATTCTTTATTAGTCTCTTTCTCGCATCTATAAGTGTTTTGAATTCTTCAATTAATATGGTAATTATAGGCGTTTTAATATGGTATAAAAGAAACGAATTGAGTAGAAAAACATTCCAAAACATTGAAACGTTAGAGTTTATTTTACGTCTTCAATGTGACGTAATTTTCAGCAATTTATTTGATTTCATGTTCTACGCATGTTTATTCAGTAATTTTCTGTTCGCGTATGAGAGTAGAATGGTTTTTGTTATGTTTTAAACGTTTCAGTCTTGTTTTAAGTAATTTTGTACATGATACGGTCTATGGTTATTCAATAACCTAGTAACATTGAGAACTCGGAATATTTGCCTGATTTCCATTTCTACTCTTCTCTTTGTTACCAATATAGTACATACCTAGTTTAACAAAAGTTGATAAGTGAGATATATGAGTTACATTATTTAACAAGGCAGTGACCGTGTTAACCGTGAATTATCAATCACGTGACTTAAAAAAAGTAACTTAAATATATAAAAACGAAGTTGGATCTGCGACCGTAAATAAATATCTGACTTTTACGCTAAACGTACTCAATCAAGGTAATTCTGTAGTTATTGGTAATTTTATAGCTCTGAAACAAATGTCACGCATTGAAATTAATCAAAAGAAAACTCAATATCCCCAAAAGAAACCGGAAAATAAAGCCACTTTTATTGGAACAATGTCAGAGACGACCTGTCAATGCTAATTATAAATTATAATATCGAACACTCACTTGTCCTCGACATTTAGTCTTTTTAGGAATATTTCTCGTATACATACATTTAGCCGCAAAGAAATGATTGGAAAGCAACAAATTCTTACTTGGAGAAAATCCACATTGATTCCTCGCTAAACGAGGCGAACAAAAAGCCTCCCTCAGTCCTCTACGTAAAGAAGAACTGATCCGTTTCAAAAGGTCCATATCGACGTTTGTCAACTTTTGCGCGAAAATAATATAAAGCACCAAACATTGACTCGAACACATACACCGTCACAGAAACACAACATACTTGCTGTGAGGTTAAAATAAAACTGATATATCAACGGCACTGACTTAATTTTATTAGTATGTTTTATAAACAAAGAATTTATTAAAGTGCTACAGAAACCGGTCGTGGTCTTGTGGCACGTGGCGCTGACAGTTCACGATGTTTCACTACGTACTCACAGCGAGATAATGACTCATTAATTTAAATTATCAATTAATGTCACCTTATTTATGTATTGACACAAAAACAAAAGGGAGTCATTAATTATTTTTTTTAATTTTCAAATTATTTAATTTATTATTTACCAATATCAGTCACAACATTTTACATATAGCATCACGCCTGTATTCCCCGAAGGGTTAGGCAGAGGTGTACACCCACATTTCGCGTATGCCGTTATTAAGTCCCATGTAATAGGGGACGAGCCTATTGCCATCTATCGGGCACAGTTCCAGACTCCGTGCTGCTACTGAGAATTTCATTATAGAAAAACCCAATAACACTATGCCAACCCGTGAATCCTCCGTGAAGACCTCACGATCAGCAGCCGCGCTTGCGTATAGAAAAATAAAGTTTTATAAAGTCAACGAGACGTCAAATATCACTAAAGAAGTGCACCTAAATAAACAGAGGAGCTTAATGTGACAATTCCTTATTCATTCCTTTGCTTCCAAAACAGAATCATTCAAGAGTACACATGAAAAATGTGTTTGCTATAACAATGAGGTTGCATACCATTTTTATATTTCATTCTTTTTTTTTCTACAGGGACATTTAAACTTTTAATTCACAAAAGAACAGCTGAGTAATTTTAGTTTTGACGATAACTGCATAAGTCCTATAAATCTGTCTGACGGCATGGTTGACGCAATGGTTGAGAGATCGACTGCTGCGCTACGTGTCGCGGGTTCTATTCCCGCTCGGAACAAATATTTCTATGATCTACAGTTAATTGTTTCGGGTCTGGGTCTATGTGTATGTAAATATATGTGTTTGTAAACGCACCCACGTTACAAGAATTATACATAGTGTGGGGCAAAGTTTAAAAAAAAAAACAAAATGAATAAAGTCGTCACTTATTAAAATATTAAATCCCAGATGCTGCAAATAAAACGATTAATACCGAGCATAATAGTAATAAATATTGATGTCTCTAAAGATGTAATGTGTGAATTAAAGTTATTTAATTCAACATAAAAATGTAAGGCGCCGCTCTGTCTGTTCATTTGTTGAGTGAGACAACTTTTTTGGCTAGACTAAAATGTTAATATATTTTGCTTCAGTTATTTACCCAACTATAAGAGAGAGAAGGGTTATGATTTTATAAATCTCACTGGCTATGTATCTAACATAACATAGCATCACGCCTGTATTCCCCGAAGGGTTGGGCAGAAGTGTACTTTTTGTACACCCACATTTTGCCGATGCTATTATTAAGTATGTAATAGAGGCAAGCCTATTTCCATCTACCGGGCACAATTCCAAACTCCGGGCTGCAACTGAGAATTTCAGAAAATCCCAATAACACTTTACCTGGGAAACAAACTCAGGACCTCTGGCTCAGCAGTCGCAACTGCAACCGGTAGACCAATGATGCAGGCTATGTATCTATTTTCATTATAATTTCAAATCTGGAGTAATCTAACTCCAAAAAAGTCACGACAAGATGTTTCGATGTAAGGGTGACATTCGTATATATACACTAACTCATTTGTCAAAGCATAAAGCGGTCATATTTGTTTAGATATTAAAACTTAACGTATTTGCGACATGATCATAAAATTTGCATCAGATTACATTACTATACAGAATCGTCTTGTGGGCTTTGCTTGCCATTCGGCACCTGCACTGGCAATCTACATAATAATCAGCGTGACACGTGATCATCATGATTTTGATTAGAATTTACAAATAAACCACATTTAAATTAGCATTTATATTTAAAATTATGATAAAGTGAGAATGGTGAGGATTTTTTTCAGATATTCGTTTTGTTTTGTTCTTCTGGGAAATTCAATGAAATGTAAAACCTGACCAGACTTCCTCATGGGTATTTTGGCTGCAAGCGTAACTGCTGAGAGTGTCTTATGTTCGATTGGATAGGCCACAGTGTTAACGTATTTTTGTTTATGTCAATTCTCAGGAGAAGCCAGCCCGTAGCTTGAAACTGTTACAGGTTTTTTTTTTTAATTATTTTTTTGTTCCTTTGCTTTCGCGTATCTATTGTATTAATATTATTGTACAAAAAGCGGGGACCAGCTGAAAATCAGTGCTGTGCTTATACGCACACCTATCCACGCTATCTGTTATATGTTTCTTTGTTTAATGTATCGTATATTGTGTGGCAAAATAAATGGTTTAAATGGAATAATACACCTCTGCCTCACCCTTCGAAAAAAAGAGCCGTGATGATATGTAAAACCCGACAACCATTTGGATATGGTAGTTTCACACGGTACATATTTGTTTGTATCTACTTTCATAGTGCACACCAATGCCAATGCATTGATCCAAACACAATTTCTATTGTCCCTGTGAATGGATGCACTGACTGTTTAGTACAATCTATCAGTACAAAGCTTGTTGTGTGGTGCCGGTTTGATAAGAGGATGTTTGTCATGTGACAATTAGTGCTACAAAACCCCTCATTATTGAATTCGGTAGAGCAATCGAGCCTCACTCGACGTCAATTGCAAAATGCTGTTCCTCACGCTCATACATCATTTATTGGCATGCAAAATAGTTTGACACCGAATCAAGTTAACATGACACCACTAGAATATATTATCTTCATAAGTTCTTAGCGTAACTATGGTTAAGTGACATTCTGAACAATCTTGTATATAATGCTATGAGAGAAATGCTATGATGACAAAATCGAGTAAATTAATGGCATATTTCAGAGAGTTATTAAAGTTATCTGTTAATTTGCCTGTTACTAAATATATAATGGTTTGGAAATAAATGAGTAAATTCAACAATGAAAAAACTCCGTGTCACTAACATGAAAATTTGTCAATGGCAAAGATTACATGGGATATAGCCAAAAATCTCAGGACAGGACTCCGGACGTTCAGTGTAGGCGTCAAAATTAAAACCACAAGTGTAGGCGGCGTTCTTATTGCATCACTTGACCAACTTTATAGGAAATCAATTGGTTCTATTGTAGGTTGTTTTTCACTCAACATCTAGCAAAAACTGAAGATTTAACAATTTTAGTTACTTAGTTTCTTAAAGTTTTTATAAGTTCAATTACGTAGCAGGCGACAATAGATTCGCGCCGCTGGCTACAAACTATTTCTGATTTTAACCTGAATGACAGAAATTATGTTTTTATCAGCGCATTGTCATTTTCGCGTCGGTATCGTTACGGTTACGGTTACGGTTTCAACCTTTCAGAATATCGACTGTGAGATTTTTTCCAATCGTCACTATAGTGTTTGCCGTCGGCAATTAGTCGCCGCGTATCTAATGCTACACTGGTATCGTTAATTTGTTTAATAAACATGAATTAATCGTCATCGTGCGACGTTCGCGCCACGTGACTTTGAATGGTAAATAATATTGTTGCAATGTCAAGACTCAAGTGGGTTGTAAGCAATATGTGTGGTAGTTCTGAATCGTGGATTACTTCAATTGGGCTGGGGTATCGGGTGAGGTTGATATCAAGTGCGCCAGCTGCTCCGTCGGGGTACTCTTGAGGGTAATCAAGATGGAATTGCGATCTTGTACACACGTTACACTGTACCTACTACATATTGTAGATGTTATTAC
Organism: Shargacucullia verbasci; assembly: GCA_947562105.1. Taxonomy (NCBI): domain Eukaryota; kingdom Metazoa; phylum Arthropoda; class Insecta; order Lepidoptera; family Noctuidae; genus Shargacucullia; species Shargacucullia verbasci. The sequence continues at coordinate 4,996,337 of OX387297.1, read as the reverse complement.
ACGTTATTTTGATTCTCTACGCAGCTAGTTTATCATTTGTACCGATATTTCTGGGATGCTACTTTGTGTTGCGTTTGAATCGTTTTATTGTTTGTATTGATCTGATTGGTTTGTAGTCTTTAGTCTTTTTATCTTTAAGTTTTCTATATCTATGTTGTGATATCGTGCAATATCATAACAGTATACTTTCTTTGAATAAAAATATTTTTCTTGTAAACTTTAAACAATAAACTGTATAGGTATTTACTGTAGGTATTTTCTTTTCAACTGTGAACTGAATTTCATTAACTGACATAAGTTTTCCAGAATTTTACACTGCACATTTTCTAGCGTATTTTTCTGGTATATAAAACTAATACTGCGTTGAAAATTCTTGAATATTTTATTAAAATTGGAACTTATTTCGGGAAACTTTTCTATTCTAAATATCGTAGTAATCAGAGCGCGATGCAGCGATGGTGTGGCAATCCCGTCTGGCTCTAAGAATGAACTATGAGGTAACCCAGTTTTACATTTATTTATGTTAGTTCTGCTGTTTTCTATGGTTTTGGTAAAATATGAATGATATTTTTCGATGTTGTAGATGTGACATTTAAGATTTGTTACACTATGTTAGCTACATGCGATAACGTCATTACAACTGCTTAGAAAGCTTATATTTTATTACACTGTTTTAATTTGTTTATTTTGCTGAAGCATCGCATCCTACTTTGAGCTCAAACTGTTAGTTTTCACTGATAAATATTTCGTAAAATAAAATATTTTTTCAGTTCAATAACTATTTGAGCACAAAATAGGACTGGCACTAGCACTTGGCTAATATTAATACATTTTATAATCTTCATTAATACTTGGTTGAATTGTCGAGTCTTTCTATATTTACACTGTAATATTTGTGTTGAACAATATTACCTAATTGTTCCCCATAAATTCATAATTTTTTAACATTCAATTTCATTGTTAGTCCCTTAGTTAGGCCCCAGCTGACGAGACAAAACAAACCCGAACATATAGACATGTACAACATTTATAAGCTTTGACACTGAAATTCAAATTATCTACGAACGTGACAAAATCCCCTTCGCGACATTTTTCTTGAATAATTTCGTACACGATGAAACAAATCCGTCGATATTTATCACTGCACACGCGATACACGTTTGTTTGTATTTAATGTATTGTCGGCGAGCTTGGTTCGCGTATGTATAGAGCTTTAGTCGTGGGGGGTTGAGCGCGGCATGTCATCGCGCTCCACTGGGCGGCGTAGGACTGCTCCAAGCGACTCGCCTCTCGGCCGCGGAAGCGAGCCATGCGCGCTCGCCCTCCAGTGTGCTGGCCGCACATCACACATACCCAACATTCATGGTCAATGCTAACAGCTTGATAGCTTGTTCCTACTCCTCAATTCAACGCCACCGAATTTTCATACAATGTTAAACAACAAATTGCATCAATTACACGCACGTTAGGCGCGCCTAATTAAAGCTGAAACTATTACTAATTGGAAAATTACCCTTGTACATCTAAATTGGGCTTTTAAAACTTACAAGAATGACAAGATTCTTAGGCAGGATCAATTAGTTGATAATAAACATACAACATGACACACGGTTGTTTTTCGTTGATACCCACTCAAGTAATGTACCTATGTACGTAGATAACAGTGATTGGTTAGAGCTCGTTCTAATTCTCGCGGTATTCCCAGGCGCTTCCTATGGGTTGTATTTATTAACGAGTCGAATTTCCTATCAGTATCTTTTCGATCGGTGCGCGTGGGAGGGAGTCAGCTATATCGCTGAATGTTTAACCGTCCGGACGGAGAGCGGCGTCAACTTTGCAAATTTAATGCTGGTGCCTTAATTGTTTCAGGAAATGTGTTTCATGTCCGCGCGAGCTACCATCGCGAACCTAATCTTCACTTTACACCTTGTATGTCCGCTATATAGGACGGTGAACGTGAGTGTTGAAAAAAATGAAATTGAGGTTGGCGAGTGTTTTCCGGGACGTATGATATTTGACGGGGGCATTTCTGTGATTCACGTGCGGCAACGAAGCTCTAAGTGCAGACGGAAGTTTTAACGGTGACCTTTTACTCGGTGTTAGGCGAATATTGTAACCTCTGTTATGTAATCGACTCATACTGGCTTTGTTATATTTCGCTGGGGTATTTTGGCACAGAACTCCGGTACAATCTTATTAAAAAAAATGTCTGAGTAACCCAATGAAAAGGTACTTCCCACTGTGACGAAAACAAATATCTTTTACCTGTTCAGTTAGAACAAATATTGAATATCACGACCGAATGACGCACAATGTACTTTTTATTTAGAATTGCCATTTCCTCAGAATTACTCTGTGTAATGTCCATCTTTGTTACAACATTATAAAGTCTTTGATAACTAAATTCAAAGAAATCTGTATCTAATATTGAAATAAAAGATAAAAAGATACAGATAAAATAGCTAACAATTTTATAACCTCTAAAGTATAAAAAATAGTCAGCCATTTTATTGAAGAAAGAACAAATACTTAAGGCATAAAGCCCTTGATTGAGTGGTGCGGCCAACGACAAGAGATCAAGACGAATCGTGGTTATTATAGCAACGTGACTGGAGCAGTTAATACGACAAGGACTCTACGACCTGATCGGGAGGATAATGGCGCAGTGGCGATCAGGATTGGACCCGTTTCGATCCAGAATCTGTTTGTACAGGACACCGTAATTGATTTTGTGATAGCTCAGTGTTAACAAGCAGTTACGTATTGATATGAATGTGGGTTAGAAAAGGTTCCTTATTTACCAAGCTCGGATATGTTTAAACCGTCTATGTTATGGGCTTCCCCTAGAAATGTGGGCTTTTGTTACATTCTCAACGATACTAGATACTGTCATTGACCCTGACATGAGTGATGAGTCAGCGATTTCAGTTTCCGTTTTAAGCATTCCGATGCAGTTTTTGCTTACGTTTCGGTTGTGGCGTTGAAGCGTTACTAATAATAACGTTAAATAGTAAATAAAAATAGATATTTAGGTAACATGTGGCTTCCCTGGTCGTAGTGTTTAGGCACTTCGTGTTAACCTAAACACTACGACTTGGTTACCGTGATTTCGCATTTTTTTTGTATTTGTGTGTATTTTAGATACTTGTATTGTATAACTGTGATTTTTTATGTTCTTTTATGTTTAGTGTTTTTTACATTATATAATTATGAATTGAAGAATATTGTAATACAGTTTTTTGAAAAGAGTATCCATCCAAAGAGTTTCTTGCCGATCTCTTCTCCATAGGACCAACCCACTTTTGGAACCGCGCAACTAGAATCATATGTTTTAAAAGCGCCTGTAAAAGCCCAGTTGAAATAAAAATATATGACTGTGACAGATTTTTAGGATATGGAGGATTCTGGAATATTGAATACTGCATATTATGATGATGTGTTATTCTATATCACAATAGAGTTAAAATAGAATAAGAAACCGTCTAACTAGATAAAATATGATCAAGACTTGATTTTATTCAAAGTAGGAGTAAAAGCTATTGTAAATGGGTCAAGAGAATTATGAGAGAGGGATGAAGCAAGTGCATATGTCACTAATAGTATGTAGTATTGTGCAAGGAGCCACGTGCCAACGTATTCGACCTTTGCATACTTCGAGAGGTCGGACCCGCTGGCACTTGAAATCTGCAGCTCTTCAAGCTAATAAGAACCGATGGTGAATGCCGTCACGAATATTCCGGAGTAGAATGAGTAGAATAGTTGCATCAAGTGCCATTTAATTGATATTAGCGTTCCCTAATCATAACATAGATATGTGGTTCAAATGCGCCTTTACGGCATCAAATGATTAAAATTTAGGTTTAGTTAGTTATTTAGTTTCCAAAGTTTCAATTGGTTCTATAGAGCAAGAACGAGAGTTACGTTACGTTCTTTTAAGATGACGGAGACAGATCCAGCAATCTATACAGATGCAGAAGAGTAAATGATGACCATCATTCAAACCTTCACAAATTGTCGTTTTCTATCGAAACTGTATAAGCTTGTAATGTAACTTTCTACAGCTCTTGCGATAAAACATTGTCGTAACAAAAAGTGCGTTCGGTCTCGCACATTAGATAGGTTAACTGTTTCACAGATACAACCGAAAGGCTTTGACGATAGAACATGGGAATATGACCTTCCAACTAAACAACCCAATTACTCTTCTGGAGCGAGAACTAACGTTAGCAGTGGGAGAGGCTATATTGGTACCTACTCGCTGGTAGAACTGCTGCCTAGGTGCACTTCTTCACTTTTTGGCAGAGGTCTTGTCAAGGATTGAACTATAATAGTCAGATATAGGTTCATTTACCTCCTAACAGCAGCGTCTCGTCGTCGAGGGCGGTGACGAGCGAGTCGGTGCAGCACGTGTTGGTGTTGTCCATGGAAATGCGCACGGACGCGCAGTCGGCCGGCGAGTGCGGCAGTTGTTCTGCCGACTGCGCCGCCACGCGCCCGTTCGCGAGCCGCAGCGACGCCGCACGCCCGCCCGTGCCTGTCGCCGCGCCGCCTCCACCATCTTCGCATCTGGAGACAAACAAGAAAGGAATAATTAAGAACATTATCATGTAAAATAAGAATTAATCTTTTCAGAGATAAGACCTATATAGCAAGAACCTCCTCGAAGTTAGTAGTAGTAGTTCACTTTAAGTGATATACAGCTGAGGGTTGACTTTGGATAGGCAAGCATGGTATATGTTCCAAGTCGGTGAATTTGCGCTAATGTAAGTAAGTGCAGGGGGTAGCAACTCTGTGAAAATATTTGTGTTATGTACGTACTTGGAAAATAAGAAGCATTATGCCTACCGCTCAAAACAGCTTTACTAAATTAACTTTGTAACGTACACTGTACACATTGCTATAACTACTATTTGACTAGGCGTATAAGCGTTTTGCGCCGATTTCACTCCACTGAAGGTATTTACCGACATGATAAGTAGCCGTTTCATGTTTACTTTTCATTAACGGGTCAACATGAATCGCAAAACATTACAGCCTACCTTCAAATATAAAATATTTCAATGTAAAAAATATCTAGCGATAATATCACCGAGTGTTTTCTCTTACTGGCCGGAATTTGGGTCAGATAAAACCATATGTGTGATATTTCTTTGATGTTTTGTATTTGCGAGCAATATATACTTTTTTGTGATTTCTCTTACGATTTTATGACAACATTAGATATATAAAAATGCAATATAGGGTGATAGTGACTAGAATGACTGTTTTCATTTTACATACATATTTTTCTCTGTAAGCTTTCTTATCTTGTAGGAGCTTATGGAGAATTGTACTCAACCGATACCATGAACTGTTGTGAGGAATTCGCGCTTAAAGACCGTGTTCTCGAACACAATGGGTTTTTGTATGGAGCCGAGCTCAACCGCCGCTGTTACTCCGCTTTGCCCTATCGCGAAGAAGAACGCCAGAAGAGCCAACCTCGACACGCCATGACATAAAAAAAAACCTTGGAAGTTGAGTAGGCTGATGATATTGTTATTAGAGAAGATAAGAATGCTTATTGCCAAAATGTCTTATAACCTACAGGAATGGGAGGCGCTTTCTTTATCAAAAAGCCACAAAAGAATCATATACATATATACAATTGAAATCCCCAGAAAAGAGTTGCATAATATGCGAGAAACACTTTAGAACAGAACTGGATGACTTATGAAGGCGACTACAGCGTAAAAATATAGGATAATATTTTATTCGGATTTTATATGGCGCTAGTTCTAGTGATATCTTATAGCTGTGTGTCTGAATATCATGTTTGATTTCGCACATAAATATCTCGTTTTCTGAATGCTGTTGAATTTTGTACGTGAATGTAGGAGCACTGATGTTTGACTCGTAAGTTTAATCTTCTTTCGGATGTTGTTGGGGGCTTTTAAATTTAGTTGATGGCCAGCTATAGCTGCTTCTAGGTACCTACTATTATCTGACAACAGAATTTCACGATTCTAAACCGTGAGGACCTACTTCATTGGTCTTGGAGTGGCAAGCGCGCTTGCTGAGATCCTGGGTTCGATTCTCGGATCTCGAGCAGTATTATAGGATTGTTCTGTAGATACATTTTTAGTAGTAAGAGCATTGTGCTCGGTAGATGGCAAGAGACTCGCTCTTAATTACATGAGACTCAATAACAGCATGGCCAAAATGTGGATGTAAGTACAATTAAACAGTATTCCTCTGCCTAACTCTGAGAATACAGGTGTGATGCCATGATAATGTCTTAAATCAATACTGTTTATTATCGAATAAGCCTTAACTCCAATACCTATGTCTTATATTAATTATGAAATTGTCTGTATCAAATTTTGTCCTATAATATAATGCAGCAACTCTAAACGGTAGATTTTAGGCTCTAATTGAAATTAAATTAAAAAGTTAGTATTTTGGTCCCAATAATTAATCTAATATGGTCAATCCATGGTAATCCATGGTCCAAACAATTTTGAGACAACCGAACAGCGAAATCCTTCAAATTGTCAGCGAATCAGTGAACCAACACGTAACCAGTGCTGATGAATTATGGAAGATTTCCGTTCTCACCGCATGTTTCCGACCACGGACTCCGGACACTGCAGAATGAATGGTTTGTGTTGACGAAGTTCCCTTGAACCCGTTCAACCTCATTTAAACTTATCAATTTACATTATAAAAATCATACACACAAAATTAAATATTTTTGAAGCTACCTAGTGATAGCTTTTAGATTGACGTCTATTTTTACGGCATACGGTTACTTTATACGTATAATCCCGTGAATCAAATAGTCACTGCCATTGTTTAATTATTGTGTCTGCTTATCGGACAAGGAATCTTTTGAGTACGTATAAATTAAAAAACCTAACATTGTGTATTCTAAATAATACGTTTTTCCAAATAAATTAATAATGAATAAGGTTGTTATTTTTTCTTTGTTTTCTAACATATCGTTACGTCTGTATTCTCCGAAGGATTGGGCAAAGGTGTGCTTTAGTACATCCATATTTCATCGATGCCGTTACTTAGTCCCATGAAAAGGAGGACGAGCCTACTGCCGTTTACCGGGCATAATTTCACACTGGGCTTTTACTGAGAATTACATATACTTTATCAAACAATTTTATCATCTTATTGTAACGTCTTCAAAAATTGGGTCTTGAAACTCGATACTTTGTTACTAAGAAAGAAACAAAGGAAATAATGTAGGCTTTGACAAGCTTTCGGCCTTCGAGAAAAATGGGACAGAATCTTTAGGGTAGGATTTCAGGCAATGATTTTTCAATGGCTTCTGTGCGTGAGCTGGAATAAAAGGTGTTTCGTTTCGTGTTTGAATAATAGAATTATGTTAATACTGTATGTAGTACCGTTCGATTTATTTTGCTTGTCTTGCTAATAGTTGGGGATTTGTATACAAGAGATTACTAAATTCACACTATTATAAATGCGAAAGTAAGTCTGAACTAAACCACTGAACCAATCTTTATGAAATTTTGTAAAAAGGTAGCCTGGGTCCTTGTGAAGGACATAGGCATTATTTTTACTATTGTAGCAAAACAGTAATTAGATGATAAATACAAAATATACGCAGATGCAGTCGCCGGCAACAGTTAGTACCTAACAGATTTTGTTTGACTTCTCGTTTCATACAGAAAAAGAGCGAACAAACGTACCATAAAATGCTCTTGTTAAATATTAGACCAAGTTACCTAAAATCGAAATAAACAGAGGTAAAAAACAGTATTTATTTATAATTACCGTTTATTTTTCTTACTGATTATTTACTACTACTTACTTACTGGTTCTTTTAATATATGTATGATTAAACAGTAGTGTATGTTAACATGACTTAATTCTGGTATAAATAATAATATTATTTTCAGCGATTCTGTATGTATTTATTAGTCAGCAAATCTATAGATTCTGGGCTCCAGAGAAGGTAAAATATGTGTTTAAGTCCATCGATAGAGATTCCAGACACATTAATAATTCCACGAAACAATGTAGTTTCTGAATAAATCAAGGTATATATTAGACAATAAAAGTATTAAATGATGACAATAGAATAAGTTATTGTTATGAAAACCAACAAATCATATGTTTATATCAAGTTTATGGTTTATATTTCATTGTATTTAAAATTAAATTTACAAATAAAATTGTTGGGTTTATATTTCAAAAAATATAAAACTTAATTCCATTACTAATTCCGTAAAGTTTATATTTTCCCTGCCTTATATTTTCGTGATGTTTCGAGTATTCTAAAATATTTACAAGTAATAGTAATATTTACAAGTTTCAGAACAATTGGTACTTAGTCTGCTTAGATATTTAGAAAATAAAAAATGCTGCCTACTAACAATAAATTAAGAAGTCATTAATATAGTTGTTAACGCAAAGAGGTAGCCGTTTCCCTTAATTGAGTGCGGTTCGGTTTAATTTTATTTCTATTTAATTCGTCTAATAAAACAAATGGCTACACATCAAGGGAAAACGAAGAAAACGTTGCTTATGTTGTCTCTTTCTAATCTATCGAACTGCAGTGTTGGACATAATTATACCTGTTCGTAGCCATTCAAGTTATACGTTAGGCTACGCTACGCACACAAGCAAGCAAGCTCTCTCGCAAAATAATAATAATATTTTTAAGCCTATTACGATTCCACTGCTGGGCAGGGCTTGTCTCAGACTAAGAAGGGATAAGGTCTATACCACTAACCTGGTGCGGGTTTGTGGGCAACACACCATCAAGAAGATTAAATAGTACAAGAAACCTAACTTCTATGTTGACTTAACATCTTTTTACCATGTTGGAATTCTTTTCCAGTATGTTTTACACAGAACGACAACGATTATGACCTCTGCAATGTAGGATTGTCGATTTGGTACCTTGGTATACTAGTAAAATCTTAAATAATTTACCAATCGAATGAGCTTAACAATAATAATATTCTCGAAGTAATCGATATTATTTACTGACAGCAATAAATTAGTAGTAGTAATTCTAGTACCTGCATTTGGATCACACTCGTGAAACATGGGTGTTAAAAATCCGCCATATAAACCATTTAACGATACATTCGATACGATTTTGTCACATTTTATCTATACTATATGTTCCTTTTTTATGTTGTATACAGAACATGAAAAGGGAATTATTATTTTCATACTACAATTTCTGACAAAAAGTAAAAAAAAAAACATGAACTTCCTTCATGATCCATTTTACAGAACAATTTTATCATTTGTAAAGGGTCCGAATTATCGGAATGTAGTAAAAAATAAGACGAAGAAAGTCTATGTGTAAACTTAAACAGGGCTGGCTTTTATGACATGGGAAATTTAAATACTAAGTAAGATATTTGACTCTTCGGCGCATCAGAAGTTTAAAGTAGAGCGCGATTTTCCGATACCATTCGATTTTCCATGAAGCAAGTTGAAAAAGTTCTCGCAGCGGAAAATTCCGGACCGGGAATAAACCGTTAAAAATCGAACGAAAAAATCGGATAGCTCGGCCTGCCTCTGTCGGGTGTTTAATTCTACCTTCAGAATACAATGGCGAACAACAGAAACAGTCTAGCTATAAATAGAGAGCAAATATCTTTATAAGTACATCATAATTCAACTTTTAATTTTAACACAAAATTTCGGCTTATTTTTCTGCCCGTCATTGTTGTATCATTACTGTAAGAATATTGACCATAGCTAAACGAAGTACGTTCGTCCGAATAGGCAACGCAGCGGGGCATTGTTCGTTTAATTTCAGGTGAAACAAAGGAACGCGTCATGAAACTAATTATGTGTACAAAACGCAACAAATGTTAATGAGCACGAGTTTGTATTGATCATATTTTCTTAGAACATAGCAACACGCCTGTATTCCCCGAAGGGTTAGGCAGAGGTGTACTATTTGTACATCCACATTTCGCCATTGCCGATGACTCCTATGTAATAGAGGGCGGGCTTATTGCCATCTGCCGGGTTCCAGATTCCCGGCAGTTATTGTTTTGGTTTTGGTATATTGTAGCGGAACTCATTGTTTTGCTTGCTCAACACGAAATTCACCGAAAAAAACACAAAATACGGCGATATTTTAACGAATTGCGGGAAGAGGCCCATAACCTATAATAACACGAAGTTTGATAGTTAATGAACGACTTATTATATTTGATAAAAACATACAGACCAAAGATAAACAACAGTGTACATAGTTCCTCATAGACAATGCTAGTAACCATATTTTGATATCCTTTCTAACAGTCCTGTTACTGAGAATTTCCATATAGAAAGATTCAATAACACTTTTTCCAACCCGGGAATCGAACCCAGGACCTGACGCTCAGCAGTCGCGCTTGCGACCACTGAGGCAAGGTAGACCAATGAGGCAGTTAATTAAGTTAAGTTTTCTTAGAATTACGTCTTAATTAAAATTATCGTTTATTTTTACGTTAATTTCCCCAAGTGACGTAAGAAAATGTAATTTATCCCGATGAATTATTTCTTCATTGTGTAAGAAACGTAGTTTATTATAGTTTTATTGATTTTCGTTACATCTCATACAATTATTTCTAATAAATAAGACCTGTCCATAAATCCTTATTGCTATTGTCTTTTTTTCCGTAAATATGAAACAGCAGTACGGTAATTCACCGTTTTAATTGAGAAACACATAGAATAAATAATTATAATCGGATAAAACGAATCGATTCCAAGCCCCTCTCTCGTATGCGACGTGCATACTGTGCATACTAGGATTTAACCCAATCGAATCGCTCGGAACTCACTTCAACCCAGTTTGGTCTGGGGCATGATCAATAAATACTTATTCAAGTAGGTGACTCAATCTAGGGGATTTTCTTCAGAGTTAAGTACGTGTATCCAAGTGGGCAATAAATTTAAAAGTAGGTACCCAATATAAGTATTCAGAGTCGTTTTTGCAGCGAGTTCTTTAGAATCAGCACGTTTTACGTTTAAACAATGATCAGTTTCTTTAAGCGTCTTCTGTAAGAAACAAAAAACCAGAATAATTAATCGAGATGTTGTCATCTAGATTAATTCCCCTTGGTTTTTATCCAAAGGCCGTACTTTTACGACATAAATCGATTTTATCTATTGAATCCATCGATCATGATTCTGGAGACGCCACAATAAATTACCTTTTTGTCAATGTAGACGAAAAAGCTAAATGTGATTGTGATGTTAGGACATAATACCACGCAAAGATACGGCAGCTGCCAACAACTATGTAACCAAACTAATCTAACTAGATTTTTCCAACGTTCCACCCACACTTGGAATAATTCCTGTATTGTGGGTAAGTTTACAAGCACAAATATGCAGATGCACAAATCCAGAACCACTGTGTGTACAAATATTTGTTTTGTGCGGGAATCGAACTCGCGGCACGTAGCGCAGCAGTCGTTAGCTCAACCATTACGCCAACTGTATCATTTATACGTTTAGTACGCGAATCTTACGCTTAAGTTATCATCAAGACAGAGAATATAACCGATATATTCCAAGAATTCTCACTACAGATGAAATTTCACAGAATTCTAAAGCACTGTACAATTGAAATTCCCTGAAATAGTTCGTCCCACGTCTGCCTAGAACACTATCGGGAACAATTTCTTTTGAAAAATTTCTCCGAACAAATAATATTCGCTTGAACTCGTACGCCACATTATTCATACGAAGACCTGGCTTCAAAAACCCTCGGAGGAAAAGTTTTGAACCGAACTTAACCTACGTTATAATTGCTTGAAGTTTGCACTTGTTACAATTTGTTTCATTGCCATTCGAAACTTAGCTAATGGCGTTACATAATGTAACCTTTTGAAGCCACCAAGGTGACGCTTTAATACAATCAAGATTGAAGATAACTGAAATCGTGCAGGGAATGTGTCTTCACATTGTTGTTTCTGAATTTATCTTGTAGGATGAGACGAAGGGAAGGTTAAGGACACAGAGCACTAAGCAAGGAAAGGTTGTAGAGCTTTGAATATTGACGTAAAGATGTTCTGCCTAAATGTGAGATTTCCTCGATTTCGGATGTGGTGACTGCAAAGCCACAAATTTATAAAAAGGCACACATTTCACATATCTTCTATCGTAAATGCGCACATTGTTTTCATACTGCTCTTATTTTGGTTTGAAAGTAACTGGGCTGGAGGCACTTAGAGTCGTAGTAACACTGGAAAAAAGAATCCTTTTGTAAAAAATATAACATTTTGATGTGTACCTACACATTGATGTATGTAATTTCTACGCTTTGCTCATGTCAAAAGCTCAAATAAAACCACGTACGACACAGTTCGTGATAGTTTTCAGTAAGATATTTCTGTTCGAAGGTCGGAGTATAATTTCAACGGTTGGATTACTGTATGTTTCCGCTCCGGTCTCGTGGGATAGCTACCGAGTGTCGGTGTGCATGACGTATGGCCGCCACACGCCCCTAACGAGGAAGGTTTGATGCCAGAAACTCCTCCCAAAATCACCAGAACAACTTGACCTACCTCACCCTTCCCAAATAAACTCCAGCAACAATGGGAGATGAAACGTAATGAAGCCTCGCAGCTCAATTTTTAATGGACGTCGCGCAAATGGACGTTTACATAAATTGTATAATATGTTTGGTAACGTAAACTGCGGTTGTGTATATATCATATCTGTACGTTATTTTATTGTTATTTTTGTTGTGCTGTGTTAATTGAAAAACATGAGCACCTTAAGTTTTTTGTTTGAAGCGTATATAATCATGTGAGAATGGTCATGTAGCTGCTAGAACTTTTCATAATTTGCCTAATTTATTAAGACTATTATTTCGAAATTTTAATATTTTTTTTCATTGCTTGGAAAATTCCTCCTCGATTGATGATACCTAAATAGATCTTAGGGACATCTGGACACCCTGTGCGGTCATCTGCAAGCTGGTTACGTACAGAGTAACACAGTAGAGAAAAATTAGTAAAGTATGATCCAATTCATTACTTTTAAGATATTCTTTTGAATCTAACAAAATAATTGTCCTGCCCTAAATTCTATCTAGAACTTCTTGAGTAGCCAGTACAAACAAAAACGTAAAATATCAGTGAGAATATTACACTAAGTACTTAAACACTTATCTGTCATCTCGAAGCAAAAAAACGTTTGGTGTCACACGATATTGAAGTGGTGAAAGAAATCTGAAGCAGTGTTCTTGACACACTTGAGTCTCAGGACGCATTTCGGTACTACGCTACATCAGTAGAAAAAGGTCTCCTCGAGATATATAAGATAATTTCTATTTGTGTTGTGGACCTGTATTATTTCACAACGTACAGAAAAAGATTCAATATTTGTAGATCTCGTAGCGTAGGCGTTCTTTCTAACTTTAGTTGAACTTTGGGAAGTGCAAGCGCAGTTTAACAATAAAACAATCTTGAAAACTATTCTAACTTTAATACCGGTGTCAAAGTTTGGTAAAACTAGAGCTAAGTTGTACAAGGAGAAGTCAGACTGACGATAGTCCTTGACGTTGCTATGACGTCATAGGAACAACACTCTTCTATTTCTAAGATACAACGTTACGAATCCTGACGTGCTTAGTACAAGGATAGAAGAGCAATGTATGTCAATCTGCAGGTTTACTGTGGAGAGCCTGAGGGGAATATCGAAAGGATCAAGCAAATAGTGGTAGTTTCGGTTAAGTAAAGAACACAGTATGTTTTTTTCTTTTCTACACTCTTGATAGTAGAAGTTAAGGCATAATAGACATGAAAAATGTTATAATATCGATTCAAGAGAAATCGAAAGAACATATCACAGTATCATGTTTATGAATTGGAAGTTAATTCGCCCGCCCAACAGGGAAACAAAGCCATTACCTCCCTGAAATGGGGAAAAGAGGTTCTTTGTTCAGCAGAAGACTAGTGAAGTGACTAGTTGACTAGTGACTAGTTGAAATTAGATGTAATCAGGAATTTGCTGGAATACAAATAATAGCATCTTTGCACAACAACCGAAAAACGCAATAAAACGTTTCGATGGTTTTTCTTTACATTTCGTTTTCCTACAGACAAAACTACGACGCAGACAATTTCTTCCAAAGATTTTCATAATGAACAGGCTTTGCATTCAACAATTCGCCAAGCCGAGCCCGTTCCGGGTTTTATCGGAACTACTATAACAATTTGATTGCACTGCCTTTGAAACAACCTCGTTTGTGGATTATCGATGTTCACTACTGGGCCTTTTCCAGTAGTTGGAAATCTGTAAGTGCGATTGAAAATCAAATGCCATACGTAATAGGTCAATAGGTGTATGTGTGTTGTAGAATATTAGTCAGTTATCTTTACACGGATATAATTGAATGTGACCTTTCATATCTTTGTGATGGACATTTTCCTCTTATATACATTACAAATTAATGTAAAAATAAACATGTTTGATAAAAGATTGTGCTCGCTGGTTCACTTGAGTATTTTTTTTGTTCTGTGCCAAGTATGCTTTGTGTTACATACCTAATTATTTCGATAAGTAACATTTTCCCGGCAATATGTAAATCTAATTTAAGAATACTATATCTCCTAGGTTATGCGTCATTTATGGGGCGAATTCAAGGAATGTATAAAATTAAGATTAAAAGAATTTTCTTAATATAATTTTTGCACATTTTGATGGACAGTGGAAATTCATTTTTTGTACAGAGTGCTTATAACTGACTGCCAGTTACATACCTAAATATAGCAAGAAACAGAACTAGTCAGCAAGTCACTCCATCTCAATTAGGACTGCGGTAAGTTTCTGTCTGTAGTGTCACGACCAAGGAAAATCCCGGGCGATGGTTTTCATAGCGTACGTGTGTTTGTCATGTAACTATGTATATGTAAAAGGAAACAAATCGGTAAAAGTAAAGTAAAGCGAATCAACTGTATAAGTAATACAAAGTGGATGCGGAGAGCCGAAGACTGGGCGCAGTGGCGCTTACTGGGAGAGGCCTATGTCCACCAGTGGACGAATATGGGATGATGATAATGACGATGTATAAGTAATCTTAGAAAAGTAAAATCTTGCCCATCTCAAACATAAAAAAAACACGTTATTTTTGTAAATCACTTAGTTATACTCTGGAAATTATTGCAAAATTATAAAAAAAAAAAACTATAGTTGTGTATAGAGATTTCTCCTCTATTTATTTGAGTTTATGTCAAACTATTTACCTACACGTTTTAACTACGAACCAGTTGAAGCGACAACGGGGAGTGTATATATAGAATATATAGGGATATTAATCCACAACAGGACATAAGCTTTACACAAAGAGGTTTGACGCGCAGTCACCACGTTGGGTGATCGTACTGTTGTCACTCTGGCGATGCTCTTACCATTCACAGGCCTTTGATATTTGGGTCAGCAAACCGAATGGTCCTCCCGACATAGCTCTGATGAGGCTTATCAGACGGCGACTGCACCACGTACAATTTCCTAAAATATCAATCACACTAACACGGTGTAAGTAAGGTGTTCCCATTATCCTTGAGACACTTTAAAACTTTTAGTATGCCATGTGCCTATACTCTAATAGGTGAGGAATATTTTTGAGTTAATCTTAAGGTATAAAGAATATCTTAAATTGTATGCAATATTGTGCTCTTTGAACTATCCAGTCCTAGATAACATCTCAAGCAATTTGTACAAAATATTTTTTATACACTACTAGCTATTGCCCGCGACAACGTCTACATGTATTTTGTATTTTTTATCTAACTAGTGTTTTACTGCCATAGTAAAAATAAGTCTAAATCCTTCTCCAGGACCCAGGCTATTTTTTTGTAAAATTTCAATACGATTGATTCAGTGACATGGTTCATGACACGGTTGGCGCATTGGCTAAGCCATTAGCTTTCTGCGCTATGTGTCGCGGGTTCGATCCCCGCACGGAACAAATATTTGTATGATCTACAGATAGTTGTTTCGGGTCTGGTTGTGTGTGCATGTGACATGTATGTTTGTAAACTGTACCCACGACACAGGAGAAATCCTAGTGTGGGGCAACGTTTTATTAAAAAAAAAAAAAAAAAAAAAAAAAAAAAAAAAAAAAAAAATGGTTAAGACGTGATGAGTCAACAGACAGACAGAGTTAATTTCGCATTTCTAACAGTGTGGATAATATTCTGTATGCCAATTTACATTTTCATATACAATATTGTGTACGCCAATATACATTTCCACACATACAATTATTCTCTTGCGTCTTATACACTGTTTATTATTCATTTCGACAATGAACCTAACTGCCGTAACAAGGCATGAATCCGTTTTGCGGCGAGAAAGCTTTTTAGCCTTAACTAGGTTCTGTCTAAACCTCATTTAGGAATTGAAATGGGTACCGCGCGGAGTTTCAGCTCGTCCAACAATTACACCTAAACCCTGTACATAATTAAAGGGCTTGTTTAGATTTGAATCACAAAGTTCTTTGTGGTAGGATCTTTATTACGTTTAAGTTCTGCGTCTGTTTGGTATTTTTTAATTAGTTTTTGGTTGATATTAATTTTAAGTTGTAATTGTTGTGATGATGTGTTAGTCTTGATATTGTTCTTATTTTCCTTAGAGAGATTTGTTTTTCATTTGTAAAAAAATAATATTGTTGTACTGTAAATTCATTTTAGAATACTTTGACATGATTGCCTGGAAGAAATAGCTGAATGCGATAAGGGCGCTCATGATAATTCTATTTTCTATATTTGTTTCTGAATAACTTAGTGGTATGCAATCAAGAGTACCTATATCTAACTATCAAAATCCTTACTTCGTAACGAGATTTAATAACAGTAACATCGAAATATACTGTAAAGTACACCTCAGCATAACCCTTCGGGAAATACAAGCACGACGCTTTTTTATGTCATGTAAATGTCACATAATACGGGTCAATTTCCGTTAACTAATCGATTAGAGAAAACCTAAAACCATCACACTAAATTAATATCGATATGAAACGTCGTTGAATGAAGTATCGTTACATTATTTATTAAATGATTGATCGATACATCGGAAGGGATATCCTCGAGGGATGTGGCCTATCCGTGGTATCTAACAGTATTTGCATGTTACACAGTTATTAATTATAACAACCGTGTAGGCGCATCACTTCATGCATATAACATATCTACTGGCTTACATCTGAATGTTCGGGTGGCTTTAGCCTGTAAGTATGAATTCGAAGGAAGCCAAGACATGAGACATGGTAAAACCATTGTGAAACGTAAGAAGAATGTTAGCGGAGAGAGTGGCTCATGAATAGGAGCAGTTACGCAAACTGCATAATACCTAAATTGATAGTGAGTAACGATAAGCTCCTAATCTGTCCATGCTCTATTTGATCACGTGTTCCTTGTGTCATACACAGGAGAAGATCTCAATAAAGCTACGAACAGTGCAGTAGAAATGGAGAAATTATGTAGGTACACAATGTAGGTGCGAAGAAAGAGTAATGTTTTAGTTATTACTTTTTGATTTTGGAAAAATGTGATTGGTGGAACGCTGGTTGGTGAAAGAAAAACTGGTTTTGTGCGAGCGTGCGTTCTGAATGTGTATGTTTAGCGACCTCAGTTTTCGTAGAAAGATATATCAATGGCCCATTCTCTTCATTGTCATCTACTTTTTCCCAACTACATTGGGTTCGGCTTCCAATTTAACCGGTTGCGACTGAATATCAGTATTTTACACAGAGTGATTGCCCACTGACCACCACCCAATTACTGAGATACAACGATACTCTACGATTGGACTCGTTGTCACACTTTATTGGCCCTGCTGACACCTTTAACAACTGTCATAGGTCTTTGTATGATTTCCCGGGACAGGGCAAGGGATGTGAGAAATATGGTTACCCATCCAAGGACTAACCGCGGCAAGCTTTGCTTAAACACGCAGATTGACCAATCTCAACGGTAGCTACGAGCCCCTTGGCCATTCTCTTGTGTTTTATATTCTGAACAATAAAGCGTACTTATAGTTTATATTAATAGTAAAGAGATTTAGTGAAATTCGCTTCACATGCAGTCGGAAATAGGTACTTTCACCAATTTCCCCGAACTTCGGTTTTGTTCAATTGAGCATAGCATTTAGAGAATATAAAGATTTTATTCAGTCTGTTGAATGCTGACCTATAGTTTGCGAGTAGAATACAGGTACATTTAAATATCAAAGCAAAACATTAATTATAAGCCTTCTCACCTGCTACTTTCGGATGCCTAAGCAGAGGAGCTATGGTATAGTTGTTGGTATGAAATCAGTAAATTTTTGTAAGCAGTCTTATAATGGTCGGTCGCCATTTAGGTACTCGGAAAATTTCCAACACAAAAACCGCATTATTCTTTTCAGAAAAAAACCTGTATTACGTTTTTTCTAATCTAGGAATCAAATCAAGGACCTGACAACAGCGATACAGCTCTAACATTACCTGCTTACTAACATTTTGACATATCAGAAACATTATCACAGACAAAACATTTTGTAACAGTTCTAGTAGATACCGGCTATCCATAGACAAACTGGAAAGCTTTTACCTGCCTGATATGCAATGACGGGCACAGATAGTGAAACACGCAGCCTTTAGCATCATCAATGTAGGTTAAGGCCGTGATAGGCTACCAACTACAAAGGTTAATTGCTACGAATGAACTAATGTTCCAAATACTAATTAACCGAAAAGGGAATAGACAAGCAGTTTACTTCATCTGATTTGAATATTTATCTATTGACTGCCTCATTGGTCTAGTGATCGCATGCGCAACTACTAAGCGTGAGGTCCTGGGTTCGATTCCCGGTTCAGGCAAAGTGTTATTTGTTATTTCTGTATGGAAATTCTCAGTAGCAGATAGGAGTCTAGAATTGTGCACGGTAGATGACAATAGGCTCGCTATTATTATATGGGACTCAATAACGGCATCGGCGATATGTGCTTGTACAATAATACCTCTGTCTAACCCTTCGGTGACTATCTAGTCAAAGAAAGTAAAGATAAAGAAAAATATGGTCATTTGGGAAATGTTGAGTTAATAAGGATATGTTAAATATTACGTGCTTCTGTAATTTTACTGAGTTCAATAGTAGTAGAATAACATTATTTAAATGGCAACAGTCTATACCTTTCGTATAGAGGTTATGACAGTTTTTAAAAGGAAACGTTTCTACAATATAGGCCCTGTTTCCAAAATTACCTACTCTGTTTTGTGGGTCGATCTTTTAGAGTGAGTGTTTGATATGAAACGTTTATGGTAAAACGTTTGTGCTGGGTCTAAGATGATTGAAAGAATAATAAACAATTGAAACACCAAAAAGCTGAATAGGTACAGCATTCATACAGGCCACAACTGAACACGGGCCTTAACCTAAAAGGTTTTACAGTTACCCGTTACGCATAACATCGCGTCTAAATATCAAAATTGCAATTATCTAGAACACATTCCCGTTCAAAGCCGCATGAAATCAACAAAGTAAACATTGAAATATAGAATTGCAAGCTCTCGAAATATAACTAGCTAGTATTAGTTTGGACATAACGTTAACTCGAGAATACATTAGCAGTGATTAAACCTAACATGCGATCTCTGAATTATACATTCAATTTAAAATTTAATTATATTTCCGCCATTATGAATGTTGTGATATTATCATATTATATTTTATCACCTGTGCCATTTTATGTAAGTACTTAATGCTATCCTATAAGAGCTTTACATTTAAATACGAAAATGACTAACAATTTTTGATGAAATTTACAATATAGAGGTTTCGGGGGACGAAAATCGGTTCTTCAATCTAGCTCGGTCTCACTTCTGGTAAATTTCGTTATAAATAAAAAATATAACTGTTGTCCCAGGTATTGTAGGTATTTATTGCATTACCTGCTATTTTTTGTTATTATGTTGGCAATTTGTAATATGTGAGCACCATGTAGCCCTAAAGAGATATTTTATTCAATTGACGTGATAGTTGTCTGGCAGTTTGAGAATGTCATGCTCACTTAAATGTCCTGCTGATGGTGGCGTGTGTGTCGGGTCGTTGAGTTCCCTGCAATGTGGTTGAGTTGAGCGATGCCGATACGTGCGTGATACTCGTGAACGGGTGCCGTCTGTTGGGACTGGTCAGCTCATAGCTGCCATGTCAATCTTATCAGAATATTTGTTATTAATTTAAAAATCAGGCTTGTTTAGTTAGACTTTTTTTTTTACATTGTCCTCACATAAGTTTTCGAGAACAATGTATTTTAACAAAATATTGTAAGAAATTCTGAATTTAAAAGAGTAACCATGGAGTTTCTTGCCCGTTCTTCTCCATTGGAAGTCAACATTTTGGAACGTGGCACCTAAAGTCGTAACTATTCTTAAGTACCTGTATATGGTCTACATGAATAAAAACATATCTTATCTTATCGAAGCCTCCGAATTTACGATTCATGTGCTGATCAAAAATCGATTATCAAATGCGTTATCGGTTAAGAAAAAAATCGCTGGCACAGCTGTCTTTTTCGAGGATTCCTCCACAAGCACTAGCTCAGCTCTATGTATAATTCAGAAATTCCCCCAAAAGTGCACGACGCTGTCCCGTGGGATTCTCCATCCCATAGTCGCGATAGATACTTGACGTCTCAGTCAGTGGCGGTACTCTCATACAGGCCCAAAAGCTCGGCATTAATTCGTATATCTAACTCACAATACATACCATACGAACTGATAAGAACATTAACTGATCCATGACGTTTATCATATAAAATTTATTGCTTTTAACTTTCGATGGGGTGATACCACCAACTTCCGCACCGGGTGCCACCCAAGGTAGCTACGCCACTAGATGTCCAACAGATACGTTGTTTGTGCAGTCAGCATAAGTTGAATTCTCGTAATTTTGAAATTGATTTTTCGAAGTAGATAAATATTATTATAAACGACATATATTTCGTTAGAATAGCGATGAATTAACTAATATAATAAAATAAAATAAATTAAAGCGATTGATTAAAATTAATTGCACAAAGAAATTAATTTTGAAAGTTTTCTTCATATAAAAAATACTTTAAAACTTGTTATAACGATCTATTACTTTTGTCGTCGACTGTACCTAGGTAGTATTATCACGAAGTGGCTATTTATCGTATTACCTGTGTTTAGAATAATTAAGAATTATGACCTACATTATAGATAAGATTAATGATTCGATAGTTCCGTCTATAGACGCCATTTCCGTATGCATAAAGATTGGTTTATGTGCATACTGTACCTACGTAGAATGCAACAAACACTTAGCGATTGAAATAACGCCTTCAACATTGTAGGTATTGACGTATGCAAATTAAAAAACGTTGCCATAACACAATATCACGCCTATATTCCTCGAAGGGTTGGGCAGAGATGTACTATTGTACACCCACATTTCACCGATGCCGTTATTGAGTCCCATGTAATAGGAGGCGAGCCTATTACCATCTATCGGGCATAGTTGCAGACTAAATGCAGCTACTGAGAATTTTCATACAGAAAATCCCAACAACACTGCTTGACTAGGGAATCGAACTCAAGAACGTTGCCATTATTTCAAATTCTTGTAAGTTATTTAGGGTTCAGAATTACCTAAATGATTTAGTAGGCACTGAGTACAATTTATGCAATCTTTAGAAATACAAATGTCGGTATATAAATCATAGACTTAGAATTTCGCTTACGCTATATAAATAGTATATAATACTAACCTACTTTCGGCCAAAAACACAGTTTTCGGCCAAAATTAGCTCCCAAACAGCCGCAAAACGACTATTTTAACGCACATTTCTAAAATTGAAACACGTTAACAAAAGCATTGGGTCTGCAGACCAAGTTCTAACCCCGAAAACGAGCGTACGAAAATAGATTAAATTAGTTTTGATTTCCAATATACCGAAACAGTTCACGATAATTATTATTTTGTTTATATATATATGTATGTATAGGTAAAAGTAATTAGAGCTCAGATAAAATCGTCTGTTTTTCAATCCAAAACGAAAATCAGAAACTTGAATCCAAATAAATAAAGAATACAACACATTATATGTGTAATTCTCCTTGTACCTAATAATTTTATCTTAATATAATTTTATTTTTAAATGTTGTTGTATGTGTATGAATACCTATGTAGGTACAATAATATGTTATTTGTACTTTAGCTTAATAAAAAGTTTTGGACTCAGTGATCTCCTTTCATTGAAGGAGTACACCGCACCGATAAAGAATTCTTTTTTTTATATTTTCTTGTGAAATAAACTATTTATTTCAAGTTTCAAAAACTCACCGTTCGATAGCACTTTACTGAAATGTGATCTTACAAATAACGTAGTATATACCTACATTATATGCAAATATACCATTATAATTACTATTATATCGTACCTAGGCGCAGGCGCCACAATAGTGACTCACCACTGGAGCTAAATTTTGACAACACAAGTCAGCACAACACTTGTAAGAGCCGTCCATACGGCGCCAATAGTACAGACATGATTCAAGTTTCCACAGAAATCATTAGGGATGCATTAAAATATTATAACTCGGTTTCCAGTAAGCCCAAGATTGAAATTGGAAAGCTATCAAAACAATCCTTTTACCTTATCAATAATGCAGTTTAATCGGCGATGATGGCCGAAAGTAACGCACGTGAATTGTAACGAGATTTCTAATATTGACGCATGGAGATGGGATAGGAATATGTTGCCAGAAATGTAATAACCAATATTTGTTATATCGCAACTTAATATTACAACCTACGCAAGTTTGAAAACGTCAAACTTGCGTAGGTTGTAATATTGGATTGAATAGGCAGGCATAGAACGCAGGGTGTCATTTTTGTCTAAACACTAGTTGTGCCCGCGAGTCTGTCAACATGTGACAAAGATTTTTCATAAAAACTTTAAACCTCCATTAAACATCTTTAGGGTTTGAATTATAGAATATCCTTTTTAACCTATCTGTTAATTTTTTTTTTTTTTTTTTTTTTTTTAAAAAAACGTTGCCCCACACTAGGAATAATTCCTGTATCGTGGGTGCGTTTACAAACACATATATTCACATACACAAACGCCCAGACCCGAAACAATTATCTGTAGATCATACAAATATTTGTTCCGTGCGGGGATCGAACCCGCGACACTTAGCGCAGAAAGCTAATCGCTTAGCCACTACGCCAACCGTGTCGTCAAAATTGAAAGGTTAGGCTTTGTAGTTCATGAGATTTCGAGATAAAGTCAGTGAGTTTGAGTGGATGTATAATTTCAATATTTATCGTTACAAGAAACCACAGAATGCTTATATTATGTATCGATAATGCTTAAACAAACTGCAATCATTTTATGTTACGCAATGATACTTGAGGAAAAAAACCCGAGTGAAGGAGGTAAATAAAAATGTATTGCTGATATGACTAATTACATACATATTGTACCTACTGATTGTGATGAAATTAACTTATTATTTGATCTTAGGATTATCTACACTTAACATCAATATTAACCACGCAGTGGATACTTGACACAGAATAACGGCGTCGCGGAGACAGCGAAAGAGATGGCGCGGGTCGGACTGGACACATTTATCAATGGTCATCTTTGGTCATCTTTGACACATAATAAAATAGCTTGGATATGAAGGGTGACCTTGTCCACCAGTAGGATGCATTACACTAACAGTAAAACCAATTTACGACGCCAAAATTATCCATTGAATAGATATATTAAAACCGCAACATTTCACAAAAGTACTTACATTCGGTATGTATTATTAGATATCTATTCTGTGGTTTTAAGAATACACGTGGTAGAAAGTTATTGTACCTTCTTACAGTTCTTAGTAGCTTCAATAAAAAATATTAAGATAAACCCCTCTTCTTTCAATTACATAACATAGCATCACGCCGGTTTTCCCAAAATATTAGGCAGAGCACATTTCCCCGATGCCGTTATTCTTCTTCGTGTCGATTTAAATCCCTAATTAAAATATTATTTAATCAAAACTTGGCTTCGTCAATTGCCCTCGTCATCATGTAATAGGGGGCGAGTCAATTGCCATCACACATAATTTCAAATTTTAAGCTTTACTGAGAATTTCCGAACAGAAAATTATTATAGCTATTTATCAGTTTTTCGAAACGGGGAGTCGAACCAAGGACAGACATTCAGCAGTCTTGCGTCTGCTAAACCAATTATGTAGTCCTTTCAATGATTAGCAACTTTTATCTTTTGTTTTTCTTTACTGAACAATGAACATAGGTACCTAGAAGTTTGATTAATTCATGTTCATATAATAGGGTTATGCAGGCATGTAGATACATCATGCATGCATTTTCCCTTTAGGTAGAGCTTCGCGTGGTACCATTACGAGTTGGCACCGCCACAGCCTAATCTAACTACAGTCATAATGTACATATATGTACTGAAGGTGAATTAGGCGAGATGCTCTATGAAAAGCACTAATTGCAGTTAGGTTATCTTAGATTTTTTTGTTTGAGGTTTTTTGTTTGTTTTTTAGTAAAAGGAATAAATAAGTATCACAGATCCATTGTTCATTGATGTACAAGAGAAATACTTATTTACGTAAGTACATATCGTCGTTTAGCTGACAACATCGCGAAAGTAAAATTTGATAAGTTTTCAGAAGAGACAAAAGAAGTAATTACCTATCTGTTTTGAAAAATTTACTATATAAATTCCGTAATAATAAATACTATATGTCAACATAAAAATTGCATTAAAGTTGTCTTAAAAGGCTTCTACGTGTTGGCTTCGGCCCCACGAACGCCTTTCAAACATCCGGGGCTCTGTAGTCCCGTGCAAGGACGAGAAATACAGTATATTTTTTCAGCAATGTTTTTTTTTTTTAGATTATATTTATAAATTTAAATCACATAAAATAAATATATATATATATTTTTTTTAAAACTTTGCGCCACACTAGTAATTATTCCTGTGTCGTGGGTGCGTTTACAAACACACATAGACATACACCCAAACCCGGAACAACTATCTGTAGATCAACACACATATACAAATATTTGTTCCGTGCGGGAATCGAACCCGCGACACGTAGCGCAGCAGTCGATCTCTCGACCACTACGCCAACCCTGCTGTGCTGTTGTTAGTTATGCCACGAAATCTACAATGTTATTTCATTTAACGCTATACCTCTGCCGATAAAACCTCTTAATCCTACCTAAAATATTCACAAAAAGCTTTACTGATATAAACTCATTGATATACTCAACATAAAACATCAAACAGCTTTCATTTAACCATAAACAATTCGCACGAATAGGTTTCTAGTTCCACAAAATCTCACACTCGATAGGCAGGTTTCTACCTACCTATAAAACTAAAAGGTCGCTCTAGTTATTGGTAGACGATCTAACCCTGGAAGCTCAGGTAGGCCGCACGCGACCTCGAGGGGTCAGGGTCGATATTGTGCCACTTTACGGGTGTATCTTGTGCCGACATCGATGACTTTCGCACATAGCTGCCGTGTTTCGATGTTACGTCACTGTTCCATTTAAGGGTTGAAAATTGGAGCAATTATTTAAAATTGGATGAAGCTCGGTTTAATTTGTTTGCAGCGATTAAAGCGTAATTGTTTTGTTCTATAAGCTTTTAATTAAAGCTATATTTCGTGTTATTCATACATTAATTACGTTTTGTTAACGCCATCTAGCGGCAAGTAGCAGAACTATTATACTTTGTACAGAGCGCCCTCTGTTATTTTGAAACGGCACTACTTCTGAAACCGTTAGACACGTAACAAATGGCGCCTCAATCGTGATCTCTAGTCTTTGTAGTTTACTTCGAAAAGCTTTTTATTGCAGTGATACACTTACATTTACTTCAAAGTGAAACGTACTTATTTGCCGGAATATTTTTTTATTTTGCTAGAATTCAGTTCACAAGAAAGTGTAGCTGGCAAGTAAAACGCCGTGAAAAATTAAGGGTAGATGCATTCTCTTTTCAAATTTCATTCGGAAATCAAATTTGACTTCTATAGATTTTGTAGCAAAAAATTATGATTCACAATAAGCTTTACAATATACAATGCGTATAATATTTCACAGTGTTAGTTTGCGCAATAAACGTTATTATGCTAATTTATTACCTAACGGCTTAATGGTATAGAATTAGATCCTTTAAATTACCATGCTGCGAGTTTTTACCACGAATAAACAGTTATTATAATTAACTAGAGCCTTCCATTTAGTAATTACCTACTTTTCTTTTCTTTTCGAAGAATTGCGAAGGCGTTAATTAATTACTCGGGCTATAACTTCACACACGATAAATAAATATTATACGAATAGCTTTATGAGTATTTTTAATAAAACAACGTCATGAAAGTAAAATGTCACATACATGACTGTTTCTGAGAGCCACCGACAGATGGCGGTAGGTGTATTACCATGAACAAATATAGTGGATAATATCCACAAATGCCATAGATTACATTTAATTATGTATGTAATAAAACAAATTTTTATAAGAACGTAAATAGAGCTGAGAGAGACTGGTCCTCATTGGTCTGGTTCCGGGTTCGATTCTCGGGTCGTGGAAATTGTTATTGGGTTTTTCCGTATGAAAATTCTCAGTAGCAGCACAGAGTCTGGAATTGTGCCCGGTAGATGACAATAGACTCGCCCTCTATTACATGGGACTCAATAACGGCATCGGCGAAATGTGAGTGTATAATAAAGTACATCTCTGCCTAACCCCTCGGGAAGTACACGCGTGATGCTATGTTATGTTATGTTATGTTATGTAAATAGAGCTAAAACGTGATTTTAGAATTTGGATTTACCGTAAATAATATTTTATAGTAGATTTAAAAAAATCCTGGGCTTATGAAATTCATGACTGGGTGAGCGGCGTTGTGAAATACTGCAAAAATTCGTATGCATTCGTTTTATATGGGCCATCGAACATAATTGATGGATTTTGCGACCCACTCTGATCCGTCAACTTCATGCTATAGTGCCTAGAATATACGAACACCATTGCATACGGATTTTAATAGGGAGCTGTGACATCTGGACAGGATTTTTTAGGTCTTGCAGTAAATCCCAGCTTAAAGCGTGGGTCATGGATTCGATGTGCGATTCCGACATCGTATCACTAATAAGGTATTTTTTTAACCTAATCTGATACATCGTTATTTTAATTTCATCACTTGTAAATTATGACTTTTACTTTTAACAAACTTTAACTTTTAACAAATGAGTTAGGGATGTATGTATATATATTGAACCTATTGTATAATTATGTATAGTACTCCATGCCGAATCGTCGATGGCGACCTAATCTAGTTTCGAGGATGTTCTCAAATATGTGTGACGAAAGCATTGATATTTACAATATTCCCTAAGATTGCATTGTTGTCAAATAGTCAGTGTTAGTCAGTATCTTTAATTAATTAGTAGCGGTACTCTTACGACTGTTTACCCATAAACTTTACCTATACAAAACCACACAAACTTCTAATAAACACTTCTCGTAGAATCTTTTAACCATCCAATTGCCTAAAATCTCTCACATTAGCGCCTGGAATTCTCGATTGGCTCAGTTCCGTAATTGAAAAAGTTAGAACAGACAAAATAATAGGATTTATTCGAGACAGTGTAAATTAGCAGCCAGGGAAGAGGCATAATGTGGGATGCCAGTCCGTAATTGCAAGGGTTCCCTCTGGTTTATCGCGGGTTTTATGGCCTCCCTGCTCGTTGCTTTAAAATACGCACCAAATAGCTTCCAATGTGCTATGATTGTGTTGTCGTTATATAAGATTATTGGCTGTGCTAAAGAGTTGAGGCGTGGGAGTTTAAATTTTATAGTTTAGGAGGGATGAGTAAGCGAAATAAAGCAGTATAAATTTTATAGGACCTTTACTAGTAAAATGTCCTGCTGCTGTTTTATTGCGCCTGAAACACAGGATTACCTAGTTCAGGCACACGTATTAATAAAATCTAATTAAGACTTTTGTGTACTGTAGTATTATTATTGTACATTTTTTATATTATTATTATTTATTATATTATAGGCACTTAATATTCTTTCAGGCATTCTCATTCATAAAAGCTTATTATAGACCATTGATGGATATCAGCTTCCTAAAATGTAGATAGGTAGATATCATTTAGGTTCACTCCAACATTTTATTCGTTATATAATAGTTACAAAGACATGTTATAAAAAAATACATGACACGTAAGAATAAAATCAATCAATATTAACATTCATACTGAGAACGAAACTCTGCCAATCTACAAAACCAAACTATAAAACCGAGTACAACATTGATTGTCCATTAACTTATCCAACGACCAATCAAATCATAACGTACATAGGTACTGGCCTCAAAGACAGACAGTAGTCAGTAGTCCAGACAGCGTGTCGCTAATTACTCCAGTGTCAACAGTTAGCGAGCGATAAAAGCGATCGCTTGATCGGCTAAATTCGCAGAACGCGTCTAAATATAGACGGGTCAATAAAGTCGTCGACGACGCGGGTTGCGTCTCGCTGCTAGCCGGCTTTACACTCTAATATATGTCGTGTTTACAGCTACCTACTGTTTCATTTTGAGCTGGGAATATTAGGTTTTAAACTATATTGCGAAGGCTATTTTCGTACTTGGAATAGAATTTTGTATTTTTAAACTGTACAAAACAGACAAAAAGAGGAAGCCGGGTGTGGGTGGACGTGGACTGAATGAAGACGAATAGAGATAGAAATAGCACAAGATTGATAAACTTTTTATGCCTGTTATAGATTTTACTGAAAACTATTTTCATTTTCGAACACGTTAATACACCTTTATTAACGTGTTCGAACATGAAAATTTCATGATTTATACGTTTTGCGAATTATAATAGAACCTTGAGACTACATTGCATGTTCGTTTAAATTACTATTCTGACCTACCCGAACGCTGCTCGGCAAGGACAGTGCAAGTCTGCAGTATAATTTTATTTGATCACTTTTCTGGCAGCTCGTCTATGTATTGCATAAAAACTCTTTGAAAGGAACATGTTACATATGGCAAAGACGGCCTAGCTAGGTCAGTTATGTCATAAGTGACTCGAGAAGCTCTTGAAGTATCCCCAAACGATGTCAGTAGGTCAGGACAAATAAATATGCCAAGAGAATTCCATCCTAAATGAGATAGGGTTGTTGCAATGATGTCACTGCAATTGGCAACGTTAAATGTTCTATTTACATATAGAAATATAACATTGGAGTAATTTAAGTTAAAATATTGTATGCTTTTCATGTGTCACGAGCTGATTGTGTCGTTTCTATTGCTTATTTTAGTTTTTGATTATGTCTTGTACTATTAATCTGGCTTCATCTGTGACTGATTTAACTAAAAGATTCTATAGTTCGTTGAAGTTTTCAGGATAACATAGCATCACGCCTGTATTCCCAGAAGGGTTAGGCATAGGTGTAGTATTGTACACGCACATTTCGCCGGTGCTGTTATTGAGTCCCATGTAATAGGGGGCGAGCCTATTGACATCTACCGGGCACAGTTCCAGACTCCGTGCTGCTACTGAGAATTTCCACACAGAAAAACCCAATAACATTTTGCCCGACCCGAAAATCGAACCCGGACTCTTTTTTTTTCAGGATGTTTAAATATAATCTTGACCTTTGATAATTTGGTACAGAAATGTTTCTAGAAGCCTAATAATAATTATAACATCGTCTAAATAAGGATATATTAAAGAAAGAGCACACAGAGCACTCTCGACAGTAAGTTTCGACACCACCATTGCCGACTGACTAATCGTTGTACCACGGCAAGGCGATTCCCATGTGTTATCTTGTACCGACACGATAGAAGAAGTGCCTTTTTAAGGTTTAGAATGCAATGTTACATTTTCGAGTTCGAGGCGTGTACATCATTTACAGTGTCATCTAAGACGTCATCTTGGTCAACGGATATGGGGCAACTTGAGAGATGAGCTTAGTCTCGTTAAACTATGGAATGATCTAGTATGTACATAACATATGATATAGAGGGATTTTCACCCACATTAATGGTGGAAGCTATCTTTTGATCTATGATCGTGGTGGCCTTTGTTTTCTTTTCTACCGTTGGGTCCAATATTGCTTGTCACTTTTTAACAGCTTTCTTGCTTTCTGTATTATTGTCTGTACTAATGAAAGTTTAGATTATGTAAGTCCAAGTAAATTAACCTTATTATTATTATTTCAAAGTTTATCTTCCAACGGTTTAGCAATTGCTGAGAGTTAGGTCTTTAGTTCGATTTCTGGTCGGGTGTTATTAGGCTTTCCTGTAAAGAAATTCTCAGTAGCAACCTGGAATTTGAATTTGAGCCCGGTCATGGCAATAGGCTCGCACCCTATTACATCAGGGAAACGTGGATGTGTACATTACTGTACACCTCAGCCTAAACCTTCAGGGAATATGTACATGCGTCATGCTATAATTATATGATCTCTCAAATCAATGCTTTGATTGAACAACATACTATACCTACTTGTTCCGTATATTCCCCTACACTGTAATACTAAGTATTCCAAGTGTCGTGCAGAGGAATTTCATAACACGGCAACACCAAAGAAAGTAGAGGATATAAAATCCAATAATAAAACCGTCCATCAATTTTGTCGCGGAACATAGTTGTCGCAAACCCTACTTCCACATACTGGCAAGCCGACGTGCCAACGCTGAGAAAATAGTCCACTACTGCAATACTTAAAACTGATGGATTTCTTGAAAACAATGTGCAAAGATGAACGGTGAAATGATTTTTTGATGGTGTGCCTTTTCATTAACGCTTGTAAATAGTTACTTTATATGTGTACTACAAATTATTCCTGCATCGTAAGTGCTTTTATTAACTCAATTATCACATCCACAGAAACGCGGACCTAGAACCGCCAGTTGTAGGCCAGAAAAACGAATCTAACCCGCGAATGGCACAGTAACTCTCAACCGCAACGCCAACCGGCACTTATCTGGCTACTGTCAAAGTTCTTCAGTGTATTCAATAGTGGAACTGTCTGGGTCGAAATAACATCCTCTTGACAGGTGTTCATACCCGGATTACCTTAGAAAAAAGTTGTCAAACTGTGCATCTTTTTCTCGCTCATATATTTTTTCATAAGTGGAAACGGTATAGCATGCATATTAGCCACAGCAAACTGATTTTTTTTTTCACGTAATGGCGCCCGTGTTTTCCTGGTTGTTGCGCTCCTGTGTCAAAAGGAGTTATCTCATATATTGGGCTACACGACCAACGTTTGGAAGCATTAATACTTTAATATCCGTATGAATAGGACTTCCTTTACAGTTGGCTCGTATTGGCCGTCCAATATTTGCAAAGCGCGTAACGCATTGTATATTCACATCGGTGGACAGGTCCGGATGGTCTCCCAATGTTTGTTTACGACATGTCAGCTGCCTAATGAAAGTGAACGATTCGGTTTATGGCTTGTTAGAACCACTCAGGGCGATAAAGAAGTGGTTTTTACGGTTCGACAATACAGGGTTTGTTATTGCGTATATTTTAGGACTGAGTTGATAGTTTTGGGTTTACTGGGGCAATGACTTCTGCTTGAAACTTTTAGGTTTTTGAATTGTATTGATTATTATACCTGCCGCCAATTATAGATCGTAATTTTTAATATTATAATATAATACCACCTTTTGCACATATGTTTTAACCACAGAACAGATACTTTATCTGTTCTGTGGTTTTAACACAAGTTGTATCCAACATTTATCGGTGTAAAATATAGAATATTCTATTCAAATCTATTCTACCTACAGGTTTTTTTTTTCAACCAGAGCCAAATTATTTCTATCGTCGTCATGCATCGTCAAAAGAACAAGAGATTTTTTCTGTACATTTTAAAAATATTTTTTGAACATATCCCAGTAATTAACAAATCATGGAAGGTCATTCAATGAAAATACTTTTTAATATCTCTTTATTAAGGTTCGTCGAAGTCATATTAAAATGTGTGCACTGCCAAACAAAGCCCTGTAGTACCTTTAAACTTAACTTGGAACCAGTTGAATGGTTGCTAACCTAACCAAAAGGTCAAGACAAATCCACAAGCGGCCAAGAGGGCAGTTTTGTTACAAAAACATTTTATGAGTACCTATTTAAATGAAGATAATTTTGTTGCCTAAACTTACTCCTGGAAGGTCCTTTCCAACAACAAAATTATCGTAATTTATTTCACGCCGACGGACATGGGTGCGTCTGAAATTTATCAGAAATTTCAGGCACTGAACCCTTTTCTTTGGAATAATTGATGGGAACCATTCGTATTCATCTGACGGCTGCGCGAGGCGTTTCGGAGTAGGTCATAAGTATCGACTTCCGACTGTCGTTTAATGTTTAGAAATAGATGACAGACCATGATGAGCTGTATGATATTGTTTTAGAACTGTTTTCCCGAATCATTTGGGACAAACCTTTGGTCAAACTATAGCTTTTCCTCGACTTGGCTGTAGTACCACCACGACACAAATGTAGGAAAATCATATCACTTTTTTGATAGAAATGCGCGCGCATGTTATTTATATACATTTATCGCTTAACAATAAAGCGTTCTTCGTCGCGGAAAATCTCGAACTTGAGGTACAGCTGTGATGGAACGCGACTCGTAACAACTTCGTAAGACCTCGGGTCTTTCCGACGCGGTACAAGTTTTACATAAATAATGTTACTAAGAAACGAGTTGATCGCTAACGACGAACACTTTCGACAATTTGCCATACCGACGACATAAGTACACTTAAGTGGCCCTGATATGGCGAATTTCAAGGTTTTACGAAGAACGATTACTATCTGACCTTACATTTATAAATTTTATATGGTAATACTGTCGACCATAGCAGTTATTGTTTCTGCGAACTGTAGGTATAATAATAAGTCTTTGCAATATAGGTTTGCAATTGAAGCGAGAACAAGAACAGCTGACAATTACTATAATAACAGTCATAACTATCACATAGCATCACGCCTGTATTTCCCGAAGGGTTAAACAGAGCAGTACTATTGTACACCTTAGTACATTTTGTCGTTGCTGTTATTCAGACTATGCATAGTTTGTCGGCAATTTTCTAATCACATTGATTGACCCCAGGACCTTACGCGCCAATTAATAAAAAGTCAGAACCTAATAACTATTTGTAAGAGAAACACAGTAGATAAATATTTTCTCCATATAGCGATACTGTTGGCGTTCTAATCAAGAGCCAGCTAATAATCGTATGAAGGCCCATCGTAACGATAAACTTAGTCTAACAAACTCATCGGAAGTGGGCCTGTTCGTTTTCACTTGCGGAGTGCTCGCGTGCCGACCTCCGTGTAATCACTAAATCAATATGAACACAACACCTTTCTCAACCTTGTAATCCACTGCAAGAAGGTTTATTGCAGGAATAGCTGAGCTTGCGACAATATCTGGGTAGAAAAAGAAAATTAAAAAAGAAAGAAATAAATTCTTTGCGGCCTACATCTAGTGACTATAAATTGCAAATTTAAAGTTTATGGGTTCTTGTAATTTAGTGAGTGAATGAGTGAGTGCTTCTGTTAAACTTTTTTCGTATAATTCTATATCAACTATACAGGAAGAAAACTATCTTTTCTACATCTATGGAAGCATTTTTGTGATAAATAAAGCTCCGGATCGATTCAAGGTGCAGTAATTTTTTTTATTAGCTCGCAATTTTATCCAATAAAAGCTTTAAGTTTTAAGTAAATCTTAAGAATCAACTTTCTTTGATAAGCATTTTAAAAGAACTGTACCCAGTTTTTAATCACGTATTAAGTTCAAAAGTAGGTGGAATGAAAGGTTTAAGCGGTCCGAAGTTTCATTTCCCACTAAGTGCATACCGAGAGTTGTAACGCTATACGAATAAAATATCGCGCCGCTATTTTTGTGGTTGTCGCCTTGTAGTGGATCAAACTCTTATATGATTTGCTTGTCATTTTCGTTGGTTCCAAATAATGTCTCATTAAATATTTAAGGCAGTTTCAGATTACGGGTATTTATATTTTAATAGCTTATGAGCGACCGCCATGTGATATGATAGTTCGTGACGATTCGAAGAAAAAGCTTATTCATACCTACATATTCTATTGAATTAAGTATTATTTATTGGTCTGAACATACAAAGATAATGAATATTGATATAAATAAAAATAAAAAAATGATCGCTTTTTGAATCTCGGATCAATACCTACATATGAAATTATCAAATCTTATATCAATTGAAAGTGACATATTTTTCATTTACGGCTTCTTATTATCTTTTCGCTATCCAAGATTACACACAATATAAAAGTCTTCCTGTTTATATTAAACACAAAAATGTGCCATCTTGAATGCACTAAAGCCCTATTCAAATGATTTATGTATACGGATACAGCCCTATGAGCCGCTACGCCGTTCCGTAGCTCGTAGCCACTGCTACGTGACCGGCCTACGCGCCTAGATGTCGTAGGCAAATCATTTTTCAATTCCATTCTTAAGCCTCATCTACATTAGTCCGTAAAATGATATCATGCATACTTAAACGTATTCGTACGGTAAAACGGGTAATATGAGCATTTCGTCGTTTTATTAGGGCAATTTGCAACTGTTTTTATGCTCTTCCTAAGATACGTATTTATTAGCATCATTTTCCTTTGTTTTCCTTTCATTTGTGTAGTGGATTTCGTGAGAGAAAAACAAATATTGTAAGCAGGTAGGTTATTTTAAGATGAGGTGTTTAGGTAAATATAAGGAGGTATTTTTTATTAGCATAATGACGTCAAATTAATCTGTATCCGAACACAGTTAAATGCAAAAACAAAAAGAAATTGATCCCATTTAGGATTAGTGAGTATTTATTGTATGGAGTGTAAAATCAACCGATGAATATTAAATATTATCTCGTTTTGGAACCATCCTGTGTATGAATATATATATGTAATTATAGAGTAACATAATATAGGCCAGTCACATACCGTTAAAAATAGAACTAACAATAAACAATTGAAGACTCAATAATGTATTATATATTACGTAAAAGTAATAATGTATTTCGGTCCTAACTAGATGCTGAAGTCTAAAGCTAAGGCGAGTGTACGTGAGTCGATTGCGAATTGCACCCCCCGCCCCTCACGTCCCCCACCCACGTCCCACGGCCTCCGCCTAAAAGGTTTTTATAAAAACTTATATTGCCTACCGTATTATGAAGCCTATATAAATATTGACTGATTTGACTAACAGCAGTTTATTTAATAATGGTGTAATGAATATTGGGTGGATTGGGCTATGGGGGAATTTCAGGCTATCAAATTTGATGCTTCGTTGATTTTTGTCGCTGTTTTTTTTTTTTTTTTATAAAAGCTTACTTAATTTATGTATTATATTAATGTGTTATGGCCAAAGTAGACATAGATCACTTATATGTGACCTTGTACAGCTAACTAAGTCGGACCTTAAAAGCTAGCTAAGATGGACTTGATGCAGTGAAGAGAGTGATTTGCTACATCTTGTATGTCTTGGGACAGATATTTGTTCAGCAGTAAACTGTTTAACACGATTGACTGATACTTTCGTACATAACACAGTATTGCGCACGTATTCTACGAAGGTAAAAGGTTTAGGCAAACATGTACACTCACATTTCGCTGATCGCTGAACATTAAGTCCAATTGAATAGGGGGCAATTCCGAACTCAAGGATGCTAATGACAATTTTAGAAATTTACCAAACCTGGGATTCGAAGTCAGTACCAGTCACGCATGCAACCACTAGAATATTAGACCAATGAGATAGTACTTTCTTAAGTTTCATTAAAAGCGAAATTATTTATTTCTGTTCCAGATTATGATTGTCTAGATCTGGGGTTTTGATGTTACTCTCACCATATTACGTATAGGTAATATATAATATATTTAAGTGTATTGGTTTTAAACACTTCGCCTAACTTGTCTATTGAAGGAGTTACAAACGTAGTCTAGTCGATAAAAACTATCGATTTGGAACGTCATTGCCCCAACTTTATTGTTTACTCCCTCTAAACTACTCGTATCGACCGAGGCGATAATATAATACACGAGAACACTCGTAATCCATTTTCTCTTGGTTGTTATTAGCTAACACAAGTTGCTGAAAATTCAACTTTATTGAGTTCGGCATAGCGTGAAAATTTGCGCCGTAAGACTCTGAAACATAGATCATGATTTGTCCAGCAAAAATAATGGTCACAAATTCAAAGTTTTTGGTTCTTTAGTGTCTTCCTACTGTTACTTAAGGCCTAAATCATAAATAAATCAATCAAAACCTAATTTTTAATATGAGTTCCCTCTAAATTATAAATGACAAAATTACTGACTTTACATTTTTTTAAATTACTAAACGTAATTCATCTGGCCATAGATATTTCCATAACAATATAATTTAATAGTTTAGTTTAATTATTGACACTATAGAAGAAAAAGTTTCTTTTGAGTATGTCAAATATTGCAAACATGAATATCTGCTAATTAAACCAATTTAATAGGTGGTGTTGTGTTTAAGTACAATTCCTAATAACTTCCCAAGTACCAATAAACTAGGTAATTATTGTTTCAAGTGACTCAATAAACAACAAGCCACTGCATTTCACTCCCCTTTTAGTTAATAGGTTCTTGATAAGATTAGATACAGTACTTAACGAGGGGATGATATCATCTGATCTCCTCGGTCCCTCGAAGGGGACATTTGTCGTTGGTTCCGGTTGATATTATGAGACATTGTCTTTTTATTAGATTCTCAATTTCAAAAGCCTTTTTCTCATAACCTATATAATTATGTCACCAATTATTAGAGGCCACTATTATTAGAGAGGATGACCCGCCAGATTGCTCTGAAGGCTCCATAAATTAATGGGTAAAAAAAGTGAAACATTTTGCTGAAGCTATTCTGAAGAATTTAAAGCAAGATTGCGATATCCGAACGCGTTCAATAATAACTTCTGGTCAAGGTCGATAACAGAAACTAATTCCACGTATAGTTGAAGGTAATAACTAGCTTATTTATATCAGTCATTGACATTACTCATTAAAAACCCACTTCAATCGATTTTATTATTAGTAAATACAAATTCTCAGGTATTCGTAACTCATAAGACTACATTCCGAATTCAAAACCGAGCCAATTCCTAATCCAGGTACTAATTCCACGCGGATAGCAACAGTCAATAACTAATGTGTTCATATCAAATTAAATGACGCCCACGAGAAACCGTTTGGTTTATATTTAGAAGCGGCAGCAGATACTAAACTGACTGTGTCAATCTATTCTCGACCCCAAGTTGGGCGCCATTATTTATTCAATACAAAACGTTTACTGAAACACGGAGCGATTTGAACATGAGAACCTGTGTTGGGCTTATTTTTAGCTGAGTTCCAGAATTATTTAATTCTGATCAACTAAATGAACATCATATCCCTTCTCCTTGTTGGGTGCCAATATTTCTTCAATACAAAACGTTTATTGTACAAAACGGTATTATTATTAAGTATTTGCAAATCATGCGAGTTTCTCGAAACACTTTTGGTTCAGAAGCAGCAGAATCAATGGTTTATAAGAATTGATTATTGTTTTTTGATGTGGAAAATATTTCCTTGAACCCCGTGTTGGGCGCTATTACTTCTTCAATCACTAAATTTCCAATGTGAAACTATTATTGAATCCACCATACTCAAGTATTTGCAACTAACATCAGTGACATCTCAATATTCTACCTTAACATCCCTAATCTAGATGCATTCAATTAGTCGTAGTCGCAATTTACGACACCCACACGAAACTGTGATCGCTTTATTTTTAGCTAAATTCACACCGTAAGAATCATTTTATTCTGATAAACTTAATGAAATATATTCACCTGGGTCCCATATAGGGCGGCGTTGCATAGTTAATAAAAAAATATATATTGCAAACCGTTTTATTGAATCTTCTACGGATAAGTAGCCGCAAGTTATATGAGTTTCATCGGGATATCCTAACGCCCCTAACCCAGATGCGTCGAGTCGCCTTAACGACGCCCACGAGAAATCTTGTTTGGTTTATTTTTAGAGAACCCCACAGTGCCTTAGTCTATTTTTAAAACTTTAAGACGATCGATTTTAATAAGTTTCGAGCGCTAAGATATGCGCCATTAACTATTTAATACAAGATGCCAATTGGACAGCTACTATCAATAGGTATCCGAAATCTTCTAAATTATCGCGATCATCTATTAGTTCCATTTTATTTACTCACAACATATCTTTTGGTTTATTGTTTGTTTAATCTACAGACTTATTATTAATATTATCTTAATTAATTAACAAAATCATTAGAAAATGTGACTGCTGTATAGAAATCAATGAAAATTATAGCTCGATGCCCAGGTTGGGCGCCAATTCTTAGTTAATACAAGACGTTTTATATCACGAAACAGTTTATTGAATCCAACACATTCAAATATTCGCAACTCATGCGAGTAACATCGCGATATCCGAATGCTCGTTATCGAAATGCGTTCAGTTGAAACTTCTGGTCAAGGTCGGGGCAAGGACTTGCTTTTATTACGTTACACTTTTTGGCTCGAAAGTAACGCCGATGTCGTGCTGCATCACATGGCTGTAACGATTTTGGCCTATTTTCGCTGAATATTTGGCTTCTTTCAATGGGTTGTTCCGATTATCCCGCTATATACGGGGTAGTAGTTTAAAATTTATTACTTGGATATGGTTTTATTATTTTTATGTGCAACATGACCATATTTTTGTCAGTCGGTTGCGGAATTAAAAAAAATGAACTTATTTTACTATTAATTCAAAAACAAGGAAATGAGAACATTGTTTTCATAATATGTAAATATTTTTGTTGTGTTTTTGTGTATAAACCTTATAGGTCTCGTTAAATAATTTCGTGAGCGAGTTCATGTAATTGACAATATTGCTTTCTTTACAAAATGCTTTCTCAATATACTTATGTCACTGAATAGTAGAATAACAATATTATTTGAAAAAAGAGTCCCACATTGGGCGCCATTACGTAACTGAATCAACTGGGGAATGAGTGAACTTGATGAACAGATATAATATGTACTGTATGTGTAATATTGAACGTGCGGCTAGTAATACTTCATCTAACATCGATCGCACCTATCTATACATCAAGCTACAATAAGCAAAAACGTTTACCAAAACACAGTTCAGGTGGCTGACATCAAAACGCAAAATAAAACAACAATTTGTGGGGATAACATTTATTATGGGAAGCGTTCGCAGTATGGTCGACGATGCAAACAGCAGACAGGGACCGCAACTCCAACGTGAAATGAGAAAATGAAAACTGGAAATGTAAAGCGGGTGAGCAGCTGGCAGTCGGAGCTAAACAAACTTAATGTGAAAGAGTTGTCGCGAAAATAGGTTTGACTGGACTCTTTGCATAGACGCTTTGCTTATTTACCCACTTTTTAAATGAGTGGCGCTCTTTGAGCTTGATGAGTGTCAGTTTAGTAGGACAACATCAGTTTACTTTGTGATTAAACATAAAGAGGGAGTAAAATGAAATTAAAAAACAGTGAAGGCAATGATGGTTCATGGATGTTCACAGAAGCTTGCAAGACAGACAATGAAGATAGAGGAAGAAACGTACAGATGGTTGGTCTGTTCATGGTCATTGTTGTCGTGCGCCGGCTGCGAGCCGGAGCGCCGCAGCCGCCAGATGGCGTGGCGGGCCGCCACCAGCCGCGCGAATCCGTGACGAGCCACTCTCGGGAGCGCTACGCGCGCATTATCACCCCGCGATCAACAAGTCCCACGCGAACACGAACCGAACTCCCACCCAGTGCTCACCATACGACGAGGATGACGGGAACAAGGAAACGGATAAGGAACAAATACGATCAACAGGTTATAGGTTACAGGATATCAGGACCAAAAGGATCCAATTTCCACAACGTCAATACGGCGGCTTAGACGTTAGCGACTCCGTTACAATTAAATTCAACAGTTAACAGTGCAATTATTATCAACGAGTCACTATCCTATGACACTACGAGCAAAAAGCTAGCCTAAACGAATATATCACAACCGAATATCACAATAAAGCGGTGGCAAGCGAAGCTTCGTGGACGGCAGCGGCTTACGTAACGCTAACCTAGACTACGCGTGTAAAACGTGCTAAAATTTATCGATCACAGAAAGAAGCCTTAACACTATGAGGTTTTAATGTGCCCTTCGTGGGTTCTTATGTAACGGAGTCGCGTTGTGTGGAAACTGTAGTGAAGGGGTATGTCGTAGGGGACATGCGCGCGGGATGGGGGCCGGGCGAGCACTGGCCGTGGCGGTGGCCGGTGCGCCGCCGCGCCCCGCACCTGAAGCGACGACCTCCCTTCCCTCCCGCGCGTCCCCTACCTCACGCTTGACATTTGTGCGTTCCTAGTCAGCTGAGCTCAATTATCCTAAGCTCTCGGGATAAACATCTTCAAATCCATGTTAAGGTTATGAAAAAGAAAAGAAAAACGAGATAGCTCGCGCGCTCCAAAAAATTATGGCGCCCAACGAACCTTTTGCATTCAAAATTATACTCTTGAAGTTAGAGTGCTATAAATTTTATTTCCCGCATTTTAATACCGTTTGTAAAGATTGGAGGAGGCATTTTCTTTAAGTATTTAATGAGTTGGGTTAGAGAAAATTCTATTCCTTACGTTATGTTAGTATTTTTGTATATAGCGTCAATATTATCAACAAATTCTGCAGTTTTATTTATGTACCTTGTACTTTATAATATTCGTTATTTGTTGATACTGACTTAAAATTGAAGCATCCCATTTTTTATATTCATTAAAAAATAAACAGCTGTTAGACCATGTACGTATATGGTTTTATTTCTAAAGAAAAGGAATTGCTTACAGCTCTGGTGTGCCATTCAAGACATTTAAAATAAATGAGTGCCGTGCGAATGACGTATGGCTCGCATAAAATGTTCATCAATCGAACTCATTCCGGAAACATTTTAACGCTCCTTTTACGACGCTGAACTCTCGTGTGTTCGATAAAGAGTCTTCCAGTCTCTAATAAAACAGGTAAAGGGAACAGGATTACTTAAACATATTCAGGCGCGCGTGTATTCTCTGAAGAGTTCGCTAGATGTGTGCTGTTGTACACCTACCTTTATTTAGTATCAAGGGTCATGTAATTGAGAACGAGTATTATCTAAACTTTAAAGTCCCATGTAGTAGAAAGATAGCGTATACTGCCGTTGTTACCCATTTGCCGGGTTTCCTAACAGAACACCTAATAGCTGTCCGATATATGCGCTTGAGATCACTAGAACAATACAATTATAACTTTTTCTAACTTCAATTCAGCGTGGAAAATAGTATTGAAAATTGAAAAAGGATGAATAGGTATGTAAGTAAAATTATATTTTATCATTCATCCAATCTATAAACCGAGTTACTGGTAATGAAATTTTTCGTATTTTTGAAATTTCAAATTCATCTCACGAGATAAGAATTCCTGCCGTTATTTTTAATGGCGATTGTTATTTTGTGTGTACAATACCGTAAAATATTACACAATAAAAAATGATAACAAAGTTTTGCCTCTTTCAATATTGATTAGAAAATTCTTACACACGACGAAAGATAACAGCGCCATCTACCGGTAGAAAATCGAACTACAACAACGTCTCCATCGTAGTTTCGTTGTTACGTTTTTCAAAGACACTTCAGGTAAGCGGGTCTAATCTGCAATATCGGTCGCTACACAAACATGC
Organism: Shargacucullia verbasci; assembly: GCA_947562105.1. NCBI lineage: Eukaryota > Metazoa > Arthropoda > Insecta > Lepidoptera > Noctuidae > Shargacucullia > Shargacucullia verbasci. The sequence goes on along the minus strand of OX387297.1, from coordinate 4,954,480 downwards.
AGCCTTCGGCACGCCCTTGAACACTGCCCTTTGTGACCGGGACAAAAGAAAATGGCTTCTTTGTAACGCTCGAACAATCGTACAACTTTATAGCTATGTTTCTTGCATTGTGTTGACGACATCCGGCTCACTTTTTGTAACAAGGGCACTTTTGAAAGAAAATATGGAAATTTTCACAAATAACATCGGAAACGTATTTGAGGTCGATTTGATTTTGTGATTAAATTTTAAATGTTTTTTTTTTTATGAAATATTCCTAATCTTTTAGTCTTAAATAAGAGCTTAAGATATGTAGATATATATTTATACATGTTTATTATGAAATATTAATTTGAATTCTGAAATAAAAATAATTTTGTTGTTACGAAGTGACATTTTTTGAAACTTCGTGAGCGACCATGAAGGATTTTGCGGTAGACTGCGGAACTAACAATAGCCTTTGGGTTTACATACCACACTATTCGCTACTCGACAATAGATGGCGCTATAGGAAGTTATCCAACATGCGATTATGTAGTCATTATTAGATATTTATTTTGTTACGTTTTAATAATAATAATCTTTATTTAATAAGGGCACCTTAACAGTTACAGGGAAGATTTATGAACCACCAAAGTCATTAAATCTATTTTATAAACAGTAGTATACAGGCGATAGGACCTATAGTAAAACCCCTTGTAATAACTAGGTATACAGAGGTTGAACAACAGTTGAACCAGATAACCTGTTAGTGCTCAAATTTTTTAACATCTAAATTTCTTAGGTATTTTCACACAATATTTAAAAAAATCTTCAATTCCTGCTACTTCTTCAGGTCCTGCTATAATTTTCAATTAACTTTCAAAGTCACACTATATAGAGGAATATTAAACTCGAACGAAATAACATTCGATCTAAAAATAGCCAGCGGGCCACACGGAGCGGGTTCATCAAAACAAAACAATTGAACGCAGCAGGAGTTTCGCGACTAATTTTCGTTTTAGTTTGTTCAGACACGGATTGGGAATTCAGGATTATTAGGAACCCATTGTACTTTATTCTTCCCCTTTTTAAATCGTTACCCCACACTGGGATTTCTCCTGTATCGTAGCCGTGGACAATCAAACCCGAATAAACGTCATAATAATATCATATATAATATTTGTTCCGTGCGAGAATCGAACTTGCAACAGGAAGCGTACAAAGCTATTTTTCTTACGTGATTGTCGTAAATAGACTGAAAGGTTATATCAGAAATTTTAATTAAGTTTACTTATGAAACCGTCAGCGTTAATACAAAAGTAAGATGGAGAATGAATGAATTATTTTTATAAGCTTTTATAAGTTCTACCGTGCTATGTTACAATATCGGTCAATAGAACACCTCTACTCAATCCTTCGACGATAACAGGCGTGATGTTATCTTAATATGGTACTTTAAGTTAATATTTTCGTATTATATCCAAAAGTAACATTAAACCAAACAAACGTTCTATTAAATAACGAGTAAAATTACATAAGTATTCTTTTTAACAATTACAAAAGCACGGTGCATTAATTCCATACATTATGAATTAATTTATTACCTTTTTTGCTTATAAAAGGTGATTGCTGTTTAAAAATAGAATAGGATTGTTCACTGTAGCGGTTTATGTGGGAGGCTCACGTTTTATGGCGGAAATTTACGGCCTGTTATGATGACTGATTGACTGAATGGCTCAGTAATTTAATACCTACACAAATTAATAGGGGGAGCCTGTTTGGTAGCGATATTTTTACAATTACGTCACGATACGTCACGTACGGTATTGTTATATGACAGTTTTGAACTTTTATGTGTGAAAAGTGTCGTGCTTCTTTTGTTTTGTCGGAGTTTTTATACGCACGAAGCGTTATTCTCATGCGAATGGCCAGGAAGTGGACGTCTCTTATTTCTATGTTCCCCAATTAAGAGTGAATAGATATTTTTTAAGCTTGCGTATTCTATCCTTGACGGCATCGTCACTTACCAAATGCAATTTAAAAAAAAAAATGTACATAAAATTATTGTATTACTTGACAGACACGGTCGGTGCAGTGATTTAGCAAGTTTCTGTAGTTTGTGTCGCACATTCGATTTCTGTACGGAACAAATATCATCTATGTGATAGCTGATTTGCCCCACCCCGGTGGGAGAAATGACAGAGTGGGGAAAAAATTAAAAACTGCGTCTACAAAATATCCCTGAATGTCTTCATTTATAAACGTCAGACGTATCCTGGGCAATAAGCATCTACCGAACTTTACTGAATATCTAACCTTCAAACTGTGGCATTAGGAGTCTCCATGCGAAGGCTTATGCTACACGACAGAAGGAGATTAATTTAAACACGTGTAAAAGCTTAATTGTTCATTGTTCTCCTTGAAAATCATTCCAAGCTTACTAGAGATTCAAAGTAAAATGTACAGAAGAAATAGAGGCAGGATTTCAAAAGATTTTAAAATAATAACCAATGATTATCAAGATTAGTTTACTTAAGATATAATACGTTTTGATATGATGATATTACCTAATCTCATGTAAGAGAATATACCTACCTACTATTTTATTTTCAACCGACTTCAAAAAAAAGGAGGAGGTTCTCAATTCGGCTGTTTTTTTTTTTTTTTTTTTTTTTTATATTTGTTACTCGATTACTCGAAGACGCCTGGACCGATTTCAAAAATTCTTTTTTTATTTGAAAGGGTATGCTTGTCATTTGGTCCCATTGTCATCAGGTCAGGACCTGAAGGTGGAAACCCTGAGAAATCGAGGGCATCTCTTGAAAATTGTAGGCGAGCATGGGGTAAAAACTTGATATTTATGTGTATATCTGATGAGACTACAATACTATGGAGGTTTAGGGCAGATCTGATGATGGAGACGACAGAGGATCGAGGGAACTCCTCAACGGTACATCTTAACTACCTCGTGTTTGGGCTTATTTTATTCGTGTTGACAAGATCTTTACACCGAGATGGGTAATGACTGCCACTGCAAGGTCCGTGATGCAGGTGAAGTACAGTTTAGGGAACTCCTTAATGGTTGATAGCAGCTACATAGTGTTTGGGCTTATTTTATTCGTATTGATGCGCACTTTAAGCCGAGATGGGTAATATTGCAGATTCGATGGTCGGCTAAGTAATTTATTTGATTTTAAAATCACATAGCAATACCGTCTAAGGTTTTCACTCGACTTGGGGCAACATACATTTGACCTTTGTAAAGTTTTTTAAGAGAATCGTCTTTATTGGGTCTACCCATCACTCAAAATTGTAAAATAATTAAATTTTTTAACAAAAAATAAAAACCGACTCCAAAAAAAACTCAAAAACAAAACTAATAACTAAAAAGCAAAAAATAAATCTTTTATTATACAATATAGTAGTTGAAGAATATTGAAGTCGGTGCCAAGTAAAACATGCAATGATAAACCGACACGATTGGCGAAGTGCATGTGTCGTGTCCGACGCATAATTCGCTCCGCACTCGACAATTTCTACGTGAACCCGTTGTTTCAATGTCGCTATTATAGCAGCAAGGTATATTACTTTTATGTTTTACTTGGCACCGATTTCAATATTCTTCAACTACTATATTGTATAATAAAAGATTTATTTTTTGCTTTTTAGTTATTAGTTTTGTTTTTGAGTTTTTTTTGGAGTCGGTTTTTTGAGATATTCATACACATAAAATAATAATGACTGCCTTAACTGGGCTAGTGGGCACAAGAGCGACTGCTGAGCGTGAGGTCCTGGGTTCGATTCCCGGGTCAGGGAAAGTGTTATTGGGTTTTTCTGTATGGAAATATTCAATAGCAGCATGGAGTATGGAACTATACCCGGTAGATGACTATAAGCTCGTCCCCTATTACATAGAACTCAGTAACGGCATCGGCGAAATATAGGTGTTCAATGGCAGACCTCTGCCTAATTCTCCAGGGAATACAGGCGTGTTGCTATGTAAAAATACATAAATTATAATTATATCTATGGCTATCTATAATTATGGCTTGATAATAAATCTTAGTCATTCAACGCTTAAGTACGTCAAAGTTTTTTGTTCGTCATATACATATTAATCAGCGATCAGCAACGGATTTCATTAGTTAGCATTCTGTTTCTTTTTATCTTTTGTCTCACTCAGGCGAAATATCACCAGTTGGAGATTTTTAAAAGAACCTACTTTTTATCGGTCTTTTGCATAGAATGCCATTTAACGTGTTTTAAAAACATCGTTACCGATTTTATGCGTGTGATTGATTAATTCATTGATATTTAATTGATCTTGATACTTATGATCAAATTTACCAAGACCAACACATTCTTAACGCTAAGGAACCACTAATATTGGTGTAAACAGACCTCATTGGTGATGTTCTTCAAAAAGATCATGTGCGCAGTTTTGACAACCATTGTGCATGTATGTTGACTGCACTATTGGCGTAGTGGTCGCGGATTTGATTCCCGAACGGAACAAATATTTGTATGATTTACAAACAGTTGTTTCGGGTCTGGGTGTATGTATGTCCTTGTGAATTTTGTGCTTGTAAACGCACCCATGATACAGGAATTATTCCTAGTTTGGGGCAAAGTTTTTAAAGAAAATAAAGTAGAAAGAAAAGAAATGTAACGATGTACTTTCATATTAACGTAGATGACGCAAAAGGGGTACCTATTTAAGGATCAAAGCATGTTCCGTAGTTCCTTAGTCGGCAAAAGGCGTGTTGTTTTAGTATATTATGTTGACTATTTGTTGCTAACAATTTACTCTGCAAAACAATTGAAAAACCTATTAAATATCTTTTCTGTGGGCCTAGTCTAGTCTTACGGATTATGGTAAGTCCTTACTGTTTAGATTGTTATTACGGTACACTAAGGCTCCTGGGTCTTATACAAATACACGTTTGAGCGATTATGATGTCTCAACACTGGACCGTTCTCAAAGGGTTAGTTTATGAATTATAATGTTCTCTATATATATGATTCGCTCTCTAGTGGTTTTGAAGTCTTAGCTTCATTAATATTTGCACGTATAATCTAGACCTATCACCGTAATTTGGCAGTTGCTATCGGTAATAATCATGCTTTTCTTATCATAGCATCACGCCTGTATTCCCCGAAGGGTTAGGCAGAGGTGTACTGTTGTACATCCACATTTCGCCGACGTTGTTATTGAGTCCTATGTAATAGGGGGCGAGCCTATTGCCATCTACTGGGCACAGTTCCAGACTCCGTGCTGCTACTGAGAATGTCCATACAGAAAAACAAAATAACACTTTGCCCGACCCGGGGATCGAACCCAGGACCTCACGCTCAGTCGCCCTTGCGACCACTCTGCCTAATCCTTCGAGGAATACAGGCATGATGCTATGTTAAAGTCTCGGATGAAATTTTCGTCGTGCAGGACCATTATTTGGTGGTTAATATTTATAGGACATATCAGGTAAATCAGAAATCTTATTATATGGCACAGGTTTCCGATAAATCCATTTTATATAACCTATATATCCCGACATTTTTATATAACCTATTCTTTATAATCTCAGTTAGTGGGCGTTACAACACTCAACAATGACGGGAAGCTTTTACCAAGTGTGAAAATAACATGTAAAGGATTAGATTAGATTTTGTCATGTCCAGAATAATCTGGACAGAGTTATTAAACACTCAGAATACTAATGGTAGCTGCGGAATATTTATACCAAACGGACACTTGAAATTAAACTTAGTACTAGTTTTTGGTAGTTATACCCACGTTATACCTGTCATAAAGAAGGTATGTCTTGTGATGTCTTTCACGGTCTATTGAGGTCGGTAGGCCGACGACATTATATCCAATGCCTTAATAAAATTTAAAAAACAATGAATCGTGCTTGCTTCGGAAAAATCTCCTTTTTAGGAATGCACTATATCGATCATGAGCGAGTTCATACTCCGACTCGCACTTGGCCGATTTTCGGGTGACTGTGACCACAACCTTTTTTGAGGGCTGGACCCGCTCCTCCTTTCGATTCACATATTTATTTTCCTATGTACCTATCTATCTACTGGATTTTTGCTGTACTAAATTATTATTAATTTATTTAAAAATAAGTACCTATAATTGCTATATATTTATAATAAAATACGTAGATAGAATTGGTCTATCGAATATATTCTACAGAATAAAGATATAAATATTGTTATTAAAAAAATACGATGGTAACAGCAAACACGCGTAGGTTTAGATCAGACACCGACACGCGGCCGCGCGATTACACGGCTTTATTAAAAACGTACCAATCGATACGACGCACAATGAATATCAAATCGATTAGATATGCCATATATACGAATTCTTATTGGAACACTATGGAAGCTCAAGGGAAAAAGCGAGGTTCAATGATATCGTGGTTAGCAACATGTGTAAGTAGGCATTATTGGTCGCAAGCTCGATACCGAGAAGTCCTAGAATTCTGTTCCCAGGTTAGGCGACGAGGCAATGAGGTAGGTACTTTTCCCCAAGAGTTAGTTCACCAGTCTGGACTGGTGCTTATTGGTGGACCAGCCCAATACCATCAAGAACCCTACGGACCCCTCTTCAGGTTTCTTAGAGGTTGCTTTCGCTGCTAACGCAAATGATAATTAAATTCTGTTCCACACATGAATTCAAAAAGTCCGACTTACGATTCGTTTTGGAACTTGATAAGAGGTCATTGAAAGTTTCACCGTATTCGGATAAGCTATTTTGATATGAACACGTGAGAAACAGGCTAAGTAATAAAGTTTTCTGCTCACAATAGTAGGCAATAAGCGTATATAGATAAGCGAAAAAGTTTGCTAATGGATTACGGGTTGATGACGCAGTTTTATTTCTGTACTCTGTAGGTACCTATAATAATTATATATACTCGTAGATATCACATTACATATGATATTACTGCAGTGATAGCCTAGCGATTGTACTCTTGCCTTCCATGCAGGAGGGTTGAAGTTCCGACCCGGATTGCACCTCAAAATTTTCAAAATCACGTGCGGTTCAGAATTTGATTATCACCTGCGTTAACGGTTAAGAAAAACATGGACCCTTGCCCAGGATTGGGACAGTACTGGGTTGATTTAATTTATTTTTTAAATTACACAGCATCATGCATGTATTAAGGGTTAGGCAGTAATGTACAACCACATTTCGCCGATGCTGTTATTAGGTTCCATTCCAACTGTCATCAACCGGATACAATACCAAAATACAGGCTGCTACCGGGAATTCATTAGCAGAAAATCCTAATAACTGATCCGGGGAATGTAGGTAAAGCAAAAGGGTTATGTAAGGACCGTAGCACGTGGTGTTCCGTAGTTTCAGCCTACCCCTCTGGGAAAAAGGCGTGACTCTATATGTGTGATCCGGGGATTGAATCTAGGACCTCACGCTCAGCTGCCGCGCTTGCGACTATGAGGCAGCGTGAAAGTATTTGGTCTTCATTATTAAATTTATAATACCTATAATATATAGTAGGTATGTTTAAAACCAGTATTCATCTGCCACTACCAGTATTATTGCCCACATCGATAACTTTATTTACGACAAGCAAACGAAAAATATTCAGTATAATGTTTCTATAAACTCTGGAACAAACACTTCAAACACGTGTATACTAAATTGAGTTATGGATGTGTTGCCAGTTACCACACACTCGAAAAACTCAACCAGATTCATATAATTTATATTCAGAATATCGGCCGCGCTAGATCTAACTGAGGGCATAACACATATAAAACGGAGATATAATCTGATATTGTACCCTCTTCGCCTTCCTCTCCCCCCGGGCTCGTCAATCATTTCATCTGAGGAACTGGACTAAGTATTTTTTGCTCCTATTGTTTCAACGGATCCGCCGAATTGATGGCGTCCCTACGATGAAAAGGGTAACCTTTGTTATTTCTTGTGAACAGGGTTGCCATGTACAAAATCACGAATTATGACAATTAGACAAAAATATCCAGATATGGTAACTTTTCTATCTGAGCATAATATTTACCATACATAGTTGTAGTTTTACGTTGGTCGAGGATGGTGGTCGTACACGACACTGCCGGACGCAACCCCGACGCCCTACAAACTAGGACAAATTCGGGGAAATTTAGACGGACGGCAACCCTACTTGCAAATCATCGCTGACAATAATATTGAAAAAATATTTTTACTTGGAATTTGCTTTAAGAGATTGTATTGTCTCATTGCTGTGGTGTAAATTTAAGAAAAATACTCGTGGCTGGTTGGGATTTTTTAAACTGTAGGATTTATGTCGGCCAAAAGGGTCAAGAGTGAGACGGAGCGTGCCGCAACTTGCGAGCCTACGTCTGCCAGTGACTGGCGTTAGGATGACTTGGAAATAGGTTAATGTAAAACTGTAGTTTGTCTTAACATAACATAACATAGCATCACGCCTGTATTCTCCGAAGGGTTAGGCAGAGGTGTACTATTGTACACCCACTTTTCGCCGATGCTGTTATTGAGTTCCATGTAATAATGCCTATTGCCAGAGAGTAATTTGGAAATAATCATACTCAGTGTAGGTACGAGTTTCCTTATGTAAGTAGAATAGTACCTAGAGTAGGACATTAATGTTACTGTCCTACTGATATTACGCGACCCTCGCATCTTCGAACGATAAATGCTTTTTACTAATTTTATCTTTGCCTACTAGTGTTTTATTATACACAAACCACCCAAATCAAAAGTATTTAAACATAATATCACGCTGGTATTTTCCGAAGGGCTAGGCAGAGGTGTACTATTATAAAATCCAAATTTCGCCAGTGTAGTCTCATGTACTAGGCTCCGTATAGCTACTGAGAAATTCCATACAGAAAACCTCAATAACATCTTGCCCGACCCGGGGATTGAACCAGGACTTCACGGTTTTGAATATTAGACCGTTAAAGGCAGTTTATATTTACAAAATTATTTATCACTAAATATTTAAACACAATATCTATACAATTATACATATAAATAAAATTGGAGTGTCTGTTTGTAATATTGAAATAACCTTTTTTTACTACATGCATATGAATATATATACGGTACATACACCAAAATAACATTTTTTACAATTTTTGTCTGTCTGTCTGTCTGTTTGTCTGTCTGTTTGTCTGTCTGTCTGTCTGTTTGTATAGGCTAATCCCTGAAATGGCTGGACCGTTTTTGACGGGACTTTTATTGGCAGGTAGCTGATGTAATAAGGAGTAACTTAGGCTACTTTAATTTTAGAAAAATTCTTTTATTTTAGAAAAAAAAATAGGGTTAAGTGCATTTGGTCTCACTAAAAATACATTGTTAAGTTTCGACATCCACGCGAACGAAGTTGCGGGCACAGCTAGTATTATATATAAAACACAGAACATTATCCATTATCCTTTTATAAGTTGGTTTTGTACTCAGATACAAAGGATATTCGTCCAATATTTTTTAGATGTTTCGCTACAACTTGGATCCTTCTATAACTCACAGGGATTTAGTGAACGCTCGAAGGCCAACCCCGAAGGCATAATGTCGTAATATCCAAAATTATGGGACATGGCTCCGCCCGCCCGCTCTTGAATAAATAACAAAATGACGCCCTAAGCGACGAATTAAAATGAGATTACTTTAATAAACCAATTAGCTATCTTCGTTCGAAATTCAATCTTACTCGATCATAAATAGGGCTTATTTTGTTTTTAATTTATAAGTGGTTTTATTATAATAGGTTGTTAATGTCTCATGAATATAGTATTAATACTGTGAGAGCACTCCTTTACTTTCTTTAACATAGAAATTGCTAATAGGTGAGAAAAGGAGATATAGACAATATACATGCTGATGATTATGAGATAAATTGTTATGTATACTTTGAGTTACATAGGATCACACCTGTATTCAGCGAAGGGTTAGACACAGGTGTACATACATTACGTACGTGTACAATACGTGTACATATGTACATGTATTGTAAATCCACATTTCGCCGATACCGTTATTGAGTTCCATGTTATAGGCGGCGAGTCTATTGTTGCCATCTACTGGGCGCAGTTCTAGACTCCATGCTGCTACTAAGAATTTCCAGTTTTGAGTATGTTATGAGTATTATACCTTATAGTTTATACAAAACTATACTTATATAAAACTATTCATAAATCATTATACGCATAACTTTTTTCAGTATCCACTCACCCATAAATTAAAATGTTACTTTTATGTTAATTAAGCTCTTCTTAATTTTATTTTTTCCGGCGTTTTGACAGTTTATAACACCCCCAGCGTCGCGTTAACAACGACAAAGGCGGAGTAATAAAAATATATAAATAAACGGTAAATTTCCGTAGAATTATAGCGTTTTTAAAATTCGTGCTTCAATTATTAATTTTCTGAGTGTTTTTATAAGGTTTCCTTGTTTTAGCCTTGATGTGCAAAGTGTTGTTTTGATTACAAATTAATTCAGAAAGAATAAAATAAAGATCTTATTAGAAAAAAATATTAGTTTAATAAGAATGAAGGTAACACTTATTTCACAAAATAAGTCTCGATTCCTTGATATTTTATATTATTATCGCCTGTATTATCCGAAGGGTTAGGCAGAGCCGGTTGTATACCCCTATTCTCTGATGCTGTTATTGAGACCTATGTATCAGGGCGAACCTATTACTATAAATATCTCTACCATATTAAATTAGTTCGTGGTTTATTCGCGGCCTCAATCATCCTTATCGCGACCTCAAATTAATCAGATAACTTTCCATTAGCAAATGTTGGCTCACACAACACACATTCAATAAGGACATTGTCATTAGTATGAGAAAGTACAAAAATAACCATTAATTATTTTTTAGGTACGTTATTTTTTTCTGTATTTACATCGACAGACACCTAGACTCGGAACATCTATCTGTAGATCATACAAATATTTCTCCCGTGGGATCGAACTTGTGACACAGAGCTCAGTAGTCGATCGCTCAACAATTGCGTTAACCGCGAACTCGAATAAAAAATAATATAGTAATCTTTTTATAAAAAAATTCGGTGTGCGTGTGTTCCTAATTCTTCACTTCCTAAACGGCTTGATCGATTTTCATGAAATAATTTTTTACTTATGGGGTCGCTTGGATAGTTCTTAGCTTCTTAACAAAAACACGCAGACGAAGTTGTAGCTAGAACATAGCTAGCTAAATATAAAATTATTTTCACACTTACACCTGGATTTATGTACAATGTTTATCCACAATAAAGCATTATTCGTGAAACAATAGTACCACAGTATATTAAGTGATGTCTCACTCGCGGTTAGTACTATCCACGCCGCATCCGACCTAATCAGCTAACTTCTCATTAACATGGTGTTGCTTTATTAAGCATAGATCCTATAGAGGATATAATTATGTGAGTATCTTCCTCTTGTTTTGAAGGGAATGGAGATACAGATATATGGTTCTACTTAAAGCCTTATGTAAATAGAACGAGTATTAGGTATACAAAGTAAGAAAAAAATAAAGGTCTGTACAGAAACTTCTCAATATTGCAATATGCTGATGTCATCATGTCTCAATATTGCAATATGATGATATATATAGTTAATTCTGAAATGAAACTGCTTAGAATTACCGCTTCTTTAGTTTAGTGATCGCAAAACGTGACTACTGAACGTCAATTGGCCTGGGCCTGGATTCAATTTCCGGGTTGTGCTAAGTATTTTTTGGATTTTTTTGTATGGGAATTCTCGGAAATTGACACAGAGTTTAAAATTGAACCCTCCGGACATTTGTTACATAATAACTGCGTAATAACGGCAAAATATGGTTGCATAAGCATACCACTGCCTAAATTTTCGGGGTATTCAGGTTTGATGCTATGAATGGATAACATAACATAACATAGCATCACGCCTGTATTACCAGAAGGGCTAGGCAGAGGTGTACCTACTATTGTACATCCAGATTTCGCCGATGCCGTTATCGAGTCCCATGTAATGAGGGGTGAGCCTATTGCCATCTACCGGACACAGTTCCAGAATCCGTACTGCTTCTGAGAATTTTCATACAGAAAAACCCAATAACACTTTGCTCGACCTGGAAATCGAACCCAGGACCTCAAGCTCAGCAGTCGCGACCACTAGACCAATGAGGCATTTATAGTTTTAATTTATTTATAGTGTTATGAATGGATACAATAATTAAGACTAATTTGTAGTTTTTAGTTCACTCTTAGTATCTAGCATCAATCCCCAGGTAAATCAGTCGCTCTGTTATTAAACAGAATACCAAATCAATACACGTAATAAATATCTTCCCTTTACTTATATTTTCAATGGAAAACGGCAACAGAATTCATCCTAAAAGCTTGTAGTAACTAGCCATTATAAGATAGATTTAGACAAAAAAACAGAATATAAGTAAAGCACCATCGGAAATTAAGTCGTGGTTCTCTCGCGACTTTATCATCCTCGTCGCAATCCCAGTTAATCAACTAACGTGCCACCAACAGGGTGTTACTTTATCAAGCACGTATTCAATAGGGGGATTAATGTAACACACTCTTATCTGTTGTAGAGAAAACAGAGATAAGAACGTTCTAGGCTTGTGTTATTAAGTATTTAATTGATAGAGTTAATGGAATTTTCTTAATCATTAATGGGGTTGAACGCCTTGTTTATAAACTAAAATAATTTAGTCTCACGGTGTCTCTTTCTAATAATAAATATAAGACAAGGATGGAATATATTTAGTACTGTAAAATAATTTACTTCCTAGTTATTAACATATAGGTACTTATTTTTTTCTGTAAATGAAAAGGCGACAATAATAGATAAATTTGCTTGTTCTAAATATGTTCTATCCTTTTTTAATGATGGTTGCAAGAAAGAAATGTAATGTGATTAAGATTTGTTCAGTGCGATGTGCATCAGCATCGACGAACACCTGTTTTACAATTTATGAACGAAGTTGAATATTAATATTCTTACTTTATCCAGTACTCAAAGCTATTATATCAAATTAATTATTTAATTGGTCATTAGTTGCGTGTCGGGACCCTCACTAACGACAAACTTACGTTAAGAAGAAGAAGAAACTCAGCCTATTTCCTTATTTAGTAAACTTTTGAATGTATGAATTCATATAATTATATTAGTGCCTACAGATAACGTCATCCATGAAGACGCACCCCACTCTTCTTTCTATTTGCTTACAGTACAAGTGTGCAACCTTCCGCCAGTGTTTTAGTTCTGTCGATACACACTAATTACCTATGAGTTCACACGCACACTACGATGAATTGAATTATCACGAGAGAGCGGTACGGTCAGCTGGAAAGCGTCGGCCAAAATATAGTGGGGCGCGTCTTCGTGGATGGCACTATCTATACAATGCTATGTACTTAACTCACATATTAACCCGATAATATCTCATAGCAATCACCGTCCCCCTTTATCCACACTACATAAGCGGTTGTTAACCAGTTTCTCATTCATTTCGAGATCACCACGATGGCAGAATGCATGTAAATTAAGTAGAGCGCGTTGGTACACTTCGCAAAGAAACTCTTTCGCCTTAGAGCGAGGGCCCTCGGGTGAAGTGGCTCCGTCTAATTAGTACGATGACAGACCAGACACTATCGTGGCGGAATAACGGTTAACATTGCCTCCGGGAAAAAAAAAAAACACAAAAAATATTTTTTACACAACCTGTATGTATGGAGTAAATGCTAGTATTTGTATGTGTGTCAGATGTACTTTTAGGTCATTTATTATCATACATTGTACTTTTAATGATTAAATATTTTTGTTTCTGTGGATGAAAATAAATGAAGAAAATGAAGTTTTCTATAGTAGGTACCTAGTGATATTTAAAATATTGATATTAATTTGAATTAATACACATTTATTTTACATAAGCTTCTACAGTCTAACAAAGACATGTTGGTGTACAAAATTACCAGATAAAGATGAAGTTTTGTCAGAAAATTTGGATTTATTTTGACTGTCTCATTGGTTTAGTGGTTGTAAGCGCGAGGTCCTGGGTTCGTATCCCGGGTTTTGCCGGAAGTGATATTGGGTTTTTGCTGCTGTATGGAAATTCTCAGTAGCAGCATGGAGTCTGGAACTATACCCGATTGATGGCAATAGGCTCGCCCCCTATTACATGGAACTCAATAACAGCATCGGCGAAATGTGGGTGTACAATAGCACAGCTTTGCCTAACCCTTCGCGGAATACAGGCGCGATGCTATGTATGTATCCATAAAAAATAAAATAAGTCCATTACTGAAATATATCCATAATATCTGTCAAAAAATTATAGAATCTTTATCTACTGATCTTGTATACGTGTCTTTGTTAGACTCTACACGTTAATGTTGAACCTTTTTGACGCTTTTTATGTGACAGTCACCCAGAGACTACCTGCTAGAGATACCAGAGATAACCTAGTATATTACGCAAGAATTACTACATCACGCGATATTTATTGAAATCATTATCCGTAATTTTAATTCCGTAAAATTATCATCCGTATTACGTAAACGAATCATGGTATCTATACACGAATGAACGTCCTATGACCATACTTTAAAACAAAGAGAATTGAACACATACAGTTTTCCGTCCCATAAAATATAGTATGGTCACCCGATATACAGGGGGTAGTAGAAAATTGTCCAAATACAAATGGCACCCTTTATCCGTTTAAACGAACAATGGATAAATATTATATCCGGCCCAACCACTTCCTGGCCAAACGGTTTATTATTTAACGAAACAAATACGAATCCTTGTTCAGGTTATTTGAGGCAGCTGAAGAATAGTAAATGACAAATGATATACGGTACCCAGTTATAATCACGCCTGTATTCTCTGATGGGTAAAGCAGGAGCGTAATGTTATTGAGTCCAATGTTATAAAGGATCCCTATTGCCATCTACTAGATTTTAAATTTCAGGCTATTACTGAGAGTTTACAAACAAAAGACTTTGCTTCTTTGCTCAACCCGGGAATGGAACTCAAGACTTCATGCTGAGCCGTCTCACTAGAGACTAATGGATCATTCAGGTAGCTGTATCCAAATTTGTACTTTCTTTTTAAAAAACGTTGCTTCACAATAGGAATAATTCATGTATCGTGGATACGTTTACAAATACAAATATTCACATACACCCACACCCGAAACAAATTTGTTTCGTTCGGGAGTCGAACTCGCGACGCCTGAAATATATTCTATCCAAATAAACGAAACAAAATATAAAAACTCATTAAGTCTCTAATACAAGAACAAGTTAACACGCTGAAAATAGAATAGTTGAACATAAATGTATTTACAAGTTTATCTGAAAAAATCTATATGGTCTTAGCCGCCTTGCCAGGAATGTTGGGCTTTGCTAAGTAATTAATGTTCGATACTACGCCTTCGACTATCGTAAGCCGCTGCCGACCGTACATCAGCTTAACATACGAAGATTTAAAGGTAAGGTCAACTAACAAGTATATTTACTCTATGTTTTTTTTAAACTTTGCTGTACTCTATGTTTAATTCCTGTATCGTGGGTGCGTTTAAAAACATAAATGTTCACATAGACATACTTCCAGACCCGAAATAAATATATATAGACCATACAAATATTTGTACCGTGTGGGAATCGAACCCGCGGCACGTAGCGCGGCAGTCGATCGCTCAAATACTAAGTCAAAGCCAAGTGTCGTCAATTCTTTTATAGGTCCGTAATTATGTGCATTCTCGGTCATGAGGAGATTCTTTATTTTTAACGCTATTGTATCATTAATATATAAATGGTATAAAAATATATAATTAACACTTGGACCTGTTTAATTATCACTAAATTTTTAACTCTGACTGTACGTGCCATTCTTTAGAATTCGATAATCAAACATTAGATATATTGTCAAATATGAAGAAAAATTAAGTAATAAGATGAGTGTATAACAAATTGGTCAAGATTTTACATCAGATTTTTTGTAAAATATATATAACTAACCCAGGTATTGAGCTCGAATATTTCGGTACTAATAGTACGTACGCACACACAGTACCAGTCAGAACTTAGAAGTGCAACATTTCCCTTTATTCAGAGTCTCACCTGTAATACTCTCAGCATCAACAAACAGTATTTGTAAATATTACAGTAATTCTCACAAACGCGAACGAAAGCGTTTTCGCTGCAAAGTGCCAAAGTTCACTAAGAAGATGAAGCCAAGTCGGTGTAAGCCGGAAATCTCTTAAGGACGTCCAAGTAATCTTTAATACTTACCTCCTGTAGGTAACGGACATCGAGCAGTAAGAAATGGAGTGCTAACAGCTGCAGTAGTTTTAGCAAAACACTTCTGTCACGATGGATAAAGTACTTTCTCAAATTGGCCGCGTTTACTTGATCTTCCTGGCGCTTAGTTTGTTATATTGCGCTACTTTAAAGCATATCAGAATACATAGATAAAGTATTCTGTATGTGCACCAAATAGTGCAAATTTTCACAATTTACCTTCGAAGTAATTTGTGCAGAGATTAGACAAAACCAATTAAAAAATTGTAAAATCATTCTGTATAATATTTCTAGTCATCGTAAAGCAGGGTTGGCCTGCAGAATGTTAGTACGCCAGTCTAATACAGTGCTTTTGGTGAAGCTGCATGTTTTATCCGCACATCAGTACTCCATTTTTCCTTACTCCATGATTACAGGTCACTTGCCCAATGTACGCGAATCGACAACCATCTAATAAATGTATTACTAACCTCTTGAATGCTTTTGTTAGAAGCCATTCGTGATATTGTTGATCGTAAGGAGTGCGTATAAAGCTGGATTTTATTGCGATCATATTAATATTCCGCGAAGGAGGGAAAGAGCTGCGTAGAATAAATATATATTATTTAGACATGGTATGGGCGTTGCTAGGGGAGAGTTTTGAAGTGATAAAATAGATAGACTAGCCTTCTAAATAGGCTTATTTAAAATCAGCATAATATGATATGAGACTGACTCATTGGTTTAGTAGTCGGAAGGGCGTTTGCAGCGCGTGAAGTCCTGGGTTTGATTCCGGATTGGGCAGTGTTATTGGATTTTTCTGTATGAAAATTCGCAATATATATAGAAAATGCCCGGTAGATTGGAATAGGCTTGCCCCCTATTACATGAGACTCAATAACAGCGTCGACGAAATGTCGGTGTAAATAGTTCACCTCTGCTTTAGGATAAATGCCTATGCTAAACTCGAGCAGTATCCGCGACAGATTAGCTACCCACCGTAGACATTTTTTGTACGATCTTTCATTTCAGCCCTTTATGGAAGAAATAGCGAAGACAGTCGGACAATAATAGGTTGAATTTTTTTATTTATTAATCTTGGATATGTGGATGATAATTTTACCTACGGGATAAATATCATTCGGTATTAAAGATTCTGAGATCGTGAGTACAACGGTGTGCTTATGAGAACAAATAAATATGGTGTAAATGACAATTCGAATTCCAAAAACTTCGAAAAAGAACATTTAATTTTATTGAGTGAAGGAAGTGTAATCATAAATCATTGTAATTGACACTACGAGGATAAAAATGTCCAATATTATAGTAAATGTTCAGAGTTGAGTGAATACGCTCCGTTATCCCCATTTAATGACCGTTATTCACAGACGACCAAATCTTTTATGGACAATTTATTATATTTAATTCTATATCATTTCCATACAGGAAAAATACACTGTTTCATTACAGAATTTATATATCACGCCTGTATTCCCCGAAGGGTTAGGCAGAGATGTATTATTAGTACCTACATTTACATTTCGCCGATGCTATTATTGAGTCTCATGTAATAGAGGGCGAGCCTAATGCCACCTACCGGGCAGTTCCAGACTTCGTGATGCTACTTAGAATACGCATGTCGAAAAACCCAATAACATTGCCTCACCCGGGCATCGAACCCAGGAACTCACGTAGATTTATTATTATATAGTCGTTGGTTTAAATCTAATCCTCTTATAATAAATTTTCATTGTAGTATTTCTACAAGTTTATGTTTTAACATGGCTACACCTATCTTTCTATATAAATAAAAATCAATTTCCGCATGTATGAAAGGGCGTCACTAGAGAACGGCTTGACCGATTTGGCTGACATTTTTCTGTTTTATTCGTAATTGTCCAGTAAAGGTTTTTACGAGAGTTTTTTTTTTGAAAAATCCACCGCAAATATCGGAAAATTGGATGGTATTTTTGTATGAAAATCTCATTTTCTTCATTTATAAATTGCACCCGTGCAAAGCCGGGGCGGATCGCTAGTAGGTTTGTTTATCAATTACCAACGATTTGTATAGCTTTCAAGGTGAAACATAGAGCTAAGTAATTATTTTTAATATTCCACCAAGTCTGTAATTTTTTACCTATGTTTTTACAAATAAATTATTTTGATTTTGATTTAAAACCACAACCTACACAGTAACACAATGGTGAAACTATTATTTCTAAGAATTGCAGATGAATAGGGATTTTTATTCTTCTGAAATTATTTTCTTTTCTTTCTTGATAGCATGAATGTGCCTTCTGTATGGCCACCTGACAGTTTTTTAATGACTATTTTGTTGACCTATATAAGGCCAACCGTGCCATGACCTTAAAACCTTATACGGAAGGCAATTTCGTTGGATAATAAGTAAATTGTGACCGATTTGGCCGAAACTACAAACAATTTAGATTTTTCTTCGGGCTAAGTTGTTTATGGGTTTATATTGAGGCAAGTTTCTATGTGTTATGTGTATGGTAATTTATTTAAGGTTAGAGAATGATGTTTTGTTAGGGTTATCTGAAATCATATAGGTACCTCGCTGAAAGTACTCTGGATAGCTTGATAAGTTTATGATTAAATAACAAAATATTAAAAGCTCCCAAAGCTCTAAGGAATAAAATTAATATTACGTTAAAACAGACAAGACTTGGTAGGCAAAGTAATGAACAGAACTGATTTAAAAATATTAAAAACTTTCAACGGGGAAAGCCAGATATGTACTTAAAAAAACAAAACAACCGGATTAGGTTTCTCTAAATACAAAATAATCACAATTTCATAACTTTCGATTTCTAAAACTTTTATTAACATAAAGAAACGCACCCCTCTAGTCCATACTATGAATTTGGCACGACCTTACCTAGTTTACTGGAGGCCTTTCCATCACCCGTGACATTTTGTACCCACTTCACCTGGCCCGCCCCTACAGATAACCTCAACCGAAATTCATTGGATCCCTTAATAATATAAGTAGCTAGATATTTATAGCTATATGGGAATATTGGCTTCCTAAATTATAGTACTGTTGAAATTACTTATAAACTACGGTAATAAATGTTTGTATATATGTTCAAATGACTAACAGATAAGCATACCATAACATATAGCATCACCACGGTATTCCTGGGTAGGCTGACGGTGGTGTTCATAAAGACAAAAAGACACTGCCTACCCTACATAACACAGATAAATATTTAAAATATTTAAGGTGGCGAATCATATACATCATTATTTAATCGACAAGACGACGAACCAATACCAATATGCAGTAGGTACTTTTGGTATGTAAGCTTTTACATTTTTCTACCTGCCCTGTCTAAAAACTCTGTGCACGCCGCTGTAGGCAGAGATGTACTATTGTACACTCACATTTAGCCGATGCCGTTATTGAGTCCCATGTAATAAGGAACTAGCCTATTGCCATCAACCGGGCACAGTTTCAGACTTAGTGCTGCTACTGAGAATTTCCATACAGAAAAATCCAATAACACTTTGCCCGATCCGGGAATTGAACCCAAGACCTCACGCTCAACAGTCGCGCTTGGGACCACTAGACCAATGAGGCTCTGTCGGATTACGAATTTGTGCATTTTCCCGACCCACGCGGTCGAAGCCGCGAGCGGAAGCTAGTATTATAGATGTGAAAGTTTGTGAGGATGGATGGATGGATCTTTGTTATTCTTTAATGTCATAACGGCTGAACGGATCTGGATGAAATTTGGCACAGAGATAGAGTCTGGAATAGCACATAGGCTACTTTTTATCCCGAAAAAATATACGGATTCGTAAACCACGCGGGCGAAGCCGCGAGCGGAAGCTAGTCTTCTATAAATTTTTTATACTAACAAATTATACATATCCCTAAGTGTCAGCACTTAAGAGCAATGGCATAATAATAAAACTTGATAGCTCGACAATTATTCAGTTAATTGTACAATTAAGTACGGGAGACATGTAAATTAACCACAAGCAGACCCACGGGACTTGATAGTCGTAGATTTTATTACTGTATGTGTGATATTGTACGAGTATATACGAGTACTATATGAATACTTCGTCGTTACATTGTATTTAGGTATGAAAAGCCATCTGATGTTTAAAGGATATTGATGTAATATTTCAGGCTTTCTGTGCCCTTTACGATGCCTACATAAAATATTAGTCGTAACATAACATAGCATCACGCCTATAATCCTCAAAGAGTTACGCAGAGGTCCTATTGTACACCCATATTTTGCCAATGCTGTTATTGAGTCCCATGTAATAGGGAGCGAGCCTATTGCCATCTACCAGGCACAGTTCCAGACTCCGTGCTGCCACTGAGAATTTCCATACAGAAAAACCCAATAATACTTTCCCCGACCCAGGAATCAAACGCAGAAACTCACGCTCAACAGTCAAAATACGACCACTACACCAGTGAGGCAGTAAAAATAATGTTTGAAGTTAGCAATTGAATGAATTAGTTTACAAACCCTGTGTTCAAAGAGAAATCTAAACATCACAATATATTCTACACTAAACAATAAGTCTATTAACCCTAAACAAACAAAAGTGTCCCCTTTATAATATTTATAAAGTGTATGAATAAAAAAACGTTGAACATTTAGTATGCTAGAATATGAAGGAAAAAAGCATAAAAACGTATGTGTACCAACTTGTTCGCGACACTCAGACAATACAGTCGACGTGTAAAAGTGAAACACAAACAAACATGCTCCTTTTGTGTATATTGCTACTTTCGCTGCACCCATTTTGTAACTGAATTAATCGCAAGGTTGGGTCCAAGTTGAAAGAGATATAAAAAACTTATATGCTGTTGAAAATTTAATTTAATTTAAAAACGGGCGTAATTTCATGTTTAATAAACTGCAGGTGCAGTCAGCATATAAAGTCAGGAGGTCAAGCATGAAGTTCTAAAGTGTTACATTAATTAATTATGAAGACCAGATTTTTATTGTAATAATTTGGTAGATTAAGGAACACAACGATTATATATATAATAGCTTCCGCCCGCGGCTTCGCCCACGTGGTTTACGAACCCGTATAAAAAGTAGCCTATGTGCTATTCGAGACTAGGGATGTTACGGAGCTTCGACTCCGAATCCGATATGTCGGAAGCTCCGATTAAAATTACACCTCCGAATCCGGCTCCGGTTCCGATATATCAAAACGGAGGTATATATCGGAGTTACAAGTTATGACTTGCTATCGCTGCAGCGCTACCGAGCGCTTTCTATGTGACACGGACAACTGACTGCGTATATTTGTTCTGTGCAACTGATGAACGAAGAGTAAACGAGTTGCGGCAAGTTTTTTTCTTTTTTATTTATTTAAATTTTACATTCATAGATTTGCTCCGACTCCGACTCCGATTCACCTCCGACTCCGCGGAGGTCGCTACGAGAACCTCCGACTCCGATTCCGCCTCCGATAAATCCACCTCCGTAACATCCCTATTCGAGACTATAATCTATATCTTTGTCAAATTTCATTCAGATCCGTTCAGCCGTTCTGGCGTGATTGAGTAACAAATCCATCCATCCTCACAAACTTTCGCATTTATAATATTAGTAGGATTACATATATGCTTCTATGCTTACATGATATTAGAT
Source organism: Shargacucullia verbasci (assembly GCA_947562105.1). Lineage (NCBI taxonomy): Eukaryota > Metazoa > Arthropoda > Insecta > Lepidoptera > Noctuidae > Shargacucullia > Shargacucullia verbasci. The sequence continues at coordinate 4,932,565 of OX387297.1, read as the reverse complement.
AAATGGTTTGAAGGTTTAAATAAAAACAGGTACCTGTATCCAAAATATTGGATGAATCTCTTTTCATTTAAATATCCAACAACAGATATAACGATATCAGAAAGTCATCTAAATATAAGAAAGTTGGGCTAAAATATTGTCCTTATATTAATAACTACCACCTTTGCACTCAGCTTCGGGCTTAACCCGTCTATTAAAAAAATAAGATACGGAAAGAAACGATACTATAAAATAAAAATTCTCATAAACAAATGATTTGATAGCTCTACTCTTGTTGTTTAATATTCTAATTGAGTCGGCGATGTCGCAATGAATGTAGAATTACCTCCCACCACATACAACTTTATGATGGAAATAAAATTGAGTTTCTTGAAATGTCTGTAAATTTCATACATATCATGCATTGAGTTTTGTGAGATCAATTTGTTTTATGGACTTCTAATAAGGACCCTGACAACGACCAAGGGGATAATAAGGCCACTTTATACGGTTCATATTACGATGATAACATGACAAATGCCAAAATATCCGCATTTAATTTTCGACTCTTAACCCGTCAAGTTTGTTATCGCAACGTAGACACAATAGTAAGTAAATCTTATGTGTCTCGCCGCCGGTCGCCTCAAGTGCCTTAATGAATTAATATCATTCGCGTAAGTTTTATGTTTAGTAATCCTCTGTTTGACAGTTACTACGCAGATTCGTACATGCGCTAATGAATGTGGCTATTGTAGATCTGACAATGAGCTAGGCTTTTACCTCTAAATCACTGCAACGAGCAAATCAAAGAAGATTTATTCGTCGATCTTCAAACAAAATAGCCATTTTGAATTGATAGAAATGATAGATAGATTTCACACTTATTCGAATATGCTCAGTAGTTTTATATATAAAGAAATCTGATTATGGAAATTTAAACTAACCTCTCTAATAATAAATAAAATATATTTTTATTCATGTAGACATGTTAAAGGCACTTACGAATATTCAGACTCTTGTTGCCATCGTCTACAAATCTATGTTTCTTATACAGACAAACAAAATTACTTTTGTCATTGATCTAGTGGGTCCATCTGTAAGTCTTAGTGTTATTGACAACCCAGAGTTTAGAACTGTGCACATATAGCATTGGTAAAAGGCTCGCCCCCTATTCTATCGGCGAAATGTGAGTGTACAAGTAGACCGTTGCTTAATCCTCAATTGATTACAGGCGTAATACTGTTTTTATTTTGGAGAATGAAAATTTTACTAAGTTAGTAGGTACCTACCTATGAATTAATTGTATGGAACTGACAGATCATAATGAAAATACATACATATACCTACTGTGCTTTCTATTTTGTAATTAAAATTGGGAATACTTTCATAAACATTCGTTTTATTTGAAGTACCTTGTGCAAAGAGTTAATTAAGTTGTACAATGTACGTCAGTATTACAAAACGAAATATACAATTGTATATAAGATTTTAGAGCGAAGGGGTTACAGACCGGAGCTATTTATTTGAGTAGACAAATGTCTCTGTCATGTCAAATAAAGATAGCATATGGTTAAGCAGAGCACATTTTAGGAGAAGAAATTATTGTCCTCTACACCGAAGCTCCTACTAAGAATGTTTCTAACAGATAATTCGAATAACTCTGCCTCCGGGAAATGAACCCAGGCCTTCAATTGCTGAAGAATGTTCAATAGCTGCATGATAAACTTTTAAGCCTTTTTAATTATTTTTTTCGTACTTCTTTTTTGGTCTATTGGTCGTAAGCGCGACTGCTGAGCACGAGATCCTGGGTTCGTTTCCCGGGTCGGGCAAACTGTTGTTGGGTTTTTCTGTATATAAATCTTCAATAGCAGCACGGAGTTAAGAACTGTGCGCGGTTGATGGCAACAGGCTCGCCACCTATTAGATGGGACACAATAACAGCATCGGCGAAATGTGGGTGCACAATAGTACCTCTGCCTAACCCGAGGCGTTACAGGCGCGATGCTATGTTATGATGCCTTTTTAATTTCCATGTACCTACATTGTTTTGCGAGAACGCTTTGGTAATCCACCGTAGGCCGGATAACGGTTATAAAAATATTTATATTTCGAATCGCTACCATAAATCTCTCATCACTTGGCTCTGTTGTCGTTTGTGAATAATGTAGGCACGTAGTAGTGGCGTGTCGGCCGACATGAACCGGCTCGCGTGTCTCTGATACTCTATTTACACCGTTTTATGTTTGTCACGCCGTCAAACTTACACTTTTTGGGCCTACTACATTCTACATTATATACGTTTCCATTCACTTGGGAATTGAAGATAAAATCAACGGAATTGTCAACACACAATTGGTGGAACACACGGGGGAACACTTGGCGCTTGCTGGCATTGAGAATGAAATTTATGTGACTAGTACTAGATTATTTAGAGTTTACGTGTGAATGCAGGGCGGGCCACCAGGGAGCGTCCTTACGCAACGTTTATGACAAAAAAAATACAACTATAACAAATTAAAAACTTTTTCTAGGTCACATAGATTGGGCATTTTGAAGGAAGGCATGTTGTTTGTAACGAAAACAACTGATACAGGAACAGAATAAAATGGTGACGATAAAAACACTGCCGCATTGGTCTAGTGGTTGCAAGCGTGACTGTTGAGTATGAGGTCCTGGATTCGATTCCCGGGTCGGGCAAAATATTATTGGGTTTTTCTGTATGGAAATTCTCAGGCGTCTGGAACTGTGCCTGGCAGATGACAGTACACCTCTGCATAACCCTTCGGGGAATACAGGCGTGGTTCTATGTTTAGTTTGTTATGTTATGATAAAAAAAAAGTAAACCTCAATGAAGTTGCGACTAGCGGCGGTGTTCAATGAAAAATAAATAAATAATTATGAAAGGTGTTGTAAATGTTATCTGAATGGTTTCATTTACAACACCTTTCATAACTATACCTATATACCAATATCGTTACAGGTGTCCGTACCATCTAAATAAGCTAAACGCTAGAAAATTACAGCAACATAGGTTGCTGGCAAAATGGGCGCATTTTGCCAGCAACCTATGTTGCTGTGATTTGGCTGAAATGTCACAGATATTTGAAAGACAGAGATTTTATGTTTCAGGTGCATTGAAGAACGTCATTTATTTAGCATGTATTTTCGATGTGATATTTTTCTAATTTAGGCAAACATAATATCCCATATACCTTGAGTCGAGTTATAGTAGCTAAGCATTTAGATTTTTCGCTTTGTGCCGCGGGTTGGATTCGCGCACGGAAGAAATATTTGTATGATCTACAGATAGTTGTTTTAGATGCAGACCCAAAAGTCGAGACACGTGTATGTTTGAAAACTCTACCTACCCACGAAACAGGAGTAATTAAATTGCAAGGCAACGGTTAAAAAAAGTGACAACGTAAAGTGAATTATAACTTTAGTATGAAAATGTGCTATAGAAATTGTTCCATAGATTGTATTGCTATTTTCAACCCAAACTTTCATAGAACCAAACATTGTCGTTTATTCAGGACTTTGCTGCTCTGCCACGAGGAACGAAACGTGATCATACATACACTCCGGGATATAACGTTTATACCAGTTTATACCAAACACACGGTCCATTTCAATAAATATTTTCGTATTGTAAATAAAAACAGATAGACAGAGAAATGACCAGGCTGGCTTGGGGTCTAGTACTCACCACGCTAATCAAAAAAGGTTATCCGTGATAGGTTAAGTTAAAGTTAGGTTAGTTTTTTCTAAAACTAGACCCCTGGTGCGAGGTGGAAGACTACGTACATCATCTAGAACTTTATGGAGTCGTCTCAGATGTGCTGGCTTCCTCACGGCATTTTCCTTCACCGGTAAAGCAAATGATAAATAATTAATCAAATTCTAATCAGCACATAAATTCAAAAATTCAGAGATACGGATTTGAATCGCACTCAAATCTCCTTATCCCTGATTTCCGAATAATAAAAGTGTACATCACTAGTTATTAAATGCTCGCATAGCATCAAGATACAGTGTTTACACGTCCGTAAAGATGAGAGCAACCCTAGTGAGCGTCAGGCTCGAGTATTCGGTAACACAGCCTCTACAACATTAATCGAGTGTGATTTTGATTTCTCTGTTACGGTGAAGTAGAGAGCTTACAGGAAAATGGCTCAGATCTTCTAACACACAATTACATAACAAGCTATAAAATTGTTTATTTACATAATATAGCATCACGCTCCGTGTGTATACTATTGATTTACAAGTAATAGCGAGCCTATTATCATCTACCGGGCACAGTTCCAAATTTCGTGAGAATATCCATGACAAAAATTTGCCGAACTTGGGACCTCAAGCACAGCAGACACGCTTATTCATAAATAAAGTGCGACTGCTAAGCATGAGGTCCTGGGTTCGATTCCCAGGTCAGGCAAAGTGTTACTGGGTTTTTCTGTATGGAAATTCGTTCGCCCTCTATTACATGGGACTAAATAACGCCATCGGCGAAATGTGGGTGTAAAATAGTACCTACATATCTGCCTAAACTTTCAGGGAATACGGGCGTGATGCTAGTTAAGTGGATAAATTGTTCTTGTTTGAACGATGAGACCCATCTTATGAGACGCCTATAACCAGTGAACGATAATAAGCTGAATTTGACAGTGAACTGCCAAAGCCAAAGCAGAAGCAACAAATAGGTACATTTAAAAGAGTTCAGAGAGCTTTACAGCTCATTAGCTTAATAAAACCCACCCTAGATGGGCAGATGTAAAAGTTTTCTTAAAAAAAAAGGTATATCTACAAAATGAATATCAAAAACTAATCCTAAGTATTTTTTTGTAGCTGTTCATTTAACTTATACTATAATATTCATAGAATTTAAAATAAGAAACAAAAGCCAGACAGCAGAGAATAAAAAATAAGTTGTTATTTTTCTAAAACATGCTTTATGATAATTACATGGAATCTATATTCAAGTTTACGATACCAATATCCAGTTAATCCCGGGATTTCGTTACCAAAAAGTGTATTTTTGACGTTTTGAAAACGCCCGCAAAGGCCATGTTGGAATTCAAAACTTAAGTTTGCCATGTACATAAAACACTAATAATATCGTCCTGACCGATTTCGATCACGGCGGCTGATCTCATTGGAGATTAGCCAACTACGCAGGAGATATTATAAAGCACAAGTGTGTGCGCAAACACAGGCGCTGTCTCTATTCCTTCACTCTCATAGTCCGATGGGACGGCAATCCGACACGACCGGAGAGAGATCAGGCGCAGGACCAGCGGCGTTACGTGCTTTCCGAGGCACGGTGTGTATTCACATACACAAAGACCCAGACCCGAAACAACTATCTGTAGATCGTAGAAATATTTGTTCCGTGCAGGAATCGAACCCGTGACACGTAGCTCAGCAGTCGATCTCTCAACCACTGAGCCAACCGTGCCGTCCACTACTGCCGAAATACTACTGCCGCATGCCGTGTCAAAAACACATACGTGTGTATTTACATTCCTATTTTGGGCAGCCGATTAAAAGGAAATACAAAATTAAAAAAATACTCTTGTCTTTTCTCACCTATAAAATTAAACCTTTATAATACTTTCACGACAAATAAAACCATTCTGGAGAGGAAATTTCAGTTTCCCCAAAACATTTTCCATTAAGTATAGGTAATTACCCCAACAATAGGCCTTTGCCCCTTCGCTTTTTTTGTCGAGAATCGCGGTACTTTTCTTTTTATTTTTACAATTCGCGTATAAAAGCCCGTCTTCCTTTACTATTCTGTGGGTTAATAGGGATATTGTCTACGTAGATGTTATTGCATCGTAATAAAACATGAAAGTGGTTGGCGCAGTGAGTATGCGGATGGTTTTTTACGCTACGGGTCCGATTTTCGCACGTAACTTTTTCTTTTCCTACAAGATAGCTGTTCTTTGTGAATGCATCCATTTCGTCATGCCAGCAATTCATGGCCTGCCGCGACGATGGCCCTGGATGGTCAGTCAACCTTTGCCCAGCAGTGGGAAAGCAAAGGTTAAAAAAAAATTGTTTTGGGTCTGGTTATTTTTCACTTAACAAAAATTTGGTTGCCATAAAAATGTCGTCGACGTCCCGTTAAACGCAGAAACTACCTAAGGGTTAAAATTTTGCTGTTAAGTGTACCAATTTCTCTCTTAAATATCTCACATTTTCATAGATTATTCAATTTGCATCGATATAAATATGTCTTCATAGATTTTACGGTAAAAAAGATAGGTCCAATAATACTGGTCTCGTAATAACAGGTGACTTAGAGCCACTGGCATCTTTAAGCTGTCTGTTTCTCCACAGATCGCGGCTTACGGGACAATACAACTAAATGGGTAATGCTATCGACTTTTCTTTCATTTCTAGGTTATAGAGCAAACTGCATCGGTCGGATCCACGCCTGTATTTCCGAAAGGATTAGAGGTGTACAACATTGTACACCCACATCCGATGCCGTTATTGAGTCGAATGTAATAGGGGTAAACCTATTGCCACCTACCTATTACACTTTCCATCTGCTACTGAAAATTTTCATACAGAAAAACCCAATAATACTTTGCCCAACACAGAATCGAACCCAAAACCGCAGCTTTGCAGTCGTGCTTGAGGCCACTAGACCGACGAAGCAGTTATAATCATTTTACTACGTTCATTAACAATGTTTGTATGATACGAGCACGTGATCTCATTATTTAGTCAACACGTCCACTCCAGTCTAGTCTAAAACTATTAAGTTATGAGTGCTTCCCAGATTTTCCAGTGTTACACCCTTCATGTACAATGAAGAGAGCTCGAGTAACCCTTACGTACCGTCCGAATTAATAACATAGTTATGTTAGTGGATATATTTTGCTTTCATTAGATACTTTCACTTGGAATGAAAAGACATTTTGTAGCAATTGTAGCTAATAAAATTGACAAAATACTCTGTAGTATATAGGGAATATTGTAGAAAAAAAAGTAAGTTTTCGAATCTTTTTTAACCAATTTATAACGATTAGATTAATTAACAAAAACGATTTTTTAAACTGTAAACGACCCTACTGATGCTGTCGCTAATCGCTAAGAGCTTAGCTTTAGAATTAGCTCTAGAACTAGCTTTCTGTACTACGTGTCGCGGATTCACGTAACACTTCTTGTACGGTCTAAAGATGGTGGTATGGCTGTTGCATGCGAGATGATTGTAAACTTCACTTTTGACACAGAAAAAATCCTAGTGGCCCAAAGAACTAAAAAATTTACAGTTCCCAGCAAAATCTTGACACAATACTTAGTTTAATCATTTTATGTATAATTTACTATTATTATGCCCAATAATAAGTACTATTGGTCTTTATGTACGAATCGCTTAAACTCAATAGTTTAAGCGATTCGTACATAAAGTTCACTTTCAGCCAGTTGGGTAAAAATAGACATGGTACCATTTTCTCCCTGGACAAAAAAGGGACAACCCGTTTTGTCCCCCGGGTGTCATACGAGTGGACAAAAGGCCACCATAAAGAGTACATTCACTTTTCCCAACGAGCTGTTATTATTGGTGGGGTTGAATCCACTTTGTACGACTGTCCCCACCGTGCGGTTCGCACAACCGTTATTATAGAAGTCACTTGGTATAAAGAGTAGTTTCTATAAATGTGGGATTCTATAAATGGGGTAGATGGGAGGATTTAGATCAATACTATTCGTATGTAACAAGCTCACAAGTTTAGAGCCGTAAATCACAAATTCGCTTATTTGCAATGACTAATTGTAATCCATAAAGAAATCGAATCTGCCTTATTAGTCTTGTGGTCGCAAGTGTTGCTGCTGAACGTGAGGTTCTAGGTTCGATACCTGGGTCGGGCAAATTGTTACTGGGATTTTAGAATGGACGTTTTCAGTAGTAGCCCAACGTTTGGAATTGCCCGGTCAATGGCAATAGGCTGGTTTAATAATTAAATGGGACTCAATAATGCCATCGGCGCAATGTGGGCGTACAATAGTACACCTCTGCCTAAACCTCCAGAGAATACAAGCGTAATGCGCAGCGGCTGAGCGCTACAAATTCGATTGAATCTGTAGCGCTCAGCCGATGCGCCAATTGTGCTAGGTTCCGTCAATCATCAAAATTTATTAAGCCAGATCATAATCAAATAAGCATGTAAACGTCTACTCAAAAGCCTATGATCACCACGCTTGGACGGATTAATGATGTACTTCTAGCTATTCTCTTTATATAATTCCTTTTACTTTCCCAGTTCCATACGCTCAACTATCAAACATAATAACAATTGAACTTCTAGGCAACACTAATTGAAAAAGTACTGAGATTTACTTTATTTAGAAATGAATGCAAACAGCCTCCGAGTACAATGTTCACCTACTAGGTTGTTTGTTAGGGAGCGTTAGTACCTCTCCTTTGTTTACGGACGGGTTCTAAATTCTTCAGTAAAGCAGGTCGAATGTTCGGCCCGATTGATTTTTAAAGGCCTCCGTTTAATTAAACCGATAACAATTTGAAGCTTTCATATTTTTTTCGTGCTCAGGCTTTGTGAATAGACAACGTAAAACTTTGAGATAGGGTACAGCAGTGGTTTATTTTTTATAAGGAAGGTAAAATATCGCTAGTTGTTGAAGTTTTCTCAATACAGTGTAGAATCAATGATGATCGATTTCTCTATATACAGTGGAAACAAATAGATGGTGCGACTTGGTTGGAAAGGAAATGGAAATTAGGCCCTCGTTCACCCCCTTAGGGGATGAATTTTGGAAAATCTTTTGTTGACGGATCTCCTGTCAAGTTTCAAGTTTATAGCCTAGATAGTTCTTGCGATTTCGTCATTAGTTAGCAACTGAGTGAACGAGTAAGTGGTATTTCGCTTTTATATGTATTGAAACTATTTAAAAGATTAGGACCTACACTGCTATCATCTTAATATATATAATTCTTCTGACCGTGTGTTTGTCACCTAACTTCTCCTAAACGGCTGGACCGATTTGGATGAAATTTTGTGTGTATATTTCAATAACCCATTGAAATATGGTTGGTAGCCCTGGATGGTTTGAAAACACAATTGGACCAGTTAGGTGACGCTGCGATCGAGTTCTAAAACAGGTTCGGGCAGGACAACGTCCGTCGGGTCCGCTAGTATAGGTACATATAATAAATTTGTGATCACCCATCCAGAAACGTAAGATTGCAACTGTCTGTCATATTTTTGGTTTTATCATGATCAGCACAGCCGTATTAATTTCCCCAGTACAGATTTATATCCTTGTTAGTAGCTACTTTAAAATTTGGCGACTTTCCTCTAATAGCACCAACAGGTTTTGTTCTATTTCACAGGAAGTACGGTATTATTGGTTTTTAAGTTTGCCAAATTGTCCAAATAGATGGTTGCGGTTGCCAAACGACGGTAACAAGTATACACTATCGAGGTGCTTCTCGATCGACTTCTAACTGAAAAGAAAACTTAATAAATGTTATAGGTTCTACCGATAAGTATTGGAGCAGGTTTTGGTTGAACAAATGTTTTAAAAGTATTGGTTTCATTAACCCTATGATAACTAGCGATTTGCCCACAACTAGCTATTTCAACACTAGAAATACTCCTGTATTGTGAGTCCCGGTCAAGGGCGGGCGTATTAGTTCTGTCCATAATATGTTTGACGTTCAAAAAGCACTAGTAGTAGTCTATTTTGAATAAATGAATTTTGAATTTGAATTTGAAGTACCTACAGTTTACAGTCACAATGCTCACAAACACACTCTCAGATTCGGAACAAATATCTAGCCATTCAAATATTTGTTCTTTGTGGAAACCGAATCCAGTCGCGACCTGTCGAGCAGAAAGCCAATCGCTCTAAATATCTAAATACCTATGTATAATAGTATATCAAAATAAATATACTGCCTCATGAGTCTAGTGGTCGCAAGCGCGACAGCTGAGCGTGAGGTCCTGGGATCGATTCCCGGGTCGAGCAGTGTTATTAGGTCTTTCTGTATGGAAATTTTCAGAAACAGCCCGGAGTCTGGAACTGCGCCCGGTAGATGGCAATAGGCTCGCCCCCTATTACATGGGACTCAATAACGGCATCGGTGAAATGTGGGTGTACAATAGTACACCTATGCCCAACCCATGGAGTTTCTTGCCGGTTCTTCTCCATAGGACTAACTTTTTGGAACCGTGCAAACCAGAGTCCTATAACGTTTCATAAGTGCCTGTATTACATTTATTTGAAATAAAAACAACTCTATCTATCTATCTGCCTTCGGGAATTACAGGCGTGATGCTATGTAGTAAATATAATGGTAATTGTATTTCAAATACTTCATATCAAAGTTTGTTTCACGTCATCACTTTACTTTAGGTATTCATAAGGCGTTATATGACCAGACAGTTTTCAATATCGTACAAAAATGCAATATTCAAGACGAGACGCCAATTTTGAATTTAAATAATGACTTATTAATAAACTGAGGGCAGCTATATTGCCATATGACATCAGAGAATAGGGGTTGAATGATTGCCTTCTGTTTAGGAGGGTCTGAGTTCGCACCCTGCTTGCTTGAATTCATATACGGATCAGAATTTGACGGCACGGTTGGTGCAGTTGTTGAGAAATCGACTACTGCGCTACGTGACGCGAGTTCGATTCCCGCACAGAACAAATATTTGTACGATCTACACATAGTTGCTCCGGGTTCGGGTATATGTCCGTGTAAATATTTGTGTTTGTAAACGCACCCACGATACAGGAATTATTCCGAATGTGGGGCAAAGTTTATTTAAAAAAATGATTATTATTACTTAAATGAAATCTTCGTGAGAAACCTTGCGTATCTGTGGTGTATGTGGTACAACCCGCACTAGGCCAACGTGGTGGACTAAGGCCAACCTTAACATAATCTTTTTCATGCTGAGAAGACTTGCCAGCAGTGGGAAAGATTACCGTCCTACTGTTGCCCATTAGGTCCATTACGGCTTAATTATTATAGACATAACATAACATAGCATCACATCTGTATTCCATGAAGATAGTATTCCGTGTGCTATTGTACATGTACACCTACATTTTGCCGATGCCGTTATTGAGTCCCATGTAATAGGGAGCGAGTTTATTGCCATCTACCGGGCCCAGTTTCAGACTGCGTGATACTACTGAGAATTTTTATACAGAAAAATTCAATAACACTTTGCCCGATCCGGGAATTGAACCTACTAAACCAGTGAGGCAGAATTATTATAGCTATAAATCGATTCAGAGTTCTCCGTTTACTTATTTTATCAAAACTATATTTACCGATCTATTCATTACCGGTTTTCGTCTCCCTTTCCCTATTACAGTTCTCATTGGAGAATCCGGGATTCAGATAACAGTCAACATGATATTCAGACATTTTGCTCTAACAAGGCCACCCACAGAATTTTGTTCACATAAATTTTCTGAAACGGAAAGTATGTTCCAAAGCTCTTTATTAAATTACCTTTAGTTAGTGCTGGTAGTGCTTCTAGCTCTCTATAAATGCTAGTTTAGAATGAACCTATCTCTTTATTTAAGTTTTTTTATGATTTTTAATTTACCGAGCGTGATCGTAGATACAGTTTATGATAAAAGCAGTTAATGATTATATATTTTTTTTAAATATTTTTATACGAAATATTCAAATTTCATTGCTTTTTTGTAACCAATTATTTTTATAAAATATTGTCACTTTATTTTCTAGTGAAGTTAAGAAAGTAAACAAATCCTCTTGAATAAATTATTTTCAAAATTACAAAAAGTTAATCTACTTTAAATATTGCTGACAGTACGTATACTATTATCAGTCCTTAAACGGCCATGACTGAATACGGGCCTTATTGTGGTGGTTATTATAGGAGGAAGCCTTACTAAAATAACCACTACAATGAGCGGTTATAAGGATACAACCCATCCTTTAACCATAATCCCTATATTATATTTTACGGCGCCCAAGAGTGGAGAGGCGGGAGCGGGAGACGGACCGCATGATACCCAAGTTAACTTTTTAATATAAGTATACTATGATAACTGACACTCTTATTACAACGTAAATAAATTGTTCCGCGCGGGAACTGAATCTACGACCGTAATCTAGGAAACCAAATACTCATTCACTACGCCTATCGGGCTGATATATTATGAAGTAACAGAGTAACCTCATATCTCGTAAAATATTTAGCCATTGACACGATACATTGTGGTCGTGTGAAATCTATAAATATTTAACAAAAATCGATCGGGAAAGTTATTGTTATTTTAACAACTCTATCACCGGTTGTAACACGTTTACTTATATAAAACGAACTTGTTGATATAAAATCAAACGAAATATCCTTCAAAATAAATAATTATTTTTATAATTTTAAACTGTCTGTGTGTGCGTAAATATAATAAGTGTATATATAGTAATTACTTAGTAAAATGAAACTACATAATATTAGGATGTTATCGATATCAGACCAAAAACATTGCGTCTGCTCTCCTCACAAAAATAATCAAAATACTGATATTTGGTAAAGACCTAAAAGCATAACCTATTTCGGCCCAAAAAATATTCGACCTTACTGCGTAAATACTATAATTTTCTAAATTTTGGAAGACATCCAGGCATAATACAGCGCAGCAAAAGACCTTTTGGCCCATAAATGACCTAACCCCAGCCAAATGTCATGGCAGAACACATACTAAACTTTTACAGAAATTTTACCAACATTCTAAGCCATACACAACACACTGAGAGACGACAAACGAACACAGCACGTGTGTCTTCGACACTAATGTGTGTCGTAAGTTGGCGCTGCTGGAAGCTCGCCACACCGCGCTGTTCGGCACAGTGACCGCGGATTGACGAACATTATGCCCACGTCACACTGTACCTACTTGATCTGTATGAGTACGTATACATGCGCAATAATAAAGCTAAATGTAATAGGACCGTTTTTTAACCTTAGTCGATTTGATAACTGAACTTTATTACGTCAAGTGTATTAGGGAGTTCTGTGGGTAAAAGAACTTCGTTACAGTCGCGTTTACTCGTCACAAGTAGCTAGCCGGCTGGATGTATAATAAAACGTAAAAATCGTAGGGAAAATTATAAACACTTGAATTATAAACAATTTGAAAATAGCTAGTTTGTTAAATTATCTCCTATATATTAAATCAGCTGGTTGGGCCATTAGACTGTGCCATGTTACCAATATTTTTACCATGACAATACCCGTGTGACGGGGCCTTAACTTTACAGCAATGGCACATTATTTTGCTGCATTTACGTTATATCTCAGATGACATTTGAAAGCTTATCCAATTTAATTTACATAAATAAATGATCCACTTTTTATTTGACCCCTTCGTTGTTTAAGCGATACAAGCAGGCAGAATTAATTTAATAAATTTAAAACTATGTCATGCTTTTAATTTGGAGGAATTAAAACTACGTATAGACCATCAATATTTTGAAGTAAGTATCTACTATCGATTTTTACAATCTACCTGTAATATTTCAATACAACGAAAATGCCATGTAACCCAACTTTATTTTTATAAGAATTTGATTTTTATTTTCAAAAGAAACGTAAATAAAATGCAAAATCCAACCGTTCGGTGGACAGGACAGGCGAATAAATAAAATAAATTCAAGAGATTGACGGCCGCGTTAAGCTAAACCCCAGTGCTGAGGCTCGGCGTGATAAACCCACAGTTGGGAACATTTTGATGCTGAAAAACCTGCACTGTGTTACATAATAGCAGAAATACTTTGCGTTCTTTTAAACTTTTATTAATACCTATTACTTATTTAAACATATACCTTGAACCAAAGCTATGTTTAAGTGACAAAGTTAAATTTTAGTTATTATGAGAATAGAAAACAGGCCCTTCCCCGGCATTGTGACATTACTGGGATGTATTCATTTATGAAAACAAATGGGATGACATGTAATCGGTGTCTTGGTTTCTGCAATTTTTCAAAACCTTTTGTTAACATGATAAAAAAATAATAAGATATTCTGAATAAATCTGCGTATTCAATTCGCATGCGTAACAATCTATCCTAAAACCAGTTAGAAACTAGAAATAGTACCAGACTTTTGAGTAACGCCTCGTAATTGAAACAAGGCCAGACACATCAAACTATCAGTTAGATACTCAAATTCAAACAATGTTATGTTGAGCAAGCGAGCATCTATAAATTGGTGCCTTGGAGACAACTGCTAAATGTATGTACACAGGTAATAACTATTGCCCGGAGTTTGCTCCAGTTGAGAAATCAAGAGACAATAGTTGCAATATTGCAGTATGAATACTAGATATAGACCTACTAGAATTAACTGTCAAATGAAATGTGATCAGACGCGCCCAGTGTCCGCACTGAAATTATTAAGGTATGCCTTTACTTCTTATGTCTTGTTGATAGGGTATCACATCGGTATATGGGTGATCATATTGTGGAGGCTCTAGAAGATTTTCTTTGCAGCTAATTTGAATATATGAGATAATTTAACAAACTAGCTATTTTTAAATTGGAACCGTTTTGATAACTTTTCTCGTTTTGCGAGTGGAATCTTATCTACGATTTATTCAGCTAATGTAAAAAGGCCATTAATAAGGTAAAATATATTTTTGTTGCCTAAGCAAAAGTAATTAGAGAGTCTGCGTGAGTTCGAATTATATGAGCGCTCTATATCAAGTCTTCATACTCAAACCCACGAGAGAAACACAAGAGCTAATTGTAATCGTGCTCAGGTGACATTTGTACGAACATGTTCGAAGTCGACTACCTCCGCCCATTGCACGTTAGTTTCTCGCAAATGCATTAGTTTGGAAAACATGCATTTCGAAAAGTATCAAAGTAATGCGTGTACAGTCACATGCAATATAATTGAAGTATGGATGGAACGTCAATCTCATCCATTAGTTGGGACAAACATTTAGTATGGGTGATTTTAAATTTAGCGGATGTCCTAATAGTCAACATCAAAAATAAACGATGATCCGTCAGTAACTCAGAATACAAAACTGGTAAACCATGTGTTCCGTTTCAATTTACTGAATAATTCAGCCAGCTTAAAATTCATCACTTTTTATGTTAACTGTACAATGTGCGAGTACATGTTAGAGATAGGCTAAAAACATTCTCACGGAATACCAAATCAACTACTAAGTCATCAATTAATTTGGAGTCGCATCAATAATATTTATAGCATATACTAATCGGTTCATAACGGGACACCCATTAATTCATTTCAGTTTGTAAGTAATGCATAGTTCATTTTGAGTAAGGTTGTATATGAATAGGATAAGCATATTTACTTACATAACAAAATCCAGATGGCTCTAATGAAGACAACGGTACTTACCTGAAAAGAGAAATGAATAATTTAGTATAAAATATTCGCCTTGAAATTTCAACTTTCAGGCTATACACTTCGCTACAAGTTAGTAAAGAGTAACTTTATTTAAAGTTGTTTAAAGCGCTTTTCCCTAACAAGGATAGATTTATTTCTTTAAAATAAAAGCACCCACTACATCAAGGGGTTTTTTAAAATTTGATTTTGTGAACAGAATATAATAAATAACGACACTCAAAAACCTCTTCTCTTTGAAAATCACTCTGAGATCCTTTAATTAAAACGGAATCTTCACAATATACGGGTCATTATAAAAATAAGAGATAGTGAAGTGCCCTACAATTAAGAGGCTTTAGTTTTTGTAACAGTCGGCTCCCTACTTCCCGAAGTCTCGAAAAAAGGAAATAATGAGAGGAAATCTCGCCAGAGGAGTCATCGATACCAGGCCGCAGATTACTAACGATGCTCTACGGCCTCATTAAAAAGGCCAATGCGTCGGAATATTTCATTTACGAACCCGTAAAACCTCATCTCTGGGTTTTGCGTAATTTTTTTGCGTAATTTCGAAAACCCGTATTGTTATTAATTCCTAGGTATCCATGACCAGTATATTTTTCATTATTTCGGCATAATAATTTGTAAAAAAAAGACTTATTATTTTTAAAACACCGGGCTGCTATTGAGAATTTATCAAACCTCGCTAGGCAAATGATGTAAAACAAGTTGTAAGTCTACAAATCACGTCGTAACACAAAACAGTTAATATTTTTCTTTATTTCTGTGACACGTTATTATATATTTTTATATTTACAATATTTTAATACCTTCCACCTAAAAGAATGCCAATAAAACAATTCTCACGCACAAAGCAATCAAAACAACTTCCCTCAACTCAATTCCAATCACCCAGCCAGTACCACAAATGAAATTTTTCCCTCCGACACAATCCTTGGAACGGCACGTGGTGTCGACTGCCTGGCCCTCGGGAACTGTCGCTTGTATTTTAAATCACACCATCTCTCTGAGGATATGTCACAATCGGACGGAAAATAACTTGAAATGTACATGGTAATAGGACCATTTTGAGAGGATTCGCTTTTTTGTTTTGGCGTGTATTTGGTAAATTGTGGCTGAGAATTTTTGTCTTTGAGATAAAAATATTACTTACCGTTTTACCCTAGGATTTCTCCATTATATTGAGTAATGTTGACAAATTTCACATGCACTGCACAGAGACCGGAATAACTATGTAGACGGATTAAATATTTAAATATTTGTTTTAATAGAATACTGTGAGTTGTTTAAGTAAATATTTTGCCTGTTATTATAATATGGCGGAATTACCACATTTTATGCCAATAAAAAATATAAATATTATAACTATTTGATTATTGACCTTATTTTTAGACAAAAAAAAGGGAATGTCAGAAGATCGTCTTAGGGACGGAGTGTAGGATTTGGAGAAGACAAAAACTTTTCTAGAAATAAACTACTGTTTCAATCATCAGTCAATAAAATCCACGATAATGTGTTTTTTAATGATAATAGTACCTATAAAAGTTACTTATTAATTGTAGCGGTTATTCGATAGGTACCTACCTCAAGTACAGCAGTTCAGGTTTCCGAATTTGGAAGGTATTTTATTGTGTGTCAGTCTGTATAAAACGTCACGTCGTTTTGACGTTAGTTTATTTACTTTGTTGGAAAAAATTGTCGGCAAGCCTGCAACCTGCAAGCGGATACAAAAAAATATGTACCGTATGCCGACTGCCTCACTGGTCTAGTGGTTGCTAGCTTCAATTCCCCGGTTGGGCAAAGTGTTATTGGGTTTTTCTGTATGGAAATTCTCAATAGCACACGGAGTATGGAACTGTGCCCGGTAGGTAGCAATAGGCTCGCGTCCTATTACATAGGATATAATAAAGTTAAATGCGCGCGCATGATATTTTCATACATTTTTGGACTGGTTGAGGAAACCTCGGAATAAGGGTACTGGTTTATAGTTCGTCATATCTTGGCCTATAGCGAATCCTGTGGCACAAGTTTAGATTAATCATTTGGCACAACACTATTTTATATATAGACATAATAATAATATATTAGTTTCGTTCCAATGGATCTGGAATTTATTCCTTTGTGCGGTATACTCGAAGTGAATAATTTAATCGCTATTCTTTTCTGATTGGTCGCTTTATTGGAATAAAAAGAAAAACAAAAACGCGGGATACGAACATTTTTATTTAATTCCAATATTGTTTCATTTTAGTTATTATGTGTCTGTTATTTTTTTCTATATTTTATACATTATCTTCAAATAATTCATCAAATTAAGAAGACATATTAATTTATTCGTTCTACACTATTATTAAGACCTTGCAAATTAGTGTTCATTAAATATTCAAGCAGTCAGAATTGTCAAAAACTTTCGTAGTCAACTTAGACACGTTTTACAGTGTAATGGAGTTTGTGAATATCGACTCAAGGACACAGATGCTTTCGCATACAAATGTGTTAGCAATTAAACTCTATGAAAACATGTAATACAGCCACGAGGAAAATGCCGCGTCAACGAAAATGAGCAACAATAGTTTTTTTTTTTATTAATGTTCAGAGAACTTGAATTATTTTTGTTAACATGTAATTATACAAGGTTACGGACAGTTAGGGATAAAAAAATTATTGCCTGGTAGTGTATAACACGCTTCTAAACTTAGTAGTTATACCTAAGTTATTTATTTCAGTATTTAATTTAACTAAATGTAAGCAAACTTATTTTAAAGCATTAAATAAATAATAAATTCAACCCATTACTGTCCCACTGCTGGGCAAGGGTCTCTTCTCAGAATGAGAAGGGTTAGGCCTTAGTCCACTACGCCGGCCCGGTGCGGGTTGGTGGAACACACTCCGTCAAGAACTTTATGGAGCCCTCTCAGGTGTGCAGGTTTCCTCACGATGTTTTCCTTCACCGTAAAAGCAAGAGATAATCCAATTCTGATCCGCACATGATTCCGAAAAGTCAGAGGTGCGGGCCGGGTTTGAACTCAGACTCTCTTGCATGAAAGGCAAGCGTTCAACCGCTAAGTATCACTGCTAGATAAATACTTACTGCTAAATAAATAATAATAATCATAATTGTCTTTTGTGACTGTAGCAGTTAAAAAAGGAGCAACGGGCGTCTGTGTCAGGCTTTAAGCTCAAGCTTTGTTGAGTAAACATTGAAGATGATAGTCGTAACAAGATATTACTGTTTATTCTCACGTTAGAATAGCATTCGTAACGCGGGAAACGTGTTTTGATAGCAAATCCGATACAATCCAAATACATTGCCTGTTTTATTTACATATCAATGGACCTGCTTTTAAGCTGCTAACGTCTAACGTCTGGGAGGGTGACCTACGCTCACCACAGACACAGCCACCATTTTGAAACTTTGCACTTAACAACTTTTTATTCTGTTCTTTTTTGTGAACCTTTGACTTTTAGACTCCAGGTAACTTTGCCATTACATGCAGTCAGCTATGTCCGATATGTGACATACTATATAATACCAACACACCATCATTAGCTCGCCCATCTATCATAGCCTTCAAACCATTTATTAAAGCGTAAGCAACCCTCTTTTGTTTTTCATACATTGCCTAGCTTCTTTGTTATACGTAATATTAAACGAAAACACGCTTTAGGTAATATTTGCTACCGTTATACCGATTATATTAACAAAGTCTTCAACTAATTAAATCATTACCGTCGTTTTCAATACACACAAGTAACAATTTAATCGCATTACCTACTTACGCGCCGTAAAATATTATACGCGACAGTATATAATAATTTTATGGGAATTTACGCCGTAGAATATTGTTAGAAGATTTGTTTACTTAAGGGGAAAATTTGTGATACTTGGATTCACAGCCGAAGTAGTAACAAGGTTTACAAGTTTCGCCATTGTAACTATTCCAAAGATAAAACGATTTCAAAATTGTAATCTTAAGTTTGTGTGTGTTTGTGATCGTGTTGTTCTGTGTTCTCTTTTTAGGGTTACTATTGGATTTTAGGGGGAGTGTCCTTATGATATCAACGTTTTCGATATTACGTATAATTTTATAATAAAGGTAAGAGAGAGATTTTTAATATATTCCTTGCAGTACAGAAACACATAAATCTAAATTAAACAACTTACAATATTATCTATCGCATTTAGTTTGTGATTACAATATTTTCGCTTCGAGCCTAGAATAAATATATTCGCTAACTTGCTAATGATTAGGTACGTAAATAAGATCAAAGAAACGCTAGGGAAAAAATCTATAAACCAGTTATAAGTATATTTGATGACACGGTTGGCGCAGTGGCTAAGCCATTAGCTTTCTGCGCTACGTGTCGCGGGTTCGATCCCCGCACGGAAAAAATATTTGTATGATCTACAGATAGTTGTTTCGGGTCTGGTTGTTTGTGCATGTGACATGTATGTGTGTAAACTGTACCCACGATACAGGAGATATCCTAGTGTGGGGCAATGTTTAAAAAAAAAAAAAAAAAAGTACGTAAGTAAAAAAACTGCTGTTAAAATATTAAACTCTGTATTGATCGCAACGAACTCCCAAATACAATTAATTCAAATAATAAGGCCCATCATTTAATTGTGTGACACACTGACGTCCTTTTTCAAATATTTGTTATTTTATTGCTCACCAGCATCCATACCAAAGATTGTATCCTTTTATATAAAACCTCTACAGTACCTTCTAGACTAAATTAATAATATTCACTATAAATACACTTTTATTTTTGCGAATATTTATCATTAAATTTTACCTTTACTGATACCGAGACATTACCATTAGCGTTATAACTGGAATCAATTTCAAGCGGTATGTTTCAAATGTTAATCAAACCAATTAGGACTAGGAATAATTACCATGAGTTACAACACGATTGGGATCTGAATCCCATTCTAATGGGGGCTTTCACCATTATTACAACATAACGATTGTGTTCCAAGCATTGCCATTATTTGGTAGCATTAAAGCTTTGCATATACAAATCGACTGTTTGAACATACTGATGAACACGATTTATGCTGCTATTTAATGAATAAAAAATATAAATTAAATAAACATAGCGTCACATCTGTATTCCCCAAAGGGTTAAGCAGAGGAGTACTATTGTACACCCACATTTTGCGAATGCCGTTCAGCGCAAGCTCTGGGGTAGAGCGAGTGGAGCGGTCGCTCTAGGCGCCAGGTGGCAAGGGACGCCAAAATGCCAAATGCGAAAAGCCATTTCGAAGCGAAAAGTAAATTTGTAATGGCGCCTTTTGAGGGGCACGGAACTACACGACTGCTTATGTTAATGAAGCAGCCGTGTAATAATTGGAGCTACTTAATTTAAATTCAATATGTGATGACTTTTGAAATAGAGTTGATTTTTGAAAAAGTTGGTAAGAAATACAATTTATGTGATGTGCATGCGTCGATCAAAGGGCGCCGAAAGAGGATTTCCCTATACTCTGATCAAGGGCTAGAGCTGACGCTGATGCCGTTATTGAGTCCCATGTAATAGGGAGCGAGCCTATTGCCATCTACCGGGCACCGTGCTGCTGCT
Source organism: Shargacucullia verbasci (assembly GCA_947562105.1). Taxonomy (NCBI): domain Eukaryota; kingdom Metazoa; phylum Arthropoda; class Insecta; order Lepidoptera; family Noctuidae; genus Shargacucullia; species Shargacucullia verbasci. The sequence goes on along the minus strand of OX387297.1, from coordinate 4,911,590 downwards.
AAGAATTTCCATACAGAAAAACCCAATAACACTTTGCCCGACTCGGTAATCGAACCCAAAACCTCACGCTCAGGAGTCGCGCTTGCGATCACTAGACCAACGACGCCGTTATAAAAAAAAACACGCGTAAATCGCGAAATAAACTTTAAAGTAATTATTTTATTAAGATTCGCAATGCTACAACACTAGCACGGGCAACTGCATTTGGCTGGATGTGAATGTCCTTTGATAAGTCCGGAAGGTGTGCTCCGTACTTCAAACTGAACTTAGAATAGCCAAAACTACGAATTTCCACTATAAGTGTTATTATTTATAAGCTACTGATGACAAGAGTTGATTGGTAAAGACAAGAGTTAATCGGTTAAGCAATCGATATATTACTATATTCGCTTTTGCCTGCGACTTTGTACGCGTCGAATTTAGAATCTGATATTTTCCTGCGGTAAAATGGAGCCTATATTTTAAGTTAGCCCTCTAGCAATACATAGGTGAAAACTGCATTCAATTCCATGCAGTAGTTTTTGCGTGATGCGTATACAAACATACAGACAAAAATTCTAAAAACTGTTATATGTTTTTCTCCAATATCTATAATGTACATCGGCCTATTATAATTTTATTATATGTATAGATTTCGAAACACGTTATATAAATATTAACCACCTCATTGGTCTAATGGTAGCTAGCGCTGCTGCTGACCGTAAGACCCTGGGTTTGATTCTCGAGCCGGAATAATCGGTACTAGATTTTTCTTCCCGAATTTTTGCTCGGTATATGACAACGGACTCGCCCTCTATTACATGTATTAATATACCTCCGCCTAACCCTTTGGGAACATAGGCGTGATGCTACATGTTTTGTGTTGTATAATTATTTATAGTCGTAGTTTCACATTCTGTTGCTGGACAACATGTCATTTTGACTCATAACTATAGTATGTATGTTTGCGCATCCCCACATCGCGTGCATACCACACCTAATATGCATAAAATATAATGCATATTAACACAGAAAACTTAAACAAAACTACGAACATAATATAATGGCGCCATTAACGACGCAGTGGTTAAGCACTTTGTCACTTTTATACGCTAACTGTTGCGGGTTCGATTACCGTATGAAATAAATATTTAGACGGTAATGGTGGCACAGTGGTTGAGCAATCAACTGCTATGCTACGTGTCGCAGATTTGGTTTCCGGACGGAACAAATATTGGTGACAACAGATTGTTGTTCCAGTTGTTGGTGTTTGTGCATGTGCAGATTTTTGTTTGTACACGCAAATATTATATAAATGTTTGAGTTTGATAAATGAAATAATAATATATTCAAAAAACGGGAGGGCAACGTTTTTTCAAAAAACAAAAGATTTGACATTTGTTTGGCCACCAGAAAAATAGTTAATTCTAGTATAGGTGTGTGAGATGTATGTTTCTAAACTACATACACGATAGAGAAGAAATTATACAGTGAGGCAACGTTTTAAAATTAAACTTAATACAAACTTGCTATATTACATATTCGCGACTGTACAGTCTCTCGGGAAATTTTAATTTTATAAATTAAAAACTTCCTGGCTAGACGTCGTGAATAAAATATCATCTACATGATATTCTGAATATTTTTTTTAATACGGCGCCTGCGGGCTTGCTTCCGGAATCCAGTTGAATTAACTTCGCTTCTATTCTCTTGGATTGTACGGTATATTTTATTTTGTGTGAATCAGACAGACGGATAATTTGTTTTGGAAACAGAACAATGCATATCATATAAACAATATTAAAGAGGTTACACCCACACACTCTATTATATTATGGCCGTGTGTGTATACTGGGTGAAAATATAATAATACATTTTTTTTATTGTAAAATAACGTTGCCCCGCTCTAGGATTTCTCCTGTATCGTGGGTACAGTTTAAAAACATACATGTCACATACACACACAACCAGACCCGACACAACTATCTGCAGATCATACAAATATTTGTTCCTTGCGGGGATCGAACCCGCGACAGCGTAGCGCAGAAAGCTAATCGTTTAGCCACTGCCCCAACCGTGTCGTCAATTTGCAGGCGATTATTTTCTTTACATATAAGGCTTACATAATTTTTGACAGCTGACACTAGCTGATATTCAAAATAAATGTCTCCAATTAAATTTCATGAAAACTTCCAAAAAAGGGTTTACTAAAATCAATTTTTTGAACATATCTAATTTCCGCAAATTTCACATCACAGTTTCGTTTTAAGGGTAATTATTTTAATTTCATAAATTAATATAATTATCGCCTGTAAATATTTATCATTTCAACCCTGTATACGTAATATTCACGTCGCCATATTGGAGTTACAGACAGACACTACTGTTTTATTCATATAGACTACAATACCAACTCGATAGCGTTGTATGCACGCATGTATGTTCCTTTGAATAACTTTAAAATTTTCCACAACGGTATACCAACACTGTATTATACATGAAATCATGTATATGCACACTATGTGATAGAAGTTGAGTTCGTCAACCTTTTAGCGTATTCAAAAATAAAATGAGAATATGGTAGACCAAAAAATAATAAGTAAGAACGAGATATAGTCGCACAAAAATGTTATTCATCATAATCATCATTTTCCTGCCTTCATCGCGAGAAATGTTTATTACTTCATTTCATTCTTAATTGACAGTATTGAGTCTAAATACTCGAATTGATTACATGACGACTATCACTTTTGTTTGTGTTATTTTTTTAATAGAAATATTTTTTGAAATAGATTTGATTAGAGAATGGCATGGAATGGTATTTAAATTCGATTTCAAATAAAAGACAACCTCCCTATTGCTAAACTATTATTTTTACATTTATGTAGAGGAATCGAAAACATCGAGGGATATAATCGCATTTTGTATTAACACTTGTTGTCCCGCTACTGGGCAGCCGCCAATTCTCGGTGATCGGATCAATGTCACGCCAGTTTTTTTTTATTTAAGCCTGCTTCGGCGACAACGACCTTAATCTGCGTGATGATCCTGGCCCATCTTTCCTGGTGTAATCTACAAATGTGACTAGCCCAGTCCAATTTCAACAATTTAGCTAATCTAAGGCCCTATTGCATCTGCGGTACCTACCTGTCCATTATAAAATAATATTTAAGAAATAATCAACATTTCTTCCATTCAATTATCTCCGCAGGTTTACGGAATATTTCAGTAAAAGTGTAATGCACTAAAGAAGACGGTTAATTATAACGTTTAAATTAAAACTGCCGTTTGAATAAAAACGCCAGACTGCAACAAAGAACGCGTCGTCCGTGGTGTTTTTATTTAAAATACGAGAGCTTGGCCCGAATTCCTCGGATTTCAGACGTGTAATAATGCACGTTTGTGGTAAGGATCTTGCCAGACGATACTGTAGACTAAAAACTATGTTAAAATTTGAGCAATTATAAATGTTAAAATGTTAACGTGAAAAGCCCTTTGTTTAGTCTATTCTTTGTTTGTACTCGAGAATTATGGAAATCACAAAGCGATATTATTATAAAATTGACACATTATCATGTATGATATATCTCTTTGCCTGACCCGTGAAATTAACCCAAGCCCTCACACTCAGCAGTCAGCACTTGAGACCACTAGACCAATAAAGAAGTCTATAAATAGTCTTTAAATAAAATAAACAAGATAATATTTCAATCCATAGTGCTACATATTTAGAACGTATATAAAAGCGCCTAAAATGTAATCTAGAAATAAAATTAATAATATTATTTGGATATAAGCGAAGCCATAAATAAATATCTAAACATTTTGTAATGCAAATTCACCTGTATACTAAGCTACAACTTGATATTCAAATTATTTCTTCTTCAGTTAAGCTACAAAGAACAATTTTGCATTTCAATCGAATTTGCAAGTTAGAATTTACATTTATGAAGTGTATTAAGAATTTCGAACTTACTATGTTATAAGAAAACAGGTATGTGTGAATCGTATAGGTTTAATTTAAGAGCAAATTATAACAATTATTTAAACCGCGCATTTTTTCGGGCAACATGTAGTATCATCTAGCGTCCTAAAGCAATTGTGAACGTCGAAAGTAATTCTTCGTTCCCTCGGGAACAATACTTTTTCTGGATGAAAGGTACCCTATGTCCTTTTCTGTACCCCTGACAACGTATATGCAAAATTTCATGGTGATCGGTTCAGTGGTTTAGCCGTGAAAAGGTAACAAACAAACAAACAAACTTACTTTCGCATTTATAATATTAGTTAGGATAGACCGATTAATATAGCAATAATGAGTGACACAATGGTACAATCATAATCACAGCAGTTTTACCTATGATATCTATATGACAAAATATATTGGTGCTATTCCAGAATATAAAAATAAGGAACGATCTACTATATTCGTAAAACCACAGGGCTTAAATATTGGCTAAACGGTTCAAATAAAAACATGTTTTTAGTTCGTGTTTTAAACTTTATTTTATTCTGTTCCAACCAGGGAGTCCGTATACATTGTACAGAATAAAAACGTTTTAAAATGTACACAGGCGGTGTTGAACCGCAACTAACGCAAATACTATGTGATTGCTTACCTATTGCTCTACGTGCTACAGGCGTAGCGCGTAGTCGTAGCACTAGCTACGCGCTACGATTAATCAAATTTATTAAGATTCCTAGCGCAATAGACGCTTTCTTGTTTATATGATTGGCGTCGTGATTACGTAAAACTTTGAAGCTACGGCGACCAACAAACAGTCTATCCCTTTCTCGCTAATATATGTTTTCATAAGTGGATACGGAATAGTATGATTTATTAGGGACAGTAATTGTCACATTGTTCTTACGAAACCCTATCTTGAATACAAGCAAAACTTAGCGCTAGCATCGCGATGATATCAATTTCATGACGCAAGCTTGCTTCTGCAAACGTAATAAGTTAAGCTGAGCAGAAGTGACGTTTACAAAATTTTAAATTACCTTATAAAAGTATAACATAATTTTTGATATCCGTAGAAATCTAAAAGTTCGTCTGACAACGGAAGGTAGATATCTATAATCCACATTATGGGCAGGAATCTTTGTCCAGACTGGTTCAAACGGTGACCAGACCACAAGGGACATTTGTAACCTAACCTTACTATAAATATATTTTCGGAATACATTTTGTTTGTACTACATATTTGTCCCACAGTCGATATTCGCATTTTCTGCTTTCAGCTAAAGGAACATCGTTTTTACCGATAAATGTCCGGTATAACCCTTCGCTTCCACCAGCGCGAAGGTCTAAGATTCTTGAGGATTTCAGAACGAAACGCGCTAGAGAAAATTTGTAAGAGGAACTTAACATAACATAGCATCACGCCTGTATCCCCGAAAGGTGAGACAGAACTTTGTGCATCCACATTTTGTCGATGCCGTTATTAAGTACCATATAATATTGGGCTATTGCCACTAACCAGGCACAGAGTTGCTACTGAGAATTTCTATACAGAAATACACAGTATAGAAATCTTCTATATATATATATAAATCACAAAAATTGTTTCTACCTATGTCCGCTATAGACTTTGAAACCATCCAACCCATGTGCCCCAAACCGGTTACATTAGAAAGGCAATAATGCGAAGATGGTTTTAGACCACTAAAACAATTCATTCTTTTTTTAGCGTAGTAGCACACGCCGGGTATCCGTTAGTTCTAAATAAAGTAATATATATAAAATAAATAAAACTTTCCGACCCGGGAATCGAGCCCAGGACTACACGCTCAGCATTCACGCGTGGTCGCAAGACCACTAGACCAAAAAGGTAGCAAATAACTTATAGTTTGCTTTTTTAACAGAGAAAGGCTGCTTCTAACAACCATTTAATTGTTCAGATGATTGAACTGATCCTAAATTCCGTATTGAACTGGCCATTGTGGATTTACGGTTTAACACGTAATGACTTCCGTCTGAGTTCTCCCGTTTACGGATTATGATGTACGTTTGAAATAATGCATTCCTTTCTGTTCTTTGAAATATTATCGACAAATGCTGCCTATATCCATATGTGTTGTAAATTATTGCTCCATGTTAAAAGATATATATGACGGAGAGAGGTGTGGGCGTTCTTGATCTTCCATGGTGAAATCAAACAAAATACGAACTTCGATACACTCTTTGATTTAATGCGAACAATTTCTAATAAGTTACAATCACAAATAATCACACACGGCTCAGATGGAAACCGATTACTTCCGGAACGTGGTGAAGTCGGTCGTATGTCGGACACACCCGCTCGGCTCGACGTTCGTTCAAAAAGTGACGTTTGTTTCAAACGTCACTCGTTGCTTGTCAAAACCGTAGAGTTGCCAACACACAAATCGAATACACCCAAGTCGATATCGATTATCAACTTGACGTTCCGATTTTGCTCTCTGCGATACGGCCATCTTGACACGTCACACGTCCCAGTGTGATGAGCCTGAAAAGAACAAATTCCATCTGCAATATCAAAGCATCTCTACTCGGCCTATCCTGACTAAACGAGTCAGAACAGGGCTTCAAACAAACTCTCATAGTAATTCAAAGTTTATTCTCAAATAATTAAGCTTACATCATTACTAGGGATAATTACAAACTACTTCTAACTATAAACTGACCACTGACCATTATTTACTCAACCACATACTTCAAGAAACTATCCAAGACTCTACTCGCTCTATTAAATCACTCATATCGACGTTATCGATCACGGTCGTCTCTATCGCCTAATTCGAGCAATAGGACTCATGCCACTTCACAAAGTGACGATCTCTCAAAAGCGGTCGTCGCTATTGCCTAATTCGAGCAATAGGACTCATGCCACCTTTGCAAGGTGACGATATCTCAGAACCGGTCGCCACTATCGCCTAAATCGAGCGATAGCAGCTCATGCCACTTTCACAAAGTGACGATAATCTTGCCACCCTCACCAAGTGACGATCATCACGTTGCCTCACCAGAGCAAACAAATTACAACTTAGTTACTTGATTGGATAGTGGTTAATGGGCTCACACTTTCCTCTACATCACTAGTCTCCGAGTCTACAGACATTTCATGGTCGGGCATCTTTCTCAAACGATCGTGCGCGTACTTATAAGTGCGCTTAGAATTCAATGCCTTCAAAGTATATCGATCGTTCTCTAACACTTCGATAACTTTAAACGGTCCCTTATACTTAGGGTCCAGCTTTGTCTGATTTCGTTCCTCGTTTTGTAAAAGAACGAAATCACCGACAGAAAACGGAACGATTCTAGCTTTTGTCGCATCGAAACGAGTCTTGTCATAGTCAGAGTTTTTCTCCATATTAACAATCGCAGCCTCCCTAACTTGGTCTAAGTCAACGTCAGGCTCTATGTCCTCAGCTAACATTATCTCTAACGGTCTACTAACCCTGCCTATCAACAACTCTAACGGACTTGCCTTGGTAACACGATTTATTGTACAATTTAGCGCAAGTTGCACATCAGGGAGAGCATCCTGCCAAGATTTATTTGAAGTTTCAGAGGACGTAAGCATGTTTTTAAGCGTCGACATAACCCGCTCTACTTGCCCGTTGGCTCGTGAGCTTCCAGTAGCGATTAAATGTAATTTAATATTAACAGAGTCGCAAAAATCACGAAATTCCTGGCTAGCAAAACAACGGCCTTGGTCCGCTATAATTCGCGTAGGCGCACCAAATAATGAGACGCTATGTTTTACGGCTCTAATACTACTGGCAGTGTCGATATTTTTTGTATGGTGCAAAAGAACATACTTAGTAAAAGCGTCTATGAGAACAAAGACGTATTCCTTTGTGTCTCTTTTACCACTAAGTTTGCCAGTGGCATCTATGTGCACTGTGTGCCAGGGAACTGCTACCTTTGGGATGGGGTGCAACTCAGCCTGAATTTTGCCTGAATGCGATTTAGAAACACGACAAGTTACACAATTTTCCACAAATTTACGAACAAATTTTGTCATGTGTTCGAACCAATAGAAATCGTACATCTTTTCCAAAGTCTTTTCCCATCCCAAGTGTACCAATCCCTCATGCATACCCTGAACAATAGACCATCGTAATGATCTCGGAACAATTGGTAAACAACGTGTTCTTCCGTTGCGTTGTATTTTGCGGTATAATGTACCTGAACGCAATTCGTAAGTTTTGGAAACATCGTCATTAAGATTACCATCAGCAAGGTCACTTACTAGTTTACTTATGTCCCTATCTCGTTGTTGTTCGGCGAGAAACCAACTGTCAGAAATTTCAGCAACACAAATTTGCTTAGCCTCAACTTTATCGAAAGTTTTGTCAGGTTTTGGAGGTAAAGGGTTTCGAGATAGAAAGTCTGCATGAACCATACGCTTTCCTTCTCTGTGTACCACATCAAAGTCAAAGCTTTGCAGGAAAGCCCACCATCTGTGGACTCTCGGTGTCAAGTCGAGCTTTTTACGAGCCGACTTCAGGGAACTGCAATCCGTCACGACAACAAACTTGCGACCATGTAGAAAGTGCCTGAAGTGCTTCACTGCGTTCACGACCGCGAGAGTCTCCAACTCGTAAGAGTGGTATTTCGCCTCGGCGGACGTGGTGCGACGGCTATAGTAAGCAATTACATGAGGCACGTTATCTACTTTCTGAATAAGGATAGCGCCGTAACCAATTGCACTTGCGTCCGTATGAAGCTCGGTTTCGCGGTCGGGATCGAAAATTGACAATACCGGTTCATTCGTCAAAACGGACACAATCTGACGCCTAATCTCTTCATGTTCTGGTTTCCAATCCAGTCTACCATTTCCGGATGTCAGGGAGTATGCTTTTAGCGATAAGACCGCCATTTGTACCCTATGTGTAAAATGTATTTTCGCTTTGTAGTTTTTCCTCTGGTGTACAATAAAGAATACTCTATCTATCTATCTATCTATCTATCTATAAAGGTGCCATGACCTGGGAAAATTTGGGTACAAACTGCCTAAAATAAGAGGCTAGGCCAATAAACTGCCGCAACTGTGTAACAGTTTCTGGAGGTGGTAGAGCAGTAAGTGCCTCTATTTTCTTGGGATTAGGACGAATTTCGCCCTGACAGACTTCGAAACCAAGGTATTCGACCTTTTTCTTTAAGAAAGAACATTTTTTCCAATTAAGCGAAAATCCTTTATCAGTCAGAGTTTTAAGAACTGCCCTCAGTCTTTCAAGTGCCTTTTTTGGATCTCTAGCAATTACAAGAACGTCATCCATGTACACAACTACGAAAGTACGCGTTAGATCACCTAGAGCTTTTATTACAGCACGTTGAAAAACTGACGGTGCGTTACGTAGACCGAACGGCATAGCCAGATATTCGTACTGGGAATCCGGTGTAATGAACGAAGTACATTCGATAGAGTCAGGGTGTATGGGGATCTGATTAAATCCAGAAGCCATATCTAAAATGGTAAAGTAGTGCGCGCCATGTAATCTCGCAATCTGATCCGAAATCAGAGGGAGGGGAAACCTATCTGGTACCGTATTGTCGTTGAGCTCGCGATAATCAACGCACATTCTGTCACTCCCATCCTTCTTCTTAACCAGAAGAATGGGACTGGCAAATGGCGACGAACTGGGCCTGATAATATTTGCTGCAAGTAACTCGTCTACTTTTTCACGGACAACCCTGCGTTCCTCAGGACTCAGTCGGTAAGGACGTCGGTATACGGTCTTATTTGGATCTTTCAAGCGAATTACCATTGGTTCAGTATCAGCACGAGTAATAGGCACTCCGTTCGTAAATGAGCTTTTAAATGACTTAAGAAGCTCTACTAACTCGCTCCTAAACTCAGGGGGTACATCAGTGTCTAAGGAATCAAAGTCAATATTGGATTTAGTCACGTCACAAAAATTTACAAGACTAGTCTTAGTGAAGGTCAATTTGTCCGAGGTCATACTAATAGCTATACCTAAAGCTAGTAGTTCGCGACCTATCATAATGTCATAATGTAGACAATTATCAGGCAAAACATGAAAAACTACTTCAATCAAAATATCATCGATTTCAATTTGAGATGTGATTTGCACAGTACTAAAAATAGCAGTTTGGCCTATGCCAGTTAATGAAACACTATTATTGCAACGCTTGCCTCTAAAATGACGTGCAACTGACTCTCTAATTAGTGAGCACTCGGCTCCTGAATCGTATGTAAAATGAAACTGCTCACCAGCATGACGCAGCGTCCCAGCAGGCGCGTTAATGTGGCAGACATTCACGCGCTTCTCCTGCAAAGGCCCCGCCGTGTTGTTGGCGTTGCTCTCCTTGCCACTTCTCCGTGGACAATTCTTCGCGAAGTGGCCTGCAGCGCCGCAGCTGAAGCAGCTGGTGGACGACGAAGAAGTCTTCTCACTCGTTGGTGTCTTAAATCTACCATCTTGGTTACTCAGCCCCTTTCTGGAACGACATTGTGCCGCTTTGTGGCCAGCCTTCCCACAAACATAACATTTCACAGAAGAACCATCCGAATTCACACGAGGTTTCTTGGCATCTTGGTTACTTTCATTTGAAAATGGTGATTTTCGTTTCATAAAAGAGACAGCCTTCAGTTCTTGCTGTAACTCGTTCCTCGTGGTAATATTTTGAGTGAAAGATAATCGTTGGACACGATTTTCAAACTGCGAGATATGCGACAAAACAGTTGACACGGCAATCTGTTCCACCGAAAGGTTTTTCCACTTCGACATGATTGATGACATCAATTTAGCCGCATATGAAGCCAGACATTCACTATCTTTAGGTCTACTGTTTTGCAAATTAATCAGGAAACCAGCAGCAGTTTCAGCACTCTCATACCTGGCAGTAAACAGGTCCTTAAAGTTGCTCCATGTCATCCCGTGGAAGGATACTTGTGACAACCACACTGAGGCTTGCCCTTTAAGTGCACGACTCAAGGCTAACATAAGTGGAGCACCTTGCATATCCGGATCCGTGATACACATATCCGCAGTAGAAATCCATGCGCGAGCATCCACGTTTTCTTTATCCGGGTCAAACTCAGGTAATCTAGTATCCTTGCTAGACGTCGGTGCCTTCATGGCTTGAATTAAGGCCATAAAATTCTGATTCTGCTGCTCCATCAATCGCATCCATTTTGTGTCTTCATTGTTGGTTGTATCACGCTCGTTTTCTTCATGGTTGCATCCCACTTCTGATGACGGAGAGAGGTGTGGGCGTTCTTGATCTTCCATGGTGAAATCAAACAAAATACGAACTTCGATACACTCTTTGATTTAATGCGAACAATTTCTAATAAGTTACAATCACAAATAATCACACACGGCTCAGATGGAAACCGATTACTTCCGGAACGTGGTGAAGTCGGTCGTATGTCGGACACACCCGCTCGGCTCGACGTTCGTTCAAAAAGTGACGTTTGTTTCAAACGTCACTCGTTGCTTGTCAAAACCGTAGAGTTGCCAACACACAAATCGAATACACCCAAGTCGATATCGATTATCAACTTGACGTTCCGATTTTGCTCTCTGCGATATATATTATAAAATTACTTAATCTATTTTTTACTAAATCAAAATAGAAAAATCACCTCGTGTGTAGCGATCTCAAGGCGACGGGCCCACGTGGGGCTTGGCCTTTACTTGGTATTTAGATGGCATTGTTGTCGCACACAGCGCTATAAATATTCCATAGTATAGCGTATACTTACTATCATGATAAGTAAACAATATATCATTTAAGATATTTTTGTAACTTTAGTATAAGAATAATAAGAATAAATTTATTTACCATCATTATCCAGTCAAGTGCAGAGCGAGACAATAGAAAAATTGTGTCTCGTTGCTGTGCGCCGCGTGTGTCTTAGTGAAGCGAAAAAAATGCTTCATAATACAATAGATCTTTGCAGGTCACTAGGAGTAAAAGACTTCTAATGGTCTTATTTGACTGCATGGTTTGCACAGTGGTTAAGAGATCAACTGCTGCGCAAGTGTCACGTGTTTGTAAATGCACCCACGATACAGGAATAAAGAATAGTGTGGGGCACAGTTTAAAAAAAATGGGCCAAAAAAATATTATTATACCATTACGTCTGTATTACAAAAATGGTTAAACGAAAGTGCCCTTATTCAGTCCCCTGTAATATGGAGCGAGTCTAAATACTCAATTCTTTATTTGCGTTCAACAATGTAGTACTTAGATTAGGCTTAAAACTCAGTCTTTTGCCATATACCAGGCAATTCCAAACTCCGGCCTGCTACTGAGAATTATCTTACAGAAAAACCCAAATACTCGAACTCAGGTTTTCACATTCGTCAGCTGTACTTGGGAAAAGAGACCAATGAGGCAATTATTATTGTCCGAATTACATAATACAATATATAACATAGCATCACGCCAGTATTCCCCGAAGGGTTAGGCAGAGGTCTACTTTTATACCAATATTTCGCCAATACTGCTATCGGGTCACGTGTAATAGGGGGCGAGCCTATTGGCATATACCGGGCACAGTTCCAGAATCCATGCTGCCACTGAGAATTTCCATACAGATAACCACAATAACACTTTGCCCGACACGGGAATCGAACTCAGGACCTCACGCTCCGCAGTCGCGCTTGCGACCACTAGATCAATGAACCAGCCTACATCCCAATTATTGAGAATGAGAAAGAGTCTAACACAAAATATTATCAAGATTTCGCGATCCAAATATGTCGCATCCAGTAAAACACCGAACGTTATTACACTTTAGCATCGCACTAAGCTTCATTCATCATGAGAAAGACACTCGGTTTCGTAGCGGTTGACTTGAATGAATCGCACTTGTCTATGGCAACGGGCATACGTCACAACATGGCCGCCACACAACTGGAATCGCCCGTGGAATGGTTCGAGATAAATTGACGGGAAAAGTTCAACAATTGACTGAGATAGTGGAGCGATATTGATTACGAGTTGCGTTTTGTTAAGCTTGTTTAATAAGACATATTCATAATCTTACATTACAGGGGGTACGAGTACGAGTACGTGTAGGACCAATGTTATTGATGTGGAATATACATAGAATAGTAAAGATAAGCCAAAAATGTATAAAAATAATATGCGCGCGTCTACGATATTAGTTCATTCAAATGCGCGCGCACGATTTTTTCATACAATTTTAGCTAAATGAACAACAGTTGAGGTGGAAGACTTGTACTAGACCCCGAGATGTCTTTGTAACTGAGATATCTGCGGAATACAGTCTTCAGTTTGATTTCCAGGTTGTAACAAAAAGGCGTTAAAATTTTATGTTAAGAAATCTACAACGAAAAAGGTCTTCCATGTGGCCTAATATCATCTAATTATGGGTTTATGAAAACGCCTCTGCTTACCCTTTCGAGGAATAAAAGCTTGACATTTATTATTTTAATATAGAATGCGAGGGTTGTATAAAAATTATTTATTGCGTTGAAAAGATTATGATGACCGCATAACAATATATCAAGTACAGTAAAAGTTACGATAACTTTTTGGCGCACTGCCTAATGTGACAGTTAGATGGAATTAATATCATTGTTATAACCAATGCGTTATGATAAACTGGTGTCAGCATGCCGTTTTTATTTATCTTAACATTTTATATACCGTGGGCTTTCAACTGAAAATACTGTTGGACATAGGGTGCATTTTTTTTTTTGTAAAAATTTGCCTCACTCTATGAATAATTCCTGTATCGTGGGTGCGTCTACAAACACATATATTCACATACACAAATACTCAAACCCGACGCAACTACTTATCTGTAGATCATACAAATATTTGTTCCGTGCGGGAATCGAATCCGCGACACGCAGCGCAGCAGTCGATCTCGACCACTGTGCCAACCGTGCCGTGCTAAATGCTAGTTCATCAAGGAGAAACCAGCATTCAGTTGGATCATTTAAATTGCAATAGACCTTTTTATATCGCTCATCAACGGGCAATCTTCATGCTGATAAGCATTTTTTCACTATAAGACATATATGTTGTGGGAATTAGAATTGTCTCCGATCCCGAAATGGTAACAGGATCGATGCACAATTCGGCCTTACTATCACTAAAGAAAGGTGTGAACATTAAACCTCCGATTGTACCCTAAGCACGTATATATTTAAATTCTGAGCTACGTCAATGTAGCGTGTTAACGTTGGATTGAAAAGTTCGTACCTACGAAGATCCTGTTTAAAAACAGGAACATCGCGAATAGCATAAAGTTGTATAAAATATTTTCAGTCATAAGTAATGTTAAATATAAGTATCTCGGTCCATCCAGTACCTCGGCAGCCACGTAATAGAGGGTTGCAGGTGGGCGATACGGTAATACGGCAGGTATCAACTATTCAGAACACGCCGACATTGACTGATGGCCGGTCGGAACACAACATTCCAAGACGAGCGTAATATGGGCCGTTTAGAAGAATTGTAAAACGCTAGTAGCTCTGTTGCTGCCGTAATAACTAAATGAAAATAGTTTTCTTCAAATGAATTGCTTGAAAGTTTGATATGATTTACTCGTAAGAGTGGAGACCATTCGTCAGGTAACGAAACGGAGATGCAAGTGTCCATTCGTTGCTTACTGAATGACTGTGTTCTCAAAAGATTAGAGACAATGGGAGAAAGTTTGACAGCAACGGTTGTAGGTCATTTGCTGATAAGACTTGAAATTAATACCTTATTAGAACCTACAAGTTTTTGTTGAAATGGAGATCGAATATAGGATGTTTTGAAGCCTCGTTACCAATAGAACAAATAGGCCGCTTTTTATTTATTTTTCATTCTCTAAGTTGAACGAATATTTTTGTTTGCATTATTCATTAGTAAGAAACCACAAAAAAAAAATATACAACGAAGCCATTTAAAAATCATTACCCACGAAATTCCAATCAGTAAAGTACAGCCATTACGAAAATGTTCTGTATACCTACTTCAATTTATAACAAATATAAAAGCGCTCCTGTCATCCGAGTATATTAACGAGGAAACAATTCCATTGCTACCCTACTTCCGTAACTCCGTAATTTTTCTTCATTCCACTGCATTCATTCGCTTTCTATCTTTTTATATCTGTCTCTCTTACCCTTCGCGGCTACAAATAAACTGCCTCTGTCTGCGATGTTATGAAGCGACGAAATTGAGGGGTACGTTCTACCTTTTTGCAAATTGAGGCTCAGTTTCGAGACTGAGATTAGATAGCGTCGCGACTTTATTTTTTGAGACGTCTGCTACCGTGAGATGGTATCGTGTACATAAATATATACGACTATGTTGCCATGTAATAGTTTCTTCTTACACAGCGTTATTCATATTATTATTATTTGTGCAGTCAGCGTCAGAACTCTGATCATTGCCTAAAGTTTTATTAAAGTATAATTATGAAGTATTCCTTGGTTTTTTATTGTGTGATGTAATGTAATGTTTAGTTGAAAAAAAATAATTATATTCTTTTGTTCTTTAAATTGTATGATGTAATATAATGTTTAGTTAAAAACAATAATTATCTTCTTTGTTAAATATTTTAAAAAAGACCAAATGTTCATAGCTCTCTTTCTTATAAATATGTTTCTTTTTATTATAATAACGAAACATCCCTTAGGTTTTTTAAGACACCGACAGTAATAGATGGGGTAGCCAATTTTAGCCGGAACCCACGCGGTAAATCTGTCTTCATTACATAATTTTGTACCCCTGTCTTCTTCCTAAAGCGCTAAATCATTTTTAAATCACCTGTATTATTATCTTGTTAAACTGTAAACTGTACTTAGGTTATGGAGATGATTATATCCTTTTTAGGTAATATACTTCTCTATTATGTGCCTTTTATTACTTTTTAAGTTGTAAATTTTTAATATACTTTCTGACCTAAATAAACTGCCCAGCTACAAGACCTCTAGGTCAGCAAACAAACAACCAGTTAAAACCTACATAACAACTAATTATGTTATAATGAGGTACGTAACATTTTAGACGGGAGTCAGTCAAATATTTGTAGTTTTTGTGTACGAAAAGTTACAAAAATACAAACGGCCACCCAGCGTTCGGAGTATTCCAATGCTTGTGTTTCATTCCGTCACACGACCCGGTGTCAAATACGTAAAAATGATGGATAGTCTAGTGTAAAACGTACACAAACGTACACAGAACCTACGTTTTGTGTACCTAGGTGTTTTTATTTTTGTTTTTGTCAAATGGTTTAGAACTACTGGCTTTTTTATCTGTGAGTGGTTATGCTTGTACGCTTTTTGAGTGAATTGGGAAATAAAGATTGGTGCCGTGCTATATTTACACTTTCATCGATATAGGTGTATGTGGAGTAGTGTGTTATCCGTGTACAAAGAAAGGTCACCTGCCGCTAATTACATCAACCAAACCATTATCTGCCATTCAAAAAATATTATGTAGGTAGCTAGGTATTGGTAATTTCTGTATATATTTCACATTGTCTAAAGATATGTTGGTATGTATATATTGGTATGTCAAAGTATGAATAAGATAAAATAATACCTATTAATATGAACGACTGCCACATTGGTCTAGTGGTC
The DNA here is from genome assembly GCA_947562105.1 of Shargacucullia verbasci. Taxonomy (NCBI): domain Eukaryota; kingdom Metazoa; phylum Arthropoda; class Insecta; order Lepidoptera; family Noctuidae; genus Shargacucullia; species Shargacucullia verbasci. The sequence continues at coordinate 4,895,039 of OX387297.1, read as the reverse complement.
GCAAGGGCGAATGCTTAGCGTGAGGTCCTACGTTCGATTCCCGGGTCGGGCAAAGTGTTATTTTGTTTTTCTGTACGGAAATTTTCAGCAGCACGGAGTCTGGAACTTTACCCCGTAGATGACAATAGGATCACCCCTTATTACATGAGAAGCAATAACGGCACTGGCGAAATGTGGATGTACAATAGTACACCTCTGCCTGATCTTTCGGGGAATACAGGCGTGATGCTATGTTATATAATATGTACGAGAAAACGCCAATGTATTTATAAGCGAAATGGAATTTGTACAAATAAAAATATCCGAAACAGAATACCTCTTCCTTCACTACATCTCTACATACGAGTATTATAAAACAAAGTCCCCCGCCGCGTCTATCTGTCCGTCTGTTCGCGATAAACTCAAAAACTGAACGGATTTTCATGCGGTTTTCACCAATAGACAGAGTGATTCATGAGGAAGGTTTAGGTGTATAATTTGTTAAGGTTTTGTGTAAATCGGCTGAAATATGACAATGATTATTGAAGATGCCGGAAAAAATCATGCCAAATGGGAGCTTTATTGGCGTGCGCCGCGTAAACCGATAGAGTTATACTTATATACTTATTGAAGAAGGTTGTAGCCCGCTTTTTAACTCGAAAAAATACACAGGTACCTAATCCACGCGGGTGAAGCCGCGGGCGGAAGCTAGTAGTAAATAATTGAAGGCTCAGAGGACCCTTAAAAAAATATTCATCCAGAATAAGCCAATATAATAATTGTGATTTGTAGGCACCTCGCCTATAGGGCCAGCAATAAACATTTTTAACTGAAACGAGTCCAGTCTGGGAATATCCGGTTAAAATATGAGGCTCGCTATATAATACAAAATGAGTATATTTGACACCCTTCATAAAATCCATCGTTAATTTTCCTCACGATTATGCACGGTTAATAACATTGTGAAAATGACCAAGCTCCCCAAACGCCACTCGTCCGTTCAATCAATCACTCTTCCATTCATTCGCGTGGATCCTCCCACCTCATAACCGATTTTTGTCTTTTTTAGTTAACCAATCAAATGATGGTGCGATCGAATTGATTATCTGTTTTTTGTAGTGAATAATAAATCAAATCTTCTTTTTTTTGTTCTCTTCGCCTCTTTTGTCTTTATTTAGAGAATTTAATATTGTCAATACAAGACTGCCTCATTGTTCTAGTGGTAGCAAGCGCGACTGCGGAGCGGGAGGTTCTGGGTTAGATTCCCGGGTCGAGCAGTGTCATTTGGGTGTTTCTTGTATTTCTGTATGAATATACTCAGTAGCAGCACGGTGTCGGCATCGGCGAAATGATATGATATGATATCATGTGGATAGTATACATCTGCCTAACCCTTCGAGGAATACAGACGTGATGCTATGTTATGTTATGTTATTGTCAATATTTAAAAAGAAATAACACTGTACGACCCGCGTGTTAAACCCAAGACCTCATACTTGGCAGTCGCCTGCTACTACTAGACGAATGAGGCGATCATCATATTTCATGTATCATACATACATAAAGTCACGCCCTTTTCCCATGGGGATAGGCAGAAACTACTACACTTCATTTATCATCGGTACTAAAAGCTATCTAAGCTAATGTACAAACAAACGTGTAGATAACTTTCAAAACTTGCATCCATTTGCCACAAATTCCTGTTTGGTCCGGTTCTAATATACACTCGGGCGCGAAATTCATGAATTCTAAAATGTTATTTGCAAATTGCAATTTATTGCAGTTTCGTATTTCGTAAGCTTGTAGAGTTCAGATATGAGATTTGCTTATGTGTTTTATTCTGCAATGCTGATCTTTAACCTAGATATATATATAAAGCCGCGAGCTAAATTTCTACGTAAGGTAGAAGGTACACGACCATTTTTTTGTGTCAAAATTTACCCTCTTTAACTTTCTAATTGAGTTATTCGTCTAATGGTCGCATTTGAGCATAAATTTTTGGACTACATTCCCAGGATGGACAGTCTTATTGGGATTTTCTGATAATGTCAGTAGCAGTCCAGAATTTGAAATTGTGTTTGGCAATAGGCTTACCCCCTTTTCTATGGGGCTTAATAAAAGTGTAAAGTTGTACCTTTGCGTAACCCGGGAAATATTTACAGGCGTGATGCTATGTATGTTAATTAAATGGCATTCCTAAACTTGAAGCGCACAAACACCTAAATTGTTTGTCATATTAGACGATTAACAGCTTCTCCATGGCCAAGCATAGAAAAAGTTGCGGACGGCGGACAATATTGTTGCTATCGGGCAGTGGCGTGCGGTGCATAAAGACAAAAAGACACCGCCTACCCTACATAACTCAGATTAATATTTATTATAAGATATTTGAGGTGGCAAATCACATACATCATTATTTAATCGACAAGACGACGAACCAATACCAACATGCAAAAGGTATTTTTGGTAAGTAAGCTTTTAAAATTTTCTGCCTACCCTGTTTAAAAACTCGCACGCCGCTGCTATCGGGGGTCATGGATGAGACGGGCGCAGTAACGTAGAAACTAGCACATTCAAAGAAAGGCTTAGGCCCAGCAGTGAGCAATGTCGGGCTTTGGATGATGACGATGATGGACAAGCAGTCAGATAGTTTATCATTAATGTGTAAAGAAGTTCCTCTACTAATTTAATACCTATAAACCCACGTCTCGTGCAGTCTAGTTTTGTTTAAGTCAACGAACGCACACTAATCTAAAACCCACGGCCACGGAACCACGTCCCACAAAACAGCATAAATCGATCCAACAGTTAATAGAAACGGAGGAACATAACAACAATATGCCGCGCTCAGACTTGTCAGCAATTTGTCAGCCACATCATTGGGACCAGTAATTAAACGCTGGTCGGGCGTTCAACCGTCTTTATGGACCGTTATTTTGACGCGGTCGGTACATCGTAAACTTAATTTTTATGATCCTAGTACTGCGTGAATTTAAGGTAATGCGGGTGGAGGGTTTTTCTTTTTAATGTTTTTTTTTTTTGTATGGTTAATGTGTGTTGATAGGGATGTTTATGTTAATGTTGTAGACGGCTAGGATGAATGAAGGCTTGTGTTCAAAATAAATTTACCCACTGCTAAGTAGGCTGTGAAAGATGGTTAATTTGTCGTGTCTCTATAAATTATTTGAATTAAAAAATCTCAAGTATTACAGTTATTTCAAACTGTGTTCGGTTTTCATAGGATTATTATTTAACTAGCTTTTGTCCGCGACTTCGTACGCGTGGAATTTAGAATCTGATTTTTTCCTGCGGTTAAATGGAATCTATATTTTAGGTCAGACCTCTAGCAATACATCGGTGAAAACTGCATTCAATTCCATGCAATAGTTTTTGCGTGATGCGTGTACAAACATACAAACAGACAGCCAAAAATTCTAAAAACTGTTATTTTGGCTTCTGTTGCTCTAATAAAGACTCCCCATGTTAGTTTTTCTCCAGTATCTATAATGTACAGACGTCGGCCTGTTATAATTTTATTATATGTATAGATATATTTTTACTACTCATTCAATTTCGCTAAATACCTAATAAAAAATTAACCTACTCAGTGAACAACATCAAGTAATAGAAACATTAATTCAACATTGAAATATAATCGTACCATTAGTTATTGTACAACTACGATAAGCAGCGACTAAGCCGCGATGAAAAATGAACTGGTAAAACGAAACCGATTTTAACACTCCCGCCGATAATATCACAATGTCCGGAACACGATCCATTTATTTTATTATTTATATTTTAACTTACTGACTCCAGTTATTACGAATATAACTGATTCTTTACTTAATAAACAACGTCTCAATAGTGCGTTTTTTGGTAACAGGCGTTTGAAAGTGAAATATGAAAGTCTGTCACACAATGCACGAACGATAGCTGTCAGGAGTTTGAAATCGTACCCGATAGATGACTAAAAGCTCGCCCTCTATTACCTAAATGGCCCTCAATAGTGGCAATGGTGAAATGTAGGTGTACAACAGTACATCTCTTCTTAAGGCGTGATGCAATGTTATGTAATCAATAAAACTCTCGCTCGCTATACCAGTTCCCTTTTTCTTAACGCCAAGTGTTTCTGGTAGACTTCTTCATTGGTCTAGTGATCGCAAGCTTGAGTGCTGACCGTGAGGTCCTGGGTCCGATTTCCGTGTCAGTCAAAGTGTTATTGGGTTCTGGCAGCACGAAGTCTAGAACTGTGCCTGGTAGATGGCAATAGGCTCGCTCCCTGTTACATGAGATTCAATAACGGCATCGGCGAATTGTGGGTGTACAAATAGTACACTTGTACTCTGCCACTCTGCCTAATCCTTCGGGAAGTACAGGCGTGATGCTATACTAAGTTATGTGTTTCTGGTTTTAGGTTCGTGCCAGACGGATAAATATTGTCCAGACATAATCGAATATCGATTATACATATAATCGGTATTCGATTACACAGATAATGTCTATACAGTTACCGGCCTTGGACTGAAATTCTAACGACAAATATTTTTCTTTCTCGTGGAGCTTGTTTTAGTACAGGCAGCAACAAAAGTTTAATAAGATTTTTAATGAATAAACTTGCAAAATTTCATTACTTTTACGATAAATTTATAAATAATAACTTTACTTTATCGAATACTGTAATGTTTACTTTAAAAAAAATAGAGGAAAGTTCATCTGACTGTACCAACGCTAAAAGAAATATAAATTTGAAAAGTTCCCGACATAAGCGGCAACTTAATTATTTTACAACAATGGTCGTCATGTTTTAAGTTTAAGTAACTCTTTGTGTTTACAGCGTAATTGCTGTTCATTTTAAGCCATAATTTTAACTTGCCATAACTTACAAAGTTCAGGCAGGATGGGGTATACTCACTGAATTTTCCTCAGCTTAAGAGTTGAGGTTATTTAACTATGACCCGGGTACGTCCTAAAACTGCGGCCAGACACCGGAGGACGGGCAGCAGCGTCCTCTCACTAATCGGTGAGCCACTGCGATCCCCAAGCCGCCTGCCAAGCGTGGGGATTATGGCAACCCCCCCCCCCCCCCCCAAATGACAAAAACCATTTGCCAAAGGCCCCCAGTCCCCGGCAGCTCCTCTATCCCTGGCCTAGGTAGCGGGCCAGGTAACGGAGGAGCAGGGGGTGCGAAGAATCCCCGGAAGATGCCCCGCTACCACTTCCAACGGACTTTGGCCCTGGCAACGCATAACATCCGCACACTCAGGACTGACGAGAAGATTGTAGAGCTGGAGGAAGAATTGAGCAAGATGCGATGGGACATCTTGGGATTATCGGAAGTCCGAAGAGAGGGACAGGATACGTTAATCCTGGAGTCCGGCAACATGCTCTTCTTCCGGGAAGGCGAACGTAAATCCCAGGGTGGTGTCGGGTTTCTCGTCCACGGGTCCCTCATTAACAACGTCGTTCAGGTCGATAGTGTGTCGAGCAGGGTAGCGTACCTGATACTCAGAGTTACCGACCGGTACTTGCTGAAGGTCATCCAGGTATATGCACCGACCTCGACACATTCCGACGAGGAAGTAGAAGCTGTGTATGAGGAGATATCCGAAGCCATACACAGCTCTGAAACCTATTTCACCGTTGTTATGGGGGACTTCAACGCAAAGGTGGGCTCACGGAATGGCGATGAGTTGAGAGTGGGGTCGTCTGGATATGGGCAGCGGAACCAGAGGGGCCAGCGGCTGGTCGACTTCATGGAAAAGGAGGAACTCTTCATGATGAACTCCTTCTTCCAGAAGCGACCAACCAGGAAGTGGACGTGGATAAGCCCCGATGGTTCAACCAGAAATGAGATCGACTTCATCATGACGACCAAGAAGCGAATATTCAGTGATGTCTCTGTGATCGGGAAGGTGAAAACCGGTAGCGATCACCGCATTGTAAGAGGCACACTGAATATCAATGTCAAGCTGGAGAGGTCTCGTCTGATGAAGTCCACGCTCCGTCCTGGTCCTGTTCAGATCCAAGATCCCGAAAACTTTCAACTCGAACTGCATAATCGCTTCCAGAGCCTCGCCGAATGCGAAACTGTGGACGAGATAAACAACGAGTTGGTGGAAACTGTCCAAGCAGTGGGGTCCAACTTCTTCAAGACCTCACGCCGAAAAAAGCCTCAAAAGCTCTCTGAGGAAACCATTAAATTAATGGAAGAGCGGACCGAGATGAGACTGCAATCTTCAGCTGATATGTCGGAATATGGCAAACTCAATAGACGAATCTCGAAATCGATGCGGCACGACCTGCGCTCCTTTAATACAGCACGTATTAAGGATGCAATTGAGCGAAACCAGGGCTCAAAAGTGTTCGCAAAGAATTCGTCTATTGGGCAAAGCCAAATGACGAAGCTGAAGATCGAAGATGGCAGTACCATCTCGTCGAAGCCGGAAATTCTCAGGGAGCTTGAGAGGTTTTACGGACAGTTGTACACCTCAACACGACAACCCGCTGTCAGCACAGCTCAAGACACCAGAGCTAAGCTGATCCGACACTACACTGAGGACATCCCAGACATCAGCCTGTACGAGATTAGAATGGCTCTCAAACAGCTTAAGAACAACAAGGCGCCGGGTGATGATGGAATTACGACAGAACTTCTGCGAGCGGGTGGAAAACCGGTACTCTTAGTCCTCCAGAAGTTATTTAATTCCGTCATAGCCGAAGGTACTACGCCAGAAGCATGGCACAGGAGCGTGGTGGTGCTCTTCTTCAAAAAAGGTGATAACACCTTATTGAAGAATTATAGACCCATCTCGCTCCTGAGCCATGTGTATAAGCTGTTCTCGAGAGTCATTACGAACCGTCTCGAACGCAGGTTTGATGACTTCCAGCCTCCCGAACAAGCCGGGTTCCGTAAGGGCTTTGGCACCATAGACCACATACACACGCTCCGCCAAATTATACAGAAGACTCAGGAGTATAATCGGCCATTATGTCTAGCGTTTGTGGACTATGAGAAAGCCTTTGATTCTATCGAGACCTGGGCGGTATTGCAGTCCCTTCAGCGATGCCATATCGACTATAGGTATATCGAAGTGTTGGAGTGTTTGTATAGAAACGCCACCATGTCAATCCGATTACGGGACGAGAGCACGAAACCAATCCAATTGCAGAAAGGCGTGAGACAGGGAGATGTTATTTCTCCGAAACTGTTCACGAACGCATTGGAGGACGTTTTCAAGCTCTTGGACTGGGACGGATTTGGCATCAACATCAATGGCGAATACATCACTCACCTTCGTTTTGCCGATGATATAGTCGTAATGGCAGAGACGCTGGAGGACCTCAATACTATGCTCAACGACCTCAGTAGCGTTTCCCAACAGGTGGGTCTTAAAATGAACATGGACAAGACGAAAATTATGTCAAATGTCCATGTTGCACCCGTACCGGTCGTCGTTGGGAACGATACGCTCGAAGTTGTCGACCACTACAACTACCTTGGACAGATTGTTCAGTTAGGTAGGTCCAACTTCGAGAAAGAGGTCGCTCGAAGAATCCAACTCGGATGGGCAGCGTTCGGGAAATTGCGTGATATCTTCTCGTCCAAAATTCCACTGTGCCTGAAGACAAAGGTCTTCAACCAGTGTGTGTTGCCAGTGATGACATATGGCACTGAGACGTGGTCGTTAACTGTTGGCCTCTTAGAGAGGCTCAGAGTCACACAGCGGGCAATGGAGAGAGCTATGCTCGGAGTCTCTTTGCGCGATAAAATCCGGAACGAGGATATTCGCCAAAGAACCAAGGTCACCGACATAGCTCTCAGGATTTGCAAGCTGAAGTGGCAATGGGCAGGCCACATCGCTCGAAGAACGGACAACCGATGGGGAAGAAAGGTTCTCGAGTGGCGACCACGAACCGGAAGACGCAGCGTAGGAAGGCCTCCTACTAGGTGGACCGACGACATTGTGAGAGTCGCGGGCAACCGATGGATGCAAGTGGCGGAATGTCGTTCGATGTGGTGGTCTAAGGGGGAGGCCTTCGTTCAGCAGTGGACGTCTTCTGGCTGATGATGATGATGATGAACTATTATTATTAAATAAAGAAAAGAAAAGAGACCGTTTTTTATACCTACATGAAATGCAAGAATGCCACACAACCTTTGACTTTATATTTTCTTGGTACAAAAAAATGTACAAGTTTTACGAAAAATCCTAATCCTATCCTTTAATATTATAAATGCGAAAGTATGTTTGTTTGTTACCTTTTAACGCCGAAACTACTGAACCGATCATCATAAAATTTTGCATATTCATTGTTAGGAGTACAGAAAAGGACATAAGGTACCATTCATATATATAGATAAAAGTGTTGTTCCCGAGGGAAAGAACAATAACTTTCGACGATCACAATTCGAAAGACGCGAAAAATTCACGGGTTCGTAATCAATGTGGGCGAAGTCGCAAGCAAAAGCTAATTTAAAATACACATAAAATAGCAATTTGAAAAACCCAGTCAATGCTGCGAATCTTCTAGTATGTAAAACTGTTTTATTAGGAAAAAATGCAGTGTGTATTGGCAATTATTCATGGCTTAGAATTGACGTAACCTCTTTATAGGCTCGTTCGGTCATACATTATGTATGGAATTGGTGCTTTCACTCCCCTTACTGAATGAATGATATGTAACTACTCAAAGCTACATCAAGGAGAGTTGGCTTGCAGTGTACTAATGTATAAATAGGTAATTTTCTTCGGTTCTAGATAATTTTTCTCAGAATGAGACCCAAACACACCTCAAAACCTGGCACCATTGTAAAATACTCAGCAGATTTTTTTTTTATCCCTTTACTTTTATACTAATCGTAAGTGCGACCACCGAGCGTCTTCCTGGGTTCAATTCGATCACGGATAATGTTTTTTGACGGTAAATGGCGTTCGGCTAGTTCGACATATTCTGAAACCTCATCACATTTTTGTAAAGAAATAATACCTACGACTGTAAATAGAAGTTGCCTTTAGATTCCGGCAAGTAAACTCGATATATCCCAGATAATTTTTAAAATAAGAATCAGCAGACAATACCGCAGAAAACTGCACTACAATATTTTCATACACTGAAATACTGTAAGGTCGCCTCCACGCGAACAGTTGTTGCAGCCAGAGAGCAAAACAGAACGCTCAGACTGTTTATGATCCCCACATCAATCACTGTAGCAGACAGTCAGCTGGAGCTGAGAGCTGTCGTCAGTTTAAACCCTTTCAGTTGTACAATACATTGTGTGGCGAAAGCACTATGGTTGAAGTAACATTTTGTTTTACAAACGTAGTTGACGAGAATGCAAGGTTGTCAGGAGAATATTACGAATATTATATAGTGAAAAGAATTGCTTGTGACGAATAGTATTACGACTCATTGAAGCAGGTTTATTTAATAATTAATTATATAGCTGAAATTCGCCATTTACGATACGTAAGTAGTGTACTACTGAACTAAAAATGGATGTAATATAACATTACTGCAACTTGCTGTGTTCATATTTTTGATGAAATCATTTAGCCAATAAAAGGGATCTATAATACTCACAAAAATAGACGGATATACAAGCACCAGCCAAGTGAGTTGCTTTTGTAGGGCCGACAGTCAGACGAATTTTGAAAATTCTTAAAAAATACGACGATTACGACGCGGTTGGCGCAGTGACTAAGCGATTAGCTTTCTGCGCTACGTGTCGCGGGTTCGATCCCCGCACGGAACAAATATTTGTATAATCTACGGATAGTTGTTTCGGGTCTGGTTGTTGTGCATGTGACATGTATGTTTGTAAACTGTACCCACGATACAGAAGAAATCCTAGTGTGGGACAACGTTTTTTAAAAAAGAGATCAGAAAGAAAGATGAAAAAGAAAATACTTTTGATTGAAAGTTTAGCAAATTGAATAGAAATACTGTGTAACTTATCTTTAATACACGCTTGGCGCAGTGTCTAACTTTCTGCGCTACGTATATCAGGTTCAATCCCCGCTCGGAACATTTATTCGTATGATCAACAGATAGTTTCTGGCCTCGCCATGTGAGATGTGTTTGTAAACTTTACCCACGATAGAAGAAAAATTTGAATGTCAAAAAGAAAATGAAATAAAGATTTTTAGCTATAGTATTAAATACCGGAGCATTGTAACCATTTTCCAGTAAAGTCGGGTCACTATTTACGTTCAATGATCCGAACTAAGGTACCTATATAAAATACCTAAGGAGCAGAAGTTTCTCGCCCATAAAGACGAGTAGGCGCCGCTGGGCCCATACAATATATTAAACGCTGTTCTCACAAAATGATATCGTATCTTTGATCTGGTTCTTACAGTAGGTAATGAAGCGAAGGTTCAGAACTTGCGAGCTCATTACAATATTTCGTGTAAATCGCTTCTTCTTTCGTGTCGACGTGAGCTCTTATATGTATAGGAATTGTTTATTGCTATTAGAACGAAAAAAAAAAGAAAAGACACCTCATCGTCTAACAGATAAGCACTCAGGAGGTGCTTGTCTACTTGTTTCTCTTATTAAAAAAAGGTTGCCCCACACTTGGAATAATTCCTGTATCGTGGGCGCGTTTACAAACACAAATATTCAGAGACCCGAAACAACTATCTGTAGATCATACAAATATTTGTTCCGTGCGGGAATCCAACCCCCGTCATGTAGCGCAACAGTCGATCTCTCAATCACTGCACCAACCGTGCAGGCATATATTTAAACCATGACGTGTCAATCGACTGGTATATCGCGAGAAGACCGCACACACACACATATTCAATGTGGGCAAGTGCGTTTATTTTTACATACACTACAATAAAATAAAAAGCGACCATTTAGAACAAAACTTTAGTCCTTCCTAGTAGTGACACAAGCTATCTGGGTACAGGTGTTGCTTTGTTACTTCTCGGTGACATGTTACCTGAGCAGCCAACGAACTTTGATCTCAGAAAATCTACAGTCTAAAACACCAGGATATCAGATGATCTGTTGTGAAACGTCCGGGTTCCGTATCGTTTCTACTATAAATAAAAGATATGACAGTAACAAGAATTGCCTCATTAGGTAAGTGATTTCAAGCATGACTGTAGAGCGTGGGGCTCTTTTTTCACCTCCCAGGCTGGTTATAAGGTTTTTGATGTAGGTAAGGTAATTCTCAGTAGTAGCCTGAAGTGGGGATTATTGCGTGGTAGATAGCAATAGATTTGTATCGTATTACAAGGACACCTCTGTCTACTCTTAGAAATTACAGACATTATGGTTTCTTGCGTGGAATTGAATGAAAACATGGAAACAAAATAAATTGACAAACGTCCGCACCGTTATTTCTTCTTATATGTAGGTATTGCGAGTTATACTCAAGTTGTCTCAAATGTATGTATTCCGGTCACACGGATTGTCCCCAATCCTACATTAGCTACACGTTCAAGTTCTCCCCATTTGCCGCTAACAGAAATTACCGAACTTAAGGGCTGCGGAACCGGAGGCCATCCATTTCTTCGGCCCCCGCCGCCCCTCACCGTAATTAAGGTTCGCTTATCCCACTGGCTAGTTGAACAGTTCTATTAACAGCCTGTTTCCTCAGTTATGTACCCCTGGATGAACTTTGTGTGGAATAATGGTGTTGATTCTTATGTTGATGCCATCGTTTTTGTAGCAAAAGATCGCGAAAGTTGGGCAAGTAAGTACCCATTATGTAGAAAAGGTGTTAATGTCGAAAGTGCAGATATAAAAACTGTACAATTTCAATCTGTGCAAAAATAATATGGAGTGAAAATAGGAAAAAAAAAATGGCGTACTAAAACAGAAAAAAAAATATGGATGACGATCAGTCGGGTTGATTCAAAGGTAATTTACTTCGGACGTAATAAACTTGACTTTCCCCATCAACATCGGGCATTTCATAAAAAAATCCTTTTCCAACGACATGGCAAGCACCATAACTTAATTATGAACACAAAAAACATCATACGCTCGCAAAACGTAACGTTGTTCAAAGGTTAATGAAATAAATTGCGAACAAAAAGTTCCGACACGTTGGCGTATTTGAATAAATATAATTAAATACTTTTTGACATAAATGCGCGTTAAAATTATAAGTAATATTAGTACGTCTTTGTTTATAATTAAAACTGCATTAAATTTCCTAGGGCGCCCATTTTATTATTATTAGTTTAAATAAAAATGAGTGATTCAGCTATATTTTTTCACAGCCTTTACAAGAGCGTCAGTGAAGTAGGTTCGGGTCCAGTCTAACTAGATGTAGTTGAATACGAGTATCAGTATCTTCCAAGGAGGGACTGCCATCTAACCCCCGCCACCCAAATACTGGAGGACGCTGATACTTTAAGTTAGACCAGTTGTCAGACTTTTTTAGGCTAATAACATCCGTAACATCTTTGTCTTCGTATGTATTAGATTTAATGTACCTAATAGCCGTTTATAAGAAGTGATATGACTTGGAATTATAAAAATTACACATTAAGCCCTTGGCCCTGCATTTTTAATTCTAGCAAAGGGTTTGGAATAAATTCTCTCGAAATACCTCGCTACAAATATATTGACTGCAAAACTGAAAAGTCGACGCAAATAGTCTTGACACCGTTCGGAATTCAGCTGCGGATTTATATCATGAATCCACAGATCCACCTCGTTTTCCTTACGGAATTTCGATGCAAAATTTATAAGGACGGAAACAGCTATGTTACGATTCCAGAGTGATACATACCGAATATCCGAATGTACACGAGTATTTTTGTGAATTATAGCGCGATTGACTTGAACGTGGATATTTATGACGTTGAAGTATGACGATGTTAGGTTACTCGAAGTTCTATTAAAGAACTATAGGCAAGTGGACCTTATAGGGATAATATTATCTAAATTTAGCAGTGGAGGATTACGCATAATTATATTTATTTTACACCATATTTGTACATCATATCGAGTCTTAGATACCTTATCTTCATATACATAATTCTTCTGTATGTGTGTATGTGACTGAACTCCTAAACGGATGGACCGATTTTGATGAAATTTTTGTGTTTAAGTGGGTCCCTGGTTGGTTTACATCCACAATTGGACTCGGTAGGTGGCGCTACAATCGTGTTCTAGGAGGAGTTTGGGCAGGACAACGTCTGTCGGGCTCGCTAGTCTAGTATAAAATTTGATTTTAAAAAACCTAACATATTAAGTCTTTGTATCTAAGTCAATTTCCCTTCTATGTTTTAGGATAACTGTTCTAGCTATATCTAGTTAGAATAATGTTTGAAACCGGAGTTCGGGTTAAGCCGAACCAGCTCCAAAGCTTGAAAATCCACCGAAATTGCATTGAAGCCACAAAGTTAGCATCAGCAATTCGTCCATTTGAAGCTTATCCATGCTTCCATTGAATATTGTATCACGCCTGTATTCTCTGAACGTTTAGGCAGAGGTATAGAATACCCACATTTCGTCGATGCCGTTAACAAGTCCCAAGTAATAGGGGACAAGCCAATGGTCAATCTATACGGCACAATTCCGAAGAGCACGGTTCCAGACTCCGTGCTGCTACTGAGATACTTATAACTCAGGGATAGTCATAGGAAATGTTCACGCCATCTAGCTTAAAAAAGACGTGTAAAAGTGAATCATCATTATCATCAGCCATAACCGCTGCTGAACTAAGGCCTCCCCCTTAGACAACCACATCGACACATCAGCAGCATAGGAAGGCCTCCTACTAGGTAGACCGACGACATTGTGAAAGTCGCGGGCAACCGATGAATGCAAGTGGCGGAATGTCGTTCGATGCGGTGGTCTAAAAGTGATTGAAAAATCCTAATTGCAAAATAAATAATTCCATTTCATTTCATTTCAAGAATTTTCTTAGAATAAAACCTAATAACACTTTGCCCTATCCGCAAATGGAGACTTAGATTTCACGCTAAACAGCTGTATTTTGTTCACTAAACTAATGAGGGGAAGTCTGCTATCATCATCATCATATCATCTAAAATGTGATCATACCTTCATAATACATCCAATAATCACGTTAAGCAGTTGATCCCATCTGTCATATACCGACTTATGACAGTCGTTACGAGTGTCAGCAGCCCAAAGAGCTTGAAAACCGGTCTAAGTCATTGTCTCCCAGTAATTGGGTGGCAGAGGTCAGATGGCGCTCAGTATATATATAATAGTGATATACGACCGCAACTGGTTAGACTAGAAGCCGACCTCAAAGAAATTGGGAAAAGGCTAGACCCATGATGTACATAAATTAACTATTTTACTATAACGATTGGTAATTCAGACACCCCAATTGCGAATAACACACGTTATCTCCCAATAACAACGGCCACGACAGTTGAGCGTCAAGAAAGCATAAGCGACAGTTACTCAGAAACGTCGATGTCTTTAAGTGTTCACACAATCATTGTCGTTAAGTGTGCGCGCGCACTTACACCGCTATCATGATTGGATTGGAATCAAGTGTCTTCTTTCAATTTGACGTAAATCGAGTTCTGATCGGTTACTTTGTTTTTTTTGCGTCTGCGCGTTTCTCATCTGTTTTACTTTTTTGTGGCGTTTAAACGAGTGGCTTTGTAATGGTTTTTCAGCGTTTATTACGTTAAGTACTCGACTGTCCGCTCTCTTGAGTTAGATTCCCGGGTCGGGAAAAGTGTTATAGGGTTTTCGGTATGGGAATTTCTAGTAGTAATTTAAAATTTAGTATTGTGCTCGGTAGTTGGCATTATACTCGCCCCTTATTGGGTTGACCTTTAAGGACCTCAATAATAGCAGTGGTGAAATATGAGTGTAAAATAATACATCACTACCTATCTATTGCGAAATATATGGGTGATACTATTATTTCCATTATGAGCTCGCATTGTCCCCTTGTATTGAGCTAATCTTAAAAAAAACGAGAGTTTAATTAATATTAGTTTATAGCGACTCATAGTACATAAGCAATTTGATATTTATTCATGTGTTTATCTCTTAATCACAACATCCAGGAAGCATAGGCATTGAACCTTTACGGCCAGTAATATCCGCCATATACCGCAGAGACCGTAAACATAATAATTCTCAGTAATAAAACAAGAAGTTATAGGCTTGGTCAGCATAAATCCATAAATTCGTCCATCTGTACCCAACGTTTGAAGCATCTACCTACAAATAACTCCACTACATCTATCACTAACAGTCTGTTACAACTGAAGGTCAGAGTAAAATAGAGTAGTTAGCAAATTCATAGAAAAAGAAAGAAAGAGAGGGAATCCAAAGAACAAACATTTTTCTTTTGATTCTTTTGATTCAGGAAACTGATAACTTCCTGAAAGAAAATCTTAACTGTGTCTAAGAACCAAATCAGCTTCAAGACCTGCAGTCAAGTTTGCGAGTACTCAGCCAGTGACGTACCATCTTCTTACGTGAACACCGCGTGTATAAGTTCTGTTTACTGAAGAATGCGGAAATTGAAACTGTCATACCTAATCAGACAGGTCCTGCGTAAGATGGATAATATTATTTATGATCGTGATCGTTCAATCAAAAACGGTAACGGTAACGGTAATTAGTTAAGTTTGAGCGTGAAGTCCCTGGTCGGGCAAAGTGTTACTGAGTTTTTCAGTATGGAAATTCTCAGTAGCAGCACGAAGTTTGGATCTGTGCCCGATTGATGGTAGGCTCGCCCCCTATGACATGAGACTTGATAACGGTATCGGGGAAATGTGGATGCACAATTGTACATATGGAGGAAAGGGGTATGGTGTTCCTCCATTGAAAAGGGAGGATCCTCCGACCAGGCAAGGTGGTTAGCCTGGCGGGCCGAAGCCCGACAGTTGATGTTGGATATTCGTATATGTGTTAGAATCGTTGTAAACTTTCATAGTGCGATTCAGAGTTTGTTGTTGTAGCTTCACTCTGATAGATGGCGCTTTACTTTTTGCCATGTTGCGAGTAGTTGTCGCTACAGTACACCTCATAATATAAGCCTAACTCTTCGGGGATACAGGCGTGGTGCTATGTTATGTTATTTATCGCCTAACTATGATAGGCAAGATAAGTAAACGAGTGATTTATTCCAAAACAACAAACATGTTATACAACAATATTGACACACACAATATAACACGACCGAACTAATACGGGCGCGTGTCATGTGTCCCTAAGTTTACAACTTATACATGCAGCCTCTAATAAAGTTATGCTGCCAGCCTCACCAAGTTCCACCTCTTATTAGTTTGTTTGCCTGGAAACAAATAGGCGTATTTACTCGCATACTGACATAGATATTATGTTTACCTTCATCGATATTGTGTTAGAGTATGAATAAATCAAGCTATAATGGAGCGCGCATGCGAATTGTGGAAGTATTAAGTGTAAGCACAAAGTGAAACAAGATACACACAATTTATATTAATTTACATCTTTCCTCATTTTTTCATTTGTCACAAATAAGATGACTGAGCCAGGCTTATGTTAAGAGTGATAGATATTCCTCTTAGGAAGTTTTCAGTAGCAGGAACATGGTGGAAATTGTGCCTGGAAAATGGCAACACTGCAATGAAAATAATAATAAAAAAGGAAGGAAAGCTGGAGGAAAGGAAAATGCAACAATATTACAATGACTGTAGGTATATAGTTAACCAGGTAACTTATAAAAACATGGTACTAACCTAACGTAAAAAGCGAAGATAGCCAGCAGATACTGGAACGAAATGTTACACATTCACTACAGTATACAGGGTTACAAGTAATTCGACATATATCCGGCAGGAGCTAATAGGAAGTTCAAATTCAGCGTCGGTATTTAACATAAACCAACAAAATCCAGTGGCCTGGCAGGGTCTCCCTCGTATAGCCTCAAATTCTGGTAAAATATCAAAAAAACAATATCAATATCTCGAAAACTACTTACTTCGGCCATAGATATGGGGGTTAAATTTGTTGCTTTTTAGCCTCCCTATTAGCTTCTGCCGGCGATACGTCGAATTACCAGTAACCCTGTACGAGTATATAAAATATTTTAAAATAATGGTTGCTTCTGTTGTTTGTATTTTACGACTGAAGTTAAGACACACATGTTATTGTAAAATAATTATGTTGCCGCTCACGTCAGAAGGCATACCGAGTCTTATTCATACTCTGCCTGTCAGTATTCATTCCATTTGTATAGGACTGTAGTGGAATTGGCTGAGGCATATTTACAGATATTATTGAATTGTGTACCGGGCTCTTCACAGATTCAATGACGCCAATCTGTATTGATCCTAAGGCCAACCAAGATTGGCTGTTAGTTAGCGACTAACTGTTGTCGAATAGAGCTTACCTAGATCTAAAAAAATATAGGAGCAAAACTGATCTTAAAATTTTTAATGCTTAATTAAATATGTAGTCAGAAACTTTCCATTTATAAAATGGAGTGCAAGGAAAGAGCCTCCACGAGTGAAGGTTACTGAGATGATCTAGTGCAACCTGTGCAGTCAGCATTGATACCACCATTTGTTGACTGACTAATCTTTCTAATACGGTATGGGCGGCCTCCATGTGATAGCTCGTGCTGACTAAAAAGAAAAATTTATAAAAAGCTAATTAAACTCTGACTGATCAGCTAATGTTCAAGCTAAGTGTACGAGGTTGGAGGTGAAGTGTCAGGTTGAAGGGTCTTCCCGTTTTAATTTCAGTACTTTAATAAGACTTCAACAGATTTTCCACAGATAAATTTAAATCAACGAGCATTTTGATATTAAACAAACAACCGAACAAAAACAAAAAAAAAATATTGCCCGTTTCATGTACATTTATTTTACTTCTAAGCTCATCGCGAATTCTTCTTCCATTCATGATTGCATAGGAAAAGTTTCCGTTTTACACAAGACAATGGTCGTTATGAATATAGGTACAGGTAGATGTCTTTCCACCTGACATAATTCCTTCGTCATCTCAGAGATACGAAGGGAAAAATATGAAGCCGGCTATTCTTAGTTGAGAACTACAAACAACACCTTTTATAATATAGAACGGCAACAATGAAGCTCGAATTATTGCTACAGATAGATACCTACTTAGAAAGTGAGTGATAATGTAACTGAGATTTATATCTGTGAACTGTACCTATGATACTTGAGAAAAATAAGTGTATGAAAATTAAAAAAAATACTACATATTATTTTTCTGCCGATTTTACATGTCTATCACTCGTGCTCTTGGAAATATTAGACACTCAGCAGTAGTGGTATTGCCGCTGACTGCCCCAACGATCTTAGCCGTATCGTGGAGCCTCTTTTCTTGCAAAAACTATTTAATAACATGACTTTAAAAAACATTACTATTTCCAACGAAACAACAATCTGGAAACAGGTTCTCTAAACATCAACCTTTACATTTTAACCACGTGTAGTCATTTTCAAGAAATCGTTAATATTTAAGAGATGAAAGGATTCCTAAGTAGGTCACCGTGCCCCACCCTGTTTACACCTAGACCCCCACCTGAGTTCACTTGGAATCCCGTAAGCAAACAAGTACACTTACATAACTGATATTATTGTTACACTAACTATCATAACAGCATACGCTTGTGTAGCTTGTAATCCCGAAATGTAAGGCTTCAGTGTGGTTCTACACCGACTTTTTACCGATGCCGTTATGAAGTCTCATGTAATAAAGGTGAGCCTGTTTCCATAAAATCCTGTCTGGTACGAAGAATTGCATAGCAGCTCGCCTGTATTCCCGGAAGGATTAAGCAGAGGTGTAGAGATGTATTGTACACCTATTTCGCTGCCGCTATTGGGTCCCATGTATTAAGGGGCGAGCCTATTGCCATCAACCGGGCACAGTTCCAAAATCCTTGCTGCTTTTGAGAATTCCTTAGAGAAAAACCCAATAAATTCTAGAAACTCGGATTCTGTTGCGAAAATCTAATTCAGGTCCCTAAGATGTACCTATTGCTAGCAAAAACCAGACTAATGCCAGAGGGGCAGTGATACTCGTATAACTAATACAATTCTATTGTTATAATTTCCAACAAAATGATTAAACTGTCACAATCACAACCTAACGAATTAAAGAATACTTTTGGGACGTCTCAACAAGGACAAGACCTTAAAAACAATTGTATTCTTAAAAATGGTGAATAAAAGCAAAGATTTAGCTTCAGTTAAGATTAGGGGAAGATTCTCGGCATATTTCTTGATTTTTGATGGGGTGTTGTCGGGGGCTGAAACGCGGAAAATGCTGTAAAGAGGAGAAAAAATGTGTAGCAATTATTTAAACATTTTGTCGCCACATTTTCACTTATCTTTTGTGAATTTCGCAATCTCTGTGTTCAGGCGGTTAGGCGGTTCAGCGTTGAATTCAAGAAACATATTTAATATCTGGGTAGAATTGATAAAATATAGGTATAGATAAGGGTATTTATTAAATAATTAATTATATATTAAATTAATGATATTCTGTGGAGTATGAATGAGATTTTTAGCAATTCAATGAACTGACGTTGCGTAGGTAAAATGTATGAATGGGTGCCCCATAGATTCTGAAGTAGTAGACGTGCAACTAAGCGTCTTTGATTCCGGTAGTTAACTTGCTTGTTACATTATACCCTGTGCTATAGATTATTATTATATTTTCCCCTCATGGTGCATTTTACCCACTTGGGGTGGGTGAGGTTACCACCAAAATCATAATTATACGTAAACCCGCACCGACTGCCCATTAACTAATTAATTCATTAATTTAATTGCACTTGTCGTTTGATTTCAACAACATGCAACATCGTTTATAACATAACTTTATGACCTTATTATAGTATGACACGATTTTCTGTACAAATGAAATATAGCGTTCATGAAACATTGTTTTTTTTATTATTAGTGTGGGGAAACCCTTGAGTGCAACCTATGCATGTTTACCAAAAATGTTTCAAAAGGGCACGGTTGGCTTAGTGGCTAAGTTATTGGCTTTCCATGTTATGCGACACGAATTCAATTCCCGCACGGGACAAATGTGGGATACTATGTTTATAACAATAAGTCAGTACTATTTTATTATTCCATTACAATTACGTAGCCCACAGCTGGACATTATCTAGCCAGGTAGAGTCAACATAAAGTGAATGTGATTGATTATTTGAATCAAATAAAGTAGAGACTCACTGACTATATATACTTACTATAGGTGTCAATTCAAAATGTACCAACAAAGTTAATCAGCAAGCATGTCACGGTTAAAATACTCAACCCTCGCTACCCCATGAAGGGGTGAGTTGAATTTGAGTCGGCTAATGAAGTGAAATAATTGATTAATTGCTTGTCATCCCGCGGGTCCCGGCCCTTACTAATAACGACTTATGACTAAAGACTTTTTGTTTTGAATCTGGAGGTTGTATTCACGCTGTTCAATAGAAAGTAAGTTTTGTGTATATCTAGATATCTTTTGCAAATAGTCCAGAACAACGCATTGATAGAGTTAGATATTCATTTATTTATAGAATCAGTTATTGCGGTTGTATAAATAGTGTTACCATCGAAGCGATTTATACAATCGACGCTAGAAATACAGTAGTGTTTTGTTTCATATATCGGTCAAGGTTAAATAGCAGTTTTAGGGCTGCGCTTAACAGCTGGCCAGCGAAAGTGGCTCCTAACTTTGGCTCATATAATCTACTTTCTCTAAGTATAGATTATGTCCTATTCATCATCATATTTGAGCGCTAAAACTTATGACAGATACTGTTGGCAAATAACCTTTTTCGGTTTGATGTTTGACGAACAAATTACTCTGAAAAAAATTACCTCAAAAATAATAATCTAGCTCAATTTGTTGCTCACAAAAAAGCGCCTGTTTCTATTATTAGTGGGCCTATAATTAGATTCATGTACCTACATGAGCTCATCATTCATTCATTCGAGTTTTCTTGTGTAGATTCATATACAATATAGAATAAACAATGACTGGAACTTTGTTACTGTTATTGAATAATCTATATATGATAGGTAGATCGTATCTACCTACGGAGGTGTTACGCGCTGCTGGCTATGTCATCAATTCTGAATCAACGCTTTACACGGAATATTGAACCAATTCCTAAGGAAATTATAATAACCTGGTTTGGGTGGGAGTCACGTACATGATTCCATGAACATGTCGAAATTTAGCAATTGATTACTTTTAGGCGAAGGAGCAGTTTAAATATAGTAGGTAGGTACGAATTTTAAGGTTTCATCCAATCTTCAATTTGAGATCATAAAAAAAAACACGACTGCCCTGCCAAAAAACGAACTAAAAAGTAAAAAACAAGTTGTATTAGTTAATTTGTATATACAAAGCGAGAGGTCACTCATTTACTCGCTGACAAAACAGATAAATAAAATTGTCACTGCAGTCGGGGGACCTCTTAAATTAAAAAGTGTTCCACAGAACGGTCACCCGACGGTCACCCACTCCATTTTTGGGCAGTCGTGTAAAAATATTAATTCACGATGTTTCATTAATAAAAAAGTTTAAAATATTTGGAGTAAAATAATATTATACTATAAGTACTTTTGACGCCGACTGGACGAGGCGCTTAGACACTTAGCTCACCAAGGAATTAAAAAGGAAATATTTGTTTATAGACACAGCTGAGTACACTAATACTAGCTCAAGAGAAACAACTAACAACGATAGAACATAGAATAGACGGCCGTTAGTCGTAACTCAGACTAATACGCGTCCATTACTGGCAACCGTCCTAATGTGCGGGTAGTTCCACATTCTTAAACCTTAACTCATTCCTTTATAAGGGCCCTAGGGAGATAACTTACTTAATTGTTGTTTAATATACAGGGTGGAAATTTGTGACGAGTATGTTATAGAGTTAGTTCAGACATAGTTATGCAACGTATTATGAAATTGAACGTGGTATGACGCCTATATTCCCCGAAGCATTAGGTAGATGTTGTATAATACATCCACACTCAAATTCCGTTATGGGGTCCCATGTAATAGGGGACAAAGCTAATACCATCTACTGGGGCAACTCCAAAATACGAAGTTCTACTGAATTTCCATACAGAAAAACCCAATAACACTTTGTTCGATCCGGGTATCGAACCTAGGATCGCACTCACTTAACACACTTCCACCTATAAGCCACAAAATTTAGAACTCACAAAAAGGCCTTGTTCATAATAAACAATTTAAAAAATACATCTTCAAAACAAACCCAGATTGGTAGATATTTTTATGCCGATTTATATCATTTACATAATTGAGTTATTCCGGTACTCGAGGCAAAGGTTTTGAAGCTATTGTCTCCAATTACTGAGTGGCGTTGGCGGACGAAATGGAACAAAACAGACAAAAAATGACATTATAATTTCGATGTATCTTCAGTTGGCGGCTTCCTATTTCCGATTGACTCTGTGGTTAGTATATAACTACCTTTATTTCATTCCTTTGATCTGTTTGTTACAGATGAAGTTATTTCGTTTATCAAACAAAACTTTGTATTTTTATTGCGGTAACCCGTCAAATGACGCGAAGTAACAATACGAAATCTATTGTTTTTTAGTCGCTAGTGTCCGACTGCAGATGCATAAAGTGTTTCTACAAATATAGATACACGTAGCGAAGTTATAAAAGCTGAATATAATCTATCTATACAGGGTGTCCCGTAAATAATGGATCAAACGTTAAGGCAACTATTGCTCGCCTGATTATGTACAACTAGTCTGGTTTTTTTGTTCTTAAACTGTAGGGTTTCCGAAATCAATTTTTCTGATTTTTCTACCAAATTTCAGTATTTTTTATGTTGTTCCTACTGTTTTTTTTATTCTCCTTAATACTGAAGTAGTTTAGCAAAAAAGAATATTAGGAAAAACCCAAAGGAAACACTGAAAAAATCGAAATTGAAAATTATATATGGAAATTGTAACATTTTACACATAAGACCCTGATTTGCGAAGATTAAATCAAAACTTCTTTTATATTCGCCTTTTTGGTTAAACAGAGAAAATGTTCAAATATGAAAGCACCTTAATTCCATCTTCAGTGTTTGTTATTGTTGTATATAAATCTCATTTCGTTGTTTTAATTTATTAAATCAAAGTTGGTTGAGGCAGGGAAATTGAAGGCGCCTGCCGTTTCGCCATAATAACCCCCTTTATCTTCATTATTTTCGCCCCGCCCTTGCTCTGTCAAAAATGCTTCTTCACTTCGTTCATAGCGTATTATGGGAATATACTATAATCATCGGATATTATGGTGAATGATAAGCTTATTAGGAGAGGCATTCGTTTGAAAAAATAATACCAACATTGAATAATAGGTATCGCATTTATTCGAAAACTAGCATTTAGTCAAATCATGTTTTGTCAACGCCCATTTTTTATCAAAATAGTAGTCAAACCAATGAGTACTGTCTTGTATCTAAGACTGTCCAATATCGGAATTTATGTAATACAAGAACAATTAATATTATTTCTTCGGTTAGATCTCGATTTTTACTGCTGCCAGACACGAGAGGTAAATCGTGATCTAGAACAGTGTTTACATAATTTCATTTGTTTACGGTATTTGTTTTTTTTTTCGTTTGGCATTCCCCTGTCTCTCGCATTTGAAATTCGAAAACATAATCGAGTAGGAGTGAATGAATGATGAATGAACTCAACTCAGTACAAATGAAACCAACAATCGACCACTTTTCAAGCGCAGTGGGTTCAGTTCTATATCTTCTCGATCCAATTACTCACACAAAGAAATCTGTCGTTCCGTTTTTTATTCGACAAACTAGGTTCAAACATGGCAACTTTGAGAACTTGTTTACTGCAAGTTACGTCTTCGTCTTCCGCGGACGTCGTCCCAATCGATTGACGTTATATCGAATGAAGATCGTTGATAATCGAGATGTCGTGATTTCAGATGCTGAACAAATTGCGACATATTTCAATTCAATTGGGTTCCTTTATTTAATAAAACAGGGGATTATACGCTTAAGGCATGAGTTCGAAATATGATGTTTGGGTGTAGACAGATACCTAGCTTGTAAAGACAACATCTATTTGAATTGGTGATCTTCATCATCAGCCAGAAGATGTCCACTGCTGAAGGAAGGCCTCCCCCAACGGGGGGGTTTGCCATAATCCCCACGCTTGGCAGGCGGCTTGGGGATCGCAGTGGCTCACCGATTAGTGAGAGGACGCTGCTGCCCATCCTCCGGTGTCTGGCCGCAGTTTAAGGACGTACCCGGGTGATCTAGATTGGTTATCTAGCGTTTCTTTATTATAACCATATTTTCAAATAATGTATTTATTAATTTGTCCCAAATAAATTTATTACGATTACTTCAACTTAATACTGTAGAAGGAATTACCATGTAATAAACGCGGAAAAAATATATCAATCTAACTACTCTACAGACATAAATGTACACAGCTTTACAAACATAATCTGTCAATACATGCTGTCAATTCACTCAACTCCCACTAGTTCTAACAACAAATCATTCAACAACCCACACACTACAAAGAAACAAACCTCAATTCAGTCTTCAATAAAAAGTATTTAGCAAAATTCATTATGGTAACAGCTGCTACCATCTGCCGGTTGCATAAGAACCTCGATCGATATTCACGACGCGGCCCAGAAGGCTCAACTTTGAAATATCAACCACTGGCCTATCCAAACCAGAATACAGGACAAGCGAACTTGCAAACAGCAAAGTAATAGATAATATAAAGTTAAAATCAACTTAGTGCACTCTAAGTGAAAGTGAAACGTTGTAGGAATACACAATGAGGTGCTGGACACCGTATTTAATTCGTATTTTATCCTCTACTGTACGTTGAAAATGGTCTGGAATATGTTATGAATTCTTAATGGTGTCTGCCTAACCAGTTAGGTTAGACAGAAAAATATGGCATGAAATTGAATTATGAACCGATTATTTTCATATTTCACCGGTCAATCAGATTCCAGTAATTTTCTATTGGGGACAAGCCTGTTCCAAGAATGAGAAGAGTTAATAAGCCTTAGTCCACTAAGTTGGTCTGGTGTAGGTGGCGGACATCACACATTTAACTGTTTGGAGCTCTCACGGAGGCCCTAGTGTAAGTTTCTTTCGGCAAACTCGATTTAGCGCATTGAACGCGTTCGGTGCTCCGATTGGTCCGTTTCGTGCTCTCCAGCAATTGGAGCGCCAATCGCGTTCGAGACCAATGAGGCAGTGAATATAACATTTTAATTGTTTTAACTGTCTGTACTTGTTACCTTTATCACCGATACAGAATCTAAAACAACATTTTTTGTTGACATTGTCTGTGTTCCCCTACGACTTATTCGTGCCCACGTCTTCCTATTTTAGCAAAAACCCGAAGATCAAAATCGCTTCGTCCAAAATATACGTGAAGCGATTTATCTAACCGTTAAGATACCGAACCGTTCTTGTATCGATTGATATGGCGAAGGTAGAGGCATGGTGTAAGAGAAATGGGTCACGGCGGTGTTTCAAACAATAGATTAGTAATTCTTGACTTGGTGATTCCGAATTATGTCTGGCAAGAAAGAGAAAAAAAATTGAACGAAATAAAATCACCAGGTCACCTGCATTGATAAAGTTAGATAATGATTTTTATATAATTTCAAACACAATTTATTTGTATCTAGTTATTGACCGTGACTACATTAAATTATAATGCCTACGTCCTCCTCCAGATCCCAGGCTACCTCTTTGTAAAATTTCATAACAATCGGTTCAGTGGTTTAATCGTGATGAGGTAAAAAACAAAATCACTATGTACACTATAATCATTTATTATAGTGTACATAGTAATTGAATATGCTTATTTGTTTGTTTTTTTGTTTGTTCATGTTTTACGCGCTGCCATACCGTTCATCCGATTGCGATAAATCTTTTTCAACTTATTGCTTGCACTTGCGCGAAGGTTATAGACATAGTACAATTAACTTACGTGGCGGCGCGTTTCGTACCGGCTAATGTATTTGAAGGAGCAAATTCATTTCTTCTATGGCAGCAACGCGCCAGGTATCAACGTTATAATATTGCTTTAAGTAGTTTCAGAGTTAATCCCAACTTGTTACGGTTCCGATTTGACATTAATTTTTTTGTCGTAAATGAGCGTAATGACATTCCCTTTTTTAACTATTTATACTAAAACCCTTATACATACTGTTTAAGTGAAACAGACGTCGTTATGTTAACTACGGTTCATGCAATCAGCATAGTTGCCGCTTCGAGCTCTGATGTTCCCAAATCGATCGTAAAAATACAGAATACAAAAAGAAAATTAATCTGCAGTCGGTACATTTTAATTTGGCCTTTCTATATGCGGATGGAAGTGTGAGTAGGTACCATTAGTATGCGTTGGATGTGTTGTTGCATCATTTTCCGTAATTGCAAAACTCCAAAGGGTAGCAACGCGAAGGGCGTCTGATATAGGTCAATATCTGTACGCATGAAATTTTTACGCTTTTAGGCTTTGTTCTATCAATATGTTATACATACAATATTAAGTTTTGTGTGTAATTTTATATCCAGAGTACCTCAAAGTTCGTGCGCATGCTTTTGTTTTCTGTGAAGATTTACGTATGTAGGTATTGTATACAACATATGTATGTGATACCCCGAAGAGTTACGCTGAGGTATATACTATTGTACACCTATATTTCGTCCATACAAAAAATAACCCATTAATACTTTGCCCGACCCTGGAATCGAACTTAGGACTCAAACTCAAACTCAAACTTTTTTATTCGTGTAGGCCGTAAAAGGCACTTACAAATCGTTTAGCTGGTTCAAATTGTCATTCCATGGAGAAGAACCAGTAAGAAACTCCATGGTTACTCTTTTAAAATATGGTTTATGACATAGTTCATGGAAGACGTGTAAGAACAATGTAGGTTAATGTCTGGACTGGCCTTTGGAAGAAAGCATCAGTGCCATGACAGATTTGAGCGGACCTGTCCCTACAGACGGGACGCATGCATCAGTAACCGTGTAGCTCAACCCTATTTTAGGGAGCTCAACGACCCGACGCACGACACCACCAGATCCGCGGGACATTCGAGAAGGCCCCATAGAATACTCAAACCGTCAGACAATAAGAATTATTTTTCTATAGCATATATACCCTTCAATGTCCTTACATTCACAAGTAAATTTTTATTTTATATTAGGTAATTGTGTACAAAATGAGAGATTTAAAAATATTCCATTCAAAAAAGAAAACAATAACGAAACGAAAATGGAACTAAAAGAAAATAATCAATAATCAATTCATTAAAAAATAATATAAAATAATAATGTCAATTAAAATATAAGAGTAAATACTATAGCTTGATAACATCTTAATCAATTGTCCAGATAGCCTGTACGTGGTATGTATGTACACACCTTCATTAGGGCAGCTTAATCCCAAGCAGTTTTGTCAATCAAGTAATCTGAGACTTTATAGTAACCCTTACTACAGAGTCTTTCCTTAATAACGGTCTTGTATTTATTAAAATTTAAATTTTGAATACTGCTTGGGATCTTGTTGTAAAAGCGCACGCATTGACATCTAAACGAATTACTGATTTTTTGTAACCTAGTTGTTGGCAGTACAAGTTTATCTTTGTTTCTAGTATTAACGTTATGGATATCACTGTACTTAGAGAAGAGATTAATATTCTTTTTAACATAAATCAGGTTTTCGTAAATATATTGTGATGCCACCGTCATTATACCAATCTCTTTAAACTTAACCCTTAGCGAATGCCTCATGCTTAAATTATAAATAGCTCGAATAGCCCTCTTTTGCAGCACGAATATAGTTTGAATGTCTGCGGCATTTCCCCACAGTAAAATTCCGTACGACATTACACTATGAAAATAACTATAGTATACTAATCTAGCGGTTTCTTCATCAGTCAGCTGACGTATTTTATAAACTGCATAAGCCGCAGAGCTGAGTCTATTCGACAATTTATTAATATGTGGACCCCATTGTAACTTTGTATCCAATGTAATGCCTAAAAATATAGTGGTGTCTACAGGGTCCAACTCTTCGTCCTTGACTAGTACACTGGTTTTCACCTGTTTCACATTAGGTGTCGTAAATTTTACACATTTAGTTTTGGTCTCATTTAAAAGTAAATTGTTAGCATTAAACCAGTGCACTACCTTAGAGAGAGCGTTATTGACATCGTCAATAACTAGCTGTTGTCTCTTAAGTTTAAATAAAAGTGATGTGTCATCTGCAAACAACACTATCTCGTGATTATCCCTTACGAGATAAGGTAGGTCATTTATATAAATAAGGAATAAAAATGGGCCGAGAATTGAGCCCTGCGGAACTCCCATTGTAACCAAAGACCCCGGAGACCGTTTTCCATTGACGTCGACTTTCTGAATCCTATTACTCAAATAAGAAATAAGAAGATTCAGAGCATTGTACCTAATGCCGTAGTGATACAATTTCCTGATCAATGTTTCGTGATGGACACAATCAAAGGCCTTGGATAAATCACAGAAAATGCCTAGAGCATCATGCGAATCCTCCCAAGCATCAAAGATGTGTCCTATGAGTTCAACACCGGCATCGGTTGTTGAACGACCCTTTGTGAAACCAAACTGTTTATTGTGCAAAAGATTATTTTTATTAAAAAAAGATTGCATTTGATCTAACACCATCCTTTCAAATATTTTACTAAATGTTGGTAGCACTGAAATAGGTCTAAAGTTAGTAGGGTCAGAAGTACTACCGGATTTAAACAATGGTGTTATCTTACTATTTTTCATTAGGTCAGGAAATATACCACAGTCAATACATTTATTAAATGTCAAAGTAAGTTCAGGAGTAATAATGTCAATTATAGATTTAGTCACATCTACGGAATGGCCCCACAGGTCGGCGGTTTTTTTAACATTTAAGGTGTTAAAAGTTTTTATAATATCTCTACAGTGAACATAATTAAATTTAAAATCTGTAGTACAAGCATTAACATTTGTTTTAAGTAGAGATTCGGCAACAGCAGGAGATGAGCTCAAAGATTTCGTAGTGGATACAGGAATGTTAGTAAAAAAGTTCTCAAATGCTAAAGCTATTTCTTCATCTGACTTAATGACTTTATTTTCAATAGTAAGGCAATAATTACTACTCTGACTCTTGACTCTTCCGGTCTCACTATTAATAATGTTCCAGGTCATTTTAATTTTATCATGGCTATTTTTAATCTTTGAACTCAAGTGGCGAGCCTTGGCGATACGACATACATTTCGAAACATTTTAGAATAGTTCTTGACATAAAGTCTAAACTCATTACTATTATTGTAATTTCGTTCATCATACAGCTCATATAGCCTTCTTCTACTGTTATGAATACCCAAGGTCGCCCATTCACTAAAGGTCGCGTTACCCTTAACTCGGATCGTCTTGGAAGGAAACGCGGAATTAAATTCTGTATCATAAATAACAAAAAACGAATTAAATAATTGGTTTGGTTCTTGATCAAGAGACAAGAAAGGTAATTTACTAGCTAAGTTATTTTTAAATCCTTCCAAGCGAGCCGCTGTTTTGAGTCTAACAGTGATATCCTTTTTGGCTACATTTTCGTTTTGGTTGAAAACAGTAATAAGTTGTCCACAATGATCAGAATCTATTTTACTTATAACTTGTTTATTAGTGGGTATAGTATCTGTAAAAATATTATCAAGGCATGTGGCTGTGGTAGCAGTTATCCTAGTAGGCTCCAAGAATATATTTTCCAGATTATATGACAAAAAGAGACTTTTAATTCTTGTACATAAACATGAATTTTCTAATAAATTTATGTTAAAATCGCCACATACAATTACACTTTTACTTGATTTACAGACTTTCTGCAATACTTCATCCATGACTCTTTCAAAGTAGTCATACAATGCTGAAGGTGGTCTATATACGCTTAGTACAACATACCGCTCTAATTCCACACAGGCTATTTCAACGGTTCGCTCAACAGAGAGACTCACAATGTCACTACGTTCTTTAAATTTAAGCAGATTACTTATTAAAATCAATGAGCCACCATGTATAGCATTTTTTCTGCTGAACGAACTACCAAGTTGGTGATTATTGAAGTTGAATATGAACTGGTGGCTTCTTAGCCAATGTTCTGTAATGCAAAAAATATCAATGTTGCTGCAGTTCATAAACAACTCAATTTCTAAGTCTTTGCCCTTCATTCCTTGAATATTCTGGTGAAACACATTCAAACTATCAGTTTTACCACTTTTATACAATTGAGTAGGTAGAGGGCTATTTGTATAATTTTCATAAGAATTTATAGTATTGCAAGAGGTTACCTCTATTGTCTCAGTGTATAATTTAAATTATTTTGCATGTCAATGTGTGTAGCCAAGTTCTTGGCTGAATCATTACATAAAAAGTTAATATCGTTATAGTGCTCAATAAAAGCAACATGTTTAGCCAAGTTCTTGGCTGTTATAGAAAAAAAATATGATAGCGATACAGCTATCTGTCGCTTATAATAAATAGGAAGATAGTAGCTATCTTCAGTCAAAAAATAATTATTACTAACATATGTGTTAGTGTCAATTAAGTGAAATTTGTCAATACAATTATAATTATTCGAATTTGTAATTTTGTGCAATGTCAAATTTAAATTATATCTAATATTATTTTCCACCTGTGGCAAACTGTTGTTATAGGGGAATGTAAACATTACAATTTTACCTACATTTAAGTCTTTAAGACCACAGTAATGCTTAACCAATTCTTTTTTATTTACATTACCCCTATTCGCAATAAAAATTATTAGGCATGTGTTCTGGCTGAAATTAGAAGTTAAAACTTTCTTGATTATTTCACTATATGATAAGCCAGGCATACAATAATTAATGATTGAATGTCCCGTACAAGCATCTGACAACAAATGGCCAAGGCCTTTACCAATCTCATCACTAAATATTACAATGTCATTTTTTTTCTTAATGCCTTGTATTGTGTGTTTGAGGGAACTGTTGATGGTAGGTAAACTATCACATAACTGCAATATGGTGGGCTCACATGTTGGCAATGAATGGCCCAGCGAGATGTTGTCATCACATGAGAGATCATGAATGGGTGAGAGGGAACATCTTTTGTTGGAACATGAAGCTACTAGTTCATTCATCGCCAACATATACTCCTTCATTTGTTTTTCTGACAGGTTATATTTGTTTGTCATATTAGTGAGTTTTTCCTGAAGGTGATCCAACTCAGATTGCATGTTCTGTGTGTCAATATTGTATTTTTTGGTTCCTTTTTCTAGTCTTAATGAATACAAACTTAATTTATCAATTAATTGCAATCTTTCTCTGTTTAATTTTACATTTTTAATAAAAAATCTATGCTTTTTAACAAGTTTTTGAGTTTTTCTAATATATTTGTTAATCTTTATATATTTTTTCAGCCTGTTCTTGCTGCACTTAATAACCCTTACAGAATTACTGTCCTTGTGTGTATCATCATTTGTCAAATCTATTGTGACAGTGGGTGTTATGTTAAGTGTGGCAGAAACAGTACTCGGGGAGCAAGCGACCAACTCACTGAACAGACTGTTGTCCAATGAGGCCCTGATGTTTTGTTTTGAATTTTCCAGTGATAATATTTGAAAATTAGCCTCTTGTAGCTGATGTTCAAGTGCATCTATGCGATTTAGAGCTTTTTCATACTCAATGCTACATTGGTCGAATCCATCCACAATGAGCCGGAGCCTGTCCCTGTCATCGGTGGCATCAGTGCATTGTGTATGCAGCTGTGCCATCTCTGATTTTAACTTTTTGTTGTTTTCCAACACATTCAACAGCTCCCTCTCATTGTCATCTCTTTCCCTATTCAGTTGGTCACACAACTCCTTAGTAGCCTTCAGTTCGCTCAAAGCCAATTGGAGTTTGGACTCCTCCTGGCGAGCAGAGGCCTTACGAGTCATGATCATGATTATTGAATAGGTAGGGAGAATATAGAGAGTAATAAGTTGTAGTAGAGGATTGATTGGGAAGTGATAAAAAGAAAATAATTAAAATAAGTATAGATTACAAATTAAGTTGTGTCACCAAAGAATAAGGTTATGTTTATATTTCGCAAGGTCGTCTTATGGACTTAATGTGATGTATATTTGTTAAAAACTTGTCATAAATAATATTATGTTTCGAGAATAATACGATAATAAGTTATTTTGTACCTGTTACGAGATGACAATGCAATATTTACTTATGCCGGTAGCCGGTAACTGTCACCGATTCACACACGATATTTATTCACAATTTTCACCTAATTCGCAAATATTAGGCATATAACACTTTTATAATCCCTATTACTTAGTGAATCAATAGTTTTTGGACTTATTTAGTGAGTAATTTAGTTATTTTTAATAAAAATTACGGGACAAGTTACAATCAGCTGTTAGCTGTAGTGTTGCCACAGGAGGAAAAAAAACCCTCATGCTTAGCAGTCCTACTTGCGACCACTAGACTAATGAGGCAGTCAAGTGTGAGGATAATTAATTAATTAAACGCAGTAGTAGAGGAAACTATCCACTTCACTGATGCTGTTCTGTGGCTGTCTGTGGTATTTCTATCATATAATATAGTACGGTCCAGTACCAGCCTACAGTCGAACAAAATTATATTCATACAGGGTGACTTACAGATAAAGATTTTTAAATTATAAATTCAAGAAATTATTAATACATTTGAGTAAAATATTATTTAATTAATAGACTTATGTGAATGAAGCGGATTTATTCAGCTATATCTGGTCAAATGATAATAGATTTTTTACATAAGTACTCGTATAGCTACATATGTATATCTGGTCACCCGGTATTCTGATGTCTTTGCTCGACTGTAAGAACATCCCAAGAAGACATTTTACTATGCTTAACAACTTGTCGTCCCATATATTTTACTTCACAACTTTCAGTGCGAACGTTACTTCGCGTAATATTTTATTGTCAAATATAGAAAGTGAATTACTTTCATTTCCAATTTTTCATGGAAATCTTTTCCAAAACTCTCCGCGACTTTCACTTGTTACCCAATCTCATTCTAATCGCAAACGTGTGACAGGTGGTGATGAAATTTTGTACAAAGAAATAACGCCTCGGGAAAAAATATGAGTATCCCTTTGTACTGAATAGATCGATCCTCCTCTAAGGATATGAAATAAAACATTTCTTAATATAACTCACGATGATATACACGACTCTCATGACTCATGACTATTCTATAAGATGCTGAAGAAAATCTATTCCAAAACCGAGAAGTTAAGCATTGGCACTTTAGGACAATTTTATTATTTACGGTGACTTAAAAGATAGATAAATTTAACTATCACAAACAACGCGGTTCATCAAGCAAGCTGGCTAATATTTCCACATAACATGAGCGATTTCAGTGACAACTCCTGCAGACACGACAAGAGAAGCATTATATTTCTGTGTAGCTATATTTAGTTATACTTGGAAGATACTTTTGGGTATTTAGAATCCGTTTATGACAATTCTATACCCCGAGACAATTTACTTCCAAAAAAATGGTTCCACAAGAATTCCAATACATGTGCGCAAAACAAGAGCGATTCGCTAATAAAGTAGGTCTCTAGAATCTATGTCCCATACACATGTATGAAATGCAAATCCACGTAATAAATAGTTAGGGAAGCTGAGTGTATCGAGGATTGATTAATGGATGGCATGCATGCCGAACACATACTACTGGGACACAACATCTATTAGTCATAGGTCACGGACACTAGAACAAAGTTCAGCAGAGCCGAATTAGTGTAAGGCTGTATTCCACGTTTAGAACAAGTTTACCAAGTGCTGGTGACTTGAAGATAAATACGATACTACAGGGAGGGAATTACGGCACAAAATATCTTTTACACGTCAGTTAGAG
This sequence comes from Shargacucullia verbasci, assembly GCA_947562105.1. Taxonomy (NCBI): domain Eukaryota; kingdom Metazoa; phylum Arthropoda; class Insecta; order Lepidoptera; family Noctuidae; genus Shargacucullia; species Shargacucullia verbasci. The sequence continues at coordinate 4,861,120 of OX387297.1, read as the reverse complement.
CTAGGTGCTGTAGCTAGGTAAACATTTGAGTCAATTAACCTCTAGGGGTCTGGTATGAATTTTCTTCGACGTTGAAAGTCGTTACTATTAAGCTAAATATGTATGAAAAAGACGTGCGCGCGCATTTGAGTGAACTCCGATACACGCGCACATGAGTTTCATACATAACTATGGTCGAAATCAAGAAAACAGCCACTATTTGGCTGTCAACATTTTTAAATTTTCCGGTGAGAGCAATAGGCCACGGCGCACTAACACGGTAAAATAGTAAATTATAAGCTATTCAAGTAATCAAAAAATTGTTACTGAAATCCACCAGTACTAAATCTATGGTAGGTCTATATCTAGCCAAAATAACATAGTGTCAGCGCTATTATTAATGGAAATGTCAAAATGGAGTATGGATTTGACGTGAGCAACCAAAAAGTCTCGTCAATAACTCACGTCAATCATTGTAAGTTCCTGCCCGTTACATAGAATCGTGTGTCGGTTTTCCAGAGATACCGAATTACAGTCATCATAAAAAAAGATGTATACAATTAGCAAAATTCAAACGTCTTTTGTATGAAAAGTTGTGATTGAAATCATGGAATTTTAATGTTAATCCACAGATACGTATGTGTAAAATTAGTCAAGACTTCAATCACTGTTTCTCCTCAAATTCACGTTTGAATTTCACTAAATGTGTTATAGGTATATGTACATAATGTTAAAGATGAATGTTCGAGTAGATAACACAATATTAGATATATCTTCTACATTTCGATAAAAAAAATGAATAATAGAGTGGGAGTATAAACTTTAAGTATTAACTAACAAATGTATGTTTTTTGTTTCACTTGGTAGACTGTGTGGGTGTTGAAATTGTTATTTTATATTAATTAGTTTAAAAATAAATGATATCGAATACATACATGAGTCATGTTCGGTCATTACCTGCTGTAGACTGAAGAAAAAAAATCTTACAATGGATATTTTTTTGTCTAACAAGGTAATTTTTTATCTTACAATGCCAGTTTACTTAATGTGGGTAGACCGGCAGCCCGCTGATGGTGTGACAGTGTAGTCAGGACTAAGTTGATAGAGGTTCACTCAAGAATTATCAGAGTAACGGTATATGTCTCACTATGTATGTCATCTCCCAGATGTGGATATCGGCATCAATATCATCGAGTGGTATAGCCAGTGGCGTGCGGTTCATAAAGACAAAAAGACAGCCTACCCTACATAACTCAGGTAATATTTATTATAAGATATTCGAGGTGGCAAATCACATACATCATTATTTAATCAACAAGACGACGAACTAAAACCAACATGCAGTACGTATTTTTATGTAAGTTTTTAAAATTTTCTGCCTACTCTGTCTAAAAACTGCACACTGCTGGATATAGCCTATGGTGGTATTCGGTAGTCTTGTAATGGGCATACATATAAAAACTCTTATTTTTTAAAATACGTCTTTTTATTAGTATATAATTAAGTAAATAAATAAATTCTTGAAATGATGAAATAGGAGTGCTTGCTCTATAACTCTATCAATTGTATTAATGAACACATAATAGGTATCCATTATATGTAATGTTTCCATAGCAACTAATATTTAGTTTGACTAAACAAACTTGTATCATAAAACTGTTGTTAATCGACTCCGGTTGGTCAAAAGGTTAATCCGAGCTTGGCTATTGTTTTAAAGTGAGCTTTAAGCGGTGTCGCTTGAATGACAAAGTTGGCAATAGCGTGTAGGCCCATCGCCTTCGAGCACCGTATTAACCTATTTTCTTCAGACTTCTAGTTCACTCTTACAGTTTGCGGGGGAAAAAACAACTCAGTATATTTCTTGCAATCTTTAAAAGAACGATTCAACAGAACAACAATTTTCAGCCACAAACCAGAGCTAGCTTTGGTAAAATGTGCCTATTCATTGGTGACAATTGGTGACAAGACCTCATACTCTGTTAGCATTATAAAGTTTGATCGTACCATTATCAGGACTATATTCTAAAGGTTAAGTAGAGGTGTACACCCACATATCCCGGGCGTCTTTAAAGGTCTGATCTGATACAACATTTTGTTGTTTTAGTTACCTAACTCTCACTATAACGAAGACAGTGGAAGATTACCAATTAAGCCCTATTCTAAAAATATTTTGCAGTTCCCTTTAAGCAGGTACTTTCCAAACATCAAACGTCTCTCACTAGAATCAAAACAGTTTATTCAGATCAAAGATCCAGCTATCCATACAAAATAGAGAGCTGATATTTTCTGACAATACACCGTGATTTAAAAGACAATATTGAGGGGAAGTAGCGCAATAATAAATTTATATAGGGCTCAGTCGACGATGGATTCTGATATCGTGGGAAAGAGCAATAGAGCGACGCGTGCCCTATTTCCCGTTTTATTTTTTCCGCATTTTTATTCATTCGAAAACACCTTAAGCCCATTTTGTGAACGCTTCCAAAAATAAACGTACGTGTGACTTAAGAATAAAGATGTTTGTACGAGATTCGAATTCGCAATTGTACATGAACATAAAATAATAAACGATTATATAGGACTAACTTCCGCTCGCGGCTTCGCCCGCGTGGTTTACGAACTCGTACATTTTCCGGGGCCTATGTGCTATTCCACACTATAATCTATCTCTGTGCCAAATTTCATTCAGATCCGTTCAGCCGTTCTGGCATGAAAGAGTAACAAAGATCCATCCATCCATCCTCACAAACTTTCGCATTTATAATAAACGATTATATAGGATATGTTATATCTATCATTTTAACTACTTTTAGGTTGGGGTAAAAATTTCGAGTTACACTATGTTTACACTTTACTATGTACCTAGCTAATCGGTCAATCAGGATCCAGTCATAGCTTCATATATTATAGCAGCATAAGCACGGTTTACGACGCGGTTGGCGCAGTAGTTGAGCAAACGACTGCTGCGCTATGTATCGCGGATTCGATTTCGCACGGAAAAAATATTTGTGTGATTTACAGATAATTGTTTCGGGTCTAGGTGTGTGTGCATGCGGATATTTGTGTTTGTAAACGCACTTACAATACCTATAGGAATTATTCCTAGAATGGGGCAAAATTTTTATTTAAAAAAAAGCATAAAAGCTCCATTATTTCAAGATTCGACAAAAATCCACTCTAATTCTACAGTCTCAAAACTATTATTAAGGCAGCTTGCCCATATCATAGACTTTTCAATCGAACACGTTATATAACTTTCCAGTATCAACATAAGGTTCAAACTATTTAAGTTTGAACCTTATGTTGATACTGGAAAGTCTCATCGTCAGACTCATGCGTGTATTGAAACAACTGTAGTGCAAACTTGATATAAAACAACAAACCCCAGAAACCTAAAAATCAATATAACAAAAATATCTTACCGCAATTGAAAATTGACCTGACGATATAGGTCAAGTGGTTACAACGCCGAAAAATAATAAATACAATACAATGCACCGGTGTCAAACATCACAAAGTCAAGAGTTTGGTAATTAAAAAGTGAAAATTGGGAGCGGCCAGTATTTCCCTCCATAGTTGGTAGATAACACGTTTTGGCTGGTCGCCAGCTTTTGACATTTGGGTCATTCCGTAGGTCATCAGAATCTGAAGTTTTTTTTTTTGTTATGTAGACTAAGTTACAACTGTTACAAGTTTGTGGTTCTCTGTTCTAACTCAAATAGTTTTACAAGTTGATTTTTTATTATAATTAATAGAAACGTGTCTATCCATTTCGCGTTTAACGCAGAATTTATGAAAGAAATAATATTTGGGTAAAAGCAAAGAAAAAAAAATGTCCTTACATTGATTAATATCCTTCGGTGTACTCACGCTATCCCGCAAAATTAGGTAGCTATCACACTAAACAATCTGGCTGTCAATAGAAAAGCATCGAAGTTGAATTTCCTAACCCGGCCGGGTTTAGGCCATCAGATTAGGTAACACGACTGTCGCTACAATCAGTTTAGGTGTTCTTCGTCTTTGGTTCTTCATGTGTCTGTTAGTCATATTATTTTATTTTTTCAAATGTTGCCCCTCGCTCGGTATTATTCCTTTATCGTGGGTGCGTTTACAAACACATATTCACATATCCAAAGATCCAGACCTGAAAAAAATATCTGTAGATAATAAAAATATTTGTTCCGTGCGGGAATCGAACCCGCGACACGTAGTGTAGCAGTCGATCTCTCAACCAATGCGCCTAACACTTTCGTCAATTTATTGATTTTAAAAATTATGGTTACAAACTTAGACCAAACAGCGAGCTAAGCAAACTTAGCTTAATTTAGCTCACGAATCTAGACGACTTTTCCTAATTAGGCTAACACTGCAAACTAAATGGCAGAACAAAAGAGGTAACTGTACTATGTGGGATAACTAATCGGACAATCCCAGATACTGTCGCTCATCTGCCTCTTTTCAGTTCCGTGCGAGACAAGCAGCGTTCTCGATGTGACTCTTACGCAGCCGCGTAACGCATGTGGACCCAGATAGCTCGAATATTTGGTTGCACGCTAAACTACTGTGTGGCTTGCGCTTTAACCTGAAATCTACCTTATTCTTTAAATGTAACTGACTCATTCAATAATTTCCTTCTTTAGATGACTGTACATAGATTACAGTTTTAAGTGCGCAATCCCATGTAATAGGGGGCGCTTATTGCCATCTTCCGAGCACAAATCAAATCTCTAGACTGCTACTGAGAATCATCTGACAGAAAAACCCAATAACAACTTACCCGACCCGGGAAACAAACCCAGAACCTCACAATACTTAGTTGCGCTGCGCGACAACTAGATCAATGAGACAGTTTTCCGGCTATACATAACAGAAATTTTGAATCGAACTGAACTAGCTAATACCTAAACATAATATATACCACATCTAATCGATACATTTCATTATTTCACTACTTAGATGAATAAAAAACCACCCCAGAGTGTAAACGCTGACATATTGATTGAATTATGAAGTTCTGGCTCGAAGCCAACGCGCCGGACCCGTTAGCGAATGAAAATCAAGTGTCTGCTTTACACACGTATTATTGCTGGACGAGTGATAATTTGGACATTTTAATAATAATGTATGTCACGACCGGGTTTCATTGGTGTAAAATTGTAAGTACACACAGTCTGTCGCACATTACATAATACGTAGCCAAACACAAATATTAATTAATTCAAAAATAAAATAGTTAAAACTAGTGTTTTTTGACGTCAACATGAGACACCACCAAAAACGCACACCCTTCTACGCCCATTCTTCTTGATAAACACGTAGGCTACTTATGATTCAAGTTTTATTTTTTTGAAATATTCTTATTTACACCAGAACGAAGTCGCGGATAAAAGCACCACAAAAATCCACAGAATAACAAAATTCCATATGTGCTAGAGTTTTATCACGTGTAAGACACAATTGTGTGGCAGTTGAGCAAAATAATGTTCGTAACTATTTTAAGCTACAATGACACTTCAAGTTGAAAGGTGGAAGTGCATTTACTTTATGCGCTTAGTTCTCGTTACGGTTCAGACTTCGCTGCCCTAAAGCACTGATTAAAGTCAGAGTGTTTTGTTTCAACTGTGCCTTTGCAGGCACAAAAACGTCATGGATCTAGGTGCACGTTTCCAAAAATGGGTTGATTCTATTCGAGAAGGAACTCCAAGAATAAATCAGCAAGAATCTGCAAGAGTGAAGAAACAGTTTACCGAGTTTGACGACACGGTTGGCGCAGTGGCTAAGCGATTAGCTTTCTGCGCTAAGTGTCGCGGGTTCGATCCCCGCACGGAACAAATATTTGTATGATCTACAGATAATTGTTTCGGGTCTGGATGTTTGTGTGTATGTGAATATATGTGTTTGTAAACGCACCCACGATACAGGAATTATTTCCTAGTGTGGGGCAACGTTTTTTTTAAAAAAAAAAAAAAAAAAAAAAAAAAAAAAAAAAAAATTAATATTGGATCTTTACTATGTAACTACAGTTTAATTTTTTTATTTTTTTTATTTTATCCTCCTCTTTTTGGAGTAATTAATTTATATAGTTCAGTAATTTTTAAATTAGAACCATCATCACTTCCTTTTGATGTTGTCTGTACTTTATATTGATATTATCAAACAAATTCTATTACTTCGAACAACGAATGTAAACAGTTTACTCAATAAATCTGTCTTTGTGAATGAAAAAGTTGAAAACGGTTGTCACTTTAGTTCAACAATAATTTGCTTTTGCAGCCAATCGATTTAATTGTCATTTCGCTTCCATTCAGTTAACACTGTAAACACGATATGAGGAACAAACGACTATGCACACATTCAATGCGTAATTTGTTCGTTGTTCCCTTTGTGTTTACATTGCCAATGCGCTGTGGTTGCGCAAGTTTTGTTTGTTCTCGAGTAATCTTCTAAATTGTGTAATATGTATGTTTATGAAATTAGTAAACCCGCCTTGTCATGTTGATATACAATAATGTGTTTTTTACAAATAGTTCATATCGTTACAGTCCATAGTGTTTCCAAGTGTTATAATATCTCGTGTTTAGTAAATGTCGTTCCTTCCTTTCTTAATTTAGCGCCAGCAGGCATAGTATGAAACTTTATCAAACTTTCTCATTTATATAAAGTGCGTATTTTTTTAAAATTACATTTAAATTAGATGAGATAAGGTCGAAAAAGATTCACGCTACGCTTACTGGTAATAATAAACGCCAAAATTCCTGAAAATATCAATTCCTTTTGCTCCGTTTACTGAAAGAAATCTAGGAGCTAGCTATTGATCTTATTTACACGATATTTATGCTCTCCACAATTTCAACCAACACCAACGCCTACCGAAATAAACGCGATAACACAGAGTCCAATTTATAACTCATGCATTGCATCGGTTACAAATAACGCTGCAAACGAACTAATATATCGAGTTCATATCATTAATACAGTTTTTAATATAAGTATTGTATACTTTTCGTTTAAAACTACGAAGCGTCTCAGACTTAAAAACGTATTATATGTAACGTTTCCAGTACTTGATTGATAAATAAAAGCTTGGTCCAAATACCTTTTTCAGATATCGTTAATTTAATATTTTGTACCGATGTGTGTATGACTGGACATCGTTAACTTTTGCGAGCGTTGTGGTCTCGACGACCCAATGTGCACTTTCACAAATTTATCGTTTTCATTCGCCGGACCCATGAATATTTAGAATGCTATATGCGGCCCACCGCCTCGTTCAGTTCATTCACAAAACCTAACAAATATTAAACGTTGTTGTATATTTAAGAGTTCCGCACATACGTGTCATAATATTCGTTAATAATAAATACAATTTGGCTTATCCATTTCTTACTCCCTATGATAAGTATATGTACTCATAACATAGTATCAGGCCTGTATCCCCTGAAGAGTTAGGCAGACGTATATTGTGTACACCCACATTTGACAGATGCTACTGAGAAATAACTCCGAGCTTCTACTGAGAATTTCTATGCATAAAGACCCAATAAAGCTTTACCCGACTAGCGCTCATAGTTAATCTTTAATTTTAACCCCCAACTTTAATTAGAGAATGGAAACGCCAGAAGATTGACATTTACAAATCACGTGACTATTCGGCAGATAACGTCATAAAAGTAGCTGTCATGGCGAGTATAATAAAAAAAAAACATGGCAATACTACCTGCCATAATACTTACGCGTAAATGGTTCTAATTGGACAGTTCTAAAATATTAACAGACACAGACAATCGTAAATGAATATTAAATATGTGCGCTAAGTTCAGCGTTTATCCAATTCTTAAACGGGTCCCTAAACACCTAACTGAATTTTATACCGACTGAAAATGAATTCTAAAAGGGACGTGTTTTTTGTAGGTCCCGATTTCGGTTGAATAGGCCGAATTCGGTAATACGCTATTTGTAACTCAAACGTGCATAAATTCCTTCTAAAGCTATTTATAACTGGAATTTTCAGGGCTCTACAATTGTGTAAAATGGTTGGGATTGCGAAAATATCTTCGCATATCGAACGGTAACTTAGGGTTTAAACATACACACATTACATTATTATGCTTTAGTGTAACTTTCAAATGACGTAATATATTGTTATAGAATCAAAGTGTACATACTGGTGCCTCCAGAATAGGCTAGTTGACTGCATTAAAAATAAATTCTGAAATCTTGTTTGGTAAATAGATTTCCTTCTAAAAACGCAATAAAACTTAATCTCTTGCGTATCTTTGGTGTTTTCAATTTTTAATTTATCGAAATCACATAATAAATATGTCAATGGCAATGAAAAACTATGACGTCACGACTTGCTATTCCAAACATTTTTAGAACAAAATGCCGTTTTTGACAGTTCATAAAAAGTAACTCAAATGACTAGTAGTCAACTACCGGATTATTAGAACCTCTAGGTAATTCAAGAACTCGCCTATTCTAAAATCTAAAACGTATCGATTTGTCAACAGGTTTTGTCAGTCTCCAAAGTTTGGATCTGGATATATATTTTTAATAACACCCTATGTATTCATCACAGAGAAGTATATGTCAGCCATTCATTGAGACAATCAGCTTTTGGTGTTATAAAAAGAAACGTGCGTAATCTCCAAGTTTAATTACAGCATTGAAATTCAACTGAATCCTGCTATATAATGTGTTATGAAGTAACCTCAGCTTAAGTACCAAGATCGAGCACTCACCTCAAGATGTCCCCCTAACCTTGCCTACCAAATAACACTGTCTTTCTCACTCTCACTGGAACAGTTCGGATATTGCCGTCTCTTTCGATGTTTGCTTCTTACTGGGCCGAACGCGCCGTACACCTTTATATAATTTTGTTGTTGAATTACTCCCGAAGGAGCATGTTTTTACGTGTGATGTAACGATTTTCATTAACTTTTTTATTGTGGGAAGCAAATTGAGAGCGAGCACAGGAGTTACTTTTTCGAATACTGCGTCGTTTTCGCTTCATCAGGCAACATATAAGGTATAGGTATTATAGATGTGGAATCACATATACATATTTTTATGTAGGTACATGGTATACTCATTGTGTATAAGAGAGAGAAATTGAGTCAGTGAGTGATTCAGCACCATAAAAACCCGTCTGTTATAGACAGCTATTGATAATGTCATAGAGATATAGAAGTTAGAAATTGCCCATTCCCAGAATTTAATTTATAAACTAAGAACTGTGACAGGCTAATTTCAGTGATAATAATATATATACATATGTGCATGATTCAAACTGTGAAATGCGGAATAAACGTAGAACAAATCACCCATGCGGAATAAAACGTAGGTTGTTCACATGCTTCGCAATCAAATTATAAGCTCCCAAATATTTACAAAAGAAAACTAAAAGTAAATTAGGTTTTAGTTTTCTTCTTCGGTAAGCAAGGCTTGTTGATTTAATTAATAATTTCTGCGACTGTTATACTAGTGTTGGTACAGTCACAAAGTTTTTGTTTCATCCTCCGGGCCTGCTGCTAACTCTAATTAGATCCATGGCTCTAAGTTATTCGGTGAACTCATGGAAGCGTAACATGTTCTAGATTGTTGTCCAGAATGGATAAAGTTGTACAAAATATTTCTTTGTTTGAAATAATCTAAAATATTTTGCTTCTTTTTTATAAATGGCCTTACTGTCGTAAAACTCGTGATGCGGTGGAATGTTGCTAGACGTTGCGGCTACAAACCAAAGTTAAAAAACTTCATTTTATCGAACTACCAATTTGCATTTTAAGTCAGTGGAATCTTAAGTGATTTAATTAGTGATTTTGTTCCTTACTCATTAGAATCTGATAAAGTCTAACTAAAGCTCAAACTGAAAAGTGGGCAGAAGTCACGAAACAAGAACTGTATCTCAAAAGGGCCAAAAAGAGATAAAAAATATTTCTAAAAACTAAGTTACTTTTGTCTGCCAGATAAGGTATGGCAACGATCACAACAAATTAAGCCTAACATTCATAGGTAAAGGATTCAGAGACAAACACCTTCACCCACCCTTTCGGAGATTACGAACGTGACGGTTATTGTAATATGAGATATTCGTTCAAACTTCGAACCCTTGTTGGAAAGGAGCCAAGGTCGTGTGACGTTATCCACCTAAATGACGTCAGCTAACATCTCGCCATTCTACCTCGAGATCTTGTGGGAGCTATTTGAAGAATTGTCCTATGACGTAGCCCCTTGTTTAGACTGGGTAAGTGTTGGACTAACTTTGGCGCCCACTTCGCCCGTCGAGAATTGATTTTACGTCTGCGTTGGGTTCAATAGTATCTAAGTATTTTAAGGCTCGGATGGTCAGCAATAGAATTGTGAATTAAATTTACTAGTTTGTTATATTTAGTTTGGAAAAGTATTGCTTGAAATATTATAGGTATCTGCGAGCATCATTTTTATACGCTTTCCTGAACAAATCCTTATTACTAAAAACTTTTTTTACATTTTCCGACACAAATTCTCATTACTTTTTACTTTCACCAAACCCGCGCTAGTGTATTTCTACGCTAGCTCATTTTCCATTTTATTTTCACACTCATAACGGCTTAGTTTTAATCTAGTATTTTAAAATAGGATTGTCCGCTTTCATTAAAATTATGAAGCGATTGCATAAGAATTTTCAGTTTTAATGAAGTCCTGTTTCTAGGTAAGCATTTATGTCACAGGATTTGACCTACCTATTTTACAGGTCAAGAGGTCGTATTAAAAAAATATGAAGACAAACACGGAATACACCCTCAGTCACAAACTGGCCACAAATAACTATAAGCGCACAAATAAGTGACTATAGCAGCATAACAAGATTGATCTGAATATATATTTCAGTGCGCGCGCACGATTTATTCATACAATTTAAACTAAACCTCCCAGAGGCCCCAGTGTAAGATTCTTTTAAAAAACTCGATGTAACACATCGAACCCGTACAGCGGCGGCGCGGCGCTCCGAATGGTGGAGAGCACGAAACGCACCAATCGGAGCGCTGGACGCGTTCGATGCGTTAAATCGAGTTTGTCTAAAGAAACTTACAGTAGGGCTTTGGGACATCGTACGTAACGTACGTAAACATAAACCTCGAATCATAGTATAACCTACCATATAAAAACCACGCCGTTTTCCTATATTGGTCTATGTATGAGCTATCAGTTCTGTTCTAATACCCAAAACTGGTTCTAGTAAAATACTAAGAACTAAAAAATTATAAAGTTGTTGTGGTACCTTATTTTTGGCTACATACCTACATTTTAAGGAATCTTTACGAATATGTAAATATACTTGTGAAGAGTTCTAAAAATGTACGCGGAACACACAGGGACGACTAAACCTGCCTTCAAAAATATAGTTGAAAGTCCCCGTCCTCCTTTTCCATTTTGGCACAAATTCATTATAATTCGTATAAAAGTTTCCCCCACACGTGTCGCCCTACATTATTTAGCGAAGTAATAAAATATGCAGTATCACGAAACTGCTGAATTTTGGTGTCACTCCAATGAAGGGAAATACAATTGATGACGACACGGTTGGCGCAGTGACAATTGGCTTTTTGCGCTACGTGTCACGGTTTCGAATCCCGCACGAATATATCCAGGACGAATATTTTTACATCCTACAGATAGTTTTTCCGGATATCAGTGTGCGCAGTTGAAATACATACCGCCAAAAAAGGAGAAAATCATAGTATGGTCCAAAGTGTATGAAAAAATTATAAAGTTGGAAAATATTTACATATTATTATTATTTATTATTAAAAGCCAATGCTGCCCCACTCCTTGACTAAGGCCTCCCTCCCTTTCCTCCATTTCCCATGATTCCCATGATTGCGGGATAAGTGTGCAAATGTTTCTCCTAAACACAGGCTACTTTATAGTCTAGCTAGGAGAGCAGTTCTTCACCCGCTAACTAGATTAACAAACCTTGTATGCCTGTATTTAAACTTAACATTATCATGTAATCTGGTCCAAGTTTAACAATAAATAAATTATTATTTGACGGCGATGAATTTGACGGCACGGTTGGAGCAGTGTGTTGAGAGATCGACTGCTGCGCTCGGTGTCGCGGGTTCGATTCCTGCACGGAACAAAATATTTGTAGGACCTACAGATAGTAGTTTCGGGTCTGGTTGTGTGTGCATGTGACATGTATGTTTGTAAACTGTACCCACGATACAGGAGAAATCCTAATGTGGGGCAATGTTATAAAAAAAGAAGATTATTTCCTTTATTTATATAACTTACGTTTTTTTTAAATTTATAAATATATTTAAAAAACAAAACAAATAAATTATTGTTATTATTATAAGTTATAAAGATAAAAACAAAAGACTGATTATAACAAGTGTGGGGCAATGTTTTTTTTACTAACACATAGTTGGATCATTAATCCCGATCGTCATGGTCGATGAGTTATCAAATTACAATCAAGCCGAATCATGGCTATTAGACAAGTCTATACGATTTAAAGAGTTTAACACCAGAGGCTCTTGTGTATGTTTCTTTTAACAAACTTAATAAACGTTCTTTAATCACGATTATCACACTCTACGTGCCGATTGGCCCGCTGAGTGTCCACAAAGTGAACCGCCGAACGCGATAAATTCGACTAATAATGTCAGAGCTCTTCACAGATTTCAACGAAAAGCATTATTGTAACCAATTTTAGTTTCTCTTAATTCATCAGACGTGACATCCAACAGGCTGATAGAAGATCTTAGACAAGAAAATCAATTTTGCAAAGAAGCCCCATTGTGTAAGTTCACTTATATACCTATATTATATATATTGTGGAAGCTCACAGTTTAGGCGTATAAATTAAACGGTGTCAGAGGAAAGGTCGGCCAGTAACCTCAGCCTCTTATTCTCCCCACGTTCAAGCCTCTGACGTTGTTAGGCCCGTTTCATCCACGCACAAATAACGCCCCTATTGCCCCTCCATGGCACTATATATTTGTTTCACAATATATATTCGGCAGTCAGTGTCGTGCAATATTTCACAAACTACAATTCCCGCTGTTACACTAAATAACACTCATACACTAGCACTATATTAATCTCGCGTTAACCTATAAAAACCTTTTGTTCAGTTTCGATATTCACGCTAACAAATGCAATACAATTATACAAATATCCTGTTCTGTTTCATCAAGAGCTCTCGACTTTTATTCAGTGTTAAACATACAGAGTAACAATAAAAGGGAACACTGATCCGCGGCTTTAATTAACGCTAAGTGGGTTAAACAATAGCACTTTTGCAGCTACACATGCCATAACTATGTACGTAAAGGGCGGAAATACATTCCTCGCGGTTTGAAATCCACTTTGCGGTGTGACCCTTGTACGCTGGCCAGACCTAAGCTACGCCTACTAAATGTTACGCAAATCTCGACCATCTAAATATCATAACAAGGTTAATGTTACATCGGCAAACGATTCAAGTGACTACGGCGTAGACATCACAGAAACCGTTGCTACGAAATTCTACGAAGTTTCAAGCTACGCCACATTCCTGTGTGCTACGCTGGTCACAGTAAAATATCTGAATACCCGACAGCGAAAAGGATGGTCGTATGTTAATAATGTATAAGATTAACAGAAATAGTAATAGTAATTATGTAGTCGGCTTTTGACCTGCGCCATTCATTAAAAGTTGACTACGAGAAAGGGTGGTTGTAGAGACTAGGTCAATGGGCAGAGCTGACTGGCTGTACCATGTATAATTATTTCCTTATAGCTTGTGTATAATTATCTTTTGCCCGCGACTTCGTACCCGTGGAATTTAGAATCTGATATTCTCCTGCGGTAAAATGGAGCCTATATTTTAAGTTAGACCTTTAGCAATACATCGGTGAAAACTGCATTCAATTCCATGCAGTAGTTTTTGCGTGAAGCGTGTACAAACATACAGACAGACAAAAATTATAAAAACTGTTGTTTTGACTTCTTTTGCTCTAATAAAGACCCCCCATATTAGGTTTTCTCCAATATCTGTAATGTATAGACATCGGCCTGTTATAATTTTAATGTATAGATATTGGATATTGGATAAACAAGTCAGGAAAGATCTACAGTACTCGTAATGCCAGCTATTGTATTTTTTTTTTAATAAAAATAATTGGTCTGTTCTTTGATTTCTCCTGTATGGTGGATACAGTTTACAACCATAAACCATAATGATATGTACTTAACTCAGACACTGATCAACTTCTTAATAATTTGAAAGTCATACAATTATTTGCTTCGCGCGTCGCGTGCGGTCGAACCCGTTATGAGGCGCAGAAAGTCAATCAAACTCCATCCCATCGCCTAGCGCATCGCTGCGCCGTCAATTAATAATACACATACAATATTTTGACGTTTCTAAATGTCAAAATATATTCTTTTTCTACGTCTGAGATACAACTTTCTATTTTTTACTTGAACTGTTTGAAGAGTAAATTTTACTTTTTAAGTTTTTTTTAGCTCGATACTTATATATTGTACTGAATATGTATGAGGCATATAATATAACCTAAACAAACCAAAACCTTGCATAATTTGAACTGAAATATTTCCAATTATTTAATCTATATAAATAAAAATGAATCGCCAAATGTGTTGCTAAGCGCATAACTTCAGAACGGCTGCATATTTTTGGGTAATTTTTTTTTTGTTGTATTTGTAATTCGGGATATGGTTTGTATGAAATAAAATTTATGGAAAATCGGAAATTTGAAATTGTAAATTGCACCCGTGCGAAGCCGGGGCGGGTCGCTAGTTAATAATATAAAATGAGCCCCCATACCGCTCCATAAAACAGAGGCTCTACACATAAAAGCCAATCAATGTTTTCTACGGATTACCCATAAAAAGGGCACAATGGTTTTACTTACGGGTTGGAAAATTTTACCGATTTTATGTATGAACTTCATACGTTTAGCCGAATCATGTAAATGGAGTTTATTGATATAAATAAAAACGAAATGGGTACAGGGTAGCGGGGCTTTATATTATCGTTTATTTAGTTTAATATATCATAACACAGCATCACGCCTGTATTTCCCGAAGGGTTAGGCAGAGCTGTAGTATTGTGCATCCACATTTCGCCGATGGGGTTATTGAGTCTCATGTAATAAGGTGCGAGCTTATTGCCATCTATCGGGCACAGTTCCAGACTTCATCGGTCTTGGGATACTGCGTAGGTTTTTCCGTTAGAAAAATTAGTAGTACCCTGCAGTGTGGAATTGTGCCCAGTATATGATTGTCATCTCGAGAGTCGACCTATATTATGGGTCTATAATATCATATTGGTGAAATTTGGGTGTACACCAATACACCTACCCTTAAGCCATCGAGGCATACAGGCGTGTTGCCGTTATATAAACACCGTTGATCCAACTTAATAATCAGTGTCAGATTTTTTAAGTACCTATCTACTATCGGATCGTAGGTTTTACTGACGCGATCTCAAGTTCTTAAAACAATACATATAGAGAATTTTGTAGTATGCAGAACTGCGTATTGTTTTCAACATAATTATACATACTCAATGTATTGAGAAATACATAGTAATCTAAGTGAGTAATAACAAAACAAGATACCTACTTGCATTATTTTCTCAGAGCCGCATAGAAAGGAAACAGACAATCACTACCCTCCAACTACAATCATACGTTGCTACAGGTTTAATTGAAAACGGGAATCATAACACGATAGCTTCCGATGCATCAAGATGAATGCAAATGTTCGTCCTATTGAATGCGAAGTAGGGTGTGCGTGCCAATAATTGTACGCTCCAATATCCAAGCAACAGACGTCCGACAACAATCACGGGCCTACGACCTTGTCGGCACATCTACCGACCCTTTTGATGCGTCAATCAAAATGATTTATGTTTGGAAGTATTTTGGTATCAATACTTTTGAATGAGATGAAGTCTTATTTGGAACAGTCACATCTGAATAACATGCATAGACACCGTTTTTTTTAATGTATTAGTATCATTTTAATAATTCGGTATAATGATTTGCTTATAATAATAAGAATAAAATTAAAATTTCAAAATTACAAAGGTGTTCATCTACTTATAATGCTTACTGTACATTTTAAGTCAGGCATCTTTTTAAAGGCCATCAAAGCCTCGCACGGTCCCTTTCGAAAACTTTCACGATTCTTAGATGATGATTTCAATGATGACTCATTGATCCCCAAAGGGCCCGCGGTTAAAAAGGTTGGGAAAGGCTACACGAAGAAATTTTCATAAATTATACCACGATTATCGCCCCTAATTGTTCCCGCCAGAAGTAATAACCAGTTTAGATCCCACATATCTAAAATCAACCTCGTTCCCCAATAATAAGATCGATTTTCGCTCACTCTAGCCGGATTTATGGCAGTGCGCTCTGGATTTAGGTTCGGTAATTGAATATTCACATCCCGATGGTCGCCCGTTCGACATTTTGATGACTTGTCGCTAGAGTAGGTTCGAGCGTCTTTCGAGTTGAAATAAATATGAATGGATTACCTAAATCTACCCCAATTAGTCATCGTGAGTGGCTTAATCAATAAAATTATACAGCCATTACGAAATTCACTGGCCGTTTATTCTCGTTAATTGGATGTTACCTATATCATTTCGGCATTCATGATAATATCTATAGCGACTATTACGGGCAATTAGAAGCCTGAAGTGAAACGACTAGTTTTAGAAGGCCGGTATCCAGTTGGCTTTTCTTACCCAGACTTCTTGTATTCAGTCGCTTCTGGTTGGACTGGAGTCTAACCATGACGTATGAGTTATGACTTACTGATGATGACTTTAACGAGAGCTTACAGCGTAGGTAATTGTTTCCTGGGATACCTTTTGCTTATACTACAGTAGGTAAACAACTAGGTATACGAGTATGCTATTACTCACGTGTTATTAGCGGACGAAAGCCGCCGGTGCAGGCTGCGCAGCGACATGGCGTACCCCTAGCAGGTGGGACTCCCGCTGCCCTTGCCGCGCGGCCGGCGCAGCGCACGCGCCCCGAAGAACGCGCCCTCTTCGTTGCAGGACTGCGAGCGCTGCGAGGCCAACATGCCGGCCGCGCGGCCTAGCGCGTGCAGCGGCCGCACGCGCGCGCGCCTGCCCCACCCGCACCCGGCCACCACCTCAATCTTGCTGACCCGACGCGCACTCGCGCGCGACTTTCTCACGCCGACTGCCGGCCGACGCACGCGACGCAATTCACACGCATTGATCCCCGCGACACTAGCGACCGACGCGCGCGACAAAACACGCGCCTCACAACCACAAGCCACTTGACTACACTATCTTACTTTTAATTAAGCTAACTAATGCGTAATTGGAAAATTGAAGGCGCTTTGTCGTTTACTTGATTAATTATATTTGACTAATTATTTTCTAATTTTGTGAGGTTATCGCTGCTTCCCGTCGTAGTATCTGCAACAAATAAAATTCATAAATTAGAGCAACCAGTCGGATGAATCGAGAGGAATTTACGATTGATCGACCCCGCGGTAATCGAATCATTGCGTAGAAATTAATTTTACAAAACGAACAACATTGATTTTACCCTTGCGTGACATACGCATAAGTCACAAAAATATAAAACGTATGTCAGTATCATAATTAATCAGTATACATTTAGGTGAGTCATAAATTACGCGAACATTTAATTGAGTCACGAAATAATTTTTGTTTTAAATGTTATTAGGGAGTTGAGGCGTGAGGAAGTTTTAATGAAATGGTCAGATGGAGGTCTGCCTCAGTTAATCTTTTGAAAGCTTCTAATCCCTACAATTTGAACAACCGTAGGCACACTGTTTATAATGTCCAGGTATCTTGTTTCGTAAAAACTGAGTCTGATGAAGTTACGATTTGTTATTAAAAAACTTCTTAATGTACCTGTTCAAGATATCTTCAAAGTCGAAATACACAGTAACATTGTTTTTGAAACGAGCATTTTATTTAAAGTTTCAGTTGCGGGTACGTGTAAAATATTTTACAATGATATATTTTCACATTTCTTTATTTGTCTAAACCAAACACATCACCGTAAACTACATCAAACAAATCTAAAACTAAATCTAGCGGCCTGTATAATAACATCACAGAGTATCCTTGATTATAGAACAGAGCCAACAGACGGGATAATAAACAAACTTCACAATGACTGGCCTGTCGGAAAATAAAAAAATAACAGGAGAGCAAAAATTGTCTGATATTTTCGAGATATTTTTAACAAGTGTTCGAGACAGCTTGAGAGATTAGCGACAAGTCCATTATTTCATTAAAAGTTGATCCGTGAGTTCGAGTTCCACTCATTCAAGGCCTTGCACACTGCTATTGAGTTATCATGATCTTCACGTCAGGCGATCATGCTATCTTTATTTTTTTAATTACGTTTCCTGCCATGGACAGTTAATTATATCAATCAGGCTTTATTCAGTTCTGTTAATTTTTCGTAATTATGAACAAGCTGATAAAACTTTTCTCATTCATATTAAAAAATGGTTTTGTATTAAAACTTGGAACGTGTATGGAACAAAAGTTGCGATGAAGCCGCAAGTTACGTCTGTTGCGGCTTCAAATTATTTCTCTTGCCTCCCAATATTCGCTGTCCTAAATATGAAGCGGAAGGTTTCATTGCAAAATAATCACGGTTCCGTAGCAATACTCAAAGAGTAGGCACAATGAAGACTTAAAGAAGTATGACCTATATAAATTGACCATTGGATGTACTTATATGGCATTTTTAAAGGTTATCTAGTAATGATCTGTAACAACTGTGCCCGCGACTCCGTCAGAATAGAATTCTTGCATAAAAATGTTGAACCCCGATTTATTCATTCACATATTGTACTTAAGGCTTGACTTTGAAATGCACAATTTTTTTTAATAGACACAAAATCTGCCAAAGGCCAAACGGCCATTGTTTGACATATTGCTATCGATCAATAAAGATTATTTGCTTCAGCAAATAACCATGCGAATTACGTCAGAAGTTAAAATATATCTACCTAATTCAGATTTAATGTAACCTCAACGTTCTTCATAATATCGCTTATTTCGTTCTAATAAATAAGGATTATGTTAATAAATCATATTCATAAAGCTCGAATTTGAAATTGAAATTAGGTTGACGACACGGGAATGCTAACTGCCGAGTTTGAGTACAATTTTGTGATGGTAAGCTGCTCACGTTTGCTCCAACCCGATAGAGCCTTTCCTAGTCTAACTACCTACATTTGAGTTACAATTTTTCAGAATGCGCATGACAAGATTTGTGAAACAACCGGTAGTTACTAATGTCAATCCCAGAGAGTCACTTTAGTACGTACCTTTTTCCACTTGTCCAGCCAGGATTTGTGTTGTGACATAATCTTGTCATGCTACTATTTTATGTAGTTTATAAAGGCAGATCTCATCTTGTCATGACGATAAAATTCCGTCGCGACGCTCATTTTCCTAACAGATAGAAAAGATAGCTCGCATGATTATATTTGATTTGATTGAGGTTTATTACCTCCGCTTGAATTTTTTATTATGTGTGTTACATAAAGATATACATCCTATTATTGGCGAGAAAGATATACAAAAATCAGGAAGGTAACCGCGTGAATGACTGAATTATCAGCGGGAGGATTAGGAATTACAAGAATTCTGTCATCTGTTTGGACTCCTTGTTCATAGAAGACGCTTCATACACCACGATAATTTATAAATATAAAATTAGCAATTAAGTTTAAAAATGGCAATATTGTACGTACTACTAATGACAGATTGCCTGTCGGCCGTAAACCATCCTAAGTCCCGCTTGTCCTAAATTGAGTCACACAAATTGAACGACAATGTGACTTCCCATATACTTCAGAGCCAGTAAGATAGGGTTCACGAAGACAAAAAAAAAAAACAATTAATAAATTACAATTCAGGCCAATATTAAGATCTCTGGGTGATGCATACAAATTCCTCTCTTTTCTGTAACGTTAGATTTTCAAGATTACCTACTGTTCCAATGCACGCGTTTGAAGCTTTCACCCCTTTGAGAGAACCCAGCATTATTTGCACTCCACTGTAGCCCGTACAGTTTAATAATTGTGCCCATTATATGATATAATTGCCTACATTTGCGCCAGAGTATTGTTCTCGAGAATTTGTTTTGTTTCAACCTCATTATCTGTAACAGGGTGAACAAAATTCTAAGCTTTATAAAGGGTACCGCTGACACCACAAAACCACAACATTTCGCGGCGAGTTCATGTTAATGTGATCCTCTCATATCTTGGAAGATGAGAAACTTGGTATGCAAGCAATAGATCTTTGTTTGTTTTTCCGTTATTTTTAGCATCACGCCTGTATTCTTCAAAGAGTTAGGTTAGGGTTAGGGTTAGGGTTAGGGTTAGGTTAGGTTAGTGTTAGGTTACACATCTTGGCGGAGGGCGTTAAGATTCGCGAGAGCGCAGAGTGGAGACGGCGACACGGTGTAGTCCCGTATCGCCGTGCACAGCACCCAGCGAGGGTAACGGGGGGAACTCTCTACAGTCTCCCCCGGGACGTGCACGAGAGGGTGGCCTTTTTAGAGTAACCCCTTCCGGGAAGTGCCCTTGATGGCGAGCCGCCGTGGTAGGCTTCGTTGCGGTCTTTTAAGAGTTCCCGCAGCCCACCATAACGTGTCGGGACAGACCAACGTAGTGTAGGCGGAGGATAGTCCAAGAAGGGTAATCACCACGATGATAAAAAAATACACTGGTCCGCATATGCGTGTGTGTGTTTTTAATCGGTGCGAGTCCGACACAACCCCATCGCTCCATAAGCGGTTTTAATATAAATTATGAATCGCTGAAAAGTAAAAAAGTTTCACGTTATTTTGCATGGAAATTCTCAGGCCCCAGCTTGGCACTATCCCCAATACATGGCAAGTGAGTCAAGTAAAGTCATCGTATTAAATATGACCTAATAACAGCATCGGTGAAGTACATGTTTGTTTAGTTACAACTCTGTCTAACCTTTCTGGGAACAAAAAAGTACGGCTTTGTTGTTTGTTACACATTAATATTTTTTGCGTATCATCACTACATATTATAAAACAAAGTTCCCCGCCGCGTCTGTCTGTCTGAACGCGCTAAACTCAAAAACTACTGAACGGATTTTCATACGGTTCTCACAATGGACGGAGTGATTCATGAGGAAGGTTTTGGCATTATGGTTTTGTGTAAAATGGCTGAAATGTGACGATGATTGTTGAAGATGTCGGAAAATATCATGCCGACTGGGAGCTTTACTGGCGTGCGCCGCGTAAACCAATAGAATTATAAATATCCTTATGAAATCAAATAATAAATGTAGGCATATATGCTCTGCTACCCGTGCGAAGCCAGGTCGGGTCGCTAGTCTTATTACATATGTATATTGTTTTGACGGCAAGGTTGGCGCAGTGGTTGAGAGATCGACTGCTGCGCTACGTGTCGCGGGTTCGATTCCCGCACGGAACAAATATTTGTATGATCTACAGATAGTTGTTTCGGGTCTGGTTCTTCGTGTATGTGAATATACACCGTGCCTCGGAAAGCACGTAAAGCCGTTGGTCCTGGGCCTGATCTCTCTCCGGTCGTATCGGATTGCCGTCCCATCGGACTATGAGAGTGAAGGAATAGAGAGAGCACCTGTGTTTGCGCATACACTTGTGCTCTATAATATCTTCTGCGTAGTTGGCTAATCTCCGGTGAGATTGGCCACCGTGCCGAAATCGGTCAGGAGGACATTATATTGCTTTTAACAAAAGAATCACATACGTAACTGAGTAAACATTTTCATGCTGGCATGAAAACGATCATTTCAAGTAAAACCAGCTGTGTTACAAAGTAAAAGTGAAGTTCTAAACATCTCATTAGAAACCTTCCAAGGCTCTTAGTTGAATTCCCTAAAAGGTTCTTATAAAACATAACATGAATTTGTTTTTTGTTACAAAATTCAAAACCTTTGAAAATTACCTCGAAATTTACATATGTGTAATTATATTTTATGGCATTCCTTTTTTCAAAGATATCACTAGCTAATTTACGTTAGACTGAACTTCAATATTACTATATATGAATACTAACTTTATATATATTAATACTAAATTTATATATATCGCACCAGTTCAAGTAGGTATACCAGTTTTACGTGTTATGTCTATAAAATATGTGGTTATAAGTATGTAATTGCACAAATAAATTGTTCTTTTTCGTTAGATGATTCAGAAGTTTTCCATCCACTTAAGCATTTGTATTGCAAATTAATACTTACAAGACACAACAACAAACTTTTAAAGAAAGTGTTATTACCACCACATTAACGCTAATTACGGCCTGTCATATCACCACACCTGAAAAACGGACGGCTAGCAAGTCACTGTATGACACATTGTAATTCCTTCAGTCCGTCAAGAATCCTATAGGTACCCAAATAATGTCGTATCGCTCCCTTTTATAAAAAAGTAGTAACCGTCCTTGCCGTGTCCATCCCGTCTCTTGCCCACCTGTCTACAAAAGGCCCTTTAAATTTATTCGGGGACTCGGTTGTCTAAAAATTACTTTTTTTTATACCATTAAATCGATTGAAACCAATTGTATTTGCTTAAACATAATCTATTATTAATTATCTACTAACAAACATTTATACATATAGTTGTGTCATGAATAGTACCATTGCATCGTAATTTTTTTAAATTAAACTTGATTAACTTTATACTTTGTTTATTAATACCTACCTCTTGTATAAATGTTATATCTATATGCTTACACGAATATTAAAAATAAACAAATTATTATAAAACCACAGTCATAGTCACAAATAACAGCTTAATTCTAGGAAAAAATATTTATTTAGTACTAGTACTGCCAGGGGTGATAGCCTAGCAGTGAGCTGTGATAGTCAGTCGTTAAAACAATTTAAATTACAATAATTTTCCATTTTACATTTGAGTAACTTTGAAGGAAAAATTCTGAACAATCATTCATTAATGAAGCAAATTTTACTCGGTTTTGGTATTGCTATTATTTCAGCTTATAATACAACTGTAGCTTTAATGCCGACCCAACGAATAAATACAAGAATTAAATCTATAGACATTATATTGACATAGACAGCGACCGGTAAATTCAAATTAATTGCCTTTGATTTACGTAAAGGCAAATCTGTTAATCGTAATCAAAGATTATTTAATTAAATTAGACAAACAAATCAAAGACAGATTCAATGTTATTAAATCGTCTAGCCACATCGGGTTTAACGGAGACGATTTCAGGAAACGTATTACCGACTTAATTATTAAGTTAGAAGTGGTTTAACCGCAATAACTAGTAACAAGCCAATTTAAACTAATTTAATACGTTGACACTCCTGGTTAATAAAGCTGAAATAGGGAAAATTTAAATATTTATGATTATTTTATCAGTTAGATTAGGTAAAAGGTGAATATCTAACTTTTGACCTTTAACTTTAGTTAGGATTTAAAAATATATGAAATCAATATTATTTCTTGCTGAAAATTCAAGTCTATAAAAATTAATTTAAAAAAATACTGTGAGAATATTAAAGGCAATATTCCCAGTTAGCTTTAAGTTCCGAAATGTTATTTCTTTTTAAACGGTTAATAAAATCTTTTTATATTACTTTCTAAAAATAAAATATAAAAACAACTTAGCGCCATCTTCGTACAAAAATATTTGACCAGTAGCCGCAGACGTGTAAATCAATGCGGCGTAAGGCCGAATGCCGATGATTGATTCGCCGCGCTGAGCCCTGATTGATTAATGACCGAACTCCCACATGAACTTCACTTCAAAATTCACTTAGCGGTGTGTTCTTACTTAGCAGCTCCAACATAACTTAGCTAAACCTGACGCTAATTAGTTTATATTGACGACTTAATAATTTGCGCCACAAGTGTGGAAAATCTAATGTGCATTTCAATATTGTTCTGCATGCAAATCGATTTTAGTCATAAAGAAGTTTATTCCTTCCATTGTCACACACAAGTTAGTATAATCGTATTGTTGAGCTGTCAAAGTTAAGCAAGGAAAATTTACCCATTAGGTATTCTATGAAATAAAGGGCAAGTTAAAGCTCGCACTCAACACAATCTCAGAGCTCGAGCTATTATTGAGGATCTCTCTTATTTTATAACTTAAAAAATCCAGTGTATATCCTGACCTAGAAACCAAACCCGTACCACGTACTATACAGCCACACTTACGAGCACAAAACCAACGAGACGGTTAAGGAATTCTCAATTAAACAAGTCGCACTATATAATACTGAAATAAGCATTTCACTACATGAAAAATCCCCTAAACACGCCAAAGCAACGCGAAATATTCAGAGTAATTAGTCAAAGAAACGTACAACGGGCGAGTCGCGTCAATACGGGGTGAGAGTAATAAAACTTGACACAATTTTAAAGAGCGAGCAAGTACGCGGCCCAGCACCTTCATATCGATTTTTCACTAAGTCTATTTTCGCGGTGCTCGTCTCGGCCCAAATACGAAGCATTGTACGCGCGGATTCGTCACCATTCCCGTCTGGAATGCCGACTATTGTGTAGTTCACCTCACTACACTTGCACTCAAAGAAATTGCGGTGCATTGACTGTTTACGACTTCTTAAATTGATTCCAGATTTAAAACTCTCGCGGTAAAATACACCGATTTGTAAATAAAATATTTAAAAAATACTTCGCACGGAAAATAGTGTCGGTGAAGGCAGACGTGCCATTTTTAAAGTTCACGGAATCGCCTTGAGAATTGATAGATATTTCTTGGTTTATTGGAGGCCGAAACGGAACCATCTACGATTAGTTTCGGAGTAAAACGTGTATGACGTTTTACTCCCACGCTAGCTAAATTGGTCTATAGATCAATTACTTATCATTAGACATACTTGTGCAAGTTGCTTTATTTTCTATTCCAGTATGACGAGTATAGTGTACATGCAAAAGTTAGATTGTCTCGGTATTCGGATCTAAGTATACTTATCAATGTTTGTTATTCAATCTTTTCGTAACGGCTCAATGGATTTTGATGAAAGAACATAGGTTTCGGGATTTTCATCAATTTGACGATCCTCCGCTAGCGTAAAAAATATCTCCGCTGACGGTATACGTTATGGAATGTTTCCTGCAGTGGGAAAACGGTGTCAGATGATTTTGATAGGAAAATGATAACTATTGTATAACATATCATCACGCCTGTATTCCCCGAAGAGTTAGGCAGAGGTATACTACTTTATATACTGATGTAATATTTCACTGATGTCGTTATGAAGTCCCATGTGATAGGGGCCTACCTATTGCCTATTGGAACCTATTGCCATTTCAGAACTCCAGACTGCAATTAAGAATTTTCTCACAGAAAAGCACAGTAACATTTTTACAATACAATAAATACACTTTATTGCATACGAGAAACAGAAAAATATACAAAAATGGAAATCAAATAGAGATTTACGAGGGCGGTCTTATCGCACTTGACAATTTTTGCCAGACAACCTTAGGATGACAGAGTAGCAGGTGAAAAGAAATTAGACTTGCCCGGGCATTGAACACAGAATCTCGCCTTCATCAGCCGCGCTAGCGACCTCGAAACCAATGGAGGGAGTTGATATATGCAGAAACCTATAAGACTATTAGATCATCATTTTGATGACGTCAGCTCGCCTTAGCAGTAAAACATTTACATAACAATAGCAACAATCTCGCGTAATTATTTGATTACAATGCTCTGTATATATGTTCTTATATTTACACATATACTATGTTCTTTGTTATGTTCTTAATGCGATGCACATTTACATTCAGATCCTTGTACAGTTATATTTGATTACGTACAATGTTTAGATTCTTATGTGATGTTGTACATGAATAAGTGAATAAAGATTCTAGTTCTATTAGATTTAATAGGAAAGTTTAAATTCCGCGAAAATAAAAGTGTTCTCATAGATAATAAATTTTATACAAAACTAGCTACTCTCGCGACACCGTCCACGTACAAAGATTTCTCGTACTAATTTATACTTTTTCACCCCATAGGTGGTCGAATTTTAAAATTCCTTTCTTAGTGGCTGCTACCTTTATTTTTAAAAGGAGGCATCCACCTCCCTATGAGGAATCTACCTGCCCAAGTTTATAGTTCTTAAACAATTTTCTATAAGAGGATGACTCTATGACTATTTAATTTTCAGTTCTAATTCTGGAACCGTAAGTCTCAATTTTCCAATAAAACAATTTGGAAATCCTTAACTCCTGCCCGGCAACCGTGCTAGCGACCTTAAAAGCAATGAATCAATAGGAACGATAAAAACTAATATTGAAGATACTATTCTTGTTCACCATCGATTACGTTTCATAAATATAGACTATCCTATTGGTCTAGCGGTCGCAAGTATAACTGTTGAAGGTGAGGTCCTGCGTTCGGTTATCGAGTCAGGTAGTGTTAATAGGTTTTCCTGTATGGAAATTCTCATTTGCAGTGTGCCTGATAAATGACAATAAACTCGTCCCCTATTACATGGGACTCAATAACGGCATCTGCGAAATGTGGGTGTGTAACTGTGTATACCACACCTCTGCCTAACCCGTCGGGGAAAACAGGCGTGATGCTATGATGCTAAATATAGCCCTTCTTTATCGTACCGCAATTTGATCAATATCTCAACTATTTACTAGTTACTTTGAGATTTGGGTTGAAACTTTCTTATCTTCACCTAACCCTAAGGTGATTCGATCCATAATTTTAATATTAGTTAAGTATTAAACTTTAGAGAATTAGAGGGTATCCAACAACCTCTGTCAGACAGTATGACAGTGTGGTCAGATAATAATGGATACAGAAGGATCGCTCGATACAAGATACAGAAAGTAAATAGATATTCAGTCGAAATTCCACACAAAGACACAGTCAAAAACACGTAGGAAGAGGACAGACATTGAAAATGAGTTCTGTCTTTAAAAAAACAGGTTCATAAATCAATATTTTATATTCCACTGAAGAATAAATTTGAATAATAATATTAGCAACATTACCAACCCGAGTATTACTAGGTTCAATTGTAGTGGATATTAATTAATGTATTTAGGTACAGTCTTTAAATCCAATTTCTAATATTATAAAACTGTAAACAAAATTGCGAGTTTGAGGTTATTTCTTAAACTATTATTGGAAATTCATTATAGTCCCCGTTGTATCTTAGGTTTTGTATCGAAAATAAATCCCCAATCCTTTACAATTGAATTCGTAACAGACGTAGTCACGGACAAAAGCTTTGTCCTTGTCAGTCCATCGAAATCACAAATAGAAATAACCTGTGCGCTAAAACCTCTTCTAAAAACTTCTAGATTTTTACTAGTTTTAAAAGACTAGTAGATACAGGAGTGGCACTTCTGTACCTATCCACGTAGTGGCACGACACTACGGTCAGAAAATGATAACAAACTTGAAGTGTTTCATCCGTTCCTACGACCTCATCAAACTTGTTCGACAGTTCGTGTTAATTGGACAGTCGCAAACTTTGCCAAAAATTGACAATACTACGCTACAGACCAAATGATATTGTCTAACATAGAATGTAACAAAGAATTCTGAGTTAAGTGTACCCTTTGAGCGTGATTCTAGCATAGACAAAGCAAGCATACAACTGCCTTAGAAATAGAATACTTATATGTATAATTTAATACACATGACATGAATACGGTAGTTCACTACTAGTCATCTGAGTTACTTTTTATGAACTGTCAAAAACGATATTTTGTTCTAAAAATGATCGGAATAGCAAGGCGTGTCGTCATAGTTTTTCGTTGTCATTGACGTAATTATAGTGAGGGTTGGATAAATAAAAAAATTTAAACGCCAAATATAAACAAGATATTAAATTTTAGTGAATTTAGTGAAAAAAGGAAAACTATTTACTAAACAAGATTTACGAATTTATTTTTGATGCAGTTAACTACCATAGGTAGGTATTGTCCGAGAGCGGGTGAGCAGAAGTCAGTCGCCGCTGAATTAGCCCTCCATGTCCGCCTAGCTCTGAAAGCACTAGTAAGAAGAAATGTTTAAGCGTCCATCGCGGACGTTCTTGTTGCACTATAAAAGCCCAGTCTGTGAAAGCTACACATATAGAATTCGAGCAATCTAGATCATATTGGAAAGAAGGTGTTGAAAATCCAACCTTAGTATAGAAGAAAAAAGGACCATACTATACTACTATCTATTACATTTTCTAGCTAAAAACACCTACATATCTATCGTTTACTAACTGTTAATGTAAATTTTAAGACTGAATATAACAATAACATCATCAAAAGAGTTTCTGTTAGTATAACGTACTTAATTAACATACGAAATAATTATTAAAATTAAAGACTTCAAACGTAATTTACGTTATGATGGTGAAATGGGTGAAACCACAATATAAAGTGCGTGAAACATTTGATAAACCTCTTTGTTTACATTTTGTCTCATGGAATATAATCTTTATATATACATATATATAACTAGCTTCCGCTCGCGGTTTCGCCCGCGAGGTTTACGAACCCGTACATTATCCCGGGATAACATAGCCTATGTGCTATTCCAGACTATAATCTATCTCTATGCCAAATTTCATCCAGATCCGTTCAGCCGTTCTGACGTGAAAGAGTAACAAAGATCCATCCATCCATCCATGCATCCATCCATCCTCACAAACTTTCACATTTATAATATTAGTAGGATAGGATAGGATTCTTCTGTACATGTGTGTCACTGAACTCCTCCTAAACGCTGGACTGGATGGTTTAGATTTACAATTGGATTGACTACTCGGTAGGTAGCGCTGCGATCGAGTTCTAGGACAGGATCGAGTTCTAATCAGAATCAAGTTCGAATCGAAAACAAAATCAGATTCGAATCACTTTCGGGAGTAAGGCTCCAGGTTCGGGCAGAACAACGTTTGTCGAGTCCGCTAGTATGCTTATATAAAATCAAAATGATTGTTTCGATATAATCTATAACATGCCTATTGATATTTGTGTTCTTATACAATACATTTTGAATACTTAAATTGGTAACACATTGCGAACTGCGCATTCAACCGATATCAAGATTAGATTTAACGGGTACAAAAAATATATAGGATGTTTAAAACATATAATAATGTTACATCTTAAAGACTGTAAGCAACAGTGAGAATGTAGGTACTATTATGTGCGGAGGCATATATATCAAGATGTCAACATCTCGTCAGACTTGTAATGAACCATAATTGAGATAGATGACACTATAATTTATTATGTAGGTAACAAAGCCATGGGTAAATAGATGAAGGCTCATTCAACAGTTATAGTATTTATTAATATGTGAGGGGCTCGTAGCTACATAGGTCGATCTGCAAGGTTAAGCAGCGTTTGACGCGATCAACTCTTGGATGGGTGACCATTTTTCACATATCAAGACCCCTCCGTGCCTCGGAAAGCACGTTAAGCAGTTGGTCCCGGGTGTCATACGAAGACCTATGACATTCGTTACGGGTGTCAGTAGCCGAAAATGAACTGACAACCAGTCAAACCTTAGAGTATCAGTGTCTCCCAGGTACTAGGTGGTTGAGGTCAGAAGGCAGTCGCTCCGTTTAAAATACTGATATCCAGCCGCAACCGATTAGATTGGAAGCCGAACCCAATGTAGTTGGGAAGAAGGCTAGGCAGATGATGATCTACAATAATATGTGAAACCAAGCGGTTGAAAGCTTGCGGAAGAGTCTAAGTTCGAACCCAATCCGTAACTCTGACTTCGAATTCGTATACAGATCCGATATCCTAAGTCTATATGTCAGTCTATGTCCCAAGTCAGAAAGAGTAGTGATAACTTAGAGAAGCTGCTCGTGACAAGCAAGATCGAAATAGAGAGACCAAGGTGATGAAGCCTAATGCTTTTGTCCGACCAGATTTTATCGAAACTCGACTCCATTATGAACAACGTCATCCATGCTAGCAAATAACAGTGCAAAATGGTGGAACATCACAGGTAAATGTGCCGTAGTGATTATAATAATCTTTGCAGTGATCAGAACGACTCAAAGAGTCCAGGGAGAGTTTCTAGGGGATCTGCTTAAGTCCTAACATAATTATACACCCTTAGACTAACTAATGATAGTTAAGATTCCGTAATTGGGTATCATTAACATAACAGTCCTGTATTCTCCGTAGAGTTAGATATAGGTGTACTTTTTTACACACATTTTGCTGATGCCGTTATTGAGTCCCATGTTATTTAGATGTACATATTTTACTATCAAAACTTACACTCGAGGCTCTGTTCTAGCGGCAGGAACTCATTTTTTTTTCTACAAATTTGTGTGCTTTGGGCAGCATTTCACCTGATGGTGAATGACAATGCTGCCGAAGATGGATCACGCAAGCTCAAATAATGCCTATTCACTCTCGCCTTATATACAAGAAGGTGATCGTAAATATAAACTTATGGTACTAATAACAATTATAATGTCCTTAATAAATCCGATTAAAGGCAATTGAAAATCCAACCCCAAATCCTCTTATCCGAAAACCGTAGCACACAAATGACACTGAAAAATAAAAACTATTATTCAACGAAAAATAAAACGTAGTTTCGTATACAATTCTCCTGAAAACTCATATTTCGGTTACCAACCATGATAGCTACGAAAAATTAAAAATAATCGTTCGCAACACTGCTAATAAGCTTTGTATATGAACGAGGCTTCGAGTGGTTAAAGTATGCCGCAGGTACCGAAACCGGGCTGTTATTACGGCTTATTATATTAACAGTTAAGTTTGAAGCGAAACTAAATAATTATTACGTTTTCTGCAACACGTTATAAGAGCCCTTATTAAATTTAAACAAACATTTATAAACGTTGGGGAGACGTTAGAGTACCATTTTGGCGATCTGCTTTTAACAAGATCTCGCTTTGACTCAAAATCTCTGTGTGTGCACGTGTTTTCAATGCCAAAATACAGTATATCAGTCATATCAGGAGAAATGATCGAAGCCTACAACAAAAAATATCACAGAAGCGGTTACCTTGGCCGAAATCTGCCTAGCCTTTTCCCAACTACATTGGGGTCGGCTTCCAATCTAACCGGTTACAGCTGAATATCAGTATTTTACACGGAGCAACTGCCTTCTGACCTCCGCCACCCAGTAACTGGGAGACACTGATACTCTAAGGATAAACTCGTTGTCAGACTTTTTTTTGGGCTACTGACACCCTTAACGACAGTCATAGCTCTTCGTATGACACCCGGGACCCATTGCTTAACGTGCTCTCCGAGGCACAAAGGGATCTCGATATGTGAAAAATGGTCACCCGTCCAAGGACTGACCGCGTCATGTGCTGCTTAACCTCGCAAATCGACCGATCTGCGCGGTAGCTACGAGTCCCCCGGATGTATATTTGTATGTATAAACGGTAATTAAAATTAAGCTTTCGGAATAGCTAACTTGAAGTTCATAGTTAGAAACCTTAGTTAAATTGGATCTATGCAAGCTGAAAAAGTATTTTGGTTGGAAATTCCTTGAACTAGTCATCCTTGGAATAAGACCTAGAAGCTGAAATAGCGCTCAATGGTTATTGCAAAATTGAGAAGAATTATATTAGAGTTGATTTAATGAATTTGTAAAAAGATAGAAATAAGAGAATAACGGGAGAAGCTAAACAGAAGAATCGACTACAGATCTAGAGAGAGATTGTCTTCGATCTTTACAGGTCCAATGATCAAGCGTCTCTTACTGGACCCTACTTCATCATCATCTGCCTAGCTTTTTCCCAACTACATTGGAGTAGGCATCCAGTCTAATCAGCTGCCACCCAATTAATGGGAGACACGGATACTCTAAGGTTAGACTGGTTGTCAGACTTGGAATGCTGACACCCGTAACGACTGTCATAGGTCTTCATATATCACCCAGGACCAACTGCTTAGCGTGCTTTACGAGGCACAGCGGGGTCTCGATATGTGTAAAATGGTCATCCATCCAAGGACTGACGGAGTCAAGCGCTGCTTAACCTCGCAGATCGACGGATCAGCGCGGAAGCTATGAAGCTATGGACCTTCTGGACCCTAATTCGCTGTGTTAATATACTTTGAGAACTTTTAAAGTACAGTATCCCAATTGCAAGTTTTCCTCGGCCTTGACTATAAGTTAAGGTCAAGCGAAAAATGTATTAAATAACATGCGCGCGCATTTAAATAAACCTCTATATTAAACGTGTGCGTCCTTCGTATAGCGTATTTTCATACATTTGTGGTGAAGTAAACTTTCTATACAGAAACCGTTGTTTGTATGAGATTCTAACAAGGTTTCCTAATATCGGCTTAGTATAAAGAGAGTTTCAAAATATCACCCTGCAAGGCGTCACAATCCCGTTCCACATACATTATCAACCCTTCCTGTTCCGTAGTGCGATAATTAAGATCGCAGCCCACAAGCTCCGATACTAATTAGCTAATCAATTTTGACAAGGCCAACTTGTACCGTGCCTACCTTCAAGTTGGATCGCAGAACCTACTTGTGTAACAGGTTTAACTGATTAAGTTAAAATTGAATTCTCTAATTATATGATATTTTTTTATTAGGTGGCTGGAGGATTATCAAGGGGTGGTTTTTTTTTTTTAGCTCGCCACCACTAATCTATGGGCTTTATGAGTTTCTTCTTATGTGTATCACCAATGTGGTATCAAGGCTTACTGTCCAGTGTGCGCCAGACGATCTCGGGTAACAAGAGTCGCGGTTTCATTTCCCGCACGGATCAAATATTTATATGACGTACTTACAGATAGTAGTTTCGTGATTGAATGTCTGGGTGCTTGTGAGATATTTGACTGTGAACGAATTCAAGGTACAGGAAAACATACCAAAAGCAACGTAGAGTAAAATTTAATTAAATAGGTTACTGCGGTTATTAGAACATGTTCGGCAGTGGACGATTATGAACTGAAATGATTGACATCCAAACTCTGATTCCCATCAAACTTTCAAAATCCAATCACAAAATACACCGTTCTTAAAGCTACTCATAATACTGGTAAAACTACACTAACTGGTAATTACTTAAATTAAAGATAAATATTATCCTTATCTTTCTCCCATCCGCTCTCAAAATGGTGCTAGAAACGACTAAGCGGCTCATTTTCCTCATTTAAGGAAGTTAATAACAGCAAAAATGGGTCACTGCGATGTCCCCTGAGCGCCATTTTGAGATTAGGATTGAGCTAATATTATTGTACTACCCAACATTCAATAAACATTACCCACTTGTATAGCTATAAAATTAAAAGCAGATTAATTAACTGATATCTCATCTGCCTCTAGATCAGTCGATTTGCCAGGATATGCAACACTTGCTGCGGTCATTACTTGGATGGGTGACAATTTTAGAGTGTCAAAACTCAAGCTAATGATCATTTTAAGCTAGAAACTCTATTTACTTACCATGTAAAAGGGGGCTTATCATCATCTAATGGGAAAAATTCCAAACTTCGGGCCGTTGCTGAGAACTTTTCTAACAGAAAACTCCAATTCCCGACAGGGAAAGCCAACCTAAGACCTTACGTTCATCAGCCGCGTTTGCGACCACATTACCAATGAGACAGTTTCTTTTTTTTTGACAATTGTCTCTTGCATTTAGCTCAGGGAGCTTTCACTGCTTAACCGGGCTAATGGCGAGACCAGAACGGCCTCCAGCGGAAGAGACGGTATGAGTATTATACATAGTTATGTGATTTACTCTTCGTTCGTCCTGAAGTTTTGTCCCACATTCCTAAAAACCCTTACCACTATCGAAGTTGTGCTTCGTCCCAAATTACAAGAACATTAAAGGAACAGTTAACAAAAAAAAATCTACATTTTTGAAACAATAATTCAATAATAAAACACTTCTAAACATTATGGTATAAACCACTCTGTCCTTTAATCGCCTTAAAGCGGCATTAAAGATAGATGGGATCGATTTCCCATCCGCAGCTCTTGCTTCTTTCTTGCAGCGATATAATTCAAGGGCTGGTTCTAGGTCGACCACTGATAATTTTTCTAATCGCATTGATCGTACAGTATTTATTATTGTAATCAAATAGGAGCCTGTCCCGACTAGACTTCAAACATGTGACCCCCTGACTTGAAAGCTGGATCCGCCCTTGATATAATTCCTCTTTAATCTAATTTTTTGACTGACTGTGCAAACGTTATGATTTACAATCTTTTGAACACTATTATTCACTGTTATCATACCACCACGGCACTGTACACACATCTCAAAATACGTAACCCTATTTTGCCGATTGTACAAAAAGTAAGTTTGGCATATACAAAAAAAATATGGGCCGTACAAGGTATATAAAATAGGACGAAGCGGGAATAAAATAATTAAAATTATATTTCGGGACGAAGGAAGCATATTGTTTGGGACCACCCAGGATTTTTTTATGTAGGACAAAACTCAGTGGGCCAAACGAAGAATAAACCAGTTAAGTATTTATACATACGGATAGTAGGTACTCTAAGAACTTATGAATGGCTATAAGCAGCATATGTGGCGTTACTTATGGCTTTTCTTAGAAAACCGACGTGAGTTATATGTACAATATGCGCACATTCTAACTTCACCTATAATATATCTCCTTCCTTTTCTTAATTAAAGTTTGTTTGGTCTGAAATAACTAGAGCTTCCATTATAAAGGAACAATGATTGTTGACAAGATAACAATCTTCGATCGCCAGAGAGGCGAGAAATAGGAACTAAACTGATAAGCTACATCATTGGTCTGGGCGCAAGCGCAACTGCTGAGAATGAGGTCTTGGATTCGATTCCCGGGTCCGGCTAAGTGTTATTGGGTTTTTGTTAGAAAATTTATCAGTAGCAGCCTGGAGCTTAGAACTGTTCTCGATAGATGACAGTAGGGCCCTTACTACAAAGTATTTAATAACGACATCAGTGAATTGTACTTTTGTGTAAAAAATATTACACGTCTGCCTTAAGTAGGTACTCTTCTAATAGGTACTAATGTTACCATGTTATATTCTTTATTTTTAAACTGTGCCCCGCACTAGAAATAATTCCTGTATCGTGGATGCGTTTACAAACACATATATTCACATACACAACGACCCAGACCCGATCAACTATCTGTAGACGATACAAATATTTGTTACGTGCAGGAATCAAACCCGCGACACGTAGCGCAGCAGTCAATACCTCAACCACTGCGCCAACCGTGCCGTCGAAATCTACATATAGTGGGCCATACGATCTGTATGTATTACACCCATACATTCGTTTATATACTCTGCTCTTTGGCGATAGGCAAGGTCTATTCCCTGTTCTTGTGCAATAAATGACAATATAAGCGCGCGTTAAGAATAGAAGTTCACTTAAAACGCGCGCATAATTTTTTCATACATTTTTGGCTTAACTGTAACAACGACAGAGATCGCAGAAATCTCGTATCTACTAGAACCGATGATATTAAGAGATATTGTGTTTCACTGGTCCAACGATGTGTACTCACTCTCTACGAAAATACTAATATTCTCGTATTTTGTATGCAGACTGCCGCACAAGCCTTTCACGCCGATCACAGTACTCGGTACCCATTCGGTAAACTCCCATTGGGTGCCCGATCGGCGTACATTTGTAGATATAGTACTCACTTCAAGGTGGAATGTCAGCCGTCTGACCTACACAAACCCGATTGTCGCGTTATTTGTCTACGAGTGAATGGTACTTGGGTACTATTCGTATTTTATTACCTTATATTTTGTTTCCCTTCCTCTGTCAGTCAATACAATAACAAATGAAAAAATGTTATGGAAACAACAAATAATAAAGAATTGTTGCGCAATATATATTTAAAATAATAAGATCAACGTCGCATTGTAACTGTTAGATAATTTTGTTTAAATTTTTCCTTTTAACATTGTCGTGAATAATCTCTCTGCCACGCCATAAACAATATCAATAATTATGAGACATAGATTAAGAGCTCGAACACGACAAATGAAGTTCTACGTTTAAATATATTTCTTCACATTGAACTCATAGATATATTCGTATGTTTGTGTATCTTTGCGGTGTTTATGATACGCCCGCGAAAAGACCCCGTTCGCACGAAAATATTTCGAGTGGAAACAAAAACAAATTTAATTTGTTCAATTTATGTGGAGCGCTAGCTAAAACGATGAATTTTAATAGAAAGGTACTTCACAGAAGTATTCACACACACGATATACTCGTGCATAGGTATTCATTTGAGCGTAGTGAAAAAATCACAACAAAATTTCATACGATCACTGGAGTTTTTTTCCGTTTTGCTTCCAGCTTTGTTTCTAGTTTATACAGTTGGATGAGCACATTCACGATGAGTTCATGGTGGCATGCAATGCGTAAGGTGCAATTTAGACGCGCATGCGTGCTACCCTAGGTTCGATTCCCGGAACTGAGCAAAGTACTCATAGGTTTTTTGTTGAAAATTTTTCATCACCAGCCTGGAGTTTGTAAATGCCTAGAAGAGTAAACTCCTATTACGTGAGATTTATACCGGCCGCGCCATAGCAAAACGTGCGGGTACATACATCAGTACTCTTCTGCCTTATCCCTCGCAAAAAAGGCGTGATGTTATGTTATCGAGGTTAACAAATTTCATCCGTCTTTAAGAATTCAGTCAATTAAACTAGTATTGAAAGTACATTACATAGGTTACTTTCAGAGCTATTTTAATGTGTTTGAAGTTAAGTCGAGCATGTCAGATCTTCGCATTACTACAAATGATTCCTTTCTGGATTTCTGCAATCCTACTCCTGTCTAGTCCTGCTAAAAATAGGTAGTTGGAACCAAACAAGTGAAGAGAGAATAAAAAAAAATCTTACCCGTTTACTATTTGTAATTTCTAGCATCTATCTTCAACTAAGTACCTATATAGGCTAGGTATTTAAACACTTTCAAATTGAACCTTTGAACTAACTGATTTTTTGGGCGATTTTATGGTATTTCGATCTCCCAATATATAGACAGTCGCAAGCAAAATAATCGCGACGTGTCCGGAGAATGCGGGTGGATGGTAAATAAATTAAAGTGCAGACAAATTCTGTCTACCATCTATCTAAATATTTTGTTATGCGCAATATTAGAACTCTATTAAGCTCGATTATATTGCCTCATTAGTCTAGTAGTAACAAGCGCGACTGCGGAGCGTGATGTCCTCGGTTGGATTTCCATATCGGACAACGTGTTATTGCGTTTTTCTATATGAAAATTCTCAGTAACAGCATTTGTAGTCTGGAACTGTACCCGGTAGTAAAACAGTACACCTCTGCCTAGCCTTTCGGGAATACAGGCGTAGTGCTATGTTATGTTTATATTTGATATTAAGACCTACTTCAGGCGCTCTGCCAAGGAAGCCCTTACATTCAACAATACAACCAGTGAACCGTCACTCCAGATTGCCTATGAACAACGAAACAATTGAGTATTGCCCCAACATGTTACTCCACTATTGCTCGAGTAATTTCGATGAATCTAGCTTTGATTCCTAGAACTCTGTCCGTACGCTTGACCGCTTTAATAAACAATAGAACGGCCTTATGGTAATACTAGCTTCCGCCCGCTGCTTCGCCTGCGTGGATTACGAACCCGTGTATTATTTTGCGCGGAACTCTAATTCGTTTCCTAAAATAAAAGTAGCGTAAGTTACTGATTATAACATCAGCTATCTGCCCGTCAAAATCCCGTCTAAATCGGAACAGGCGTTTCGGAGCCGGGACGAAAAAAACCGACAGACGACAAAAACTGTAAAATTGTTTTTTTTAATATTTACCCTATGTTGACATTACAAACAGACACTTGAATTTTATTTATTTGCATGGATTACCTTAATCAACAGTGGTAGACCCAGTATTATGCTGCTGTCTACAGTAGGTACTCAACAAGAGCACGGGAGGTTCGAACCTTTCCCAATAAAAATATACATATACCATTGATGAAGGATAGATGTCAAAGGATAACTAGTCGCTTGAATGATAAGCAATGCCGATTATATAAATAGAAAAAATATTATATATTATGGAAGAAATCTAAATCCAGTCTTCTTCTTTCATCGAGTCGACACGAGCTACCACATGGAACACTCATGTCGTAGTGGAAAGACTAGCCAACATGTTAGCGAGGCTGACTACCCAAGGTGCGTCATTCGATCACAGATATCTACACTCGTAGAAGCTCTTTCCATGAACCCCAATCCAAATACAGTACAAACAGTAAGACACGAAGACACTAAGCCCCTATTCCAGTAAGCCGAACAAAAAGACAACTACACGCATAACAAAACAGTACAGCTATTAGGCACTGCCATTATAACATCTGCAGCAGTTGACAGTAAACGACTCGGAAACAAAGCGTTACCATGAAAGTGCTCGAAACGATGATGCCACAAAAAGCCTGTACCGGAAAACGTTTACCCTTCCAACCCTTCCTAACGACGGTAAAAAAAGTATTGCAGCACTACACCCGCGCCCCGGCGACGCTCGTAAACTCGTTTCCCATAGGAAATGGTGTTAGTTTAATATTCTACAAGCCAAGACACAGAAAGATTTTCTGTAGTGATATTCTAATATCGCAGGGTTTGAAGATAGGTAAAGGTATTGATGTTTTGTTCCTTTGGGAGTTGCAGTGATTATTGCGTAGCTATGTTACCGTTGTTGATAGAAATTGGATCGGTATCGATTATTATTCTTTTTACAAAAAAAAAATGTTTGCTAACGATATTTATTATATTTTGGATTGACATTCAACTGTCATTTACAGCTTAGTATATCAACTGGCATCTAAATTAGACCTTTTATCAACAATAGATAGGGCAACTATTTATCTTTGCAATAACACTTTTATTAAACTAAGGTAGATAACGCTTATATAGACAATTCAATAAGATCATAATCATGGTTATCAGACCATAAAACAGGTTCTATAAATAACTATATTATGGAGTGTCAAGGAAAAAAAGAAAAAAAAAGTAGTTGTGGAAAAAAAGACGCATAAAAGCAGGTTGGTAACCTACGCGACCTGCTTGGCTCCTAGGGAATGCGAAATGTTTTTTATTTTTTTTATAAGAGTTCCTTTGCCTTTGCATAGCTTGAGTAGTGTGTGGCAGTTGTGTGGGTGATTTAGTCAGCAGTAAGTTCTTAGGTAAAGAAATCTGATGTCATGGATGGGTTGCAACGTTAAGTAAAGGCGTAGTGTAATAAACGTTATTAGATGGTTTGCTAAATTATAAGAAATACGGATTTCTTACAATTTTGCAAATAGAAATATATAGAATATTCCTTCATAAAACTTGAGGGACGTAACGCTTATTATATGTTTGTAAGATAACGGTTCATTCTATATATATAAAACTACATATATTCCTCTTCTTCCATCGATTCGCCACGAGCTATCTAATTTTCAATTCAATTGAAATTTTCTTCATTTGGACAATAAAAAGTCCATAGTGTTAGTAAAAATATCTTAAAACTAGTGTTAGTTATTCAATTCAAACAAAATTATTTTGAGTTTGAAGCATTTTGCACAGAAGATGAACACGTAAGGTATACGTTTCTCATCTGATGAAAATTGCTCATGCCATAGTGAATAATATAGTCTGTCAGCAATGGTGGTATCACTGACTGCCCAAGATGCGCCAGATGATCTCATGTTTCTTCATTATTGGAAACTCCACCCATGCAAAATCATATTAAAATTTACTATTTTTGATTTACAGTTAATAATGTCCCGATTTACGTACCATAAATATACACAAGTCACAACACACCGCCATCGACATCGTAAATTTAAAGACCCAATTTTAAACCGGGTTACTGACCGACAAATTAAAAAGAAGGTAGGTAGTACAAAACTGCACAATGACATTTAAAATGTTTATAAACTCAAACAAATACACCCACACATTCAATAAATACTTAACGGTTTTATATAACCAGTTGTATTTCCTTAACCAAATCATTTCGTCCTGTCGATTGAAAGATCATATTTTGTTAAACATTTTATCTATTTTATGCAAATCCTAACTTAATATTATAAATGCGAAAGTAAGTTTGTTTGTTACTTTTTACGCCTAAACCACTGAACCGGTCATCATGAAATTTTACATATACGTTGTCGGGGCACAGAAAAGGATATAGGGTACCTTTTATCCAGAAAAAAAGTACTTTTCCCGACGGAAAGAACAATAACTTTCGACGGTCACAATTGCTTTAGGACACTAGATGGCGCTGCGTGTCTTTCGAATCAACTAGCTAATTTACTGTCTACGCACACTGTTTGTTTAGTAACCTGAATCAAATACCTAAGTTAATCGAATTAACGTTAATTCTTCCTATATCGACCAACAACCTGAATTGGTTGTAAAAATCTAAACTACCCCAGCGAAGCCGCGGGAAGAAATCAAACTTTATAGGGCTTTTATTAAACTGGAACGACGGCACTTTTTAAACATTACAAGGAATGAATACCGAGATTAAGGGTAAGGTATCTAATTTCGATGATGACCGATAAATGTTCGCATAACCGTACCAACCGGAGTGAGAAGAATTGCTCTGCGGTCACCAACCTGCGTATCCATCGTGTTTATTACCACCTTTTTAGTCTTTACCCAGCAATGGCCAGGGATAAACTAGGAAGAGAAGAAGAGGTGGAATTTTAAATTTACATTTTATATAGAGTCTGTCTTATATAAGAAATCCGTAGGTGCAATCAATCTTGTAAACGCCTGGCCTACAAGACTGATATGGATAGGTATGGATATAGATGATGTAATTCTATCCAGTGATTGGAACCCGATTCCACCGAATTCTTGGCTATAATGGATCCTTTGCATCTTTAGATTGATTGCAGTTGCGGTATCCACACTATTATAAATGTGAAAGTAGCTTTGTCTGTCTGGTTGTTACCTCATCGCGAATAAACCACTAAACTTATCTTTATAAAATTTTACAAGGAGGTAACCTGGGTCTTAAAGAACATAGACTTATTTTCACTATAGCAGCAAAATACTGTTTAGATAAAAAATACAAAATACACGCCATCGGAGTCGAGGGCAACAGCTAGTTTCTTATATTAGACTAAATATAGCTAGTTATTCTATCCCGATGGGTAAGATTTTTTTTTATTCTTTGAGTAATGTCAACCAGTTACCAATGACACATGTTTCTTGTGTCCACTAGAAACTTGTTGTAACAAACTGACTCCCCGACAAGGAAGGAAGCCGTCATTAATCATGCAAACCTGCTTCAACGGAATTCAGAATAAAAATGACGGTAAAATAAGGAATATTATGAGTACTAACTTTTTTATTATTTGTTTGGGTCCCTCCAGAAACGTCCATAATATAAATAGCCAACATAAAAAATAGAATGCCGACATATTTATACTGAGATTTTAGTCTCCATAACATCTTAAGGAACTTTTTATTTTTCATTCCTAAGGGTAGACGCGCCTAATACTAACAAAGAATGTAGTTCAAATCAAGTTCTTTATCAACTTTATAAGCTTAATCGTACAATTTAGACGTTTCGACTAAGAAAGAAGACGAAGAATCTAACTTCTTCAAATTCAATCCAAACTTCTTCTGTAAGCGTAGAATTAAAATAAATACAAAAGCCTGACCTCGTACAACACAGAAGGCCCTCATTGAACACAAATGTATCACGAAATCACGTTCAATCTATGATGCCGCGCCGATGACCTTTTGACGGAAACTCCATCCGGCTCTCAGCCCCCACGCCACGCCGTTTATACCACCATAAGGATAATTTATTCGCACGTTCCACGATAAGGAACGACGACCTTCCACAAACATCATGAACGTCAGTGACAATTCACTTCGGAATGTAGGACTAGGGCTATAGATTGGTTGCCTCTGAACAGTTCCAATCCCTTTTGTTGCGTACGAAAAGCTCAACATAAAAGTCGATCTAGAGCTTTTTATTTTTATAAGTCCGGTCCATTTCTGGTTACAGGAATATCACTTTATTTTATTTTGTAGTAATTGAAACAATTGAGTCTGTTTATGAGGGTTTTAAATTGGTAAAGATTTTATAACTCGTAAATAGTTTATAAATATTTTAATAATAGTATTTTGTTAAACATGTACATATTTTAAACGTGTATCGGTAAAATATTTACAGCGAATAACTGCGGAACACAAATAAGACTAATTTTATTGTTCGTAGAAATAATATCATATTGGAGAATATCAGGGATCCATACCTGTCACTACTCAGTTATTTTTTGTCAGCTAGAGAGAACGGAACACGGTCGAAATAACAGTGTGTTATAAAAACGTGGTAATAACAAGAGAACATCGGTTGCTTCTGTTCGTAACGAGGGACGAGCCTCGCCAAATTGGCAGGGCAGGGAAACACAGGGATAAAATACTCCTGGAAGTGACACGACATATGCGGAAATTTTGTGCGATACCCAGGGATAGTAAACGCGGGCGGTTTTTTGAGGGTTAAGTTAAGAGAGAGTGCAATGCAGAGTTAATATCACATAAAAGAAAGTAGACGACACAAACTAACAAGTACGCATAATCAAACCATTTTATCATAAGAATGGTATGTAAAATGGCATATTTTTATCAAAACAACAATAACAAAACCGAAGATTAAAGGAAAAATAGATATAAAAAAAAAACAAGCCAGAAAAACAATTGAAGAACTAATATTATCCAATTGAAATATTTGAATTTAGAAGAACATTATTCTTTTGAGCCTTAGGCATATGTACTTAAAATGTTCCTGCAAATATATATAAGTTGGAAAATATATTCGCATCCTCCTAACAGAGTAAGCGTGTATAACATAATAATATTACAAACTTGGAAACTTCAACCTTAAAGATGAAATTTCAAAGTTGAATACCTTTGTAGCAGAATCCTTTAAAGTGCAAACATAATCTGCAATTAGTTTAGTAAACTATAAACACAATCTTACTGGTTTTCTTGTGCAAGAAACTTCCAACAGACGCCGTTGACTAGACAAATAATTTTACAACGAATTTCGAATACAAACTATTCATCTCTGAAATAATAAACTACGGCTACTTCAGTTTTACACGACGAAAATTTCGATTGAGGCTGAATATTTGCGGGCTCCGATTTAAATTCCGGCTCCAGCTTAATTTTCTGCTCGTCAACATAAAACCACTGTTTCCCGGGTTAATATTTGAACTCGGATTTTGGTCGTCTGTGACATCTCGCATACC
Organism: Shargacucullia verbasci; assembly: GCA_947562105.1. Classification (NCBI taxonomy): domain Eukaryota; kingdom Metazoa; phylum Arthropoda; class Insecta; order Lepidoptera; family Noctuidae; genus Shargacucullia; species Shargacucullia verbasci. The sequence continues at coordinate 4,817,811 of OX387297.1, read as the reverse complement.
GGACCTGAACCTTATAGCTTTTATTTTTTAAATTCTCCAATTCCAACATTCCTAGTAGATTTAACACAGGAATAAACCTACCAAATTTTTTTAACGAAAGTCAATCTTTAAAACAAACCATGGCCGTTCAGAAATACCTTTTCCGTTCTCCCGGGCATTTCCAGCCAATGGAGGTAATGCGTAGAGCACACAAACACAACGAGTGGGCAAAATCAATCCATGTCGGGCCCGAGGCGAGGCCACTAAGTGCCTTAATACCCGCTGCTCAACCACATAACCTTCGTTCCCTGAACCATGGAAATTGGCTCTCATTCTCAGAATATCATCATTAACAAATAACTAGAAGACCAGTTTAGTCAATTTAAATAGTCATAAAAGTAAGTATGTTTTGTCATATTTAACTTTTTTCTGCAATCAAACGTAGATTATAAGCCCTATCATATGCAAAAAATCTTAACCAATACCTTTATATTTATTTTATGTCAGTTATAATATATTCTATAATTATGTTTCTCGGACTATTCAATTATATGATGTACTCTTCAAATACAGATTATCTCGACGTCGAGAGGTTTAACGTCGCACTGATGATGTGCAGATACACGAATCAGGTATAATAACTAAGAAATTAAATCAATATGTTTACGCTCATCTGCCCTAATGGAGTGCGCTGAATTCCATGCGGTATCAACACTAACTGAGTTGGCAGGCATCCAAGCCGCGTGCACGGCTTGAGTCTAAATAAATAACAAGTTACAGAATATTGGTGATATTATAGGAAGTATGGTTGGTGGAATAGATGACATCACTTCCCGTGGAGACGAGAAGCTATCAGGGAAATGAGGAACGTTTTGGTCCACTCTGGCTCCCAAATTTTAGGCCAGACGGCGTTCATCCACCGATCAGTCGGTCTATGTGATTCCTGGTAATATTCCACCATCCTGTGGAAGCCTACTACTAAACAAGAGACTGCCATGAGAATAGACAGGAACAACCATCACAAATATTTGGCTAATACCGCGATAGGAGACCTCGGTGCTGATCCAAACTCCATTGACTCAGCTGCATGGAGAGAATAGCATGTAAAGTGCCGACCGAGAGGCAACGTCCTGTACTTTTACAGGACGTAAACGTTTAAAGGCGTGTGAAGCTCGGGTCGACTCAGATATCCCTGGAGTGATTCAATGGAGGCTCATCTCCATGAGCTTCGAGCTAACGATTGGACAAAGAAAGACAAAGAACCTGTTGGTGTTCTGTCGTATTGGAACCAAAGGCACATTTTGGGTCTTGGGTCAAATAAAGAATGATCAATTTTCTGCGGATTATTAAGTCCATAAGCACAGTACGTGGTGATGTGCACGGAAAGAACCTACATGAGTTATGATACCTATTTACGTTCTGCTACGCCAGAGCCAGACACCTTAAGAATCTAGCTAACTGATAATTTTTTCTACCATGGCATGAGCAAGTCTCAGGCTAAACATCATGGACTCGATAAAAAAAGCTTATGAAAGTAATTATTGCACTTTTTAACAAAACCTTTAAACTGAAATAATTTTGCTAAAATTCGAACGAAAAAGACATAAATCTCTCCATAGAATTATCATATCAAAACCGTGTATTTAATGATCCAATGCATTCGATACATACAATATCGCGGCGTATGAATTCGGAATATTTGCCACGGCTGTCAACGGCGTGAATGGGGCGCGAGTAGGCTTTTGTCGCGAAGCTTTTGTACCAAAATGGTCGTATACAGGGCCCGCCACTAGTGACACGTTAGGCGTCAAATGATTTATTACCTTACAAATATGTCACGTGTTCTATAACTGCTTGATACTTTAGTTAACTTTAGGAATAATATGAGTAGATATTATAACTTTAAATCTTAAACTACATATAGGTGAGTAATTGTTTCTTATTTCAACTTTTTCTATAAATGGTTTGATGAACATTCAAACCTCTTGGACCCAAAATAATAATAAGAGCCTGTTTCACTTTTTGATAATATGGTTGCTTGCCTACCTAAATATTATTCTTTCATAATACGATCAAATGTCTGTTTAACAACTGTCTGATAACTAAATCTACCAGATAACCCACTGTGGCTGTCTTTTCTTATGATATAAATATTGTGTATATTGTGTAGAGATGAAACAGGCTTAGAGTATCTTATTAATATTGGTATTTATTGAAAATCAACAAAGGAACCTACAACCTGTAGACAACACCCTGAGCAAGCCAGTTTTGAATAGCGGCTTTAATATATTTATAGCATTAAATACGTGTTAATTTAGTGGTCGTCAACCGCACCATCACCATCTGGTGAGATACCCAGTGGTCAAAAGCAAGCCTATCAAATGTCACAAAGAAATATATCATATATCAGTACAAAACAATTCACTAGACACTGCACCACCGCACTGCATCAAGATCAATATTATAAATAAAACTGATTATTTAATTTACAACCTAAATACGTACATATATAATCCAAACTTAACTGTACACGAACACTTAAGCGTCAAAGTACTCCTCCACATAGCTGCCAACGTAAAATGAATATCGTAATCGTTTCAGCTAATTATGAAACATAGCTCACATAACATTAAACTATGTTTTTATTCGTGTAGCAGTAGGTAACAGGTATTTTAACGAAGGCCCATTTAATATTTGATGAATGATTCAGTAGCCTTGAGATAAACAAAATAATTATGGTCTACATAATTACGATAAATGATTGTAAGACGTAAAGGATTATTAAATAAAATTGCTACTAATTGCGGGAAGATCTCTTGTGATAGATACATATTTATCAAGTACTGAGAATGCATAATCCGTAACTAATGTTAATGCGATTTGCACGTGTATGATATGTAGGCATTATCATGAGTTCATATATATCTCGAGTATATACTTACCTATTCATTCAATAAGAACGACTTCAAAAAGGAAAAAATGTAATGTTCTTGTTCTATAAAACTTTATCAAGTTGGTAAGTTTATACAGGAAACTGATGTTTTTTATTTAATCCAAAAGTCGTAGTTTACAAGTCAAGTTTATTTAGCCTTGAAAGGGTTGTTAGACACGACAAAGATATTGTATATTTACTCTCAAAAATACAAGTTGCCATTAACATTACAGTACAAGTACACACTAACCTATTAAACACAACCGAACCTAAACAGAAAGTAACAAAAATATAGCTTATCCATTCTGAGCAAGTTGAAATCTCGTTTAACGGTAAGGTTAATCGACTTTCCCGTTTAAAAAGGGAACATATAAACAGGAAAATAAAGTTTAAACCATAAAGTCGGTAGCTAAATAGGTTTTACTCTATTAGGTAATGTTCTTTGAATGGAGTAGATTTAACTTATTCCATGGCATGAAAGAAAAACTTTCTGGAGCGAACAGTCCAACGCTATAAAAAAAACGACACCTTCGATACGTCCTAATGAGGAGCAATGTTTAAAAATATAGGAACCTCTTTTGACATTCCTGATCAAGCTGATAACAATTCAGGCAATGTGACCAATAAACCGTTTACAAAATAAGGTGACGTCGCCTATACACTGGACGTTTATAGGTTAAATATGTTCAAGAGAACTGCTGATCGTGGTCCCGGGTATGATCCCCAGTCAGGCAAAATACAATTAGATTTTTCTGTAAGGAAATTCTAGGACTTTGGAATTGTGCTCGGTAGATGGAAAAAGCTTCGCCAACTACTTAACTACATGAGAATAATTAAAAAGATGCCGTTTCGAAATGCGGGTGTATAGTTTTACTTACATCTCTGCCTAATCATATTCCCCCAAGACCGTTTAATTTAGTGATACATCACGCCATGTATAACGGAGGACATTTACAAGTTGATAATGATCATTTGATGAATATTCAGTGACGGCGATGACAGGTGAGGCTTATATTTTTTGTTGGTATGTATGATTCATAGAAATCAGATGAAGAATAAATTATGTAGGAATGTAAAAAAAAATATCGCTATTATTGATACTTAACGTAACTTACATAACACTTACATGTATGCAAATACACAATGAAATAGATGTTATAAAAGAACTTGAATTAAACGCTTTTCCTCAATGATTTATCAAATCCAAAATCAAAATTAAATATCGTTTCAGTTGATATAATTGGTTGTTGATTTGGGCAATCCCAACGACTAATAAGAAGCAAACATTAACACGCAATGTCCACAAAAACTTCAATAATCACCATGAATCATAGGTTATATACCTAATGGACTTGAAAAGGTTAAAAACAATTACAATTATCTAGCCGAGTGTGAAGCTTGTATTGTGTTTCTCCTTAATCAAAGTTAAACCCAGCCATAACTAAAAATAAAATGAATCTCACAAAAACGCAAGACTTCCGATATTATTTTATATTGCGTGATAATTCGCGTCAGGCCTCAAAATGGCCTGTAAAACACGAACCATCCTAAATAAGTCGTGAAAGTCACAAAACAGCCGTGAAGTCAAATCAAAGCACCATACCGTGTTTAAAGAAATTAGTTTCAAAGTAGATAATAATAAGTGAAACGAGCGGTTAAACGATCGCAATAATAAACGCCTTGTTCATAATACGGTTTCATTTTGAACTAAAAGAAACATGACGGCAGACGACAGTATTGATTCGGAATAATTTACCGGAAAATGTGTTTAATGGTGAGGAAGGAATATAACAAAATGTTTTATACCCCTGGAAAAAGGTAAACTTGCTGACGGCTTTACGGTTTTGTTTCATCTTAGGTTTTTTTTTTTCTGGTCGTCAGGGAATAGTTTTTTTTTTTTTTTTTTGAATTCACATGCTTGTATTTGTTCTGAACCGAGGTTTTTGTCCTGTACAGTTTATATACATACATCCACATAGTACAGACATAACTCATATATAATATATGATACTGATATCAAAGTGACTTATTATCTATCCAACTACCGCACTCCACTCTTCCTGTGTAGTTTTAACCTATGAATTAAAATGTCATATTTTTTTATGAAAAAAAAAATTTAACCTCAATTTAAATTCAATTCATTGTATTTAATTTTGTTTTAAACATAGCTGCTGATTGCGTTGATTGTATGTTTAATAATTTAGTTTAATATGAATGTTGCCATTTCGAGCATAATTTAGTTACAACTTCTAGAAAAAACTAAGACATCAATCATCATTCAACAAAGTACAACGTGTAATACAACCCACACGCAAAATTTTAAATTACGTCATATTACATACTATCAACTTTTTTATACATATTGAAAATCTCTTGACCTTGTTAGTCACATAGCAGAATAAACAATGCACTGATTATGCGGAGTTCACACGATCGGATCCAGTTTAAACAAAAAATCCGGCCAAGTGCGAGTCGGACTCGCGCACGAAGGGTTCCGTACCATTGACTAGGTAAACAACAGTAGGTATTTATTATTAAAGTAAAAATACAACTGAGTATTTTGTGAATATTTCAAGTGCCTACCTGTTGCCATTATTGATATCTAGCAAAAAAGGGCAAAAAAATCCCGTTTGTTGTATGGGAGCCGCCTTAAATAGTTATTTTATTTTGTTTTTAGTATTTGTTGTTACAGCGGCAACAGAAATACATAATTTGCGAAAATTTCAACTATCTAGCTATCGCGGTTCTTGAGATACAGCCTGGTGTCAAACAGACGGACGGACAGACGGACGGACGGACGGACAGACAGCGAAGTCTTAGTAATAGGGTCCCGTTTTTACCCTTGGGTACGGAACCCTAAAAAAGTAATTCGTATATCATAGAACTTGATCTCGACGCTTTTTAATAGTTACTCTGTTCCGTTCCCCGACTTTGTGCCCCTAGTATTATTACCGCATATTTTTACTGCAATATTTAAATATAGAACGCTATTTTTATTTTGTTTTTGTGTCACTTCTCTTTGAAAGTGGAATATTAGTTTTTGTATGTAGGTTGATACGGTCTTTCTTCTTTTATTCAACTTGAGTTGAACAGAACAGATACTTGTGCTATGAACCAATGCACTTCAACGAAAGAGGAGCGTAGGACGGCCCTCCACAAGATAGACAGCGACATAGTGAAAATCGCGAGGAATCGTTGGATGCAAACGGCTCAAAGCCGTGTGATTCTGAAATTTATGGCACAGGCCTATGTTCAGCAGTCGACGAGAAAAGGCTGTTATGATGACGACGATAAATCATAATGCATACGTAGCAAAAAAAATTAAACCTTCCACCTGACTGCATTTCCTGTACCGTGGATACGTCTTCAAAGACAAATATTCAAAAACTCAGACCCTATATGTAGGAAAAGTGGAATTATGTATAACTAAAAAGCTCTATAGCCTCAAAGACTCGCGTGTGTGAGCTTAATTAAACCTATAATTTTATAATTTTATTTCACTCTGTATGAATGTTTTCTAGAACTGCATCGTATACCTATTATTAACTGTCAAACATGTTCTCGTATTATATTTAAATGTCTTGAAACGAGAACCAAGTGTTATAATAGTTCATAATAATATCCAAAAATAATCTGTAAAACTGACCTCTACATGATCCTGTTTGTGGATAATAATGATCTGTTCTAAATTCAAATTCAAATTATTTATTTGTAAAATATATAGTTCTTAATTTGAAATTAGGACAGTTTTTGTAGTCCATACAAAAACTGTTCTAATTTCAAATTCATCATGATCATCAGCCAGAAGACGTCCACTGCTGAACGAAGGCCTACCTCAAGGGGGGGTTTGCCATAATCCCCACGCTTGACAGGCGGCTTGGGGATCGCAGTGGCTCACAGTTTTAAGACGTACCCGGGTCAATTTCAAATTAGCAACTATATCTTTTTTCTGGGCCTAACAGAATTAAACAAGCGCTAAAAGCGCCCGGCGGCAGTATTTCTATTCTAATTATTAGACTGCCTCGTAGTTAGTGGTCACAAGTGTGGCTGCTGAATATCAGCTCTTTGGTACGATTCCCAGCCAAAGGGAAAATATTATTGGGATTTCCTGTTAGAATAATCTCAGTTTGACCGGAATTTAAAATTTTGGTCGTGTGGCAGTAACCTCGCCTACTATTTCGTGGGACTTAAAAATTGCATTTTCAAAACTGTACACCTCTGCCTACCCCTTCGAAAGATACAAAGGTGAAGCAGTAAACGTGGTGACGTGATCGGACCTATTTAATTAACTATTGTCAATTCCGTTACAAATATGTATGTGTTTCCCTGTTATCTATTTGAGAACATTTCTCTGTTCATTGACTCGGCTAACAAGCCTGACAGGTTATTTTTAACTCTAAAGGCCCTAAACATGATGTAAAGGTATCATCAATATTATTTCTTCAGACGCTATATTAGCTTTTACTTTCATAAAATCAAAGGCGGTTTTTCATAATTTTCACAATGTAATCGAGACTGTTTAATAAGCAAATATATTATTTCGCTTTATATCACCAACAAGGTTAGGTAGTGTGCTATACTTATTCACAAAAAAAAACCCGGATAATTGCCAAGAAATGCACCCTTCATACTTTTGCAAGATACCAGTTACTGTTAGTCTCTTTGCTAAATCTAGAATGGTCATCAAAATTGGATTAGCCATTGAGACGTAAAGACGGACAGACAAAACTGCAGCTAATTTTGTACTATTCAGACACAGACATAAACGTTTTATAAAATAGTACAACATTATTTTTATACTGTCTAGATAAACAGCAGGATCGCAAGAAGTAGGGCAAGGGAAGAGAGGCCTTAGCCCAGCGGTGGGCAAGCCAGCATAGGCTTTCAATATTAATTATAATTTTTTCGGATAAAGTATGGATTTATCTCAGTTTTATAACACTCATTAACTTTCGAATTGTTAAGAGCCATGGAGCCTTCATAAAATTGTCTTGTCCATCAGTATACTGGAAGGTTTAAGTCCCTCTAGTTTGTCTTATCTGATTAAATTTAACGGCAGAATACTTTTTGTGTACCCAAAGCAGTGTAAAGCGAACTGATCTGAAGACGGCATGACTTTATCAATGAAAGCGGGAATTATACTAATTGTTGTGAAGCTATCTACGGCTTTTTAATTGGTGTTTGAAGAACAAGGCTAATAGTTAGTTTAATTTAAATTAATGCTTAATTATATACCTATCATTATGCTTTTGGTCATTCATCAAGTGCAATCAATATTTTGTATATTTTTTTGTGATTTACATGAACCGATTTGACTCAAAATATTCTAAATAGATATTAGGTACCATAAATATTCAGATCCGTTACTTAACAGCATTTCAATCATTGTAAATTGTAACTTTTAAATAATCTATCGTTATAATTATTTACAAACAATACCAATCAATAATAGCTTGTCTCTTTTATAAAATACTCCAATAGATACATACCTAAATACTTTGTCTTCAAATATAATTGTCTTTTACCTAACAACTTGATTGATTAATTTTATTATGGACAACAAATATAATTACATCACAAAGAAAATTGTCTGATACTCTAACAAATAGGTAAGCTTATTTCGTATCGGCTACAGATTTCGAAATAATACACTCTGTTCTTAAAAATATCTGTCTGGTACAGTATATAACATAAATTGGCTCTGAAAAACCTATCTACGATAACAAGACCGCATAGATAAAACTCCTTTGCCCGAATGTCACAAGCAGTATCATGATAAATGGTCATCTACTTGACAGATTTTTTGTCTCAAACGACGTTCTCTTAAGAAAAGATCAGTATCTTAGATATCTTCGCGTTTCAATTGTCCTCTCAAAGAACAACTTATACTTTATATCTATCATGGAATATCAAAAGGTTAAAGGTACTTATATTGAACGATCTTACGATTTATAAATCATTCAATACACGTTCCTTTACAATTTGGATGGGGGTCCATATAATAAGCTACCCTTCCAATAACGTCACCATTAACTAATATTGATCCCAAAGAATATATTCCATAAATCAGGAGCCATGGAACGCTTATCCCGGCAACAGATTTTCCACGATTGAATGGATTTTTTATGTGGCTCCGACCTTCCAATTAGGCGGCCGTCTATAGGAACCTCTTAACTCACGTTCTTATTATATTCCTACATAACGTAGTTACGAACGTGAATATTTGAATGCAAGTACATAATTAGTTAACACACAATTTTCCGTGAGAATTTGATATGTAATAACACGAGATATAACAAACCGCGTATACATGTGATTGGCGAAAACGTTTAGAGATGTGAAATCGTTTGTGATAACGAGTGTCATTAGCGAGGCATGCGAGCGAGTGTTCCGAGTAGCGGTGCACGGTGCCTCTACAGAGTCACATCCTGCCGCGCAAACGGTTCCAGCGAAGGCTGGACCGCTACATGCGGGACTCCCGTTACATAACGCACCTGCATTCCGCGAATACTCTCACTCACCGGACACCGGTACTTACTGCATCGATTATGTCACCTCTCAGCTGACGGTTAAGCACAACGTACGAACGTATCCGAGGGTTATCAGTCGCGCGGTGGCTCGCTCCGCGGAGGGCGGCCGTGTGGCTGAGCGCGTGGGTTCGAGTCGCGGGGTCGATGTAGGGGAGGAAGGGTACGGAGGCTGCGGACTCACCGTGCGGATGGTTACATAAGTCGGTTGGCGGGAGCGAGGACACGTGCAGCCCCTCCGGGGCTTGTGGCGCGACTGGCGGCGGGTCGGGCGCCGCCCCGCGCCACCGAGCCACGCGGGGCCGCCGCCGCCTTCCACCCAAACGCGATTAAACAGCCTTCACGTGCGACTCACGCTTTAAAAGCGCGCGCCTAATAAACCTCACCTATACTCGAATTTGGAGATTATAGAGCAAAGATTTCTTGCAATTATTCATCCTGTATTTACCGGGCTATTAACCCCACAGATTTACATAGAAATACTCGAAGAATTAGGTATGCTCAGTCTAGACTAGTTTTTATCGCGCTTTAAATATGCAGACATATCTCTTTATTCAACCTCGGTAATCTACACTTATAGTAGATTATTATTTACTTCTGCTATTCTATATTTGGATTACCTGAGTGGTATTAATGGACGACTGAACAGTTTGTATTAGTCACAAGTACGGACCACGAACACAATCATATTGTTTGCATAATGTGACACATGAATCACCCATTGAAGTTGTGTATTTAAATAGGTAAGTAGTAATAAAACTGCTTAAAGTACTTTCATACACAGATGTATGACGACGTATAGAACATTATTTATTTACGTTCTTATTATGTTAATATGTACAAAAAGATATTTATCGATTTCAATTAAATTTTAGGTTTTGACTTTACAAATGTGAGTACTTTTATCACTTTTGAATAGGTAAAACAATAAACATACAGTAAAACTTATCTTCATGACATAATAAGTTCTGTTTATCTAAAATGATCGACTGCTGCGCTACGTGTCGCGGGTTCGAGTCCCGCACGGAACAAACATTTGTATGATCTACAGATAGTTGTTCCCCGTCTAAGTATTTGTGCATGTAAATATTTGTGTTTGTAAACAAACCCACTATACAGGAATTATACGAAGAGGGGGCATTTTTTTTTTTAAATAAATAAGAAATTTAAATTAAAAACTTAAATAAAAGCTTAATAATAAACTCATAAATCATATTTGTATAAAATCCGTTGTTGCTTCAAACTAAAACTATTATTATCACGTTATTTCCAATAATACAAAAAAAACAACGTAAACTAATAAACCTTTTATATACCTACCCAAACCCACTTTATTATACACTTATGAGACAGTTTAACACGCAAGTTTTTCTTATCGGAACCAATGCTCTATTTCATCATAAACGTCCACCGCAGAACATAAGTCTCGTAATAGACCCCAAAAATTAACGGTCGTCAGGAAATACAGCCGTAAGTTCGCTTGGCACGAGGATACTGCCGCTACCATTATTTACAAATAATTCCTTAGAGCGGCTTGTTCACCCATAATCAAAAACTAAATATTAAGTAACTATTATACATTAGCTAGTTTATTCAAACGGTTTCGTTCTTAAACGTTTATTTATATCCTATCCTACTAATATTATAAATGTGAAAGTTTCTGAGGATGGATGAATGGATACATGGATGGATGGATCTTTGTTACTCTTTCACGCAAGAAAGGCTGAACGGATCTGGATGAAATTTGGCACAGAGATACATTATAGTCTGGAATAGCACTTAGGCTACTTTCTATCCCGGGAAAATGTACGGGTTTGTAAACCACGCGGGCGAAGCCGCTTGCGGAAGCTAGTGACATTATAATTTCTTCTTCTGTATCGTGGGTGCAGTTTGCAAACATAGGTACATCTCACATGCGCTCACACCTAAAGCTCGTACAATTATTGCTTGAATCGAACCTGTCACAGGTAGCACAGAAAGCCTCACGTAACAATTACACCAACCGTGCTATCAAATATACTACAGACTTTACCTACTAAAATATTAAAAGAATAGTTACTTTTTCACCCTCTATTCTCACTATAAGTATGGCAGGGGTGGCCTACTCTTTGGGGTCATAGGACCATGCTCTACATAATAAAAAGACAGTTGTATTCTTCTTTGACTGCACCAGAGCGTCTCCCTGTCATGATTCAGAACATACAGTGCCACGTAGTAAAGCTATGCCATATATTATAGATATCTCTTTCCAGGATAAGGCTTTGATCAAGATTACAAAGACATTGTAGAAGTATTAATTTGAAGACGACTGTGGTTGCAGGCTGAATCCTACTAATCCTACTATCCTACTAATATTATAAATGTGAAAGTTTGTGAGGATGGGTGGATGGATGGATCTTTGTTACTCTTTCACGCCAGAACGGCTGAACGGATCTGGATTGAGTTGATCTCTACCAAACTATGTACTTACCAAGTCGGTAATATTAATAAGTAATTAAAATCTTGTTAAAGGTATTCGCTACTTTCTGCTTACAAACGAATAACGTAGCTACCATGTGTTTGGACAAATACATAAATTAGGTAGGTACCTTTTTTAAATTAGATAACCTAAAAGCCATTTAAAAACAGAAATTACCTTTCACATTACTTTTTATTGTTTACATTAGTTTTTATATAATTTTGCTAGTATCTCGGGAGTGACAGAACATCAACCAACGCTTCGAAACCAAAATATTTTGCTCATGCCTTCTTTAGTGTAAAAGTTGGTCATGGTTAATTTTGAGTTTTGCGCCATCTATTGCCGAGTAGCAGAAAAACAAATCTCTGAGAAGCTTTCAAATCAAACCAATTGAAAGAGTCATCTAGCGTTATTTGTGTTAAATGCTTTGTATTATAAAGTCCTATATCTTTGTATTATCAACATTTTTGTTACACCTATTTAGGATTACACATGTATTTTCTTCTTCTTCTTCTTCTTAACGAGTCAATGGCAATGTAAGTAGTCCCGGACCAGAAGTTAGTTACAAGGACTGCGCTATCCGTGGCATCCATTAATTCTTCCGTCGTGCAGGTGTGGGGAGACGCCGGGCACGATATTAAGTGCATCATCGTTTGCGGGACCACACCGCACTTACACATTAAGTTGGAGTCATCTACAAATCCCCGCCTAGACAGGTGTTCCTTGCTTCGACCAACCTGAGTCCGAAGTTTAAGGATTCTCAGGGTCGGCCAAGACCATTTGTGTTCAGGTGGGAGATTTTTGGAAGGCTATTTTTCTTCTAACGAACACGAACATCCCCAATCTGTGTTTTACTAAAGTTTTCTTCACTTTGCTTCGCTTTATATAGACTATATATTATATATACATAGTATAAGGTATAAAAATATATTTATTTAGCCACAACAAGAGACGCACATACAAACGATATAACTATATATAATTACCAGATGAACATGGTTAACAATAGTGCATATACCTCACGGTAGCGCTGAAAAGGGTCAGGGCGAAATCGATGAAGAGGATATATGCGACACAAGCTTTGCGCTGATTTTCAACTAGACCTGAAACAAGTCACTATTCCTTTTTTTTTATTTGCCTGGTGAGAACTCATCATGGACTATCCTCCGCCTGTGGTGGTGGAGGGGTGTGCCGGACTCCTACCGGCTAAACTCACCACGGTGGTCCGCCTCGACACCATATGTTGGGCCTCGGGAACTCTTAAAAGACCGCACCGAAGCCCACCACGGTGTCGTGCCGATCAGCACTTCCCGGGGGAGACTGTACCCTCGCTGATAGTATTCCTAACTTAACCCAACACTGTAGTAGTGTAGTAGTGTAGTTACCCAAAGGGTAAGACTGAGGTGTACTTTACTATAAGCTCCGTGTAATAGAAGACGAGGCTATTCATATCTACCAGGTATCAAAAATTGCTACTGAAATTTTCTAACAGATAAACCCAATAACACTGGTTGACACAGATATCAAACACAGGACCTCACGCTTAGCAACCGCGCTTGTGACCTTTATACCAGTATGGCGGCTAGTTATACCAATTATCAAATGAAGACAGTGGAGTCTTATAAAATTAGTTATCACCATACTTCCAGTTACTATTATTAACATTCTCACACCAATCATATCGTACCTTAGTAATAACGGCCTACATAATGCCGTAAATAATGCATGACATTAAAGAAAAAATAGAAAATAAAACCAGATGGCATTTCAACGTCGTTTATTAAAGACAAAAAGGTACAGATAGTTAAACTATCTACATTAATACTTAGACCGTTATATGCAGTTAACTCGTTTATACACCACAGAATTTCTCGTTACTTTGTAAACAAGAGTTAAAAAACTAACTAACTCCGTTGACTCAGCGACCCAAAATGTGTCTTAACACCGATACAAGAGAACGCCACTCGATTCGATCTTTAGCAGTTTCTCGCCAATCGTCAACTCGAAGCTCCCGAAGAGTTAATATCTTATTTAAAATTGGTTATACTTACGAGTAATCCATACACCTTGATAAAATCAGTTGAATCTTTGAACTATCAAGTGACTTAGTGCCTGTTTTAGCACTTTCTCTTGCTATTCATTATATGATAATAGATAATAAATCAACTATTCTTTTCTTCTATAATCAAATGGTGAACAGAAATAAAAAGGAGAACGTTTAATTATTGCTGGAACTTCCACGGATATAGCTACGATTATCTTTAACAAAATATCTAAAGTGATAATGACATTTGAAACGAAGGCAGAATGCAGACAGAAGAATTTATTTTGACCGTTTCTCATAAAACTATACGTATGAAATGAATACTAGTAGAGCTAGGTACTATTTGTTCGTGGTCAGGAAAATTGGGTAACCCTCCAGTAGTGCTTTTTCATTTAGCCATTGTAAATGACTTTATACTTTTTACACTATCCTGAATTTGAATCATGAATATAGTATAAATAATAATAAAATACATATTGGCAGACCGTACCCGAAAAACGTTTCCCATGCCACCCAAACCCAAATAAAGAAATTAAATATAAATAATTATAAAAATCCTGAGTGGCAAAACGTTATGAATAGAAATAATTTGGTAGAGATATATATATATATATCTCTACCAAATTATTTCTATAAAAAAGTATATATAAAGTATTAATATATAAAGTTAATGAACAGTACAACAATTTTAAAAATGCTTAATATTATTTTGTTTTTGACTCAAAAAGTTTCGACTAAAATTTATCTGTTCGACTAAAATTATTAAAGCTACAAAAATAAACAATATAAATAGATATATAAACATTACAGTTTACTTAACACTTCAGATTGGCAACTCATTGTTTTCATCAGTCTTTGTTAAACAGAGTTAACAATTATATTAATAACATTAATTAATACAAAACTCTGGTTTCGACTGTGGCTAAAATTCATTTCTTAATTCGATATGACCTCCAGATTAGTTACCGTAAAGCTTTTTATTCGTATAACGTTAGTCACCAACATGACATGACATAAAACGCCAAGAAACGCCACTGACATGGCGTTTCCACCTAGTGCATCTGAGTAACTTCAAATCATTCTAGATGAAACAAAGACTGACGTCAGTGCAGGATGTCAGTTTTGATTCGTGGCGGAGGGACCAGTGTAAATTCAATCGTCAACGCTAGCAACCGTAGGTCAAGTCACAAGGCTGACAGTGTACCCATCCACCTGCTTAGGCAAGTGTTATAGGTTCTCCTGTCGTATCCCTCTTCACTATAGGAAATATGCCCTGCAGTGGGAGGACACAGGCTGATTATAATAATTAATGCACCCGTGTAGAATCCTTTGTTAGTGTCCCTTGCAAATTAGATTAAAGTTCTTTAAAATCTTTTGGGTCCGAGACCTTATGTAAGCTTCATAGAAGCCCGGGTACCTCCTTGCTTTGGAGGTTACCCGCTAGTCAATAAATGTACAAAATAATAATTACTGATTTTTTGTACTGTGTTTATATCATTCCTGGGCCCTTACGATGACAAACTCTCTTTGCATCTGTTCTTTCAACTTAATGGTGAAAACTGGAAAACAATTAAATGGAAATTAAACCTACATCGAATCACCATTTCTCTTAAAAGTATTTTTCTTGTATTTTGTAATTGCGACTACAAAATTGAAATATCATATAAATTCAATAGTCCGATGCAACATATAACCAACCGCATATATCATTTTAAATTAGGTTTATATCATAATCATAAATCATTTATAATAACAAATTCTATAGTTACAATATTACTAAAACGCTTATCTAAAACAGGAACTAAAAGCAATTCAACATTGTGCAATTAAATTAAAATAAATCCGTATTTATTTTTGCTTGTCCTAAATTATCACACCAATATCTGAATACATTAATATTTAATTGACCACTCTCCTATTCAATCAAAATATAAAACAAAAACTGTAGCTACTGAAATTGACACTATTATAAAAATAAAGGGCTATTTATACTTTTTTATTCAAATTCAAATTCAAAGTTCATTTATTCAAAATAGATTACTACTAGTACTTTTTGAACGTCAAACATATTATGGACAGAACTAATACGCCCGCCCTTCCATTTCATAATTGTATGGCGGCAATTTGTAGGCAATAAGGAATTTTATTGAAATATGTTTGCAATCCCTAAAATCACTTGCTTGGCAATGTAGGTATGGTATAAAAAGTCTGTTTGATTTTCATATTGCTTTTGAAATGCTTTTTTACGATTGTTATTTTGAACTCAATTCTTATGAAAGGTGATATTCGTACCAATACAACAGGTCAACCAAATAGAATTTACTTATTTTTAAAACAAAATTAAATAGACTTACTCAGCCATAAATTAAACAGCCATACTCAAACTGCGGCCCACGAGCCGCATGCGGCCCGCCAGGCTTTTGAAAGTGACCCACCCGTTGTAGCTTCAAATTCTATTAGTGAAGTTACTACGACAATTACCTATTTAAAATTCCGCGGGAATAATAGGAGCAGGGCACTGATTGCACACGTGACACGACGCGTGTTCATCATTCTCACTAAAATTTAAATAAACAATTAGACGTAATAGATGTTTTCATCAACACCTAAATAACAGATGTTGTGATTTATGGAGCGGCCCGTGGAACACAGCTAAAATCTGTGAGAAAGTAACCCAAGAAAAAAAATAAGTTTGAGTATGGCTGACTTAGAAGTAACCACAAGATTTCATCTTACTTATAACATCAAGATCAAAAATCCTTATAATCTATTTGCGTCCACAGCAGAGCATGCTGCAAAAATATCTTTTCACTACCTTTGGCTTCGGTTTCTTAGGCGACGATGTTGGGACCCTCTGGTACCTGGACGTATGCATCGGTATGACCAGTTCCAGGACTGAAGCATCATCGTCTTCGTCGGAAGCAGTCAATTCTACTTCGTAAAGAGGCGGCGAGGAACGGTCCGGACTGGTCTCACCCGTGGCCATTTGGTCTTTAGTGTACTGGTCTTTAGGCCACTGCATGATGACTAGATCGTGATTCTCTTCGAAGCTTTTCTGTAATTTTAATGCATTATTATTAGTTTAATAATAAATGATCGCTCGATCGGCCGTTTAATACTATTGAGAATAAGAAAATATAAGATATGTTTCTAAACCGTCACTATATAAATGTTACGCAACTGGATAGACTCGACCAGTGAACAACAAAAATTGGTTCACACGTTTTAATTAGTTTAGCGAAAGCCAATGAATAAGCCACGGGATAATCGTTGGTTTATGTCTGCCCCGCCTTTTTAATATTTAAAGAAAGTTACACGATTCATAGCACCGTCTGTACTTTCAAATAAATATTTACCAGGCCTGTAGTCCGTAGATCATTGCTCCAGCGTTTATGTGGCGATGACGGACTCTGCAGCTCATCATCACTGCTACTCTCTTCACTGGACTGGAAAGAGAAAAGAGATAGAGGTATTAGTTTGTTCAGATTCACAAATAGTTCACAAAATTAAATAGTTTTCATTATTCAGCACTGCTCTAGTGCTGTCTAGTTTGGGGAATGGTCGAAACAATTCCCCGAAAATTGAGATAATGCCTGATATAAAAATTAAATTCTGCCAACACTGGGATCAGTCGCAAAGAGCCTCGTCGCTCAATATCATGATGCGGGCCAGTCAAACTGATGTACTGAAATGTCTCATGCCTATGTCATAACCTTAACAAAAGGCATATTCAGCCAAGTTGAAAATGCTACAAAGATATAGTCACTGCCGACAGTACTGTCGTCGGACTCGGCAGCAAGATTTTTATGTTTTTTTTTTTTAAATAGAAAATCAGTGCGTTTCGCTGCAACTCAACTGATGTTAAGAATGGGTGATCCACAAGCTCAAATAATGCTTATTCACTGTCACCTTGAAGATTATTAGATTATACGAATCGGGGAATACAGACGCGCTGCCAGAGAATTCCACTTCTTGACCATTTAATTGAAAAACGAAGAAGCAAAACGCTTCGTGGCTATAGGTGGCAGTCCTACCCAAGAATTGGTACCAGTAACAGGTACCGGTGATAGTCTATGGTGAGCGAGGAACAGTCTTCGCGCGGCGTCGTCGCTGTCGATGCCGCTGTCGTCGGGCTCCCGGGCAGGTATCAACAACCCGCCGCCACGATTTCCTTCGCCCGCCAGCTTGCACGGTTTGCTTGATAACAGGGTTGAACACACCTGGAATTTACAAAAAAAATATTTATACTACGTATTCATAAGAGAGAAATACAGTGTGAAAAACAGACAGAGGAGGGCGATTCGTACGATCTACAACATGGGGCCGAGTCCTTACGACACTTTTTTTACAGATATCGACATCCTGAAACCTGCCGTTACTATACATTTTGAAAAAAATATGTAGGTACGTCTGGAAATATCTGCAAATGTTTAATATCAACAGTGACTTTCACAAAATTAATAGGTACTAGGAATGAACACAAAATGGTACGTAAAATTAGTTTGACTAAAACAAATAAGTACTAAAAACTATCACTGATCTTAATGGTAACTAACAAGTTTAAAACTTATGTTAAATCCGTTAAGAAAAGCCTTATTATAAGGTCAATGGTGTGGTGTTAATTACTATATTCTGCACATGTGGCTTCCCTGATGACCAGTTGTTTCCAATCCTCTCAAACTATCTACTAGTATTTTCAGCACAACTTGACATTTTATTTTTAATATTTTTACCGTATGTTTTACTTATTTTATAAAACTATGCAATATTGTATAAGTACCTGGTCATTTTATTCTGAAATGTTAATTATTTTTTTCTTACCTACTAATACTTCGTGTATACCTAATTACACTGTACAATGTATGTATACTTGTATAGGATAGTATCTCAATATGGGAATGTATATTTTTTATAAGATTTTTTTACAATTAATCAGTTTAGATGAAAATGATCTATTTTACTTTTGAAAAGAGTATCCATGGAGTTTCTTGCCTTTGTACCCATAGATCTAAATTTTCAAAGGTTTAAATGTCGAAATAAAATTCGACTGTTGACTTTAAAAAAAAATTTTGTGGTTGGTCAACATATAGCTTCATCAAATATCAAATTTTCTTGCACTCTTGCATCAAACTACGAACAAACAAATAATTATATGCTGACGTAAACTGCGAAATATCCAAATCATTCATATACTCCGGAAAGACCCTGAACATTAAGAGTTGGCAAGTTGCAGTAATTTCTGAAATTATTTGGATATTAGTTAAGAGAGTGCGATTTATAGTCATTCGCTGGAATACATCATCAATTCCCGCGGCTGCAAACAAGCCATAAACAAAACACATAATACAGAATATCAGTTTAGTATTGAGTGTAAATACAAATAGAATTACTCTATCCAGCTTGATCACGCACAAATGCAACGTTCTAAATATACATAAATCAGATTTTATGAACGTTGAAACAGAACGGTGCAGAATGCGCAGACTCTAAAAATAAATTCGTAAAGGTCACACAGAACCAAAATAACTTTAAACCATACACAATACGCTAAAGATACTTCATATTAAGATTAGATTATTTTCACTGCTTTTGTTTTAGATAATTATACACAAATTTAATCTTAGGTACCTATTACTATTAATAAACTCAGTGACAAATTATTGTCTCTGTATTACGTACTATTTTCTTGTTCATTGTTTTGCGTAGATACAATATTGTTGTTCAGTAATTTCCTTAATTAAATGTATGAACGTTAATATATATACCAACGATATGTCGTGCACAACGAATTACTTGTCACTTTGTCACTGAAATTAATGTAATATGTTGTTAATTTTCCCCCTTAATGGCACTAAATAGTATTAAACTAATTGATCTACCTACCCAGTCGTAAGGCAAACATAACGATGAGCTATTACCGCACTATCAATCACCCACGTATCCCAACCACAATCTAAAAATAATTGAGGACAAATATTATATTATTTCATATCTACGAGGATAAAACACAGTAGGTACCTGAAGCAAGGAATCTCCAGATGGTGGTAACGTTACTAAAACACGTCAAAACTACACAGTGCTGCAGCTCAATTAAAGGTCTGAAGAGCGCTCCGCCCCGTTCCCATGACAACGGACCCTGCGCGCGCAACCCCGCCGCACATAACCCGCTGTCAGATTTATTTACGAATTTGTCAAACTTTTTCAACGCGTCCTTAGATTTTAGAAAGGGAAGTTATTGCTATTTACTTTTAATTTGTTTAATTTATTTTATACGAATACACTAACATGGCGCCGAAGAAGGTGAGTGGATAAGTGCAATCGTTTTCATACATTAAAATAAGTTTTCAAAACATGAACTCATGCTACCCAAACTTAGTTTTGTTATAATTAATTCATACTCTTGTACTTGCCTTAAACAAAGTCAATATTAATTATATACAGTTTACAAAGTTACGGACTCATTTACATGACAAATAAATTCATGAATTTAACTAATATTTTTTCCTATATTATGTAAGAATAGCAACATCGATCAAACAGCGCAAACGTTGGAAATCAACGAATATTTGTTTTAGCTGTTTCTACTGTTTACATTTGCCTCGATACGAATAACAACATCGAGTTTAGACTAATTTAAATGTCAAAGAATAGTTTAAAGTAGCTTATCTGAGATTGGAAACTACGAGACTAATCTTGAGTATATTGTTGGTTCAATGCCAAAGGAATATTGCTAATAGGGACGAGTTTAGTTGTGGAATAGGGCCGGGTATAGATATCGTCAATTCGTAAATATGTTTATGTTTACATGTTCTTGATATTACAATTACAAATGATCTGATACTAGCTATCCGTCAAATTATTTGCCTTAACATTGACGTACATTTTACTTTATTATAATACCTATATGCATATAAAATCTCTAAATATTTGTCATCTACAAAAAGGTGAACAGAATAAAATGTTACAGATATTTAACCTACATGCTACATTATCGTTGTAGAGTTGAACATTGCGAAAATACCTAAAAGTTCTACGATTATCTTTGATCAATCAGCTTATTTACATAGACAACACAGTGATACATACTTATAAACGTTTGAAACTACCTTATTTTTACTGGTTTCATATGAAATTGTTTTCCAGAGTTCTACGTAAGTATCAGACCTATTATAAACACGATTTACACATAGGTACAAGTACAGATTATCCAACGAAGACCATCATCACTAAATGCAGGTACAGGCAAATAAAATACGTCACACACAACATAACATACAAATAAATCATCCGTAAACAATTATAATAAACTTTTGCTGCCTGATTTAGATACCTAAATCGAAAGGGGCGAAAAAGAAATTGCCAGAAATTTGGCGAACTAAGTCCTCGGGGAAATCCCTAGGATTACTACTACTAAAGCGGTTGAGAGTGAGTAACAGTCCTTAGGACCAGCATGTGTGTGCGTCACTCCATTGTAAATACGACCTTGTACCTGTGTTTGTGTCCGTCTTGGCCAATGTTGGTCGCCGTGTTTGTGTTTGTCTTCGTCGAATTAGGCTGTTGGTGTGAACATATCGAAATGTTGTAGCCAATGCTGGTCACAACATTTGTTACCAACCTGTTGGACGATATGGTAAAGCCAAAAAGCCGATCATATTGTAAATACTCTGTGTTGAAGCACGAATCACTGGATCAATCACTTTGCATTATCTTTGAATAGATAATTTATTTGTGTAACAATAATCATACTGTGTACGTCCATGCACGCCTTGTGACCCTGTCTTCGAATCCATCCTAAGCTTCGCTATATTTCGTGAGGTATCATAGTGAAGTTGCGCAATTTTGCTATCAACGCTGAAATTAGCAATGCTTTAATAGTAATTTAGAAAATACACTTTATTAAAAGGCGTTTTATATTTTATTCGTTGGAATATCTTGTAATTAGCCGCAATGAAATTGCAAGTATACAGATATCGCAAATCGCCTAATCCCAATTGACCACAATTTATATGAATATGAATAAAATAAAATAAAATAACTAGCGCAAATAAGATCTAAAAAAATATTCGCAAATTTGTAAACTATAACATGAGTGACCTCACATAATTCAATTATGTTTTTGGCGAAATTATACATGTTTATCGAATCCATTGCTAAAATTCGCATTATATCAAAACTTTCGACACATAAAAAGTAACACTCTAAATAATGGTCTTACCTACAATCAGCCATTAAAACGTTTGTCTCCAAATAATATGTTCACGTCACGACCAGGCGTACCGACAGACCACTCAACACTACGGCTTCTACAGTAAGAATTAATGAAGCCAATCAGTCAGAACTGGTGGTTATCACGATAACCGCTATCAGTTAACTGTCCTGCGTCCCCATCGATCGAACATCATCATTCCCCGTCCCTCACGCAATCCTGATGCATTACGGAAGTCGGAAATGGATATCGTAAAACTTTACGACTGTTTATAATTTTTGAACGGCCGAAATTGAATGTAATTTGAATTTGGGAGCTCTAGTACAGGGATAACAAACCTATTACACAGAAATATTTGTAACGTTATAGTACAGTACTAGATTTAACAGGTAATGAAGCACCAACAAAAATACAAATACTTTTCCATTTATTTCGACCATATTTTTAGAATCTCAATCAATTGCGTGCCGTATATATTCTATCGCGTGCCACTTATGACACGCGTGCCATATGTTTGCAATCCCTACTATTCAGCATATAAATTGATATACAATAATAGAATTGGCCTCGTGTGGGTATAGGTTTGCTACCCCTGATTTACGACATAAAATATGATGTGGCTATGGATTTGCCCGCAGTTCCGTTTTAAATTTTCCGTATACCTACATCATTTCACGGGACACGAAATTGTACCCGTTCGCCACTTTGGAGTGAAAAACGTTATACAATATTACCTACCTTTGTATTTGTAATATTGGAAGGGATTTTTGGAGCCTTGAGGTTGAACAGACTTTATTTTTCTGCACATTTCATAAAGTTCGATCTCAACTAAACGGTTGAAGTCTAATCAAGTTCATGGCCCGGATATAAGCGTTCAAAATTATTCGTGTTAATATCTATTTAGGGTACGATGGGACTATCATAGGCACTGCACTAAGTCATTAAAAATAAATAAAGAAAAAACTATATATTCAATGTTAAATAAAAAAATTAATATTCTTTAGAAGATTATTTCGATTAACACCCGATTCACAACAATAACGAAAAAGCAACATAATGGCACCATTCTCATGTGCAAGAAGAGCTCACATGACGTCATCACTTTATGTAGGCTTATCTAGGTACTAAATCTTTGTACTACTCCGCTCAGAATTGGACTATAAAACCTTATGAACCTAGGTCTTGTACACAGGACTATAACATTCCGGTATAGGTGGAAAAAAATATTTAAGTATTTCTATCGTATTTATAGTAAATCATGTATGAAAAAATGGTATTTATAAATATTAGGTACTGATACTTAGTGATAGTGATAAAATCTAATAATCAAAATATAAGTTCAGTTTAGACAAAGACAAAATCCTAAATGCGGCTATAATTTTAGAACCGCTCGTTCATCGCATGTTGTGTGGTTTCAGAACGAAATGTAAACCTTAGTAAACTTTTCAGTGAAGTCATTATAGTATTAATTATATATAATAACTTATACATACATATATGCCATCCCAAAACTTAGAGAACATGATAAACAAGTGAGGAATTAGTTAAATGATAAAAAAAAACTTACCGCTATCAAATCATTTATAAAAATCCACTTATGAACTAGATTGGTTTAAATCAATCTCACAAACCGCTGAGGTTATTTCAAATGAGCTATGCTACTGAACAAGGAGAACTGAATGCTAATGTACCCGCACCATTGTCGCGGTTTCGTGATTCCCCCCAGTACCCAGTACTAGCTAATGCCAGACACGGAGACTAATTAGAATTTGGTGACACGCCCAGGCCTGGGAAGTAATTTACTAACTTTGTAGCGATAGCATGGAAGCTTTGAGACTTTATATAAATTAAATTGTTATATATAATGTAGATTTGAAGACCTACAACAGCGGGGCCATAAAAGAAAAAGCTTTTGAAATTCAAGCTTGAGATGTTGCAAATTTTAAAGCTAATTTCAAAGTACTCTATCCTAAACGTATCTTATGAACTGTTTGTAATAATTATACACAATAATATAAGTCTTGGGCATAAATACGTTCCTGCAGACTTAATGAAAGCTCTAGAATACAAACATTTGATAAATTTAAGAAAACTTAATCGCTTTTTTTCTTTATCTAAACTAGACAAATTCCAGGACGTGGAAGAGTTACATTAGTTCTATATTCTACAAATTCAACTTGATGTAACATTGTAGAGTAATTTAAATCCGAAACAAGCTGCAACCGTTACCAAACGACCGTAAGATCATTTTATGGCCGATTAAAACGATTGCGTTTAATATATTTCCCATTCATAACTCGAGAATTAGCTGCATAAAATGTAATGGCCTAGGAGGGAGAGCTTTACTGACTTTACAATGACATCCATTTCTTGTATCATATAAAATGCGCTTACACCGAGGAAAGGAATCTGTAAAACATTACTACTTATAGAATTATTTTATGTTTTAATTCTGCCTTCGTTTTACTTACAAAAGTAGTCAAAGCAATAGCTATAAAAAGAACGAACTCGTTACAAACAAGTTTGCAGTTTCGCGTGATAAAATTACAGACAAATAAAATTTGCTTGATATCAATCTTTTGCTCGGCATTGTTAGTTAGCTAGTACTAGCTACGTTAGGTACTGCGACTTCTAATGCAGTTCATTCGTCGGTCAAAGTTCATTCGGTATCTGAGCGCGAACTATCAGCTATAAAGACACTGCAGTACCGATTAGCACTTCTCTAGCTGGTGAAAATTAGATAATCAACTTTCGGATTATTAGATAACACATATATTATACATGTCTTCGGAATCGGACGATGATATTGACGTAAGTACAATCAACGCTGAACTTTTAGTGTACCATAAAACCCGGAGCTTAACACAAATTATTATGAATAAAGATACTATCCAGCATGCTTCAGGCACGCAACGGTTTAATCGTTTGTTTACGCTTGCTTTGCTTAACCAAAAGTGCCTCGAATTATTTATAGTCGAATTACATGATCGTCCCCAATAAAGACCTATCAAACAATATGCAAATGTCTCTAGAATATTTACTCGTAAATCCGCTCCGAGTTCTCAAACGTTTAGAAACTAAGCAGTGTTTCATTTGCTGTCAGACATCGCTTGCGTGCTTGCGTATTTCTTTTTTCTGAAGTAAAGTAAATCACAAAATTTAAGTAAAATGCTGAAGGCTATGATAAAACGTGCTCTCAACATCAACGAGGAGAAAGTGGTTCTGAATAAAACATTGCAGTACTTGGATGTACGTAATCGTTATGCAGAAGTGTGTCATGTGGTTTGTTAAGATGATAATATTCAACGCTGTTATTTAGCAGAAAGAAGCGACCAAATCTCGAGGCAACCTAGCAGAAGATGAGAATCTCGATTGGCTGAAACCGCGCACTCTACTCAAACCCGATGACCAGGAGGATGTACCCGAAGCTGTAAGATATTCTATTTACAATTATAACTAAGTTAATAAGTATTTATTATATTATGAACACGACTAGACAGAAACAGGTGGAAATTAGGTGTGAAGGTAAATGTATTTGAAATGTTTTAAACTACTGAGCGCATGCGTAGGTGTTCTCTATAAATACATTATCAAACCCTGAACCTTAACAACGTTCGGGAGTATTAACGTAGCTCCAATGGCGCTAGTAATGAAGTATGATGAAGTAGTGACTCGGTCAAAGCGTGAAAACGGTTGAGTCGTTGGTGAAATATGGCAACCGCTATTTTATTTTCGGTGATGCTTAAAACTTCATACGTTTTAAATAGAAGTTCATATATAAAATAAACATAATATAGAACCCGCTCACCATTTTCTCCCTGCTGATACAGTCACGAGCACAAATACCTATGTATAAAGATATACACATAGCAATATTCAAAAGTTAATTTTAGAATAATTAGTAATTAAGATCTTCAATACTTGATTAATGTTCAAAGATTTCACAATCAAAAAATTATCAAATATTTGTTTCATAAAAGCTCACTAGGTAAGTAAGCCAATTACATTTCTTTAGGATCTCGAAGAAGAGGTGGGTCGTATTCTGACTACGTACAACCCTGAATGGGTGGCTGATGAGGTGGCGTATCACTACGGGCAAGGCAAGTTCGTCGTGAAGCCGAGGCCGACTTACGGGAAGGCGTATCCACTCTACATATACCAAGGCACAGCCATACGTAAAGATTCTGAGGAAGCTAAAGCTCAAATGGCCGCTGGTTATGGTGAGTTACTACATCATGGTATTCTTCTTCTGTCGAGCAATGGTAGTATCGATGCTGACTGCCCAGGGTGCGCTAGATGAACTCAGGGGTTCATCACTCATAAAGGCCCTTTCCATCCACCACCATGCATCATGGTATTAAAAATGAGAGGAAACCTAGAGAAAGCAGAGGCCTTGAAGAAGAATTAAGAGACTTCTCTAGGTTTCCTCCCATTTTTCCTCAGACTCTCTAGTCTGAGGACCTTATGAAGGCAGCTGTAGTATGATTGACAAAAGATGTAGGGGTCAAATGTCAACATATGATCCCCTAAACCTCAAAATGTATGCCCAATTGTAACTGAAAATTCAAATTCAAAATCGTTTATTTGCAAATATGGTTAGAAAAAAGGACAGTAAGCTGAATTTATTTACTTACTGGCAACATCAAGTGTATTAGCAACATGCGTGCAATAAGTATCCGGTGCAGTTGAGTTCGTATTGTATGTTCGTAGTATAGCTGTAGGAGATGATACTGATTCTAGTGCGTAGACAAACACAATAGCGGATGAACGGACTGTGCCCAATGTTCAAGTCCAGAACAAGTTGGTACTTTAAACGTGTCATACCTACATCCCGTTACATACATTCGTAATTATTTCATTCACAACGTTCATGTTACGAAGATTTTTAAATTGTTTCGGACTCAACCTGATTTTTTACTCATGATATCTAGACGCAATAATTGTTTAGATTGACCTCCCCTGTTTAAATTGGGGTTAAATTATACATGCCTTGAGGCAACTCCGAAATATGAATGAATGCAACCATCAGTTCTAAGAGTAAAGCGGTTATTTGAAGACCACATTCCTACCAACAGGTATCTATATACTACCCTGTCGTATTTTTAACTACCACTTGTTTATCGAAAGGCAATTTCATCCTGATTAAAATCCCATTTCTTTCTAAGGTATGGTCGGCTTTGATGACGCTGGCCCAAAACGTGCGAAGGTCAAAAAGTCTACTGCAGAAGAAGAAGAAGAGGAGGAACCGGAACCTGAACCGCCAGCGACCGAAGAGGGGAAAGATGGTATTACAATTCCTGCAATTCATGAGATGATTATTGCATTGACATAAGATTCAAACTGGACTGATTCACGCGCATAATTAAATCAAGTCAAGATAATGCGTCTTAAAATGTGTGATTGTAGGTACTGACGTTATTAATGGCCGAATTTTATTAAGCGTGTATTATAATGGTCTTGTTTTGTTTCTAAAGAATATCTAGTCGTTAGTTATTCGAAACAAATGGTTCATAAAAAATTAGAATATTAAAAAAGTCAACAAGTATCATGTGTGCTCGCACACGACCCACAAGTAAACGCATACCTACATTGTTTGTTAATGATAAAGAATCAAAATCTCTAATCAAACAATTTATTTAAGGAAATTCTTTCTTTTTATATGTTTGTATACACTAACTATCAACAGAACCTCTTCGTAATAGATATAACTCGCGATGTTACCCCTAACTATTTAAAACAAATTGAGAGAGAGACATTCATAATATGCTAGAAATTAAGACCAAAATTCATTATTAAAAATAATAACGTTTTTGTTGCACAATAAAACACCAAACCGAAATTAGACATTTTGCCCAAAATAAATATGAATAGTAGTATATAAAAGAATTAGTTTAGTCTTCACGTTTCTACTAACGTACTATTCGCTGCAAAAAAAAATGTTACGATCTCTTTATGATAAACCATTGTAATACATACCACTGGTTACCCTTGTAAGTTGTAACCTCTTATTAACATTCGACCGATAATCCACTGAATTACGAATATTTATAGCGATTCGAAATCGAATTCCAGCAAAGATTGCACTGACTTATGATATCGTAGAGTGGCGCTATTTATGCGAACAAACGCATGGTAAACGTTATTTTTGCACGATTCGATTGTTATCATTGCGAAATGCTCTGAAAAAATGTTAATGTGAATTACATGCGCAATCCGGTTGCTTTGACATGACATTTTCGGAGACATCATCGTTCCATGTATTTCTATTCAACCTATTTTGCATTACGCCTCATTTCGTGACGTTGAATTATGGATTCGCTTTTTTATTGCTAAAATCTATTTCACGATGAATGATAGACGAATGAATTTATTCTTAAGACATGCAAGCGATAATCTCAAAAACGAAGTATACGAAGTCTTTCTTAATCTTTTGCAAATCCAATAAAGAATATCGGCCTTCTTCTCATGTAAATTTTTCACAAATCGTCGCTACGTCTGCCAAGTTCCATATGTGCATTTTTTAACGAATAAAAATCTCTCTTTTTAAGAAGTTTTTATAATTTTATAGAGTTGTGTATCTAATAAATGTCTTCAATACTGCATTGTCAATATTGTTATTTAATGTATTATTTAAAAAATAATTAGATTTTTGTTGTTTCCCGAAACCGATCAAAAATCACAAATGGAACTTGGCAGGCGCAGTGATGAAATACGAACCCTGTCTGTTATCACTTACGTGGAACCATGGATAGAACTCGCGCTATGATTAAAATCTTGACGAAAACTTGAACTAAACCCCCATTATTATGTAGGTTGCGACACTAAACGGATACTCCCGGTAGCTGCTTATTGTAACTTATACATATAATATACTCAATGGGCCTATAAATCATCTTTACTCATTCATCTTTTAAAAAACGTTGCCCCACACTAACATTACTCCTGTGTCGTAGGTACAGTTTACAAACATACATGTCACATGCACACACAACCAGACCCGAAACAACTATTTGTAAATCATACAAATATTTGTCCAGTGCGGAAATCGAACCCGCGACACCTAGCGCAGAAAGCTAATCACTTAGCCACTGCGCCAACCGTGTCATCATAAACAACCGTCATAACTAAATACTTATGGGTTGAAACTAAACAAAAAAAACCTTAACTTTACCTGAACCTTAAATTCAAAACTGACTTGATTGAAATTTTTTGGAAGAGGGTAACTCGTTGATCGCTCCTCGTCATGGACGATTTTATTTTGTGACAGAGGATCAGGTAGCCGAAGAAGAGAAGCCGCCAGAAGCAGAACAAGAGGAAGGTGGCGAGGGTGACGCAGGGAAGGCTGAGGTGACGGAGCCTACCGAGCCGAAGGAAGACGGTGAAGGAGAAGAGGTAGAAGGCGAAGAGAGTAAGTACATCAACTTGAAAGATCGTAAACGTGCATGAATGGTATGGATTGAAATGATTTACGTGTAAACACAAAAAGCTCTTGCCTATTGTTAAGAACAGAAACGGCGCTAGAAAATTATATTCTCGGACTTAAAATCGGTTTGATGTCCCTTAGTCACTTTAAAGATCCGATAAGTACTTCTTTTTAAAGTATGTTTAGTTACTTTTCGTTGAGATTTTCCAAATCTTCGACTTCTTAAACTCTCAAAATTGAATCGATTACTATTTATTACAAGTGTATAAATTCTCAGTCTGCGAGCATTTCTTGTTTATATCATTCTTCTAACATAATATTGTATAGAGGAGGAGAAACCACCAGACGAGGATCTGTTCGCGGATGAGATCATCGACATCAAGCCTCGCATCAAGAAGCTGGCCAACCAGTTCAACTTCTGCGAACGAGCCGCGCTCACCTACAACTTCCCCAGACGGGTCTGTTGGTCTACATCCTTATCTTTATAATAAATAAACGATATAACCCAATGAACTTAAAAGAAATAGTGAAGATGCATTTTCTGGGGGCGCTCGTTCCAACATAGACTTTATCCACAGGCTGAGATCGAGGTCAAGGGCGAACCTATTCTCTAATAAAAAATAATAAAAAATATGATCGCTGTATTTGGCAACATATTTTTGCAGGAAGCCCATGGACTGAAAAACTATATGACATTTTATTTATTTAATTAATTGCATTTATTATATTTGAACACTTACATTTATACCGAATACACTTTTTAATTAAATTATAAATGACAGTTGTACGATTACTAGTATTAATCGATATTTAAATGTTCTTTCAAACATGGCACTTACTATTGTCTACAACTTTTCACTGTGATGTATATTTTCAACTATTATGTAAATTATATTCTAAACTGGCTGTTTACTAATCCTATTAATTATATTTTATATTTCCACGCCACTTAAATAGCAAAAAGTAATTATTATTCTATTATTACGCCTTAGATATCTACATTATTAAAGCCATCGAGTAGAACATTTTTAATCAAACCACGTTATTTTCATTACAAACACGAGGTTACATTATCTTTAATTAAATGTATCGATTGACCAAATATTCATATTGCGCCTATCACACGTTTGTATTGCTGCGTAGATCATACACATGCGTTCACCAAAATAAACTCCACATCAACACGTAAATACACTTTATTAAAATCTTCATCAGCATTTACATTATACTCACTTTTACACGTCAAAGCTTCTTCATTTAAGTAGTCATTAACTTCCACATACACTACACTTCTTTGAACAAAAACAACGTATTTATTTATATATTCTTCCCGATGCTTCTTCAAAACGGGATCAACTAACTACGCATTTGTCTAGACGGGCGTCCGCCTCGCACGCTTGAACATTAATACAGCGGGAACAAGACTAATCTTTGTATTATGTGTAGTCGGTGGACACCCAGACCGTGCCACCGCCGAGAGCTAACTTCGGGGCCACGGCGCTCCAGTGCATCATATTCGACTTTTACCAAGAAGATTACGCCAGGAAGATGAAGGAAAAAGAAGATGAAAAGCCTAAAAGAGTAACTTTCAATCTTAATTTGTCTCTAAATTACACTAAAATAGACTAAGGTGGCCTTGTACTTTGCTCGAATAATTTAGGTAGATTGTCTAGACAGAGAAGGAAAATCTTTTGGGTAGGTACTGACAAGTCTTAAGTACTCATAGACTATATCAGACAGCTTGTCGACACAAGGTTGCAAATCTGTCAACACCTCAGAGAACAGATAACTGAACTGACACTGTATTAGTATTTCTAATTTTATGAATAACTAGCTTCCGCTCGCGGCTTCGCCCGCGTGGTTTATGAACCTGTACATCTTTTCGGGATAAAAAGTAGCCTATGTGCTATTCCAGACTATAATCTATCTCTGTGCCAAATTTTATCCAGATCCGTTCAGCCGTTCTGGCGTGATTGAGTAACAAATATCTATCCATCCATCCTCACAAACTTTCACATGTATAATATTAGTAGCACGTAGGATTAGTAAGATTCAACGTTTTTTATGGGGAGGTACCTATATTTTGAGTACAGTATCTTTTAACGGGAGATTAAAAAAAACACCTATGAGTCGGTCGATCCAGTTCACACTGACCGTCTAATGTGTTAAATTGAATGATAGATTAAACACAGCGGACCGGTGTTGTGTGGATTATTTCTAGATTCTTTTGACACAGTTTAATTTGTGTTTCGGTACGCAAAACGTTTTTTTGGTATCTAAAGATTCGACATAAACTCGTATATAACAAATATGTCCATTTTATTATTGATACTTATAACACCCAGTATAATAACTGAATAGATTTGATAACTAATACAAAATTGTTGAACAAGCAATAAGGAAAATTTAAATTCATCATGGTATAATTCTTTAACAGTTGCGGAAGAAAAAAGCTAAACACGCGAAGTCACCGCAGCAGATCCACGACGAGCAACTGGCGCAGAGAATCAGGGAGGCGTGGGCCATCCTCGAGAGACTCGTCAACCAGAATATCTACGATGACATCGGTATGACACTTGATATTTTTTACAAAAACTAGTTTGGCTACGGATTTCCGCGGCTTGTATATTGTTATTACGCCTCTCAATACATTTAGAGGCAAGTCGCTTATAATATTAAATACTACTAATAAGCAAAAGAGTTATGTAAGGATCGTAGCACGTGGTATTCCTTAGTTTCCGCCTACCCCCATGCGAAAAAGGCGTGACTTTATGTATGTATGTATTAAATACTTTGCTATAAATAGGTACTAGTGGCTTAAGTGGATAAACAAAATAAGTATTAAATTCTTCAAGCCAACTTAGGTCCCGAGATCCGCAAAGTATAGATTTCCTATTGTCTATAATCACAATACTTTTTCTGTATTTTTTAAACGCCTTTTAATTTTTTTAACCCCTCCACGTCTTTACTTATCTTAAAACTTTATTGACACTATCCAGCTCAGGACTACCGGTACTGGGATGACCCGTCGGACGAGTTCCGCGAAGGAATGGGCTCGTTGCTGCCGTTGTGGAAGTTCCAGTTCGAGCCCATGCGCGCCCACGCCGTCTGCGACGTGCAGTGGAACCCACACTACCAGGATTTGTTCGCTGTCGCCTACGGGTCTTGTAAGTACCCATTATATCAATGATGATTTTGTGAAATGTAGGAACAGTTCATCTTTAACCCTTCGGGGTACACAGGCGCCATGCCTTTTAATTTACATACGTACCAGCGACCTGACAGACGTTGTTCTACCCGATCCTGCCCTAGAACTCGATTGCAGCGTCACCTATGCAAAAAAAATCATTAGAATCGGTCCAGCCGTTTAGGAGGAGTTCAGTGACGTACACACGTACAGTATTGTTATATATACGTATAAAGACTAAAAAGTCCTTAAATTTACATAAAAAACATTGAGGGTGACTTATCAGGGTGAAAACTATCCTATCTCTCAAGTTGGGCCAAACAATACACATTTACAAAATTTCATTAAAATCGATTTAGCGGTTTCGGTGATAAGCGTAAACGAACATCGTGACACACATTTGTATATATAAAGATACATATAATATTAAAAGGCAATTTATATCGAAAAAAAATGATTTATAGTTATGATTTAATTAATAAAAAAATTGAATTAGGTACTTTTTACTTAGGTGCGTACAACCGTACCGTACTATTCAATTGTCATGAAATCAATGAAAGCAAAACACATTCATTCTTCTCCGACTTTCGTGTCTGCAGATTTATTAATTCGTACATCCTTATAAATCATCTTACGTCCATTTGTCGCGTCCAGTGTCCCAAAACAGTTTCCATTTCAATGTGAATGGGAAGCAATTTGGACAAAGGGGTGACAACGGCCACTCAATAGCCACTGAATACCCACTTGACACTCGAGCCTATTGACTGGGTACTGTGTAGCAACAATAACACCCGACACACACGAGGTCAGTTACAA
This sequence comes from Shargacucullia verbasci, assembly GCA_947562105.1. Classification (NCBI taxonomy): domain Eukaryota; kingdom Metazoa; phylum Arthropoda; class Insecta; order Lepidoptera; family Noctuidae; genus Shargacucullia; species Shargacucullia verbasci. Next base: position 4,784,239 of record OX387297.1, on the reverse strand, counting down.
AGCCAGAGTACACGATACTGGCCTCGTGTAAGAGTTTCTCAAATACATATTCATCTTCACTCTGCTCTAGATGTAACGGGAAATATCGGCATGTCCTAGAACAATTACCCTCTACTGATCGGCGCAACTCATTACAAAAACAACCCAGTAGCTTAGAGGCCTTGTCCTAGCAGTGGAATCTTTATTATCCAAGGCAGTGAGGTCTTCTTTTGCGCTAATAACATCATCCTGTGATGACCAAGACGCTTTCAAGCGTGATAATTACAGCAATATCCATAGAGTACTTATAATAAACGCTTGTAAATGTACATTGCGGGATATTCTTTAAATTTCATTCCACTCTACAGGGGAACAATGTCCATTACATTCCTGATCTGTCAAAATTGAAGCAATTCCGATTATGACTATTTATCGTAATTAACTTTGACCTGTGTTTCGTCTTACGGAGGTCCCTAGAACCATTCATTACAGTGATTACTTAATAGAAGGCCCATGTGGACATTTTATATGACGATAAGTATAATGATGATAATTATGTATATCGACTTTCTTAATCTCCGAAGGGCAAGTCCACAAATTCCCAAGGTTGCTATTATACCATTATATAAACCAATTTTGGGTTAAATGTTATACACGTTTCTAAACTAAACATTTTATATTTCTGACGCGTGGTTTGTTTATTTCTAATCTTAATGAAATAGCCAGCGCTTTCTAAACACCACTTAGTTGTATCTGCTCAAAATAGCTACATACTGATGGAGACTGTTAACGCTCTTAAAATTATCTACAAACATATTTTTACCTGAAGACAGTTACTTTCAGTAATCAAAATAAGTAACTGTCTTTGAAGGTAAATAGACTCAAATATCAGGGGTTGAAAAAGTTCAAATATCAAAATATCGTCATAATTGACGACTTATTCGTTACGGTTCATTTAAAGCGAGCATATGGCTTTGCTTTAATTTGATAGTTACTATGGAGATTCTTTTATGAATTGCTGAGTGTGGCGTTTTTAAGGCTGCGGGCCGTATACGCTCAATGCTAAATTGAGTCAGAACTACGACATCACGATTCAAGACGCGAGGCTGGTCGATTGGTGAATGTAATGTCCTTTCATCGGCACACAGGACAGTGCTGCTTACCTTCTTGACATCGACTCTTGACTAAACACCCACTGGTCGTTTTTTGAATAAAACCGCGTAGAAACTGGGCGTAGGTTCTGACCTGGCATGTCAAAATAGATGAAGAAATTGTACATTATCTTCAATTGAATCAAAAGCTGCCAAAATGGTAATCATCTAGTTTAATCTGGTTATAAAACAACATTTCTGTTTTGGGCTGTATCAAACATTCAAATCCAATTTACTTCTGTTACCGATTTATATTATGTTAACTTGTTTAAACAACAAAATCTATAGAAATGCCGTTTTACGGGCATTATCAACCTATTATAAAATTAGCACACCATCCATCATCCTAGCTAAATAACTATCTGTTCCTTAAATTCTAAAACAAAGTCGCGCCTTAGTTTAATATAAGTATAAGCACAATAATCTGTCAATGTAAGTAGTTAGATGGAAATTCGCAAACCCAACAGCGTAATCAATAGCTCTTAATGAACCATGTCTTCTCAACAGTGGACTTCACAAATCAGCAGAAGATAGGTTGCCTGTGCCTGTACAGTATTAAGAACCCGGCCTACCCAGAATATTCAGTGTTCACTGAGTCACCGGTCATAAGCCTGGACGTGTACAAGGAAATACCTTACCTTATTTGTGTTGGTAAGTGGTTTCCTGAGCTAAAACTATGTAGTTGTTGACGAATGAAACAGTTCATGCTACCGTGTGGCACCCGCGTCTCCAACGTGCGAACGAAGCACGGCTTGCGCCCGCCACGTAATAAACATAGATCTTTAAGAACTCAAAAAACAATATGACTTACTACATACCTTTAATCCACATTTATACATCGTTATTTTTCTTTTGACAAGAATACAATGAAAATTTGAAACTGACCAGTCCCATACATATCTATTGATACCCGTGGTGTTTTGAATAACCATGTAAATCGAAATCATATAGGTACCAAACTCAAACTGCTAGTCTTTGAATGTTTCTTCTTAAGAATAAAAGACTAGGAAGGTGATGACATTCATTTGTTCCTCCTAGGACTCTACGACGGAAACGTTTGCGTGTACAACGCACAGCTATCACTTGAATCATCGTACCAGTACAAATCTGACTCCGTGCGAGACAAGCACTCCAACATAGTGTGGGAGGTGAGATCCTTAAAGATATTTTGGTAGTAGTAATTTAAGTGACAAAAAAGTTTTCTAAACGTTTTTATAATTATTCGCCCGCGATTTTAAATCTTATCTTTCTTCTCGGCAATAAAATATGTCAATCCGGATTTCTCCGACCCGAGTCGATGGCGGATGTAACAAAACAATAGCAAATGTATGGACATCCTTATTCACACTTATTACATTATAAGTCTTAAACCATGGTTACCTTAAAGTTTGACTTGATTGTTTTCTGGTAGTGATAGACAATCAAATTGCGTATCAATTCCTTGTAGTCTACCAATAGGAATGTCACAAAAATGCATCCGTTGTAAACCAGTGCAGTGTCATTCAAACAATTTTTTTTATCTCTGCACATAGATCCGATGGGGCCCGCGCCTGATTGATGGGGAGCCGTCATTCTTCTCAATATCTGGCGACGGTCGAGTAATTCAGTGGGCAGTGATGCCGGGCGAGCTGCAAGCGACCACAATTATCACGCTGACCTCCAACGTGCCTCCCATACCCGGCCCTGATGGCACCATGCTCACTGTTAACAGTAACTATCACAATTGTATCACACCACCAGTTGCAGACGACATCCATCGTCACGCTAACCTACCTCCAACAACAGTAACTACCATCAAGTGTGATCGGTCCTTCCCGAACCTCACACTGGTCTCAGATATTTCCCAGGACAAGAAATGACCGTGTATTACTATTTTGTCCGATTCTTTTTTCTTTCTTTTCGTCTCGTTACCTAAATTCAAATTTTTCCGGCCTAATATTCATTAGTCAATTAATATTTCTACATATCTCGTCGAAATCAGCGAGCAGTAGTTACAGGAGTAACTACTACAGGAGTAATATAAGGATATAACCAATCGAAAACGTCTCTCTTAACATGCAATGCTCTAGTTGGTTGCAGTAACTATACTCTCTGATAACCTGGGTTTGCTTAAAGTCCATTAACATGACAAAATCATGGCAACGGTAACAAGAGCACTACAAAAATATATATAGGATAGAACAGCAATTTTGATGTGGTAGAAATAAGATCATGACGAAAAAAACATAACGAGAACCATAAGGGATCTATTATTCTTTCTCAAATAAAAAAGCATATGCCAATTACCCTATCTCTCCAAATATCCAGGTTCAAAATACTAATGTCCTGTTTAAAACTTATCTCGTATGTTAGGTTGTGGTAGCAGCATCTGCTTCCACCCTGAAAAGTCGGAGATCTTCATGGTGGGCACAGAAGACGGCATGATCCACACGTGCTCGCTGAAGTATAACCGCAACTACGTTCGCTCCGTCCAGGGTCACCACATGCCGGTCTACAGGATCCACTACAACTTCTTCAATAACAGTATCTACGCGTCTTGCTCCGGAGATTGGAGGGTTAAAATCTGGGAGGATGGAAGGGAGTAAGTATTGATCATCAACATAAAAAGTGATGTCAAGAGTGTAGTGTATATCAAGAGGTTCTGCAGCAGCATCTTCCGTTGTACATGACAAAATGTACAGCGCCATCTATTGAAGTAAAGCAACAACCGACCTTGCAACAACGACCTTGTAACATAGATACGAACGTCCTACATCTACCGTTGGGCTTCGGCCCGCCAGACCCTTTTCAGTGCCAGAAACCATATCTTCTATCAGAACACATTATCTACATATATTAAACCAACAGGTCATTGATGATTACCTAAAATCAATAAGTGCCTGTATTAGGTGTTACGTTTTATTTGGTATAAGGTGTTTAGGTTTCTTTTCTTTCTTTCTTTTTGTTTAAAAAACATTGCCCCACACTAGGATTTCTCCTGTATCGTGGGTACAGTTTACAAACATACATGTCACATGCACAAACAACCAGACCCGAAACAACTATTGTATTTGTAGATCATACAAATATTTGTTCCGTGCGGGGATCGAACCCGCGACACGTAGCGCAGAAAGCTAATCGCTTAACCACTGCGCCAACCGTGTCGTCGAGTTTATATTTGAAATAAAACAATTTTATTTGAAATAAAAAACAATTCTATCACTAGCATAGGATTCGCATGGGCAGCATACAAAATTAAGAAAAATTTGTTCTTCCGATCGCTATCAAACTTACAGGATCACCCGCTGGGCTAATCTGAAGATTACCTAAAAATTTCAATAAAATCGCTCCAGCCTTTTTGGAGTTCATATGAAACATACATACCTACACACATTTATTTATGTATATATAGATTTCTTAAACAATTTATACTTTTATCTTCGCCAGTGAGCCCCTGTTCATGTTCGAGCTAGGCTCTCCAGTGGGCGACGTGAAGTGGGCGCCCTACTCCAGCACTGTGTTCGCGGCTTGCACTGCTGATGGAAAGGTTAAAATAATATAATCTCGCTTTGACACCTGAATATTTCCGGCAATCATAAGCCGGATCATAACTGCCTAGGCTCCATGTACGGACTAATAAAGGGAATTGTAAGCTGGCCTTTGGAAACTGAACTTGAAGGAGCAGCCTTAAGTAGAATCATTAACAAAGCTAATTAAATAATTAAAATTGGAGCTATTTTCCAAGCACGATTAGTACTTTCGCATGATAACACATTGACAGACACAACTGCTGAGGATGTCGTTAGTTGAATACTGTGGTACGGCGGGCGGCAGTACACGTCGTTTTTTAGGCACATTTATTTTATTAACCGACTTCTTTTGTATAGAAACATAAATATATAATCAGTTTTTTACAATACCGGTACTTTATCACAAGCAATTTAATCATTTATAAGTTGACAGGACGTCCACTGCCGTCTATATTTTTTTGTGGAAGTTGACTGTGTCATTTCACTATTTATCTATACGAGCCGAGTGTCCGTCAACGTGATAAATTTACCTATAACAAATCGGAGAACCTTGTAACAAAATTATCATCTAAATACTTATAACACGATGAACATATGATGATGATGACGATGATGATAAAGGTCCATTGTCATTGTGGGTGCTACATTATTAGTTAGTAGCTTTTTCCTTGAGACTATACACAAACAAGGTGTCTACTACTCTCTAAGTAGAAGCATCTAAAAATACGTCGTTCCTTCACCGTCGCCATTATGCTGAAGAACCGACATCCAATATCCGCCCGTATTGATCGATTTATGTCCCTCAAGTAGGTTAATACGCTCTCCATGTGAGCGTCGTGGCGTCATATCCGTCTTTAGAACTCTTCAATCGTAAACGGTAAAGATAAAGCATTCTAAAACCTATCACTATACATAGGGAAACTTTTATTTTAGCATTATTCTGAAATAGCCAATATAATAGAAAGTAATGTAGCCTCTTTAGCCTAGTGGTCATAAGTCTGTCAGTGACGTCTTGGGTTCAATTCCCGAATCAGGAAAAATGACAATAGGTTGTTAGAAATATGTATATATGTATACTGCTATATCTTCTCCAGGTATACGTTTTTGACCTGAATGTGGACAAGTACCGGCCGATATGCGTGCAGGCGGTGGTCTCCAAGAAGACCAAGAAGCTCTCCAGGCTCGACTTCAACGTGAAACTGCCCGTCATCGTCTGTGGAGACACTAAGTAACAAGATTTAATTATCTTTTTCATATCTGAAAATGTAATGTTCTTCACTTCGGCAATGTTTTCTTTATTCTTCATTGATTGAACCTAATTAGATACCTATAATTTTTCATAAATAACTTTTTCTCCAATCTTGCTCAAATTTCCGATAATTAACCTTGTCAATAATATAAAAGATAATATATAATTATAGGTACCTATTGAACATATGTAATTATATTATAATTAGATAAATTCCTCACTTGAACATCCATTAACAACCAAAAAACAATATAATTAAATATAAATGTACATCTTACTTATCAAATATTGTTGTCCTGCTCTAACATTCTTGTTGTGGAATATGATTACGTATTTCAGCACACTTCGCATAGCCTCCATAGCTCAGGGGTTAGAGCACTGGTCTTGTAAACCAGGGGTCGAGAGTTCAAATCTCTCTGGGGGCATCGAGTCGATTCTCTTTTTGTAATTTACTTTTTATTATTTTTAAGTTTTGAAAATTATTTTCACCAACGTTTTTCTTTTATAGGGGAACATGCCATGTTTTGAAGTTGTCACCGAATTTACGAGTTATGTGTAAACCACCCAAAAAAGCACAAGGGATTGATCAACGTTCACTACAGGTACATAATTCAACATAATAATATATATTTACTATACTAAACTACTTTTACTTTAAAAAAAAACTGTATAATAATAGATGTATTTTGATTAGAAATTAAAACAAAAAGGAACTTTGAAAACTACCTTAATCAATATGTTGTGACCTCGAATGAGGTGAAAACCAATATTTTAATGACTTATTTTATTCCTAGATTATGAAATTGGATAAGCTTCTGAGTTTAGTTCGTGACCCGCCCTTCCAAACAGGAGTAGTGGATGAAAAGTTTGAAGAGGACTGAATTTACCAACCGACTGATGTTATCCTTAATTTACGTATTTTAACCTACTTATTAATTATATTTAAAATAAAAGACATTTTTACTCATAATTGTATAATTATTCTAATAAAGCTTCCAAATAATAACTTAGCCTAATACAATGAAAAGTGCCGAGAGAGCTAAAGGCACGTAATCCAAAATGCAATTTTTGATAAACTCTAAAAACAAAACAACGCCATTTTTAATGGTGGCCACAATATTTTAGCTCCTTCACATAATGGGCCATACTAACCTCATTAAAATATCAATTCCCTCTTCCTTATACTTAAATTCCACCCATGTGCGTATAAACAATTTATGCGTTGTTTGTCTTATTTCGAACTTATATATTTAATGGCGTTAGAGCGTTCTTGTAAAATGGCCTTTCAGCAATATTTCTAAACACAAGTCACACGCACACCTCAAAAAAACTTAGGATCTTGTTCTTAGTGTCCTGCGCTATCTGTACAGCAGTAAAAATTTACATGATATGACAAAAAACATCATATATCGAGTAATGAGCCAGTTTGGCCCACTGTGTACTTATTAACTATTAAATATTGAGACTAGAACATTGTGAGATCTTAAGATTTACATAATTATCCGTAACTACTTAATACTAAACTCTTACAAGTACAATATAACAAGCGAATTGGACTAAGCTACAGATCAGGTAAATATTAAAAATATTGTAATAGAATTTTGATATAAATTATATTATAGGCATTGAACGAGATTAAAATTAATATGTCCCATTTATTATTATTATTTTTGTTTGTTTCAATTATTATCTTATTTATTGATGATATCTCAAATCTTTATAATAATTTAGAAGTTATTGTAACATTCAAATTTGATAGTGTTTAATATATCTAATAATTTAGATAAATACAGATTTTATTTATATAGATTTTATCCTACAAACTATTACGAACGTTATTTTTTCTCTACTGATATATTAATAACATTGCAAATTAGCAAACTATGTAAATATAGATTCTCTTTTGACTAATAGGTAATTATTTAATTAATAATATTATATCATGTAGGTACTTATTGACAATCCTTACTTGTTCAAGTATTATTGCACTTCCAATAAAAATATGTGTTAATTTAAAAAATATAGAAATATTAATAAAAACATTTATCCTCATCATGTATGTATAGGAAATGAAGTGAGATAACTATAAAAATAACATAAAATTTTTAAGGTAGTCATCCAATTTTTTGTTACCTTTTAATTTGAAACGTGACGGCTGGTACTATGACTAGGTGAGGCTGTGAGGGAACCAGTACACATAAACACACTTTATGCACATGTTGTCAAAGAAATAAATGACAGTCGTATCTTTGGTAACCTGCTGCCATAATTTGTGTGGCAAAATATAAAATTAATACTAATACTAATTAGTATAGCCCACCAAACAAAAAACACAATACTTTATAAATACTTTGACTTACTTTTTATCTAACAAATAAATCTTAAGGACTAGATTTCCAATGTACGCCACCAATGAAAGTCTTCATCATACAATAAAACGCTAATAAATTAGGGGTAGAGTAGTTTCGGTCCTAGTTTGTCACCCCGCTCCACTGCATTGGCGCCGAGCTTCAGATCTAGGAAGGCCCGGGCGTCGTTAGGAGCGGGCGCTTGTCGACCCGCAAAGGTGATCTGCAAGTTTATTTTTATTTTGTTAGAGTAATTCTGGTATGATTTTTAAATTGACCTTCACTGTAATATAATAAAAATGTAATGTATAGGTATTTAAGAGTACATTAACATGCAGTAGAGTGGATTACGTCACAATCTTCCACTTAATAATGCATAAAACTATCTCACTACACAATAATAACAGTATTATTAGCCTTTGAATTACCTGTGCTAACGGATGTAAGTGCCTCTCAGGGAACTCTCTTTGATGAGCCAGTACCCAGTCAGCGGGCCACATAGTACCATTCCTTGCAGTGAATGGTAATATGAGCACATAGATCCGGTTACTTGCAGAGTAGGCAACCCTGTAGTAATGGCCTTTGGTCGCGCGCTCCCACACGAAGCCGTCGGCGTCAGCACCGCCACGCTGCAGCCAAGAAACTCGGGAAACATCTGATGCGTGGATCCCGATCTCGACGTACTCTGCCCATGGTAGGATATCACCTCTGGGAATGATATTATTAATTTTGGATAAGAAAGAGAATTGAGTACATTTTATACTACCTACTGTTTGGGAAAAGTGCGAGGAAATGTAAACTAACATGCGTATATAATGGAATAAATGAAATAATGAATGTTTTGATATCAGTATAGGAAGACACAAATAATAAGGCGCGTCGTCAATCTCGCCGGTCGCGTAGAACGAAAAGACTATAGACAAAAACACCCGAATGCCCTTAAGGTTTTAAAACTGAACGCCATGCCGTCTTTATCTATTTCGCTCACACGTTCGTGTCGATGGCGTGTGTGTGGCGGCCAAACTTTTAGCTCGCAGTGATGGTGCTTTCTGATTTGACCATTTCCAGCCGATTTAATTTGTCAAGCAGGGACATCAGTATCCTGGGAGTATCACAACCCAAAGGCATGTATAACAGCATACTTTGTGAATATTTACTATAGGTATACTATAATATTTTACCTCAGGACTGCACCCAATAAGGATGTGGTTTCCAGCCAGCATCTGGCGCCGGCTTGTAACAGCGCGCGCAACACGTGTCCTGCGACACGACGCATGTTGCGGCGACAGCAAGGCGGAGTGTTGCGACCCGATAGCATGTATGATGGTGTTCCTTGTACTGATGGAAAGCAGCGCTGGAGATTGGAGATATGTTTTGCTTTATAATCCACCATCAATGGCATCAATGGCAGGATTTCACAGGGGCTACAAGTTTGTTTGTTTCACTTTTAAATAGATGTCTAGTTTTTCAGTAGTATTTATTTAACCAAATAAGTAGAATGCTAAACTAATGTTACTGTACTGTTACGGGATTTAGTTATTAATTCTTTACTTGACTTGAAAAGGTGGCTTAATAAATGGCTCTTAACATGGTGAACATAAGGTTCACATTTCGCAATCATCATAATTTTTTCGTAACATCAACCTACCTGTGTCTCCCTCTTACAGCCAAACCACTGGACTCTGCCATCTTCCCTGATAACAGCCTTGACTCCCAACTGTTTGTACAGAGCCACTCTGTAATCCCTCATGTGCCGAGATGCTCTCTGCTTGGCTCCTGGGGTCTTAAGCACTCCACGACCTGCACCAAGCTTGCCATCTGATATTTGGATCTATAAAAATAAAGTTATTCAAATTATGTATAAAATGCAGACAAAATATTTATATCTCATGATAAGTCTACAAGACTTATCTATATCAATAACTGGTTAAACATATAATAGAGTAAACCAACCTTAACATTTTTTACTGCTGTTTGCAGATATAATGACTCAGGAAATGGTAAAGCAAATGGCTGCGGTACTTTCTGCAGGACTGATGTTTTGATCAGCAATGCATGCTGTCCATGCACAGCATCGCATATCTTGCCAGAAGCATCCTTACTGTAGTGCAGGGTCCAGTCTGGATAATTCCACTGCACTTGCTGGCACATCGGGTGTGAGTTACCAACACCTATAGCGACGGCTTGTGAAGGATTCGCCACCGCCGACGCCATCGCCAATTGCAGCACCCGACGGGACACGCGCGTCGAATCAGGCACAAATAACACATACTCGGTAAATATGTGCGTCAACGGATTAAAATCATTTGGCGAAGCACTCAGTTTGAGTTCTAACGACAATACCTTAACATTGCGTAGGGTCTCGTTCGTCACGGAGAACGGAAACGGTGGGTATGGTGTATTCTCACACACTACCACCACAGGCATATTAGGAAACGCCGACACAAACGACTGAACACTATCAGCGATGTCATTTTCGAAATCCTCAAATTGGCGGAACACTATAGTCATCAATTTAGACAAGTGTCGTGAAGAACGAGGATGCAGAGGATTAGGAGACACAGTCACAGGGGCAATAGGATACATCGGTGGAAGAAAGTAACAACATATCGAGGCGATTACTATTACTGTAAACACTATATAAAATTTGAATGTTAAACGACCGCGGAAAAGACGGTAGAGCATTATTTTTATTTATAATCTCACGCATTTCAGTCATTACATCAATTATTTATGTATCTTCATCGAAAATCGAATTCATCTCTATACGATTTGACTTGACCAACATATTTCTATTTTGACGTTTATGAACATAGATAAGAATAAGTACTGTTTATGAAATAATATTGCACTAATGAAATAATGAAATAGGTATATTGTCTTATCCTAATCCTAAGATAGCAACTATCTGAGATAGTCGATCGCTGATATTCCCATATTTCCCTAGAACGATTGAATTTTGACCGGATGGCTCATAGACTTAGAATTTCGCTTATGGGATGGCTATATGATATTAACCTTATCCAGTATCTTTTTGACATTCATAGTATGGACCACCTTTTTTGGGCGATGAAGTTTTCTCTATGAAAAAGATAAATCTCTAAATAAGTTTAAGGAAATATATCCGAACATACAATGATCGACACTAACCGTCTTTTTTATAATCTGTGATTATTTTGCTGATGACAGGCACGTCACGGTACGTCAAAAAAATTTACGTTTACGATTTTCGTGTACAGTTTTCGAGTACATTTTAATAATTTGGTTAAATTATATACTCCGTGGAAATGGAAGAAAACAAAGAATTTGAGCCACTAGAACCTTCTTTGAGAAATGTGATTGAACAAACATCCCTAAGATGGATTTTTGTTGGAGGGAAAGGTGGAGTTGGTAAAACGACGTGCAGGTATGTAATTGTAACAAAAATTAATACTTTCTGCAAGTTGTGATTAAAATCTAACCGTGTGAATGATCTTTTTTAGTTGCAGCCTGGCCATACAACTAGCTAAGGTCCGGGAATCTGTCCTCATCATCTCTACAGACCCAGCTCATAACATATCTGATGCATTTGACCAAAAGTTCTCGAAGGTAGGTTATGTGTATTAAAAACATCCCTCATCAAAATCGGGCTTGAAACGTACATCTACACTACATTGCTTGAATAATGCGGTTCTAAATTAACTTCCATTAGTTGTAACTTCAAGAGCATTGTTAAGAATTATGAAATATATGTTTCTTATTTTTTCATTTACTGACAAATGAGTCACCACGCTATCTGCGGTTTTTTTTTTTATTTATTGATCACAATTTTTTTTAACATTATATAGGTACATCTTCTAACCTATTCAGACTAATTTAATAAGGTTAAGTTAACTGTAACCAAAAGCGTGACAGAGAAGTAATTTGGCTGCCTTGGCTGGTGGACCTATGTAATTGATTTTATTGCACAGTGAGGAAAATAAATTATTCAACACTTCAATACTTTACTATATCTATATTTGTTTGATTATGGCATTTTTATAGGTCATTTCATAATATAGTCACGTCATATTCAGCCTCATATGGTGTGCAAAGTACAACTTAATTATAGGTACCTACATTTATTGGTAACTGGAACCAAATTTAAGCAGTAAAAACCATATTATATGATTTTTTTTTAATAAATTTTATTATAATCATCAGGAACAATTAAAAGATTTAACATTTAAAATGTATGACAGTGTAAATTTTTACTGTAAAATTTGAATTTCACCTTTTGCCAGGTGCCAACCAAAGTAAAAGGATTCAGCAATTTATTTGCTATGGAGATTGACCCTAACGTTGGTCTCACAGAGCTGCCTGAGGAATACTTTGAGGGAGAAACAGAAGCCATGCGGCTCGGTAAGGGTGTGATGCAGGAAATAGTGGGAGCCTTCCCTGGTATTGATGAGGCTATGAGTTATGCAGAGGTAAGGACAAAGAAAATGTATTAATACAAAAATAATGCTTTAATAGACTATAAGCTAAATATTATATAAGAAGTTCATGATTCATGAATCATGAGTCATTTTGTAATCAAGAGTTTTCTTTGCTATATCTGAACATATATGTATACAGCTAGGCAGAAACTACAGAATGCCATGTAGTGTTTTCGGACATTGCTATTTATTCAAAACAATCTATGTAGGAATGTAGAATAGCTAGAGTAGATTTTATGCACAGGAGTCAGGATGGGGTGTTATTGCATGACTTAGGAGAGTCTAAGCATAGCCCAACAGTGGATTGCAATAGGTTGATAAGACTGACACTAGAGACAGTTTTTTTTTTTTTCTATTTCTATTTCTTACTTTGAAAAAGGTTTTAGGTTCTTTTTCTGGAAAAGAACCTAAAACCCAGAATTAATGCTCACAAAAGCAATTATTGTCAACCAACATTTTAATGAACTTTATCATAATTATTGTTTAACGCTTGTAGGTGATGAAGCTGGTGAAAGGTATGAACTTCAGTGCTGTGGTGTTTGACACCGCACCCACTGGACACACTCTGCGTCTGCTGTCCTTCCCTCAGGTTGTTGAGAGAGGACTTGGGAAGCTGATGCGTCTCAAGTCAAAGGTATGAGCTTTTTCATAAAATTTGGCAGCATAAATCATTGAAACACATCAAGATATAGAAGAGAATAGTTATATCTTTGTGTAACAACCATACCAAGTTCTTAAAGTTTTCCATCATAAACTTCAGTGTATTTTATATACAAAAAAAAACAGTTGTTATTACAACTGCGCAGTTTAATTACCAATTCAAATAGCTTACACAATTAAAGTCACTTAAGTCAATGTTAATCTGTTTCTGTGTACAATAACATGTTACTCTTAATGCTTTCAGGTCGCGCCATTCATCAACCAAGTGGCGACACTGTTTGGCTTGGCCGAATTTAATTCAGACATGTTTAGCAACAAAATGGATGAAATGCTATCAGTTATCAGACAAGTTAACACCCAGTTCAAGGACCCCAACCAAACCACGTTTGTATGTGTCTGCATTGCCGAGTTCCTGTCGTTGTACGAGACCGAGCGTCTCGTTCAGGAACTTACGAGGTGTGGTATCGACACCCACAACATTATCGTCAACCAGTTACTCCTGCGCACATCAGCACCGTGCGACCTCTGTGCGGCAAGGCACAAAGTTCAAGAAAAGTATCTGGAACAAATTGCAGATCTTTATGAAGACTTCCATGTTACCAAGTTGCCTCTTCTCGATAAAGAAGTTCGCGGCGCGTCTGCTGTGCATTCTTTCTCCGAGTATCTCCTGAAGCCTTACGATCCCCTGGCGCCCACCACGTGATCTGTTCATACCCTAACGAACGAATGAGGTGTGCGTGTACATCTATGTCTATGAATTGGACGATCAGTTTCTATCTTATCTAAATTAAACTTGTTATATTGGTGAGTGAAGGTGCTATTTGTCACAAGCTTATGTTTTTGGATTATTGCTGGCTATGTGACCTTCATTTTAACCTTCAAGGGGTGTGAAGATATGTGTATATCTTATTTTAGACTATATTCTCCACACATTGACAATTTAAAGTCATAGTATTCTAGAAAATAAATGTTATAATATATAATGTTTCAATTTACTTTTTATTAAAACGCATTGTGTGCTAAAAATCTTTATTTAATATTATTATTATTATAAAAACAAAATCATATTGATTTAAAACCAAAATCTCTTAGCAGCTTTTGCCAATGGAATAAATATAAGTATCTAATCTATTCTTCATATGGCGATTTACAACTATTGCTAAAACTATAATTTAATGCATGTCAACTAGATCAAATACTGGTTTGTTTGAACCTACAATAAGTTATTTTTTATCAACAAAACTAACAACAATAATTATTATTAAACATTATTTTTCAACAACATCTATGCATATGGCAGTGTTTGTTCAATTACCATAAAATATATTTAAAATACATCTTTAAAATCTATAGTAAAATGCTTTGGGTGGACATCACATCATCATATAAAACATTATTATTAAAAATAATACAACCATTAAGCACGAAATGAAAAACCCGTAACTTCATAAAGTAACTCGCAATTCACGCAGTTAAACATTCCAATAAATCGTAACAGTGTAAATGTCTTTCACATTCGCATGCATAAAATATCGATAATCTCAACCAAAACATAATAAAATTGCTTTAGTCACAACAGTCAGTCCAAGCGTAATATTCGAAGGGCCTCGCAACTTACTATGCCTAGAACATTGTTATTAATCTCGGCACATACAACTTTGGCCTTTAAAATCTAGTGAAAAAACTTGGTCATATCCAGTAAGTACCTAAGGGTACCATCTTGTAATTCTGGCCCACACTAAATATGCAGCAACTGCAGGTACACAATCTGCAAAGCATTTAGTGTGCACCGGTCAAGAAGTATTAAACAAATGGAGGGCTAAAATCGCATTCTTCATAAAATGTTATATCAGTGTTAAGTTAAATTAGTATCATTCAACATCAAATACAACACACCGCAGCTATAGCATAACTTTATGACAGGTCGTCTTAACCACGCACTTCAGAAATTGTTACTAGAATAATGAATAAAACCTGCACTTAGCACTCCATTTGCCTATCCTCAGCGCCAATCCCATCAACAGTCCATTCTTCACACAATGGAGGCCCAACAGTGATCCAGTCTGTTAGTATAAAACTACGATCTAGTTGGATTGCTTGTGTCAACTAGAGCGGTGGTGCGTGGGCAAGTGCCACGCGGTGAGTGTGGCGCCGAGCACCGTGCCTAACAGTGCGGCTGCGCATGCGCCGCTCTCGAACAACAGCTTCGGGGTGAACACGCCCCAAATCATCAGGTGCCGGCAGTGGATCGTCGCGGAGATCGCACACGCGAACACCTGCAAATTGATGGTTCAAATATGTCGTTTTTGCGAATAATGGTATTTATAGCCAATTTGGGGGCTAAATAACGAGCGTAGACAATAAATGGCGCCGAGTTCGAAGAGTACCAAGATGAAATAAATAGAAAATATTATAGAGCCATACCCATAATTACTCATACTTCGCAGGTTCGCATCATGTGATAAAGGCTCACAAAATGTATGTTTGTCATCAAAAATAGCAATGGAATTAAATGAAAATACTGAAATACAACCGAATAAATCACACATACCCTGATAGCGAAACAGAGTGAAAACTTGAGGCACAGGGAGAAGACGGCGGCGAGCTGAGTTCGCGGGCCCACCTTCGATGCGCCGTTGTGGCCCCACAACGCCAACAAAGGCACCGCAGCGCCGAACAGCAGCGGCATACCTGAGTACATTTTGTTTTTTCAATTTTATAAAAGGAGGGACGGTATTTTGGGTACCTCCATTAAAAGGAAGGGCCCTCCGACCCGATCAGAGCTTCAGACCAGAGCCGAAGCTCAACGGTTGTTGTTAGACGTTCATTTTGTGTAACAATCGTTGCAAACTTTCATAGCGCGATCCTGGGAAGTGTTTCTTTGTAGTTGTCACTTAGTTTCGATAGATGGTGCTTAGTACTTTTTAATATGTAGCTAATAGTGACTCGGTGAACATAACTGATACGAGTTTTCTCTTGTTCGTAACGTTGCATTTCTATGAGCGAATATGTGTATTTATGCACTTACATTATTCCTATCGAACAAGGTCTATTTTCCCCATAATTATGAACATGTGTGCATTACGCAATAATGCGTCAAGTGTCGTGTGCGTCACAGATAGTAATCTGTGCTTCATTTACACAGATAAAGAAGTCCTAATTTGTCATAAATAGCAATGAGAGATAAAAAGATAACAAATCGTCATTGAACCAATTCTGCAGATATGTTTTGTGAGTGTAGTAGCACTAATTGACGAAATTGTAATTATACCAAGGGATTTTAGTAATATGAACTTATCATTTACAAATCTTATCCAGATTGGTGAATTTAAATCCATTGATCGAATCTCAGTAGATTTACAAACAGAATCTTACCGAATAATTCAAGCGAAACCAAAGAAGCGGTGATTGGTGGTCCGATGTCCAAATAGTTGGGGTCTCCTGCGTGAAAGGCGGGGGCCCATCGCACGTGGCCCAGTGTCGCATGGTGGCCCGTACCGTAAAACGAGTAAGAAGCCAATAACGCCCACATGCATGCCACGCTCGAGTTACAACGAGTAGCCAGTGCTGTAAAAAATTCAATGATATGAAAAATAAAATTGGAGATTACTCCCTCGAATTACATCACAATGTTCATCATAGAAAATATCATGAATAACTGAATCATAATAAGTAATCAAAACATACTTACAAAATTTCGTAGACCCCTCGTTTTTCAGCACGGAGACTAGATTCAAAGCTAAAAATGCCACGAGAAGAGCTAACACTGCCGAAGGTGCGTAAGACACTCCTAGCACTAAAGTGTTGGCGACAAAGAGCAGCAGCCCACATGCCATAAGAGGGCGAGTGGCGCCGCGACCCTCGCGTTTCCACAACAACGCGAACAGTGTTGCCAAGACCAGCCATGCGGCCCGAGCCAGCAACTTGGACCGACTTGGTGAACCCAAAGAACCCCAGCCCATGGCCCAGTGCGAGCCCGCCAGCAGCCCCGCCACTACCAGGCCGTAGCCCCTCCAGCCCACATGGCGCCTGCATATTGCTACTACGGCCGCCACAGAGCCCATGGCCAGCACTAACGCCAGTCGCGAGGACTGCCCTGTAGGCACGCCCGCGCCCGCCGTCCAGCAATCCCCCTGCTCCTCCCTACAGCCGCGATACGACCTTGATCCCGCCAGGATTACCCCGCAGCCGATCCACAGTAACAACGCACTGAAGTTTCCTACATTCCAAGCCATCAAAGCTAACACAGTCATCGATAAAAAAGCGAGTCCAGCTCCCTCTTCTATTATGTAACTGTTCGATACTAAAACTGCCGCAGAAGCTACTAAAGCAGCGCGTGCGAAACGTTCATAGAACTGGGAGCGTCCCTCGTACCACCTCTGAGAAATACCATCCCAGTGCATGATTATTAACACGCAAGTTATACTGGCTGATATGAGGCCCGTACTCAAAATGATCGAGTGTTCGAGATCCTCTAAAAGTTTGAAATAGTATGCTGTGTACAAGACGCCAATACAGACAGCCATTGAAATGAGACCAGTCGGGACAAAAGTGCTAGCGAATACGTGGGGAAGTCGTTCCATTGGAAGACCTTCTGTTATCAACCAGTTGAAGAATATCGTAAGAAGGAGAAGTAGAAGAGCTCTGAGCATGGATAACGAATCAAACTCGACCCAGACTTCGCGGAAAACGCTGCGTATGTTGTCCACAAGAGCCCTGAAACCAAAATATACCTTATTACATTGAGATAACATTCAAAATTGCTTGTCTTCATAATATCTGCATTACCTGACGTCTGCTACATAGTTATTGAGCTCATCGTCAGTTTCAATGGCGGCTGCTTTATCTAATTGTTCCCTTGTAGCATTGATAAGATGCGCGAGTCGGTCAAGCGATACTTGTTGGGATTCCTCTCCATAGCGAATCATGTATTGTGTTATCTGTTGAAGGTATTACATTGTTTAAAGATGCTGAATTATGTATGTTTGTGATAATTTAGAGCATATAAGATATAACAGATATTTTACTAGATTATATTTTGTGCCCTTACATTCATGTGATAAGCTAAAAACTTTCTTGTAAGTGGCCTTAACAACATTGCTATTGATATGTTAAAGTGGTCAGGCAGATATCATCATAATATAAGATCATTTTTATTAAATATTTTTTAATAGCGACATATCAATAATTAAAACAGTTATCCTTACTCACTTGTTTCAAATTATTAGTCAGATGCAACAGAGTATGACTAGTACTGATTTTAGGTAGAACAGGCAGCAGGAGGTTGCCTAGCGAGGGCGCAGGCGCAGGTCTTCCTAGCGCCGCACTGAGAGTAGGGGCCAAATCTGTCTGCTGCACCTCCCTGCCAGTCATTATGTCGTCCCCAGTCCCGGCAAGACCCGCCCCCCGGTACGCGAAGAACGCCGCAGTACGCTCGGCCTTACTTTCCCCACCATGGTCACCTAATCAAGAAGATCAGAATGTCTTTAGTTTTAAAAAATAATTTACAATATAAGTACATGCAAAACCTAGCTGGAAACAAAAATGTGAATTTAAAAATTATTCCTAGGTAATTTGTTAGTTTAGCTAAATTAGCAAAGGTTTCAAAGCTTCATTCTTGTTATTATTGAACCCGAAATCATAAGTTTATCAAAAATAACAATATTTTCCCATAATAGTTTTGATTTCTATATTTTAGTATTCACCCAGGCACCAATATTCACAAGTTAGAACTTTGTCTCAACATCCAAATCAAAATTAAGCACAAAAAAGAAAAACATTTTCACATTATTATTAACAAAAATAATTAAGGCAACTACAATTTACTTTTCTATTGACACAAATTCTAACAAAAATGCTTTAGAATCACACAGATATTAGCAGCAAAATGTTTCAAACAAAACAGCATAATGAACACACAAAAACATTCTACAATGCAAGCAGTTCTATTATATACCTACCCTCTGAGTTGGTCCATTCATGTGAGTCTAAAACAATGTGAAAAATTTGCACCTTTACTATCATTATTGCAAGAACAATATTAACTAGCCGAAATGACTGCAGACCTCTGCTTAGCCCCCAACCTAACCTCAGAGGGTTAGGTTGGGTTCACACCTTCACCTCAAGACTTCAGACTCAAGCCACAGGTCTTCAGATATTTTTGCCAGCTCATACTCATATTTCAATATTAATCACAATAGTTACATACAAGTATACAATGATTATAACAAATAAGTGTATGTTAAAATACATAGATATCTTTGCTTATTTGTATATTAAGATAACTAATAATTATTTAATTGTAAAGTGACAAAACATACCACTATTTAAATTGTAGAAACTAGAAAATTACTCTTATTATTGTTTTATAACTTCAATGATATCTTTATGAACCCACAAAACTCCTTAACCTTAAAAATTATTCACAACACCATCAATTCATGATGCAACTTTTATGAGGAAAATCACATACCATTTTCGGTCATCCCATGATCTCCCACCACAAACAGTAGTACATCAGGTGGCAGAACATCTAGAATTTTCTTCAACCGAGTATTTGTTTCATCAAGCTTTCTTGTCATCTCTGCATGATTTGGCCCATATCTGTGACCTGCATGATCTACCCCCAAGTAATGGGCCACAAGCAGATTCCAGTCATCTTTTTTCAATTCATCATATATTTTTGAATCAACTTCTGCAAGTAAAGGGTGAATCAGTACATTGGGCATAATTATTAGACAAAATATTACTAGTTTTCATTTTATTAACAATAAATATCTTACATTAAAAATAGTAATAGAAATAAATATTTAATTTACCCAAATCAACAGTATCAAGGTCCCAGGTGTGGAATGAGTACATAGCGTGAGATCGTAGCCATCGTCTTGGCAGCAGACGTGACCATGTGTCATCTCCAAGGAGTACTGCATGGCCTTTACTTCTTGTCACCTAGTAAAAATTAAATGATTTAGATTCAATCATTTCATCAAAATTTTATAATTTATTACATTTTCATTCATTTTTTATGATCACATTATAACATTTCCATAAATAATGGAGCACACATAATGATACATGCAACTTCTCTTATTTACTTAATTACCTGATCAATGATATTGTCTTCCTGCAACTCCATGGCAGCAAAATTAGAACTTGCATCAATGAAGGTCGGTAGCGAGCCGGTGGCAAGCGCCTTTACTCGCTGCAGCGTGGTGGTAGGCGGATCAGCCATAAAGCGATATAGACGCGCACGATCTGGCCAACGATCCAGCGTCTCACGCATCACCGGCAACCGGTTTTGATAGGGCAGCGGCTTCTCAATTCTCTCATCATACTCCGTAAAATCATACCGCAAAGCATCCACCAACATAAACACCACTCGCGAGCGCTTTGGAACGCATGCTAGCGGTCCACCAGGTACAGACAAAATTCGCCGAATCTTCTCGTCCTCATTACAAATGCTCTTCACTGTTGAATTTTCATGGCCATCACATCCAAATTTATCGAGCGACACACATTCAGAAACATCGCTTAGAGTTTTACGGGATAACAGGAATCCATGCCCGAACATGAGGACCGCTGACAGGACCAAGTAAGAAAACCAAATGAGATACAAAATAAAGTTCCATTTTTCTTTCATGATTGTAACTAATTGCCAAAATTAATTATATTTAATATAACTAATTAGTAAAATTCAATAAAATTCGTGCACGACCCATTGCATTTACAAAATTCGCTTTGATCGACACTGACAGATGTTTTATGACAATTTAATTATCTATGTTGCTATAAAAAAAATCTTAGTGCTTTTGTTTTCTTCTTGTGAGTACTTATATTCTATGATTATGAACCGACCAAACCTACTTCGCGCATCAATTTCATGAGTATCGCCTTGTCCTAGCTCAACCCCGCGTTACATATGAATACTCTTTACAAAAGTAGATTAGAATTCAATTCATGTTAAAATAAATCCAACCGTACTACTTGAAAAAAGTATTCCATGCATTATGTTTCATTTTTGTTTGACATTTCTTCTCATCTCAATAATTTGACATTTCAGAATTCTACACTTCTTTAATTTTGCTATATATCGTAGATTTTATTATATTATTGTACGATTCTTTCTAGCAATACAACTACATATCTTATTAGCCCTAGTTAACTTTGCTCTTTATCAAGTTGAACTCTTCATACATAACCTTTATTGCGGTAAGCCTGCGTTTTATCAATACTTTCAAACTTTTCTAACCTTGAAGTGACTATAATAAAATTACAAATAAATAAATACAGCGTTATTATCTGTCTGATGTATATCGCACGTAAAAGTAACTAATAGTATGTGTTGTATGAGCCGAAATCAAAAATGTCTGCACCAGCTAAAGTCAACAAGGAAAACTTTCGTCTTTTGGACCTATCTAGCGACGAGGAATCTGAAGACTTGCAGTTAGAAATAATTCCCAGTAGAAAGAAGAAAATTACAAGGTTTGTAATGTATCTCTCTTATAACATTAAGTTGACTATGTATGTTGATGGCCAGGAAAAGCCTAGTTAAAGTATGAGCAAGCATAGCTCATATTGAGAAGCCCAATCTGAGCCTTCTCAGCCCAATCTGAGCCTTCTCAGCCCAGTCTAATGTTATTTCCCATGGTTTAAATGGAATAGTCACTCATTTAGCAATTCAATTTTTTTCCTTATTTTCAGTCTCACCTTACATTTATTGCTTCATAAATTAATTCCTAGTATAATAAAATATAAGGAAGAAAATGTTTTATTTTTTTACAAATTAATTTGCCTTACATTAAATTATGTGAATACCACATATCCTAATGGATATAGCCACCAATAACTCAATTGCTTAGGCATCATACTGCTGATCAGAAGTTTCTGTGATTGATTTCCTTTGATAGAAACTTCTCTTATCACTAGCAAATATAACATAGTTCAAAGGGTTAACAAGAATTTTCACTATCCTGCATTGCTTATAATATGATTTTTATATCTATTATTTTTATTCTGCCATTTACTTTGGGAGGCCTTTGTCCTGCAGTGGGATACAACAAGCTCATAATAATAATAATAATAATTTACTTGCAGACGTGAGCGCAGCCGAGGTTCTGCCACTCTAGTACAAGAGCCCAACATAGGTGCTGAAGTACAATGTGCACTCCGCTGGGCAGTGAGAGGCACTCTCCTCCTATGGCTCCTCATGCTCACATGGATTTGTGCTGCTCTTTATGATCAAGTCTCTTCAATACGCAACGATTTTGGACATTGTAAGTAATCATTTGGATCATAAATCAACTACCATTAAAGCAGTAAATGAAAACTGTCATAGTAGAGGGCTGCAAGTTGGTCTTGGTTAACCCGGTGCATTAAAGTCTTAAGTTTTCTCAAACTTGAAAGAGTCTTGTGACCAGCAGTGGGACAGTAATGGGCTCTATTTATTGTTATAATATGCAATAATTTGTTTGTCAACATTTCAACTTTTAAATATGCACAGTTTAACATAAATCCTATTATAATCACCAAACTTTGCAGGATTGGTGATTATGAGTTTTATAAGGAGGAAACTGATACTGAGTAAATTCTTAGTTGTTAGACACATTTCCTCCCTCCCTTTTACATACTGTGTAGACCAATTAAGTCTCTTGCAATTTAAATTACAATACATTAGTTCTGTAATACACATTTTGTAGTTACCAGTTATTTATTTCATAATTAGGTATGCAATTATATTTTAATATTTATAATTTCTTTTGTCTCAAGGACAGATTAGTTTTGCAATTGGAATATGTTGTGTGTAGCTTTTGTGCAACTATCTACATAGGGTGCCAATTATGTGGCACTTACTATTATTAATAGCTTGTTTTTATGAGTTACTTGTTATGATGTATTTTTAACTAATATACGGAAAATTAACCAGTAACTTAAAATAGTTTCTGAGTAATTCAA
This sequence comes from Shargacucullia verbasci, assembly GCA_947562105.1. Classification (NCBI taxonomy): domain Eukaryota; kingdom Metazoa; phylum Arthropoda; class Insecta; order Lepidoptera; family Noctuidae; genus Shargacucullia; species Shargacucullia verbasci. Next base: position 4,760,935 of record OX387297.1, on the reverse strand, counting down.
ACATTAATGCACATTATGTTTCAGTTATGTAGACAATAAATTGATAAGAAAATGCACACATAACAATTATTTGTTTTCCCTGTATTTTTAATTAGATCCACATGCTAAACATTTAGCTATAAAGTGTGGTATGTACCTGCATATAACAGATGATAGGCGACATAGTTACGGACTTTGTTTACCTTACGTTTTCATGCTATAAAATAGCTATGTTATATATGTTATTATAGCTAGAATATTGTCACTGCTATCAGGAAGTTTCTTTGATAATTGATAATGATTTAGTTACCATATTTTTAGACTAAGACTTAACATTTGACAACACCAGAGGCGCAGTGACTAGACATTGGACTTTTTGCTCTATGGGTCGCGAGATCGCTTCTAGCCGAGATTATGGCACGGGACAAACAGTTGTACCTATACAAAAAAATATTTTAAGGCTATTGTGTGTCAATTTTTCCGATTCAAAATCCATCTATTAGATCGGGAAAACAACCATGTGACTGCTTGCAGCTAAACTGAAAGGTAGTGTTATGAGAATGGGCATCAGTAAGCTTCCTGTGCGCTCATAACAACATAATGAAGTAACCAATCCATTTGTTACACGTCTTGATATTTCCCGTCAATTTAGCGTGTCAGTTTAAGACAAGCAAACCATATGAATGAATTTTTGTACTCCTTTGTTAACTTTGAAATGAAACATTGTGAGAAAAAATCCACATCTGACAAGGCACCATAAAGTTGTCCAGAGTCCGTTGTCCGCCAACCCACACCAAGCCAGCGTGGCCAGGCTTACCCGTCTTGTTCTGAGAAGAAGCCTGTGTCTAGCAGTGGGGGATAATGGGTTAGATAATTATGATTTATCAAACCCGGTTAGTAATTAACGACATCGACGGACCGATAAATGAGGTCTGTTATACATAAATAGACCACGGCTCCACATAATTCCGGGCCAGTTATCCAAGGTAATTAAATAATGTTTAATTTGCGGCTACTGCGCTCTTGAGTAATTGATGTAGAACAAATTAGGGCTCCAGTTACGCTACCGTAGTAACACGGATGTATGAAAATGTGTGCTAGAAATGGTCCAACGACGAAACGTCCCGTCCGTTGAACTATTTCAAGCATGCTTTATTACTAGCTTCCGGCTGCGGCTTCGACCGGTACGGTTTACGAACCCGTACATTTTTTCAGAATAAAAAGCCTATGTGCTATTCCAGACTATAATCTATCTCTGTGTCAAATTTCATCCAGATCCGTTCAGCCGTTCTGGCGTGATTGAATAACAAACATCTATCTATCCAAATTTTCACACTTATAATAGTAGTAAGGCAATAGTAGTTAGATATCAGTGCATAAGCATTTCTCTGTGAGCCTGTAGTTAGTTGGGTGGATTGACTCAAGAGAAGACAGGTGGTACTGGCACGAAGTAGCAACATTATGCGTATGTGTAATGGAAGACATCATTGCTTGCTCTGTTATCATCACCATCAGCCAGAAGACGTCCACTGCTGAACGAAGGCCTCCCCTTGGGGTGCCATAATCCCCACGCTTGGCAGGCAGCTTGGGGATCGCAGTGGCTCACCGATTAATGAGAGGACGCTGCTACCCGTCCTCCGCGCTCCGGTGTCTGGCCGCAGTTTTAGGTCGTACCCGGGTCTGTTATAGCAGATTTTTATTAATTGAGGGACTATTTATTACTTCCCAACCGGTTAATTAATACGTTATCAAACATATTTGTCTGGTAATTTTAGCCACTTCTTTAAAACTTTCACTAAAGAACACTTGATCGTTCGCGTTCTAAAAATAAGAACTTTTTCTTTCTATATTCTCTTTGAAAGGTAAAACAATAATAATTGGAGTGTTAAGTTTTCTTCATCAAAAATTAACCCCAATTATCGCCTAATTTGCTCTATATCTTTGGTTTTTTATAGTAGCTGTAACAAAATATAGTGTCCTTAGTTCTATGTTCCTTGAGATCTCAATCCACCATCAGTTCTTTTTTATTTCTAGAAGAATGAAAATCCTCCTTTACCATCCAGTATTTCTTTACATCTGATGCGGTGTTTTCTATACGCATGCGTCGCCGCGCCTGGGTGACGTCAGAGTCAGTTCGTGCCCCAACGTTCTTTGGGACCCTTGCTCCTTTACAGTGTACAAAACCCCATTGGGGATAGTGAAAATATTCGCTCCAGCGGGTATCGTGTATTAAAAACACTAGCGTGTTTTTTAAAAATGTGAGTGTATTTGTTGATTAGTTTATGTGAGTTTTTATTTCGTATTGGCTAGAATCCTCCCACTACGGCTTGACTGTGTGTTTAGGTGGTCAAAAAATATTTAATTTTTTAACGCCTATAGGTATTGATAGTTCATTATGTATTGTTTTCACTGTGTTTTGTGGTAATTTCTCCTGAATGTTTCATTAATATTTGAGTACTGTTTCGAATACAATGGTGTCGCAGTCGTGGGCTCTAGTGCGCATGCTCGGCTTTCATTCACTGCGTCCGGACGCTCCGTAGGTCGATAATTCCACGGTACTTGTCTCGTAAATATACTCTTATCACACCTTTATTCTATTGTCTTATCGTAACAAATGACGTCATCGCGCGAAACAAAACTTTTTAAATAGTACTATGTGTCATTATTAAAGCTTTAATTCGGAACTTGTACACGACAGGAAACGGGATGTTATTTAGATATTCTAAGATCTTGACCATTTACTTTATATTTAATAGCTATCGAGTGGTCGAAGAAACTTGCCCCAGATTATCTGGTTATCTCGTTATCTGTGGTATCTTTAACTTGGCTATTTGAAGCTTCTTGAAAATAAATTTATTCCGCTGATTGGTAGATTTTAATGATTCATTAATTATATCGATTAAGAATACCAATTAACACATCCACCTGCGTTATGAGCGTAAGTGTATGATGTGAAATATATCTTTAAAAGAGTGAAATATTAGACTTGAAAAATCTCTTGAACATAATTTTTTGTTCCATATCTAAAGCGCAGTCCCACATGGCATTACTTAATTAAATAATTCCTATTCTTTGATACACGTTTCTCATATCCAAACATATTTCTTACCATATTACAAAAAAATAATATTAATAGATAATATTATCACCTCTTAATAATTCGTGTAAGTCGTAGCTTAGATATTATAATAACAAATATTAAACTATTATTAACACGTGTCCAAGAAAAGAAAGGTTATAAACAATAAAAAATTAAAAGTAAATGATTTTGTTTTTGTAGAACCTATTAATGACTGATATAAAACGTCATCAACTTGTCTTAAGCATTCGATATCCACGCGCACTGCCCTGTGGCATTCCTTACATAAAAATATTACTTGATTTACTTTCCTTATCTTAATATATTTCGTTATATTGTAATCAGATATTATATTCAATTTCAAATTCAATTCAATGATAATATTAAAAAAATAATCAAATTAATCTGCCTTATTACTTATAAATATAGTGTTTTCCAATAACAGGCTCGATAAAATCACAAGATCAAGGTCGGTAGCATAAATATGAGCACTTGATGCGAGTCCAATGTCATCGTGTAAACGACCTTATAGTATCAGTTATTATGCCGAACGTACTTCACACGTACCACGTCTAGGTCTAGACACTAAGGTTTCAGACTAGATCATTGTTTCTCAATCTGGGGTTACTAATTTAATAATGTTAACAGCACGTGGTAAGATACAATATTGTTGTTCTAGAGATGCTTAGAGTTACACTGAAGTTAGATAATTTGAAAATTGTTTATTTTGATTCTAAGTAAGAGACAGTTTACAATTCCAAAAGTATTAAATATGCAGCTTAAATAATTCTACAAGTTACATGTATAAATAAGATAGTATCAGAGATAATACATAATTAATTATCAATATTCTAATGATAGCAATCAATGTCTTATCATATCACAAAAAGAAAAAATATTGAGAAACGATGCCTTGGTAGGTAAATTTGTTTCGCCTATCAAGGAAATAGACGATTTCCAGACGACTTAGGTTCTAATCACGTGCCTATCTACTTGGCATTAAAGTAATAGCCCCGACGGACTTGAATATGTGATCAAGCGAAACATTATCAACTTGATCACGTATTCTCCTCTTTGCATTATAAAATACTGCTCCGGCGTCATCGTGCTAATTGTTTATCTCTAGAGATTGTTCTCGTTGCACATGACAATGATCGTCATTTTTACCAAAATTTTTATTTATTTATTTATTATTATTATATATTTTTTTTTAATCAGTAGTTTCAATTTCAATTCAATTTGCATATATAAAACACCAGTGGCGTGCGGTTCATAAAGACAAAAAGACACTGCCTACCCTACATAACTCAGATAAATATTTATTATAACATATTTGAGGTGGCAAATCACATACATAATTTTTTAAACGACAAGACGACGTTCCAAATCCACCGTGCAATAGGTATTTTTAAGTAAGTAAGCTTTTAAAATTTTCTGCCTACCCTGTCTAAAGACTCTTTGCACGCCGCTGTAAAACACATTTCTTTTTAGAATTCATTAAATATGCAAGTGTGGATGATTGATATTTGTTAAACCTACGTATTATTAACTTTTAGCGTGCAGTGTTATCGGTCGCGATGTATGAATCATCACTGTAAAGCGATAAAATTAAGCCTCAGAATTTAGTTTCGCACGTCTATTATAGACTATATAGCGTTTCAAATTATTATCTGCAAGTGTACGAACCGGGTGTAACAGACAAAAGGTACCGCCATAAACACACAGACAAACGGTAGTCGCGATTTACACAACATTACCACGATAATACCGGACATACTCTTAATAGCCAGTGTGTAAGATATAAGTAGACACAAATCGTAATTTCATATGCTGAGTATCATTTACGGTCACTCGGCAAGTTGTCGCGGTGCCGCGCACACGTGTCAGAACTTCAAAATATTTTGATAGCCTTAAGACTGAAAGTGAACGTGTAGTGAAGGACTGTGCGGATGCGTTTGCGGTAGCGTTGTGGTGCGTTATGGAGAGTGCAGTGCACGCGGCGGTGCCGCTGCGGGTGGGCAAAAAGATGAGGAAGAGGCGGGAGCTGGACGCACTGGTTGGGGGTGGAGGCTCCCGTGGTGGCCGGCTGCTGTCTGCCTCAAGTGATGAAGGAGAGCCCTGGGGCCGACGCACGTCCCGCCGCCGCCGCTCACGGCCTTTCGTGCGCCTGGCAGCCGCCCTAGCATTCTGTGTGTGTGTTGTGTCAGCAGCCACCGTCCTCTGGCTCTTTGTTGACGTGAGGCGACAGATTGCCTCACTGCGGGTTGAAATGGACAGAGGTTCGACTTTATTTATGTTTATTTTGTTATCAATGTAGCGTAATGTAAACACCTTATTTTTATTTTATCATATTGTTTTGAACTATGCTCATGCCCATCTGTAGGTACTTATACTTAGTCTCAGTCTAAGTATATATATATATAATAATTTATCATCCTTTTATATTAATTTTAATCCCCTAAATTGAATTGTTTTAAAAACTTATCAAAATGGCACCAATATAACGGTATCTACTCATTCGCTGTCTGACCTTGAAGACAGACGTAATTAAGTTTAGAAGGTCTAACCTTTCTTTGAAATTGGTTTCGAATGGTGCCAGCCGCCTGTAATGGCCAATTATTTGAATATACTATAGCAATTTCTATAGATAGTGTCTAGATAATGGTCTCACACTTATCAGAGTGGTTCAACCTTGACGACAATGTTTCTTACAAGAAGTTTCCGAATGACGCTACGCCATTAATCCCATGAAATACATAAAGCTGGTATATGGAATGGCGACGTAAAATGCTTTGCTGCATATACTAGTCTGTGCATAGTGCACAGGAAACAGCATCAGCGTCTCGGAATAATCAGACGCATCTGTTTCGACTGGAAGACAGTCAATAAATTATTTGCAAAAGACGCATGGTGATAAATTACGACCCATTCACTAAAAACAAATTGTTCTATTCAGTGACATTTAATCTAATTAAACTTAAAGTTATTCGGAATAATAATGGCAAAGCGTGGGTCGAATTCATCTCGTTATGCAAAGTTTATCATAGATCTGTCGCGTACTCTCGGATGCTCATACAATGTTAATGTTTAACAATGGAGTCGCGCCTACGCAGTACGATGTCTATTTTGCATTCAAAATTATACTCCTTTCATAGCACAAGAAAACATACCCTTACTTAGATGTAAATCAAGTTTTGTATGTACACTCTAAGGAGATTTAGAAATTGTTTATTCGTCAAGTATGTTCATACAAGCGTTGCGTCTTCGTCTTGTCTTGTTATTCAAAACCATATTATATTAACATTAGTGTTTTTAATTTATTGATACTGGTTTAGTCATGATAATGTCGAATCTGAAGCACACTACTATGATCAGATTGGTACCTATAATACCAGTACCGTAAAAGGGTGATGTTGATTAATTTTAAATTAAAACAAATTTAACTTCTTTAGCTTATATTTACAAAAAAATAAAAAAACATCAACTTTACTGTTGAATCAGAAATTCAGAATGAGAAGGGTTAGGCCTTAACTCGAACGAAGAACATAGGTCTGGAGAAAATAATACTTGAAGTTTCTGAAGAGTCAAAGTTCTTTTTTTTTTTTTTTTCAAATAACCTTTGATTTACTCTGTGGTTCTTCGTTCTATCACGTCTATATACAGAACGATCCACTAATGGTCACAAGTGCCATCCATTATAACGAACACTAGGCGGGAAATTATGGCAATCTATGTCTCGTATGTGGTTGTCCACACTAATCATCTTGTCTTGACATTGACTCGAGTTAAATGAGCACGCAAATAAGGAATTATGTACTAACTTTGTGCTCACTAATAACGAATTAATTTGTCTCGTTGTAGTTACTTGCTACTTGCTTACTTCCTGGTCAAAGGGTAGAGTTTGTTTGTTTGTTGTTACCAGTAATAAAACTAAGGTCAAATACTGTAGGTACCTAAAATAGTACCTTGCGGTAGGCTTGTAATACTTTAACGTTTTATACTCATCGATAATTAATACTTTTTGGCCCCTGTAGTTTACGTATTGTGTAAAAAACATCAAACTATATTCTAACGAGATAGAAATTGATACAGTGAAACCAAGCCGGTGAAGATTCTTTGCTGGATGTGACTCCCATAGACATATATATCGAACGCTATAGAAAGACAACACGTATTTCATTTGTAGATATTATGCAGACAACAATACGTTTTACAGTGTGACTAGCTTGTTTACAAACATTGTTATGCTAAAATTAATTTGCCTAACATGCAAGTCCCACATTTATTTCGTTCTTTGTTACTTTATTCATAATAACAAAGGCACATGGTCAATGAAAAGTGTCCACGGGCACACCTAGTCTAACGACTTGATATTGTGCGCGTGACTACGGCGTCAAAGTAAACAACTACTAAATACTATATTAATACACCCAGCTTTAATATCACACACTGTTATTAGTCACGCTAGTCATGTTCGTTTAGTACAGGCGAACAAAGACATAAGTATAGCGGGAAGGTTGGTTGAATACATCCGTTTAGGCTTTCTTGGATGAAGAAGAACCTCTTTTCGTGACTATCCTAACTAATCCTACTTATATCCTACTTCCTACTAATATTATAAATGTGAAAGTTTGTGAGGATGGATGGATGGATGGATCGCCAGAACGCTAGAACGGCTGAACGGATCTGGATGAAATTTGGCACAGAGATAGATTATAGTCTGGAATAGCACATAGGCTACTTTTTATCCCGGAAAAATGTTGTCGGGTTCGTAAACGGTTACGATAAATTGATCATATACGTTGTCAGGTGTACAGAAATGGACGTAGGGTACCTTTCATCCCGAAAAAAACTGCTACCGTTCTCGAGGAAAACAACAATAATGTTCTTATGATAATAGACGGGCGCCACGTGTCTTTCGCAATCAGAGTACAAACCGAATTGATTGTCAAATTCTAAATTAACGCGAGCGAAAGCCGCGGGTAAAAGCGCTATTCACATAAGAGCGGTTAAACGTCCCTTGTATAAGGCTCGTTCCATCACTGACTCTAGAATCAAAACATGATGTTTTTTATTTCTTTCATTATATTTCGTTGAATTATCTTAACACACATATAAATTGCTCAGTCTTAATTATGTAAATTGTGGACTGGTTCTGTCATTTGCATTTTTATGTAGATTCGCTTAAGTGATAATAAGCTTATTTGTAATCAGGTTTTAGCTATAGAGGCAAACGACTGGATTGTAAGAAGTAAGATATAAATATAGTTGAGAGCGGATTTAGAGCCATATAAGTAATTCATGAATAGGTAGATTTGCCACACATTGGGTGGGTTTAAGTTATTAACAGAAACATACGAGTGGTGTTCTTTATAAAGGGGCGGAAGTCAAACAGCATTTCGTGGCAAGTTGCCAGTCGATCCCACATGAGGAGCATTAAGGATCACGTTTCCTTGTGAGACAACGTTTCCGTTCAACGTCCAGTCAAGCTGCGAAACGATAACCAGCTGATTCTTATTACTTTTATTATTACTTAGTTACCACAATACGGATAAAAATAACTTTATAAGCTATTATCTTGAATACGTAAACAATACATATAATACAGTGTTAGTTTACGATGCTGATTTGTTTTTTTTTTACAATTTTGTTAAGTACTAAGTAGTGAGATCCATTAATAAATAAACTTTACATGCTATGCTTTACAAGGCAATAGATAAAACGTGAAGTGAGTAACCAGAATGACTAAAAATTTTATTTTTATTTTAGATAATATTCTCAAATTAAATGATTGTCTTAATCAAAGAATCATTAGCTGATCCCAGTCTAGATATGATTAGTTTAGAATTGTTGATAATGAAGAGTGCTTTCCCAGTCTTTGTCCTGATGCAATTCATATAATAAGCCAATACTGTTGATTATTCATGATAGAGAGCCATTTGGTATTACCCGGGGTATGCCGGATACGTTATCTTGGTATGTTGATGTCTGTAGAAATGTTCATTCACTTTCTGGAACTTCCTTTTTATAAAATATATTTCTTTTATTTTCTTCTTTTTATAAAAAAAAACGTTGCCCCACCGTTGGATTTTCTCCTGTATCGTGAGTACAGTTTACAAACATACATGTCACATGCACACACAACCAGACCCGAAACAACTATCTGTAGATCATACAAATATTTGTGCGGGTATCAAACCGGCGACACGTAGCGCAGCAGTCGATCTCTCAGCCACTGCGCCAACTGAGCCGTCAATTTATTTTTGATATTATAATTTATAATCCTCATGAAATGGTATATGTGTTTATTATAAGGTGTATAGGTAAGGGACTAAAACTTCGTCATCGTTAGTTTAATTGTAATACAAATGTTGTGGTGAGAAAATAAATATGATTATTATTATTATTATTATTATTAATTAATCTCACTAGTTTCACAATTCTTACATGGTCCAACACATCGAGATCCAGCTATCAAGGAAATAAAGCAACTTTTCGGTGGTTCATGTTGACTGACACTTCTTAGTTGTAACTTCTAATTTATAAACATAGCAATTGCAACTGGTTAATATTCGAATTGAAAAAAAAAACGAATAAATATATATTTTCTCCAACAGTATCAAGAAGCAGTAGCAGCGTCGACGACGCGTTACAAGTATGCCACACTGCAGCCAAAGAGCTGCGAGCGAACGCCAGCGACCTGAGCGCGCGGCTCGCCAAACTAGAACAAGAGAACCAGGATCTAACCAAGCGAGTAGAACAGGCGGCAGGCGAGCTCGCTGCCGTGTCGGACCAGTTGTCCGCTGCACCAAAACTAGCTGACACGCCGAGACGACTCGCAGAGCTACAGAGAACAGTCGCTACCTTTGGTTCACAGGTATATATTCTTACCTTACCTTATTCTTTTTCTTTTATTTTTATTCTTACCTTATCTTGTCAAGGCTCAACGAGGGCCCAGATAAGCAATCATAACACAAAATTTGCTGGTAAAATCACGATATTTATGTTCCATAGCATTTGCCTAAGTTTTATTGAAGTAAGAAAATACGATTTATTAGTCGGACACTGGCGTTTCCTTGACGAGTTTCTCAAAACAGAATGCGACATACATATGTAGGCATTATATCTTTGAACCTTAAACTGTATTTAAATTAATCGTTGCCTTAAGGAAAAATATGATTAAAAACAAGCCAAAACCGTAGCAAGATAACATCTCGACTTTTTTGTTCAAGATTATCAGCATTATATGTTCATCCGCTGCATGTTGTGTTGTTATTTGGGTCAATAAGTTTATCTAATCATTACCCCGATTATCGATGATATCTCTCTTGAAGCGATGACGATCATACTGTACTTAAAATGTTTTAATTCGGATTATGTTTAGTAATCCGTTAAAACCGTAATACCCGTATTCTAGATTTTCTTCGAACGGATTAAATAGGATTTTGTTTCTTTGTTGTCTGTGCAACTGATTCGCAGTTCTTACGCCAACTTATCGGTTTCAATTGTCCTATAATTGATTTATTTATGAACGTAATTTTGTTTTTTTTTTTCGTTAAGTATTTACATCATCAGTTAGGAAAAAAAAAAACAAAATAGAAGCCCTCTGAAATGTTAGTTTCTCATTTTTTATATTTAGACTTATTCTTCTTGGACTCGCTAAGAAGACGAAGATAATCAGACTAAGGAGTCAATAAAACTAAGACATTTGTACGACAAACATATTAAAAACAGAGCTCTTAAAAAATATATCTTTCCTTCCAGATCAACGGTTTCGATAGTTCAATAAGTTCGACCCACAAGCAGGCCTTAGCGGCGGTGGCCGGGGTGGAGGAGATACGGTCACTGCTGCACCAGCTCGACGCCAAAGCCAACGAGACCATCGCCAACGTCTCGGCGAACACGAAGACAACCGATGACATACGAACAGTTATCGCAACGCTCAACAGCACACTCACGACCAAAGTCGAAGCCATGCAGAACAGGATACAGGAAATTACAGTAAGTGAATTTGTAGTGCTCAAGAAAAATTAAATTCGTTCTTATTTATTAAGTGATTCTGGTGCTTCTTTCCGCTGGATCAGAAACTTCTCATGCTGTGGAAAGATTAGCCAGTCAACTATGCTGGTGTCGAGCCTGACTGACGTGAGTTTGTCACTCGTGGAGGTTCTCTTTTTGGTTCCCATTCTGTCGCTACACTATACCATCAAGTGACATTGATAGACATATGACACTTTAAGGCTCGTTTAAAATTAAGTTGTTTGGGTATTCAGCGGTCATTGTCTTAACACCTTGATTGTCAGCTTAAGGACAATAAAGTGTTTTCTGGTACCATACAATATTGGCACCTTGAATTACAATGCAAGTCAAAAATTTACATTGAATAAAGGTGTAAAGGTGTGGAATAATTACCGAAAATTTACATCTTGACATTCTGAAAGTCCAGTTTTATATTAAATAACCGTGATTGAGAATTCCGGCTTGTACTAGATCTCTTCCTCGACTATCTAGAATGTTCCATTACCAGTTTTAAAGTACATATTGTTTGGTTTGTAAATCGTACCTGTTGAATAACAATAGGCTCAAACCCGTGTGTTCAACATTACACCTCTAGCTATCCCTTCGATGTATATAGGCGTGATAATATAAGGCTTCCGGGTTTATCGACATTTTCAATTATACTCATAACACACAGATAATTATTTATTGTACGACAATAATTATTTATTTATTTGTTACACTGTTATAATCAGACTAGCTTTTGCCCGCGACTTCGTCCGCGTGACCTACATTATAGGTATATAATAATTTATAGCACTCGGGGATAAAGTAGCTATCATTCAGTGTTTTTTTTTTAGAATTGGATCATTAGTTCCAGAGATTACCCCTATATATAAACAAACAAATTTTTCTCTATATTAGTATAGATGAATGAATGCCGAGAACTAGTACCCTACATCTATGCCCATTTAAATGCAATATCTTTGCATTTAAACTAATGTAAAAAATAATTAAATGTGACGTGGTTGATTTAAATCAGTGCGCACACCCATTATCAGCCTCTCGATTAACTCGGGACTGCTAATATATGTATAGCTACCGAAATAATGTAGCGTAGTAATATAATAGCGTTATAAATCAATTTACATTGATAAAACTGATTAAAATGTTTACGCAGTGTAATTGAAAATTGCGAGTAGATACCAGAATTTTCTTTAACGAAAAAAGGGACCGAATTCAATAATTCCTGAGAAATATACTGGATTTGTGCGTAATGGGTACTTTGTAGGTTGACACTGAATATCATCCTGCTACTCCCATGACTAGAGTACCAGCTCTTATCACTTTTAAGGACGAGTGATCAATCTCTGCGTAGAGGAAATGTTCTAAGACACGTAGATATTCCCATGATGGAGATACTAAACACGCATATTGAATTTATAGAAGCCTGTGAGTACAGCGGCACCCGTAGTGACGTCACCCGCGACTTCACCGAGCACGGCGGCCGTCGTCAACGCAACCTCCTCCACCACGACCTCGTTGCCGCCAGGTAAGCACTACACACTTACACATAATTAAATTATGTACTATTTAGCTTGGCATACTGGATATGATACGGAATACCACTACGCTATAGGTTGGGGTACTGAGCTCCTATACTGCAGTTCCTATGCAGAGTTCCAGTACGATAGCTTGGGACATTATTGCCCCATATTACCCTTTGCGTTTATCGACTCGTAGAAGTTATTATAGCACTGTCTATTACGTATAATGGCTGTAAGACTGTACTGGTCAAAGTGGTCTAACGGAATACTGATATTTCGAACTCGTCACGCTGTTTTGCTTAGCGTCCTAAAGCTTTAAGCTGATTAGTTAATGGTTATCCCGCAATCTGTTCTTACAAGCCTTGTAATTGAAGACTGTGTAAAATATAAAGCATGTATATGTAAAATGTAAAATATTTTCGAAATATTAACGCAACTCTGCTCTAGTGGGACAATACGGGGTAATAACATAAATCTTATTTGTTTATTCCAGGGAAGCCAGCCGTGCTACAATGAGGGAACAACCAACATTCCTCCCAACTCGTGAACCCATGATGGATGACGAGAGAAACGCTCAGTCTTGATCTCAGAATACGTCCACACGACAAATATACATGTAGACGTAACAGAGATGTAGAGAACGGATACCCTCCAGATATGTTAAGGATAGTTTTGAGAACGACGTTTGGTGGGACGGACGCGATTTCGACTTGGCCATACATTTCAGTCAGTATTTTAATATTTTTTCTTTGACCCTGTCTTTCATAACTGTAAATAAGTGACCTCCACTTGTGTTTGTGAACATTTGACTATTTTTTTAATATGCGACTATATTTAGTGTTTGTACTTATATAACGTTATGGACATCAGAATATTATATTTTTATTTGTAGTAGTGACATTATTTTCATGTTTTTTTGAACGTCTTAAAGCAATTTTGGCTATGAGATGTCTCAACGAAATAGTAAGGTGAAATACACCAATGCAATATCGTCGAGTGAGAATTCAATACGATACAATGTAAATATTTAATTGTAATTTATAGTTTAATTGACGAGCGTAGTTATACACGCGATCGCACTGTGTGTTATGTTGTCAATACGAGTGTGAGTTTTATTACTTGTAATAAATTATTGTTAATAGATCAGTTATTATTACACTGCCCTGTTTCATTGTATTCCCCCTTTTTTCTTTTGACGGACTATTGGACGCAAGCGTGAAGGCTTCGGTTAGATTCAGTTGGGAAAAGTGTTAGATTTTATCTTACTTACATTACTGCAGTGGCGTGCGGTTCATAAAGACAAAAAGACACTGCGTACCCTACATAACTCTTATAAATGTTTATTATAAGATATTTAAGGTGGCAAATCACATACATCATTATTTAATCAACAAGATGACGAACCAATATCAACATGCATTAGGTATTTTTAGGAAGTAAGCTTTTAAAATTTTCTGCCTACCCTGTCTAAAATCTCTGTGCACGCCGCTGCTGATATGGGACTTAATAACGGCATCGGCGAATTCAGCGAGGGTGTGTAATATACACCTGTGCTAAAGCTTTGAAGAAAGGTGAGATGTTGGTAAGGTGATTCATTAAAGATTATGTCGTAGGAGTAAATTAAAAGTGCTATTTGAAATGCAGTAACAATAAAAACATTTATTTGTTCAGTCCTATATTTCATACATACACAAACATAAAGCAATCGATTTGATATTTACAAATATAACATTATTTTAAGTTTATGCTGAGGGAGACGTAGTTTATGCGAAGCGCAGATCTCAAAAATACTTTGAAGAATAATTGCTGTTCATTTTAATATTGAACATTTAAGAATCAAATTAGCGAGTTCGTCGTAACTATGATTTGTAGAACCTGCTACGTAACTACTTTTTGATCTCACTTTGTCTAATAAAAAGTAACAAAAATTTACACTATATAAACAGCATTCACACTAATGGATAATTTTGTATGAAATTCTGTTGCCGCTTTACCGCAGCGTCAACCGATTAAAGATTTGAAACAGTTCTCAAGATCGCTTCAGACATCTACGCCTTAACAATGCCGATGCTCCTAGCGGCTTCGGCAAAGGCTTCCACGGCACGCTGCACGTCGGCCGGCGCATGCGCCGCACTCAACTGCACGCGCACGCGTGCGCCGCCTTTTGGCACCACCGGGTAACTGAACGCTACCACGTAGATGCCGCGCTCTAAAATATAAAAGGAATTGTAATGTTTTAACTGCCATGTTGTCGCCACCATCCACCAGTGCCAGAGATAGGATGAAAATTAACAGTAGATCAAATGCTTTTGCATATTCGTCGATTGGTCATATTTTACGACACCACGGTACGTACGTCTACGGCCACGGTAGAACAGATAGCCTGTTCTTTGACGGATACCCGGAACCTAGGTGATTATGACAGATCCTCAGTCCCCGATCTCTTAATTATCTCCCAGGCCAACTGGGACATTTGTCTTAGTTCACTATAAACTCAAAACTTACTGAGCATATCAGAAGCCAGTTGCACAGCGACCGGTGCCTCGCCCACCATGACAGGACAGATGGGGTGATCATCTCCGGCCACTGTTAGACCAGCTGACTTCATCCCTTCTCGGAAGGATCTTGTGTTATCCCGAAGACGCTGCCGTAGCTCCCCGCTTTGCTCTACCAGGTCTAGAGACTGAAAATAGTGAAATTGGTTACATAGACGTTGTAGAAAAATAATTTGTGGCGAACCAACTACAAAACAAGAATATATGTTGTGCCTAACACTCCGCTCATAACGCATCGTTGGGTTGGTGTAACGGCTAAGAGATCGGATTCCTGCTCTACTTAACGCGAGTTCGGTGCCTGAGCGCATAAATTATTGGAAAGAACTATGGATAGTAAGTAGTTCTGGGTCTCAATGTAAGTGCTTGTGAGATTTGTGTATGTTAACACACCCACGATATAGAATAAATTTCAATTCCCGAACGTTAGTTTAACTGCTATTTCCGTGATCTAATTTATCACTATACCTTCAAAGAGGCAGTGACAACTGGAGGCGGCGGTGCATTCGAGAACAGATATGGCCTTGACACGTTCCTCAGTAAGGTGACGAGTTCTTTGGGCCCAGTGGTGTACCCTCCGGCCGCACCGCTCACTGCCTTGCCTAGAGTTGAACAGATGATGTCCGCCGCACCCATGATGCCGCAGTATTCCTCTGTGCCCCTGTAACGGTGAGAAGAAACATCGATGAGTCCTATTCGACGTGTTTATCACTTAACGAAAAAATAAAAATTTGCGAAATGTAAATTAAATAAGTGAATTGGGGCCCCAAACTTAAATTCACCAAACATAAGATCCAATTATATAATATTTGTCCGACATGTGAACGGAACCGAGTGCGTCACGTTTGACACTGTGTTCGCGACCAATAGAACAATCGAGGCGGTGATTTGGTGAGATTCAATATTATTGGGTAGGTATAATAAATTACGAAGGTGCTCGTAGCTCTACATAGCTACGACGTAGGTCTGTATTAAGCATCGCTTGCTACGGTAGTCCTTGAATGGGTGACAGTTTTTCACACATTCGAGACCCCACCGTCACTTGGAAAGCAGTGGGTTCAGGGTGTCTAACGAATACCTATTACAGCTTTACGGGTAAACTCTGTCAACCAGTCTAACCTTAAGAGTATCAGTGTCGGAGGTCCGATGGCAAGGCCTCTGTGTAAAATACTGATATTCAAGAGCAACCGGTTAAATTGAGAGCCGAACCCAATGTACATAATTGGGAAAAGGCTGGGCAGATGACGACGTATAATAAATTATGAGTTCTGCAAAAAGAGCGTGCTACAAAGACATGTGTAAGTAAACCAACAAGGAAAACTGATTCATTTAATGACAAGATTAGCAAACTGCTTGTTCAGAAATGCCACTGTCTCGGTGACCTCCAGTGAATACAAAACGAATACCTATAATAAACTGTAATTTTGTATTTAATAAAGGTCACTGTACGTAATTTCAAGTAGATGGTACTTGATAATGTTTCACCTTGCGTGACTGCTACACGGAAAAGATGGAATTCGGTTGACCAACACCAACTAATTTGCAACCTTCCAAACATAACATAGGACTAATTTATTTCCAACTCAACCGAAATATAAGAACCCAGGAGTTCTTATATTTCATTTCTATTATAAAATAGCACAAGTTCAATGCCTTTTCAACTTAAGTCCTCACATAATAAGTATATTCCGTAACTCACGAGATAATCTTTAGTTTTTTGTTATATTGAGCTCCCGATATTGTAAGCGCTGATATATCAACCTTTTCATGCCATATCTTAGACAAGGCCTAGGATTTTTTTTCGATCGAATATCAATAACATCGCTTAGCCAAATAAGAAAGAGGGTAAACAGGTTTATATATCGGGAGCATAATATTCGTAACACAAACAGAAACACGGATATCCTGGAAGTGACAATATTAGTGTAGTTCAAAACCAAAAATGGAGTTTAATGTTTAATCCTCACCCGTGACGTAAATTGATCTAGGGATACGGTAGATGACTAGATACTAGTCATCTGAGTTACTTTTTATGAACTGTCAAAAACGACATTTTGTTCTAAAAATGTTGGATGTGGTTTTTCCATCGAAATAATATTTCGTTATTATTTCAATAGGTTTTTCATTGCCATTGACATACTTATTGTGTGATTTTGATAAATTAAAAATTAAAAACGCCAAAGATAAGCAAGAGATTAAGTTTTACTGAGTTAAGGAATACTATTTACCAAACAAGATGTCAGAATTTATTTTTGATGCAGTCGTCTAGCCTATTATAATCAAACACAAAGTTTAAGGCAAGTTAGTCGTTTTTATCTGACCCATAGCACGAGATAAGATCATCAGATTTTTTTATGATTTATTTACTTTCTGCTTATTTTTTTATACTATCCACCCCTTTTACTCACATTTTTAACCGACTTCATGCTTTATTAGGACATATAGGCCAAATTGCGTTGTTAAATTGTCATTAAAATTAGTGTTACCATGAATCTATCAATAATTAAATACGAGGTAGGTAATCGGTTGTCTCATCGCTCCTGAGGATTGGGATTTCCAGGTCGAGCAAAATTTTATCGGGTTCTCTTATCAAGTACCCAATTTTCAGTAGGCTTAGTAGACCTCCTATTACATGCCTAAGCATTAGCGTAATGTGAGTAAACAGCAGCTTACAGTAGTTAGGTCCCATTCCCTATCTGGCCCTTACGAGCACAGACATAATTATTATGCTGCAGTATTCTATATTATATACAAACTAAATTAACACTTGCACTGAACGGTAACAATTTACCGGTTTAACTTTCAACGTTCAAGCGAATAAGGAAAATCGTTAAATGCCCTTATTCCATATTTAACTGAGCGCGATAGTCATCTAGCATTTAACCTGAACTCGAACTTAGGATAAGGATTTAATGGCGAATATGACGATAGGCAATAACAATCTTTATTTTATTATTATAATAATTAACGTAATAATCGTTTTATAAATTTTGTTGGTTTTTTAATCTAGAATATTTAAATTCGGATAACAAATGATTATTACACTTCTGTAATGAACAAAAGAGCCTCGTGACGACACACGAATCGATTTCTATAATATAATCTTAGTCCTACTCACCGTCCAGTTTCTCCAAAGAATCCAGTAGCATGGCTGTCGTCTACGGCCAGGAGTGCGCGGTACTTGTCGGCCAAGTCTCGAAGCCCCTGCAGCGGAGCAACAGTGCCATCCATAGAAAATACCCCATCCGTAACTATTAGCTTGATCCGAGCCTCACTGTGAGCTAACATGTGCTCTAACTCTGTACACCAAAGAGGAATACATATTAGAAAATATAACCCAGGTATGTAAAGAACATAGTAGACTATTACGTATGTAAATGACGATCACGGAATTAAGGATTCACTTATAGGAACGAAAGCTCTTTTGCCCCTTGACTATAAAAAGAAGAGTTCCTTACAAATGACAACCGAAAAAGTAGGTTCTCACCATTAAGATCCCTATGTGGATAGCGGAACTTCTGAGCCTTGCACAGTCTGATGCCGTCAATGATAGAAGCATGGTTGAGGGCGTCGGAGAACACAGCATCTTCCGGCGTCAGCATAGACTCGAAGAGACCAGCGTTGGCGTCAAAACATGACCCGTAGAGGATTGCATCCTCTCGACCATGGAACTGCGCTAGACGTTGCTCTAGATCCTACCGAAATGATGAGAGATTTAATGAAATATTCTGAAAACTGTTTGGAAGTTCTTGGATCCTCATCGCCCTAATCTCAAGATTCTTAGTTAAAAGACTTACACTCACACTTCAACATTTTTTATTAAATCAATCGTTGGAATATCCTCACAGAGAAGAAACAAAGGTTAAAAAAAAAAATGTCTATTTTTTATTAGTTTAATTCGACCTTAAAAAAGAGTTAAGGTTTAAAATCAGTTAAGGACGGGTTGACTTTGAATTGAATGCAAATCAAGATTTTTTTATTATATGTACTTACCTATAATATAAAAACAAAACTTACTGGCCGTTTAAAGTATTTACCTTATTCCCCTTTAAGATAACTTATAAAGCATGACAATAGACGTACCTCGGTGTATTACAATAGTAGACATATCTTATGCACAATTATGGCTAAGTAGTCTCTTTTAAATAATGGTCATCATGGTCACTTGGCTGGCTTTTGGTTACAATCAATGTAACTTACCTTGTGTATAGTTTGAGTCCCGCAGATGAACCGGACGGAGCTGAGTCCCGCTCCATATTTCTTCAGACCTTCTCTTGCAGCTTCCACCACTTCAGGATGATTCTGTACGAAAAAATCGAAATAGTATAATTTTTAGTGTGAAATATATCATCAGCTTTTGAGTGATCAAGAGTAATAAACAAAACCTACTGATTTATTATTTGTGCCATTCATTTCTTTTTTCCAGTCAAAGGTCATGTACTAATAATAGCAATTACTTACAGACAGTCCCAAGTAGTTGTTGGCGCAGAAATTCAGGAACTCTCCTTCGAGACCTTTCACTTTCACCTAAAAGTATAAAATCAATTAATGGATAGCAACGAATGTACGATGGTATAAAGAACGTTGGTTGGACTGGAACTTGGATGAAGCTTATGTCTATGCGTCCTAAGTGATACTCTGGATACATAACTAAGAGGGTTCTTTGAGAAAAACAGTACCTAATTCAGTATTGGATGTTTCTGGCCACCGTTTTAAAGGTCACTGATGACAATGATATTTGAGTTAATACTTTCAAGGATCGTTCTTCGAGTAGGATTCTTTGCGTCATTTTTGGGACCTATACATGAATGAACGAGTATTCTTGTAAATTTTGAAATGTTGAAGTTAATTTCATAAATATAAAAAACAATAAATTTACACGAATAAGTTTAAAACATTTTTTTGTACAGTAGAATCCAGTAAAATGCCATAGGATATATTAATAGGTATCTATTTTGAAATTAGTTACACAAATATAAGCCTAGCCATAGCCATGTCAGGGAATTTACAGATTTTTCTTACTGCATAAACAGCAGAGAGCAATTTTACATCGACTGTTATGATCTAAAAATACAATTGCATGAATAAAGTTTGTTTACGTGAAGCAATGTCTGGGTACTCTGGGTTTGAAACAACTGTAAACTCCATTTTGTTTACATTCAACACCCGAGCCAACCAAGGCAGCTGATAAGTGAATCGTTCGATTTCGCAACCAGTAGGTACACGTTTGTGCAAAATAACTGTGCCTACATGATTTTTGTCCTTAAACTTAATTCATGTTAAAATTTATTCACAAATACTGTAGGGACTATGAATTACTTACATAAAAGTTTACAGAAAAATACAGATTACTTACCTATTTTGGTATGTAGTTAGTTAGGGTTTGTGTCTAACCTAACCTAACCACATAATAAATAATGAAATTGGGAATATTTCTACATATGTACTTTGGAAACATGTAAGTACTTTACAAGCTATGGATTACAGTCGCCCGTATGGCAAGTTTTAGTTTGCCGCGGAGAAGTAACATATAATTTAATTAGCATAAGTACTGTTTGCTGTGTTCCAAATGTTCGCAAACAGTTGGATTTGGAATTTTTATTACTAGTTGTTGTCACACATTTCAAGTTACAAAATGTTCTAGTACATCTGATAACAACTTTACAACATAATAATCTTCCACTCTTTAGAACGCTTCGAGACATTCCACGTTATTACTGAACATATATAATGTCAAAGGCACCAAAGAAAGGCTACGACGAACACTTAAATTCCCTACTTTATTTCTTACCTTGGTGTCTTGGGGTGAGGTAAGGATCCTCTCGTGTTTCCATGTCTTGGCACGTTTGATCTCCCGCAAGCGATCCTCTAACACTTCCCGGAGCGTGGCCACTCCTGCGCGCTCATTCGTTTTCAACTCGTGGATCTGACGAGTTTGGATGCCATTGAAAACTGAAAGCAAAATATAAATTGAAGTATTGTAATAATATTAAACAGTAGAGAATGTTATTGAACATACATCCTTGAGTGCATTGGTGACAATAACATGATCTTATACATATTTTTTACATAGTTGGCTCTGAAGTTCTTCCTAAAGTGATTCTAGGCTGTTTCTCAGTCTACATATTTAGACGTCTTGTTCAAAATCACGAGAAGCAATGGGTTCGTAAACAGACCTAATCTTACGAATTAACTACCATTAGAAAACCTTGGGAGGTTTTCATGATTATGGAGAATTATACCTATTAATAATAATCGTGCACTTTGCAACGATATGTATTTAACTAACAATCGCAACATCCCATATAGACGAGCAAACAGACAAATAACTGTTATCTATATACATGCAGTTCAGCCAATTATAAAGCAATTTCTTTGTGCAAGGTCTGATTAGATTATATAAACAGCCTATTATGAGATGTACCTACTCGCAAATACAGATGAAAGCCAGCACAATATCCATGTTACTACTGTGACGAAACATTACAGACAAGTTCTCTACCGATGAAGTATAGGATAGAAATGATAAAAACAGAGCGCCCTCGTACCGGTTGAATAAACAGTATGTTTCAGTAACAATATGTTTTTTATTAAAATATTTTATCAGCACCAGTCCGCCGACTCACAAACCGCTATATAATTTCGCACACGAACACTCATTACAAAGAAAGAACACAGAAAGGCAATTTATACCTAATTAACATCGGTTTTACAATGTCCTCGAAATCAGAAAATGTGGCACACTTGACTTGTTTATTAAGCTTCAAAATACAAGCAATTTGTCTATCAAAAACCTGTAATCCTTAGCATACAAAAAAGACGCTACGAGGTCGTTATGGGACAAAAAAATAACTCTAAGTGACTCTATATTTTCCTATACACTTAGAAGATTCTATAGAGAATTGTATTGAATAATTTAAAAAATAAAAAAGTAAAAAAGCCAATAAAAATATTTTCAGTGTATTTTAGTGTGAAATACTCACAGTTGCGCAGGAGTTGCGAGCGGAGCGCCATCGCGTCGAATGGGGGCGCGGCTGCAGGCCGGCGCGGCGCGGGCGACGAGCACCTCTTTAGCAGACCAGTCACGCAGGTTGTTCTGTTTCGTGTTTCGTATATAATTTTGTTTTCATTGCACTCGGAATATACTCGACTGGTTTATGTTGTACGGCGTGGGCGTTATGCCGCGTGGTCGTATAAAACTCCGCTGGCGGATATTCGTGTTGTTCCACTGTTCCCATGCGGTACAAATTTTCACGATGTAGGGAAAGAATACGCTCTTTTCTTCGGTAGAAAGAGGGAAGTTGTTCCAGCCGTAAAACTGTAGTTTGTAGGTACTATAATAAATGGCATAGCATGTCACTAATGACAAGATATATCTATTATGTGGAACCTACTTGTGACTTTATGTCCATCTGTCTGTACCCATAATTTATGCGAAATAAAGTATTTGAATTTTCAGAACAAACTACATAATTATGTACTTACACTACTTAATTTACAAATACAGGTAGCCTCAAATCGTAGGTAAGGTTTCCGACTAGATTATGAGTCAGTGTTATCTTATCAACGCTTTTCCTGCTATAGTAATATATCCTTCCAAAACCATATAACCATAGATTATTGCAGCAACTGCTGAGTCTCTTAATTTCGATACATTATTCTGTGCAAGTACGTTAGTTGAGTATAGCTAGAGCCAGTCAACGAGCACGCGTCTTTATCTCTATGCAATACACCGACCTATACTAATAATAAGTACAATAAGCATACAGCCACAGCTCACTATGACGTCATGCCTAAGCCAATAACAACCGTAATAAAACGTATCGCTTTAGATAGATGTCAACATGTTATGACTTTGGGCGCAATTCAAGGACCATCGTTGCATTGCTGTACACACGGTTTATAGAACACGTTTATCTACTATAAAATACCTATAGACAGGTGTCCGAGCACATCTAAAGATTCAAAGGCTTCATTTTGTGAAGATATTGCATTCTATTCTTTAAAATGATGCAGTAGTCCATTCTGTTCATCAGACCCTTCAAAGATTTTGAAACTGGGCCCTTTGTATTGGGTTTGTGAGAGTTCTCTTAACTTTTAGCTATAACTAACTATACTGTTCTGACAAAATTCTGCCGAGGGTTGAATATAATTGCCTAAAAACTTTATACTGGTAGTATTCATTTCGGAATTTGGGTTGGTTTGTAAAAATAAAAAACAAAATACTTCGAACATAGGTTTAATTTTTATTACTAAAAATGTGATAGTATAAAATTAAAATTAAGGTTAACGGTAACTGAACCCGTTTCCAACTCCGCCGCCGTTCAACTTGAACCGAAAAACATAATAGAAATGACCGACCGAATACCGACGTTAATACTAGGAATGCCCCACGGTTAATCAGAAAATTATTATTGAAAAAAAAAAGCCTTTTGCAATAATATTTTCTTGATGACCCTGGGGCAGTCGTTATGTTTCGAGAAAACTCAAACTCGGAGGGCACAGTAGATTTTCTCCACCGCTGTGGTCAATTTGAAAGCGCAAAGAAACCGTAGGAGTCCTTTTGACGACTGACTCTAGTTATCTGGTGATAGCGACACTATCCACGTTAATGCTCGGTGTCTGTCAATTTCTAACATTGCATTTCACTGCCTGGAGTGACTTGACTTCCGCGGGGCTCAAGAATCTAACTTTGGACGATATAAGGGCTGCTAGAGCTGATATATCCTCAGGCATCTTTGGAAGAGTTGTAAAGTGATGAGATGCTTCGATTTTTCCCGATCCGCGATAACGACATCGAGGTCGAGGACATGGCTTCTCACGTCTTTACTACTTCCCCTCGCCTGTGCTCGTATAAAAGTCCATATTGTGACCGAGTCACCGCCTGCCATATCTCTTTTTTCAATGGTTGGAAGGCAGACGCTGAACCTGCACAACACATTGCAATAGATCTATTTTTTAAACTTCCATCTCATAGTACTACACCGGGAATAATCCGTGGCTTTTTTGTATATTGTAGCCGTTGGGTCCCCTTTTAGTGTCTTTAATTTTAGATGGAGGTTTCATACTGTACTATTGCTTGTTAGACCCCTACTCGCGTCCAAAGAACCAAGCTCCTTACGGAATTAACGTGAATTGTGTATGTCACTAAGTAAAAGAGCTTGAGTTACACCTATGTGTAACAATTTAATAAAAACGGCACGTTTTATATTTATAAACATCTAAATTAAAATTGACTACATTTGCCCACCAAGTTTGAGTTATCTGACCTGTATTATTAATGAGATTTTTTTAAATCTATCGAAAATATGTAAGTTGTTATAGAACACTGGCTTGAAACCTTGAAATTCATTAGTTGCCTATACCTAATACTTTCTTTTCTCGCTAAACGCTTTTTGGGAAACGGAGAATTGCCACTAACCATAAAAATAAATTAAATAAAATACCCTAAAATCATACTGAAAGCATGTGTTGTTCCGTTCGAAAAGTATTTAAAGCCGACTCTGAAAATAAAAGATAGTATAATATTAATTAATTATATAATTTTTGACTATAATCAAATTGAAGATAAGAGAGAAAATCTTTTAAAAAGGATTCTTGGCTCGTGGACATTGCATCCTTTTGTAATTGCGCAGGTCACAGTGACCTAAAGAGCGCCACTCGTCAAGATCCTAATAATATAATTAAAAAGATAAGTTACCTCAGGTCCGACATGAATGGCCAGCATCATATCATAGTCGTTGGCTCCGACGGAGATCTGCGCCCGTCCGTCGTTGCCCACCGTCACAGACTTGCCCTGGCACGCACCGCCCACCTTGTTGCCCGATATCACATCGCAGTACGTACCCGCTGGCAAGCAAGTCTAGTAAACACACGTAACATTATTTAAGTAGTTCCTCGAAGATAGTCCCATCTGATCATTTCCTTTTAATGTTCCCACTGTTGAGACCGTGTAGTTCCATCCGTTCGTGACACAACTAAAATAATAGGCAGCAGTGACCTTCTATGTGTTCCTAGCGTCCAACTGCTGATGGATTCATGAAAATTAAAGTCATATAATAGGCAGCAGTGACCTTCTATTTGTTCCTAGCGTCCAACTGCTGATGGATTCATGAAAATTAAAGTCATATAATAGGCAGCAGTGACCTTCTATGTGTTCCTAGCGTCCAACTGCTGTTGGATTCATGAAAATTAAAGTCATATAATAGGCAACAGTGACCTTCTATTTGTTCCTAGCGTCCAACTGTTGATGTATTCATGAAAATTAAAGTCATGTTAACCTTCGATTAAGCTTCTTGGGAAAGAAGGAAGAAAATGACATTCGCAACAAACGCATTGCTTCCATAACTGAAGGCAGTTTCCACTAAGCAGTTATTAAAAATAAAACCTACATCGTGTAGATGTTTCTACAGCCATATTTCCAGCCAAAATGAAATCACCTGGGGACCTTCCTTCGTGAAGGTCAATAAGTCGCAACGAATCAGCGACTCCCCTGGTGTTCTATATCGTCAAAAAAACATGCCTTACCTGCAAAGTCTGGTTTAGATCCCAGTAATCATTGTTGAAGGCGATAAACGCGCTGCCTCCACGACAGAAGGCAACTTGGCTACTGCCATTATCCCACCAGTCGTTGACACCACTGTTGCCAGCAGCATTCCTGAAGGCAACCATCGCGTAAATTTGTCGCCAGCGGTGTTGGCACACCCAGCCGTTGCCGCAGGTGCCGTCCTGGTGACAAAAAAGTGGGTAAATTTATGATGGTCGAGTAGATAAAATGTGAACTATGTTTGAGACTCTTCCATAGCAGTCTACGCGTAGAGGACTACGCGTCTTCTAACTTGCGTCTGTAAACCGATGTCAATTTCTACTAAATTACGAGGTGGAGGTAATAATTTGTTAATATAACGTGTAGTAATACTTTGTCCAGGTGGCATACCCAGTTCTTTTATAATATCTGCAGTACTCCGCAGCCGCTTTCGCTACCCTGGGCCAAATACGGTTCTTCCAGAACGACATAGGAACGACCAAGGATATAGAACTCTAGATAAATAAACGGAACTCTATTCCTAGAATCGTGCAACTTGCTCTAAGTACATAAAATTTCTAAAATGACATGAGAACGTCAGTCAATATTTCGAACAATAATCAAATTTTGAAACGCATAGATAAATATCCAAGTCAAAAGTTTGAAGGACCAACCAACCAACCAACCACCAATCAACGAATATAAACCAACTGAACTGACCTCTTTGTGTTAAATTAGAGTTAAGAACCTTGTTTGATTAGAGATTGGTATAATTTCTTTAAGTTTGAACACGTTATAGGAAACTTACAGAATTAATAGACGGTGAAATAGTGTTGCCGTTGTTATCCATAGGTGGTCCGATTTCCGAGTCCCAAAATTCGAAACTGCTCATGATCTGTGGCTCTCCATATGGATGGGCGAGCAAAAACGCTATAGCTCCCTTATAGGGTCGAGGTTCTTTATACGTCAAGATCCCACCTCCTCCACCATGACCTCTTTCGTTGTCGTGGTTGTCGATAAACGTTAACGCGTCTCCATGAGCTAAAAGATCCCATTGAGGACCCCATGATGACAGCCATCTAAGTTGATTGTTCCCTCTGAACGCGTTACTGAGTTCCATTCCTGCTTTAAACTCTGTGACAGCACCGATTGGAGTGTATTCGTCCCTACTGACTGCTTCACCCCCATAATCTATGACTTCCTGATAGATGTAAGGCCTCGCGTTGGAGGGAAAGCCGTGCTGAGTGTTCAGGTTGTGAAGACGGTCGTAGATTATGCGCAGGTCTTCCGGCCACATGTGTTTTGCTGCGTCGATTCTGTAAGAAAAGTTAATATACATAAAGTGCTAGGTAGGTTTATAGGTAGTTGATATGTTTTAGGTAGGTAGTATATGTACTAGACCTACAGAATTCGGTGGAAATGGATTGAAGTAGAACAGAACGTATATCTAAACAGTTATGATACTAGAACTTTCAGGAGTTCAACATAATTTTACCATAGTACACAGCACAATAATCTCACCTAAATCCAGCAACACCCAAATCAATAAGTTCGTTCATAAAATTCACGATCATATCCCGCACATGTCCGTTTGATTGGTTCAGGTCCTTTAGTCCGACAAGCTCGCAGTTGCGCACCTAAAATGATGAACATTCAGAGTTGAAACAAATATGCTAAAGTAAAAACACACTCTATTGTAGCCTTGATTGGTATACCACCAGTACCACCTCTAGATCCATTGTTTCGTGTAATTTTTGGGTAACAGGCAACTGGACGAGCTAACCGTCCTATTTCTTAAATCTGGATAAGTACGTTCTGCTACTCAAGCAAGAATATGCTATATATATATATATATACTATATATAGAATATTGTAACATGAGAAGGCACTTACTCTCCAGGCGTTGTTGGCGTAGTCCTCTCCGTCGATGCCACAGTGCGGCCAGTTGAAATGGTCGCGATTGTAGGGCACTGCAGGGTAGTTCCAGTCGGAGAACACTGCAGTGCTGCCGGCGGTGCCAACGTTCTCCGCCGGCTCTCCCGTCATGTGGTTAATCACTGCATCAACGTAGATCCTAGATTATAAAACAATATCAATAAAAAAGAAGGAAAACATTAGGAAGAAATTATGTTTAGGGATTATGTTAGGGATAGATATAATAAAAATGAGAGTGAGTTTAGTACTCTAGAACTATTCGTTATAAAATTTAAAAGGTGCCTTATTTCCCACAATAGCTTATCCTGAGTAGATCTTACATTGATTTAACCGTCGCCAGACTTTTATGGCCACGGAGCCATATAATATTTTTTTTTTTTCTTTTCAAAACCTAGGTATATCATAATAGCATTACGCCTGGGGACGAATGTTTAGGCACAGATGTATTATTGTACAGCCATGTTTCGCCGATGCCTTTATTAAATCCCCATGTAATATAGAGTGAACTTATTGCCATCTGCCGGGAACGATTCCAAACTCCGGATTGCTTAACACTTTACCCAAATGATCGTACTCAGGACTTCACGCTTAGTAGCCAAGCTACCACTAGAGCACTGAGGCAATTAAGTGAAGCTATTATTTTTATGGCACATTAAATAATATTTACATGATTAGGTACATATAAAGAACTAGAGTTCGATTAGTCACAGTTAAAGTTCTAACAGTAAACTAATCAAGCTCAAGTTAAACATGTTTT
Organism: Shargacucullia verbasci; assembly: GCA_947562105.1. Lineage (NCBI taxonomy): Eukaryota > Metazoa > Arthropoda > Insecta > Lepidoptera > Noctuidae > Shargacucullia > Shargacucullia verbasci. The sequence goes on along the minus strand of OX387297.1, from coordinate 4,732,563 downwards.
ACTGACAAATAGCTAATTAGATAACTACTAACTTTATAGGAATCAATGCGCCACACCGTGTTGTGTGCCAAGTTCTGTGCATACCTGACGCCTGCAGCGTTGCATCGCCGCAACATGTTGGCGAATTGTTGCTCATTCCCAGAGCGAGTGACTAGTTTGTATGACATTGGCTGATAACGCTCCCACCAAGGACGATTGTTGGCCCAAAGCACTACATTCTCGTTAGGGGGCGATATCTGTAAGCATTATTACTGTTGTACATTGTCACTTTTTAAAATACAACTTTCCGCTCGACCACTTCCCCTTAAGTTTTTCCTGTATCATATTTATAAAAGTACAATTTACAAAGTTCATCTTATATGAACAAACAGGTACAACACAATTTGTTCCGTGCGGGAATCAATCCTAATCCTAATAAGTTCCTATTAAACATACTGGGAACCGAATGCCACTAACCTGAATGCCTCCATATCCGCGAGGGCCGAGGAACCTCTCGCACTCGTCGGCGATGTCGTCCCACTTCCATTCGAACAGATGCACGTTCACAGACCTTCCGGGCGCATAGTAGGGATTCTTGTACGCGTTCACAACCGTGGCAAGAACCACCAGGCCGCAGAGTAATGATAGCCACTCCTGAATAAGAAAAGGTAAGTATAACTACAATATTAGCAAAGTGTTTATTGTTAAGCCAAGTGTTCTGGGGAACGTAAATTTTAAGTTTTAGTGTTGCCATGTCTCAACAAAGAATATGTGAGCCGAGTCGTGTTTACCCGAATGTTGAAGATGACAGGGAATGATTATCAAAAATCTACAGCATACAGTCTCTTCTCAACATTTCTGCTTCTGAGAAGAACTCCAGAGTTGTCATTATCTAGCGACATGCCCATGTAATATATGCGACGACGTATCAAACAAACAGATAAGTAAGGGTCACCCGATAGATGAAATTTTCTCATGAAACTGGATATAACACTCCATTCTTTTTTTAAATACATTATTGGAATACTTCATAATTTGGATTTAAGTAGATGAGCCATACTACCTTTTAGTTTATTTTTAAAAATCCTTCATCAATCGCCTGAGAACTTTTTCTTTATTGTTGACCTCAGTTACGTAGTATCTTATGACCCACTATGTTTAAAGATTGAATTTACCTAAGGATGTTTCTTCTATAAGTAATATAAATTAAACCAGTTACACACCTCTACTCTTGCTCAGTTCTACAAAATAATAATTAATACCATAATATAAAGTGAACGTAAATCGGAAGCACTTACCATTTCGCCAAGACCTTACACTTATTAGTAGGTAGCTTGTATTAATACTCACATTTCAACTTATCAATTGTGATGGGTGGTAATATAATCAGTAAATAATTATTTTACGATAAACAAGCCATTAATTATCCAGCATATCATTGCCATATTTATCGCGATAAGTTGAAATAAATAGGTATTTCGTATTCCTATCAATCGATTATATGATAAAACTTATATGATAATCGTCGAGAGGGGGCAAGATTAAAATAACAGAAAATAGAACATAATATTTATCTTTTTTAGCTTCAAATATAACGTGTAAGTATTAACTTACTTACTTATTCCCTATATATTTTAAAACCTAATTCATAAGCTTAAATATATAAAACAATGCTTTAAACGAACATAGCATCACGCCTGTATCCCCGAAGGGTTAGGTAGAGGTACAATTTTACAACCACATTTCGACGATGTCGTTATTAAGTACCATGGAATAGATGGCGAGCTTATTGCCAATAACCGGGCACAGTTCCGAACTCCGTGTTGAGAATAAAAAACTACTATTAAGCATTTCTACACAGACAAACTTTGCCCGCCCCAGTAATCGAAGCCAAGACCCCAAAATCGTTCGGAGTCGCACTTGAAACAAATAATTTTAAATACATAGTTAAAAGTATCGTAAAAATATGTTTCGGTAAGTGTATCATCATATTTACTATTATAACTCAAATTCCAAATCCATTTACTGTGTATTTTCTAAAATAAAAATATGTGTCCATTTTTTTTAAGTATTCATATTGATTGAACAAGGAGTACACGCCACGTTTGATTCTGTTATTTAATTTTCCCGCACTTATTAGTTTACCGGAAATGATAGATTTATCATGTAGATACGTGTCGTGTTACCAATGTAATAACGAAATTATATTGAATTCTGACTTATTCGGTTTATTCAGATTTTAAAATATTCATTTTAATAAACTTAAATGCAGTATCATATTGTGTCAAGGCCCAATTTCCTAAGACAGAGATAGTAATTATAATGATATGGATTGCCTTCCATAATTTAATTTATTAAAGTTGGTAACATTGTATTTAGTCTTTTACTATCTGTAGCTTCATAAATTCATTCGTTCCTCAAACTTTTTTCATTCAATAAAGTAAACTTTTCTCGAGTGGTAGACGGGAGAATAATTTCTAAAATTAAAATTAAGAATTATTTTCGTGGTACAAGCTTAGATATTACATGATAACCTATTCATACAGTCAGAAGTCCCTTCAAAAGGTGTGATACGAGTGAACACTAATAATATTGATATTATTTACACCTTGTGTTGTTTATTTTTACAAGTTAGTAAATTCCTGCGTCGTGTTTACAAATTTGTCTACAGTTTTGGCAATGGGTGGTAAATTTTACTTCGTAGTAGCGCTAGTGTGTATAGTGCCGATAGTATACGCTTGTAACGAGGCTATTTGCGCCAGTGTGGTATCAAAATGTATGCTAACCCAGTCCTGTAAGTGTGACTTGAAGGATTGTTCCTGCTGCAAGGACTGCTTTAACTGTCTCAGCTATTTGTACAGCGAATGCTGCAGCTGCGTTGGTAAGTATTATAGAAATTGCTATGTAGTCAATAGATCTGGAATCTAGGTTTGAGGTTGATTTGATAACAATGATGAAAAAGCAGAATAGAAACACTTCTGATGCAAATATTGTATTTAGATATTTAATAAACACTTGAGTTATATTTTTTTGCACCAAACAACACTCCTTTGATAAAATTATTTATTATAAATTATTCAATCCCATTTTGTTGCAAAAATAATTAATGGTTTCTACTTGGAACAAACAATACCACAGCATATTACATAAATGTACCACAAATTAATTAAACAATGCAGTAAATTACACAACACAGTGTATATCTTTACAAATGATAACATACATATTTTGCCCTCAGACATGTGTCCGAAACCGAATGACACACAAACAGAGTTATCTAAGACGTCATATGTGGAGGAGTTAGCTGATGGTGTTCCCGGACTGTTTGCTGCCCTCACCAGTGACCCTGATCCTCAGCAGAGGTGGCTGTCAATCACTTACCCGATAGACTATGACCTGTCAGCATACAGGGCAGTCCCAGAGAAAACAGTGGTGTTTCATTTACGTAAGTTGTCAGATTTAACTGATTGTACTTAAACAATTATATAATTCAACCCATACTGTTCTAATGCCAGGCATGACCCTCTTCTTTTAATGAGAGTTTTTAGGCCTCAATCCACTCAATGGCCTGGTGTAGCTAAACAGACTAAACACATCATCCAAACCTTATAGAGCATTCTCAGGTGCAGGTTTTCACAATGTTCCTCATCATTAATACAAATGACCTAGAAATTCTGAACCTCATATAAATTTGAAAAGTCTGAGATGCGATCAGGTTTGATTTCATAATTTTAGACAATACTTATTTCTTCATTTTGTCACTTGATTTTACAGCATAATAACTTTATTTCCTATAAATATTATCTAAAGTGTTAGTATGAAGTAAACAAGTCTAGTGACTCATAAAACAAGATTTTAATTCATTTGTCAGCTTTGTCTATTATACATTAGCACTCCTCTTTGATTAGCATTAGATATTAAAATATTGCTCATATCAGATTACTTGCCTGTTTAACTTGTATTATGCTTCCACAAATCCATGTTTAATTAGTCTAACACACTGGGAGGTCACCAGGTGGCTGGATTTAATAAACTAGTTATACCTACATGCTGGAGGAGCTTAGGGCAAAAACAACGCAATACTGGGTCCGAAATAGCGGAAACGGCAACGCGGCACGCGCAGAAAGCGAAGGTGTGATAAGCTGGACTACTATTTAAAGGATTGGTCCCCTATTTCAATAAACCAGTTAAAGTTGAAAGTGAAAGGAAATTTTGCCCTGCAGTGAAACTGTACAGGTTTATGTATTATTATCCAATCAATCAAATTAGGCTTTTGCAGTCCATTGCTGGACATAAACTTCATCACTTGGTCCTCTGCATTCCGCATCTAGTCCATCCCAGCTACCTTCTTCAAGTCAGTTTTTAATCAATTGAAGTGTCTGTTTGTAATGTCAAATTAACACCTTTTTATTAAATACATATGAAAGTATATACGATACCTATTACAAAAAAAAACAATAATTGAATTTTTGTCTGTCTGTTTGTTCCGGCTAATCTGCGAAACGGCTGCACCAATTTTGACGGGACTTTCACTGGCAGATAGCTGATGTTATAAGGAGTAACTTAGGCTTACTTTTATTTTAGGAAAAGAATTAAGGTTCCGCGCAAATAAAATGCACAGATTCGTAATCCACGCGGGCCAATTCGCGGGCGGAAGCTAGTTTAGTATAAAGCACATGAGGGTGCCGCCGCTGGTGGCCTAGCTTTTAATAAGCATTTCGTTATAAGTTCAGCAGTCGAACCCGCCCTATAATTTCAGGTAGTAAATTATTTTCTCGGTAAAATATTACAACATCATCGATACAATGTGCCGAATACCATCAGTATAACAAGTACAGTTATGTGCACAACTGTGGTTTAGGCGCATAACACGTAATTACATAATCCTCGCTGACAATTGAGTCTTCATTCAATAAAGACTGGTCTATAAAAAAACAAAAGGGGCGTCCCACGAAGATGCGCATGATTCATTAACGTGGAATGTAAGCAACTACCTGCGCCTGAGACTGCTTTATTAACCGACGAATAACTATAGTCATATCGGAGGATCTCGGCATTCACCCTATATTTCTGGAAAGATAACTTGATAAATCAATTATTGAATAAATTATATGCAGTTATCAAGATTAAAAATTATATAAGTATTCTACTTAAGACTAGTGACCCCCCGTGACGTCGGCGTGGTTATGCCGTTGATCCCTCTGCGGGTCTTGCGTGTTGGCTCATCAACAGACCACACAGCTCTTCCATTCGTATTCATTCATTTCTCAGTTTAAGTTAGGAATAGAGATAAAAACCCTCGGAAAAACATATACTACCGTGTTTCCTGGAATACATAAAATTAATTAGAAAATCGAACATGTTGACTGTAGTCCCGCCTTCTCCGAATCGAAGTTATTTTGGGTGTGTGTATCTGCATCTAGTGAAAAGATAACAATAACTGATCGGCTGGATAATGGAGTTTACTACTAATTATTTATCATTTAGGAACGACAAAAAAAGATACGTTTTAAGATATAACATGAGCATTATTCCGAACGGAACGGGAATTTTGGACTTCACACAAATACTTATTTTGTAGCAATACGTCCTTTTGTTTTACACCTACATTTCTCCCATGCCGTTGTTGAGGCCCACGTAATTGCCCGACTCGAGAATAGAATCCAGGACCTCACGCTCAGCAGTCGACGACTAGATCATGTTTATATTATAGACCAATGAAAGTCACTATGTTGTTATCAATGTAAAACTTGAAGTGTCTCTTAACGTTTCGTCTACAGAGAGCGTGGAGCAAGAATCGGAGCCTGTGAGCCGCGATGTGGTGACGCTGAACTGCACAGTGGCCTACATGTCGCAGTGCATGTCCTGCGACAAATGCCGCGCCTCCTGCCGCTCGATGGGAGCCAACAGCTTGAGGTACTTTAAACAGCTATGACTTGTTACTCAGCGTCTCCCGCACACATACGTCAATCTTATGTCGCCAATAAAATTAATACAGTGTGCACTCACGCACACATGCTCATAAGACAGCAGTGCAGTCAAGTGCTACGGTCTAGTGTCAAGCTGAACTTGATTGTTATATGATCACAGTACCAACATCTCTTGCAATAGCTTTATAACGGTCATTGTTGAAATGTTGCAGGTGGTTCCACGACGGTTGCTGTGAATGCGTCGGAGATAAATGCTTATCTTATGGAATCAATGAGAGCAGGTAAATATTCAGGATTTGAAATGGACAGTTTTGTATGTATAATGCGGACGCAAATCTTCATTAGCAGTCTGACAACCAATCTATCTAGCTTCAAATTACTGTCATCCTTAGTGGCATTGAGAACTCAGATCTATGCTTAATAAGTGTACTATTACTAAACTCGAGGAGTCAGGAAGGTCAGACACCAGTTGCACCTAAGCACACCAAAGTTAGCCTTGGCGTAGTTAATTCTGTTCATCCCATGAGCGCAAACAAGCGTGAGTATTTAGATGATATTAATAAGATTTACATCGAGAATAGTATGAAAGATAGACAAGATTGCAAAGGCACACCTGCGTAACGAGGTCGACTTGCTGGACATTAGCATAATATAATATTGAATAGTGACCTGCGCACACGCAGCGAAGACGTATCGGGTTACGAACAGGTGTTGCCAATCAATTATACAATAATTATGTATAAAATAATTATGAAAATATTAACTACATTATAATGTAAATTATGTTATCATAATATACATGCATAAGATGTTATCGAACTATTTTTGCTGTTTCCTTTTGTTTCATCTGTGTTTTTCTGCTTCTGATTTGACTTACTTAACCACAGATAATATCAGTTTTGCCACAGATTATTTAATCGTTACTTAAGATTGTTTTAAGATAACAGACATACGGTAGTTTAACTAGACATTACAATGAAAAAGTTTGAATGAGAAATGCAGAAAAAGAATGCCAAAAGCAGATAAAATATGATTATGGCTATGTTGAAACAATTTTATGATCGCTGCGATGAAAATAGAATGTTGGCTCGACTCGACAATTTGAATACATTGTTTCACACCTACATGAACATATTATTATCTATTCCCATTCATCTTTACAGCTAGAGGTGTTTGTGTATTTATCGCTCTACAAACTATGTCAAAACCAATCAAAGGCACCTGTCTATATTGTGGGGTCTCCCAGCAAAAAATGGAAGGAGAGATTTTAACAGGAGTATGGGCCTCATAAAACAATAATAACATAGGCGAGAGATATCGGACATTCTTAATTAATCAATTTTACTTCCTCATTAGTCTAGTGGTCGCAAGCGCGACTGCTGAGCGTGGGGTTCGATTCCCGGGTCGCGCAAAGTGTTATTGAGTCTTTCTGTATGGAAATTCTCAGCAGCCGGTAGATGGCAATAGGGTCGCCCTCTATTACATGGGGCCAATAACGGCATAGGCAAAATGTGTGGTGTACAATAGTACACTTCTGCCTAACCCTTCAGGGAATACAGACGTGATGTTATGTTATGTTATATTTGGACTTTTACGTGATCGATAATCTTCCTACTGTTGATTGTTGGACAGAACCGAGAAAATCTTTAACGTTATCTATTAAACAAATTATTTGCAGATGTCTGGCGTGCCCCGGCGGCAAGGAGACTACCGTGAACTCCCTTGATGAAGACCTCACGTATGACGACCTCGACTACGGCGAAGAAGTGGACGCGCAATCCGTATAATTACATATAATATTTGTATGTAGTTTAGAATTGAGAAGTGTATAGAAAGGTTAAAACATCTTGTTGGCATTGATTCGAAGAAAATACAGGACACAAATCCAGTCATACGACGCCCAGTAGACACAATAGCCACCACATATTAAGAAACAAAGTCCCCCGCCGCGTCTATCTGTTTGCGATAAACTCAAAAACGACTGAACGGACTTTCATTTTCACCAATAGAGTGATTCAAGAGGAAGGTTTAGGTGTATAATTCGTTAAGGTTTTGTGTAAATTGACTAAAATATGACGATGATAGTCGAAGATGTCGGAAAAAATCATGACGACTGGGAGCTTTACTGGCGTGCGCCGAGTAAATATTCGACGTAACAGGCTGATACGACACTACGACAGAAAAAAATGGAGGCATATATGCTCTGCTACCTGTGCGAAGCCAGGGCGGTATATAATTTTCGATCGTCTGGGACCGGTCGCACACTTCATAGCTACATCTGGTTAGAAAACACTAGATCCATAATAATTTCCAAGTGATGTGCAATCACAGTCAACCATATTAGCCTTTTATACAAATACTTCACGACTAACTACAAATTAATGCCGACAAGGTTGTTTTAACCTGGAATGTAGAATTTGATGCTTTCAGACTGTTGTTAAAAGTAAGAATTTTCTTTTTGAGATTGGTGGACATTGGTATTAATTTAATGACGCGTAAACGTCCTATTACTTAGTATTAGAAAGTTGTATACGTATATTTGTATCGACGACGCGACGATACTAATTTTTTATCCAAATCGTTGCCTGTTGACTGGTATTGTAGCTTAATTTCCATCGCTTACTTTGATTATGTAATTACTATTTATACGAAGTGGGTTCTTCATCGTTCGTTACTGCATTATCTTATGAAATGATGTAGTTTTATGAACATACAAGTAAGTTATCTTGTTACTCATGAAATTAAAATGCGTGTGCACACGTGGTTTGTACTTTCGATGCGAATAAATAAAGTTTTTTTTTTCTATGCGTTAAAATGGAAATGGAACATGGAATATTATATATCAATAACGTTTACCATCAAATTAATATACTTAGCTAGAGAAACGTTAAAAAAAGGAATTGAACAATATAATCAGTCGTTATATTTTAAGTTACAAATCAGGTGTAGTTGGTAGTTATTGTAGCTCTTGTACCTTTTAATATTATTTCCAGTGTTAATGTATTTTTGTCTAAGCTTTATAATGTGTTTACTATTTTTTTTATTGTTTAAAAATATTAGTTTAAATTTGACAAACAAAATGTAAAGTTCTGTGTTGCCTCAAAAAGATTCTCAATCTTTCCTAAGCATTATTATACTCTTCCGTCCTTAACAGTTTAAGTAGAAAATTAATTATCTATGAAATTGACAACGCCTACATAAAGTTATTACTTTGTAGATATAAGCTATTTTGTATTTTTATACTTAGAGATGCGTTTTAAAGAAATCTCCAAGTGCCAAATGTATTGCTTGTACAAAAAATGCCATTACTTTTTAATATTTACATTATTTGGAATAGGAATCTCAATAATAGGCGACATTATTTTGTGAATTTTATTAATTTATTATGGGTATTGTTTCCACATTTCACACCGAGTAATGTTGTTTATATGCTCCACGCCGAATCGGCGATGGTAATCCAAGTTGTTTCGGGAGTGTGCTCGATTATAACTCGCAAATTCTAACTTGCTCTTAAAAATTTTGTTTAACCATTTCGTTGAAGGGATGAGTCCAGTCTAGACAGTCCGCAAAAGTGCCTGGGTACCTCATGTTGTCACAGGGAGTGCCTCATGTTGTCATGCATCCCTAGTTTTACGTATTGATTTTTGTTATAGTATTGGCATGTTAAGAGCAAGATATTGATAATTTAGGCACGTCTGATTCATAATAACTTTTTGAGTTAATGAGAAATTTGAACCCTAATATAACTCAAACAAGTATCATTTATAATCTTCACATGCCTCCCGCGTCCATCATTCTAATGCAACGAAAGCGTGTACCGTGTTGCATAATCTAAGTATTTTGTTTAACCTTTCATCTTCAGGTTAATGATCAAGAAATGTGTCACAAACAACGGGGTAGAGATGATTAAGTACGGTTTTATTCCAGTTATCATTCCAGTGAAATAATCAACACCCGCTTGTACTCTTTTCTGTGGGCACAATCTATTTTAACTCGTGGAAACATTGCCTGAATTTTTATTATCAAGATTTATCATAATCTTGGATTTTACCGCCATAATTAGTACATTAAATTATCGTAAGTGCCTTTTTGATGTATTTTTATTCTTTATACATAATTTATATTTTATGTCATTTTTGTAAAACGTAATAAACAATATTTTTATACGAATCATACAGTTTTTCTGTTTTAAAAAGTATATTTGAATGGACGTCTTTTAAACGTAAACGCTGCAGAGTGATTAAATCAGTAGTAGTTAAAGACAAAGTAGAAATATAATTATAATTATACTATGTAAATTAGCCCCTTATTTATAATTATAAACCAATCTTTTAAAAACTAAGGGGGATAGCTTTTATTCCAATAATAAAATTAATCCTTAAACAAAGGAAGCGTTAATTTCATATGACGTTTTACCTACCAAACGAATGAAAGATGTGTTAGAATATGTAAGTAACATACATATGTCTCATTAGCATTTAAAAATCGTACATAATATCGTGAATGTGATTATTAAACATTTATAAATTATGTAAACTTGGTTTTCAATGTATTTTAATGTAAACTTTAAATGGTGAAGCCACCGGCGCGGCGGATATTGTTCCAATTTACATGTAAAAAGTTACGAATATCAATTTTAACATTACAATATGTTCAAGAGAACGTAAGTTAACAATAACACTAGTAAACTTTTTTTTTATGGTTATATTACAAAATATAGTGAGGCATTATTTCGCCATAAATTGGCAGCCCACGTTGCTACATTATAGGCAAGTAGTCGGGTGCGGCTGCAGGAGTGCTGTCAGCCTGGATGCGCCATCGAGACGGTCAGTTTCTGGTAGCATAGATAGACCAACATTTAAAACATACTTATAGAACTAAGACATTTAAGTAGGTACCTAATTGCTGATATTTTTTAAAACGGGCCATTTGCAATTTACTTAGGTGACCCACCAACTGATATTGCCGCTTCGGAATTACCCCGCCTAAACGAATGTCATAATTTTATATATCAATGATCAAATCATCAGTATCTCACTTAATTCATCAAATTGCAAACGATCGCCGGCGCAATAAACGTATCTTCTATTATGCAATTCAATTATGATACGAATAAAAATTAAGATTTTATTATCGTCAAAATAATTATCAAATGCATAGTCATGTTGACTTAAATATTGCACCGGATTAAACACAAATAATAATGAATTAGTAATCACTCCCCGGGCAACCAATGGATGCAAGTGGCGGTATGTCGTTCGATGTGGTGCTCTAAGAGGGAGGCCTTCGTTCAGCAGTGGACGTCTTCTGGCTGATGATGATGATGATGAATCACTCCCCCGAAGATAGCTTCAATTGACATTTCTGGTGTTACTTGCGCTTGGAAGTAAGATGGGTGATCGCAGTGGATAGTGCAATCAACGTGCTGAAATGCATAAATTACGTATTTTAGTTTGGTAAGGAAAAAATCTTGGCTCGCTTGTCAGAAAATTTGCTTGGTATATCGCCTGCCTATAGCACTAAGCTAGATCGGCAGAGGGCCTGACACATTGACCAATTCATCTACAAATCCATATTGCCTGTCAAACAGTTATTTACTGAATATGAACCTAACGTGATTGATGAAAAGTGGTAACGTAGAGAATATTTTGTAAATTTGAATCATATTATAATTCGTCTAACGGTCTTTTGAGGCCCCCCTAGTACACTCCGTTGATTCGTAAAACTTTTATATATTTTTAATATTGACAGAATTCCAGAAGTCATAAGCTTACCTAACTAATAAAGTTGATATAACTAATATTGTTAACGCATAAGGTGCCAATAACTTCTGTACGCCCATCCATCTAAATCAAAATGCTTTTAATGCCCGCTTATCGACTATGTATGTATCTATCTCGTATATCCTATATTTAGCTGAAGATCACGTGGCTTCACTCTTATGCAAGATACAATTCGACGCCCATATACCAACTGTATCACCTATATACTCACACGTTACCAACGTGACTGATAATGACAATAATCACACCTAGGTCTTAATGTTATAATCTATTAGCGGTTAATGATACCACCCATAAATCCAATTTTCACTATTCGCCGTCTATGCAATTATGATCACTATTTGTTGGCAAATATAGAACATTTCAGAGTATAAGACTTGGCAATGAAATATTTTTTGTATCAATATATACATACTTTTATATCTATGTACAGACAGGTATGGAAGTAAGTAAAGAAAACTAAGAATACGGAGAATACCTATGTGGCAGTTCCTAACTAGGTACTAAATATCTAGGTAAAGTTATTAACAAAAAAATATTAGGTACGTACTAGGCCAAGTCATAGAATACCCAGTTGAGTTAGTTACTAAGAAGTATTTTCATAGTTATTGAATATTGATGATCTCCAATATATATAGATAGATAGATATATATCGACTCTGAACTGGCAACATGTCCTATCTCGATTTTATGAGGATTTTACTTAGTTTTACCATTCTAAATTATGTCATACCCGGCAGCCCTGCAAAAAGCATATTTTACTTCAATCAAAATTAGACGCCAAAATAGAATTCATTCAATTTGTACTAACATCGACCGCGTTGTATGCACAACGTGGTCGATAGTTTCTTTTTAATCCTGTAATGTTGTCAAAAATGAGATAGTACCAGTTGCCAGTTCACAGTCGATATACTGTTTAATTCACACGACCCAGTTATTCAAAAACAAATACATACAAATTACAATTAAATGATGTGAAACGAAATAATCCCAGATGAGTAAATACTTAAATGTTTTTAATACTTACTAATTATAAGACATGAAAATTGTTTATTTGCATCAGTACTAGTAATTTTCTTTATTTTCCTACTTATAATATAAATGATATTCCTGCCCCTGCCACAGGTAAGGGCCTAGATCCTACGTTACATAAAATCTTAATTATTATTTATTTGTATCTGGTTGTACATGTACAAATTATGAAAATAGTAACAATAAATGATAATGCCGCTGTAAAATATGGCAGGATTATCAGATATTACTTTATCTAGAACCTGCTTCTAATCTACGATTACTCAATTATAATTCTCATCGACAAAGTAAATGGAGTTTTATACATTAGATAACACATTAGAATCTTGATAGGGTTGTAAAGTAATGATACATCATTATAACTTCGGTTGGTGCCTACATGATGGAAAATCGTATTCAACTGCATATAATTCAGTATTATTTATAGTGGACTAGTGGATCAGCTGATGGCGCCGCGAGGCGCGCGAGTTGCGAGTAGAAGCGCGGGCGCGCGCGCGAAGACACCGCACATCCTGCGCACACGCCGCGCCAACACTATCTGCTTTATCGTACTAAATAATACATACACGTGAACCACCAATAAACTGGCTCCGACGGCTTGTTTACGCCGTTTACTAACCGGCCGCACATTTACGAGACACGTCAAAGTGAACTGACTGCAAATAATTTCATTATCTTAACTTATAGTGACTTAAAGTTAACTTACGGCTAGACAGTGATTTAATGAATTTTACTTAAAAAAAACCCCTTAATGCCTGTATTTATTACGCAAGTACTCACTAAACGCGTGTGAACGAAGATACAGTGTAGTGTTCCATCAAGGAAATAATTCATAGGATATCAACAAATTATGGCTCCTTTCTAGGAACTCGAGTTGTCGTAATTTGAACCCTGTGCAGTGGTTATAAGGTGAAAATGAGGAGCGACGTATTGGCACCGTGCGAGCTGGAGGGGACCGACTACCTTCTCTCCTCCACGATGAGGCTGGAGGACAGCTTTCTGCAAATACTCGGTAAGTGCACTACACATATGGCCGTATTATTACGATACTCAATTTTCTCATAAACTGTGTTAACAATGTTCTCACACTTATTATATTGAAGTTGGAAATATTTAAGAATGTAGAAAACGAGCATTATAAAAGATATTTTCTTTTTTGTTAACTATAGTAAAATGAAAAATAAGTTAAAAGTAATAATATATAGGTACATAATGTTATCCCCATGGTAACAAAAAACACAAGGTCTCAGTTACGGATTACACGGTAAAATGCGTCAAATGAAATCATAGTCGTTATACGTAAGTACAAAATATATTTCAACGAGTAGCTATTAGCATATAATAGCGTAATAAAAAAAAACATGTCTACACGTCTGTAAACATACTTACACGTAGTTGTACGCCTATATATTACTTATTTATACGATATTTGAAAAATCATATTTCGCTAAGTCCTTGCTTATTGAATAATAAAAATCATTTTGACTCTAAATGCAATTATTGCTTTTTAGCCGTAAGCAAACCGCCAAATTTTTGATCTTATCGTTGTCAATAGGTACAAAAATATCCATGCAATATCACTATCACTACATATCGTCTGCTTACGGCTAAAAAGCAATAATTGCATTTATATCCATGCAATAACACTATCACTAAATATCGTCTGCTTATGGCTAAAAAGCAATAATTGCATTTAGAGTCAAAATGCCCTTATTACTTTTTACAAGTAAGCAGACGATATTGTTACATGTATGAAGAACACGAGGGATTAAAAAAGTAAAATTATAAGACAACAAAACGGAACGAGTCATTAGTTAGGGAAACGAGAACTTGGTCGAAAATAATTCCTAAGAACTGCATCGCTTCGAGATGGAAATGGAATGGAAATTAAATATGGAATAATAATAATGTTGAGATTTTAAGTGATCATTTAATTAAGAGGACAGTGGGGAAGAAAAATGAGGACCAGAGACTAGCATTTATAATATTATAAAGTGTCTTCAGGGATGATTATTAACAACAAGATATTGTACAAGGAGCTTATATGTTTATAATGAAGTATTTATACAGTATATAGGTACAGTATATATATCAAACAAACATAAATATTGTATGTGCAGTAATGCATCACTGCCAAATTAAACAATAGACGTGTTTCAACAATACGCTTAGCTTCTAAACAGCCTCGATTTTTCAATTTATTCAGAATTTACCAACAATACGGTGTGCAAAAACTTAAGCATTTTGCTCATTAATTTAAGAGCGTTTCCGTGAATGGAAATATTAACAAGGCAAGGGCAAGACGAATGCGATTCCTTGAACTTGTGGCGCCCTTACACACTTCACCGTGTAATTATGTACATGCACAACAATGACAACATACATTATTTCCTACGTCAATTGCTAGAGACCGCAGATCATTATAATTATTATTTTCTTGAACATTCAGAATAATTGCGACAAAAAATGGATATGTATTTTTTTTTTTGTTTAATTGTCAGCTACTTTGCGACGACAATATTTCAAACATGCCTTGTTAAATATGACCAAAAAGTAGTTTTATGTCAAATATAAATTTAAAATATTCGCCAACTTTATTAATATTCAAGTGAATGAGTCTATTGACCTTAGATTGGGCGAGTTTTATAAACAGTGCTATTTTTGGAACAAAAATGATCAATAAGCACATTTCTTAGCTTTAGGTCAAAACTTCACTGCTCTCCTGACATAAAACGTTATCTAACGACTATGTGTTCTGGGGACGTAACAATGAGATAATGTATCTAACAAATTAAAAACGATTCTAAGACAAACAAATCACAATTTTTCATGTCGAAAGATCACTCTTAATAAAAGAATTCATCTTCATTTATCGAGTGAGCCCAAACGCTCATGCACGCTGAAAATGTAGAAAGATTAGCTAGTCAACAATGGTAATATAGTGGCTGATTGCCCAGAGTACGCCAGTAGATCTCAAGATTCGCCACTCGAAGAGGCTCGTTTTTGCAAACATCACCTGCATAATTAAAACACTTTCCTTCGTTAAGTTGGATGGGGTTGTAACTAAGATTATTAGTTTTCCAACATCTACAAGATGTCAGTATATTTTCTATGAAATGAAAATGATAGCGGCTGTGCCAAGGAGTACTACCTTCCTATTATTTATTCTCTGACCAAGGTTAATAGACACTAGTTGAAGCTAATATAAACATACCATGGCTATTATATATTTACTTGTATACTTCCAGAATAAAGAAAATCGCATCGCATCTAATACTGGGAAAGAATAAAAAATAATAGCGATAAAGCAACAAGATAAAAAATATAATATGGATGAATCAGTGACGAAATCAACTGCTAAAGCAACGTAAAATTATTGTATTTCCATATTTAGTAATAAATAAGGCTATCTATACTCACGCATTGCATTAGGACAGCAGAAATGTATGACTGAAAATCATAGAAACGATAGAACTTCCATCCTATTAATTAACAGCAAGTGCATTTAGAAGTCAATTAATTGATTGTGTTGTGACAGCAATTTGTGCTAGCTTCGCGTTCGGAACTATACATAAGTGGTCTTTACAAATAATTTTATTCAAGGTGAAGTTCCTATCTAAAGGTTATTAAGGCAACTCATCACTTAGGAGCTTCTTTTTAACGATTTAACGACCCCTCAAAATATCAGGAAAATACATACGCGCCAAAATTTACGAGATTCATTTATCAGTTTATTTTACAAGGGAGACAATGCTCAATCCGTTGGAGATCATGTCGATATATTGAAAATCGATCGCAGGTATCGCTCGTCTTCCTTCCCCCGAATTCTTGCAATAGCACATTCGGATAACTTTACCTTTTAAGGCTCGATCAGGACCGGGTTCAAGAACTTGAAGCCCCTGGGGCAAAGATAAGTGAGGACTCGAAAAAAAATCATTTCATATTTAATCAACATTTGAAGGTGTCGTAAAATACGAGAATAAGCACACTTTTTTTTTTTTTTTGATGTTCGTTGTCTCTCTTTGGCTATCCTCCGCCTGGGGTGGGTGCGGAGGGGTGTGCCGGACTCCTACCGGCTAAACTCACCACGGTGGTCCGCCTCGACACCATATGGTGGGCCTCGGGAACTCAAGAGAATAAGCACCCTGCTTTATTGCAACAAGGTGTCGCCTTGATCCGCGACACTATATTTTATTTAAGAGTGTATAGCAGAAATCAGTATTACTTCATAATAAAAAAAAGAAAGTAGTCGAGCCACATACTTCGACACGTTGCCAAGTTGGCACTTGACAGGTAAAACGTGTTTTAATTTTAAAATTGTAAAGCTAAATATCTCGGGCCGTGGGTCCTTATTTGCTTTATAATTAAGCAAAACGACTCCGTATTAACATCGATCCTTTTTTAAAACTTGCACTGTTTGTAAGTATGTCATTAATATAATATAATAATTCAACCCATTACTGTCCCACTGCTGAGCAAGGGTCTTTTCTCAGAATGAGAAGGGTTAGGCCTTAGTCCACCACGCTGGCCCGGTGCGGGTTGGCGGACTACACACACCGTTAAGAAATTTATGGAGCCCTCTCAGGTGTGCAGGTTTCCTCACGATGTTTTCCTTCGCCGTAAACGCAAGAGATAATCAAATTCTGATCCGCACATGGTTCCGAAAAGTCAGAGGTGCTGGCCAGGTTTGAACTCAGACCCTCCCGCATGGAAGGCAAGCGTTCAACCGCTAGGCTATCACTGCCATTAATATTTAATCAAAATTTGTAAGAATGTTGTTTATAAAGATTTTCGGCGCAATCATAATAACATTGTTATAACCTCTCAAAAGAATTTCATTCGGGTATCAACCATAGTTTAGTTAATCCTTAATTTTAGTTTTGAACTCTTTAACTTCAAAGCTGAGAGATAATTTTGAAGTTAAAGAGTTGAGGGAACTTTAAGCATAGAAGCTTAACGTGAAAATTAAATACCGATATTAATAGATTTTATAATCCATAAAATCCAGTAGGTATCTAAGTACGATGTAGAGCACAAACAGTGTTAAGACAGGTTATATTTCTGAGGTCGTCTTAACTGATTACTACTGAATAACTAAGCTATTAAGTCATATTTATTTGGATATTATTGATAACGATGATCCCTTAATCTAAATTTATATCCAGCAGATACCATTTCGCAAATTATTATTATCGGTAAATGTAGTTATCTACATTCACCGATATAATAAGTTACGACACATGTGAGGCATAAGCCTGACATACGTTATATCCATAATATAAAAATTTAAGAATCTTCTCCGTTCTATTGCTGTAAAGCGTTGTAACAACTAATTCATCTTTTTTATAATTATGTATCTGTATGATACTTATGGCGTAATTTTTATTCAAATTATTTGATTTTGTGTATATATGTATCTGTCTTGTAATGTTTTTTTAAAGACGAAAAGTACTCTGTTTAAACGAGGAAGTATGCAAGATTAGGGCCCTCAGTTCACATCAGACTGCCGCCCACCTCGGTACAAATTGCCCCTGACCTGCCTAATATGATATGTAAGTAATGGCACCTAAAATATGGCGAGGGGAGACGGCATGACGGCGATCGTTCAAATACCTCACGTAGGCTCGTGGAGCCTAGATACGAGGACTTCGTTCATTATAAATAGGAACAAAATGAAAGTTACTTAGTGCTCTAAAAGATTATTTAATCACTACATATTATAAAACAAAGTCCTCCACCGCGTCTATCTGTCTGTCTGTCTGTTCGCGATAAACTCAAAAACTACTGAACAGATTTTCATGAGGTTTTCACCAATAGACAGAGTGATTCATGAGGAAGGTTTAAGTGTATAATTCGTTAAGGTTTTTTGTAAATTGGCTGAAATATGACGATGATTGTTGAAGATGTCGGAAAAAAATCATGCCGACTGGGAGCTTTACTGGCGTGCGCCAAGTAAACCAATACAGTTATATCCGTATTATTGAAGAAGGTAGTAAGTGACACATATATAATCAACTGTTTCTTTCTTATAGAACCAACAGACGACACAGAAACTTATATTTTCCTCCGATTTTTACGATAAACATGTTTTCTTATGTCTATTAGGTTAAGATTATGAAATAACGAATCTCGGACGCGACATTGTTTTTTAATAGAGTTGTTCGTTTATTTTCGTTCGTCGTTTTTCTTGTTGAATGATTCTAAATAAAACAGATAAACACAATACAAAAGGTTACATACTTATCTATCCGTGGCTTTGTTATTTTATCATGTAATTAATGGTTGTAATCACTAATGAACACGATATCGAAAAGAACTCAAACCGAAGTTCTTAAGTTTTGATCCCAAATAGGTGGCAAATAGTTTCGGGTACAGTTCGGTTCTGAAGGTGATCCTTCGATCCGCACATGGATCGAGCAATGCGGATATTTCCAGACACAAGTTTAACAAGTACATATCAAAACCAACTATCTGTACGTCCTACACTTATTTGTTCCGTGCGGGAGTCGCTCCCGTGACCTTTAGCTCAATAATCCAATCGCTTAGCCACTGCGCTAACTATGCAGCCGTAAGTTGCACAGTATGCTGACTGCAGTAATACTATATTGCGAAGAGGCCTTTGTCCAACAGTATACTCCGATGCCCCAAGAAGGCACTTGTCAATTGTATGCTATACTTGATACGGGACGTACGTGCGTACACTTGCGTACATGAGGGGCGGCGCCCCCTCAAGAGTGTACTTAAATAAATATTTTCATTTTTACTTTTTCTTTTTTTAAAAAAACGTTGACCCTCACTAGGATTTTCTCCTGTATCGAGGGTACAGTTTACAAACATATATGTCACATGCACACACAACCAGACCCGAAACAACTATCTGTAGATCATACAAATATTTGTTTCGTGCGGGGATCGAACCCGCGACACATAGCGCAGAAAGCTAATCGCTTAGCCACTGCGCCAACCGTACCGTCAAAAATATGATATTAGATTAGATTGAGATTGTAAGTTAAGTAGGTAATTTATGTAATATTATTATCAGAGTAAAATGTGAGATGTGTGTTATCTCTTATTTGACTGAACAACAAGATTTTATACGTTGTCAAATTATCTTGATGACTATATTTCTTGAATTCTGTAAAAATAAATAATTACTTCATGTTGTTGATATGCAGATGATAAAGCATTCTTCCTCATATTTTCTTAAGTTAAATTATTTTTCTTATATAGTACCTACCGTATATTTATTATATATATAGAGGTAGGTCGCTTTGTTTTCTTATATAACCTACCTATATATTAAACGACAAAACACATTAGCGCCTTTCTTTATGATTAATTAGCCTCATTAAATTGGTAAACGTTGTGTTGTGTTCATTATTAAAGATTTCTCACAAACCTGTGTTAATGAGTCATATAACATAATATTAGCCGGAACTTGATAAGCCACGTCTCATGTCAGTCAGGTGCCTATCTCAAGTCTCGTTTATAGGTTATTCAAGGCCTAAGTGCTGGTTAATTGCTCTAATGTCTAGACCAATTAATTAGTCTAAGAAAAACACATGTTTATGAATCAATATCACAGTTACGAATAGTTTATATTATTTCTTATACAAATCCGGGTCGATGCGCCCTACTATCAGTGTTATCGCGACACACGGGTGTCGTAACCACTTGTGTGTAGGTATCTGCTTAGTACCTGCTTTTAGTGGGGTATCGGAAATATAATAATCTAGAAATAACAAGCACTGATGGGCCTGTCGAATGACATGGCAAGATATGATAAAGATTAAGAAGGTATTATTTAAAAAAATACAACTTATTTTTTATTCTTATCTTTCGTATCCGAT
Organism: Shargacucullia verbasci; assembly: GCA_947562105.1. Classification (NCBI taxonomy): domain Eukaryota; kingdom Metazoa; phylum Arthropoda; class Insecta; order Lepidoptera; family Noctuidae; genus Shargacucullia; species Shargacucullia verbasci. Next base: position 4,711,989 of record OX387297.1, on the reverse strand, counting down.
TTGGCGCGCTCGAAAAAAAGGCGATCTCTTCGTTTCAATATGTTAAATAAAATAAATAATAGTACCGTCGTAATTTTATTCAACATTTTGTAAAGTTTGAAATTTTGAAGTTAAACCAATTCTAATATTGTACGCTTGACGTCATGTTGCAATGAATGCACTGGTAATATGCATCGAGCCTATTCATTACGGTTGCAGCAAAAGCACTTGAACCTGTCCGTTTTAGCTTTGCTCACCTTGATAAATTTTATCAACCCAACTTGTGTTACGTTTGGTGATCTGCCAATAAACATTTGAGAAAACTTCTTTATACAACCGATTCAAACGCCTTCATTGAATCGACTGTAGAATAAATCCAATCTAAATAAACGAATGAGGTGAATAATTTAGTTGAAAGAACAATGAGGGTTGCGACCTCAGAACTAAGTGAAAATGCTAACCAGTGAATGTGATGTATACGTAAATGTGTAGTGTAGTGGTACTAATGTCAGTATACGGTCAATAACATTTAGAAATAGTTACGAAAGTAAATTTGAAAGGTCTTTTAGCTTCAGATTTCACTTCTGAATTTCATTGAATTCTGACGGTTTTTCCAGACGGTCTGCGTTTGGGCTCCAAAATAACTGCGATGTAGTTATGTATGTGTAAAAATTGCATTTTGCACATTTGACATAACTACATCGCTAAATAACTGAAATTTTGCTAGATTTAGTTTATAAGTTGACAAAACTAATATTGTCTTCGAAACTCAAAAACTGAGGCCATAAGGAACACAATCCTCAGCATAGGAGTTCTTCTTTGGTACATAATTCAAAAACAAACTCGTTACTTAAATGTTATTAAAAATATTTTTCTTCCGAAATCTACTGAATATTGTATAGAAAAAAATGACATTACATAATAGCGCATTTAAACTTCCAAAGATTTAAAAGAAAAACATTAGGTTAAACAATTTAATTTAATTTTCAAGCAAATGTTAGGTAATCTCTGGTGACACCTTGAAACATTATATATGAAAGGTCACACGTGAGAATTTAGGAAAAAAACTTAGGGAGATTAATTAAATGTAAATTGTAAACAAAATGCGGAAGAGTCGTGTAACGAGTTATTATAGTATGGAGTATTGATCAAATTAGTCGGAATAAAAACTAGTAATGAAGGTAAAAAACATGTTCCTACTTAATAACTTCCTAGATCTCAAAACCACAGCAATGGGTGTAAACATACATACATCCAAACAACTATTTGTAATTACTGCCTCGTCATACTTCGTGGCAATATCTTCCACTAAAGATAACCTTACATAAGTCTGCTATTGCAGAACTAACCCTGAAACCACAAAAATGATTTATTTTAAATTATAAATGATTATTAGCTTCTTTTGAATTATATAATAACTTCAATAGATGTTGTTCATAACACTAAACATGTTCAACAACCCGCTGGAGAACTTCTTCAAGTTACGAGACTGACCGAAACAAAACAAAGTTAGTGTCAAAAGAATAGGCATATCTGTCTTAGAATCGATAGCCATTGGAACTTATGAGGGTTTTAAAAGACACCGCAGTTTAGCAAACGAAGAGGAAGGAGAGCTCTTGCTAGATAACTCGATACTCTGAAAAGAATAGCAAAGTTTGGATAAGATTTGACTAAGTCTGGCGGCGTTACTCGGGGAAGGCTGTTGTTTAAGGTATTAAGTCAGGTTTTGGGATGCCATTTGCTTAGCTTAGCACTCCCAAGGAGAACTGGAAATTAACCTTCATGAGGATTTAATATGGTAAGAGACAGGAGGAGGAAATTCATCTACAATACAGTCTAAACTTCTACCTCTGTACCTTACAATGTTATGGCGTGATTAAGTACTCATTATAAATTCATTTAAAGACTCAATACGATTCTTTTTCGATATTGAGTTATGAATAAAATACCAGCTGATTGTAGGTATGTGAATGTTTGTGTGTGTATCAATAAACTGTTTTCAAATGTGTTATTTTCCACTATTACTGATTAGGTACAGGCTAAGGACACTAATTAATGCTTTGGTCTACGAGATTATAGATATCTGATGGAACTTCTAGTTAAATGATACCTACACATGTGTAGTTCATTAGTTCTAAAATGTCCTATCATTGTTTTCATTAAAGCTATAAATTTGAAGTCTACCATATTTTGGTTTGGTGTACAATAACAATGTATCGAAGTACGCATATAATAATATTATTTTCAGTTCTCATCAAGGTCAGGCCGATGACTTATTTTTGGATGGTGCTGTTAACGAATCGTGACGGTCTGTGGCCGAATAATTTTGATCTTGCATACTTTTATAAAAAGCAAAATATCATATTATTATTACGAGGAACGTTTTTTAGCTACGTATGATGAGTCGTTCTCAAATGTGGCTAATGATTTGTTGAAACTTGAAGGACAATATGACACAGAGTTGAACGACATTTGTTAACCCACATTGTTGATTATTCCGTCAAATTTTATGATGGCGCCGTTCTAGCATCGTTGTATAAGCAGAACTGTTTGCATATACCTGCAAATATACGTGCACAGTCGTAGGGATTATCGCAGCGAACATTATGCACATAGATGCATAAATCGGTGTCAACGGAAAAAGCCAAGCCAGTTCAAAGCGGCGAAGGCACGCCGCTCGGTTGCCAGTGGCTTCCTAACCTATGCCAACGCAGCCAACTGGGCTGGCGATCGGAGGCGTGTCAAACACCGCATCGATGCGTGCGCGCTGCGCTACTGTCTCCAAGATACTATTTATGTAACGTCTTATATTTAACGCCGAGTGCACTTCCGGAATGCATCAAGAAAATCACATTAGTATAATTGGGATGGCATCTGCCCAGAGTCGTTTGTTCGAAAAACCTGTGGGAGACGAAGGGGTCTAGATGTCTTCATATTGACGGAATAATGATGATATCAAAATTTGTATTTTGAACTCTCGAATTCTTATTCGAATGGTCATCCATGATATAAGACTGTCGACAGGCTAGGCCAGGCTAGTGAAGTATAACAATAATGCAATCACACACTAACAGTGTGCGTAGACAGTAAATTAGCTAGTTTATTCGAAAGACACGTAGCGCCATCTAGCGTCCGTAAAGCAATTGTGACCGTCGAAAGTTAAATTGTTCTTTCCCTCAGGAACAATACTTTTTTTCTGGATGAAAGGTACTCTATGTCCTTTTCTGTATCCCTGACAACGTATATGCAAAATTTTATTGTGATCGGTTCAGTAGTTTAGGCGTGAAAAGGTAACAAAGAAACAAACTTACTTTCGCATTTATATTATTAAGCTAGGATTACGTAGATAATGTAGATATGAAGATTACATTATACATGAGGTTGTTGCGTTCATAGATAGTGTAAAAGAACCAAAAGTTTTGTCCAATCGTGTTCTTAAAATATTATTGTATATGTGCTATGAATAGTTTCTAAGTTTTTTTTTTTTAATGTCAATTTATACCAATAGAAATAATATGCAGTTATGGTGGGCCAACTCGGTTTTAGTTAGCCAAGCGCCTTTAAAAGCTCTCTTTGCCTCTGTGACAACCCAATCCACAACATAACTCGGAAAGTGTTGGATGTGTATAAAAGGTGCTATATTGTCAGTACACAAGATAAAGGACAAAAGGCCAGTGTTATCAGCCGCATATATTATGGCTCAACGCCGTCTTTGACTAATATCTTTCGATAAGAAAAACGATATGTTGGGTATTTAGTTATTGGGTAACAAGATAAAAATAGTAGGATAGATAGGGTATATTTATTAGGCGTTTGAATCAAAGGCCTAGTGATTTTCGATGACAGTGCACTCATTTTGATACGTACGCGCCATCGAAAACCTTAGTCGAGCAATTTGATTAGTAATAGCAACATGGAAATCCTAAAACGTGGAAAGCGTAGGTAATAAAAATCTTTGAATAGATCTTAGAGGATTTTAAAACGGACAGTCGAAAAACTATTTTATTTTCTAAAGTTGCAGAGCATTCTGTCTATGTATTTTTAGCACTGTAGATTTGTATGCAGACTATGAATGAATGATTTACGTGGCTAGTGTGAAATTATTCGTGGGTAATGTCAATCATGACCGTATGACGTTAATTTCTCAGTTCTCTATGCTGGTCAGGAGCCAATTGTATCTTCACTATGTGAGGTTGACTGTTTACATTCTGATATTTTATTTACTTATCTATTCAATACTATTCGGCGCCAGTAATATTAATTATTCGTGTTGTCGTCATAAGCTCTTACATAAAAGTTTCTCATACCGTAATGGCAAAATTGTTTTAATTTTCCGTTTCAGAACTATGCTTCTTATTATACCTAGAAAAAGAAAAAGATGACTGTTACTAAGTTAGGTAATTCTTCGACGTCTGAATGACTTCCGCAAGTTAGCTGCCGCGGCAAGTTAATTTGATAAATTACTGTAATAGCCTAACGCGAACCGAGGGCCGATTGAAGTGTCTTGTTTGCTGTGTGAGTTTTTTACTTAATATAATAGGGTACTAACATTTAGGTACAGGTAATGATAACAATCTGAACCCAACTCATTTAATCATTTAAAATTAAAATGATTTGTGCATATATACATACGTGGAATGGAACATGGTGCACTGTGTCCAAGGTTCCCGGTTGGTTTCCGAATGTTTCACATAAATCGTGAACAAAGTAAATCAGTCTTAAAATTTTCCTCTGCCATTATGGGGAGGAGAAAAGTCTCAGAAAAGGTGCCAATTGCCCGCACTGGCTGAAGGGGTTCTAACATCAGAAAGTCAACTTACAAACGTATATGCTGTTAATGACGATACCTGATTTTGATACGGAGTTTATGTCAGAAAGACACTTGATTAATGATTAATAAGTTAATTAAAAAGTTAATTACAGTGAAAAATTCCATAAAAGGATTTGAATTAAAATGATATAACTGTCAAGGTCACGGACAAGCTTAAGATTCAAACTGGTTCCAACCTTGGGTTGTACGTAAGTGGCAGTCATTTCGTTAAGTAGGTAAATACTTAGATGCGGTTATTTCTATCTATGTTCGGTGTGCGTAGCAACTATTAGTTAATCAGTGGTAGCGGTTAGGTCAAACTTGTGTCTCTACCTACAGATTCATTCGTCATGTTGATAATGATTTACATTATCAGCTTATTCAATATATACCTAAATACTGAATGGTGAGACTCAGTCTTATTCTCTGCGAGAGGTACCAGATCGACCACACAGGCCAAGCTGTAAGGTGGATAGGTGGATGTCGCGCGTCTCCAACTTGAGGTTTTGATTCTTTAAGAGGCTTTTTTCTTTTATTTTTGTTTAGAGCTTTACTGATAAAAAAAATCTAAGATATTGCTTATAGAACTAGCTACAAATAACTATAATGCTAACCTGCTTTTTAAAACTAGTAACAGCATAATTTACACAGATATAGATGTAAGTTAGAACTCTTCGTAAGTATTGTAGAGTTATTAGTCGTAGTTTGCCTTGATGTTACTGGCATTACCAATAATAAAGATAATTGCGATATAATGAGACCTAGTCTAAGACATAAATATGATAATCATTAGCTTCGTTACTTACGCAATATTTTTCAACTATCATTTTCGTGAAATTATTAACAGGTATATATACAACGCAAATTGATAGGCAGAAACAATGTAATAAAATTATATTTCTCCTAGGTAATTTATCTTCATAGGCCGAAAATGATTAATGGATTTGGACTCCTCTAATATGTTTTCCTCGTCTATCTCCGGAGGGATGAAATAGTGGTGGAGGGATTGGCAGCTTTCTAACATAAAGAGGTAGGCCATGAAGACTGATAACATTACACTTACAAGCACCCCAGTGGTCGCCAAAAATATGATAAAGAAAACGCCTCAATTTACTTACTTGGCCGATTAACCGCAATATGGCGCCTTTTCGTAGATTATTTGTGGATGGATGTCACCATAGAATACACATTATTTAATGTTGTTTGTGCATTATCACCGTTGTTTATGGAACGTTACACTATCTTATACTATGGACTCGTTGATAGACCTCGTAAATCGATGTTCCCTATGTGTTAAGTGTCATTCATATGAGGAATCAACTATTAATAAACAGTATGTGTTTATAGATTGTGCAAATGAATGGTTATCAATGAAATTCACACCTCGACATCCAATTAGCTTGCTTTTAGTGTTTATTTATTTAGGTGTTAATACCCACCATAACAATCTAACCGAGGTTTCTTCCTCATCTAGGTTCGTAACAAAATGATTTTACTAACCTCTCTTACTTGCCAAATTTCCCAATATCGATTAGACTTGATTGACAGTAAAATTATCCTTTTGCAGTCTTCTGGCCAAGGCCACTGCCCAACATACATAACATCACATCTTTTTCTTATGAGGGTAGGCCGAAACTACAGAATGTCTTTATATGCCTTACTTTACATACGATCCTTTTAATTCATCACATTTTTTTACATTCAATTGCACATTCAATCACTGTAGAAACCAATGACCGTAGGACTATACCAGTCCTTGAGTGGAGACGGTGAATAGGATATCATAACGTAGGATGAGGTACCTAAGATTAAAAAGATGCGGAAGATGCATGACTGAATTCTGATCCCCAAGGAAACTAGAGACTAGCTAAAAAAAATCCCCAAAATATATTGAAGCAAGTAAACGAACTGGAACCAATGTCAGAAGTTATAAAGACATCATGACCCAACCTTTGTCACTGAGGGTTCATTAATGGAATCAGGCGTTACTTTGCGGAAATCCATGATATATAAGATATACAACTAGAATATTTAGTTTTTTTTTTTTATTGGCACCTGAGCCGATAACGACTATTCTGCCAGTGTCGAGTGGAGAATATTTAGTTTTAATAATGTAACATGTTCCATGGTTTGGTTACATTATTTCTATCACACCTTCTGCATATGCATATATTTGCGGGCGGGCGGTTCTGTGCGTACACCCAAGCTTGCAGTAGTTTGGCGGAATTAAAACTGAATATTCTAATTGTATATCTTATATACTCAGGGTTCATGATAATCTATCTGATTACGATAGTGTTTAAACCAAACCTATCTGGATTACGTCAGAATGAAACGCTACGGCATCTCCGTTACAAAGTTATCTTCTACTGCCTTTGCGATTGATTGAAACGATAAAAAGATTTTAAGATTGTGTCTGTACACTTGAACACCTATGGGTGGTAATAAGATAGTGTATATAACAAATTTCAATTTTTCGTAAACCAAATTCTATCTACTGCAGCCGAGCCCTTCAACATTAATTACGACAAATAGTAGACCTCAATCGAAGGTATGAATGGATCGCGTCATTCCGAGCAGTGACATGGTTCTGTCAAGAAACCATGTCATTGAACGACCGAAGAGCCGATGCCAAGTCAGTGGCCACAGCCTGCCAACACCGGGTGACGTCGAGGTGTAAATCATGATTCATTATTATTAGACTGTTGCATAATTACCACATGATGCACTGAGTTACTGTATATTTATAATAAAGTATTAGATTTTCGTTTTTAGTCGTTAACTGTTGGCCTCTTAGAATGGTTCAGAGTCACACAGCGGGAAATGGAGAGAGCTATGCTCGGAGTATCTTTGCGCAATAAAATCTAGAACGAGGATATTCGCCAAAGAACCAAGGTCACCGACATAGCTCTCAGGCTTTGCAAGCTTAAGTGGCAATGGGCAGGCCACATCGCTCGAAGAACGGACAGCCGATGGAGAAGAAAGGTTCTCGAGTGGCGACCACGAACCGGAAGACGCAGCGTAGGAAGGCCTCCTACTAGGTGGACCGACGACATTGTTAAAGTCGCGGGCAACCGATGGATGCAAGTGGCGGAATGTCGTTCGATGTGGTGGTCTAAGGGGGAGGCCTTCGTTCAGCATTGGACGTCTTCGGGCTGATGATGATGATGATTAATTATAATCCTCCACCAAGAAGTGGCATATCTGATGACTGCCACCGATACATGATATTCAAGCAGTGTAAAGTAGGCGATAATAAAACTCCTCGCGATACTAACGTAGCTTCACGAATTGAATAATGGTATGTAAAATTGTCGCCTTGCCAGTATTCAATCGATGTTTGTGGAGTTTCATTCATTCAAACTTTCTGCAAGTCAAGAAGCGGAGGTATGTCAAACAGTTAACTGCCATATCCCAAGTGCGATAGGCCGTTGCGGATCATAATGCGTTAGTTGTAATTGGTAGCTATAAAAATGTCTCCTTAGTAAACCACCAAAATATAACTCAATACTAGTTACTTTATCTATCAAATGTTGTCATTTATCACGTTCGTCGAAGTCGATGGGGCAGCTAATTTGCAATCTGTCTCGCAACTGGCGTAGTATTTGCAGTAGATGTTGTGTGATCATCTTTTCGACCATCAATCGACATTTGTTAATCAATAGATCATTAAGACAAATTTGTTCTTGATATACCTAATTATGATAGAAAGAGCCTATGCAAACGCTTTCATAATACATAATTATCTACTAATATAATTTTAGGGGTATCAGCAAATAGATAACATAAAATTGCAGAAGCTTTGAATTTAGATCAGATGGTAAAATCTCAAATTATAGCCTGCCATGCCTAGTGATGAAACCAAAGTCCCCTCGTATTTAAGTTCTGTTTTTATCTAAGTAGGTAGGTGCCTTAATTCCATCTATAATAATTCGATAATTGGATGAACAGTATTATACCTATATTTTGTTACTTAATATTTAAATTACGATGATGATGACCACAAATGACATAATAGTAAAATAATTACCTACTTCTATCAAATTTGCAAAGTCAAGCGTATCCTGAACGAAGGAGATACTGTGACTGCAACTATTTATTATAATTCGTTTTTTTATGGATAACTATTTATATATATAAAAAACTAATTAATGTATGTCTATCTAAATAAAATAAAATATATTAGTATTAGTGATATATAAGAGAGAGACTGAGGCGCACATTATCTATTAGATTAGAATTATCACGATAGTTTAAATACATTCAAAGCCAGATAAGTTGGACACTTACCCAAGCCTTTTAGGTAAGCTTACTCATTACAATTACAATCGTTGTTAATGTTATTATTATTTGTTGTTAAATGTTATTAATAAGCCTATGTCCTTCTCCAGGACCCATGCAACCAATTTGTAAAATGTCATAACTATCGGTTCAGCGGTTACTTTTCTCATTTATGTATAATGGATTATAATCATAATACTGTGGATGTCGCATTTGTTAAAGATGATGTTTCCTTGTTTATATTGTTGTTTTGGAAAAAAACATTGGAGAACAACATTAAATTATAACTCGACCGACTTTGATTTTAAAATAGATAGGTACTCTATTTTCAATGTTGGTTTCCACCGATGATTATATAAGAGCCGGTATTATTAAAATCGAAATAACCGACAAACACCGCAGCAAAACAAACATTTATAGATATAGGAATCTGTGTCAAGTACAGCGGCGCTATAGACGAATTTATTAGATTACAGTAGTGGCGCTACTGTCGATACGCGACGTGTCAAGTGTCTTAGAGTCATCTAATTAACAAAGGGTCAGATTTAATGAATTATTATGTACTTATCCATACAAATAAATAAAATTTAAGTATCTGTTTGACATATCAAAATAAAAGCTTTTTATGAAAGTATATACGGTACGTATAACAAAAAAAAAACATTTTTAAAAAGTTTGTCTCTCTGTCGTGTTTGTTCCGGCTAATCTACGAAACGGCTGAACCGATTTTGACGGGACTTTCACTGGCAGATAGCCGATGTTATAAAGAGTAACATAGACTTTTCTATTACAAAAACAATTAGAGTTCCGGGCAAATTGTGAATTTTTTGACCCATGAAATTGTGACCCGAAAAAATTCAAGCGAAGCCGAAGGCGGAAACTAGTACTAGAATACAAAATCAATAAAATTTAAGGTTAGATTTTCATAAGTAAACCTTAGTACTGTTTTTAATAAACTCGATATTTCTGAAGGACAGCGTAGGTACACACCTACAACATCGATGTCTGCCTGTTTGTAATACCAACAAACCTGTGAATCTTAATATGAAGTCAGTAAGAAGTAACGTTGGTGGCAGCAAGCGTGGTTGCAGAAGTGTCCCGGCGTTGCTCTTAACAACTTTCTACAACCGTGCCAAAGTTAAGTCCTTCATCCAATTCTTATTGACGACATGGTTAGCGCAGTGGTTGAGCGATTGACTGCTGTGCTACGTATCGCGGGTTCGATTTCCGGACGGAACAAATAATTGTATAATCTACGAATAGTTGTTTCGCGTCTGGGTGTATGTCCATGTGAATATTTGTATTTGTAAACGTTTGTAAAAGTTTAATAAAAATATATTCAACAGTCGCAGACTGCCTCATTGGTCTTGTGGTCGTAAGCGCGACGGTTGAGCGTGAGGTTCTCGGTTCGATTCCCGGGTCGGGCATAGTGTTATTGGGTTCTTCTATATGGAAATTCTCAGTAGTAGCACGGAGTCTGGAACTGTGCCCGGTAGATGGCAATAGGCTCGCCCCCTATGGGACATGGGACTTAATAACAGCATCGGCGAAATGTGGATGTACAATAGTACATCTCTGCCTAACCATTCGGGGAATACAGGCGTGATGCTATGTCAACAGTCGCATGAATACCAATATCATTGTACAATTCATTAACTTTTCTGTGTATTTTTTTTAATACATTTCCTTCATCCTTCATATACATATCTGCCTACTAGAACATTTATCATCTCGCCTTATCAATCTTCTCTCCGACCTTGTCATCGTTTATTACCCACATCTATTACCTAGGTATTGCCAAACTGTAGTTGTTTCACTTGTTTACTAGACATTTACGAGGTAGTAATTTTGCGTAGATTATGACTTGCTGCTCATGAAATTGTCATAACTTTCAACTACTGAAACTTGTAGGCGCTTCCTCAGGAGTTAAATTAATATTCACGAAGTTGAATCACTTTGCCAACTTTAATTGACTTTCGATGGCAATCAGTAAATTTGGTCCATGTCATAACAAACCTTAATAAAGTAAACGTTAGCTAATAAACTATTAAATCCTGATCTTCTAAAAAATTGCTTGCAAGATGACACAATAGCGCAATGGCTTAGAGATTGGCTTTCTGCGCTACGGGTCGCGTAAAGTCGCGTGTGCGATTCCCGCACGAAACAAATATTTGTATGACCTACAGATAGTTGATACGGGTCTGGGTTTGAATGCATGTGACATGTATTTTTATAAACTGTACTCATTTATACTATTAAGTATCATTATTATAATATTATACTTATGATACACCTATCGTTACGACCAGTTTGTTAGTTACAATTTTTTCACAGATTACATAGTCACGAGATCAAGGAGACACTGCTAGAGCAAATTACATTGCAATACTTAACTAGACAAAAACTTAAACGCTGTAAATTTTATTATATCTTTGTAGGCCGGATGAAATCGTAGAAGTATTAGAAAGGACAATATTTATTGACCTGGGTACTTCATTAACTATAATTTGGTATTGCTATTACAGTATGTACTATTTCAATCTGCCATAGAATGTATAAACCCCATTTAGGTAGGTACAAAATTTACTTAAATCATTCTACATTTGCCATTCCCTATGCCACTTGATCCTTAGTTTGATTTCCGAATTGAGCTAAATAAATCTCAACTGAGCGGATACATTGAGGACAACAAGATATTTCTTTCAGATTCTTCAGCAACTCTTCATTTCTTCAAAGATTCCTACTACAACAGTTTAGATTTAAATTGTTATACCTAAGTACTGTGCTATGCGAGTGTGTTACTACACCTACACTCATTCTTCTACAAAAGTGTTACAGATAGTAAATACTTAAAAGAGGCTCGCGTGCCCAACAAACTATTTAGACTCGTGTTCTACAAACTAGAGACACAACAAGCACACGTGACACGTGTCTCCAAGCCCTTTGACCGTTTTAGGTTATCATTATACCTACGAAGTCGTGTTTATTTATGTAACACTAATTCATAAAAAGATAGGTGACATATGAAAGTAATTTTAAAAATGGATAATTATGACTCTTGTATAATTTATTCGGCAATTTGGCAAAAATAATTCGGCAACATTGCCACTATGAAATCTCTTACTTTTCCTTATAATATGTATAAGTATTTGATTTCATAAAGTAAGAAGAATCAGTTCTCTCATTGGTAGTAGTCGCAAGTGCGGGTGTAGAGCGGACCCTAAGATCCTTTCTCAAATCCCATAGTGTTTTTCGAACTGCCCGGAGTTAATGCCAATAATTTTGCTGAGCAAAAGGGGGGCCAAGTAGCAATAAAATAAAGCTGTTATATACCACAGACTTAGAATTTCGCTTATATTATGATCACTAAATTAACATAATTTATATCTACTATATACGGCAGAAAATGGTATGTTTTTATTTCATAACTAGCTGTGTCCGCGACTTCGTTCGCGTGGTCATCCACGCGGAACTTAACAATGTATTTTTTAGTGAGACCAAATTGCTCTTAACCCTATTTTTTTCTAAAATAAAAGAATTTTTCTAAAATAAAAGTAGCCTAAGTTACTCCTTATTACATCAGCTACCTGCCAATAAAAGTCCCGTCATAATCGGTCCAGCCATTTCAGAGATTAGCCTATACAAACAGAAAAAAAATTGTAAAAAATGTTATTTTGGTGTATGTGCCGTATATATATTCATATGCATGTAGTAAAAAACGGTTATTTCAATATTACAAAAAGACACTCCAATTTTATTTATATGTATAGATTTGCTGTTTTCACTTACAACTCCATCTATAACAAAGATACGTGAACTATACCGATTAAACTTTGTTTTACCATACATAGATGTCACTATAATAAAATATTTACGGTTTTAGACAACATTCATTCATTCTTCCGTTATCGTAATGTCCCGTCATGGCCGTCATATCATGTCAAATTGGTTGGATGTGACAGCTGTCACTGTCATAAATTTGTTAAGAATAATCAAATGAGGAATTTTATTCAGTGGATAAAATCATAGAATTATTTATCTTATCCAAGGATTTCTATTAAAACGTAAAGATTGATAAAACAATGGGACTCTGCGACGAAGGTAAGAACCTTAAATATATCATATTACAGAACTATTAATGAGAACATGATCGTGGTAAACAAATTAATTACTATCAATATAACGAATTTCTAGAGCACATGCGGTGTATATTCTGTATAATTTCTGGTGTGAATCGAATCTATGATAGAATATAAAGAATTTCAACACGTTGTTAATATGTACCATATGCAATACTACGTCGTTGTAATTACTACCTTACCTCTTAGATGTATGGTGTCGACGCGACATGTTTTGCGTTTGTTTAGTTAAATGTGTTTGCTCTTACACTTACGATATTTGTGTGCAAGCTTGATCACGGATATATGTGAGGACAGGTTTGACCTCTAAATGTGTTACCCAATGTATATGCTGTAAGGGTTATCTATTACTTAAGTATGTAGGTCAATAAAATAATTTTAACATACTTGTAAATATATATGACATTAATATTTCGTCTATGTATTCTTAAAATACATTATTCTAAGTAAATTTAGTATACTCTTACTACAAATTCTCATAAATAAATGTAATTTTAATTAATAAGTTACAGTGACTATCTCATAAAGGGTGAATGACAAAGGAATTTGTCAGTATATAGTAATAAATGAAAATATTTACATAATAATATTTAATGTAAATGATAATATTGCTTATCACTTAGTGACTTGCATGCAATATTACTTGAAGTTAAGTACTGGTAAACAAGTGATGCAACTGAAATAATATATCCTATTCAACAAAGGTTTAAATAATCTACTTATCTGTTAGGTATTTAATTAAATATCAAATCCATCTGCCATTATTTTTTATCTTTGATGATAAAATGTCACAATTGTAATAAAAATGATATGATAATCTAGACATGTTTTTATTACAAATTAATTGGTCAAAATTATTCTCTTCTATTACCAAAGCTAGCATCTTGTCATATAGATAAAAGTTTATTAATTACAATACTAAAAATAACATAACAATAGTTATAAAGCTACTTGTATAAATGAACCACAAAAAAAATTTTTTAGAATATGTATAACTCAAATTGAAGTGATAAATATGTTGTGAAGTTATTGTTTACCGTGACCTAACTTAAACACTTCAATATAATAATTACCCTAGTTTCTTGATTAAAAAGTAAACAAATGAGTCTTGTCATTATTTTCCTAGAGCGAAAAATGTTGGAAGCTCCTATGATTGTATAAATTATAGACGGTAAACAAATTGTCTCATCAGTTTTATAGTAATATATTTAATAACTATGTTTTCTTTTTATTTTACTTGATGTTCCAAAATATTTTTTTAATAAACTATTAACATGATTAAGTATGAAAAATGTTTGTAATATTAGATATCATTTCCCAATCCTGAATATATTATGCAAGACCTAAGTTAATAGTAATAATAATAGTAGTAGTAGTAGTAGTAGTAGTAATAAAACAGGCTATTACAATCAGCAACTGTAATATGAGACTCCCAAGTTCCAAATCATTTAATTCTTTATCTTTTGTATCCAATTCAAACATAAAATATTGGGAAGCAACAGAAAAATATTACATTAAAAGTATACCAAATAAGTGCATCATAGAATGTTAGAATGAAGCATAAATAGGTAATTGCAGTGATGTATGAGCATTGTGCATTTAGCGGCAGTCTAAGGACACAATTAGTTTCAATTGTTAGCTGCCACCACTAGACCCAATTGAATGCCAGCCCATTTATAGTGGCTATCATGTATTGTACACCATTATATCATATAGATACATTATAAATTAGAGCCCATAGATTGTTTATCAAATAATAATTGGCTTGTATGCAGTTTTCATTTTACTTAAGACCAGAGTTTGATAAAGATATTGGATGTAAATATAAACCACAGAAACACCCATACTTAAAGGACAAAACTCAAAAAATATAAGTATACAATTTAATTTTTATTTACAAAATTATCATTTTCTTATCCATATTTTTTTATGTTTTTATTTTAAATAAAAGGTTATCATTAGTAGATAGGTACTCGATATTTTCTATAATTAACAGCAAATATTTACAAATTATTTTCCCAATTTAAATTATACTTAAGTGTCATTATCTTAATAACTTTTAGAGACAAACAAACAACTGATAGTAAGTCACTACATGGATTATAAACATATATTATGAGATGTAAAGTTTCCATTAAGATTTGAGTACTTAGATGCTATGTTACATAGTGAAAGTACGAGTGACGAAATTTGCATGGTCTGCATAAAAACCGTTCACTTCATTGCTATATTTGTTTTATTATACTTTTAGATATAATTGTTGTTGTTGTTTTGAAATTATGCTGATTTAGCGCAGTGTGAACCCTCAATCAATGAAAAATTACTACGTTTCCAATAAACCTATTGCTTTAATTATCCGTTTTTAAAATCAATCGTTTTGTGTTATCTTTATTTGATAATCCTTTATAATTGATTAAGCTGATTGAATAATTGAACTGTTCAAGAATACCAAACAAGTAGGCACTACTTGTGGACGGTATGTATAAAAAAAGCTACATATCATATCGAATTTTGATACATTTGCGTTAAATATATTTGCTATTGCTGCATTTTTTATTTTGTTATTATGAACATGTTAGACGGGAATTTTCCAATAAAATCCTGTAGTATCGTTAATTACGGTTTATTTCTTCGTAAGAAATAATTATAGACTTTTATTGCCCAGTCATCGTGGCACGGCTGTTAGTCTGTTGCTAAAAAGATAATTGTCCATAGGTATGTCTGTACCTAGATAGGTATTTATGTAACATCCTACTCTAATCTTAGGCTGACTAAAGAGTGACTCAAGTAGGCAGACTTTATATGTAACCACATTAAAAACTGATTTACATTGCTTCACTTCGCTCTATTGAAAAATGCCCTAACCACAATGTTATTAAAACCTTTGTTTGTTGTGCTGGCTATTATAAAGTCCAGGCAGGGCTCATTAACATTTTAGCACTAACTTATTCGTTCAACCGTCTACAGCAGAAGGGCAAAGGCGTTAAATATTAGCTATGGTCACTGGTATTTCTTTTTTTCAAGATATCTAACATTTGGAAAATATACTGCTCTGCTCCGTTAAGCTAGAAAAACCTTTTCTGGTACTTAATTCGCAGTTCATCTAGACAACGAAGTGTTTTTTTGTTTTGTTAGTGTTTTTTTATGAAGTGCAAATCCCTGTTTTATAAGTCTATAACCTATATATAAAAGCGGATTACCACTCACTCACTAACTAACCACGAAATCTTAGCAACTATAAAGCCTACAAACAACTGAGTAGGCCGTTGGTACTTTATACAGCACCCAGCGAGGGTAACGGGGGGACCTCCCCGTGGGCTTGGGTGCGGTCTTCTAAGAGTTCCCGAAGCCCACCATATGGTGTTGAGGTGGACTACCGTGATGAGTTTAGCCGGTAGGAGTCCGGCACACCCCTACAGGCTGAGGATAGCCCATGAAGGGTTCTCACCACGATAATAAAAAAGGCATCCGCTAAAGATGATCTTGAAGAATTTATCTAAACAGGGTGAAATGGACGATCAAAGTTTGTATTTTAAATATTTCTACGCGGACGGATTCTCGGGCTCGGCTATTTTTATTTATATCTACTTATTCCTACATTCTGAGAACTACATTACCTCGTTATTATACAAATCATTAATTTCAACATAACATTCATATTAAATTCTAGGTACTGTCCGAGGAATGTATATAAGCATTTGGCATGAATACTCAATCTAGTTTATATCCCCACTATACAATCAGTGTTATGATAAAATTGGACTTCGGACTGTGACATTTCTACAGATTACCGAGGTACAAAGTCCAGTGATTGCTAAACCCCCACCTCTAAAAACTCATACCAGCCTTTAGAGGTGGGGCTGGGACGTTTCAACTTGCAAGTCATCATGATTTCGATATCTTTAATATTGTTTGTGCTAATTATAGTTAATCAAAGCAGCATGTTGCGAAACCAGTTTTTTATGGATTAGCAACTTTTTACCGTATAAGGAAAACAGCTGTTGTATATATTACCTATCTTATATTTTTCTATCAATATATTGCTAACATCCTTATTTATGAATCGACATCCGATCTCTACCTATTAACAATTATATTATTTATATATTTATTATATTATTGTATAATTAGGAAAAGCAAGAAAATTACGTATTATTTAATTACGAAAAGTGAATGGTATTTAAATTAGTTTCAAATAAAGTAGAAAATATTGATGCGAATTTTTTGTTGTAGGCAATTATATTCTCCTTACCTATTCCAAAATAAAAATCTACATTTGAAAAACAAAGCAAAAGTTACAAACATTAAAGTAAAATACTTAATTTTATACATTTGCATTATTTAACCCGTCAATTGAGGTGAAGTAGACATTTCATGAATTAAATATAAGACAACCAATTTCGTCCGATCTGACGTCATTTTTCAGGCGGTGCCGGTGGTCAGGGTTCGCGTTTGTTAGAATTAAATACGAATAGCCACACAGGAAAGCTCGACAAACACTTAAAATTGAAATTGAGTTAGCAATGAATTTAAGGTTATCATATGATTTTATTGAAACAGGACCCTATTAGTGGCAGAAATAGGTACGAAAAGAAACAAGGAACAACAATTACACTTCATATATTAATAATCAGGTGGGAAATATAATCAACACACATTGAAAAACAATAGATAAAAAAACGTGGGTCACGGTATTACATATCTATTTTTATGACACTGCTATACAACAGAATCACAATACCAAATGAAAAAATTTTATTAATACTAAATTTAAAATAAGTGTAACAAATACATTACTTATCTTACTAGTCTTCACACTGCGGATCACAACGAAATAAAGAGGATATAATAATTTCACAAGGGGTATTTATACACTAAATGACACAGTATTACCAGAAAACAAAATAATTGTCAAGTTTTGACGGTTAGTCAATTTAAATAACTTCAACTACCTACGTAAGCAGATGTCTTGAATTATTTACACAATTTAGTAATAATTCTTAATAATCTACTAAATGTCTCTCTTTCTTAAATCATCTATTACGTTCATATTTTCAAGTAGCTCTGTTTATTGGTGTCCTCGTCTTTTACAAAATCCAGCTGAAACAGAGATGTTGGAAATCCTTATCCAGCGATTAAAGTCAAAATATAATGATCCACCCTTTTCTTATTCCAAACTTTTCAAGACATACATATCCCAAATGTGCCCTTGAGCTTCGCTTAGCTCGTCTTGGCGATTTACATACATGAACAAAAAGGACTTCATCAATTAGAAATCGCTTTTTTATCAAAACCTCTGACTTAACATAATTGATATATTTTCAATGCGTATTGCTCAATAGATAAAAGTAAATGAGTAATGGTTATCTTGTTTTTCACATATTATCATATCCCCTAGAGATATCTTTGTCGATAATATCAATGCCTTATTTTTAGAAACCACAATATTATTCATTATTATTTTCACTTGTTACCTAATTGTTACGACTAAGTTTTTAGCCAAGTAATGATACGATACGACATGGCAGAATTTTCCTTTATTTAGCTTCTATTATTCCTTCAATTGACAAAAAGGTTAAGAAGACTGCCCTAGAAAGGGAAAATGGAGAGAAATCCATCAGCTACACCGACAAGAGCAAGCTCTTAAATTATAAGAAGAAGAAGAAGCTATTACTCTATAGCAAAGTTTGATAATACCTTCAATATTAACTGGTACGAAAAGGTATATTATTAATGTTAACAAATACTGATTTATGTTAAGTTAATTGTTCAGCTCACTCGTGTATGCGCTTTACAACTTGATGTCAAGGTGGAGGTCGCCTAAACGAGTATACGTGACGCTTATATGAAAACGGAAAATTATAAGTGTCACTTGTAATTAATGTAATATAACATTCAAAATTATATTCAGAAGTGTATGATGAAATACAAATTGTTGTCGTCACAAATTTAAAATGTCATCCTTCGAACAATTAAATTTAAAAAAATAGTTATCGAAGGCAGAATATATTTTACGTGTCATTATCTGAATTATCTAACGTTTTACTCACTTAGCTGAATTTAAACAGAAAACTGTGGGCCTCAAAAGGCGACATTCAGTAATTAAACAGGAATCTTACGTGAATCATGAATTATTGTATTATTTTCTGATGCAGAAATATTATTTCTTGTAAAATATATGGGTTAGATGCAAACGGCTTGAAAAACACTTCGAATCTATGTCGAGTAACTACAACTTAAAGCTAATGATGTCAGAAAATATAAAGTAAGCGCCAAGCGCACCTGACGATTTGAATAATAACATACAAGTTATACCTAACTAGTATAACTTAACACATAATTCTCTCTAGCTGAATGAGACACTGATCGAACCGGATTTTCCTTGAGTATAATATATTTTTTACCCATTATATATCTATATCTCCATCCGACGCGACGCCGACGTTCTTAACTTGTTATAATCCTTTATAATTTTTTGTTTATCTTAAAATATTAATCACATGTCAAATAAAGTTTGAAAGTTCATTATTAGCTCAGAAACAAAACGAAATTTTACTTGGACAAAATATAGTCATATGTATATAATAAATTCTGGTTTATATATTTTATATATTGATCCCGATTTATAAAAAATATTTCAACTTCACAAGAAAACAAATAAACGAGTCTTGGAGTGTTTAAGAATTCAATGTGAGAGTACAATCACTTAATATTTCTACTGGTGGAAAGTTACATTAGATTAACTCAGTTGTAACTCTTCAAAAACACTACGACAGGTCATAAAAATGTTAAATTTGTTGTGTGGAGACTAGAATATTAAAGATACGATGACGAACATACGTTCAGATCTGGTAGAAAAAATATGATTTGTACTGAGTTTGTCAGTTGTTTGCCTTGAAAATAAATAGTAAATTAAATTATACATACATAATTATTAAGTTACTAGCCACTTAACCTTTCAGATTTCCGTATTGTTTGGTTTTATTATTAAGGGCACGATAACGATTATTTTTGGAAAATGTTTTAATTTGTAGTAACTACCTACCTTGAATTTGAAATTAATTGTCACCATCACTTATGTATGTCCTTCATATTTTGAAAACATTAACAACCAGAGCAACGTCATAATTTTGATGTTGCTTTGTTTGTTAATGTTTACAAAATTTGTGACTTTTTATCAAAATGGATTTATTAAACTGGACACTTTCCAACTAAAGTCAACTTATAGATGAGACTTGACCCGGGTACGTCTTTTGACCCGGGTACGTCTTAAAACTGCGGCCAGACACCGGAGGACGGGCAGCAGCGTCCTCTCACTAATCGGTGAGCCACTGCGATCTCCAAGCCGCCTGCCAAGCGTGGGGATTATGGCAAACCCTCCCAATTGGGGGAGGCCATCGTTCAGTAGTGGACGTCTTTTGGCTGATGATGAGATGAGACAAAAATAAAATGTTGAGTGGATAACGCCTTTATCAATAAATAATTAAGGCGCCATTTTTGGGACATATATAAGGGGGTGGTGTGTGCAACATAGTGTAATCAGTGGTGTATCGCTGCAGAATTCAGTAATTACTGTTGGCTTCTTTTGTTTTAGGCATTCACAATTTATTTGACACTGCAGTGATATCTACGCAAGTTTATCTAAAAATCGTGGCGTACAACAGAAAGGGTTATTATGTTGTTACATGAGGGGTGGGTCCAAAGGCTTGCAACAACATGGAAGCTATTAACTATTTTTTAATTTTTAAGTCGTTGACTCAGTCTAGGAATCGTTCCTGTATTGTGGGTGCGTTAACAAACACATATGTATATTCACATACATTAAGACCCAGACCCGAAACAACTATCTATGGATCATACAAATATTTGTTGCGTGCGGGAATCGAACCCGAGACGCGTAGCGCAGCAGTCGATGTCTGAACTAGTGAACCAACCGTGCCGTCAACTTATCAGTGGTGCATTTATGCAGAATTCGGTAATTACTGTTGGCTCTTTTTATTGCAGGATTTAACTATTTTTATTTGACACTACAATGATCTCTACGCAAGTTTATCTAAAAAGTCGTGGCGTTCGATAGAAAGGGTTATTATGGCAGGAGTATCGGCATCGTACCCGGCCGAGATACCGCGACCCCGACCTGCCCCGTCTGCAGATAGCTCCAGAATGCCGCCACTGTTTACATCTTATATTACGTTTTAAAACCAAATCACGGCATTAAACATTACTTTATTAGTATTTACTGGTTGTTAGCCTTGTTTGTTTATTGTAATGAGGAATTAGTGTAATGTAGACTAATTGGCTAATGATATTTAGAAAAGTGTTTGTGTTGTGTTTATATACTGTTGTAATAATACAAAAGTTATTGCGTTATACGCATTATACAGATCTGCGACTTTGTTTTTTGCAGTTTAACAACTCAACCTAGAAAGGTTGAAGCCAAAAATAATAAATGTGCATGTCTCTTTTACACAACGACCCCAGGAAATTACTGGCTGATATTTGTTGGCCATTACTACTTATCGACTCCGCGATAAATCATCTCCCCGAACATTATCAGAATACCGATAGATAAGAGCTGTGGCCACACAATAGATGCACACATAGCAACAAAGGAACATGCGAACAAAGCCAGTGCGTGTGACAATCAATTAGTCACCCGGCCAGTTTGTTTACTTACTACAACATGACGGTTATGGCAAAAGCTTCTGTTCGTCAGCTGCAGTGACTCCTCGCACGTCGTGCATTCGATTCCACATCCGCTGCATTTCCGATAACGGGTGAGTCAGCGGCTGGGTGTCGGGTGTGCATCGCGAATCGCTACCGTTTGCTGACTTCAACTTATTGCGCGGGTCATTCATAGGTAATGTCAGCAGATTTGCGTAGCGGATGTTAGGTGTGATGGCGACCGCGTCCGTCAGTTGCAGCGACACCGCGAGCGTGGAAGGTCGCGTCCGTGTCCACCAGCGCAGTCACCCGAGACCGGCGTGATACTCTATAAACAACGCTATCGAGAACTCGCGGTACACAATTACTGTGTGATAAAAACGAAAACATTACCCGGAAGCGGTGCAGTAGCTGTCACTTAACTCATTACCGGATCAATATTTGCCGTGAATAACATCATTATAATTATTTGTTATGATTTACGTTTCGTAAAGTTTCCGTGATAAGGGGTTATGATAATATTTGGTTTGGTTAAATCACCTGTCGGTAAATCGTGTTAAAGTGGACCAAAATCGGGGCTATCAATTGTTGTTATTTCGATTAGTGGATAACAGTTCGACGTGAAGTAGTGTGGTGGTAGGCAGCTGGAAGATGCCGGTGCTGGGCTACGAGATGACGTCACAGGAGTTGTGTCCGATGTACAGTGCGGCGGAGTTCATGGTAGGCGCGCAGCCGCAGTGGGACAAGCACCCTACGAGCCCTTACTATGAACCCGTAGTTCGCAGCCCCCCTCAAGAGTCAAGGACTGTTATAACTTATAACGAAGGTTTGTTGACTCTTGTACTCACGTGATTATATGCACAAAAGCAATTTTATATTCAAGTGTCGGTCATTAGTATTCAAGAAATGGTATTTTGTAATGTCATTAAAATTTGCAATTATGGAGGAACGAGGTATGGTGTTCCTCCATTGAAAAGGGAGGATCCTCCGACCAGGCAAGGTGGTTAGCCTGGCGGGCCGAAGCCCGACAGTTGATGTCGGATATTCGTATATGTGTTAGAATCGTTGTAAACTTTCATAGTGCGATTCAGGGTTTGTTGTTGTAGCTTCACTCTGATAGATGGCGCTTTACTTTTTGCCATGTTGCGAGTAGTTGTCGCTACATCACTCCCCCCCCAGACCGGAGGTCGATGCTGTTGAGTCTTGAGGTTGCTTGCCAGGGCCAGTGATGGTTCCAGTGAGTCGGAACCGAGTGCCGCATAGTTCGTAGTGAGTCGGAACTAGGTGCGGTGATGCTGCGAAGTCCTCAGTGAGTCGAGGTAGTGCAGTGAAGAGTAGTGGCTGGCTGCTGCGTCGACCAGGAGAGAAGGGCTCTGCTAGTTGACCGGCCGAAGTGCAGTGTGCTGTGCCAAGGTTGCTGATGAGAGGCCGATGGGAAGAACCAGGCTTGCGCGGTCGCTGCAAGCGTGTGGTTACCCGTTGGGGCCGAGGATGCTGGCTGGCAGGGTGAGACTTGCTTGATGCTACTCGAAGGGTACTGGGGGGGTGGAGAGGGAAGTGAAGGCGATGATGCCGTCGAAGGTTACGAAGATGTTCATTGTCAAGGGTCACCACTATGGAGGAACGAGGTATGGTGTTCCTCCATTGAAAAGGGAGGATCCTCCGACCAGGCAAGGTGGTTAGCCTGGCGGGCCGAAGCCCGACAGTTGATGTCGGATATTCGTATATGTGTTAGAATCGTTGTAAACTTTCATAGTGCGATTCAGGGTTTGTTGTTGTAGCTTCACTCTGATAGATGGCGCTTTACTTTTTGCCATGTTGCGAGTAGTTGTCGCTACACAATTTTTATCGATATGAAGTAGGTATGGTAAATGAAAGTTAACAGATTAAAAAAAAAACAGTGCTTTTATCTGTGAATATCTTACCTCATCTACATTAAAAATAATGATGTCATTACTGTCCCATTTCAAATCAAATCATATAAAAAGCATTTTATATCAAATTTTATGACGTAGAAGACAAGTAAACCCATCGCAGGCACTTTGATACGTTAGTATAACTCTTGTTGCACGGTTCTATAAAGTTGGTCCCATGGAGAAGGACCGGCAAAAAAATCCATAAACAGTTATCTATATGTTTTTATACCTATTTACCTGCATATACCTATGTATATTCGTATCATATTACACACCAATATGGTTTCAGCTTATCAACAAAACAGACTATATTCGCTCAGGTTTTACAATGGTATAGAATGACTGTTATTCGTTACCTACATAAATAAACAACTTTATACAACATAATTACAACACAATAACCGTGCATCAGAACTGGCTCAATGGTCACCAAACCAAACAGTTGTCTAGCATTGTAACTATGGGTAACTTTGGACATCTTGAGAGGTTCCCAATATCCAGCTGAAGACAGCAAGCAACAGGCTGAGAAGCTATGAAGCTAAACTGAAATATATCTTTAGCAACAAGCCTTTTATTATTATCAACAACCGGCAATACTATTAAGCAACGATACGCTTAAGATTTTGGCGCGAATCCCTTAACTTATAGGTTATTTAAACTTGTAAATTACGTCGCACCAAAATAGTTTCTAGGGTCAATGTCATCAACAAATCCTTAGCCTGATGTCAGTTGTTTTTGAAAATCAAATCAATGTCATTAATCAATGTTTTTATAAAACATTAAATCGATTGTGAGACTGAAGCTCTTTGAACTACCCTTGAGTGTTACAACATAAACGTATTATAAGATCAGACGTGGAGAACAATTTAACGAAAATATTTCCAATACATGTAATTTATTGTAATAAATAAGTATTCACTTACGGATTAACGGAGGTACAAAAAAACCGAAGGCTATCTCATTTACTGTCAAATGAAATTATTTACATAATGTAATATATTAAGACATGTTTTTATACTCTTTTGGTTTAACGCAAATGCACAAAAAATAAAGGCCATGACATTGGCTGTCAATTGAAAATACATTGATTAATTTAATCATTATCTAATAAAGCAGGCAAATAGTTTTATTACACCTTAGGTTCTATCGACTTCTGATAACTACTCAATATTTCAAAATAAAACTATCCTGTAGTACTGAAAACGGCTGCAAGTCATTAATTTCAGTCTAATCGTCCGACAACATTGTAAATCGAAGCAATACTTACTACAAAGTAGCAATACTCCTACAGCTGCATAAAAATATGAGCTAAATACAATATAGCTGATGAGAAATGGCAATAGAAACCTAAGGTTCGCTAGTCCTTTGTCATTTTATTTGAATCTTTTTCAATGACTTTAAAGTTGCTATTCTATTGTTCCAGACAGCGACATGCAGCTGGAGACTAGTAGCAGTGAAGCAAGCGCGGCGAGTTCCACTGCTCTGTCGCAACACTGCGCAATCTGCGGTGACCGCGCCACCGGCAAACACTACGGCGCCTCCTCCTGCGACGGCTGCAAGGGCTTTTTCAGAAGGAGCGTCAGAAAAAACCATCTGTACACGTGCAGGTATGATTTACCCTTGAAATCTATGTATCTTGCAGGCTCGTGCGGAATATTAGAGCCTCAAGTTATCTCATAAGTAAATATGCGCTACCGCCCGTGCCTCCATGAGTAACGATACCTGAAATTGTGTAGTACATGCTGGGCAGTCGGTCTTGATACCATCATTGCTGACTCATGGTCATGTTGCATTGAAAAGAGTAGTCTTCTATAGCGGCAAGAGCCATTTTCGTATATGATAGCACGTTACTATAGAAGTATAAGATATACCTACGAGGCTTATACCTCTTTAAAAAAAGAATGACGCGTTCCATAAAAAGGATTTAAAGCCCGTCGCCATTCTTGTGGGAATAAACAAAATAATGCCGAATTAGACCTCTGGCACCGGTGACTTTGCTGCCCTGTTAACATATAGCCAACTCCAAATTTCACCTAAAAAACGGAAATGGCAAATGTGTTATTATAAATTTTAAATTCTAAAAGTTAAGGAAAGACGGCTGTATACACGTATAGTCCAAATAATTACTGACGAAGGTCAGGGTTTTGAGAAACAACTGATTCATTCAGTATTGTATTTTGAGGAAACCTTAAAAAATATGTATTTATGGTCGATATCAACCGTATTGTTAGCCGTTAGTTATTATACGCTAGCAGTAGGCATTATTCATCATGATTTGTCACAGCCTATTAGGGCAAACATTATATCTCACTCAGCTCGGTTTGCACTCGAGTGTCTTTATGTTATGAAGACTTAAGATTAGCCGTTTATCTATTTTTGTATACAAACATGTTCTTCATTTTGCAACGAACTCGTGGAGACCAGTCTAGGATTGGATCTGTATGCTGATGAATGGAAGACGATAATATTAGAATGTTTGCGGTTCTGTCAAAACACAGAGTGATAGGTTAACTTATCTTGTGTTACAAGTATTAATGGCTTATCGCTGTAATATATGGTAATAAATAGGTAGTACTGACAAAATCAGATTTCCTACAGTTGTAGACATGTATGTTCTTGGTGGCTAAAATACCGATTTTAATTTTAATGTTGTCTTACATAGTTATAAAGTTCGTGTCGTTAATAAGTAATATAATTTACCTTACGCCCATTTATGTTCAACATATTCAGTCATTTACCGCAAAGATTGAATCTAAGTCTTGGTAATAATTGTTAAAATGTATGGGAATCTTGCTTATTGTACTCGGTAACTCCGAGTAAAATAAAAATATTACCCGTTGATAACTTCGAAGACCAGCGGTTGTTACTAGATTTTGATAAATGTCTTCTCTGCTAGAACACACTGCTTCTTTAATATATGGCTATGCGGTCTCACTTCTACTTCAGATTGGGACCGTCCAGAAGCCATAACAAACCTCCCTTATTTCTGCACTTTGCAATGCGACGATTCGTAACAACTCTTAAAGAAGGCGTCCATCACGTTACCCACTGTTTCACATCGAGATCATTTACAAATATTCCAATAGCAATACTACCACCCTTCGGCCGCACATTATTATCAAACCAACATTTGGATAAGATGATTTATCACTAGCACGGGATGTTGCTGATATAAGTTTATTTCGTTTTTTTACGCTTTATCAGATATAAATGGGCATGAATAAGCGTTTTTCTAAATAACATGAATTGGAAATTCCAACTGGGATGCTGCAAAATATTGCCTAATTATCTTATTATACGCGTGCTATTTTACTCCTTTTGACAGTTAGAAATACTAAAAAGAAAACTTAAAAAATGATAGACTGATCTTAATGCGTGCTTATCGCATATACTTGTTAATTAACGATTGCACTTTTGAAACTGTTGAATGATGCGCGTTGGCAAGCTTGCAGTATTCGCTGGGATTCCACAACCTTACCAGATGCTGGGCGCCCGCCAATTAGGGGCTAATCACACTGTTCAGATTCTATTCGCAACTTACTATACAAAATTCAATTTGTACTCATATGATGCATACGCAATAAGTGAAGGATGGTTTCTTTTATGAATGATTAATCAAAGCGAACCAGTGTGATTATTCCCTTACTCATATATATTGTGATTCTTTTCATTACGTATAATTAGTGTCGTATTACGTCAATCAAAGTATGTGTGTTGTAGTCAGTCGAATGCGGTTTACCATGAGTGAGGAACTTGTTTCCTCTTAAAATAATATGATCGTGTTTTTGTGTCACAATTCATTACGTCATGAAATAAATTAATGCGTTTTTACCCTAGCTTTAAAAACAACATGACCAGAAATAATACAGGTGTGAAATTGGACCTGATAGTATCTTAATGTATTTTTTTTCCATCCTACTAATATTATAAATGTGAAAGTTTGTGAGGATGTGGATGGATGGATCTTTGTTACTCTTTCACGCCAGAACGGCTGAACGGATTTGGATGAAATTTGGCACAGATATAGATTGTAGTCTGGAATAGCACATAGGTTACGTTTTATCTCGGACAATTGAAGGGGTCGTAAACAACGCGGGCGAAGCCGCGAGCGGAAGCTAGTTAGTAATAAATTTTTCACCAAACTAGCGTAAATCATGTTGACGTAGCTTTTTATTAAAAATATTAATAGGTATGTAGATAATATATGTAAAATTATACAATATTATATTGCAATCGAATCAGTAGACCTTGGAGTAGGATCGTACCGGGGTACCGATTAAAGCACAACATGATGAATGATGATTGGGCACCTCATCCTGTACCGTTTCAAAAAGGGAACAGGTGATCGCCATTTTGTGAACTTCTGCTAAATTCACTTCAATTGATGACTGTCATTCACCAAAGTGAAATTGACGGTTATTCAAAAAAGTCCCGTCGACCTGTTTTCATAGTTGACGAAGCAACCAGCTCCTGGAGACCAGCCCAGGATTGGATCTGTATGCTGATGCATGGAAGACGATAATTTTAGAATGTTTGCGCTTCTGTCAAAACACAGAGTGATAGGTTAAGTTATCTTGTGTTTTAAGTGTAAATGGCTAATTGCTGTACCGTATATATGGTAATAAATAGGAAGTACTGGCAAAATCAGATATCCTACAGTTGTAGGTATCGATGTGCGAGGCACATGATCTGCAGTGGACTTGTACCGGTTCACTGTACCTACATATAAGTCCACATGGGCAGCAGTTGTGGAAAATTATTCTTATCTCCAAGAAAAATCATAACAATTTGAAAGGCAGCGTGCATCGCACGGACAGGCCAGATAAACACGATAAATGATGCCACATTGTTTACACAGTCATACAGTGTATCTTGTGGACAACAGCTGTATCATAATTGTACATATTTTGTTACACAGTACACTTATGTAAACGCTTAATTGCTCGCCGCCATTATAACGTAGATTTTACTACACATACATCTGCCTCAACATTTATTTCCATAGATGTCTTCAAAGGCGACTAGGACGAATAAAAATATTTTAACTTTACGGCCTTTTTTGGTAATTGGACCAATTCACTAACAAGTTCCTAATACTAAAAGTCCTAATTGTTTGTCCAACGTTGGTGTGAACAAATTACATCATCAATTTGGCTTGCAACGCTTTCGACAGACAAATTCCGTCTCACAACAATTGAAAAATCTATTGACGATTTCTTCACGTTATGGATTCATTGTTTACGAACGATCCTACGAATACCAGAATATATTTTTAGATATATGTAATATGATTATTTATAACGCAAACCTAGAAACCATATACCACAAAATACTTTATACATACAGTACAAAAAACATGTTTTTGCCAAATATGGTGATGATTTTTCACTTCTCTGTTTAACCGGTTCGGGATTATAAGTGTGATGTTATGTATGTTATTTATATTTATAAGCCCATGAATAGACTTACAACATATCTATTAATATTAATTGAAACCATAAGAAATTTGATAAAAAATATTAAAAGCCTTTTTCACTATGTGTATATGTATAACAACATAATATGAATGAATATTAATAATAATACATGCTAATTATATGTATAACCTTGAAAATAATTTTGTCTATTCGGTAATCAATTTATAATTAATTATTCTGTTCTAACTATGTAGCTTATGTGTTTTTTAATCTTATCTGTCTATATTGGGTACAGGTATATCTTTCCACATATCCCGCAGAGTTACATTCTCTGGTCCTAACACCCGGTTTCTTCGTAAGAATTGGCTTTACGAATTCGTCAATTTTCAGTCGTCTGCCTAGCCTTTTCCCAACTACATTGGGGTGGGGTCTTCCAATCTAACCGGTTGCGGCTGAATATCAGTATTTTACACGGAGACACTGTCTTCTGACCTTCGCCACCCAATTACTGGGAGATAATGATACTCTATGGTTAGATAGCCTAGTCAGACTTTTTGGGCTACTGACACCCGTAACGATTGTCAGAGGTCTTCGTTTGACACCCGGGACCTTAACGTGCTTTCCAAGGCACGGGGCCGTCAATTTTCAGTATCTTCAAAAAATTATGGTTCAGAACTTTTCCAGTAATTTTGTTTAGAATTTTATGACAAGTATAAGGTATGCTTGTAATGTAATAGTATATGCTAAAAAGCGAATGATGTGTTGTACAAATAAGTCATCACGTCAGGGTTTTCTCGGTTTTCTTGCACCACTGCGTAAATTTGTCTTAGTACACTTCTTCCACACCTCGATATCTCATCCCTAGTATTCATAAAAACAAAATATAGATAGTAAGTAGTAAAAATATCCATCACCACCAAATATTAATTGAATTGTCATTTGTTTCAGATTCAGCAGAAATTGTGTAGTAGACAAGGACAAAAGAAACCAGTGCAGATACTGTAGACTAAGGAAGTGCTTCAAGGCGGGCATGAAGAAAGAAGGTGAGAAATACAACATTAAACCTATAGGTACTGACATTATACAAAGAAACTGCATGCTTTTTAGTATCTATGTGTGTATAATGTAAGAAGCAAACACCGTAATTGCTGGACTACTTGGATCGTGTAAATCTAGGCCAATACTGTCCCACTGCACAAACCTCTTCTCAGAACAAGAAGGAGCTTAGTCCACCACGCTGGCCTGGTGGCGGGTTGACAAATTACACACACTATAGAGAAGTTTTTGAGGCACGAAGTGTAAGATTTGAAAATAAATGACGTAAATCATAAAATATTTGTAGGTTTATAAAAACATATAGTGAACAATTTATCGAAAATGTGCGCACATTGTTTTGGTACATTTTCTACTATACAAATACTTAATAGTTTGTAAGTATTTTGTAGTCAAAACTGACACTCAAGGCTCAGGTGTGCATGTTTCCCTACGATGCTTTCCTTCACCGTTTACGCAAATGATAATCGATATCTAATATGATCGGTGGCTGCCAGTAAATAGTAGAACACCTCTTCATTCCCGTGGTATTCGTAAATAGAACTAAGTGAATATTTCCAAAGGACGAGCTCTGCCATCTTCCATTGTGCTCCTCGATCAGGTGTACAACTAGATAAGGGTCTCCTATAAAATCAAAAGGTAATATTATTACGTGGGGATATTCTTAAAGATACTTAACATAGCATCACGCCTGTATTCTCCGAAGGGCACCAAACCAATCTCCGGGCTGGTTATTTTCTAACGGAAATACGCAAAAACGAACCGAGAACTCTTTCTGTCTGAAAATGGAAGTAGAAATATTCTTCTATAGCTTTAACAGCTTCACAGTCTTCACATTTTTTTATTAGTATGATTGATAGAGCTTTAATCCTTACCATTCATTTAAATTGTCTACATTCAAAATTGGAACATCTTGTCCCGAGCTGTAGTGTTGTAGCTCGGGACTGAGAGCCGCAATCGATTGTTCAGCGAAAATCCTTGCGTTGACTGACTGTATGAAGATATAGACATTGATATTAGATAAATTTATTTCTTTGTTCATTTATATTACTTCTAAGAATCAAGAGCCAGTTCACCAACCTATATTATCTGTAGCAGACGGTAATATTTTAATTACCTCATTTACTTCACAATGTACATAACATATTTTAATTATTATTCTCCACATTATCGTTACTACGCAAACAGATTTATGGGAAACTAATCTTAATGAATATATATGAATTTACAATTAATTCACAGTGATTCATTTGAATTTATACATGTTTAGTCATTACAAAACCACATGGTTCAGCTTTTTTACTGATAACCTACTGGCTTATAGGAATATGTTTGTAATTTTTATCCTTTTCTGCACAATAACAAGGTAATTCCTGGAATTGGTTTGAGTGTTGAATTAATGAGCGACCCAGAAAGACACGATAATATTTAAATGGGTGGAATGATTAATTACTAGCGCCATAGTAGTATATCCCCCCTACCCACATACTGTCATTGGACATGATTACCAAAATTAACGCTAGTTGTTATGTCTATTCTCGAGTTATAAGATCACAAGTACAGGTTTCGCACTGGAGTCCGTTTTCGTTCCCAATAGTAGTGTTCCCAGTTTTATTTTTCTAATAAAGTTACTGAATTTGGGAACGCACGCAACATGGCGACATCTCGCCATCTATCATCGAAAGATATACTGACAGAGCTTAATATTTATAATCATTGGCTTACTGGGTACAAGCTATACATCACTAATTTTGTGGTGCCGGCCGTGACATAAAAAAAAGAAACATTACAACATTATTTTATATATTTCCAGCGGTACAGAACGAGAGGGACCGCATCAACTGTCGGAGGCCATCTTACGAGGAGCCGGCGCAGGCCAACGGACTGTCCGTCGTGTCACTGCTCAACGCAGAACTGCTCAGCAGGAAGGTCATTGACGAGGTCAGTTGATAGCATGATGTTAATACACGCCTTATCTCGGCTTTCACGCCGTCGCTCGCATGCGACCGCTTGGCGGCTTCTATCTTTCTCGCGTATGGGGTCGATTTACTCGTCAGCGCCGATCTTTAGTTTTAATTGATTTTAGTTCTGAACATGGATATGAGTGTACAATCTACATTCAGTAGACAAAAGAAACCTTGGAAAAATTCACGTTTTGCTTGGGCTTCTATTTTCTAGCTAGATTGTACATTGCAAGTTGTCTGGGGCACCGAGATGATAAGTAAATCGCCGACAAACTGTCTTCCCCACTCCGCCGAGCGTATAACATACGTGTCGTCACTTACATTTGTGAGGCTCATAGCTAAATAGCTATTGGGCAAGTTGATCGCACTGCGGATAAAGCTACGCTTCCCGGTGACGTTATTTTCTTTACACGTTTTTCAGACCCTTCCTCAAAGCTCCTGTAACGGCCATTATTTTGTTACCACCATTTATTGTTATCTCGTGGCGGTGACGTAAAATAGCACACTGATAAAATTATATTTATTTATGTGCATCTCACTGGCAGCTTCAGAGCCTTATTACAGTCTCAAAAAGACGTAAAACGTCACAAAAGATAATAATATAATTTGTATTATTTGCAACAGACAAACAACGTGACAGACGCGGAGATCAACAATCGCAAGTTAGCGAAGATCAACGACGTGTGTGACTCCATCAAACAGCAGCTGTTGATACTGGTCGAGTGGGCCAAGTACATCCCCGCCTTCACCGAGCTGCATCTAGACGATCAGGTGACGTATTAACAACCAAAGAATTAATCGCACCGAGCAAATTTTTTTCCAAGTATCATGGTGGTTAGCTATAAAAGACCCTACTAATGGAATTAAGCGATTTTGATAGTGCTAAACTTTAGTGCCCAATTTGTACCCAAAGAACAGAATTTGTGGCATCATACTTTAGAAGTTATAGCCCCATATTGGTTCGGTGACCATTTTTCACACATCGAGAGTTGGTCCCGAGTGTCATGCACAGACTTAGGAAAAGTCTAGGCAGATGATGATGATGAGCCCCAAATATTTGTGACTATGCTAGCACAATGTCCGCTAGCATCCTCACCCTCCCGTACGGAATAATCGTTTAACCTACAAACAAGGTTTTTGTGCCTAAAGACTACTTCTACAACATTTTTAACGTCGTAGTTTGATTGATTATTTTAACCTGTATAATGTCGGTGCAGGTGGCACTCCTGCGCGCGCACGCCGGTGAGCACCTGCTGCTGGGCTGCGCGCGCCGCTCGCTGCACCTCAACGATATCCTGCTGCTGGGGAACAACTGCATCATCACCAAACACAACATAGGTACATGCACTATACAATCTCCTCCTGACTTCATGAACCTGCAATTTAAACACTCTTTTGAATCTGTAATTTGCTACATTTCCTAATACCAGACAGCAACGGACGGAGGTTAAATAGCAATATTTCAGATTTTTTAAATATTTCGAACATAGCTTTTTATATAAACCAACTTACTATATATCTACATGTCCCATGGACACACAAACAAAACAACTATCTGTAGATCATACAAATATTTGCTCCGTGAGGTAATCGACCACACAACACGTAACGCAAGCGGCTTACCTCTTAGCCACTGCGCCAACCATGCTAACAGCAATTTTTACCTATAGGTATAATTAAAATTTATTTTTAAAACTGACTGAAACTTTTTTGAATCGTTCGTTTTTTTTTTAGAATCGATGTAAAATAAAGTACATTTTGTACAGTAATTCTTGAAAAATAAAGTACATTTTGTACAGTAATTCTTGAAAAATAAAGTACATTTTAAGAACTACAACCTCATTTACGTTATGTTTGTTTACAGATGGTCGCATGGACATAGACATCAGCATGATCGGCATGCGTGTGATTGACGAGATTGTGAAGCCGCTGCGGGAGATCGACATCGACGACACAGAGTTCGCGTGTCTCAAGGCCATCGTGTTCTTTGACCCTAGTTAGTATACATACTCATTAAGATGTAAGGGACTTTATTTACGCTCAAATGTTTGTTTAAAAAACGTTGTCTCACACTTGGAATTGTACTACACTGTATCGTGGGTTTGCTGAAACAACTAGTTGTGGCTGTAGGCCATACAAATATTCACTCAGCCACTATACAAACTGAATTGTCAAATAGAACTTGAAATTCATACTTCTTCCTCGAGTATGGGCTCAATGTGATCTTGTGAGAACCAAAATTCCGACATTGGATGACATCGTTATGGTCATAGCAATATGAACAGTGTTTAAAGTCAATATTTCAATAACGTCCCGCCCTTGACTGGATCCATAGATCGTGGTACGCTGGAGAAGACTGTTTAGGTATTCATTAAAATGCTTTTTCTTGATGTTGTTTACATCTGTATCAATTCTTTTTGTTTACAGACGCGAAGGGTCTCTCGCAGCCGCAGAAGATAAAGCAGCTCCGTTACCAGATCCAGATCAACCTGGAGGACTACATCAGTGACCGGCAGTACGACGGGCGCGGCCGCTTCGGAGAGCTGCTGCTGTGTCTGCCGCCGCTGCAGAGCATCACCTGGCAGATGATCGAACAGATCCAGTTCGCGAAGCTGTTCGGCGTCGCGCACGTCGACAGCTTGCTGCAGGAAATGCTGCTCGGAGGTCGGTCACCATGGCAACTGTTTGTTAAATATTCGCAACTAATTTTCTTGACCCATTATATGTATATATAGGGTCCTTTCTATCATAGACAATTTAGTTGTAGACGTAGTTGTATGCACAAGGGATTAATCATAACTTTGTCCGTTTACAAAATCGTCATGGAATCGTCGCAAACAGTCCAGTACTTAATAACCGTAAAACGTGTGTTCATGTGTAACTTCAAGTGATTATTCGCGCAGGGGCGTCAACAGAAGCGGCCATAGAGGAGCCGTCTCGCTCGGCGGGTGCGGACGCGGCGTCACCGATGTCGGGCGCGTCGTCGCCGCCGCTCGTGCCGCAGCTGCCGCTGCCGGACTCCGCGCTCTTCGAGCCCATGCCCTTTAAGCAGGAGCCCAACATGTGAGACAAAACCCTAAGCCTATGGGACACGGTTCATTATCGCCTAACAGGAATCAGTGCCTTATACACTTGTCACAAAGCAATGCACCATTTTAGTGCAAATTATCGATATCCAGCAGACTAGTAAAATAATAGACTAGTTTATTGAACACATGTAAATTTATTCGTATCATTTTTATATTCAGTTTTAAATGGTGCAATACTTTTCTGACTAGCGTACTTCCGAGCGTAATGACTGTAGCAACAAGCAGGAGGCTGACTGCCAAATATGTTTATTAATTGTAGATTATATCGTTATCGTAGGCCAACTAAATAGCCACATTATTTAGTCTTCCAGAGGAGTTCTTGACCATGTTTCGCATTATTAGTAATAGATCTCATATTTGGTATATTAACCTGTTACCAAAACCAGCCATATTTTGTTCATAATTAAATAGCAATAAAATCAGAGAATGGATGAGACTTTGAGTGATTATGTACTACATACGCACATACATTAGCACATTATGCTTCAAGAGTATAACAATTTTTATAATGTATGTGCTTGAGATATCGTACCTAGTATATACGTTTGCGCAACTATGATTGCGGACATGTTTTTTAGCGACGATTCCGTGAGCAATTTTTTAAGCATAAGCAGGTTTTCTACATACTTGGAACTCAAGGTGCCTTTTCACGCGTGCTTTTGAAAGAATGCAGATTTTCATAAAGATGATTTTCATGAAGATTCATCAATCGGCGCTGACGCTACTAGCGCAGCTTTCTATTTTCAAAATGTGACGTTACCGAGCGTTAGGAGTAGCACTAACGCTAGTTTAAACTCTCGGCTCGTGTGAACTCGATCTAAAATAAAATTTGTTTATAACATTTATTATTAAAATCGATGAAATGTGAAAGCATCAAGCCTAGCGATGTTTCACGTGTGCTCTCTTTTATTTATGAATAAAAAAGATTAATCAGGCGAAACTTTATAATACTAACTTATTTCATATCACAACTAACATATAGAATGCTAATCGTGGTGGTATGGTGGCGGTGAGCTAACTGGGACAGAGGATGCACATAGGCACTTATAGAATAATGGTTAATTAACATTATATTGTTTGACCAGGAGCCCCGAACACGATTCGCCATTGATGAAGATTGCCGACATAATATTGTTATAGTTACAAATATAATACCTATCTCAGAATACCCGTCACGCACACAAATATGCTTTTATGAACATGAAAACACCCTTGCATTACCATTACCATTACCATTACCCGAACCAATGCGAGTAATATATGAATGTATTTGCGATGTTGCATTTTAATACCTATTAACAAAATGGTTTTGTCAAAAACAAGGAGATATCTTAAAATGTCTAAATATGAATAAATAGATATTTAGCAAATGAAACAACACTAGATCAGCCAAGAAACTGATGTATATTACAATCAAGTTTTTGTGGTTAAATTAATTTGAATAAGTTGTATAGCTTAAAATTGGACAAATATACCTTGAACCACAAAACATTAGTTATTTTCTATTGATTATCTTTGTGGAGGGTTTTTATAATACTTTCCCGCGAATTATTTTAAATATCCTTAAATTAACCCATTTCTGGATAAGAAACAGTTGATATGGGGCAGAAATAAAATTGCAGCTTTAATAATAAGGAAATTGTGGGAAATGCAATGATTTAAATAAGAGAAATGTAGCCATAGATATATAAAATAAAAATCATATCATGTAAATTTTTATAAAAGATCAAACATTTGTTGGTATAATATTTATATACGAGATGCCTTAAACCAATTTTGCGCCTGTATTTTATATAAACGTTTTTGTGTTTAGGTGTAGGAAAATGAGTGTTTGCCAAGTTTTATATAAACATACATTTATACTATTAATGTAGGTGTTGGATACTCCAAGTGCGTGTAACTTTCATTCGGCTGTGTCACTATGTACCGAAGTTATGTTAAATAACATTATTTACATGCCTACACTCGTTGGAACTTATATTATTTTCTAGATTATATCTTTATTTATTTGGTGTTGAGTCAAAATAAACACGTATTTCGCTATAGTGTTTGAAATATGTAAGTTACCATGGAAGTAACATACAGGTGACGGTATTTTAAGAAATCACTGGAAAATTGTTAAATGTAAGAGTGGAGGTATGATTTATAGGCATTTTATCTCGATTATATTTAAATAGAATTATATCTATACAATATAGACGTGATTTTTGAAATGTAACATAGTGTAGGTACAGTTTATATGTATATGAAACATTTGTTAATAAATGCTCAAAGTAGGTATGTTATATTTCCTTGTTATTACTTGATTGGTATTTACCATTATGTGGTGAAAGTTACTCTTGTGTATGAATTATTTTATGGGTTTGAAAAGTCGTAGATTTTATATCATATAAGTTAAGAAATAGGTGCCTTATTGTCCTATTGAGGTGTACTGTTGAAAATGTACATACTATGTTATGAATTTCTAGTAGAATATATTTTAATAAATAATGTTACAGAAATATTGTTTTATTATTTACTTGATGGCACAATTCCCGGACCTCGCCCGACTGTGTCGTAAGAGTCGATGGAAGCGTTATATCAGGAGGATGAGTAGCAGCATTCATCTGTACACAGATAACGTCATTCTGATCATCCATCCTGCCACGCCTGGCCATGAGAACTTCAGAGATCAGACGCGAGCTACTTCCAGTCAAATGCCAGGCTTCACACACATTGACAGCAAAATTAAAGGGCCCATTAGCAAAATATAATTCCGTATAATTAAGTGTAGTAACTAAAAATACATAAACACATAAGTTAATCTCTAAAGTGGATTCAGTCACCGTCCGAAGGTTTCTCCTCTACGTCCATGTAACCTTGCCTGCTGGTGCCACGGTTCTTGCAGTACAGGAAGATGACGGACATCGCGGATACAGCGGACATGGCCAGCAGTGGGACGTACACCGGGAACATTTCCTACAGATAACAACTATCCGCCGTGAATCGGTGTCGCTCCTTGCAATACGCTTGTATATTTATAAAAATCATATTCAATAGCAATACTGTGATCAATCAAATCTCTTGACAGCTACAAGAATTGAAAGATAACGTTTTTGTCTTTGGCAGTGTTTATAAAAAAACCGTGGACCAGAGATTCCGTTTCGTTATGAAAAATCAAAATCAATCAGAGAATTTAAAATAATGTTCGTAAACTTAAACTTTCCGAATTATCTTTATACTCGTTTCGTCTGGAAGTGTTATTGTGTTTTTCTGTTAAAAACTCTATAACCATTGTTCCCAGTAAATGGCAAAAGTCACGCTCAAAACTGAGAAGACCCGATAACAGTTTACCCGACCTTGGAATCGAACCCAAGACCTCACCCTAGCCACTACGGAACCAGTGAAGTCGACCATGACTAGGACAAGATTAAAAAATATCATTAGATTTAATATTACAATCGTCATTAATTACTTTATGAGACCGAGGGTCATGAAGACTTGGCTCTTCTAGGTCATATGGCATTATATTACGGGGAAAGCTTTACTAGTAGGGGTCTTTAGAAATGCTGAGACTGACCTGATGACCACATTTTTCTTATACAAAATGATGTTTAGAAAAATCGGCTTAGCTGTTTCCTCGTTGGTGAGAGTAAAGTGTAAGAAAAATCGCAATACTGTATAAGTCCATCGGAAAATTAAAACAAAGCCAATATAAAAATAACCATTTATTAAATTATAATGTTACAATCATGCAATTAGCACCAATCCAATAATGTACAAATGATTTTAGTTCCCAGTCTTTTATATAGACTAGTATTATATAAAACAAATTCTTGTACAAATTTTGAGATCATGCGAAAATTGTCACGAGTACCAAGTACTTTTACCAATTTTTCTTACATAAAATGTCATATTTATTTAATGTCTACAATAATACTAATAAGACTTATTTTGGCTCAAATTCGAAGGCTTCAACGATTCTTAACAATTAAATGAAGAAAAAATATCCTAATGATTTATACGCCATGAATTAATTTCCGCTCTATAGCAGTCATTAAATTCCTTTGTATCTATCGAAACTTCTAAATACTTAAAGAAGCAAGACCAAATGGAAACTTCGACTAAACATGAATTGTAATAAACATTATTCTAAGTAAATAATTAAAAATCTATCAAGTCCTAGCTCCGTACAGCCGGCCATCGCAAGGTTGCAGATTATGATGGAGGGAGTCTATGTCCGATTTGGTTTGCAACATGACAAGATAACTAATTGATATTAAACGCGATGAACATCTGTATGGATAACATAAGTTATATAAAATTCACTGATGGCTAATAGTGTAAACATAGACTTATGAACAAGCATCGAATGCTTCTTTATATAAAGAGACCGGCGCACGAATGTGTCCAGCGTCAAATGTTCGTGATGCGTGCGGCAGTTTGCTTTCCCTTATAATTAGAAAATAATACACACGTACCAAAATATACTCATCCAAACATTAAACGTTAGAAAATATATACCTATGTATGAATTGTTACAAATTATCTGACCGTTAGAGTAAATAGCTCTAGATGCATAGACAACAGCAATACAATATTATGTGTATACAAATTCACAGATTATTTTCCCGAAACAGATGTCATGCGATATATTTCTCTCATATTTAGTCATTTACTGCATTGTTCTCTAAGAATAAGCTATATTCTATTTCATATAAAAATGGACAAATAGACCTTATATTAGCATGGAAATGTATAGTAATACAATCAATGTGTTTGCTTCCAGTGCGGATTCACAACGGTATTTTTGCGAAATTAAACGGTCAACCAAGATAAACTGAATTCTGCTTGAATAAATGGTTAACTTTTGTCTCATCATCATCATCATCATCAGATTCATCATCAATAGATTGAATTCAGTGGCTTTAACATAAAATATGATTATAATATATGATAAATGCAAAATTATTGATTTATAAAGCGACTTTCTAAATGCAGCGTTATTAAAAGCTTAAAACAACTTAATATATCATAAAACTAAATATCATAATAAACTAAAAACATTTCACAAAGAACGACTCATTAAAGCTTGTCATTAAAAATGGTAAGTTCAACATCTCTTTTTAACTTAAATCCTTTCTCACTCGCGTATAACCTCGCGTAATGCAACCCTGGTTCAACCAGCATAAGTTGATATGCGAACAATGACCCAATGTCCTCTCTAAGGCACTGCAGTCTTGTAAATGTAAACGATTCGTTAGGTCTGTACGTCAGCGTTAGGACAGCGACTGCGAACTGCTGGCTGAAGAGGTGCCAGCTCTCGCGCGGCACCGCGTCGTGTTGACGCCGACGTAACAGAAACCCGCGTCTATTCCGTTGTCGATGAGGTACTGAAGCCATTGCAGCTGCTTCACCGATGGCTTGTCTGCGTCCGTCTTCACTTCCACGAACTTAATCTGTTTAAACGAAGCTTTGATGTTAGATGTTATAACATATTTGATGCCTTTCATGATGACGTGTCGTGTTACTTTAACTCTGGTGGTATAGTGAAATATCCTCCGCGAGTGACGACACCTGAGATCGATAAATTAAATCTTAGATACAGGCACAGCCAGACCCAGAACAACTATATATAGATCATACAAATATTTGTCCCGTGTGGGAATCGAACCCACGGTTTGTACCGCAGAGAGCCAACCGCTAAGGCACTGCACCAACAGTGATGTCTCCATACCGCGTTACGTGTTATATAAATGTTCGACTACATTACCTTGTTGGTGTGTACATTCCACAGAGTGAGGTCAGGGAACCCGCTGTGCGTGTACCCGTAGTTGCCGGCCAGTCTCCGACAGATGGCGGCCACGCCGCGCGGCCGCAGGCACCGCGACACCGCGCACACGTTGTCTAAGCCGATGCTGCGCTGGATTTCCGATATCTCGCCTGGAAGAGACAATTATGACGTCATTATGACAGCGCGAAATAGTAAGCCAAACTGCACGAAAGACAATTCCACTAACAGTGTATAGCGTCGCGATAGTAGACAGTGCCTATCTATATATATCTAATATTATAAAGAGGTAAAATTTGTTTGTATGTAGGGGGTAATCTCCGGAACTAATGATCCGAATCTGATGAATTCTTTGACTATAAATTCTTCTTAGGCTATAAATTATATATGTCGATCACGCGGACAAAGTCGCGGGCTGAAGCTAGTCAAAAATGTACTGGACTAATTGGCCCGCAACTTCCACACTGGTGAAAGTTATTAACATTATTATATCAATCAAACATAGTGAACAAAAATTATGTTGCAATGCTTAGCTCCTATGAGTGATAGCGTAATGATACATTTTTACTATTAGAGCTAGATTCCTAGCTAATACAGTAAAATACCCTTCAAAATGAGTCGACTAGTTTTGAAGTTATAAATGTTTAGACGGACAGACTACTTTTTTGTATTGTAGTGTAGAGATGACGGAGCAATCGGTTTGCGAAGGAAGCAAATGAGTTTTTTTTAGGGATGTTACGGAGCTTCGACTCCGAATCCGATATGTCGGAAGCTCCGATTAAAATTACACCTCCGAATCCGGCTCCGGTTCCGATATATCAAAACGGAGGTATATATCGGAGTTACAAGTTATGACTTGCTATCGCTGCAGCGCTACCGAGCGCTTTCTATGTGACACGGACAACTGACTGCGTATATTTGTTCTGTGCAACTGATGAACGAAGAGTAAACGAGTTGCGGCAAGTTTTTTTCTTTTTTATTTATTTAAATTTTACATTCATAGATTTGCTCCGACTCCGACTCCGATTCACCTCCGACTCCGCGGAGGTCACTACGAGAACCTCCGACTCCGATTCCGCCTCCGATAAATCCACCTCCGTAACATCCCTAGTTTTTTTTCCACATTCGCTTGGAAGTTTTTGATGTTATTATAACATAACATATAATGGGCGGCGAGCCTATTGCTGTCAACCAGACACATTACCAAATTCCGTGCTGCTACTGAAACCCAATAACACAATCTGACCTAGGAATCGAACCCTGGACCTCACACTCACTTGTCGCCCTTGCGACCACTAGACCAAAAAGGCAGTATTTTATTATGAACAAATATCAAGCACGTTAACTCTATCATGACAGAAAGCACCAACACAACATTCCACTACAAAGGTATTCATACATATACTTACATTCTGGCCTCTCCTTCCACCTACTCATCAGCATCATGATGAGCAGTTCCTCAGTACAGTGCTCTATGAACGAGAGCTTCTCGTCGATGATGGTCTTCCTGTTGACGTAGAAGGCCTCGCAGTACATGTCCAGCGGGTGTCGCTGGTAGTGGCTCATGAACACGCCGGTGACGCCGGGCGGCTTGGCGTAGATGATGTCCCAGAACAGCAGGAAGAACAGCGTCGTCACTATGCGACCTTCCCAGTGCTCACCTGCAATACATTGTTTTTTAACCTTGGGTCTGTGTAAACAGTGCAAAAAAGAACACTCGCCGTGTGACGTTTCTGTGACGCTTCCGCCATTGGCCTCAATTTTACGACGCAACTTTACATGATGATTAACTCGTGAAAACTTAGCGTAAGACAATATTGGTTGGTTATTTATTTAGAAAACATATTCAGTTCTGCATTTCGAAATGTAATACAGCTTAAAATCGTAAAATTAGACAGGTATTTAATGATAAGGATCCTTAACATACACATACGACTATGTATGTCAGGATCCTATACCAACACAGACCAAAGGTTAATAGTAGTTATATTGAGCCAGGAAAAGCTGGCGTGACGAAAGAGCGAAAGGAGTAGAAGGCTATGGGGAGACTTTTGTCCAGGTGTACCACACGGGTAAAGATTGAAAATAAAAGGACTTGAATCCACGGCCGGCGCGGTACGTTTAATTATTAAAACGAATAAATTCACAATTGATAGAGTACAGAATAAGATAGGATAGCAAGTTGTTTTTTTTTATTGTTTTCTTTTCATAAGCAATCAAAAGTTCAATCAACTAAGGCTATTGCGTGAACATAGGCTTTTTCTCGTTCTGCATACAGTCTACGCCAGCTACCTCTTGTGGTCGGTCCATCGCTAGAGTCGTTTACCGTTCTCTTGAACCGTCGTTGATTGGACGAACTAATTGCGAGTTTTTGTGTATGTGTGATACATATATTAATTTTAAAAAAAGGCTATTGATGTTTAAGTGTTGCTTACCATTCGTATATTCCCCGCTGTTAACGTAGTGGAACACACAATAAGCCTCAGCTGTCAATGTTGTCCTGCCTTCAGAAGTGTGGGCTTCAAATTTCAGCTTGCCTTTCTGTTTATAATTACTGCAACAAAAATAATTATTAATATCGAGCACAGGAGATTACTGGACCAAATTATACACGGAAGATATAGTAACAAATCAATTTTTAAAATGTTGTCCGTCTGTTTATTCCGGCTAATCTCTGAAACGGCAGGATCTATTTTGACGGGACTTTCGCTGGCAAATAGCTGCTATTATAAAGAGTAACTTAGGCTACTTTTATTTTAGAAAAAGAAATAGGAATCCGCGAAAAAAAAAGGCACGGGATTGTAATTCATGCGGGCGGAAACTATACATAATATATGTATAAGATATTTAAAGAAATATAGTATCA
This sequence comes from Shargacucullia verbasci, assembly GCA_947562105.1. Classification (NCBI taxonomy): domain Eukaryota; kingdom Metazoa; phylum Arthropoda; class Insecta; order Lepidoptera; family Noctuidae; genus Shargacucullia; species Shargacucullia verbasci. The sequence continues at coordinate 4,668,041 of OX387297.1, read as the reverse complement.
TTTATATCGTAGCGCGCGGCATCCCGTGTTTTTGCCTATCCCTATGGGAAAAGGGCACGACATTATGTATGTATTATATTGTATACAGTTTTACTTACTCTACAGGTTGTTTATAAATATGGTCTCCAGGCAGACTGCTCTCCAGTATAGCATCTTTAGTAGCATGACTTAGGAGAGCCTCTCGTAACTCCTCCTTCAAATCTATATTCTGCTGCTGAGCGATCTTCTTGGCACGAGGGCGCATGGCATCTTTGGCTTGCTCTGATAAATCCGATTTAAATCCCTCTAATAATACTTTTGCAGCCTGAAAAATGTCTACGATTATTTATTTCAATATAAAATACGCCTTAATGTTTGATAACAGACAAGTTATTATAAATAAAGGTCGACAACCATGGGCGAACTCAACTATTGGACTGGAGGTGCGAAATATGAATTCAATTAGGAATTTGGACAGCATATAATTAACCTTGAATTATCCAGGGAGGGAAACCGGGACAACAATAGGCTTTTCGAAAACTATAATACGTCACACGATCGCGCCTGGCAGCGCGGTACACGGCGCTGTGTGTGTTGTGTGTGGGGGAGCTGCACACCGTATCAATTTAGCAGATGACAGAAGGGCGATCAGAATAACTCGTTATGGTTTTAGAGGACTATTAAATAAGTATTACCTTTGCAGAACTATCTAAATGTGTATGTAGTATGAGTGCTTTCTCCGCGTACCATCCAGCTTTCTTGTGTTGTCTGAACGCTATCTGACTTATCAATGTATCAAGGATATCCACCGCGAGCTTATAATATTTCTCCTCCTTAATTTTTTTCAATTCCTGCACACCACTTTCCATAATTTTCACGTAAATATTTGGCGGTGTGAATCTGCGTAGCCATACTGGCAATGATTTGTAACTAGAAGAAATATAATTATATATTATTAATTTTTAATATAAGTGCACATCTCTGATCACACTTCGGGGAATACAGGGTGGCGCTTTAATCACTAGCACGATTTACGGAGGTGAATCAGACCACGATAGCCTACCCGAATCAATAAACATAAATAGTATCTCCATTTTTCACCCAATTTATCGATTTTGTTTTCTAATGCAATCCCAATCCCAAACAGTCTGCAGACCATTGAACCTAAGCGATCATATGGTCGGGTCATCGTAGATAGAGTATAGGTGGGTCTACATGATTACTCTCCCTACGACATACATATCATATCTGACCGTAAATTATATATACATATATCGCTCCCGTAGAGCGAAAATTAACTAACTAGCATATCGACTGTGAACTGGCAAGTGATACTATCTCATGTTTGACAACATTACAGAATTAAGAAGAAACTATCGACCGCGTTGTGCATACAACGTAGACGTACGATGTAGACTTTTGAGATACGGCCGTGTTTTGTTTCAAAAACGAGAAAAGGTCATATATTTTTAAGGAATTTTGGCAAAGGTCTTTAATATTATATCAATTTCATAAATTAATGAATTTTTCTACGTAAATGCTAATTAGTTAATTTTCGCTCTACAGGGACGATATATTGATGTATTATTGTGATGTTACCGTAATACTTCTCCTACTTCTTTGTATAAGTTATATGATTGTTTTACAATTTCACACTTTTCATTGGGATCTGCTTTTTCAAAATAGTTCTCGTACATCCTATGGGCTTGTATATACCTAGAAATAAAACAATTAAAAATGTAATGTGGGTCTAAGCAACTGGATTACAAAACAATATGTATCGCAGATCTAATTAGTACTCACCTATAAAATTCTTCCCTATCTTGGAACACGACACTTGCGTTATCAACAACCATTGCTTTATCAATGGGATAAGTTTCTTTGTTAATTTTATCATGAATTAAGATCAACTCAAGTTTTTTGTCCCTTATGATGGAGTAATCAATTCCTAAATACATCAAGATATACAATTCATAGAATGTAGATCTTGCAAGCTCTGATAGTTTAAAACATTCTCCTGTTTTTGATTTCGAGCTGAAAAAAATATATTATTATTACTTTTCATCATTGGTTCTAGTTTTATCCTATGTTGAGATTTAATGGCTGGATTCCAGTATTGACAACAAAGCAAATGGATACTAAAGTCTTAGTTTATACCAAAATTACTTCTTGCTTGTTTACTTTCGGGATTTTATCATTATGAGTAACAACTGCAGATAATCCACAGTAAAAAATTCTTATACGGTTGGATCTTAACAGATATCAATTTATCAGTAAGCCATATAATAATCTTATATTAGAGACCCGCGCGAGCCCGCGACCTGTCATGCAGAAAGCCAAGCGACACACGGCATTAGCATAGAGCCCTCAGATTAAATCAAGACACTTTGAATAACGGGGCAAAAGTACAAAAGTGTCCATTGTTATATTTACTGTGTATAAAGTAATGGATTCAAAACCAATTTACAAATGGTTGTAAGTTATATTATACATATAGTTGGTAAGTTGTAATAAATCTTTGAATACTTACATTTCTATGACTCGAGTATGGTTGTTTTTCATGTTACCAGTATAAAAGTTACTGATGGGTTGTAGCTTGCTGAAAGATTTTAGTGCATCAACAGCATCTTGCTTTGACTGTATCTTGAGTTTCAATATTCGTATCTCTTTGCATATCTGCTGAAGCTCTGGTTTTTTCAACAGCTTTACATAATCATCGAAATCCAATGAGTTTTCACCTAAAATTATTGATGTTTCTTTCAGCTAAAGACACAATAGGACACACTGTTACTGGCCACCTGTTTGTATATGGGATAATCTCATACATTACAGTACAATATTTTTATTTTTTCAACTTAAATATATGTTTTAACATTTTGGATCTGATGATTCAATGTTGATTGCTTAAGCAAAACTCAGACTGAATTAGCTAAGCGAAATAATAATAGTCCTACCTTCAGTTCCTGCTGAAGTAACCAAACCATGGCCAACCAAAGACATAATTATGTTTGATAGGTCTAAACTACTGCAGTCCTCCTTTTTGCTGCTAACTATTTGTTTCAGTTTTTCCATGCGGTACCAGTTCTGCTGACGCCAGTACAAACGGCACATAAGCCTAATCCCTGGACCTGGTACTTGCATGCATTTGTCCAGAAGCTCTTGAGAGTCTTCCCGGAGCAAATGCTTCACACTATCAGTATTAAGGTATTTAACAATTATTGAGAGTAAGAAGTCCGCTGGAATTAAGAAATTACGAAAATATATTAAACATACTTTGTTGACAAGGATTTGTTTTATATTATTTTACTAATTTTAAATATTACATATTTAATTTATTGCTAACTAGCTATACACTTCTATCAAAGTAAGTGTATTCCAAAAACAATTAATATACAGTTCAATACACTTTATAATTAACTGATATAATATTTTGACTGTATTATTTTTCAAAATATTAAAGTAAAGTAAGGTACAAAATATCATCTTACTTTTGTCATCCTTCACAGTAGCTTTATGTTGAACAGGAGACTCCAGAGCCATATTTTCATTAAACTGTTTAGTCAAGTTCCTCTTCACTGGAGATCTTTTCATAACAATACGTTTTTTGGTTGGCGAGTAAAACTTTCTACTTGATCCTGGACTACTAGATCCCTTAGAAGGCGGTGACAATGAGTGGCATACCATTCCAGGAGACATGTTGTACTCGAAATGTGTTACAGACCCATTTGATGTACTCGACATGGGAGACTGGTGGCTTGCCTGAGGTGCCTCTCGGGATGGTAACAGTTCTAAACTATTAGTAGGGACCATGTCATGTAGACCCTTTGAATGCTGCGCAGCGACATTTCTTCTCTTAGATGGAGTTGGTACTTCACTTTCACTATCACTTGACAAAGTAATGATATCTCTCTGTTTTTCCACCAGAATCACATCCTTACTTGTTTGAGGTGACTTGCTCGGTGTCGAAACTTTTTTGAGGCTCAGACTTCGCCGTTTAGTGTTCTTATCACTACTCATGTTACTCTTAAATTGGCCCGACAATGGGCACGTGGAAGCTATCGATTTGAAATAATTGGTCAGTGGTGTTTGTTGACTCATAATGAAGAAATAATTAACGAAATTAATGATAAATAAAAAGAAAATAATATCAAAACAAAACTACTATAATACGTTTATAACAAGAAACCTTGTTAATTGTAAAATAGTCAATGTGGTATTGATCCTGAGCTACACCTGCTACACACTCTCGTCTCACAACTAATTAATATTATTATCAATATTCTGGTGAGATAAGTATGACAGTTTACACCTGTCGATGACACTTGACAGTAATAAATTGGCGCGCTTATTATCTGAAGTCAGCTGAAGTCAAAGCTGAAGTTATTCAAGTTATAGTTAATGAGTGCTGAACTTTTTGAGGCTGGCTCTCGGCTGACTGGTTAAAGGTTAAATTCTGGCAGAACAACCAGTGTTGCCAAATCCATAGAATACAAAGCAAAGAGTAAAGTACCTAATATAGTATAAAATACAAAGTCAGATCAAAAGCGACGGTTTGACTTTGAAGTGAAGCTAAGGCTAAGATAAAGAAGTTTGAAGCTGTATAACGGCACGCCCATAGATTTAGAATGTAAAAGCGAAATTCTAAGTCTATGGGCACGTCACACAGTCACGGGTTCGATTCCGAATGGAACAAATATTTATAATACCTGTAGATATAGCTGTTCCAGGTCTGGGTATTTTGCACACGTAAATATAGAATAATTCCTTGTATGAGACATAAGTGAGAGAATGAAGAGATTTCAAGAACAGAGGCCTATATAATTATAGATATACAATAGTTTAGTAATAAAATAATAATTAGGTATTTATAGTTTGTCAGTTCAATGTCTTTATGTCATTCATGTAAAATATATTAATATTATAAATGGTTAATACGTGCAAGTACGTGATGAATCTAATTTAAAATATCCGCTGCGGGACGCGATGCTGTTGGTCCCACGCTGTCTTATGGATACCTACGAGACGTTCTGAGTCACAAAGCCTGAAAACCGGTCAACTGGGTGAGATTTATGACCTTCTCCTAGTAATTGGGTGGTGGAAGTGATGAAGATGGGAGTCGATCCGAATAAAATACTGGTATAACTTATTTTCTCATGTTATCCGATGGACCACCTTGAAGATTTTTAGAATCATAATAATCATCCACAGCCCGACTTTGCCCACAGCTGGTCATAGGCCTATCTTTGAAAGTGCCAATTTCTACGCTCCTGCGCCAGTCCATCCATGTTCGAACCCCGATGGCAACAAAATCGCCCGCCCATCTCGCCGCGAGACGACCGACCTTCTTCCAGTCCTTGGCCGCCATTCGGTCATAGCTTTGCTCCATCTGTCATCACCACGCCTCGCCAGGTGTCCTACCCAAATCCACTTGATTTCCATTTTTATTAGAATAGTAGCTACATAATAAAATCTACATGGTCACATAGGTACATTTACCTAATTTAATCGTCGATGTCTAGAAAAGTTAAACGAGTAGGCGAAGGTAATGTTGAGTATTTAAATATAACAGTTTTGAAATAAATAATGTCTCGTGAATTGAGAAGATATTCAGTGTGTAGAACAAGTACTGTAATCGGAAGATATGTCAGTTTTAGAAGACCTAAAGCGGTAATTTTAAAATTGATAAACAAAAGCTATAGTAGTTGTAGACTTTTAGATAGTTTATTCTTATGTTAAGTTTTAGCGGGGGACCTAAGGCTGCCTAAGATCTATAATAAAATAGGAAGAAAAAATTGATGTCTAAAATTTAAAATATGTTTGCCAAAATTGGCTAGGGAAGCTAGAAAAAAGGTATGAAACATAAATCTAACATCTAATTTTATAATATTCTTGTCCGTCTGCTTGTTACCTAATCCCGTGAAAACGGCTGAACTTTCAATGAAACCTTACAGTTGTATAAGTACTTATTAGTCTTACTCAAAAACTAAAGTATTTTCATCTCAATCAATTGAGTACACACTGAAATTCAGCTTGGACCCTCGAAGCAATCTCATAAGCACGTCACGATTTGGATTTTCGAAATAAACTGCAGGTTTAGTTTTACTTTAATAAAACGCCAGAAAACCTATTTCTGTCGCCTTACATAGAAGTCTAGCTTTGAAAGCAAATATATATTATCACGTCAACGCTCATAGGAGCTAAGCTATCCTAAGTTAAATATGTTGCTAAGTTTTATTCTCTTCATATTGATTAAACAATATGACGGAAAATATACCCACCACGACTAAACAGGTCCGAATTTACCAACCCACGTATCGACTAAACCCAAAAAGACGTTTTGATGGTGAGAAAATCCAAAAGATCCTGAAACGCCTGGTGGACGCCGAGCTAGCGGAAATGGAATACAGCGAGAAAGTAGTTCCAGATTTGTGTTTGAGCCTCGCAGAAATATTACGTAACGCCGTGAAAGAAGAAAACTATGACAGGTAAAAGTTTTGTGTAAAACATGACAGGGAACCTTGTCAACTGTCTTTGCCTTTGCACTAAAATGTAGAAGCCCTGCGAATAACGATATCCGTCACTATCAATATACCTACGGTATCCATCGTATAACTACGGTAAAATGTACGCCATACAGTGATCATTATAATGATGTACATTTTGCCGCTCATAGCCGGTGTTTCGGCTTTCTCTTGTTTTTACTGTTACTGCTTTCGAAGAAGATGCTAACCATCAGTGTATACTTACTAATAAATTAACTCTTTACTGTGGGTAAGTTTTTCTGTTTAAATTTTATTCTATTCTTGCATGTTGGGTCCAAACTGCCAGAAGAATGATCGAATAAACATAACGCCATCATGCATGTGTTTCCCGAATGGTTAGGGAAATTACTTATTACAAAAAAACTTTTGCTTTTTTTCATATCATCACGCCTGTACTACACGAAGGGTTACGCAAACGGGGTTATTAGGGGAGAGCCTTTTAACATCTGGGCACAATTCTAAACGACGGGTTGTTACATATCGTTACTCAACCCGGAATCCGAATCCAGGACCTCACCCTCATTAGTCGTGATTACGAACAATAGACTCGATTGTTTTATATTATGATAAAACTATACTTACATGTAGGTATACCCACAAAGCAGACTGCAATTCAAGTTTATGTAATCATTAGACAATAATTGTCTAATGTCATGTCACAGTCCCTATTGGGAAAAAAGAATCTCAGTTAAAAATCTCAAGGAAGTAAATATCAGGTATTTACTTTGTAACGAAAATTTATGGCACTTCTCAGTTTCGGTGGTCTGTGTAATTTCAGGTACAGGATCATTGTCAGCGTGTGCATCGGACAACATCGTCAACAGAGCGTCCACGTTTTTCATACATTTCTTTGGGACCACGAGCGAGATGCCTTCGCTTCATACAATTATGAAAATCCCCATATATTTGCTAATGTCGTTGTTTACGGTGTTTATTTAGACTAAAAATATTCAAATAAATCAAATACATAGGATCACTACTGAAACCAGTGCTTTTAAGTCTCACATAACACAACCCAGCCATATTGCAGCTCCTTATCCGATAGGCTTAGAATTTAGCTTGAACATTCTAAATCTATTCTCTTATTCCACATTACTTATATTTAATTTAATTACAGTTTTATGTGATACGAATGAAACAAAATCAATTATTGTGGCTGCGTCGCGCAATTTTACATGCCCGCTCTGAAGTTAGCGGTTTGACAAATGCATTTTTCAGGGACAAAATGCTAACGCTCACCTAATCTGCTAACTTGAGAGCAGCCAAGTAGGATCGTGCGACTTGTGATTAACGTTTCCTCCTCTGTGGAGAATTTGGGCTGTAAGGAGAGGATCTCGAACAAGGACGTCATGAAATGAAAGACCATAGTAAGCATTTTTACAGATCATACATATTTATTTATTTATTTCATAGTATAGATATCACACTGGCCCGCCCTTATAAAAATAAATGTGTAATACAATAACGACCCAGTCTGCTATGAGTCTGCTGGCGTGACCGCGCGAGTTTCACCTGCCTTCCCCACCGATCCTCAAGTTAATAAATATTGGCATCAATTTCGATACTAACCTACAACAATTTGGACACAATCACAAACGGCGCAGTCACCCCAGCTCTATTACTATTGAATTTCATCAAATATCCTTATAGAAGAAAATTCAGAGATAATTCTAAACCATTATACAGGTCGATATACACAAGATTTAATTAATATAGGTTTACATTACAAAAATTCGCACATATTTGACACACAAAGCGAAGAATATTACTGATAAGAAGACTAAAGTAGCTTTAAGATATTGGTCCGAGACACTGAAGCGAGAAGTATCCGTAACGATACGAAACTAGCACCAAGCCACCGTACGATAATCAAAGCAGCATCGATCCTGTCACTGTGCCACTATGCCACTACCAGATACAAAAGCTACCTACAGACTCGTTCCGATGTTTGCCTACTTCAGTACATCTCCACCTCACAACCTACGGCAGTCGGTACTTCGCACCGGGATACTGGAAGCGTTACTGTCGGTCGGATCACAACACGCGCTCATGTTAATCTATGCTTTTGCAAAAATGTTCAAAAAGGGTAAAAGTTTATAAAAATCGAGTCTGTTAAACATGTTGGTTGTATTGAACACACATTACAGAGCGCGGTGTCACTAGCTTGAGCAGTGCGGTCACGTGAATCTTTTACTCCGGCGGTGCCGGACTACGGTCAGCCTCTGACAGTTACATTTTACATCCGCATGATATGTGTATTACAGGTAAGATATTTAAGTAGTACTGGGTACATATACCTAAAACCATACTGTACATTATATGGCGGTAAATGGTTACTTACAACCTTAGGAAATAAGGAGTAGACAAATACAATATGCTAGTTATATCAAAATGAAATGCAGTGAATATTGGTATCAAAATATTAATCCTAATATACATCGTGTGAATGTGTATGTTCGATTAGATATGTGATAATTGTGTGTAAAGATACATAGAAAGCTTCATTATATGAGATGAGACCATGTTACAATCGTTTATTATTGGAATATAAAAATATTACTTACATCGAAGGTGACATCGATTATGTTGATTTATATGAACTTAGCCACAAAAATATTTCACAATTTCGATTCTATAAGCTCGCCCTATGCAAGGTCCAGGAGTAGTCGACTCGGCCGAGAGTAGAGCCCAGACGACGACGGACGATCGTTCCTATACCACACAATGACTGGTGCGTTAAAATAAACTCAGTGAAATCTCTTAACTAGAAAATAATTTACAAAACGTTTAAGTATAAAAAATATAAAGTAATCGTTTTTTAGCTCAAAGTAATAAAAATAATATATGTCATGTATAGGCAGCATAAAAATACCGCAAAACATCTAGCATACCTACCACAAAATATCACACGTAAGGTTTCTCATTCGATGGTCGCGGACGACGATGACGTCACGTGCGACCCGGCCGGGGGCGGAGCGGTGTGGGTCTCGTGGGCCAAATTTTAAACATTTACTAATAAAATATTAAAGCTTAACATACATAAAGATTAAGCATCTCTGCACCTTAGATATACAATAGCCATTCAAAATAACTGCAGATTAAAATATCTCATCTTAAAAATAAAGTCTTAAACATTAAACTATAATAAAAAAAAGACTGTATGTATCTTCCGAGACGATTCTAACTTAGGCCAAATTATGAAATTAATTTATAAAAGAATAATTGATTAAAACATAATATAAATTCATTGTAGTTTCGCTGTCGCATTTTCAACGATTAATTTCATAATTCTAACAAAACTAGTAAAATGTGATGATAGTCGAATAATTAAAAACTAAAATTAGCGTGCGACATCGTCCGATCGCCTGTTTGAATGATTATAATGATGGAAAACGTTTATAAATAGGACGCGCGATCGAAGGATGTCGGGTAATCAGACTTGTATAGTTGAATAGGTATAATAAAACATGAGGCAACATAACGCAAGCGCGAGGCGCGGCGGAACCTCGGGACAGCTTCAACTCTAAAATAATCAATCGGCGGTGGTTTATCTGATTCAGTCCTCGCGGGAAGTAATTCAGCTAGATTCCTTTTCCTTCTCCTTTGACTCTGAAAGGTGACAAAAGACCACGTTAGTACAGGAGTGGTATAAGTACCACACTTACAGGACTTGGTAACTAGTAAAATTGTATTGTGATATTTCAGTCACAAGACAATGAATGTATGACAATATGAACAGCTTTTCACTCAAATATGCTTTGATAATCCTTAAATATACACATAACACCACAAACCGTGCTTTTTCAAATACTATATAAATATTATAAATAAATAAATTCAACCCATTACTGTCTCACTGCTGGGCAAGGGTCTCTTCTCAGAATGAGAAGTATAAATATTGTATGTAAGAAGTATAATATTGTGTGTGTAAGCATTATATTTTATAAACTAAAAGCTATTCCTCAAATTGAAGCTTAAATTATGTTATAGGTATCTATTTGTTCTATATAATGTAATGGTAAAGAAAATTCAGACCCGATTTTTTATGACCAAGCTGGCTAAACGTATATTTTTAATAAAATATAACAGCCCTTAAACGTGGTATTTTTGAATTGACTTATACGTGCAATTCCTTAGTAAGTTGTTCGTGTATAACCGTGAAATTTGAAAATAGAATATATCTAAAATTGGATGATAAATAATAATTAAATTTTATATTCTTGTAACCCATTGCCCCTGATTTTTTAGACTACTAGTGCCAGAAAAAAAAGTCCTCACTTTTAGCAGTCGCACTTACAACCACTAAAATATCTCATGACGCATTAAACTTTTTCATTATATTTAAGCTGATTTTATTGTACTTGATGGAAATAACACTGCTATTAAATTAATAAAGCCTTTCCCAAGTTGCTGTGCTACTTGTATAAATGTCAATAATTTTAATCGCTACTAAAACTTATATCAACTAATTTTGATTCTTCAGTTTCAATGCATGTTTCTGATGAGTGATCAAAAGTTAACGGCAAGCATAAAGTTTAATAAATACTACTAGCAAGTCTAAAGGCTGTGTAAATACTTAAATATTTATTAAATATCTTAGGGCTCCCCGCAAGAAGCCTGCTTATATGCGTTTAGCCAACAAATGCGTGCGTAGTTAATTAAAAAATAAAAGCCGATATAAAAATAATACTAGGGTGAAACTTCCAACTGCAGACCACAAGATTCCATAGTTTTCTGAGCAAAAATAATATCGGAGTTCCATCAATCAATGTATATTAAATTAATAGTGCGAAAACGTCTAAATTAATTTAAAATTAAATAATCTCAAAAGCCAAAAAGCAAGTTTATGGGTGCATAGACAACAGTTGGTATTTCACCCCGCGAATAGAATAAATATTCGTTACATAATATATTACTCCTTCGCTTATAAATCGTTTATCGAAAACGCCAAAATTCATGAATGTTTTCGGCGTTCGCGATATATGACTTTACAAGCGATTGAAAATGTAGCTTTGTGAAGCGTATACGCGTCTACGCATGCCTGGTCACAATAGATCGAGACTGACCTTCGTCGCTGTTACCGTTAGTGAGCGGTTCTTCACCGTTCTTCTCACCGTTCTTTTCCCCGTTCTTCTCACCGTTCTCAGCAGGTTTCTTTTCCTCCTCCTTGGCGTCCTTGTCCTTCTTCTCCTCGGAGCTCTCTTTGGCTGGTTTCTTCTCCTTGCCGGACTTGCCCTTGGCGGGGGTGGCGGGTTTGGGCTTAGGCTCCAGTGAGGGGTCGAGCACTAGCTTGCCGATGTTTTTGCGGTCGTGCATCTTCTGCATCGCTTCGCCGACCTATAGGTGTTATACGAACGTTGATTTTACAGTGGTTTTGGTGATATTGAAAAATAACAACCTTTAGGCGCAATACAATGTTAGTGCGTACTGTGTATACAAACCTCAGCACGTAACAAGATATGATAGTGTTCAATGTCAAGTGCAACGTAACACATGAGTAGGTAGCAATATCACGTACTGAACTCTACAGATACCGGGCTGGCTCTCTCAACTGTCAGATGACATTAGCTTTTTGTTGGAGGAAGTTTAAATATTTGGACAACATCAGCCAGTCGCAGTTTTAGTCAATCAAGTATATCAGTGTGGAAACAACAAGCAGGTCGATCTTCCTCTCTTTCTCCACACGAACACGTGGAGAAAGATGCTATACTCGTAGTACACAGGACAGTTGTCAGCCTAATCGTATAACTAGTTTATAAATAGGGGTAACATACGTCTTCAAGCGCCCAGGTGGAGTCCACGAGCGGCTTAACCTTGCCCTCGCCCCACAGCGAGAACACGCGCTCCACGGCGCGGCGCACGTAGTCGGCGCGGCCGTGCTGGAACAGCAGGTGCCGCAGGTTCAGACCCGCCAGGCTCTTGTTCTCGTCGAACAGCTTGATCGGAGACACCTTGTCTACTTGCCACCACTGTAACAATCAGATCATCAGTAAACTTGCTACACTAGGAACTAGTAGGGCACCAACCCGACAGAGAATTATTATCATTTTACAGTACATTTTTAAATTTAAAATGAGGCAATTTGGTAGCAGTTACACCACTCACAATAATGGCATGATCTAAGTAATAATTTTTAATCACACGGTCTATAGTATCTTCTTAATCCCGTAATGTTGTCAAAAATGAGATAGTTCCAGTTGCCAGTTCACAGTCGATATGCCACGCATATTCCACACTGCACGACCAGCAATTTCACCCCGTAATACCACGTAGATTGCCGCCCCGCATTGACTGACTCTATGGATTTAGATATAGAAACATTGGACTAACACGCAGTGGAAATTTTTGATGTAATTTTCGTCATCACTGATTCACTGATAATCTAAGGATTAAGCTGAAGTGTACTTTTATCGAGCGCCCACAGATTGCCAATGATGGTATTACTTCCCCGTATAATAGAACCAGGCTATCGTCAGGCATTATTACTGTCGCACTCGATTTTGGTTAAAGTTCGAGAAATACCTATATAATCACATTTTGCTCAAAGTAGAGATCCATCATCGGTCCCAAAACCCCTTTTGATTTGCTTAGTATTTATAAAACAATAATCCGGTTTAAAGCTACTATATAAAAAAATATCACAACCACAAAGCTCTCATTTTACTCATAAACTGTGTCCTTAAGTAGTATTATTTAGTAAGTAGAAGGTAAGCACGCACCTCGCACAATCAGATAATTAAACATTGAATACTCACGGCACGCGCGGCGCTGAAGAAACTCTTCGTCTCGCCGGTCACGATGTTAGATGATCCTGCGATACACACCATTGTTTACTAAACTTATTTAAACACTCCCTATAACATTGTCTACGGAAATTACACTTTAACATGTGACAAAGAAAATAAGGGCCCTGACAAATGAATCAATATTCTCAGTAAGTATATTGTTATTTTTCTAAAAGTATTTGAACTGCTGTACAAAATACAAAACTCAGGTACATACCATATAAGATGTACCGGCCCATCGGTTTCAAGAGCTGGTAGCCACGGTTGCATTCTTCACCGCAGAGGCAGTCCAGTACGATGTCGACACCATCGGGAGACACCCTGAACATCCGATGTATTAGTCAAACGAACTATGTAACGTTACACCACGAACACAATCATTGCTAAAAAAAAGTTCTTTCGTACTCCAATAGACAGTAGCAACGAATGACCTTAAGGTATTAAAGTATCTATTGATTTAATCAACTATTCTCGTACAAAACGTACATGATCAAACGATATTGATGAAATACTTATGTAGGAAACTCACAATCAACATTTTTGAGCATCATTATTGAACTAATGCAATGTTTAGTCTACAACGGTCGTATTTTTTCAAGACGTTGCCCCGCACTACTATTGCTCCTGTATCGTGGGCATAGTTTCTGCAGTGTTTCAACTATTTATTGTGGTTCCTCATTATTTGAAGTCATACTTCTTTACCCAAAGGAAAATCTCTCAGAAATCAAGTAATCATAAACGTCTAAGTAGGTCTAGTACTTTACACTTTAATTCAATATTTCCAACAGCATTAGTACGAGGAGTAGATAACTGGCACTATTTATTTACACTGAACTTGTGTGGCTCGATTGTTTACGCTGTAAAGTGCTCACCAGATATAAAAATATCTTTGTCTATTTACGAGAATTAAATGACGCGCTTGTTACGAAGCAGCTGCCCTAAGGAGCGGGTTATAAAGCGACCAATTAACGTGCTACGCGACCAACTAAGCCAGACCTCAACTTCAGTTATTATGTACCCTCTTATCACCCGTTGATGAAAGCACTAGGGGGGTGGGAGAGGTCCCCTTTAAATGGTAGAGTACATATCACACGAAGAGAACGGGCACTAAAATATGTAACTGTAATAACCGCCAATTAACTAAACATGGGATTGGGAACAATAACGTTTAGTCTGGAACGTCGGGAAGTACATCATTCCAGCTTACATTTTTAAATGATGATCCATATAGTTAAGGCTGTTAGGAATCCGGAAGAGATGAATATATAAAACGGTAATAAAATTAACCGACAAATTATCGTAACTAGCAAGAATTTATACAGACAATAATAGGAACACACGCATAAAAATCCTCGCATACCATACATTTAATGTGTGTAATGTAAACAAAGGTATTATTAGTAAGGAGATGAAGGGCCGCTGAACGGGCAGAATATTTTTAGCCCAGTGATATCACGGTTCCGAATCAGCCCTTCATTTTTAAAATTCTTAAAGATTACAGAGCAAATTAATTTGTTCTTCGTGATTCATTGCGGATTCTTTGTAATCTTTTTATCACAAAAAATGCCGCTTTATTTCGTGAAATAAACATCGTTAAAGATTAATTCAATTATATGTAAAAGTGGCTGGGTTTATGACTTTGGTACAATCGATTGCTTATAATAAATGGGCCGCTATCAATTTGATTTTTTTTTTCTTTGGCACGTGTTCAATGTACAATGAAACTCATTCAAACTATTGATGATCTCACCGGATTCTTGATATAAACTTCAAATTTGATATCTATCATACGCATTAACTGAGTTCGTATTGTGAAATTAGAACGCACTACGTAAGGCAGTTAGACCGATATTATATTGCAGCGTCCAGCCGAAGTTTTGATTTTTATTACAAAAAAAGTGAATCGATTATGTAATTTAAAAAAAAAACTATAAAGTTTGGAACATTGCAGTCACAGTCATAGGCTGTGTACGGAATCCCAAAAGCTTAAAGCTTAGTGCGAAAATACTCGAAGCGGGCAGTCACGAATTTGAAAGAATGGTAGTCTTAAATCATGTTACACTTACTTCCTGACTTCGCTGGTGTAGTCACTGCCACGTTCCAAAAGGTGGTCGATGTTGTTGTTGTTGGCCTTCACCGCCTCGTGCTTGGTCTTAGAGCACACGCCGAACACCGTCACGTTCTCAACTGTCTTCGCCAACTGAGCGACAGCTTGGCCCTACAAATAAATACGAATATAAGTAAATATTTTATAGTCTGACAACCTGGAAAAGGAATGGTTGGACTTAATGTGACTTCTTGAAGTCTTTACGTTAAATGTAGTAGATGGAACGTTCTGCCATCCCTGAATTTTCAAGAAGGAGGCTAATAAAATTCTACATTATCGCTAGCTCGTTGTCAAATGAGATATTATACATTATTTTTATAGGTTGCTTGAAAAAATAACCCGTCATCTATGTAATATAATTATTTTCAGTTACAAGACATCACAATGCCAATAGTTAGCATAGTCGTGTAGATCATTTGCCCCTAAATTGGTTTCCCCTGTTAATTATGTCGGTTAATTGGTCCTGTCACCCCGCCCAAGCTTTGAGTTACCGGTCACTGACACGCAAGGGTAGTCACGTCATAGAAACCAAAATTCCAGAACAAGCATGGTTATATTTACAAAGTATTTAGAGCAACAATTAGACATCTCATTAGGCTGTTTGCACACTAATTATGGAGCACACAAAAATGTGTGAAGCGTGTGCTGTGTGCTGAGTCGGCGAGGGTCAATGCTACTGCGAGTATTTTCAATTTCATTTGAGATTTGTCAGCTTCCAAAAACCAACGTAATATTTGTGCTTTTGAGTACGAATGTTGGTATGGTTTCAACTCTCGATGTTAAATTGTTTTCCAACTTTCTTAAATTTTGTTGGCTTTATTATGAAGGTGGGCAAAACTTTGTCTTCCTCCTCTGAATAATTACTTTGTGAGTTTCAAGAAAATAAATCAGTTTGAGATATGACGACCGCCATTTCGTTTTTCATTGATTAACTAACAGTGGTAAACTAAAACACAGACCTATTCATCAGTCATTCCCACTACTATTGTTAGACTTCTCCTGCCCAGTATTGCTATTGAGTATCTTATCTTAGGTGTCACGTTTCCTTGAAACTAAATAAATTTGTATGTACAATATATGTTTTTGCCTAGAAATTGTTTAATAAACAATATGTGGGCGAGCGAGCTCAGGACAAAATGTTTTTTTATTTTTACTGATAACGAATTTTTCCAGAGATGAGAACTAGCTAGATCGATTTTTCGCCCCCGTAAACATCTATGTTGAAAATTTCATTGAAATGGTTAGACCCGTTTTTGAGAACGCAATTACAAACAAAGATATATACATATTGCTCGTACAGGATATAAAATAACTAGCAGTCACTTACGACGCCGCCTCCCGCGGAGTGAACCAGCAGGCTCTTGCCGGGTGTCAGATTGGCCATCTCGAACAAAAGCAAGTACGCAACAACATAGTTGGTGGTGACGGCAACGGCATCGAGAGCTGTCATGCCTTCGGGCAGCACGTACACGTACTGAGCAGGCACGGACACCAGCTCAGCCCAGGCCCTGTACTCCGGAAGTGCCACAACTTGGTCGCCAACCTGGTCACGAATAGAATAATGTGTAGTTAAGAAAATATATTATATGGTCTAGTTTAAATAATCTTTCCTTGGTATCCTCAACAGAAGCTGTTCATGCGGAAATTGTAACGGAATGACTATTACAGGAAAATACATTTTGACGCTTGTGGGAAGTTAGCTCCCAAGAACAGATCGTTATGGAATGTTTCATAGATTTTACAAAATACAGGGTTAGAAAAAAAAAATAATAATAATATTAAGTTTATGGATAAAATAATAGGGAAACAGGACAAAGTACTATTAAATTAAAGAAACAACCGCGACATTTACCATAACAGTGTACGTTTTAAAGGACAAGGTGTTTCAATGATCAAGTAATAAATATTTGTGTTTCAATCCAAATATATTAAACCACTAAATTGTATAAAAAATGTGTATGTAGTTTGGGAACAAAGAGAAGTGTTTATAGTCTCATACATTATGAAACCCGTTGATGTAGTATTCACGTCACTTAAGAAGATTTATTGAAGCGGTTTTACGGTATTCGATTTGTAAAACTATAAATAAGCCGCCATGATATACAGCTGAAGCCGAAAAAGGCATCTGGTATAGAGTTGACGCAGAAGGCGTAGGCCACGCTGTGGTGGAGAAGGCTTATGTCCAGCAGTGGACTGTGATAAAGCCAGGTGATTGATGGTGAAGAAGTAAGAAGTAAATGTGTAATTGGAGGATCCGCAAAAGAACTGACAGATAAAACAATATTTTTGCAACCTAAGAAACCAAATAAATTATAACTGCACTCATTTCAAACATAATTAAATAAATTAAAGTAAATGTAAAATTTAAAGGCATTTGCGATCCGCTTCGAAAAATACCGCCCAGTGACCGTATTACTTATTATAGTATTATAATAGTTTTCTGAAGATAAATATGTTCAGAAAATAGAAATAAGTAATAACAAAGTGTAATTAAACAAACAACATTAAAACGGAAAGGAAGAAATTTAATTAAAATAATTTCTCATCCAGTGGGGACTCTGCTAACCGCACATTAATTGTATTATTCATTAACCAATTAATATTCTCAAAGCATGTGAAATTTCACATAGTGATGTTGAGGAATTGCACGATGAGACATATCGGAGAAACTAATTAGGAATCGGGTTACCTAACCCCGGTCATGTTCTGAAATCCGCGCGACGTCTGGAATGCGGAATTGCAAGAGTTCCGATTTGTAACGAAGGGATAAATAACACAACATTTCACCATCTGGTGCCTTTTTCAAAGTGATTGTGATTTTCATTATTATATTGAAACTACGAGGGTAGTCCATGTTCAGCTGTAGGCAATTAAACACGTTGTACTAGTTAATAAATGGTTTATAGGCTATTGGAATATCCAGAAGGTTGATTACAGCGTTACGGCAGACAGATGAGTGGATCTGTTTAAAATCCTATTCCGTTGAGAGAAGAGTGCTGAAAAACGCCTTGTGTTATGTTAGTTTTGACATGGTTACCTTGAAGTTGGTTACGCCCTCGCCGACCTGCTCGATCTCTCCGGCGCATTCGAAGCCGAGGATGAACGGTGTCTTGGGGGGCGAGTCGATGGCACCCTGTCGCACGATCAGGTCTTGGAAGTTGAGGCCACTATAACAAATACAAATAACGATTTTAGGATATCTATAAAGAAAACACCGAATATTCCTCACTTAACTCAGTAAAGAGAGAGAGAGAGAGAGCGAGAGAGAGAGAGAGAGAGAGAGAGAGAGAGAGAAAGAAAAGAAGCTTTAAAGTTTAGCTTAAGGTTGTTGATATTATTTCCGTCAGAAATAGTTGTACCTAATAGCACCTTAAATTTAAACAGTTTTCGACGTGTTATCTTTCTTCATTCTATTACAAACTTAAGAACCTCATAATCCTGTTGAAACATGAAGCGGAGCGATGAACTGAATCGACACAATTTCAAATTTATTAATCTCAAGTAATCATTCAAGTTTATCGTGTTGAACGATATCATTAAACAAGTGCGTAGTTAGGTAGTTACTTAATGCTGTCTTAAATGAGTGAGGCCAGGAATGCGGCAGCCATTTGTTATTATGTTCTAGAAGGCGCGCACAGAATAAAGAAGCCCGCATTTAAATTTTTAAACGTATTGCCGTATCAATCAATATGAATATGGCAGGACATGGCGAGGTTGTATCACTATTGTTACTACATAAAGGAGTTGATCATGTTGGTTAATTTAAGTCACTCCACGTCAATTTCGGTGGCATTGGCACACTGGGTCGAAAAGTTTCGCTTTTATTATTAAAAGCTCGATTTTATGAGGTCGTACATCTGGATGTAAGATAACTGTTCAATGGAATGAGCTATAAAGATAGTCGAGGATCACAGAAACAGATATCGTACGTCACTAAACAGAGTTCCCTACCCACGAAAGGCTTCCAAAGATCTACGCCAAATATTACACACGCTAACAACATAATATTATTTTTCTTTTGTAATAAGTACGTTTAAGTTTAGGTTCAAGAAAGAAAACATTAACACGTGATTACTCATGATGAAGCATTACAACAATAATAAAGAAACGAAAATACAAGTAGCAGTCTAGATCGCTTTATAAAATGGCAGCTAGCTCACTTGTAATGACTGGAAATTATTAACTCCCCCTGTTCATACATCGACGCCAGACGCCGATTTCCAATGAACCATTTAGTGACTCACGTCTATTTTGACATACATTGAATAAATAACAGCCCCTTATTTACTAGATAAGAAAATAATAGCTATGTAATGATTTAACAGACCACGTGTTACAAAATTGCAAGCCGCCATAGTGGAAGCCGTCACCCTGCGGGCGTTCTACCTACTGTGTACCTGATCGATACTGTGCGATAGTCTACTCAAAGCGTACTGCGTACACTACATAATTTACTTGTACATAGGGTTGGATATTATTGAATTTAATCTGCTAATGTATTTAAAATCGAGGCCTTATTTTCTAGTTCTATTACGGTTTCAAATAATTCTAACAATATAAATATGATCTGATGCTGAATCTACAATATAAATATGTTTTATTGCACTTATTAACATTTCTGTGGTACCATTTCCTATAAAACACTTTCATAAACATTGTTTACGTTAAATATCGGTTTACAGTCGAAAGTAATAAACGTCTGCCGCGGTAAAACAACCAAATGGTTAATGTTCCAAAAGCCTATTGTACCTACGCCTAAACAAGGAAATACCATTGGTCGGCTAATAGAATGCCAAAAATATCCGTAGTGTACCCAGCACAACAAACAATGAATGCTGGAAAACTCCGAACTCGCAATACGAAACGAACCGCGTTAACCTAGCAACACCCATGTTGTGGATTCTAGAGGTTTAATATTTTACCTACATGTTAAACGATCGCTCTAAACATTCTTAAATTAACTTATTGTTTGGAATCTATTACGTTTATAACATCGTGCCAGCATATCGACCGATGTTTTAGGTACGTGCTTAGGTATAGGGCTTGCAAACCTCCCCTCAGTGTTTTCATGACTCATCGTCTACCCTATTCCCAGTATCGATATACTGTGTTGGAAACGGAAATTCAATATCATTTGTCATCGGCGCCGGGGGCCCTAACTACCCGCAAATCGTAAATTCTTCGTATTTGTGTAGAAGGCCTTAGGTAAGGTAGGTACTTGTTCTCTCCTCGCTTTTCCTAACTATTTTCCGGTCGCATGTTTACAACTAAATCACAATTCAATGACTTGTCGGAAATTATAAGGTAGGTAACTACATTTTATGTTAATGTATGTAGTAGGACTAAAGTTGCTATTGTCAAGGGAGTAGGCGGTGAATATTGTAACCACCGCCTACGAACATTTCTACATTTAGTTAATGTTACCTACATTAGCTAAACTATCTACGTCTATTACTAACGATTCCGACAGCGTCTTATGAAGAAGAACGTCATTTTTTGTAGCTTTACAATTCAATACGAGAGGCACAAACGACATTATGCTTGCTCAAAAACGGTGTTTATGTGTTACCCTTTGCACACAAAAAAGATTAACAAACTTCAGTCCCGCCTAGTATGCAGGGTTATTCGATATGCACCATCATACTTGAATTTAGTCATATCAAGAGGAATATTAAACCGCCCAGACGCTGCTGCGGATGTTGCCATCGAATCGAAAAACACCGTATTTTTTTTAATAGGATTAGGCTAATTTAGGCAACTGAAATTTGATATTATATAATCTTTTCAAGTGCGGTGCGGGTACAACTAAACTTCACGAACTGTGAGGAAGGTCTTATTCAGGAGCTACGAATGCCCTGGATAAATATTGTGCTCGGGACGATATTTAATTGTCAAAACTTGTTTGATTAATTATGGTGATGAATGTTGTGCTTCCATCGAAAGAATAAAAAGGAGGGCCATGGAATGAGTGATCCTGAACGGCCAGTGTGAACATGCAGATGTTTGATAATAATTTATTCTTGAACTTTCATAAATTAATAAAACCGTCATAAACAAACAAGTAAATTAATCATGTCGATGAATAATTTCTCTATAAATATTCCGCCTTTGTTAACACAATCAACAGATGATTCATTTGCATCTTTGCAAGTATGTAAGTGTGTAATATTACTTTGTTTCACGCATGGATAGGGCGAGAAAATTGATGTGCCCCCTACCATACATATGTCGTATGATATTAATGCACTTAAGTAAGCCTTTAATTCGGAATAATTACTGCGACATGGGAGACGAATTAGTCGATAGTCGCCACGGTGTCGCCTATCGCACGTCTGTCGCCCGCATACATTTTATTGGATAAATTGGGCGCGGGCACTGTGGTCTTATTATCAAAAAAGCTTTGTCCTACATAGGCGACGATCCTGGGACCCAACTTACCAAGGGTCGGAATGTTAATCCGAGATAATCTCTTGCGAGTCTCGTATCGAATTTTACGCACGCTACCTGACCGTTTATTCAACACTTATTGAATGGCTTCCATCCACAACAATAGTTCGTAACGAGCACGTCATATACAGGTAGGAGACTAGTTTTTATTGTTGCTTGCAAAACTTGATAATAATAGATAATATCTCAAATTAAATATATTTTGATCGAAAGAAGAAAAAAGAAAGCGTTAAATGTTAGCGCAGGTTTTATTGCTTGTCTCAACTTTGATATGTAGAAACTAAACTGAATAAATTATAATGAATGTTGGGACATTGTTTTCAAGTGTAGTTACCAGTTGCGTGTTTTAGGCTACTTATGTCAAGGCCCTGAGATCGATAAAACCTACGTTGTTTAGTCAAAAGGCTAAACTGTGAGTCGTCTACCCTGCCCTCCTTCGATTATCTTAATTACCGAGTCATTTCCACAAATTTAAAGATAATCGAGTTAAAAGGCATTATCACAAAGTTAACACTCATATTAGCATGACTCACATTAGTAATACCAATAATGAATGACGAATTCTTTCGTAAAATCTAGATATTAATAAGTGTTAAAATATTGACATGTCCAATATTATGGGGCTGGCACCGCGGTAATTCCTGCGACAATTAATTGGATCACACGTACAAGTCCAGGATAACTCAAAGGGTCTTCAGTAATCGCACGTACACAACCCCGGCAAAGTGCTAATGCGATTAATGCGTTGTGTTGCATACAATTTCTATGCACGCAATTCAAATAACTTCACGGTTTATTGAACACCAGTAGAATGATATGTCGAGAATAATTTTGAATATGTTATTATTTGCGTTCGCCCCATCACGTGTCCATGATCACTTAGAATGGAATGAACGAATGAACACCCTCAGTGCGGGCTAATTTAAAAATTGGATCGGGGTTGCTACGACGCGTCCGGCAGGCGAGCGTCGTCGGGCGTCGGGTGTCGCGTCGCCACCGGCGGCGTCGCGTCGATTCGACGCGCCTCTGTACATAGTATTCTAGGTAGTTTGGCAATGCCTACGTGGGGAGGTAATACAAACGGCTTACTCTCAAGGGAAAGTTTAAACATAAGAAATTCATGTTCTTTAACATTAGTGCACGCCAGAAACCGTTTGGATGTCTAGACTTTTTATGACTTTGAAGAAAACATTCGCCGATTACATCTAGAGTTCAATAAATTCCGATTTCTGCAATTTTTGAGAATGTACGTAACACGGTGATCGTTTAAATCTAGACGGTAATATTGTGGCGTGTTCACTTCAGCGAAGGATCTTGCTCAACTCGGATGTTAGCGTCACGTTCCAGTGCACTTCGGCGAAATCCTCGCCGCGCGCACTTAACTTACACGAAGCAAAATTGCTTTTCTGAACTTTACACTTTCCTTTTCATCGCGCGACAGTGAAAACTACAGAACAAAACCAGTCACTTGCACTGACCTTCAATTTTAAAGATTCTCGTCATGCTATTTGCATGTGACTCATCGCACTATTTAATAAGATGCAGATTAAATGTAAGTAGGTACTTAGATAATAAAATTCGCGGCATCCCACCAGATGATAGTGAGACGATCTGGAAAAATCCAATAAATAATGGTCGACATTGGCTTCTGGAGATCGTAAGGACTCGTAAAGACATCAAGGGAATAGACCATTGCCCAGCAGCGCATGGCGTGAAACGGGCTGTCAATAGTCAATAATTCGGGATAGGTCAATGAGAGACCAATTAATCGTATAATATATAAAAACCAGTGTGATTTTTGTATGTAACGACACTATACATATATAGCCTAGCCCAAGCAAGATAGGGCGAATCCTAGTGCAATTCTAAATATGTTATTATTAATAATTGTACTTAGTTAGATATTGACTAACGAAATACATAAATTGATTTCCTTATTTGTTAAAACTATTATTGTACTATTCATATGGATAATATTGGATAATTCGTGGGACATACCTTATTCATGACTAAAAACTTCCTTCCGTTTATATTCCATTTATATGAGAAACCCGACCGTTTCGGAAGAGACAGAGCAATATAAAATTGTTCCAACTGCAACTATAGTGTCTTGTACGAAAGAACATAAAGTTACTTATAACATGCCTAGAGGATTATCAAGACATCAAAGCACATAAAACCATGTACAGTCGATTCGTCAGCGTCTAGCGCAGTTTCCTACGAAAAGTTAAGAGCGCACAAACTTCATTGTAATTCAGCGTATGTGCCACTACCATCGTATGAGTTAGAACTCTCCTTCCGTTCGCGCTCATGTTTCATGTTCGGAACGTGTTCACGATAGTGGAAGTGACTGTTATCGCACCGCAACTTCTTCGTAAAACTTAGCGGTCTTTTGCGAAGGTGTTCATTATAACTTGTAACATAAATACGTCATGACTTCATGGGCATTAGTGTACAAATTGGTTTCATTTGTTTTGTAAGTAACGAAGGTCCGGGCACGAATTATGTATCAAGTTAAACTTGACGTAGAGAAAGAAACTTGGAATTGATTGATTGCAATAAAATTGCCTCAACCATAGACTTAGAATTTCGATCTATGGCCTCAACCATAGACTTGGAATTTCGCTTACGGTAGCCTCAACACTCTAAAAGAAAATTAAATAAAAAAAGCGGAAAAGTATATTATCTCTACTTCAAGTTGACAGTCCACTATAGAAACGTAATTAAGTAATATAATATTTTGAAATTGGAGATGATAGACGATTATTATTATTATTATAATTAGGTATTAATTTAATGCAATCATTTAAGAATAAATTTTAAACTGACAAAAACAAATAAGTAAATAATCTATATATATCTAATAATCCGGATTTAAATTTCCGGAATAACAGCTATACTTAATTATTTTTGAAGAATTCTCATCGAATGCGACGGCACAAACAATAAAATCCCTCAGCTTGGGAGCGTGACTGTTGCCATAGGCTCCTTTTTCAATAACTTGCAGCGGAGCAAAAAAAAACAATAACAAAAAGACCTACAACTTTCTTAAAAACATCTATTGATCAAAACTCTTCATAGTCTCCCATTACAAATAAATCAACTCGTTCTTTATTTTACTAAAAACGTGTTAATTAGGGTTTTATATTGTATAGATATTCGACCGGCACCGAACGGTGACTCACACAACCTCCCAGTTCGTACAAAGAGTACGACTCGTGAATAGGAATAGCTCATAGTATTCGTTTATCATACATGTGCCTCCAGTACGAATGCACCGAATGGAATTTCCTTATTCGCGTACTTTCTGATTCATTTGTATTCCACACTGACATGAATCGACGTCGAGTTGCCGAGTTAATACACAATAAGTATTATGTTATGAGCTTATAAAATAGACACCGGAAGTTGAGCTAGCTGGAGCCATCGTTGTACGCGTGAACCTAAGTTCTGACGCACTCTTTGTGGACTCATTACATGATAATTAAAACTATTGTAGTTATTTATTATGTACGTACTAAGTAACTACATTGTTTATTCAGTAAGTCGTTTATGGCGTTCATTATGCGGTCTTATTAATATGAACGCGCAAATGGGATGTTCGGTCTGATGTTATTAAAACTAACGATCCGACCCAGTATCTGCTTTGCCTTAAGAATTTTCCATGACAATATCTCAAGATCACAATATCTTTCTACATACGTCATGCCAGCTTCTCTTCCAAGCCCATTATTATGCAAGTTTTCAACGATTCCAAAATGGAGGTTTACTCTGGACGCGGGTTCAGCAGTATTTATAAATTCCTATCTTGGTGAGATGAAGACTCCTACTTTTTGGAATCAATAAATTAGGTAGATACATTAATATCGTGTAAATAAATAGTTTAAATAGAACCTGATAATTGAATAGGGTCACCTAAAGAAAGGAATTTGTGCTAGAATGCTACATGGTTAGCGTGACACATAGATGACCTTATTTTATTTTTTGCCCAGCTTTATTGCTTGTTTTATTTTGATAAAATCTTAATGATAATTAACAACATGAAGTCGGACGAATGAAAAATAATTATAATAGCTACAAAATGTTGATTTGCAACTATTATAATTATCGTCGTGAACATGTTTCAAAAACGTTATACATTAGAATATTATTGAGTTAATTTCAAAAAGTAAAATACGACCGCATAACTGCGAATGACTTTGGATGGGGTGCTGGTGTTTCAAAGGCTTGGGAGGAATAATTGAGGTGGTTTAAAAAAGCATTAATATCCGGCTAGCGGGCCATGACGCTGACCAGAATGAATACACCATGACACGCGTGACGAAGCTATCGACTTCCGATCAGTGGCTATGACGAGAATGCCAGCCAGCCGTGTGTGACACCCGCTTTACTATTACGGGTGTAATTAACTGATGGTGATAATACACTGATAGATGCACCCCAAATTCAGTTTCAATGACATTTATAATTAATGTTTACTTTTTCTCTTGAACCAGCTAGATACTGTTCTCGTACATTAATGAGCGAAAGTTAATTTTGTGGTAGGTAACCGCAGGAGTTACTGAACCGTATTTAATAAAACGTATATTTTAAGTCTTAGATTTTGAGTATGGAACGCTTTCTTTTATAGCACATTTGCAGTTTTTACCAGAAATTATTCTTAAGGGAAATCGAAATAACCGCAACATGTTGCGAATGGACTCAATTTACTTATGCTAAGTTAACTTACAAACTATAAATACGAGTTTCTAGTTAGAAAATAGTTTAAATAACTATTTTCTAACTAGAAACTCGTATTTACGTATATTTACATAGAATTTTCAATGTAAATATACTTAAGCTTATTCTGATTATTTAGGTAAACAAATTTACTATCAGCAAATAAAGCTATGAATACGTTACTCAGTTTAGTACATATTTTAACCTATACTGAAAATCTTTCTTGCATAAAATGACATGATGTTATGGTAGACGAACCTAATTGTTATGTGTTAGTAGTTGCAACCTCATTAGTCACCGTGAATGCTAATGTTACCATGTCAGTTGTTTCGTTGTTTCGGACCGCACGTCAGTCATCCGCTTTAATTGTCGACTCAGGAAGTGAACTTGCATTCCGCAGATGGCTGAACGTTTAACTTTGGGGTGACTAAATAATTTCAATTGAGTCTTCATTAAGCCGGTCTCCACGCAGCTACGGTCTCATCGCATCCATTTCATAAATTGTTGCGTACATAAAGTGCACGCATTATATGTACTACGTGCTCTATAAAACAGACAAGAATTCGATTCAGAAACAAGTAATTATCGCCTACAAAATGTGTTTCACAATTACTGATAATAGCTCTCAATTTTATACTTCTACGTACCTTCGCACCTACAGTTCATAAACCTGTAGATAGGTACTTTTCATTGGGGCTACAGAAAAGCTTTATAACAGAGCGAAAGTAGGCTTTCACTCTATTTGTTTGTAATTTTCTATGAGAGAACATTGTCGATGTTTCGTATCAGACGGCAAAAAACTTCACAATACCAGTCCAAAAGTAGTGTCTATAATAATCTGTATGTACTTCGGCATTATTTGCTATAAGTAAACTTATTTGTTAATATAATACCTTTCCTTTGAGCTTTTATTGTTTAAAAAGCAATTTTCTTTTTCGATATCTTTGTGGTAACAATAAAGAAAATCAACATCTATAAATAACAGATATTTTTCGGATGTGACTAATAAAACTTGTACCTTTATGATAACCCCCAATCATAATATATATTGATGATAGATGATAATAATTATATATTGATATGCGAACTGGTCTTCAATCAACAATCCCTTTTAATAGAAAATAAGCCCGCATACAAAAAGTAATCAAAATTCAAAACACCAAAACATACACCGAAACTCCCAGCGCATTACTGTAACCGTAAAACTTTTAACAAAGCTATAATATCCGAAATCAATGTAGACCCTCATATTGAACATATGCGGGTCGGCAAAAAGTCATCTACACAGCGTGACGCGTCGGTCGTAGGGTAATAAACGGAATATCATATAGTGGCCGACCCGAAAGTCGGCAAGCAAAAAAAGGTGTCGGTACGAAGCATATTAAGGGCGTGTGTCTCTGTACGAGAGGGTGCCCTTACTTCTACCTAACTAAATATAGATCCGCAACGACTCCCGTACAGGAATTTGTACTCTAAACACGTCTGCGATGTACCCACGGCCCACTGGCTTTGAGCAGATTACTGTGGAGCTATACCTATACTAACTCATATACGAACTTAACCTCCTCTATCTCCAGTATAAACGACAGCAAGTAAAACAATAAACATAAATTTCTTAAAATCTCACTTGATAGGTTCCTATTAGATAAGCAAAAAAATATTAGGGTAACCATACGGTAATTGAAGCCATAAGGACATTTTGCAATACAAAGGAATTTTAATTTACAATTACTTCTTTAAGTTTAATCTATAATCTATGTATTTTTAATGTGCATACACAAAGATAAAAGTGATTTCTTTTGCAAATAATTTCATTTATTTTACGATTTATGTTTTATTTTTGC
This sequence comes from Shargacucullia verbasci, assembly GCA_947562105.1. Lineage (NCBI taxonomy): Eukaryota > Metazoa > Arthropoda > Insecta > Lepidoptera > Noctuidae > Shargacucullia > Shargacucullia verbasci. The sequence goes on along the minus strand of OX387297.1, from coordinate 4,639,618 downwards.
TGACTTGAAAGTTTATGATCCACGTGATACCAAAACATGCCACCTAATTGAGGTAAAGTTGTCTGAGATAACCGTACAGCGTAATCCACAAATAAGTCTAAATAAAAACACTAGTACCGCTAGTCGCAACTCGCAGTTAGAAAAAATACCAACACATGCTTTTATTCATTTATCGAAGAGCATGGTTAATGGGAGCTATAAAAAAACAAGCATTGGCGTCGAAAGACGTAGGGCCTGCGGAGATTGGTCGGGCGGCATGGCGCGGGTAGGGGACGCGCCGTATTGATCCGGCGCGCGCCCCGTGCCCCCTGCCCCTGCCCCTGGCCTCGCCAGACATTACAGAAGCACTCGCAACCCTCACTCCGCACCCTCCGCCGACCACCCCCGAGCCCGACGCACACCACCTAGCCGACACCCGGGTATAACGCAACCACACCCCTTTTTCATGCAAGGATCGAGTCACGGGATTTTCCAATTCAATTTGCTAAGCAATCGAGGACATAAACAGCGGGTGTCGAGATCATTATGGGTAGAAAATATGATAAATAACGAGAATAATATGTATAATCACTTAAGCTTCATTCGACAGCAAAATTACGGACAAAATGTGTAATATATATTTATAGATGAAACTTTCTCGCAAGATTGATTGCAGATTGAGATTCAAGAAAGATTCATGTAGATCGTTGCTTCCAGAAATGCATGCCGAATGTTCTGGAGTTTTATATCTTGTCATGAGTGTTTTATTTGTCAAAAAGGATGAAAGTATGCACGTGTTTACTGCCATATACAGTAGCGACTTGATTCGATTATGGGCACAATAAGCGAAGGAGCATTTTCGTAAGTTCGTTGACTCCGCGAACAATGTAGCCGCAGGCGGCGGCGGTTGGACCATCGCGACCCCGCCTGCCACATCTGCTATCCGACGAAGGATTTTATAGAGACAGCGTATGTTACAGCTTCCGACAACTACAAAATTTAAAGCAATATAATGACCACACATACTCACGCAACAACTACCCTCCACTGCTTCCTCATTTTCAACTTCTAAGGTTATAAAACAGGAATTGTCTAACAGCACAACTACATTATATACGTATTTAAATCTGTTTACTTTATTATATTATTCTGATTTATCGCTTTTCCTCTACGCATACCCAAATACCACATATTACGTTAGATAAAAATAATGAATCCTACTTCATTAAAGCGACTAATTGTGCTTTTTTTAAAAAATTGATTTACACAAGTTATCGGAAATTTATTCAGTTCCCACGTAATAAAAATTCAACGAGGAGAGTACGTAGGCACACGAGAATCTGGTAAAGGTCAAAATTATTTACTGAATTAAGTACCCTAATTGAAGGGATCACCCGACAAATCGCACGGATATCGTTGTTGACTTCGTATTTATGTAGTTAGGTGAGTCAGTCCTAATAGCCTAACTTGAACTGACTCATCTGTATAAAGTTGCTTGCAAGTAATACGGGAATAAGGTCGTGACGCATCGCCAGTACTCAAACACACTAATTATTCTGCAAAATGAAATAATATTAAATCAACAGTCTATTGAAGAATTAGTTCCATGTGAAATTGTATGGGTACGTGTGGAGACGCTGTCTTTCATGTTTGATTGATGGATGAACCACATCCCATAGGTCATGCTAACGATAACATGTTATTATAAAAATACGAATATAATAATAGGCCTTATTGTTATTTTTACAACACGAATAATTATTTGTTGAAAAATGCTTTGTTTTATAGTATCTAGACTGTTTAAACAGTAAAGAGTTTGCCAGTTTATATAATTAAGTATGTTATAATAGTGAGAATTAAGAAATGATGAGGGGGTATTGAAAATATTAAATTGAAAAAATGCTACCAATCATGATGAAAAATAACTTAATAAAAGTTAAACACAATATACCCCCAGTATCAAATTGACTTCAATGGACGCCTAATAACAATAAATATAACTTTTCCAATTTATTTATACAAAAGAGTAGTTAAACCAGAAGGTAGGTAGACGTCTGGAGGTAGGGGTATGAAATAATAAACGCTAGCCATGGTGTGTCCAGTACGGTACTGAATCGCAAGCGAATCCACCCACTCGGTCTCGCACTCAGGTACCACAGCAAGTTATTTGAATCGAGTTAGCTCAAGAACATAACTTTCTAGTGACTCATAGGAAGAGAGCTATCTCGCGCAGACGCTCTCAATAAGGAAGAGGGTAATAAACAAATTCATCTCTCCCATCTTATGTGGCTTCGGAGCCCATTAAAATGCACAATACTGCACTTTATACCATAGAGCCCGGCCCCCAGTACTCGAGGGGCAGATGTTATTTTTAGGCTTTAAATTGATACGCCAACAAAGGAAAGGATGTGAGCAATTAACACTGCACTTTCGATACAAAAAGTACCACAATCTTGTAGTGATAAGTACACAGTGGAATCGTTGATATTTACGATAACCATGACCCCAAAATAAACTCGTGTTCCAAATGATGTAGGCCAGACACCCAGAACACATATGGACGAAACAAAAAATAAAAGTCCAGCCATCACATATCCCATCATCTCCACATACAATTAAGCACTCTCCGTATAAAAAAGAAAGCCACTTATACGAGGCGTGAGTACCACCATTGTTCTTGGAAAACATCTCTTACTGACACTGACTTGACCTAATTGAAAATAATGACGCGTTATTCATTGGTCTGATCCCTCAGTGAAGTCTTACAAAACATATTAGCCGAAACGCTGGCTGCACGAAAGCGATCCCAATGAGGTATGCACCGCCAACGTACTCTTACAACTACGACGTACGACGTAATAAGATAGATTTCATTATAACGCATCATTTATTTATTGCCGTTGTTGAACAAATTATTTCGTATATGATGTAAAAAAACATGTAAGTTAAATTCAAGATTAGAGTTAAAAAAAATATTAATTCTATATAAGTATATTAAACCTTGATAGCAAATATATCCAAAAAAACTGCGTCATAATTAAACCACGTGTTAGGATTTAAAACGAATTAGTCAATATTTATCATCACTTAACCGTATTTATATATTTTAAAGTCATGTCTCTGCTAACCTTGATTTATGGTGACCCTAGCGTCGACTGCGTGACTTTAATACAGGTGTAGTTTAAAACTACTTATGTAATATAATATAACGACTACTTAATTGTGGTTCAACACACTCCATGGTGCCTCATAATGGTACAACGTTTTTAACTTCGGCTCAAAAATATCAATAGATACCCAAATAAAATTGATGTATCGTTATTCGTATGAGTATCAGAACTAAATTTTCCGTTTGTGTTCGATAGGTTTTAACTCCAGAAGCTACAAAAAAATATTTTAAACATATCCATATAGATTATAAGTCCAATTCATTTCGTTGTAACAAACTCAAACGGTTTCGAAGATATGACGATAACGAGGAATGTAGAAATTAGACCTCCGTGAAACGAGTTTGGTATGAAGTGCAGTGGAAATGGACTCGAGATATAACGTATTTTGATGGGGATTTCGCTGTTGGAAAGCTTAAGAGTTTATCCATCATGCTGTCACACAGGGAAATAAAAGCTAATCGTGCATCATGTCACGAACAGTTTGGTGTGGCTAGGTCCTACCAACATAAAACGTTGATTTTGATGCCTTTTCAAAGTATAAGTGCCGCATACTTTATGTACAGAGAACTTAAAAACTTTTGGCAAAATCAAGATGAAGGTCTACCCTATTCCGGAAATCGTTACGATAATGAGCATTCTTATGATAATCAGTTTCATAACGACGGCAGATTATTGACAGCGGAGTGATCGACAGTATTCGTAAAGACATACTGCAGGCCACTAAACTTGGAACGTTCGTTCGGCCATGTAGGCGGAACTCACACGTTTTTGCGACTCGAAACTAGAGAGCAAACTTGTACTAGTACCGGTCCGGGACTCAACCAGTCAGTTAATATTTTTGCGGCAGATGGCGTCGGCTATGTCGCGGTCATTTACATAGTAAGTCGACGATAAGCGCGCTATATTTAGCACGCGCGGGGATGCGCCCTGTGCAGGCCCTGCCTCGCACCTCGCGCTGCACCTACACGCCTCGCCTCCATTCCTCCCTAGCATCTCTCTATATGCTTCCATACCATCTTTAGGCTACTGCCAATTAATGCCTCCTAGAAACATTGGTTTTACTTTTAACGCCGAAATTGAGGTTTACTATTTATATGGAATGCAACGAATGCGAATACAAGCTAAGACAATAAAGTAATATAATCTGAATAGGCAAAAGGGATGAAAACTTGTTAAAGCTCATTATAAAGTAAGAACAGTCCGAATTCCACACGAAGTCCTTCCTGGAACTCAAGAATAAGTTTTATCAGCAGTTGATAAAATTCCTGATAACATTCAGCCTAAGCAAAAAAAGAAGAAACTTCGAAGCTTATCAAACTGCCCAAACCGTTTAACGTCTGACTTTATCCTAAAGTAGCCTGTCATACATATATAAACGTTTGTAGTAGTGTAACGAAACAAATACTTCACAGTTAAGTGAGTGTTTTGTTAAGCCTCTAACGAAGCAGTTAACGTTAACGAGAAAAGTGGCAGATAACTCATGTGTCGCGGTTGCAAGTAGCATGTTGACGCGACTCGTCCGTTGCATTATCTGAAGCACTGGAGCGATAAAAACGAACAAAGAACAATGTCAGTAGGCGCTCAACTCCCTTTCGCACGAACTCGGCTCGCTCGGGCTTCGTATGACAAAATAACATTAATTTGTTACAACCGTCGGCGACGCAGCGTCCACGCAGCGACGCGCTCCAGTGCGCACATGCATGCAGTTATTCCGATACCGATTGAAAACAAATTTCCATAGACTATTGAATAAATAATCTGGCGAAATCTAATGAAAGAACACGGCTATGTAAACATATTGTACATTTACTAAGAGAGAGGCTTAAATAAGATACTTATTCGTTGCATAGACAACGGCGGTCGACGAAGTGTAATCCGCTTTAGGGCGCGTCACACGATCGGTAGTGGGTGCGAGTGTGCGTGCAGAAATTTCAATCGGTCGGGTGCATGAGCAGTGCATCTCGGCGGAGGCAGATGTTAATGAGGCAGCCGAGACGCGGCGAGCGAACGGGAAACGTCCGCGCAGATACTGGGTATTAGTGGGTACACTTCACGACGAACATCAGTGTGCCCAAAAAATATCTTTAGCCGGGATGAAAAATCAATCAGATGTAAATAAATTATGACGTTCGTTGAATAACATGTTTGTAGATCTTATGGGTGCTTAACACTCACTTATTATGTGCACAAATCGATCCGAGAGTACAAAAATATTCAAACGCAACGTCTTTCAATCGTTGATATTAAAACTTGAAATTATACTTTAGTTAAGTAAGGGTAGACAAGACAAGTAAGGGTAGCAATGAGTACTCACCATGCCTTTACGCGGATGAGGACCTCGCCTTCTCCGACGGTGGGCTCAGGTTTCTTCAAAATCTTAACAGTCTTGAGTCCGCCGAAGCCGGTGAGGACTACGGCGCGCATCTCCTTTGGCGGCGGAGTCTCCTTTTCTTTTTCTTCAGTTGCCTTCTCTGGGGTCTCTTCGGGTGGGGTTTCGGTGGTTCCATTCTCCGTGGGAGTCTTTTCAGGCGCAGCTGCCGCAGGGGTTTCCGTGCTCTCCGTCATGATTGGCGAGGTGTTCGGCTAGTTGGTGCGATCGGAGCGGTGCGGCTAGCGGACGCGATGGGAATGAGCCCGAGCGAGTGCAACAGAGGCCGGCCGGCAAGACGACGCGTCGCGAAACGAATGACTCGAGAGAAGGGAGAAGCGCGCGCAGCGGCGTCGAGGGTGCAGGGGGCGCGGGCCCGATCGGGGCGGGGGAGCGGGGGCACACGCGCGCCACCGCGCGGCGAACAGGTGGCCACCGCGCCGGCCGGTTTACCTCCCCGCCTCCCCCGCACGATATTACACTACACAGGACCTGGATTAACTTTATTGCACGGAGGTCGATATAAAAAGCTGTATTAGTTATGTACTGGTCCACCACGTAGACTCTCTGTAGCCTCGAATCGCCGCCTCCCGAATTGTACACACCCTGAACGTGACTTGGCAACGGGATCGATACTATAATTTATGGCGACTAAAGTTGTATATGTCGGTGGTATCGAGCGACCGTAGCCGACCAATGTATAACAAGCATACAAGCTTCGAAAGCACTAGACTTTGTAGACGAAGCTAACATTGCCAAAACTGTTCAAGTACAGCTTCCCTCATTAAGCCGATACGTAAGACCCCGCAACCTGTTGGTTAACGTAGATAAAGTTAATACAATAAAAGCAAATATTTTCATTGTTTGTTCAAGTCATATATCGGTTCATATAGTAAGTACAGTGGGCGATATGCTTGTGGACTGCTGCACGCCTTTGTTTTATTGAAAATGTTATTAACGCATTGTTTACGAGATAAAAGTGAGGTTGTTAATTTTATCAAAGCGACCTTCGACGATGAAAGCGTAAACATTGTAATTATGATATTATTGCAATGTTCGATATCAATTGTCAAAACAAGCTGCCACTAACTTGAGCAAATTTTAAGGTAGATATTATTATCTGCCTATAGAAGACAACTGCTGTAACAGCACATTGCTGAATTAGGTAAGAAAGCCGTTATCATCATAATATGATTATTGACCATATTGCCGCAATAAACACTGCTGAAGTGAGTAATTTGCTTACTTACTAAGCTTGACAGACTTGAATGGTGGTATTGTCAGCTCTCAGGAGAACACTGCTTTTCTCCTCTTGATCTCCCACTATTCCTCAAATTATCCTTTAGTCTTTACGACATCCATGGGGTGCGGTTGCTTATTCTTCCTTAAACCACAGCATAATGACAGTAAGGTTTTACCAATATTCCACAAAAGTAAGTACCCATTGACTAAAAGTTCCAATAGTCAGATTTACGATCAATTTCAATAGACGAATATTTATACTACTTAAAATAATTATTACTGCTTCAGTTACGGCGGTATTGACTGACAAGGACACTCAGTTAATTACTTTGGCTTTATTTACCCTGCCTAGGCAAGCTTTACTGTTCCAGTAAAATCGTTAGTCAACTCAAAGTTGAAAATAAATTTAATTAATGTTTATTTCAAAAAAAAATTGAACATATAATTTATATCAAGTAAAGTAATATTCATTGAAAAGCTAGCGCAAAATTAAGTTTCGTACAGGATTTTTAATATCAATTAATTTCTTTACGTAAAATAATTAAACTTTCTGATTCTGATAAAGAACTACGAGACTGTTCGAAACTTTACTAAGACTCGAGTTGGATTTTAAAAACTAGTAACCTTCACAAACTCAGGTTACTTTTCATAAGCAATTTTCCTATCGATGGGCCCAAAGAGACTTTGATATGTCCATTCTATAATTTAAATTCATTTCATCAATTCAGTAATCCTCAAAGGTTATCTAAATTTCTGCCGATCCTAAGAACTGACCACCGTGAGGTCATAGTACGCAACATGTAGTAGAGCTGCGTATAAAATCGGCGAAGGTTTTGAGGAAAAGAATGTATCTTCCATTGTCATGAGACAGTGTCGTATACATTCAAGAAGGACCTAACGAAATTTGTATTAAATAATATCACGTTTGTTTTATTCAAATGAGTGTGTACTTTTGTACACCCATATTTCGACAATGACGGTATTATGCGTATTTGGGATGATAAGAAATAAGAGGACGAGTCGCTCATCAGTCTAGTGGTGGCAAGCACGGCTGGCTGCTCAGCGTGAGGTCACAGATTCGATTCCCGGATCGGGAAAAGTTTTATTAGCTTTCTGTGGTAAATCATATGATAGATGATGCTATATAATAGGGACGTGTGTTTTATCATTTCCAAAGCCTGGTTTAATGCTTAGATTTTTTCCATAGGAATCTAACGTGGGAGTTTATGTTCGGCAGCCACGATGGCAGTTTCCCTTAGAAGCACTAAAAAGTAAATACCCTTTAAAAGCCTCTGTAACGATAATATAATCGAATCAGTCCCTGGTTGAATTTATTTATTACAATTTATGGGGCAGCTCGGTGTTTAGTAAGTACTTTTCCCGGCTGTTATGATGATGACGTGAACACCCTCTACTTAGCATCCTACGCAAACAGCTAAAGTAATTCAGTAGAATATTCAATATAGACTTGTTGGGTCTGTGACACTTTCAACGTTAATATTAAATGAATAATTCTTGTACTCATAAATGTAAAGACACACATTGTGTTTACATTTTTAGCTTGAATTACAGTTAAAATAATACATAAACATTTTGCTATAGATCTTATGAAACCCCCATAAAACTAGAAAGTACTAAACAATTATGGGGGATAACCCGCTAAACCCAATGAATGGGTAAACACTGTTTAATTGCCCAAAAAGGGGTGACTTTTTAAGGGGCGTTGTGAGTAGCCCGTATAAAACGGTCGATATTGATTGTAATTTCATATTTAACACGCTTAGTACAGAATTACTTACATTATTATTATTGGACATGCGTACGTCCCAAGTTGCGCACTATTACCTAGTTGTAAGACGTTTACGTTATATCTCAAATCTAATGGACATTTAAAGGTTCGGACAATAAACTGGAATAGGATTATTCGAAATCTATGCAACATAGGCCAGCTCAAGAAAAGTTCGGGGGGATAGATAGATTTGTACCATGGAAGACCCTGCTAATTGTAATAGAACAGTCGTACTCGTGTAAGTGTAAATACAGCAGTCGGCTAGGCTATGCCATAGAATAATGTATGATCACATGTTCCACGCGCCTAGATTTAATAAATGTCTGTAAAGTTATAATGTTCGTCGTAAGATAAATAATAAAATTTTAGTTGAAAGCTACTGTGATATTCGAATCGTACGTCAAAATAATGCCACGTTCTTGATTCGGGTGAGCGATATCAAACAAAACAAAGATTTCCAGGCGTTTTAGAAACAAAAACACATGACATGATGTAAAGATGACCAAAAAAATTATAATTGGGATTTAGATATCAGTCCAAGTAGTTGTTCTACGATAGAAAAGATTGGACATTTTTTTCTGCCTTTTCTATAAGCAACTCGCACACCACTGCAACATAGTTCTCTCAAGCAGCGCTACAACAGTCAGTTGCTTGTAATAAATGTTCAAAAGTTGGGTTGCATATTACTACTTGAATTCCTGTCCAGTGGCAGTCCGAGGGGGTGGGTCGTGGGGGTCATGACCCCAAAATCGTAAATGCCAAATTGACAAAACCTAAAAATAGAGAATGTACGAAAAATTTACAATGAAATCAAAAATAGGTTAAAAATATTTTTATTTTTTTGTGAAATATATTCTAATTTGCTCTACTTCAAAAAATTCAGTCATTTTACTGTTAATACGAACCATCGTGACATGTACCACGAGAAAGTGTACCCCGGGCCCCCATTTGCGTGGGGCCCGTAGCAATTGCTGCTCTTGCTACGCGGTCAATCCGGCACTGCCGAGCAGTCTCTCGGAGTGCTTCACAAGACGACTAGGCGTACTTACATAAAAATGTGCATCTGGTTTGAGCGATCTTTTATTGACCTATTGATAAAATTTAAACGTACACTTAGTTTAAAATTCTCAAAATTCATGGCTGAAATCAAAATATTAGTCAACATATCCACATATCAGTTTCATATGTGGTTCAACTCGTAGCCGTACTAATGTTTGAATTGAGTACCCACGTATCCGGAAATAAACAGCCTGTTTGAAAAAATTTTGGATTTTGGCTAGTTTTGACAATTTTGACTAAATGTACGTTTTAATTTTATCAATAAATAAAAAATTCGTTTTTTCGCACATCTTTTCCCAGAGGTAGCCAACAGACATGCTTGATCGAAGCTTTTATCTTATCCATACTTCTTTACTATAATATTACTGTTAATATTTAGATACTGTATTGACAAAATAAGCAAATCTGCAGACACCGTCAATCTACACTGAAATCAAACTATAAGTTCACAACAATTTATTCATCTACGCAACTAAACTACAACTTCATTTGTGTATCATGAGCATTGTTGAGTTCCTTGTGCCCTGTGTAGTAGGTTAAACTCTCCTCGTCTCCAGACTCGTAGTAATCATCATCTTCGTCTTGCTCCTCCTCTACGTCCTCGGTTGCCTCAGACAGTTGCCACTCTCCGCGGGAATCCTTCATACGCTTGTGAAGTTTCTTCTGCTCAATCTGAAATCGACGTAACTTGTATTGTATTTTTTGTTATTGTCGTACAGACAACTATGTATGTTGAAAAGAATTCAAGCGATTTTCCTCTGTGCACTAGTCAATAACGACATACAGAACAGTTTAAATGAGAAATAATTCTTCTCACACCAACAACGTCTTCTGATGCACTTAGGTTAGCTAGATAAATATTTAAATCATCGACGATCGTGAGAGTGTCGTCAACCAGCACCAGGACAATCACTTGCCTGGTCAAATAGTGTAATTAGTTATTGGTTATTAAAGCTTCTCATAGACTAGGTGACACAAGTAATAAAAAAAATGTACTTGTCTCTTCAATAAGAAATCTGCCAGCTCCTTTCTCTGGTTAACCACGGCAGGATCAGGTACTGTATTAGGAGACACCCTATATGAAATGACGTCAGATTTTGTGTTGAGGGTGCTCCAGGCGTCGCGAGTCTTCTTCCGCGCCGCTAGAAGCCTGCTCATCATCTTTCCATGATCCAGACCAAACACATTGTGCGTCATCTCAGGTAAAGGCTCCTCTACTATTGGCAGTTCATCTTCTAGTTTTTTTATCTTTGCCTATAACATGATTTAAAGGTAACATAATATAGTACATGCATTTGATATGTAAACACAAGGGATAAGCAGTGTTGTACTAGACAATTACAATACTACACAGGAGACAATAAACTATTGCAAAGGCCTCTTCCCAATAAAGCCAATTTAACACAGAGCAAGCGGGTTGGTGTTCACAGGACAGCACACTCGCCATGGTCATCGGCCAAATATTAGGTTCAGCTTGATTGTTTTGAAACATCTTGACTGCATCAGACTCTTATGGCAATTAAATTTGAATTTGTCGAGCTAAGCGAGCACCTAAAGTATGTAAAGGAAGCTGTGTTGAACCATTCAACTTTTCACCATTCAACATGAGAATCGAATTGTAATATTGTCATGATTGTCCATTAAATTTATATACACTTTCTACTCACACATACATACCTACACTGGACCAATGAAGCGTTTATGTAATTACCTTCACTTCAGGTGATAATTTGGTATTCAAGGTGAACTCAGACTTCAGAAGGTGTCCCATATCGGTTGGTGTATAGTCCTCGCCGTAATCAGCCATGGCTAAACGACGATCCAGGTCCACAAAGTGGGTTTCTTGTTTATCTGTGGACACAGTAGGACTCTTCAAATATCTTTGTAAAGTGTATCTATTTCTGTTTCAAACAAACATGAACTTAACCTGAAACCTTGAGGAGGACAAATTAGAGTAATAGAATGGATAGTGTGAGAGGTGACTGCTATTTTGATAGTGTTTACAATCTGAAAAACACATAAATGGAACATAATTTTGGTTATCACAGCATTCAGTGCACTCAGTTATCAGAGTCTTGAAAATCTTTAACCTAATACACGTCAAGAGGCATGTGTAAGTTTATTCTTGGTATATTGGTACACAACAAGATACTGTGAAGAAACATGACTGAGTTGTGTCGCAAAGCTGTTCTGGTCCATATCTAGATAAACTGGACTTGAATAGACTGGACACTAGACCTTAAAAAATCTGAAAATGTCTAAGAATGGGCCACCTTTTTAACAAAACATGCCAAAAAATGATGTCAAAAGGATAGACATAAGAACATAGTGCTATACAATCCATCAATCTGCCTGCCAAGCATTGTAGTCAGGACAATATACCTAGAATAGTATCCATTCATTGTAGCAGCTGATGTGTTCAGCCCTTTGTTATTCTGAGAGGTCATATGTTCAGCAGTTGCTGTTTATAGGCCAGTATGATAACGAAACAGGCTGCTAGTATTCTATACTCGTTTTGTTTAGGTATATAGGTAAACAATCTTGATGTGACTTTTTACACAAACACATATTAAACAAATAAACTACTGCTTAAACCTTAGGTTCAATTGATTTGGTAATTGTTATTGTTGTTTTACATTGGTTTTTAGTAGCGTTTTATTTTTAAACTGAGTTTTTAAACAAAAAATATTAAAAAGACACATCAAGATTGTTTACCTTTAGTTAAATACCTAAACAAATCGAGTATAGCAAGGGCTTCCATGCATATTATGCACTTCTAATCAACAAGCCAGATATGCTTGTCAGCTGACTATTTAATTCAGATTGATCCCTTAATTTCATGTCTACACATGGCAAAAGTTTTGTCATATAGGCCTGACAATATTCAGTAAATGACATAGGTAAAAATAAATTATGTTTGAATTAAACTATAACCTTAGCTATATCTTAGTCTATCACAGTGCTAGTAATGATCAGCAGTAGATTGTGACGACTTGACAAGAGTCCTGTGTGTTGAGACCTATATCCTGACCTCTGCCATCACATAGTCTGTCTGTTCTCTTCTTCAAATATTCTACTCATGTAATATTTACTTTATTTGTTTCTACGAGATGCTAATTCAGTCACCTGCTTAACTTTACAATTTTAAGCTCTTACTGTAAAAAATCATGTGATAATGCACTTGCTATTGGGGCATTGTGAATAGCAACCTACCTAATTAAATGGGTATCCATATATTTTATTAGCTACCTATAAAGATAGACTGAATGTGTTAGTTTAGAAACATCTATCAATTGATTTTAGGGAACTTGCATTTTAATTAAATTTTTACAAATTGTAATGTTTACCTTTAACAAATGTAATGTATGGTATTTCTCCCATAATCCTGAGTGTGGATAACTCATGTCTCAGTGCACCGGCTGTCTTTTTGAGCACCTTTTCAGTCTCATCATCTGAAGCATTACCTTTGCACACCCAGAACACATTCAATGTCTGTAAGTCTGTAGTTACACTAACCTGGGGAACAAGTTGTCAACGTTAAAGTGTCATATGAGCTAATATTTCCTTTAAGACGTTCCCAATTAATGTCAATCAAGCAAAAAGTCGTAAGAAAGATATTATAGTCTCAGTGAACGTCTAACACCTGCATTGTTGAAAATGATGCTGACACCAAATTAATACCAAGTTAAGTGACTGTAAATGTACTTATTTTTTATGTTTACATACTTTAGAGATCTCAATGCCTCGTCCAACGATATCCAGAGAAACGGTGCCAGTAGACATCATGTCAGTGATCTGTTTCATGAACATTTTGTTCAGCATGGCAGTTCTTCGCTGTCCACGCTTACCAGGCTCATGTTTTTCTTTAGTCAGACTCTTTACTGACGGTAACGCATTTGCTTCGAAATGTTGTGTTGGGTGCCATTGTCTGAAATAAACAATAACATAACCTCAAAATAAAATAAACCAAAAGATAAAAAATTAAGACTTATTTGAAAAATAATGTCTTACCTTTTACTCTTTGGGTTCACCATTTTAAACAGTTTAATACCCTGTTTTTTAGAAACGTGAGAAATACAGGAAACGTGGTATAGTCGGTAAAAAGCTATCATTTTCTTTGAGAAATGTAAGATATAGTAATAAAAAGTGAACCTCTAAGTACCTACTTTAGTAAAACTTTAATGTAAGATTCTATCAACCATATAAATGCAAGCCAAGATTACAACAATACTCTGTTCTCAACAAAAATAATAAAAGAATAACAATGAATGCATTCTAACAAACAATTGAAGTAGTTTTACTATTTTGAAATAGGAACCAGAACAAAACATCAAGTGACAGCACAGTGACAGCTAAAGTTGACCAAAAACATGACAAAAACCAAAAACAACTGAAATGAGCTAGCCAGCTGTACATGCAACTTTCTTTTCGATTAATCGACTATACATATCGATTTTCCAGTGATTGTAAGCGAAGAGAACGTGACACGACGTGACGCCACACAGTGAGACAATATCCGACCGTCATAGATATATAATCCTTTAACCCAAATGCCGCTTATTATTTTTACAAATGCTATTTTATATTTATTTAATTATATTTTTTAAATAAAATATCTTCATTATCCATAATTATGATATTTTTAGGCATATAATACTGCGACCTATTTTTTATTAAAAATCAATTATTACATTTTTTTATCAAATATTTCGCTTAAGATTCGACCGAAAAAAATACTAGAGCAGTTAAGAAGCGTTAGCGTACCCCAAACAAAAAAAATTGGCTTGATGAAAATATTGATTGGCCTAGTTTTCATCAAAGAATTTTTCAGGAAGATTCGACATCTGTTGGTCATGCTGAAGAACAGCCATCGATATCATCGGTTGTTATATGACTAATAGATAAGACCATATAATGACCAAAAGGAAATTACATATAAAACCTTGGAAATAAAGCAAATTAAGAGTCAGAGTGGTATTCATTTCAACAACGATAGTAGTGAGCTTGTTTATGTAACTGTACCAAAGTTGAAGGAAGATGGAAAACCCGAAGCTTGATCAAAAACATTTTGTCGTCAGAGTATTATTTATTAATACTTATAAAATACAACAACTATTCAAATAAACGTGTTGTTAGGTTAGTATAGGTATAAGTGTCTTAAAAATTTAAGAATAATTATGAATGATTGTAACATGGATTCATTTATTTACGATTATATGACGCATTTGTAAAAAACCGGCCAAGTGCGAGTTGGACTCGCACACGAAGAGTTCCGTACCATTTGTTGTATGGGAGCCCCCCTTAAATATTTATTTTATTTTGTTTTTAGTATTTGTTGTTACAGCGGCAACAGAAATAAATAATTTGTGAAAATTTCAACTGTTTAGCTATCGCGGTTCTTGAGATACAGCCTGGTGACAGACAAACGTACGGACAGACAGCGAAGTCTTAGTAATAGGGACCCGTTTTTACTCTTTGGATACGGAACCCTAAAAAATAAGTCGATCTCATCATTCGAAAAGTGCATGTATTAGGCACCATTCATTTATTACGTAAGACGATTTAGAAAAAATAAGACATGGTCGACCCCCCGGTGGACCCCCCTCTTATTCTTACAGTTTTATTTTTTCTTACAGGGGGGTGGGAGGGAGTCTTGATGTTTCTTAAGTAAGATCACAAAAATGCGCAAAGTTAAGATTATACTTTGAAAAAGCGCGGGCAACCGCGCGATTGTCTTTGTAGGTACAAATAAAAATTCCTAAAAATGTTTACTTTGACAAATAAACATTAAAACAAACCTTAAATAAAACGTGTAACAAATAAACATTAAATAAAACGTGTATTCATTTTTTCCTTTAGATTCTTACGTAATAAATGAATGACGCCTTATATTAATTTTATATAAAAATAAAAACAATATACTTATCGATTTAAAAAAAGAAAGATCGCTCCAAAGGCCGTTTTATGGACTATGCCAAAAAAAACAAAATTATTCAAGGATTAACCACGTGCAAAAGAATAATGGCCATGAGATAGCCGAGATATATAGGTTTTCCATGCTATTCCATAATGATGATATTTTTAAGCATCTCTTAAGTATTCTGAAGCATTTTCAAGAATAAAAATCGACATTTGGGTAAAAAGGAATATATGTTTTTGAAAGCCGGATTTCGTCCCACTGTGTACTATGAAAGATGGTTTTTTACGAGCTAGTTGTGTGAACTCCGAACAAATATCGACGCTGCGCCTGCCAAGTTCCATTTGTAATTTTTGATAGGTTTCGGGAAACAATAAAAAACTAATTATATTTAAACAATGCATTAAATAAATAAAAAACTGACAATGTAGTATTGAAGACATTTATTAGATACACCACTCTATAAAATTATAAATACTATTTAAAAAGAGAGATTTGTTTTCGTTAAAAAATGGACATTTATGGAACTTCGCAGGCGCAGCGACGATATGGGAATCACTCAAGCTCGTTAGGAGAATCGAGGCTGACTGCACAGGATGCGCCAAAAGAACAGACATTACGTCTCTCTTGAACCATCTTTCTTTGCACTTTACCTATATTGTGTTATACACAAATTACGCATTACACTAAAGCGCTTCGCTCCGGTCTGGCTCGATGAGATAGGTCAATAGGTTTAGTTTCAAGTTGCAATACAGACACATGCCATAAGACAGTTTTTCATTTATTGTTTAAGGTTCATACAGAAACGCTTAGAGAATATAACAGAAAGGATAAGGATGTAACTAGAAAAAAAAAACAGTTTAGGCTTTTAATAGTAAGCTTTACTGAGACTAAACCATCCGGCCGCCATGTTAAAATCAAAGACAAAATTGCCGCGCGTGGGAGGAGTCGTACTGTTCCCGCCAAATACCTGTCAAATTGTCAAAATCGAGATAAGTTTACGTGTGTTAGGTTGTTTATTTTTATGTTTTATATAAATCATTTAGTGAATTCGTTGTAAAAATGTCTAGACCAGAAGACACTGAGGATAATTTGATTGCTAAAATGGACAGCCTCTGTTCAAATTTAAATGTCGACCCTGTCGCAGCCAAAAATTCCAAGGAGTCCTTTTTAGAACTAAAACGAAATTATACCTTAGATGTAAGTATTTTACTATGGAAATTACTTATACTGATTTTGCAATGTTAAGGTTTCTGTTTTGAAGAAATGAATGGTGCTAATCATATATTATTGTTATACCTCGATTGTCTAGAACTGCATTCGAAATGGCATTATTTTGTTTAAAAAATTAGATTGCACTATATTATCATAATCCCAATCGCTTGTATTACGTCAATCTGATTCCCTTGAAAACTTTTAACCTTCAATAACTTTCACCTGGGTAATCCACACGAGGCAAATATATAAGGACGAACCTCCTATATTTAATTTTTTACCAGTAACAAAAAGTATTTCAGAGGCAATGCACACATACACCAGATCTTTTATGTATTATTAAATTTTCATCTTTATTCACTTTGTTCAGTGTATCCCTTGTACAAACCATTAGCATTGTTTATTGTTTTTTGTAGGGAGACACATTGCACTGGATGGCGTGTGCCCTGTATGTGGCATGTCGCACATCTATTACTCCCACTGTTCAGTCAGGAACCGCAGTGGAAGGGAACTGTGTCAGCCTCACCAGGCTGTTGAGACTCTGCAACATCAGGTGACCACTACTTATACACACACACTTACACCACTACCTCAATATATGTACTATACATTTTCCATAGTATAGCATAATTATAACAGCTGTTATCTTCAGCAGTCATTACATTATTTTATTTTGTCAACAGTCTCATACAGTTTTTCAAAAAAATTAAGAACTGGATGGAAATGGCTTCAATGTCAACTGAATTCAGAGATAGGATATCTCACTTGGAGCACAAGTTTGCAGTCTCTACAGTCCTGTATAGAAATTTTCAGCCTATCTTTCAAGAGATCTTCTCAGGATTGACTAATGAACCTCTCAAATCTAGTACAAATAAAAGAAGACCTAAGTAAGTTATATAATAATGTTTTATGAAGTTGTAGATTATTATGCAGCTGACTAAAGGATGTTGCTTACAACTCAATAAATAGTTCATCAGTATATTGGATTGATAAATTGTAGAATAAAGATTTTAATTTCAATCACTAAATAGGACCCAGCCTTGCACCACCAATGCCCTGTTTGAGTTCACCTGGTGTTTGTACATATGTGTGAAGGGGGAGTTCCACAAGTCAGCACATGATCTGGTGGATATGTACCACTTGCTGCTGGCATGTCTGGACTTTGTATTTGGCAATGCCTTCATGGCAAGGAGAATTGATTTGCTAAATCCATCATTCAAAGGTTTGTATTAATAAGTTTTATGGTTTGTTTTTTTATGCAATACTCTTTAGCATTCCTTTGACTTAAGAATAATATTATTATAACATAGGTCTCCC
The DNA here is from genome assembly GCA_947562105.1 of Shargacucullia verbasci. Taxonomy (NCBI): domain Eukaryota; kingdom Metazoa; phylum Arthropoda; class Insecta; order Lepidoptera; family Noctuidae; genus Shargacucullia; species Shargacucullia verbasci. The sequence continues at coordinate 4,621,562 of OX387297.1, read as the reverse complement.
AAGTGACTGGTTAAAAGATGATTTCAAAATGCCAACAACACCACCCTGCATTTTATCAACATTATGTGAGATCAAAGATGGGTTGCTGGTAGATGCTGCAGCCACTAAGGAATACAGCTGGAAACCTGTTCTTAAAACATTTTTTGAAAAACAAGTAAGTTAAAAGTGATATAACATAAGTATCAATTTATTTGTCATGATGGCCAAATATCACAAAAATGAGTTTTAAAATGTGTGTATTTATGAATTGACAGTAGATGCACCAGCTTTATTAATCCAACAATGTGGTGCTGTATGTTCATCTGAACAGAATCTTCTGGACTCAACAATTTCTATTAAAGACATTGAATCTGCTCTGTTCATCTGATTGAGGCTACAACTTGTGTCTTGGCTTATGATATATAATGACTTATCAAAACATTTGTTTCTAGATTATAAAAGGAGATGGTGAAGGTGATGATTTAGGAGTCCTAGATATTGGAACTTTTGACTCAAATCTGAAATCATTAAACAATTTATATGAAACATATGTGCTCAGTGTTGGTGAATTTGATGAAAGAATATTCTTAGGTAAGTTAACAGTTCTAGATGTTTTGTATCAATGTATGAAAAAATAACTTGATAGAAGGAACAAAAATACATTTGAAAAAAGGGCAATACAATTTTAAAATATGTTTGAGATGATTTAACTGGCCATTAACAAAATGTATCAATAAAAATATAATAAATCTGTCATCCAAAATTACATTGACAGGAAGCAAAAATGTCCAATATTTATTATTTAAATCCTATTTTAACTTGCTTTGTAGATTATGAAGGTAAATTATACAATAGTATCTTATTATTATATTTATTATGTACTATAAATACAGTTCCTTTAAAACAATTCTAACCAATTTCATTGTAGGTGAACATGCAAATGAACAAATTGGAACTAGAAACAAAGTGTCCGGAGATGAAATTTCACAAGTTATTGCTACTTTTGGACCAGTGAGTATTCATTTTAAATGGTTTTTGAATAGCAGACCTTTTCACCTCAAGACAAGGCATAGTATTACCTACTTTGTTTAGGTAGTAAATAAAGTTAGGGTGTACCTATCAGCTGTTTCTCATGACTAGTATGTAAAATAGGTTTGTGTTTTGTCTTTCCAGCATAAACTACAACTTTGTGCCACTATAATACAATCCAAGCTTTCAGTTCGATTTTCGCATGAACAGTCTAGTTGTAATGTAATCTAGTAGTCTATATGCTCATTTTGTACTATCAATGTTCATTTTGTTCTATGTTAGAGCGGTCGCGCGTGCCACGAGACTCCGTTGACAGGGCGGCGTTACTTAGCTCGCCGCGGCGAGGAGTTGACGCCTGTGTCGGAAGCTAAGAACAGCCTCGCGCGCCTTGCTGCCTACCTACGACAGGCTAAACCACAACCATCCAGGGACCTCCTCAAGTTGTTCACGTAAGTTAATTTTGTGGTTGAACCACAGGTTTGAGCAGACGTATGGTAAACCTCTATCATATATAATAAATAGGACACAATACACTCATAAATTGAAAAATTTGGGATCTTATAAGTAGTCGTCAAAAATGTTTGCTTTTCGGTATATACCTACTTATTAATATATTTTGTCTACAGTGATTGTAACATCAGTTTAGAGACGATAAACATGAACCTGGTAAAACCATGCAATGGCTGGATGGATCAGTTTGCAAGCAGTTTGAGGGAGACCAACAGCACATCCAGTAACGAAACAATAGGGTTTCGCTGTAACATGGTTACATGTCTCTACTATAAAGTATTTGAACATATCATTAGAGAAGAACATAGGAAAAAACCCCAAGTGTCTCTGCAGGTATGTGACGTCACAATTTATTTTGTATGTCATTATTACTGATATCAGAAAAAAACTAATAATGTGCATTGTGCATGCAGATTAACTTATTATCGTCACACTAACTGATAGCTCTTTTTGCGATAATAAGACAAAAATAGGTTGGTGCCTCTGATAATATAATAATAAAATTATTCTTGCAATATTTGGCATGCATGGTTTCCATTACTATTATTTCTGTTTACCTATGAAGCTAAATATGCTTGTGGTATATATATTTGTACATTCTTATAGAGCCCTGCATCTAACCTGTAGCTGAAGAGGCAGTACCTTCCATCTGGTTACCTTTAATTCATACTATGCTATCTGGGGTGGCCAATTTGATTAGACCCAAAATCTACTGTTTACTAACTAAGACTTGTGTGATCTACTAATTACATAATCATTACTTCTTCATAAACTTAACATTAAATCTTATTTCACACATACATATGTACTTAAATGTTGTTTGTCAGATGCTGTTGACCCAAGAAACTTATCAGCTAGCAGTATACGCGTGTTGCACGGAGATAGTTCTGCACGCGTACGGAGTTCACTCGCTCAAGTTCCCCAGGGTTCTCCAGATTTATGGACTCAGTGCCTTCCACTTCTACAAGATCATTGAGCTTGTTGTACAGGCGGTCGTCGAGAAACTCAGTCGGGATGTCATCAAACATCTTAATGCTGTTAGTATAACCTTTTATATTTATTATAAACCGAATTATTGTTCTTAGTCGCAAGCGTTATTAAGGTAAGCCTCTATTATTTGGGATTTAATAACAGCATTGACCAAATGCGGGCATACAATAGAACAGGCTCTGCCTAATCCTTCAGGAAGTACTAGGGTTATATTGATGTTATGTCACAATAAGCCCATTATCACAATATGTTGTCATGTGAACAGGGTACTTGGTTCCCTGGACTAATATTGACATCTGTCTATCACGACACACTATTCGACGGCACGGTTGGCGCAGTGGTTGAGAGATCGACTGCTACACTACCTGTCGCGAGTTCGATTACCGCACGGAACAAATATTTGTATGATCTATAGATAGTTGTTTCGGGTGTGGGTCTTTGTATGTGAATACACAACTTGCCTCGGAAAGCACGTAAAGCCGTTGAGCTATCTATAACGCATTTCGGTTTGTATTTTATTTATTATTATAATTATGATGACGTAATTTACTTAGGTGGAAGAAGAAGTATTGGAATGTTTAGTGTGGACGGGAGACAGCCCGCTTTGGGAGCAGCTCAGTAAGACGCCAGTGCCGGCTTCCAATGACGTCAAAGTTCACGATTCGCCGCATCGCAGGAACAGTGAGTATTATGTATATCACTGAACTTACTTTTTTCTTTAATATGCCTCTAAATTATAACCAATAAGAATGTCTTCAACCATCATTTAAATTTTATAACCGTAGAATACAAAACAAATGAAGCAGTAATATTGATGGAAGAGATAAAATAGTTCCCTACTTATAATTTTATTTTTGGATTTACTTATGGGAAGATTAGCTCCAATCAGGAAGGGTCGCTAGTATTCATCTTAGTTTGTATTGTGTGTTTATTAATTTTAGTTTGTAATTGAAGAGATTTTTATAACTAGTCGTCTGTCACTTGTTTCAGCAGCAGTCATCGACCGTTACCTCTCACCTATTGCCGACCAGGCTAAAAAGCAGCTATTTAAAGATCCAATTAAACCTGGGCAGTCATTACTAGGTAAGTAACCATTCAAAACAAGAATAGAAGTGGTGTATATGGGCGTAGCAATGCGTAATGCAAATGCTAATTGAAAGGTGCTTCAGATTCGGCGTTAACTAACGGATTTTCGCTGAGTTACCCAGCTCTTTTTGTTACCGGCTTAGATATTTACGACTGGCTATTTAGATGGTTATCCTACAGTACCGCAGTATTTGTTTCTGGGTTAACCTCTTGCATAAGAGCTATTAATTAATGCTGTTACAGTTGCTACAAATAACGCGTCAGTGAAGCAAGAGTCGAGCGCACCGCAGCCGTCAACGAGTTGTTCGAACGGCGACAGCAACCCAACCACTCCTAAGAAAACAAACAACTCGTTAATACTGTTCTTTAGAAAGGTAACTTATTATTATTGAGAGTCTGATTTGCTTACCTTTTTAAAATATTTTAATTTTAAAATATGTTTGTCACAGTCAAATTAGGTGTACCAGCCCATAGTATGAGTATAGTCTAAAGTGGTCCTTAATAATCTAGGTATTCCATTTATTCCTGAAATAAGTCGGGATCTTTTATATATTTTAATACTATGACTTTAAAGTTTAGACTGTTCCCATGATTTAGAAATATTTGTCCTAAGACAAGAAAACTTTAACTCAGGAGCTCGTCATGAAGTCATCTAAAAAAATATTTTATGTATCCAGTTCTACAGTCTGGCGGTGGTTCGTATAAATGACTTATGCACGCGACTTCGCCTGTCCGACGAAGAGCTGAAGCGCAAGATATGGACGTGTCTGGAGTACTCCATCATGCACCAGACACAGCTCATGAAGGACCGCCATCTTGATCAGATACTAATGTGCGCCGTCTATGTTATATGTAGAGTGAGTATCATACTTATATTTATAGCAACCTTATTCATGTGCGTCCCAAAACTTGGGAGCTGTTACTTCTGACTAAAATATTCAATAAGCCTTTTCCCAAGTTGTTGGAATACATTCAAATCTAAACAGATATGGCTGCATATGTTGGTAATGACTGCAGTCTGTCGTCTGCAGTCAGTTGAGCGACGGCACTCCTTGCTGAGTATCTACCACACTTCATGTTCCAAATGAATAGCTGAATATTATTTACTTACCTTATGTCTAATAAAATATTCGGCTTTCAGGTATCAAATAATCCTACGAATAAAGTAGAGAGGACATTTGCAGAAATCATGCGATGTTATAGGCAAAGACCTTTAGCAGACAATCATGTGTACAGATCTGTTCTTATCAAACAGAGTGAAGGAGAGAGTAAGTGGTTCCTCTTTAATTTTATTAGATTGGATGACTATTGGATAGTTTAAAATTCGATCATCTGTGAAAGAATACTCTCAGAGAGATCACTGCTTGCAGTTAAAGTAGGCTCATGTTGCAAACCTGTGCGTAATTTATCGACGGAGTCATAATGTCCCATTTAGAAACACAAATAGAATGAGTCATTTAGCTCAAACTAAGAATTTATCCTGTTGTTAGTTGCAATTATCATACTACTAGTTATCATACTAGCGACACATATGTATGATGTCTTGTATGATGTCTTATAACGCTTACACGCGCTCATAAATTCCGTAAATATTGATAACTTGGTGAAAAGGAACAATAACCCACCCACAACAATGAAGTATGGCACTTCATTGTTGTGGGTGTCGCAAAAGTGAGGCGCTAAGGATAATTTAACAACAAAATAACACAATTTGTAAGCTGTCATAAGCCATCATACTGTGCCGCTTTTATAACATTCATACATTATATTATTGCTAAATAATTTCTTACTCATTTGTAGGTTCACCAGAGAGGGGCGATTTGATCAATTTCTACAACAAAGTTTACGTGCAATGTATGCAAACTTTCGCATTGAGATTTACAGGAAAACATAAAGATGTAAGTATTATCTCAAAATAAAATAGTTCGTTTTTTAATCACAATAATGACAACAGTGGGAACCAGAAGCTTACTAACAAAACGAAAGGAAGGGTTCGATTTCCGTTTATCTGCCAACTGTGATACGTCGTCAATATCGTACACACACGTATCGATCTCAGAAGGGTATCGTATCTAATAGTCTCAATTCGCGGTAGCGCTGACACGTAACCTCGAATGAGCCTCGAGTCTGTAAGTTCAAAGGTGCTAACTAATGCTTGTTCTCTTTCATTTGGCATTTTGGAATATGTTTCGAATATTGCACCGTCGCGTGGTGTACGAGCCGCTATACCCGAGTCGTGTCGCAGGAGTGCAGCCTGTCGCCGCTGCCGGCGGGTCGCGGCGACGCCACGTTCTCGCCGTGCGGTCAGCGCGTGTCGGAGCGCCACCAGCTGTACGTGAAGCCGCTCACCACGCCGCCGCCTGCCAACCATCACCTCACCTACCGGTTCAGCCGCAGTCCCGCCAAGGTAACTGTCATTTTCAAGGTAATAACAAGGACCAAATTAACTACATTTTTTTTTTCAATTTATTTTGTCAAATTAATCATTTTAACAGGACGCTTGGCGCAGTGGTTGAACGATCGACTGCTGCGGTATGTATCGCGAATTCGATTCCCACTCGGAACAAATATTCGCATGCGTTCTACAGATAGTTTTTCTTTTTCCAGGTTTGAGTGTTTGTGTATAATGATTGTGTTTGTACACACTTAGATTCAAGAATGAATCCTAGGCAAAGTTTAAAAAAAAAGTAGCATTTAAGTAATCAACAGTGTGAAACAGGAAAAAGTCTTGAGCCTCGTCATTTACGGAGTAGTAGTATTAGTAGTGGCTAAGATTAGACACACGAACATACTACAGTTATTCGAAAAATATGTTTAATTTCGCAGGATCTGCACGCAATCAATACGATGGTTTCGTGTGAAGTGGCCGGACTTAGCACTTTAGGTGCCCTCGGCGTGAAACGAGCCGCCGGGGCCGAGCCGGGAGGTGACGTCGTGAAGCGAGCACGCCTCGCGCACGCCAGCGTCGCGCGCAAGCTGCACGGACTGATGACCGACCGACAGGCTGTCTAGAGGTACGTATACACATTGACGGGTTTGAAGAAGATCCTCGTTAGCAAACCAGTATAGTGAGGTCTAACCTTCAAGAGAACTGCAAAACCAAAACGATTGTAATATATTTTCACAAAATTACTACAGTAAATTCTTACCATTATTATCTTTTGTTCCAGATTTGTTCGACTCCATCCAAATTAACATTCGAGTTTACTACATTCTTAGTCATATTTATTTCGTTTCACTTAGTACCAAAAATCGCTTCTAGCTCTCTAGCCGTCGTCTTTCCTTTGTAAAATGATTTGATTATTTGACGAATTTAATATGTAAATGTGAAATCAATTTCGTTAAGGTTGACCACAATGACTAATGTTTTAACTTGTCACAACTTGTATTTGGGACGAGAGGTGCTAGAACACCGCAATGAGGCAGTGTCCACGCGTACTTAGCGCCCATAATGTTGAGAAAAATACATAATTGATCTCATTTTTTATTTATGTCGATATACATATAGTATTGATATGCCATAACTTGAATTTTGCTCATCGCTTACGTAAGATTTAAGTTATAATAGTAGAGTCTTAAATGGCTGTGTCGGAATGCATTGGTGTTTCTGAACCAAGGACACTTAATTGTTTTTATTTACCAGACTTCTTATTGCAATCCACTCTGTCCTACGTTATTATGTTTTTATTTTCAATCTTAAAACAATACGACTTAATAATTTGCTTGAAGCAAAAATTTTATTTTACCCACAGTTTTTTCATATTGTAGGTATTGCACTTTACCTAAAACGGAGTTCCTCGTAAATTTTGTTTATTCAAATCTGACATATTTTAGTTTCTTCCATTAATTGTATTATTATTCCTTAGTTTGTAAGTAATCAGAGAAAAAATATAAAATCAATTTGTTTTAACTACCAATCAAAATTAAATGATTGTATATTTCGGACATAAGCGCTATATATCATGTATTCTATTAGATTTTACCCGTAGATAATAAATAAAAGATTGTATTCATTGTATTGTTTTATTTACACACACTCCCAATATAAGTAGCTTAAAACTAAAGGTAATTGGTACATGAATTACATCCTATCAATAATTCAATTTCGTTTGCACGAATAGTAAATAGGTCAGTAAATCTAGCAACATATCAATACCTCTATGAATATATTATAGTCTACTATAATATCGAGATGACAATATTCAAGCACTATTATAAAACATACACATACTCCTATTTTGTAAATGATTATAATTATTGTAACACGAAGCATGCGTCTCCGCGGGAAATACCTATTGGTACCATTGTTTATTATTTTTTGCGAATCATCAAACATAATGCTTTGTACCGACAAATGGCTTGTTTCCAATATCACGATATAATTGCAATGTTATCCCGTTATGAGGTCCTACTTGGCATACATCATGTTACGGAGTAGTAAACAAATGAAGGTGAAGGTAGACATCTAAAGTAGCAATACTTAATCGGATTTTATTACCTATTATACCGCGCCGTCGAACAGTTACATTGTTCCGAGAGTTTAGATCGAAACTTGATATTACTTCTAACTTTTGTAGAATTTGTATGTATGGAAATAAATAAATTTCTGTCGCTGTAAGTCAGGATAATGCGCGAATTATGAGAGTGTGTATTTACTCGATCTGACAACAATATAATGTAAATTATAAATGGGGCACTAATCAGAAATATCGTTGAATCATGTTAACCACTTAGCCCAAAATATTCTGGATAAACCTGTTCAAAGTAGATGACTACTAGTCATCTGAATTACTTTTTATGAACTATCAAAAACGACATTTTGTTCTAAACATTTTTGGAATACAGACGCGTGACGTCATAGTTTTGCATTGCCATTTACATACTTGTTGTGTGATTTAGATAAATTAAAAACGCCAAAGATAAGCAAGAGATTAAGTTTTACTGAGTTTTTAGAAGGAAAACTATTTACCAAACAAGCTTTTAGAATCTATTTTTGATTCAGTCATCTAACTATGACTCCCTATCATAAGCTGTTGTTTGGACATTTAACAAATTTAATATTAACCTGTAAACTGATAGTTTAGTTGCAAATGTGGAAGCTTGGTGTGGGTAGCGAGGCGGGCGAGCTACAGGCGGTCAGGGGCGGCGGGCGCGGCGCGTGCGGCGGGCGCGGGTCAGGTGGCGCGGCCCTTGCCCTCCTTGATCGCGATCACGTAGCGCTGCGCCACGCGCTCCGGCGGAGAATACCCGTCAGCATACGATGAGTCCTGGAATTATTATATTCGTTTAGTCACAGGCTATTTGGTATTAGTATAAATCTATTTAGCTCGAAGTAGTCGAATGACCTTCTTTAGCGTTTGAGCGACAAATAATGCCTATATATTTCAAATAAAGTCTCCTAAGTTTGAGACATGCTAGTTGTAATTGATCTTATATTCTGTATTTGTCTCGTATTTAAACTAGTATGTATATATTGGGAGACAGTAAAAAAATCTCGGATCCTGGTATTGACCTCAAATAGAACCTCATACGGATCAGCCGCGCTCGACGGCAGTCTGTTCACTACGGCTCTGTAGAAGCACGTGGTTTGCGGGTAGAGCGCCATGACGACGGCGCCCTTGGGGAACAGAGCGTGCTCGTCCACACGCGGGTCAGCACGCATCAACGGCAGCGGGACGACCCGCCGTTTACTCAAAATATGGCGGTTCTTCTGCTCCTCATCAATGTCGTCCACCTCATATTTACCTTGAGCAGGAAGCCAGCTTACGACCTGTAGTGTATGTAAATTTTAAAGATAGTTTTATGTGTAAAAACTAGCAGAAAGACTCATTCAATGCAAAAATATTTTCTCCATCATTATTTCGAGTAAACACTCCATTTGCTCACTACTCTGTGGCACAAAAATAACTTCTTTGCTTACAAAGACGTTATATTTCCTTTTTAGAAGCTAATCTTAGATAGCTTCATTAAATATTGATGTCATCTCAAATAATAACAGGCATATTCCTGTGTCACGCTATGAATGATTTAGAAATTTCAACTTTATATAATTGTTATAAAGACATTATCAAACATTTTTGCTAACATCTGATACCCAAAGTATTAAAAAGTAAATACCTCAGCCAATATCCAGTTCTCCTCCTTCTCCGAGACTCTAACCAATGCTGCCACAGCGTCACCCGCCTTGGCCACGTGTCCCGCGTCTGGCGGCACGGCCCCACATAGGGGGGGCGCGCGCTCGCCCACCCGCCCCACGTGCAGGGGCAGCGTCTGTGCCGCACTTAGCAGCATCTTCATTAGGGCCCCACAACCAATTGTTTCTTTGTTGCCTGCATAACGTGCCTGAAAATGATTTTGTTTTATATTTGAAGAATTTTGGAAAAACCTCTTATATTTATTGTTAAGTTAACTAGATCCTCAAGATTATGCTACATGTCTTGAGCTGGTCAGTCAGTGGATCAGTTTGAAGTCATAGCAGTAGATGAATATAAATTTGTAGGTATAGATAGATAACGATAAATAATCAATAAGACTATATTTTAAAAGTAATTTAAACTAAATGTAGAAAAAAAAAAAAAAAAAAAAATTATCAATTCATACTAAAAAGATATTAGCTTCCAAAATATTGCTATCATTCCGATCATACCTGAATTCTTCTCTCATTTTTGATGCTTCGAATCTCATAGATTCGTGACAAAGCCTTTCTTAGAAGATTCTCTTCCTGTTCTGCTGCTGTCAAACCAGCTTTATACAAACTTTTCAACTGCATCTGTATAAAAAGAATTATCATTATATATAAAGAGACACACATATATATTGAGTAGTGTTATTAACACACCAAAATGTTGCTGCTAAAATTGCACTAATATAACTGCAAATTTACCTGTTGTGAAGAACTAGAGGAGTCTTCATTAGATGGTGGCGAGTCAACAGCTTTTTCTGCTCTCAATATTGAGTCAATACATTGTTCATTGCGGGCTCTCTCGGCTTCAATGTCATAGATCAACCTATGCAAGGATCTGAGACGCTCCTGAAAAGTAATTGCATATTTGTTAAAATGACTAATTTTATAAATGTTTTGTATTATGGTTAGTTGGAATATGTGTGTAAGCTATTGTTATTCATTGAAGTGTGCAACATCATTAGAAAAACTTAATATTTTTTATTCAGTCACAAATAAACAAAAGCAAAACCATTACCATATTATTATATATATATGATCCATTACTACAGGCAAGCAAAAGTAAACAGAGAATTATGTGATATTTCACAACAAATTGTAGCTAGAAACATTGAATATCACTCATGTAATGTTTACCTGCACTTGTTGGGCAGCCACATCAGCTGTGAGCGGCATCTTGCACTACCGAAGATAACCTCCAACTCAGATATATTGCATGGAACCAGCACACACTCACGAACACCTGAAAGGTAACTACTATGTTATGAAAACACTTTTTTTAAAGTTAAAAGTTAAACGCTGGGTCGTTTTACAGGATAATAACTACGTTACACCTTTGAACCATAAATATGTTAAATCCACAAACAAAAATAAGCGAGGTGAAAAATTTTATTTTTCTATCCTTGGGTCCTGTGATGCGAGATCCTGAACTCGAAGGAAAGTATATAAAAGGGGATACATAAATGATTTTAGCATACATACCGCAATCAATATTTTATATATTAAACTAGAATGCACCATTAGTCAATTAATAACTCGTGACGTTATTTAATCATTTTATGAGACGCTTCATTATTTGTTTTGGTTTTGAAAAAGCAGTAGGTTGGCTGGCTGGGTTAGCTTTTGGTTGTTTAGTTGTCAGTTGTCACCAGCAAGCTGTCACTGTCAATAGTGTCAAATCAATTTAGTGCTCATGGTTATGTCATATCACGAGTTGCCATTCTATCAAAACTATTTTCAATCATCAAGTAATTATCTATATTACAAGGCTAGGATCATACGTTCAAACGTTGGGTTATTTATTTTATCTCTGTAGCACGACACAAAAGATAACAGGTGTTCGTCGCGCACTCCGCGCAGGGGTATGAAACTAATCAAGGTACCACATGCCTGCGCGGTGTACCACCACCGAGCTAGGATAAGGGGCAAATATACTTATCATCATCCTTTGTTATAACAAATATCAACTGTGCTAATATTTTCCTAATATATGAACGACTCAACTTTATTTTGTGTTATAATCTGTTTATTGTTCAATATTTTACATACCATGACACACCGCGCCAGAGAATTGTATATTTATTTAGTGAATCACACTTTATTTATATTGTTAAGCAAAATCTATCTAAATTATTTATTATACGAAAGTTTAGGCAATTTTATTATATTTAATTTATTTATTCCTATGGTCACACTGTCAGTTTGGTTTGGCGTTTTAATTTTTAGCTACCTATTTTGGTCGAATTGAATCTGTAAATATCAAAGAAATAATGAGATGTTCATGAAGTTACAGCTTTTACAGTGAAAGCTAGTGACCCAAAGCGGTCAATGTGAATAGTATTTTAAAAGTAGGTCATTTGCGTTCTAACGGATTTGGTTACCGGTACGTCAGAATAACTTCGTAATCACCAAAGTATTTTGACGAAGAGTATCACTAATTACCGTGTTTCTTTCAGGGAATTAGTGAAGTGTGAAGTTTTAAGTGTTGAATTCATGATAGAGGCAGTTAGTGGTCATGGCAGAAAATGATGATTATTTAGAGACGATTGAGAACAATCATTTGGACGGGACCAACGGTTCCCTAAACATGACTGACAATAGTCTTGGTGTACGTATTTCTACCTTTATTTTTATCTAGAGTAACTTATGCTTGCTTACCATGTTATATAAACACGGTATATTAGTAAGCAGTAGAGGAAAACCGATTATTTTCTTGCAAAATGTTACACTTGCCGTGAATTATCAGTAATCGGTCTGTAACTGACTGGTTTATGAAGCTAACCTGTAAATATTTTAATGTACGTGTTACTTTATTATAATGTAAACATAACTTGCATTGTTGGCAATTTGGAATTCTGTACAAATGCAAATCAATCAACAACACATTTGATGTTGATAATATTTGTTTTGATACTTATCTAGGATTACATATACAGGTGCCTAACTCAATTTCATGTCTTTTGATTGGTGCCAACTATTTACTCATTTGTTTATGAAACTTCATTTGAGTATATCTATACATTAGTCTAGCGTGTCTACATGGAAGTAATTAAATGGGAGAAAGTGAGATATCGTTTTCTTTCACTGTAAATAGTTTTCACCATATGATGTTATTTTTTTATTTTGTTGATGTTTCCCTACCATTATACTAATTATATGTTCACAGAATTATTAGAAAATGGCAATTAATAGTTTCATAATAAACTAGCTATCTTTTACAAATAATTTAATGTATTGTATTTTTGTTCTTAAATATAAGTTTTCTCTGGGTCTGTATTGGTATGCTGATTACACTTGACCGATTACTAAGTTATCCATCACATTTTAACATAACATAATTAAAACATTATATACACAACAATATATACAAAGGTTTCAAACTGAACAACAAAGTGTGACTTATGTATAAAATGATGAACATCTATAAACATATTGGGTTTCTATTCAGGGTGGTGATGAAGCAGCTGGCAGTGAAGTGCCAGACTTGGCAGCCATCAAGGCAAGAGTACGAGAAATGGAGGAAGAAGCAGAGAAACTGAAACAGATGCAGACTGAAGTAGACAAGCAGATGAGTATGGGTAGCCCACCAGGACTTAGTAAGTTTGTGTTTTGCTAATTATGTAAATTCAGCCCACAGTCCTCCACTGCTCCGTGTAGACCTCCCTTACAACAAAGATATATAATATGTAATAATATATTTTCATTTATTGTACTACTTTTATAGACTAGAGATTGATGTATGTTTTGGGTCCTGTTGGGAGTCTGATTTATAACCTGGGTTATTTGAATATTACCCATATTGTAGGTAGAGATAGAATATGTTTATAGAAGCCCAACTCTTAACACAAGTCCTGTGCACTATATTCAGAAGCTAAAGTTTAAGCATTGTTTCTCTCAAAAAGGTCTTGCAAGAGAATATTGAGGAGCTTTATTCTGGTAAAACTATAATAAGTTCTGGGATCTCTTGATGCTTTTCAAAAATAAATGTAAAATTATGTGTTTTGCATGACAGGAGAATATTAGTATATTATAAACTGTATCTCGTGTTTACACATGTGTCTCGCGTTTTGCATGGGACTACCATTATATGTTATCATCACTCAGTAAGCACTTCACTTAAAAGCATGAGAGTTAAATCAATGCCCTTGAAATCTTTCTTCTATACCTTGTGATCATTATGTTTTCTTAAGCACAGCATACTATGTGGCATCTTAAAAGTTCTGATGGGAAAATCGTGGTGCTTCCATAATTACGCTGAACGCACGTCAACGCATATGTAAACGCGGTATTAAAGTAGCTTCCCACGGCTTTTGATTTCGGGAATGAATTCGCACTGCCACTACTAAGGGCGTCGGCTGTTTGAGGCGGTCGCAAACGATGGAAGGACAAAAGTCTTCATAAATGGGACCAAAAAATATAATTTTGTACGAGTCTCGTTATTTGAAGGGGGCTATCAATAAGCTAAACAAAAAGTGCGCGGGCTCCGTTGCGAGTGTCTGACTTAAATAGCGGACCTGCAAGATATAAAAACAGTTCCGAATAGTAAAACCGCGGCAGCGCGAGCTCCTTCGCCGAGTTTCAGATCGTGGCAAGCCACCTTAAGGTTCTGAATACAGTTTGATGGTTGGTTCGGCTCTGATTTACATACGATTTTGAACCTGCATCACGACTCCAGGGGGTCTAGTACGAGTTTTCATCGATCTCGACAATAGTTAACGTATGGTAAAAATGTATGAAAAATAATGTGCGCTCGATTACGATGTTACGGAGATCACACAAATGACACGACCGAGGTCGAAGAAAACTCGTACTAGGAGTGCAGAGCCAAAGCGGCGCCGCATAGTCCAGCCCTTATCTACCTGTATCTGAATTAAATGCATACTATTCAAATGTGAACTTCTTAATTGTAATGTTTACTGTCCACAGCAAGTCCATTAAATATGTCGATTGAAGAGAAGATAGAGGCGGATAACAGATCAGTTTACGTCGGCAATGTGGACTATGGAGCCACTGCTGAGGAACTGGAGCAGCACTTCCACGGATGTGGATCTATTAATAGGTAAGAGTTCACAATATTTAACTATGGACTCAAATGAACTGTAACTTATGACGTCAGACCTACGGTTTCTTTTGACATGGAATATTTGACGAATGGGTTGTGCCGCCAAGAAATTGCAAACGCGACCCTATTTCCGTGCGTTTATCCTACAAGAGTATACCTGGTTTTTAGGAAATTGAATTATTGTAGTTCTAAAATTCTGATCGCCAGACCGACCGACCGACTTTACTCCATTGGTCACACATTAAAGATTTTTTTTTTTCAAGATTTATACAATGATTTCTTCATCGGAATAAAACCTTAAAATATTTGATTTGTAATTGCACAAATCACTAATCTTTTGAGGTTTTAACTGACATATTATGCTTAAGATCAACGATCATGCAAAATGGGAGCACTGAAAAAAAAATGCGTAGTTTTGTATTTTAAGACATGATGTATCATATTGCATGCTATTATCGATTTTAATTTAAAAAATATTAACTCTTATGCCATGCTAACTTACAGGGTTACAATATTATGTAATAAGTTCGACGGCCACCCTAAGGGATTCGCCTACATAGAGTTTGGTGACAAAGACAGTGTACAGACTGCAATGGCCATGGATGAATCATTATTTAGAGGACGTCAAATTAAGGTATGTTTCTAAATTTATCTTCAAAAACCCAAAAAAGATTCAGAAAATCCCAACCGTCAACATCTGGTTGCTGCTGGCTTCATCCTAGCCCTGACTAAATTATATTTGCTTATCAAGGAGTAAAACATCGATCTACCCGCATCACAAAAAAATGGTTTATGATTGATTGACGCTTTCAAAATGATTGTTTCATGAATATAACTTAAATTTCTTGAAGTAAAACGTTGACAATCCTTAATTCTAGAATAATTAGTAAATGGGAGCAGTAGTTAGTATTTCACTAAAGGTGCAGACAGCGTACCTATACAAGCTGCGTGAGTAACGTACTCGGGGCACGGCGGGGTGCAGGGCCAATGTCGGCATTTTTGTCATTTTTACGGACAGCGCAGCGTTAGTGCGTTCATAAGGTTGGACCCAATATTTAGTGTAATGGGAGACTTTAGGTGCTATTACTACATTAACATGTACCCATTACATTTAGTGTAGTAAATGTACTAAAAAGTAAGCCAATATGCCATGCGCCATTACCATAGCTTAACCTTTAAGATGGAAAATAAACTCGTTCGGGTATAGCGCGCAGCGCGTGAGTAGTTACTAACACAAATGTTTAACATGGGATTTTCTAGCTTTCCTGTATCGATTGTCAAAAAATTCTTCATTCCTTTTTGTGATGCGGGTGTTGACATAGTCTCCCGAGTCCCAGAGTAGGATGTGTAGTACATGTTCGGTCGCGCAGGTGATGCCCAAGCGCACCAACAAGCCGGGGCTGTCGAGCACTAACCGGCCGCCCCGGGCCGCGCGAGGCCGCGGGCGCTCGTTCCGCGGCGGCTTCTCGCCGTACTACTCCGGCTACCGGCCCGTACGCCGCGGCAGGTACAATCCATATTAACACTGTCTACATCTTCAACTTCTGTGGTTTTTTTGTTCTGTAACATAATTTGCAACTGTTACCACTATGAAATTGATCTGTAAAGTGTTGTAGCTCTATTGATTTCAATACAGGTATTTTTCGGATCAGGAAAATCAGGAAAATTTATCAGAATATAAATAACCTAGCTATAACTTTCATAATCGCATTTTACCACGTTACCTTTTTATTGGATACAAGAAAAAAATGTATAAATTATTCAGAACAAAGTCTTCTTATGTATCAGAATATATGCGATTGTAGTTAGACACTAATAAATTGAAAGAATCAAAAAGCCTTAACTTTGACTGTATGACTCCACAAATTGTTATGAGTTTATTGAGCTTAAAACCTGTGCGATATGGATCGATTGTACTAACATAAGAATATTTAATTTGTTGAACGCTAATCGGTAGCCATTTATAGTAATTGACAGCTTAATATAAATTAATAATGCACAACTTTACTTAGTACGACTGCTTGTCAATTAAATTGCTATACGCCGAAGAAAAGAAAACAAATTTATTTCATTTGTTAGTCAATTGAAAGTCAACAGAATTTATTGATATTTTTGTTTGTCATTTCGTTTCATCTCATCCCTATTTATTTAATAAAAACAAATCATCATCATTACATTACATAATATAGAGAATTATGATAACATGTTTTATCCTCAGTTTTTAAAAGATTTATGTACAGTTGGCAAGTCTGCAAATTACGAAGGATCCAGTTAAGAGTAAATAAAGAAGCATACACACTGATATGATACTAATCACAGACTAAGTTTGGTACCTCATATTGTAACATTATTAACAGTTGCAAATTACACCAATTTCTATGCTAACTTGTGGAAGATGTCACTTCTCTTTTTGTTTATTCTACTTCTGTTTTTTTATTGATAAACAAGTAGGTTTTAGTTATTTTATATGGATGCCTACCAAGACGTGACATCTTTCGCAAAAAAAAAAAAACAATCTGTAGACAGTAGACACTGTTGTAAAATTCGGTACAAACTGTTGTAAATTGATCAAAAGAAAGACAATATTTATACACACTTTTTACAAATAAAGTTTGTAAAAGAAAACTGAGTATTTTCAATGTGGCGCCCCTCCTTCGTCGTGGAAGTAGCATGCATGGCAGAGCGTAGCGCGTAGCGGTAGTGTGGTAGCTGTAACGTGTAGCGTGTAGCTGTAGTGACTAACGGCGTGCCTTGTTTGCAGAGGTTACAGGCGCGGCATGTATTACTCTCCGTACTGAGTGCGGTAGAGGGGGGTGCACCCCCGCCGCGCGGTAGCTTTGTGCGAGTGTGCGGTATAGCTAAGATAGTGTGTGGACGACGCGACGTCGACACGACTATGGCTGCTCGCCTGCACCACAGGACTCTAGCTCTACCTTTTACCTTTACTTTCTTAACGTCGTCGGTTACGATTATGTAGGTAAGGAAAATATACGGACTCCGGGTGTATTTATGACGGATCGCGTTAAGGAAATATGAATTTTATTTTTTATTTGTATAAGATTGATATTGAAATGAAGTGACTGTTTTGAAAATGTGCTGTTTTTGATTGTGAACAAAAATAAATAGGACTCGTTTAAGGCGATGTGTATAGAATAAGTCTAGACATTAAATAAGAAAATCGATACGATGTTGAGTACTGATCGACTGAAGGTCTGATATATCTTTATTGAGTTCAAAGACCGAAAACGCTAATTGGGCGAAATAAGTCTCAAACAAAATGACCACGCCATTGTAATAATATAATGCCACAACGCGCCTGCAGGCCTAATCTTTATTACAGAATTATTTTTCAAATCTTGTGCTTCATCATGTTCTTGCGATGGAATGCGTTCGAATTGACAGTAAAGATGGCGTGAGACAAATTTTCTAGGCCTACTGGTTATTCATGCAGTCATTACGACATGGCTATTCAATTTACGACTATGTTTTAAATATACGGAATTCATGATTGAATGTAATTGTTATTTATAACAGCTTATAATAAAAATGCGTGGTGTCATTTCCTTATACCATACTGATATGGAAGTATTTTACGGGCCATGACAAATTTTCGCGAAGTGGCTGAATCGGAGAGTCCAAAGCGTGTTGTGGTCGATGGTCGGTCTGTCGCTCAATGGCCGTTTTTGGTCTGAATCCTAACATACTATTATAATGTTGAAATAATTTCTTTGACATTAATTTTATATTATATTCGCCTTACTGTTTCGTTAATAATTTGTGAATACATAATGTACTATTTTGGCAATGATTGTTCATATCGCGGTAAGATGTTTAGTATATAGTTAGGGTCATATTGTAGCAATTGTGATTGCTGCAGATGCCGTTAGATATGCTAGTATACAGTGTTAAGAACTAATATGAAGTATTTTAACGCGCGGTTTGTAGAATTTATTAAATAAATGTGCAACTTGGTCGCATTTTGTGCGTGTCACCTTAGACGGATCGCGCCCACGCGCCTCTTTGCACACATCGCGCCGCCTGCCCGTAGTTTCAGCTTTACTGTGAAAAGCTAAACGTGGTTGTAGCTACATAATTTAACTTAAAATATGTAAATTAAGGTAGCTAGCAACATTTTCAGTAGTGTCGGGCATTGTAATAATTGACTGTATCTATATCTATATTTGTATTTGTTAGTGTAGGGAAGGAAGCCCATAACTTATATGTTTGTGTATTTCCAAAATAGTATTCGTTGGTACCCGTCCTCTGATTTTGAATATTTGATTTTGAATATTAACAATTACCTTTTTGAAACATCACTAAGATAATTTTAGTAAAATATTAAGTATTGAGACATGCTGAAATTTGTTTCTTATCTTTTAAAATTATTCAAATTAAAATTCTGATCTTATCTATTTTATCATAAAGTACAATGTACGCGTATGATATATCTTATAATATTATGTAATGATTGTGTTCTTCTCTTTTAAAAGAAATCTGATAAAAATTGCACATTGAAAGGCTCGAAAGAATGAAGCAAAAGGAAAAAGAGATAAAATGAGAATAATTTAAGAATAATTTTTAAGAATGAAGTTGTTGTTTTATTTACTTCCCCTTATGTTTTCAGTGATCCTGTTTCTGTAGATAGTAAGATGATACGGCTACACATGCCTGTAGCTCGGAAGCCTAGCACTGGTTCTTGCTTAGGATACCAGTCACTAGAAACTCGTGAGTTCCAGTGGAAGATCACCCCATAGGGATCGGCCAAGAATTGAATAATATAAATAAATGCACTTGCCAACATCCATCTGACAAGGCAGCTGCTTGGTTGGGGGTATGATTAATTTTTCCTTACCGCTTTGTAGTGGATTACCTACGTGATGCTTCGCTGCGATTACGCACACGATTGCGATAGGTGTCTCAGTATATTTATTCGAATACCTACTTTTTCCGAACAACTATAAATTAGAAAGGACAAGTCACATGGACCAGTCCTCTGCTACCTACATCCAGCGGGTTCCCGCGACCTTCACACAGGTCATCGGTGCACCTAGTGACTGGCAAGGCCTCCGTGCTACGTTGCGCTTTCCTGTACGCGGACGTCATTTCAGAACCTTATGATCCCCTCGGCCAACTGTTCTGCGTGTAAATATAAATAATAGGTATCTACTGAGATTTAGGTCTACATTTTGGACACGGAGTAGGTACGCTTGCATTTAATCAATACTTAGTCTGTATTTCAGGACTCATTGTATTTTTCCGGAAATATAGACAGAACCTAGATTAAGTATTTTGCAGATCTGTTTGATGGTTCGAACAATTTGAAGATTTCTTAAAGCTGACTAATATTTTCTTCGATGCCGAGGCCTTCGATCTGTATATTATTTAGATCCTTAGATCCTGGCCTACCCTGAATACGCTTGAATATAGAATTTGTGTAAACATTACAGGTTTGCTACAAGGTTTAATAACTCTGCGATAACGGATACTGGCATTGGGTATCGTGTTAGAAGTATGTTAATGCATTTTATTTTCCGTTCGAAAATTTCAAAATAAATATATTTTATTTTTAGTGCTGGCAAATTTAGTATTGCCGTCACTCATCGTCTTGTCAAAATTTTGACGGTTCTTCGTTCTTCAGTTTTTCTTTCTGGTTTGTTCGGATTTATGAACTAAAGGAACTGAAATCTGTTTTTCTAGTCCACATTCTAATTAATTAATTCAAGAATACGAATTTATTAATATTGAAATATGATACATCTTTTACTATGATTGTGTGAGAGTACAATACCACTAATTATAACCATAATTATACAAAAAATACTTCATTGTTTGTTTTGTTTCGAATAGGTTTTGTTGTGTGTTTGTAACAACTTAGATCCAGTATTTATATAAATACTACCGATATAGGTGGCTACAATCGTAGTACATAATTTGTATTATATTTAACTTCTTGTATTCTCTCTTACTCTCAGTAAGACAAAACATGTTTGCAATGGGACCTGAATTTTTCCACTTTATCAAGAAACTTGAAGAAAACGACGACAAGCTTACATCCTACACGCCATTTGAAGAGCCGCTTGAATTTGAATTTAATGTATGTATCATTTAAATATAATATCAAAAATAATACAAAGAACATTCAGTTTTCAAAGAAAGTTTATGATTATTCCAGAATTCTACTTGTCACGTATGCAACGGATACTACGGCCCTAGCTTTGGGGAGCCTGTTTGTGTGACATGTCATGCATTTCTCTTCCCCGATTTCCCATCTTACCTGCCATCCTCATACTTCTACAGTGAGAAGACAGATGACGGTGACTCCGGGAATGATGAGCCTTCAGATTTGAACTTTAGCTCTGAACGTAAAGTGAACAGAGCCTGTCCTTTACCAGCATGGTGGTATTACAGGGTGAGTTGTATAGACTGCTTAACTAAGCATAGTGTACACTTTATGATCTATTTAAGTTAAGTTCTTTTTTTTTTTGGGAATCCTTCTTTATCCTTTAATCCTTTCTTTAATAATACTTTAACAAAAAAAAGTTACTGCAAGCATTCGTCTTGTGGAGCCCTAAAATTTGATTCTGCAAATTTTTCATAAATCCCAAGTGCATTGTTTAGGAGCATTACTCTTGAAGCCTGAAGCCACATTGGTTAAAATAATTAAATTGTGAACTGATGATGATTAAATATCATCAAGACTTTCCATCAGCTTACTTATTGATTTGTTTAAAGTTCTATGGCTTGTGGTAATAGAGATTGGTCACTTTCTCGATGAAAAGTACCTTGATCATTTAAAGAAAATAGGCCACTACAATAATTCATTATTGCCATTTAGTGTACTAGAATGCTGCCCAATAAAATTAATTTGAATTGACTGACATACATTTAACACAGGAGCAGAGTGGAGGTATCCTGTCCTTGCTGAAAACTACAGCCATGTCTCTGCTGAATATTAATTTTCAAATGTTTATAGAATTCACTGGACAGCGAAACAAGTCCAGAAGACGAAGCAAGTCGGGCAAGTAATTCTGGCGCCGGGGCAAGCAGCAGCGGCAATGGCGGCAGTGCCGGTGGGAATGGAGGACCGGGCCGTCCTGAAGGGCAAGTTCGCGCCGACGGTCCGGGCAGAGCTGACGGACCGGAGCGTGTCGCGATGCCGGCTAGAGTTGACGGGTCAGATCGAGTAGCCGGGCCGGCTCGTTCTGAAGTGCCGCCTCGTGTGGTCGCGGCGGCTCAGGCCGCGGGGGTGGGGGGCGAGGAGCAGGCGGGGCTGGCGGCTCCGCCCGCGTCGCCCTGCCTGGCGCGCTCGCTGCAGGCGCTGTGCACGCCCCGCCCGCCCGACAACCTCGCCCCGGGACTCGTGGAGCAGTTGCCGTCGGAAGGTATTATTTTTATGACGTTATAAAATTTTATTTTAACCAATTAATCTATTTATTTAGTTGCAACAAGATGTACTTTTATAAAAACTTGTGAACTGTTTGTCGTTACAGTGCTGCTATGCATCTTTAGCTACTTGGACGACCTGTCTCTGAGCGCATGCGCGTGCGTGTGTGCGCGCTGGTGGCGGCTGGTGCGCGCGCGCGTGTCACCGCCTCGCTGGGCCGGCTTCACAGCGAAGCGGTTCCCTTTGTACCGTCCAATGCTTGCTAACATCGACTGGCATAAGGTCACTACCAACTATAAAATCCATTCAATTTTAGAGTAGGTCAGTTTCCGCTTACAGCTTCAATGTAATTGTTCGCGTTGCTAAAAATATGTTGATTGTTGATTCTGCTAATTCACACTACGTGAATTAGCAGAATCGATTTCAGAATTATGAAACCGTCATATATGTATATTTGTATAATTAATGAAACTTCAAAAAACGTAATCCTGAATCCGCGCCGGTATATAAGTGTCAGCCTCACTTGTTGCAGAAGTACCAGTCACTTGTGGAGTCGTGTTTCTGTCGCAACTGTCTGGTACAGATGTGTGTGCAGGCGCAGCCGGCCGGCGAGGAGAACGCGTGGCGCAGGAACAGACTCAGGATTGAACTTAAGGTAAAGTAGAGCTCGCTTTTCGACGCTTTAGATTTATTGTCTCCTTTATTTAACATATTATGCATTTATTAACATTTTTAGATGAATAAAATACTGTAGTTTATTATGATTACACAGATGTTGCGCAACGACCCCCCGGAGGGTATAGCGGCGACCCCATTGGACCCCAAGTGTTGTCACTGGCAGGCCAGCGTCACCGGCCCCATAGGCTCGCCCTACGAGGGAGGCATCTTCTATTTGTACATACAGGTGCCTTATGCGTAAGTCTAAACATTTCTTTATTTTAATTGTATTGCCCCGAAGATTAGGCTAGCGAATTATTGTACACCCATATTTTGTCGATGCCATGATTAAGTATTAAGAATCTTGACATTACCATCGTTGGATGTCTAATATTTTGTAGTTCGTACCCACACGATATGACACACGACGGGCATATTATAATCTGTTAAAACTTTGAATCAATAATTCGCTGCCCCTAGCCTGCAAGTGGTTCTTTTGTTGTCGTATATACATTATTACCGCTTTAGGTATTACAGGTGTGACGTCATACATATTTGTTCCCCAGGTACCCGATGAGTCCGCCCGTGGTGCGTTTCCTCACTCGCATCCTGCACCCGAACATCTCGCGTCACGGCGACGTGGGCATCGATTCGGTGCACCACAACTGGTCGCTGGCACTCACCATCAGCAAAGTGCTCATCTCCATACAGAGCTTGCTGACTGACCCTTACACCGCGGTGAGTTTTATGTACATTGACATAAGGTTCAAATTCATCAGATTTAATGGCGTGGAGTTTTATAAACTGTAAAGAATTCTGGCGACTATAAGATACTAGCTTCCGCCTGCGTGGTTTACGAACCCGTACATTTTTCGGGGATAAAAAGTATTCCAAACTATAATCTATCTCTGTGCCAAATTTCATTCCGATCCGTTCAGCCGTTCTAGCGTGATTGAGTAACAAATATCCATCCATCCATCCATCCTCACAAACTTTCACATTTATAATATAAGATTAGTACAATTTTTTTGTTTTTTCTGCTGTTATAATCAGATGTAATTAATATATCAGTGCTTCAATAATTTAAATTCATAGTTGTATAACGACCATCAACTCGTGCCAATATGATAGCATTATCTAATACTTTCAAAACGAATACTTATTCGTCTATAACATACATAGGATGGTACTGTTAATAGAATACTAGAAAATAATCTAGTAATACTACCTAATACCTACCACAACTTGTTTCCACTTGAGGATTTGTTAGTGTACACTGAATCAAACAATGCGGTACACTTATGATTGTAAATTGTCGTTTGTTTATATTTAAATACAGTTTGTAAAATAAAGGCGCTATATCATATACATAGTAGAATTTATTTTCAAGGAAACGGTTTCCAATCGTGTTTTTTATACAAATTCCTTATTTGTAGAAAGATAAATTTCACCGCCAACTGGAATTGAACCTGAGCTCATCTGATTTAGCCTCTTTTCACAAGAAATATAATTTTAGAATAGGCTAGATGACTGCATCAAAAATAAATTCTGAAATCTTGTTTGGTAAATAGTTTTCCTTCTAAAAACTCTGTAAAACTTAATGTCTTGCTTTTCTTTCGCGTTTTCAATTTTTAATTTATTATAATCACACAATAAGTATGTCAATGGTAATGAAAAACTATGACGTCACGCCTTTGTATTCCAAAAATTTTTAGAATAAAATGTCGTTTTTGACGGTTCATAAAAAGTAACTCTTATGCGTCTTGCATATAAGATTAAGTTTTATACATAAAATTCGGTGTTGTCAATTGAATTAACATTATATTAACCAAAATAATTAGCATTAACCAAAACTCGTTGTATCGATCCAAATAAAACTATGTGTATGAGTCATTTACCGATAGAGTGAGGAGGCGGTGCGATGTCCCGCAAAAATAATTAACTTTAGTTATTAAACATTAATAATATTATATATTAACTTGTATGTGGTCACCAGGTATGTATGGAACCCGAGCTAGGCGACATGTATGTGCGCGACCGACAACGCTTCGAGGCTATAGCGAGGAACTGGACGTGGCGGTACGCAATGCACGACATCCTGCCTTACTGACTGACTGACAATATGTGAACAGTGCGATCGGACTGTGTTTGTGACTGCACCAGTGCCAGTTTAAATACAAATGGTATAATTTTGGTATTTAACGCGAGGCGTATCTTTTATGTTAAGTGCTACAAGTGTAGGGAAAAATATGTTTTAGTAGCGAGGATTTATAACTGGATCCGAGGTTACACGGTGATTCGTCTGAGAGAACTGTCTAACATTGTTGGTATTTGAGGTTTAAAGATGTACGTCGTTTATAACAGGTCTACGCTCGATGATCTCTACTTGAACAGCGATTGTGTGCCGTACTTGTATAAAATGACAGACTCAAATCTGTGCTCATGTTGTGGTCATTGCTCAGTGTCGTTATGTTATACGTAAAGTCAAAAGCAATGTGTAATAATGTGTGATAAGGGCACTTGTAGGAATTATAAATATTTTACATATGTACCTAGATAAAGTGATTAACTTATTCATTAAAAGAAACATGTATTTGAACAATTTTATACTTTAATGAACTAGTGATGAGATATTCGTATAAAATAACACGGATATAGGTATATTGTTAGAAAAGACAAATAAAAATACGATTCACAATATTATTGTGAAGAGGCTGTGTATGATTATTTAATTTGGTACCGAATTATTATTATTATCATATTATTGTGTATGCTATGCTGCAATTGTATAACCGCAATAAAAATAGCAGAAAATTATGTCTTTGGTTTTCCTTTTAATTTCGATATCAATTTCAACTCGACTTCAGAATTCCATTTTTCGATGAGATGCTCGCAGTTGCAGAGAGCTGGTACACACACTCCGCTGCCGGGAGCTCTGCAATATCCAGGGTACGGTGCTTCACCTTTCGGTAGCCATCTTCTTGTATTTTCAAACCGTAATGGGTCAAATACGGGATTATCTATTAGCTCCCTGAGGAGGCCCAATCGTACCGTGTAACGCTTGGTCTGTATTTTGAGACTGCCTGGTATGAAATAGCTGACGTAAACAGCGATCGTAAAGTATCCCTAAAATAAAATTAATTCGTCATATCGCTGCCGCTGAGTAAATCGACGTCATCAAAACAACCCCAAAAGGTTTGAGAAAAAAGAGAGGTCTTCGGAGATAATTTGTGTGTTGTATGTCTTGTGCAATGACGGTACGACAGTTTTAATTTACATATAAAAATAAATATGTTATACTGTTCGTTGGTAAGCGCATAACTTTTTTAATGTTCGTAATAGTCCGAATAAGGTATTTAGGGAAAGAAAAATTGCCCAGTGATTTGAGAACTTGGGAAAAATTGCAAGTGCTTATTGAAATTTGGACAGGACAACGTCTATCAGATCAACCAGTTCTAAATAATGTTATCGTCAAGTTCTTGGGAGTACTTACATGAATGTCAACAATTTCAGAGTGAATTTTATTGGTCAACATGATTGATACCAGTGTGTTTTACACAGACACGGCTATTTTCCTTTGCAATCAATTCTAAGGAAACACTGGATGTGTTTGATAATAAAAAACAGTATGGGTCATATTTTTTTTTTCTTGAAATATACAATGGTTTTACTATTTTATTTATTTTGTTAGAGGGGTCGTTATTTTTATACCTACAATATAGCAATAATAATAATAGGTGAAATGCTACGCAATACATATCTATAGGATATATTTAGATAATATTATACAAGATTTCCTTTATTTTTTTTAATATTGTTAAAAGTCGTTTGGATGACAAAACTTAGTTTAGATTACATTAGTTATACAGAATATTTTGTAATGATTATATATCTTGGAGGTTTGTGAATTTAATTACTTAATTTTATTTACACTATCCTATTTCTACATTTCTATTGATATCTAAATTTTTATACACTTTATTTTTTTAAATTATATTTCATACACGATTCTATCCTAATTTTATACCATTTTTTTTGTAATTTCCTTTTCCTTTCTTAAAAACACTGTTTAAGTGTTTTGTAGTGTTGTTGTAGTACTTCTTATCATAAGTTTATCTTTATATTCATCTAGAATGGCCCCTAGACCTACCTCTAGATTTTATCCTAGAACGATCCCGAGATCTTCCTCGAGAATGACCCCTTGACTTGCCTCTAGAACGGCTTCGTAATTTTTCTCTTGAATAGCTCCTTGATTTGCCTATAGAATGGCCTCTAGATCTTCCTCTAGAGTGACATCTGGATCTACCTCTGGAACGTCTCCTAGATCCTTCTCTGGACTTCCTTTTCAGTATTTCTCTAGAGCGTTCCCTGGATTTTCCTCTTGATCGTCCTCTTGATTTTCCTCGCGAACGCCCTCTAGATCTTCCTCTAGAATGTCCGCGAGATTTTCCCCTAGAGCGCCCTCTAGACCTTCCTAGTGAATGACCTCGACTCTTAGATCGGTCTCTGCAGCGAGAACATGTTGTGTCAACAGCTTCAACTTCTGCCCTCATGCCGTCGCCCATGCCATGGACTCCAACGAAGACAGTAGTTTCCATTATAAGCTTCCGTAATACAAAACTTAAATCTTTGCGATGTTATGTAATGTTGAGTACCTACTTACACTTCTTAGGTACTTGTACCTAACGATCGTCCATTTTGAATAGACTCCCGGTTAACCATTGCACTTATATGCATCTTTGTTATCTTTTAAACGGGTTATTCTATTTCGCAATAATTTCACATATTGCATAAGTCATCATCATCAGCCAGAAGACGTCCACTGCTGAACGAAGGCCTCCTCCAAGGGAGGGATTTGCCATAATCCCCACGCTTGGCAGGCGGATTGGGGATCGCAGTGGCTCACCGATTAGTGAGAGGACGCTGCTGCCCATCCTCCGGAGTCTGGCCGCAGTTTTAGGACGTACCCGGGTCACTAGCTTGTTGCATAAGTAATAAATAATAATTACATTGAATGTGAAACCACTCAAGGAGTTTCGGAAAATTCTATCCTTATTTTGTTGCACAATATTATGAAATATATTAACTTTTCTTAAAAACTGACGGAAAAGAGATAATAAAATCAGATTACAAATCTGGTGCCTTATGATAGTAAGACGGAGTCGCGGTAGACCACGAAACGAAGGAAATGGCGGGAAGAATTAGATGCCGTCCTTAAAAACTTCCCAGATACTTAGAGCACGGGATCACAAGGTAGCACTTTAGTCACCTGCATAACTTTAAGCTACTGAATGGGGTGCAGTAGGTACCGATCTCATAAAATCGTACCTATAAAAAATAGACTGCCTCATTGGTCTAGTGGTCGCAAGCGCGACTGCTGAGCGTGAGGTCCTGGGTTAGATTCCCAGGTCGGGCAAAGTGATATTGGGTTTTTCTGTATGGACATTCTCAATAGCAGCACGGAGTCTGGAACTGTGACCGGTAGATGGCAATAGGCTCGCCCCCTATTACATGGGACTTAATAACAACATCGGCGAAATGTGGGTGTACAATTGTACACCTCTGCCTAACCCTTCGGGGAATACAGGCGTGATGCTATGTTATAAAAAATAACGCGATAATGCAATTAGTATTGGTGCAACGTGAAGGGCAGAGGGTTTCGGTAGTCTATATCTAGGATACTTGGTAGACCTGCCTACGTGCTTAGTCTACCTACCCACAAGTCGTATAATCTTTTGGCTTCAAAGTGGAGATGTGTAGGTCCGGATGGATACAAATCCGCGGACCCGCATCTCTCGTTTTAATGATGGATGTACATCCAACTAAATTCGAGACACCCATCTGCCAGTACCAGTGTAGTAGAATTACATTGTCTGTGGTACCGACCGGAGCGGTAACAAAGAAGTGGAACTGAATCGAGAATAGCAGACCGGGACGGCGAGTTGGAGTGAGACGTACATACGAGGGAACGGAACGCGCGATCTGATTTGACGTTTTGAACTATCAAGACCTAAGACGTTTGCATTACATTCTCTCACACTACCATTCGCTGAATACGGTTGAGGTGCCGGACCCATGAGGGTCCGACGGGCACGGGACCTGGATGTAGGTCTTTAGAGCTAGATGTAAACACATCTCTACTTCAAAGGCCTGCGGAATGTTTAGGATTGAGACTTCATTAGAAAATATTTGTATACTTACCTACCTGTATTTTTTTTATTCCTGTAGAATATCGTGGTCTGATTCACCTCAAATAGTGCAGATGTGGTATTGGGAGACTTATATTATTTCATTGAGACCCTGTATTGGGGGAACCTGAAAATCATCGTGTTAGATAAAATTTAAAAAAAGGCACTCCAATAAAAATGTTCGAGCTGGGTATACTGTGGTAGTTTTATCTCAGTAATTCAGTTGAGACGATGCCAGACACTACTTACATGCTATTAAATAAACAAATTAAATTATTTTGATGGTTTGGCAAGTCATTATAATGGTTGTGCAAAGCAGTACACTCTTTTTATCAGTGTACACATTGGTAGCGTGGCCGAGCGGTCTAAGGCGCTGGTTTAAGGCACCAGTCTCCTCGGAGGCGTGGGTTCGAATCCCACCGCTGCCAGACCTATTTTATTATTTAGTGACTTTTACATTTATATCAAACAAAATTAATAATAGCTAAGAAAGCTCGGGATCTTCCATGATGCGATATTAATGGTAAGAGATCTTCGGGATCTGATGTCACCATGCGCAGGGTTCAATTCTAGGTCCATTTTTGTTTCTAGTTTATATTAATGACTTGCCATATTACGTACGGGATAATCAAGAGGTAGTATTGTTCGCGGATGATAATTCTCTATTTAAAATTCAACGACAATTACTAGATTTTCGCGAAGTTAATGTTGAACTATCTAATGTAGTTTCATTGGTTCAATGTTAATAATCTTCTCCTTAGAAAAAAAACCAAATGTCTTAAATTTTCAACGCCCAATGTTTGATAAGTACCAATCAATATTAAATTGAATGTAGTGGAGTTGGACATTGTGGATTCGACTGCTTTTCTAGGCATCATTTTATAGACGCCAAACTGCAATGGGGCCCGCAAATAAACAAATTATCGGGTAGGTTCTCAGAAAAAATACCTCTGGTTAGGCTTAGTTCTGCCGCATTAGCTGTCAAAAAAATCCGGACTTCTTTGAACACTAGGAATAAACACAACCTTGCTGTACATGCTACGCGCCTCCACAGAATAAGCAACTCGTTCATGGGACAATGTATACGCTTTTACAGTAAACTTCCCAATGATATACGTAATTTAACATTAAAGAAGTTCAAAATTGTAATTAAATCTAAACTTTGTAAAAAAGGGTACTATAAAATTTCGGACTATTTAGATGACAAAAAAGCTTGGGATTGAGCCGCTCTTTAGCCTTCCCTTTTTTTATATACATTTTTTGCCATTAATTATTATATTATTTACTTCGTTATTATGATACTGTAATGTCGTTTAAATTGAAATTATTTCTTATATATAACTGTTATACATTGTAAATGTGAGAGATCTAGGCTGAACGCTCTTAATTTCATTAATTCTCACGATAACTGATCCATGCTTGCACTCTGTTGCGACAGGTTATCTCAAATAGTTATGGCACTTTCTTCAAAAGGCTATTCTACCCGATATTTGTCTCACATAAACCCTTACATCATTACAATCTGTCTGGACTTTAATAAACATTAAAAGGCCAAATATTTAGCTATGTATAGTGTACTCGCATTTCATGTATAGCCGTAGTTAAGATACCGCAATCTCGCTTAGTACGCGACATGCATCGTCGGTTACTCCGCGAGGCTCCCGCCGTTGCTTTGCAGTACATTGCAACTGTTTACATCTGTGCTTTTTACACAAGAATGCTGACAAATGGGCAATAAGAGATTTAATTTATTAAAGTAAAGAATTTCATCATCCTGTGTCAAAGAGTAACACCGCTGAAAAGATAGTGTAAAATAAATAACAAAGTTGTTTGAAATTATGTACTTCTAGCTTATGGAAATTTGAAGATAAAATACTTGATTTTACAATAAAAACAAAAAGAAATTCATCAGTTACAAGATATTACTTATATCATAATGTATGAAGTGTCACCAGACGATGTCACAAACTACGGAGAATTAGAAATGTCCATGTTATCTGGAGAATTCTTTTCATCACATATTTCAGAGATTTTATTTTCAATAGTTGAAAGATCCTTTTCTTCTATAACGGAAAGATTGGGAGTGGCATCTCGTGACTTTCTGTCGTGGGGAGTTTTAGAATCTCTGTGGGAGCGACTCTTAGAGCGACGACTACTCGAACGAGAGCGTTTACGATCGCGGGACCGAGAACGCTTTTTATCTCTGGATCTAGACCGTTTTCTATCCCTCGATCTAGTCCTCTTTCGATCTCGTGACCGAGACCGTTTACGGTCGCGCGACCTGGTTCTTTTTCTCTCTCTGGACCGAGATCTCTTCCTATCTCTAGAGCGGGATCTCTTGCGAGACCGCGAGCGCTTCCTGCGCGACCGTGAACGAGATCTGCGTCGCGATCGGGAGCGATCGCGCTTTTTATCTCGAGATCTGGATCGTTCTCTTTTCTTTGACGGGGATCTCTCTTTTTCCTTCTCACTGTCTTTTTCTATTTTGTCATCAGCAGGCGTCGAGGCCTTGGACTTCGCTTCAGAGGAATTGCCGTTGGTTTCCACAACTTCTGGTTTAATTTCCTCTTTTTCTTCTTTCTCCACTTCCTTGGGTGGCGGCGACTTAGATTTTTCCTTTTTCTCCTTTTCGGTGGAGTCTTTCTTGTCTTTGCGGTCGCGATCCTTATCTTTGTCTTTGTCGCGCGAGCGGTCACGCTTGGATCGCGAGCTGCGGTGGCGAGACTTGGAGCGCGAACGTCGGGAGCTGCGATGTCGAGAACGCGATCTGTAAAAAAAAAAATACATAATTACCTTCAATGAACATTCTCTATTATCAACATGCCTGGCTTAAAAAAATGGGGCGAAATTCTATTTGGCAAGCATTTGTTTGTTTAGGCAGTCTAAACATGTACCACTTAACTAAGAGTATCATATACATTTAACTAGTCCAAGAGTTCCGGCCAGTTGAATACATATGAATGCATATACCCTTAGGCCAAGAGTATGAACTGCTAATGTGCGAATGCCAATCTATGCCTCGGGCACTTGACACCAACACAAGAATCAATGAATTATAACTATTCAGGCAGTTTCAGGCAGTTTAAGCATTACACATAGTTGCTAGTTGAAAACTGACCTCGAACGGTGCTTATGACGTGACCTGGACCGGCGGGAACGGTGTCGGGAGCGAGACCGGGAACGCTTGGAGCGATGACGCGAGCGGGAGCGGCGGGAGCGAGAGCGAGACCGCCTCCGTGACCGGGATCGAGACCTTGTCCTGAAATAGAATAATTTATTTGTCAAGATGAAAGAATTGCATAATGCATAATTTTGAAGACATGGGTAAAATCAATTTATAAATTTATTATTAACTAATAATAATTTGATATGTTATGTTCATAGAATACAAGACTATTTTAAGCAATTAATTTCAATACTCCAATGTCTATAACACCTAAGTACAGTATGAAATCACTTTAGTTGATATTTATTGTTTAATGCATTGGATGTTAAATTTAGCTGTTCAGTGGCTTCAAATTTGTTGTTAAAGATAAAAAATGGACATATCTGTCATTTTTTTAATAGTCTAAAAACAAAAAAAAAAATCATTACAAATACTGAATTGATTGTTGGTTTTAAATGTTCAGAAGATCACAACAACTAGCCAAAATTTACTGATCAGAAATTTGATAAGCCTTTCAGAAATAATTATCAACTGTTGTTAACACCGGTAGCACTCATTTAATTAATTGGGTGCACATCCTACCTTCTTTTGTCTTTGGACAGAAGCCCAATGACTGGGTCAATAGCAGCTGAGATCAAGTTCTGAGCTTCCTTCACTCGACACATGGCTTCTTCAATTTCCCGTTGAGCTGCCTCATTGCTCTTTGTCTGTGGCTTACAAATAGCTTGAGTGGCATGGTACACCTAAAAATATTATAACAAAAAAAAAATTAAATGGTTCTGATAATACAATGGCTTGGAAAACCATATTCTATCTATCTATTGTTAATTGTATATCCTGTTGATTGTCAAAACGCACATTAGTATTATTTCATCCATTGGTCATTAGCTAACAGGATATGGTAATATACTGGTTGTGATATTTTGAATGTTTTGGAAGGATGTATGTCATCAATAATCAATTTCTAGTATGGAAAACTATTTTAGTACTGTAAAAGCCATGTGACTAACATTATGCCACAATCATGGGAATTGATTAGTATAACAATGAAACCAGAGGAATGTTGCATAATCTGTTTGTGATTTAAGTAGTAAAATTATGACTATAATGGAATAAAAGTGCTTAAATGTAATGGATTATTATTTAAACCATATTGTTTTTTTTCTCTAGGTCTATGTTAATAATTCATGTGCATATCTCACCCTGATTGCTTGTCCATCTACAAGGCTGCCATTCAGCTGCAGTGCTTTTATAACAGACTCTTGCTCAGTCATCTCAATCAGCGCATACCTCTGTTTGTCAGCATCTCGGTCACAAAACCGCATATACTTTACTTCACCGGCATGGCAGAAGTGATCTATTAACTGTTGAGATGTTAGGTTGTCAACATCACCGACAAGCAAAGTTCTTCGTATTTCTTCGATTTTCCTCGAGTCATAGGCAGCCGGTAGCGGCGGGTAGGGGGTTAAACCTACCGCCGCCAGCTTAGGATCGTGAGTTTGAATAACCTGGTTGGGCGGAACCCCATCTAAGGTGTTAATAACATGCGCCGGTAGACGCGGTTCTACTGTACTCAATCCCGGGACCAAGGTACCATTGCTCGACATTTCTAGAGCCCTGTGCTCATCAGGAATTTCCCCCGACTGCATGGGAATCACAATAAGTGCTCGATCAATGAACACAGTGTTGGTCATATGCTGGGCTACGTTTACAGTTGCCGAATCGTAATATTTTACATAACATATTCGGGACTGTACCGGGCAGGAGACGTCTCTGATGGTAGGATACAGTCGGATATCGTCAATTTTTCCCAAATATCCGAATAGTGTTTGCATCTGATCTTTGGTGGCTTGGGGCGCGATGTTGGTGACTTGAATCACCCTCGTGCTGCCCGACACCATTTTCGACGATTTGCACATTAAAATTACAAATCACGAACACTTGCAACTTATATGATAGTTTTATCTGAATCTAATATCATTACAATGTCTACATTTTGTGATTTTACTGAAGAGAACTTTCGTGAAACATTGCAAATCACAAAACACACGCTTTCATTTCATTCCTGATTCCATAGATAAAAAATATTTTTTCTATAAAATATCTAATGTTGCCAACCATAAAAAACCTAAATTATCGAAAAGCACTTATCACGCACGACGAGGCTCAACGCCGCATATTCCTTTAATTTGTATAATATAGGATTATTCATTTTCAGTTTTATAGAGGATTGGGTGTTTGAAATAATGTAATAAATAAACGTGAAATGATAGATAATACAAAACATCAATGAGTGCACGGTATTCACATCATGGAATGGCGTGAAAACGGCTGCAATCACAAAACCAATGAGGCCTTCAGTAAATGTACTAACTTTAAGCGGAATTCTAAGTCTTACTAACGATGTTCTTCAGACTTCAGTTTTTAATTTATTCCAAAACCGTAACCAAAATGTGTGACCCGGGTAAGTCCTAAAACTGCGGCCAGACACCGGAGGATGGGCAGCAGCGTCCTCTCACTAATCGGTGAGCCACTGCGATCCCCCAATCCGCCTGCCAAGCGTGGGGATTATGGCAAATCCCTCCCTTGGAGGAGGCCTTCGTTCAGCAGTGGACGTCTTCTGGCTGATGATGAACCAAAATGTTTCCACCATAGACTTAGAATTTCGTGGTTTCCACCTAAAAAAATAAACCAAAAAGCGCAAACAAATACAATTTCGGCGGCAACTTCCAATTATGTTTTTCTAATTTCCATCCATGGTCTCACATTTGCTTGCTAAAGGATTTAAAACGATTGTAAGGGGACCTTTGGATCATGTTTTGTGATAGTGATACCGTTGAGTCGCTTAAATTAAAACTGAAATCTGGTAGGTAAGTTAGGCTATCGTAAGCATTAAGTATACATTATAATTTGTATTATAATTCAGTTAATTTTAATCCATGATTTACAGTAACAAGACAGAAGTTATCTAAAGAAAGAGAAGTGTTAAAGTTACGAAACAAAGAACGTTTTCTATCCGAGGAGCTCAATACGACAAAAGCTGAAATAGACTATTTAACTGAACAATTGGAGGTAAAAAAACATTAGGATTCTTTCTCAATTGTTTTCTAATTTATGTAAAATTAAAAATCTATTTCATCGTCAAAGCAGTACGTTCACCGCGCGCTTCAGTCCAATGAGAATATAATAGGCACCTCACCTCAGTCAGTCTTGTTACTGACCTTGCTGACTAACTAATCTGTCTATCAGGCATCATGATAATATGCTATTGCTATTTCCATTAGTGCTCATGTCGATTGGTAAATAAGATATTTTGTTAAATAAGAAAAACGATATTTGTAAATATTGCCTTAGTTTTTAATATTATGTCATAGATTATTTACTCACGCGCGACCGATAAGATGTCAGCAAAGCAAAATGGGGGTCCCGGTAGGTCAGAAAAAACCGAGATCCATTTGTTAATCCCTACGTATCTAGTTTTTTTTAATCCTATCATTAGTTGTATTCGAGCGTTAAAATGTAATTAGGTAGGTATGTAAGTGGCGTAGCGTAGTGGGGGCAGCAGGGGCGGCAATTTTCGCAATAAATAATTAAAATAATACCTATATCTCATAAATATTTGAATCATTTATGTCGCACCTACAATTCGAACAAATTAAAATGAGCTCGGAACTTTTTATTCTTTATTCTCTGACGAAACTGGGGAATCCCCCTTCTTTAAAGACCTAAATAGCGGCAAAATTTACCTGCGCCCCGGGCGGTTAAAAACCACGCTACGCCACTGGGGTACCTATGTGTGTAGATATTCCAAATGTGATATTACAAGAATTCGGAAAAGGTAGGCTCGTGATGACATTTGATGTACACATTTTGATTGGGACTTATTTCTCTAATCTCTCGAGAATTGCCCTTGCATGACACGATGAAGTTATATTATAGTTCGTCTTCAAATGCATTCCTAATAGTTGCTATAGATGCGCCTATGTAGGAGACGGCGATAAATATGTGTGTTTTAGATCCTGAAGAATCAAATTACTCAAAGTAACCACCAAATATCAATGATAGACATATGTACCACATCCGAAGATTTGAAAATAGAAACGCATATCTCTACTTTGAATGAGCACTTAAAGGGATATCATCAGCTCTTCGACAGAGGTTCGTAAATGTATCAGAGAGTCTAGTTAAGTCTTCTTCAACCTTGATCGACGTCAAGAAAAATTCGCGCAAGATAATTAATAGATAAACTGTCTCATTTGTCTAGTGATCGCAGTTGAAACTGCTGAACCAGAGGTCCTGGGTTCGATACCCAGATCGGGCAAAGTGTTATTGGTATTTTCTGAAATTCTTAGTAGCAGCCCGGTGTTTGAAACTGCGCCCGGTAGATGGCAATAGGCTCGCCTCCTATTACATGGGACTTAATAACAGCATCGGCGAAATGTGGGTGTACAAAAAGTACACCTCTGCCCAACCCTTCGAGTGATACAGGCGTGATACTATGTTATGTTATTTAATATTTTTTTATTAAAGTACGATCTGGTAAGTTATGTGTAATAAATGTAATAACAAAAAAAAAAACAAAACCCGATTGCATTTAAAAAATATGAACTGAAAAGCAAAAAACAAGCTATTTCATGTATAATTTTGTGTAATTTTATAACTTTTTTACGGGGTGAAATCGTTGTAGGGCAACGCAAGAAAAATCAATTGTCATTTATTATGCTATAGGACGACGACGAACTGACGTTGAGCATGGTATATTATGATCACGATAAAATCTGTATATTGTTTGTCATTTTATTGATGTATAAGTAGTTCAACTGTTCTGCTGTGTAAATAAAACTAGCGCTCCATATTGCAAAATATAGCTCTGAACATGAGCTGGCTTCCATGAAAGGTGTGCGTACAATGCTTACCACTGCAATTATTTAAATACTGCAGTCTTTTTTAACCGACTTAGAAAAAGGAGGAGGTTCTATGTTCGACTGTACGTATTTTTTTATGTATGTTCATCGATATTTCCGTCAATTGAGTATGGACCG
Source organism: Shargacucullia verbasci (assembly GCA_947562105.1). Lineage (NCBI taxonomy): Eukaryota > Metazoa > Arthropoda > Insecta > Lepidoptera > Noctuidae > Shargacucullia > Shargacucullia verbasci. The sequence goes on along the minus strand of OX387297.1, from coordinate 4,584,288 downwards.
ATTCGAAGACAATTCATATTGACTCACCCTTAAAACTTTATATTATCTACAAAGTTAACGAGTTGCATTTTTAAGATTATTTGAAAGTAAAGTTAAAGTAAAGTAGTAATTTTAAGTGCACTAATTTCCATTATTTCTTGAATTGATTAGAAGGACTAAATAGGTTATCAAAAGTTCAAATTCGTGATAGTTACCTACTATGTTACAGAAGATACGATATTACGTAGGTACCTACCTAGATCAAGCTCTTTTAGTCGAACTATATGCTGAATGATAAATGACGATTGATTTTTCTTTTATTGCCATACGTCGATTTTACCCTCCATTTTCAAAATAATTAAAGTCATAATAATAATAATGTCCTCCTGACCGATTTCGGTGACGGCGGCCAATCTCACCGGAGATTAGCCAACTACGCAGGAGATATTATAGAGCACAAGTGTATGCGCAAACACAGGTGCTCTCTCTGTTCCTTCACTCTCATAGTCCGTTGGGACGGCAATCCGAAGCGACCGGAGACAGATCAGGCGCAGGACCAACGGCTTTACGTGGTTTCCGAGGCACGGTGTGTATTCACATACACGAAGACCCAGACCCGAAACAAATATCTGTAGATCATACAAATATTTGTTCCGTTCGGGAATCGAACCCGCGACACGTAGCTCAGCAGTCGATCTCTCAACAACTGCGCCAACCGTGTCGTCAAAAAATAAAATCATAAGAGGTATAGAACACAACACAGTGAATTTGAATACAGAATAGGTAGGTTGGTAGTACCTACTATGTAAACCAGATATTAAGTTTAAAGCAATGATTAAGCGTATTTTAATATCCAAAGCCTATTACAATTACACCTTATATAATGACATTGAAGATAAACATGTTTGGCATTCAATTCAGTCCTGCACACTGCGACCCTGAATTTTGTAAGTTGGTACATATTTGTCGTGATTGATTTGCTATCAATCATCCATCAACAACAGTTTTTATTGTAATTACAAGATAGTAATTTTTATTATATTATTTTTACTTATTGTATTTATTGTTTACTTATTTTTTTTTACAAACCTTTGTTTTTTATATATTATTTACTATAACGTACTTATTCTTCTTGCCGCAACCTGAAATTATTTTGAGAATCTCGTACTTATTATACTTTTGTTTTGCATAATATTGTATAGCTTTAAAGTCAGAATGCATATAAATCTGTAAAATGTGAGTATGATGTAATCATTAATGTTATAGTTTTTGTTTAACTAAATACCTGCCCATTGCCTGATAATTACGAGTCTGTCGCTAAAATGTCCCGCTGATGGTGACGTGGTGTGTTGGATCGCCGAGTTCCCTACATAGTAGTTGAGCTTAGCGATGCTGACGCACGCTTCATGCTCGTGAACGGGTGCCGTCTGCCGGGACTGGTCAACTTGTAAATGCCATGGCAATCAGTGGCGTGCGCTTCATAAAGACAAAAAGACACTGCCTACCCTACATAACTCAGATAAATATTTATTATAAGATATTTGAGGTGGCAAATCACATACATCATTATTTAATCGACAAGACGACGAACCAATACCAACATGCAGTAGAAATTACTAGTAAGTAGGCTTTTAAAAAATCTGCCTACCCCGTCTAAAAACTCTGTGCACGCCGCTGATGGCAATCTTATAATCGTTTCTTTTTCCTAGTATTTTATCTCACACATAGAATTACATTATTCTCGCATTCTCTAACCACAACAATGTACCAAACAAAGATTGTAAGATCTATTATTTTAAAGAGTTTCCATGGAGTTTCTTGCCGATTCTTCTCCATAGGACCTACTATTTGGAACCGCGCGGTTTCTAATAGTAGGTCCTAGAGTCTCAACGTTTCAAACCATTATATTCTATTCTATGTATATATACTATTCCATACTATTCCTTAATATTCCATACTATTCCATTCTATAACTATCTATAACTATCTTGGTACTTACCTAAATATTCTTGCAACTTCTTCCGCTAGTATTTTAGACATTTTAGTTGTGTCGATACACACTAATTACAGTAATCCCCTTTTTTAATTAAATTAAATTAACAGTAATTACCTGCACACGCACACTGCGATGAATTGACTAATCACGAGAGTTACGATCAGCTGGAAAGCCTCGGCCAAAAAATAGTGGGGCGCGTCTTCGTCTATCTGTAAGCCTGCGAATCATTTCTGTATTTCCCTTCATGGATGACTATACCACAACTTTACCTATCTCATTACACAACAAAACAGCAGCATCTATTCTACCGCTTGTCATTGATCAAGTACTATATAAATTTGTAAATTTAATTTTAATTTAATTTATTTGTATTTTCGGGATAATTTAAGGAGCAAGGTTTAAGTTTAAGGTATAATTCGTTAAGGTTTTGTGTAATTTGGCTGAAATATAACGATAATAGTTGAAGATGTCGCGAAAAATCATGCTGACTGGGACCTTTACCGGGGTGCGCAGAGTAAATGCTCGACATAACAGGCAGATACGACACTACAAAAGAAAAAAAAAATAAGGCGTATTTGCTCTGCTACCCGTATAAAGCCGTGGCGGGTCACTAGTAACAAATAAAAACATAATATTTTTTTAATCTTAGATCAAAGAGATTTCGAACATCGTATTAAAGAGCAAAGAGACAAGGAAGCTGAGCAGCAGGAACTAATGCGTCAGAAAGAGAGGACGTTAGCTGAGGAAAACGAGCGGCATGCGATGGAAGCAGCTGCTATAGAAGAAGAAACACAAGCTATTCAGCGAGAGTGCGCCGTGCTTAAAGTACGTTTTATCTATTCTTCTGTCTCATATCTTATCAAAGAACAACCATTAACGGGCGTATGTGAAGCTCAATTGGAAGTTTGAGCAAGGTACATTTAATATACGCTCGTTATCGGAATCGATTCAATTTTGACGGTTCAGTTCAACAAAACAACAAAAAACTTTTTTGTTTATTTAATGTTTTGTGTTCTTTTGTTTTTTATTTTTATTTTGTAAGTGTTATCTGGTCACTGTTACTGTTTCTGCTAGCCTGTCACTGCTGGGCAAAGGCTCCCTTGATTTCCAAGCTGTTCTGTTCTGTGCCAAAGATGACCAGTCTACCTAATATAGCGCATGGGTAGGGATATATGCTGTGTACGTAATGTGAAGCTACTACGTAGCATCACGCTGTATTCGCGGAAGCTATTATTAAGTATGTAATAGAGGGTCGAGCTTTGTCACGGTTTCGAACTGTGAATAAGAATTTTCTATGGAAGCACTTAAGTACATTTTGTCCGACCCGGGAATTGAAACCAAGTTCTCACACTTAGCAGCCGCCCTTACGATCACTCAGTGCCTGCTTTACCTAGTTGCAGGGCACAGTATAAGTATTTTTCCTACAGTAGGCCGACGCCTTTGATGTCGCGCGATGCCGCATGCCTGTGTAGGCATTTACGCAACTACAGAAGGGTTGTTTCAAATTGGATTAAATGCATTTTTTCAAAATATAGATATGGGTATAATTTTCGTTTCGTTCGGTTTCGCGGGGATTATGAAAATGACATCCATTCTGAAATCCAAGATGGCGTACAAGCATTTTTTTATACGCACGCCACTGTATATCTAGTTACAATGAAATGGAATAAAATAAAATTAATAATATTTTTCTTTCTTTCGTGTGCGGAAATTGATGAAATCTCAGTTCCTTATTCATGCGAGATGATGATTTGCACTCACTCACAGCACGTGTCGTATACACCATATTGATAATAAATTAAAATAAAATATACAAAATATCAAAGACTAAGCCTATCAAGCCCTAAAAACGTGTCCCAAGCTACTAAATACGGTGAAGTAAGCAGCTAGGGCTCGCCTCATCCGCGTCTCACCCCTGACGCCCCGCACGATTGCCCTGTCTAGACGCCTCCGTCGACCGACTGTATGGTTTATAGACTGTGGCGCAGGGTGTGCAGTGCACACGGGTGCAAGAGGTGGCTCCGAGCGCCGCCGCTCGCGGGACTCAGATACAAAAAATAGCGCATTGTTCTAATTTATAAAATAAACTGTATGGGTTCGTAATCCATGCGGACGAAATCACGGGTGGAAATTAGTCATTTATAATTGCACCATTTGCACCCGAATTTTGATTATATTTTGATCGCACGCCTACTTAAAGAGGATATTTTTTGCACCCGGGCGCTACGTGTGCTAAAGTCGCCCCTTCGTTCACTACACCAACATTATTCTTACATAGTGTTTTTAATTTAATATTTCAGAAAAGAAATAATGCGATAATGTTGAAGTTAAGAAAAAGGTTGCTCGAAGCAGAAAATACAAGACGCGAAGTAATAAAGCGTAACGTTCTAAGCAGCAACAAAGAATAATAAACACCAACTGTCTTATCCAAATATCTATTAATGATTGAAATAAAAACAAAATATTTTTTAAGTATTTATTAATAATTTTATAATATCGTGACTAAAGTAGTATTTTTAGTATTTTGGGTACATCATCCATTCATAATAATAAAGGTAAGTAACCGTTCAGGGGCGCTGACTCCGTGGGTGCTCGAGGGCTCCAGCACCCACGAGAGGTAAATAATGGATGCGGAGTACACATGACCATAGGCATAAAACTAACCACTGACCAGTAATTGGCTACTACGTACGTATGTTGTATTCACGATTATGTAAATATTTATTCGACGACCGGTGTGCGTTATTCTTTCCGCACTTCGCCAGTTGATTTAAACGAGTCATCAAATGTGCCAGAGGCCCTAGTGTAAGTTTCTTTCGACAAATTCGATTTACTACATCGAACGCGTTCGGCGCTCCGATTGGTGGAGAGCACGAAACGGGCCAATCGGAGCGCCGAACGCGAGATTTTATTATGTCTCTGTAACCGTATATCGTAAAATATTGTTACAAAAAAATTGATTTCAATCTGAGGAAAGAACGTCCAGTCTTTATACGTGAGGTCCTAGAAAATTCGTCAGTAGCGAAAATCGGTACAAGATACAATGAAGTCGGTTAAAAATCAGCGATGTCGATAAATATACATACTTATATTCTCACAAGAAATTAGGTGCAAAGCCCCTGAAAAATCACTTCTAATATTTAAATATCTATCATGTAAACACACTGATCATCATGAAAAATCCTTTCAGAAATCGATAATAAAGACGGGTATCTTACTTTTATAATTTCTAACAAGTTCAAATACAAAAGCCTGTGTATTATCAGTGCACATTCTAGATACTACATAGATTAAAAGTATTTTAATCGTATGAATCATCGTATTAATACTAATATTATATTGAGTATACCTACCTTGCGGTAACCTAACGTATATAAGGACCGGTATATAACTGAATAAATAAATTCAGTTATCCAATTGGAGCAATAAGGCGACGCTTCGTTTAATCCAATGAGCTGAAGGTTTATCCGACGGTAGATAAAAAGCTAAGACAAAGTTAGATGAATGTCCGGTTGTAGCCAAAACTCCTTTCCTCTCTAAAGTCTTGTACAGAGGGCATTTGTATCTTGTGCCCTCATCAAATTCTGTCTTCATTTTAGGATATAGCCACATAGCTGGCATATTGTCATTTAATATCTTTGGAAATTGTTCAGCTATTGCGTGAATTTCCCGATCCCAACGACCTCCGTCCATAAAGAGACCGTGTACGTAAACTCCAGAGGCTGGTGAAGTATTTTCATAATCAACTTTAAGAACTTTAAAGTCAAATACTAGTAAATCAATAGGGATTTTTTTAGCTCTTGCGTAATTTTGTGATGAGCCAGTCAGGAAAGCCTGAGTGAAAAAGAATCCAGAAAGCCAAAAGGTGGGAGGTTTCCCATTCTGATACCAATCGTCCAACATACTCAAACGATCTGTAAAGTCCGTCACATAACTAGGAAGAGGTTTTAAACTTGGGTAAGAAACTTTCCGCCAATTATCTGGAATCCGTCCGAGCAACATCGCATTCGATTGCAAATCTAACGCCGGTGACATCACAATAAGACCTTTCACGGCTTTCTGCAAGTCTAGTAAAGAAACTTTAATCTCGTTTAGTAATTTGTTAAAACGTTCCATTTCTTGAATCAAGACTGTATTCATAGATTCATTGTAATCAACAGGGTATTTTTTTTGACCTATTTCTATATCAAACATTTCTGGTAATTTGGAAAGTATTTCTGCAGCCATTTGAACGAGAATAACTTCTGTATTTCCACTTTCTCCGCCACCCCCGGTGCCTTCAACAAGAACCAAGGCCTCTGTCAAGGCCATTGAAGTAGCATAATCACGAGTAATTCCTGCATTCATATGCAGTCCGAATACTTCAGGTGGAGGATTCACAGGAACGCCTTCAATATGCTTGAGATAATCTTGATAATCACATCTTCGGGGTAGTCCATATTGTGGGCCAATATCACAAAAGGAGTAATTTGGATCATTCACAACATTAGGATTAACATAATTATCTAATACTGTTACTATTAAGCGTCGATCCCAATCATCAGTTACTCTACCACCATAATTGCACTCACCGGTCAAATACTTAATAGCAACATATTGAATTTCTTCGTACTGGTTTAAAAACATTTGCAACTGCATAATTGATATCTGAAAGTCAGAGTCATTGAAACCATATTGAATATTCCATCCTAAAGGACCAAACTTTTTTCTTTCTTGTACTACGGCATGGAAAAAACTGATTCCGTATAAGAGCTTACTAAAGGTTTTATCTTTGCCCGGACATCCTTCATAAAATTCTGTTTCTTTTAAAGGCTCTGAAATATAAGATCGATTTAAGTTATGTTGAAGACCTGTAGGTGGTTCGTTTGTCATTTTGACACCTATTTGTAGAACAGCCTGAGGGAATTTTTCAGTTGGGTAACTTGTCAACCATAATCTAAAACTTAAATCTGTGTTCGTTAAATCGAAACTTTCTATGATTTTCTCAAGAACTGGAAGCCACGAAATCGCCAAATGACAATTTTGTAAACAAACCCAGCCACCTTCTAGTTGAGCTTTTTCTATCATTGCTCGTGCAATTGGCCCTTGTCCTTGTCCTAGAGATATAGAGTTGAATCTGTGTGAGTATCCCATTCTTTCGCAATATTTTATTAATGCTCCCATTGGATCTGAACCTGGAGACAGGATAAATATAAGTGGTGCAAGACAATTCGAATCCCCAAAAGATTTACCTATGTCAAACGGTGGTGGTGTTATATATTTTCGGCCCATATGCTTTTCTACAAATTCTGATATAGCTATAGTCAATTTGTCTGGTCTTAAAACTCTTATAATAAGTAATTTTTGGAACTGAGACAATTTTGTGTCCCACACTCCAGGAAGTGACCTATTATGTGGTTCCATATCATCATAAACTTCTTGCCATTTATTTATATTCCGTTCAAAATCATCTTTGAACCCTGTAAATGCTTGTAGGTCACTAATACGACATATTTCATCCCAGCTTTTATCCGGCAACCATTCAGCAATTTTTTTTAAGGTATTTTCAATTGCTATACCTCCAGTTATAAGAAAAATATGTTCTTCGGAGTTCATTTCTCCAGTAGAAAGCATCATTTTAGCGCACATAATGTAGGAGAACATAAGCTTGTCTTTGTCAAATAGTGACCTACAAACGTTACTGTACAAATTATAAGTAAAGGTGTCTTTTAAAAATTTCAATCTTTTATCTAAATCTTTGGATTTATTAGCGTTCTCGATTGAAATGACGTAAAGATTGATAAACCAGATTAATGAATACTGATACATAGGATCTACGTTAGGCAATTCAGTAACACAATAATATAACACTGCTGAATGTGAAGCAATAGGTCTATAACCATGACGAAATTTTTCTATGATGACCTCAGTTTCCAGACTGGCTTCTTGCTTTTTCATAATATCAATGGCTAATAGTTTCGACGAATCCAAAACTTCAACAGCAGTTTCATCCTCCAAAATATCACCCTTTGTTTCTTGTAAGGTACGCAATATATCATCTTCTACTTGTTTCAGTGCAGCTCGATTATTAGCACTTTGAACGATTAATTTTTCTCTTTTTTCTTGCAAATCAGGCCTCTCTTTTGCTACTACTATGCCTAATAACTGATCTTCTAATCCATCTTTAGTAAGTGCAAAGTTAATTAAAGTTACTTTATTGAAAACCTCAGGCAAATAATGTGGGTTCCTTAGTTTGGTCGTCATATAGAGTCTGAAGTTGGGATGATATTCAATAACATTATCTCCGAGGGCAATAAAATCTTTGCCTCCCTGTGTGTACGTATTTTTCAGTAACACTGGATCTAATGGCGCTTCTACTTCTTCAAGGACACATTCCATTAGAGCAGGTTTACCATATTCTAAACAGGTTTCCATCACTTTCATATAATTGCCATCGGAAAACTTTAGAACTTGTAAATCATTAGCTTTTTCCATAGTTTTAACCCATTTATTAGCTTGTCCTTGCGGATCAATAAGTAAAGACCATCGCATTGAATTGTCGAGTATAACACCATTATCTACCGAAAACGAATCTCTGGGTAATCCGGCGATACACCAATTTTGGATCTTGATTTCAGTACCTAGCACATCTTTGAACACGAATTGATCAGAATGAGGCATGTTTAATCTAATAACGAGATCCCGCCATTTTTTTATTATTTTAATTCTGATAGGTAAAGTATATGGCGCCAAATAAGCCATGATGCCACATGACACAAGGATGTCTCCCGCTAAATTATCAAATAACGTTTGTAAATTTTCAGCAACCTTAGTCCAACGTACTCGTTCTCCTCCTAGGCCACCGATTAACTTTTCAGCTCTGTACAGTTTATTGATACACATTTTTACTTCATCTTCCAGTGCTTTCCGTTTAATATTAGCTTCTTCTAATGCTTCATTTAACTCTGCTAGTCTTGCTTCTAATCTTGCTACCATCGCTTTTTTTTCTTCCAAAATTGCCATGGTTTGTGCGAATTCTCTTTCTGCAGCTTCTAATTTTGCCTTTTTTGGGGCTACAACCTTAGCTACTGCATCGTACATATCCATAGCAATAATCCATTTGCATAAGCCTTCTGCGGCTGTTGAAGCTTTCGCAATAATATGAGGCTTAAAATCTTTATTAGAAAGGTACTCTTTTCTGATTTTTTGCATTATAGGAATGGGAATATTATCCTTGTCAAAGTTTCTGAGATTTTCCAAAAAGCTCATATCACCCAATATTCTTTTACTAGGCCCCCAATAATCTAATATCTTTTTACCAGGGTTGGCTGGATCCGGAATCTTATCAGGTTGTATACCCTTTATCACACATACCGCTGCCATAACCAATTTTACAGTGTATGGAGGATTTTTCATAGATTTTACAATTGTAATATCAGCTGGTTTTAATGTATTTAGAGCTGCAATTGCATCTTCTAAAATTGGCAACGCAAGAGCTAAATCAGCCTCACAGTCTTTTTTAAGTTCTTGTGCAGCCGCAGCTTGGACATTCGCCACTTTTTGGTCCTCTCTTACTTGAGCGGCAGCTTTGTCAGCGATTGCTGTTTCTGTTTCTATCTCTTCCATCATTTTCGCTGACTTTTCGGCCATTATTATAAGTTGTGGCTTTAAAGCGCTTAAGTCGCGTTGCATTATTGACACGGCATCTGCTGCTTGACCAAGCTTGTCTAAACCATTCGTATATCTAAGTTTAGCTGCGCGTAATTCTCTCTGTTTTTTGTTAGTCAAAGAGGTAAAGGATTTTATCAAATCTAAATAAGATGCTGATGTAATGTAAGTTTTTCTGCCAAAATAAGTGTAAAAATCTATAGATACAACGCGAGCGTCTACATGAAATTGCTTGCAAGCTATTACTGCAGCTGCTTTAACTCTATCGGGTACGTTAACTTTAACCATATAATAATGTGCCACCATTTCCAAAGCGTCTTCAGGCCAGCTGTCGTACCAGTCAATAGTACAACAATTAACTAAAGAAGGATACAGTCTTAGTCTTGTTCTAAAAGAACTTCCTATTGGGCTAAAACACAAAACCATATGTAGCTTTGCTTTACAACGACCAACAAAAAATGCTAATATCTGCAATGGCCTTATATCAAGATTTCTGTTACCACCTTGAGCTGCCAGCCGTACCATTTCAAGGATTTCTTGTTTTTCGTCTAAGCCGTATAAGTTCGGGACTTCACCAGAATTAAGTAAGCTGTCTAGATTCTGAATAAATACTTCTTCTTTTATTTGACTTTCAGAAAATAAGAATGTTGTATCCTTATTTAGGCCTCCAGATTCACGAAGTATTAGTTTAATGTCGTCTTGCCAATCTTTTACACTGTACGTTTTCGTAATTTCGGGTTGAAATATTTGCTGGCCCAGTATAGTACTTGCTAAACGTGTAAGGGATTGTCGACCGGAGCCACCGACACCAACAAGTAAAGCATTGCCTGAAGGCATGGAAAGAAGTCTACAAATTTTTGATAAATGTTCTAAAGCATAATCAAATAATACAATAGTCATTTTTGCTTTATGCATCGCATTGTATTCATTTAGCATTGTGATCGCCACCTTTAAAACAACTTCTTTTGATGGCATCTCCTCATAACGTCGTTCGCCTTCTAAGCTGTCTGTATCTAGGTAACAACCAAACATCATGTTTTTAATAGTAGCCCGAGTAACCTCCCCTTTATCATTTTGATAGTTCTCCAAAGCGTTTTCGAAAGAATCTTTCATGCAGTCTTTAGTGGTTTTCTTTAGAACTTCGAAAAACCAATGTCGATCTTCGTCATCTACGAGTCTGTCATAAAATACGCGTAAAATTTCGTGCACCCAAACCTTTATGAAAGTCTTTTTATTTTCAACAGATTCTTTTCTTAAAAGTGCACAACCTTGGATTACTCTTGAAAAATCTCTTAAATTAAAGGTATAATGTGACTTTGCCGGCGTTGGTCTTAGTCCTTCTATAGCATGATGATATATGTCCATTGTAGCAGCTATAATATTCATTATAAAGGGCTGTATATCCTGACCGAACCCATTCCTCTTCCAACCTAATTGTAACAAGGACATAAATATCTTACTCATGCTTTCTTTCGAAAACTCATTTACAGAGTACATATTAAAATGTCTTAACATTCTCGGGTAAATTAGTTGTCGACTACCACCGACCGGTCCTATAGCTGCATAGAAGAAGGTGTCATGAATGTATAATTTGTCAGTTGTTTTTAAATCATACCAGTGTTTCTGGTCAAAAAATAAGCGCAATAACTCTATCGCTGGTTGAGCTCCGTATATTTCTTTGGCGGGCATATTCATATCATCAATGAATATAATAGCGACTTTTCCTTTTGTCGGGCCGTAATTATTTTTCCTCCTTTTCACTAATTTAGAGATCACTAATTCTTGCGTTTGATTGGCAGATGTTGTTGTAGTAAATGTTATGAATCCGGGGACATACTTTTCTGGACTAATACGATTCATCAAAAAATTTTGAATTAAAAAACTTTTTCCAGTTCCTGTAGGTCCAATAAAAAGTAAAGGTTGCTGAAATTTAGTATGTAATTTTAACAGAGCCGTATATTTTTCTGACTCCAATGTTGGTATAACGGTCTGAAGTAGGTTAATCTGTTCTCTAACATTAACACCTTTCACAGCCTCCAGCCACGGTTTCCAACAACCTTTACCTTTATACATGTAAGCATGATCCATTATTAAGCCTTCTGGTGGAATAGATACATCAATACGATCAATCGAATGCGGTATACCCTTTTCTCCCCTAAAGTATTCTTTTATTAAATCATCAAACATATCACGTGAATCAGTATCGAGGACTCCACCAATACCCCAGACTAAAGAACTCATAAAAGAAGCTAAAAACCAAGTTCTAGTATGCCTTGTATCTTCTTCTCCTTTTATAGCATTATCCATATACATAACCACAAGTCGGAGGGTGCTTATAATTAAATTAACTTCTCCAGCAGTAACAAGTTGCGTACATTTTTTTCTTACAAAATAAATTAACGGATCGAATAGCCAATCGCACATTTCATAAATATATTCTTCATTTTCCTCATACCATATGGGATTCAATGTATTCAACCACGATTTATAAAACGGCCTGAAACCAAGTGAAGCCGATTCCATGTAGATCATTCCACATCTGGATACAGTAGCTGGAGATGCTTGAGATAAATCCATGACTTCAAATATCATTGACATAACATTTGACATAGCCATCACCTCACCCGAAGTCAAGCAAAGCTTTTTATTGTCATCTAATACAGTATTCATATTTTCTATCCACACTGCATCTACCGGACCATCAAAAACAATCCATTTTTTGACAGGCGTATCCTCAGAAGCAAAACTTCTGAACATTGTCGCTACTATGCCATCCGTCCACTCGTACGATATTGGGTCAAACGCACCATAAAGCTGGCCCATAGTTACTGCTTTAGGGTTTAACACTTTATATGTGCATTCACAACCAAATGGCAGATTCTTTTCATACATCAAAGTTAAAGATTCTGCTAGTATCTTTAATGTCATCGACTTAGCCGAAAATGGGTCACCTACTAACATGAATCCATGCCTTACGATCGTCATTTCATAAGTTTGAATTACTTTTATGAGGAAACATTCCATTGGTTGTAGATTATTTCTTTCACATGTAACATGACATGCATCTAATAAGTTTGCATAATCCGGTTTTGGCAATTTTATCCCAGGGAATAAATCCGATATTATGCCTTCGAACAAAGGTACATCGAATGACAAGAACTTGGGTAAGTTTACATCCGTAATTGACCGAAGAAGTAAAATACTTTCACTTTCATTGGGGAAACTTCTTTTTAAATTACCAGCAGCCGACAAAACAGTTTTCACGGCGCGCATTCCGTAATCGTAGTGATTTTGTGAGGATAATTGCTCGGAACACAAACGATATGTTGTTACGATTTTGACCGATAAACTTCTAGCATCAACAAAGCCAAAAGAGTACAATGAAATTTCGCCTATCATAGCATAATCTGGCACCATCATTGCAACTGTTCTAAATAGGACCTTCAGATTATCAGGTAACTCAGAACGACCGGCATAACCTGGGTTCATTGTAATGCAAACATAACAAGCTGGATTCAAAGTTAAAGTAGTACCTTCAAAATCAAAAGTTACTAATTTCTGTCTTACAGCTTGGACAATGCATAAAATTTGTTGAGCTATGACAGATAATACTTCAACCTCTATTCTATTGAACTCGTCAAAACAAACCCATGCACCACAAGAAGCTAATCCTTTGAAAAATTTACCCATTGCTTTGTAATCCAATCCATCAGAACAGTTAAAGACAACGCATTGAACGGCTAATGCTTTTGCTAAATCTTTTGTAGTTTCGGTTTTTCCGGTCCCTGCGGGACCCTCAGGTGCACCATTTAAATGAAGATAGTATGCTCCAATAAGCGTTCGGTAACATCGATCAGTCAAAGGTGTTATTACTAGCCTATCGGAATTCCCTAAATATTCATATGCAAAGGGTACTACGGCATTTATAATCTTAACATTTACTCTCTCCTCCTCCCAGTAGTAACGAAGTTGTGCTAGCCATTGGAAGTCTGTGACTTCAGTAACGTTTTTACCTACTAAGTCAAATATTACATCTTTTGCGTGCACATCGATTACAATGAGAGCTTTCACAGTAATACTGCTTAGTTTACTTAAATCAGTACGTCGGATGATAGCAACAGTTTCGTTGAGTTGCTTATTCAATGATTCATGAAACAATTCTAATTCACTTAATTTGTGTGTGTCCAGGGCTTCATGAACGTCTATAGCCCAATAGATTTGGGATACAGCTAGCACTACCATTCCTTCCCATGACAGTATCCATTCTGGGCGAGTCATGTTTGGATAATCGTAGTAAGATAATTCAGTTTCTGATTTAACAGCTTTCAGCATTTGATCCTCGACTTGAACTAGCCACTTTTCCACAGACCCCCTTGCAGCTTGAACACTGATAATTTCAAGCATGTCTACTTGTTCTCCTTCCATCGATATCATTGAAGAAATATTAAACTCTTCGTCAAATACTAGTTTATGTATTCCTTCAAAACATTTCTTTAAATGCGGCTGAACTTTAAGTGGATTTTTAGTTTCAGATAATATTTCTAACATTTCGTCATTAGATAAAAAGAAGAATCTTGGGAAATATAAGCGTTTCTTTTCTAAATAATTATTTACGCCATCATTAATTTTTTCCAGTAATCCTGTTGCTACTTTAAACGATTCCAATACACCGGCAGCTCCGGCGAGCTCAAGTGCATGAGGGTCTTTTTCTACCACTCCCATGTATCTGCGGTATATGTTGTTTACTTCAGTGAACATAACACCTTCTTCGGGCATCTGAGCAACAATGTCTTTAGAAGAAAATATGGGTAATAAATACAACCATTGACTTTGCACTTTACCCCATTCATCGATAGTTGCGTTGGTCCTAACAATTTTTTCATACCATGCTTTTACTTGTGTTTCAAATGGTTTTACGAAAGCCGAACCTCTCATACCAATAGTTTTAACTATATGATCGTCTAAAACACATTGTATATCATCAAGACCAGAGAGTATATTTATTCCAGTATCCTTATATGGACTAGTTTTAAAGCATATACCAGTCCATTCGGCAACCATTTTATTAAGATTTGTTATCAAGGCAAGTTCTTTTGTCGCTGCCACACTTATAATTTCGTATTGATCAATGTCACTCCAAAGGTCGAAGTCTATTATTTTCCGTAATGTAGTTCCAGCTGTAGGAGTCAAATCGAAACCAGCTATGGTTGACATTTCATCCCAGTGCCGCTGTACCAATGCTGGATTACACATAATATGGGCCATTTGTACATTAGGTCTCCATTCTTTCAATTCAGCAACTGCTTGGGCGCATAATTTCATGGGAGCCGGAAGATTGTTTACATCAAGATCATCTACTAGTCCTTTGAACCGTTTTTCCACACCTTCAGCAATTTGCTGCTTTATTTTATTTCTATATGTTTTCGAAGTCTTTAGGAACTCTTTGTAATAAAAATCATGATCTTGCTCGATTTGATTATGATCCAAATATTCAAATGTTCCATCCATCCAAGTATAATAACTCCGTTTCCATGTATGAAGCAAGTATATAAGATTGTGAAAAGGTTTAATATAATCTTTAAGTTCTTCTAAGTCTGGATAGTTTGTAATTGGAAATTTAAACGTTGCTTCTTCAGTATTGATCCATGATACAAGTTTGTCACAATCATCTAATCTATGGACCATTTTCCTTAAATATTCTAGATATTCAAGAGTATTGTTGATATCATCCATTTGGTCTAAAAGTTCTAAATTAGGTATCATTTCAACAACTTCGTTATTTAGAAATGCAATTTTAGCGAGTAGATGTTCTTCCATGTCTGCTTTATGGGCTTCATATGCCGCTGCGTTCCTTTCAAATATGGGTTTAATATCTTTGAGCCAATTAACAGTCCGAGTATTTGATGCGACGTGTTCTTCTGTTAGTGAAGTCATCTCAAGGAGATTGGATATGATATTAATTTGTACCATAATTCTTTCTTTTAAAGCTTCAACCAGAACAGTTTTGGCGTGCAAAATGTAAATTCCTTGTTCTATTAATTCTACCGCATTTGCAGGATCTCTTAAAGCTCTTTCTTTTATTTCTTCAAACGCAGCACATATACTATCGTTTTCTTTTATGTGAGCGCTGATAATACCAGCTATTAAGTCATTAACAAATTCCAAAGCTTTACGTTTCAAACCGTCTACCATTCTAAGTTGGCAGACGACTGCACAATTAAAATATTCATTTTCTACAATTGCTGTAATCTCAGAATCTATGCCTTGGAAATATTTAATCTTATCACGAGCCACTTCAAATTTTTCTGCCCCTTTAATAAACTTAAGGAGAGCTTCTTTTGCTGGAACCCCATATAACATGCTGTATTCTAGTCGCAATTTTTCTAAATATTGAAGTAGTGGTTCGAACACCTCATCTAATTGCTTTTGTAATCTTTCATGACCGTCTCTATGAAGCCAATCATTATATTGAACTGGTAATGCGTCAAAATTATATGGTATTCTAAGGTACTGCTCTATAGGCATAAGTCTTTGCGACATGTGACTTATTGCATCTGCTATACTATGAAAAACTTCATAAACAGTCTCGAGTGATGGATCATAAATAAATTCTCCGTCAAAATCTAGTGCTAAATTTAAAATTAAAACTTTTTCCGGATCCTTAAGGCCATCTATAATAGCATCGATAGATCTTCGCATCAGCTCTTGAATTTGCATTGATATCATTTTGGTAGCACATCTAACAAAATTAGGTATCCTCTTAGTGCGCATTCCTCGAAGACATCTTGGGTTTTTTAGCCACTGAACAAGAATTCCGTACCATGTGCTGGACACTAGATAATCAGCACGTCTGATTTCCTCTAGAACTTTAGTTTGAAATTCAGTCAAGGTTATAGGACCCCGTTCTCTATACTTAGCTAAGTTTATGATGAATTCGGGAAACATTCTTTCGGCAGTCTCTATCAGTAATCTTATAAAAGGATGTAGTATAAGGGCACCATCGACCAACTTTTTTCGAAATCTTAGCATTTTCTCATAATTTTCTGTTACGCCTTTAAATTTAAAATAAGGTTCTTGATACCGTATTCTTGAAATTCCGGGTTCATCTCGAATGATGGTTTTTACTGCGAGGTCATGAAGGTTGCGGTTCCATTCGAGTTTGCTCTCGTTGATTAAATCGTCCATCATGGTTGGAAACATGTGGCGAAGTTTGGACGGGACCAAACTGCAAATTTTTCTTTCCCAATCCTTGGACATTGGAGGTGGCTGGATCTTTTGTGCACATTCTCGCAATACTGCGATGTGCCGCGACTGTGATATCTCCAAGCGCTCTCGTTCACGCCGTTCTATCGGAGGTCGTGCTATATCGATTTTCCTCTCAGTAGCTTTTTCCTCGAGGATCTTACGGAAGTTTTCTTGTTTATCCTGTAGGTTGAGTAGGCAAGTTAATTAATAAAATTTTAATAAGTCGCTAGATTAAAATAGCCGACACTGTGTCTGGGACTAAGAGAAAATATGTCTCATGCTTTTTATTCCACGCCACGTGCGTATCTGCGTGCGTATCGTGCGTATTTAACAACCAATAATCTTAATGCAAAAAATCCTTACTTACAAATCGTGACTAATAAATTGAACATATTATTCAAAACTTAACGTTTGTCGATTTACGACCGTACCTACTAAGTATTTATATACTTAGTATATATAAGGATTACCTACTTTTTTACGCCCTCCTACGATTTCTCCTATATCATGGGTACAGTTTACAATCATACATATCACATGCCCACACAACCAGACCCGAAACAACTATCTGTAGATTATAGAAATATTTGTTCCGTGCGGCAATCGAACCCGCAACACGCAGAAAGCTAATCGCTTAGCCACTGCGCCAATCGTGCCGTCTAAATAATAACATAGTAGGATGTTTAACAAAAATATTTTCGCCTAAAAATAATTATAGTTGCCGTAATAATTAAATTCCCATAATACTGCTTCTTGTGGCACAGTGCACCCGGTTGGTTAATGAAAATCAAAACATTCCTCATCAGCAAGCGTGCCAGAGAACTCGTTGGGTTGTTCTGAAAGCTTTGAGTGGTCCTGTACTTTTTGAGGTATACACACATTTACAGTAGGTACACAATTGGCGTAATAAAAAGTATTTAAGTAATTTAAGATATGCTGAATGTATTTTATCATTCTGTCATGATGCGGCAGAGCATCAAGTTTTGCCAGACTACACGTCGCTTGTTGTATCAAGAAACGATTAGCTACTCGACGATACGTCCCGTGTTTTAGGTCACGTTATGTGCATATAAGATTGCAACCATAGGTATATGAAGCTCTCAATTCTACAGTATGAAAAGGACATCGACACTACACTAGCGAAGACAAAAATAATCAAAGTAGGTACCGTAGAATGCCGTTACTTTGCCTGCACTCTTTTGCCTAGGAATGATTCATAAAGGACTTTATCACATTGCATTTGCAATCCAAAATAATTTACAAACCAAGATAGCTATTTTACTAGTACCTAGTTAAGAATACAGGCTTGTACTACTTTACAGATTTAGTACTGGAAAAGTTAGGATTGCAGGCAAAGTTACAGCATTCTACGGTACACACAATACCTACCTACATAACAAAATAGATTTAGATACCTTGAGTCTATTATAAGGTGGTAGCGGCGTAAAAGGTAGTTGGTCCATAACATGAACGTCGGGTATGGGCCGCATCAACGGGACACGACACCCATTTTTCGTCTGCAGCAGCTTCCTTAACTCCCTTTCGTCCATTTTAATAAATTGCTTGTTGTTCCTCAAAAAGCAATTATTTTACAATAAAATATTGTTAGTATCAACAAACAAAAAGATAAACATTGCGACAAAAAATACTCTGACACCAGATAAATGAATCGGTGTCATATTTGATTGGGGAATTCAATAAAATAGCCATGGCAACCAAATTTTGTTTGAAATACGGATCACTCTGACCTCTATGGGTTAGCACATACATACAACTTTTGCATCGACTAAACTGTTTCGTCTAGTTGTATGCTCGTCTCGATAAACTTCATGACAGAACTGAACCTTCCATCCTTAATAATTTTCTATCTATTCTCATAAATCGGTAACCAACCTCTGTATAATAAAGTATTAGGGCTAGCGTATATATACAACTTTTAGCAGTAAAGTTAAATATAAATGTATATATAAGAGTGTTAGAACACAGATACCACGACCTCAATAATGTCTCGATAAAAAAAAGCTCTTTCGATATGCTTTTCATTAGAAGGTTAAAACAAATATCGATTTATCCCTCTACACCTATGTACCTATTGCAGTGTGGTTTGCGCATACTATTGACTAAACAGTTGAAAGGTATAAAATATTGCATGATAATTGGATGTACTACACAGTGTCTCCGTTTCCTATTTCTTTTAAATATATTTAACAAAACAGCATCACGACTGTATTCCCCGAAGTGTTAGGTAGAGGTGTACTATTGTTCATTCACGTTTCGCCGATGCCGTTACTTTACTTTAGTCCCATGTAATATACATATATGGGGGGGCGAACTTATTGCGATCAAACGGGCACTTCCAGAGTCCGTGGTGCTACTGAGAATTTACATACAGAAAAACCCAATAACATTTCGCCCGACCCGGGAATCGAATCCGGGACCTTACAATTGCGCGATCACTAGACGAATGAGGCGGTCAAGTCAGTCAGTATAAAGGAAATGTTTAAAATAAAACTCCAATAAACACGTAATGTGAATTATATTCGCACAAACAATGATCAGATGCACAAATATAATGTATATTATGGATCAATATATACATACATCATAGTTTTTACAAAACTTGTCCTTAATATCAATATTTACATTACATCACAATCATAGATGATTTTTTGCTATCATATAAACTAATAGTGTTCATAAATTAAAATTTACATTTTGTTGAAAATCAAATAAAAATGTAAATACAATTCAGATCGAATATTTATTCTATTAGGTACGGAATTAATGATATTAATTTATAACTATGTGATTAGGTAACAAATTTCATGAGAAAAAGGTACCGTTTAAAATGTACAATGAAACAATTTAGTACCTACCATGATTCTGATAATATGTATATGTAGAATTGTAGATAGGTACCTATAATTATTTTTTTATTCGCTTTCGTACTCTGCCGTTGTCTTGCAGACAATACATTTACTATTTTTGTCTACTTTGCCGTTTGCGTCATTTGACGTGTAATTTACTTAGGAACAAACGTCGAATGTGGCAACTTTGTAATGAAAAACGCGTAAGGTGATGTAATATAACAAAACAAAATGGAATAAAAATGAAATTCAATAGTAAAATATGAATCCCGCGACTTTCTCAGTCTTTATTCGATGTTAAAGTACATATTTTTTTAAAACATTCAAAATACATGGCACTACTATGAGGATCTAAGTACTTATACCGTGTAGGAACATTAAAAATTATCATATTTTCCAAAGTAAAACGTATAAAAATATATTTTTTATTTATTATTAAATTTATTTGAAGCAAAATGGCATGTTTGTACATACTTTTATTTCGGTTCAATAAAGCGATTCAATTCCATACGTGTTGAATTCTGGAATTGGTACCTAATTATCCAACTTTATCATTAGTCGGACATAAATATAGGGGGTACAAATAACTCATTTCATAACTACAAAAAATATATTAGAATTATGACCACACTATACATAGCAAAAATACTATCTCAGCAACATCGTCCAAATCGACTCGAAAAAGCAATAATATCAATATGAAGTCTTTTTTACTATATTTTTATAGTTTTAATACAATAAGCATTTATTTATAAATCTAAAATAATTGCGATTTGATATATGTATGTATGTAGTTACTTACCAGAGAAAGTATTATACACCTGTGGATAATTTTGAAATGTATTTTATTATGATTTTTTTATGTATAATGTGCCATGTTATATGATAACAACAATATGTATTATACACCATGTTTATATAACTACCTTGCTACATAACTTGCCATACGTATATTCTTTTGTTTGAGCTATACAATTATATACAGCGAAAGTCATAATCTATTAACAATTATATTCGAAATAGACATTACAAATTAATTTTCGAGATTTCTTCTAGTTAATTTAGGGAGCCGACTACTGACCGACTAGTGAACTAGCCGGAGAGTCCTTAGAGTCAATAATTCCGAAGACCTGTACTTGGCAAGTCAGTAGCGAACCTGTAGCTAATATCCTAAGAGATTACATTACGATTAAGCCCGCAATACACTGGGCTTCCTGTAGGGTCATACGCTGGCTCCTAACAGACGTTCGTCGGCCGAATCTCTCTCTTCTTCTGAACCGGATTTCTCTTTCTTGATGGACTGGTATCTCACCTGTGGGAAGTATGTTACCGATAAAATGCTGAATAAGGTGTGGTGTTGATATCCTACTGTAGATAATAATATTTTTACCTTTGTTTTTATTTTTGAGCTCACCCCTCGCGGATGGTACATGAGGAAGTTGTCAGTCACCCAAAATATTAATATCTGAAACAACGCATTGGAATTAAAATACTTTAACATCGATATTTAATGGCTTGTGCATTTTTATTGCGTCTTAATTTCAAGCGTATGAGCGCACTAATACATTGATTTATCAATGTTTATCGAGTTAACTTCTATACCGTTAATCAATATAGGCGATACTGCAATAAATGAACGACAGTAATAATCGATTGCTAAACTAAGTGAATATTAGACTAATATTAGAATTATGTTGGAATTGTCTCCAAGATCCGGATGAATATCAGTGTTTTACACGGAACGTCTGCCATCTGACATCAGACACTTAATTATTGCGATACATTGTCAACAGAAGGTTAGACTGGTTGTCTAACTAACTTAAATCTAAATATCTGTAATGAAATCGTAATTGCCGAAAACATCGAATATAATGTCGCGGAAATTGGTTCGGAATATGAACTAAAAATAATCAACCGAACACAAATGGATATATTTTTTCTGTCCATATGTATAATATTATCAGCATGTTAACTGCACTCAACACTGCAGTAATGTACACTTTTACGTAATATACCGTGTATTGTCTTATATCCGTAATAAGTTTTAAACGACATACATATCTAATATGAAGGTCACCACCTCTATCGGAGCCTATTTGACTATTTTTAAGCTACCTATCGGTGTACCATATACCATCTTAAGCAGTTGGTCCCAGGTGTACGAATACCCATGACAGTTGTTACGAGTGTCGGGACTTCACGAGCCCAAAAAGTAGCAGTGGTCAGATCGCTTTCGTTCCATGTAAAATACTGATATTCAACCGCTAACGATTAGACTCGAAGCCGACCCCAAAGTAGATGGGAAAAGGCTAGACTAGATGATGACGTAGGTACCATATTCCTGCATATTTTATGATGTATAAAATACGTAATTCATATTTGTCCATAAAAAGTGGTCATCTCTCCAAGTTAGTAATTATAAGTTAGTCGATACAGCATGCTTGTGAAATAAGTGACAAGGTTATTGACCTCGGGCAGATAACTATTGACTTCAAATACTGTCAACAAGGGACATTTGATATTAACAACGTTACCTCGTCTTATCTCATGAATTCATTTCAGTAAAATGAAGATATTTTTATAACGTTGCCCCACAATAGGAGTTATTCCTGATTCGTGGGTGCGTTTACAAACACAAATATTCACATGCACAAACAAACAGACCCGGAATAACTATCTGTAGGTCATACAAATATTTGTTCAGTGCGGAAATCGAACCCGCGACACGTAGTACAGAAATCGATCGCTCAACCATTGCGCCAGTCGTATCGTCAAAAGATGTTTTTTAAAAAAGCTGATCTGATTTATTGAAGCTTTGATTTAATTTGACTTTCAGCTTTGAAAGTCAAATGAAAGCTAAAAGTTACGGGTAAGATTCATGTATGGAAATATTATATTATTTATATGGTGTTCAGACATTCGTGCTTTGACCTGTAACGGTAATCACGAGTCACGGTACAGGGTTGGGGAATCCGGTAAGACATAGCTGCCCACCCCCACAATAGGGCATAGTTCCCGAGACCCACTTACTGCACCGCCCGTAGTTAAATACATATGAGAATAAACTACTACTTATTACCTAGGCGATAAGCGACTAATTTAAAAATGTTGAAACAATGCGCAAAGACAAACACATGTTCTTAAGACGATAATAAATTAAAAACAATTATTTATTCAAGTGCTTTTGTTGACTAGACTATACCTTTACGTGGCTTATTGGATTAAATCGTGTTATTAGGTATGGGGTGCGAGGAAAGAGCTTCCACGAGTAACAAACACTGTTATGTCTGACAAGTCTGGGTAGTCAGGCTATATATCAGCATTGCTGACTGAACTATCTTGCCACGAATGCATGGGCGATTCTTGTGTAATAGTTTGTACCGACACGATAGAACAAAATGAACTTACTTATTACTTAGAACTTAATAAATGCATCGCCAAAATGCGGGTACAAAAGTAAATCTCTGTTAAGCCTTCAGAGAATACAGGTGTAATGCTATGTCATCATTTGCCTAGCCTTTTCCCAACTACATTGCGATCGGCTTCCAGTCTAAAGAGTTGCGGCTGAATATTAGTATTTTACACGGAGCGAATAACATCTGACATTCGCCACCTACTTGTCCGACTTTTTGGGCTGGTGACACCCGCATCGAATGTCATAGGTATTCGTATAACACCTGGACCATCTGCTTAACATGCTTTCTGAGCCACGGAGGGGTCACGATATGGGAAACATTGTCACTCATCCAAGGACTGACGTCGGCAGTTGCTCCTTAACCTCACAGATCCACTGATCTACGCGGTAGCTATGTAGCTACGAGCCCCTTGGCAAATGCCAGATTAAGCAAGCGCGGGGCCCGTAGCAAATTCTATCGAGGGGCCCTTGATCTGCTATGGGCTCTTAATTATAAATTGACTGCTTGTAGAACTTGAACGTTTACCGTATCAAATTGTGTTTTATTTTCGCTAGCAAAATAACCAGTTACTGATTGTCTAACGTGGATTGTCTTAGTCGGAAAACAGGTGTAACGTTCCACCTTTTTGTGACATCAAGTAAATTCAATACACCACGTCTAAATAAGTCTCACTCGAAAAATTACGCTCAGGCGGAGGTGGCGGGTTTAGATACGCGGGCAGGCCTTTTGCGCAAGGCCTGTAGCAATTGCTACTTTTGCTACGTGTTTAATCCGGCACTGCACTATACAAATAATATAACATATTACGTTATTTTTTTCTTCACGTATACCGTTATCGCGCCGAGTGAGTAAATATCGGACATTTACACCGTACACGAATATGTGTAAACAAACTGTTCAAAGATTAATAATTTCTCATACCTACCTAAAATATAGGAGGCTTTAATAATATTAAATGGATATTTTTTGTGTCAGGGACTTTCCGATATCAATTAATTGTTCGTTTCGTGGTATTTCTAATGAAGAATATTTTTATAAAAGTACAGTACTTTTTTATAACTAGTAATATGCATTGTGCGAAGTTTTTGAACATCCTCAATGGATGTCAATTGGCTTGCTATCAAAGTACACCACCTGACCCTTTAGGGAATTTACCTTGAAAATGAATCAAGATAAAATGTAGAATTAATTCACAAAAAAAGTGTATATTATTATGTAATAATATGAATTTACATAATATACTCACATTAACAAAGAAGGGTATGATGAGCATGACGACTGCAAGCTCTAGCCGTGGGTCGGAGACAGGCGAGAGTCGCAAGGTGGACAGCACAGCCACGACGGGCGGGAGCCGCAACACCAGCGCCAGCACCGACTTGGCAAAGGTCGCGAGCGCCGCGTACAATATGCACTGGCATATCCACGCTGTGCACATCGGCGGCTTACCTGATGTACATCAATTTGAGATAATACACCTTTTTTTAAAGTGGTTTTCTTAGCTTTTAGCATGTGACATACATTTTACTATGACCTATCGCAATTTCTAGTGCAACTTTTTGTGCCTCTCCTTGCTATAAGTTATACAGAGATAAGTGTAAATAATCCCTTATAGTGACAGTTTCATCATTCTCTCGTCATTCTTTTTTCTTCCCTATTTAAATAGTGAGTTTAGTCATTATATTTAAGAAAATAATTATATTTTATATTGATGCTTACCATATTCACCAAAATTTATGAGTGGTATATCATAAGTTCTTGCACAGTACTGAGCTAGCCTGATGCCAGCCCATATTATTAGCAGACCCAGTGTGGAGTCCAGCATGAAGTTTACTATGTACCTGTTCAGACAATTACATTATAGCATTAATAATGGTTGTAACTTATAACTGGCTGGCTATAGAACTTGAGACAGTAAACTTTAAAGGCTTCAGTAAACAGATACATGGGATATCAGATCTTATTACTCTTTTTTAAAGTCTAATATTGATCATTTTTTTATGATTTGCACATTAATGAATGATAATTATGTGAGTCACACATCCATATTGGAATAAATTGGAACAAACATGTCAAAAGATCATGATAATTATATTACCTAAAAGATGTCATATGAAAATGCTATGATATTCAAATTCTTGATATCATACATAACTACCAACATTTATTTGCAGCAAAGATAATCTTCAAATACTTTATAAAATTAGAATAATTATTTTACAAACCATGTACATGGATTCCCTGTTAGGTGTGGTGACAGCCATACATTGGCCGCATGTATGATCAGTGCTCCTAGGCCTTGTTTCGATGTATCGTAGAACCATATAAGCCATGGTCTTCTTGCATAACGGGGCTCACAAAATCTTTTACCTAAAAAGTTCAATGTTTTATCTGATCACCACTACAAAAATATAGCACTACTGTTTATGTAACTGTAATATAGATAGGAGATAGATATTTCACTGCACACATCAGATAATAAGACATACCTACATATTCTATTTTAAAGTATGTGAGCTACATTTACAGAGATAAATAACTAATCTTGAACTGACAATATTATTTATTCACAGTACTTAAAAGTTAGAAAATTGTTAGAAATATATGGTAGAGTAGAAATCTACGCAATACTGTGTCGGTGTCGTACCAAGTACCCTTGAACTCCGGCCCATAATTATTATTTCACAATATCTTACCTACTAAGCAAGTGAATGCTAAAACTGCCAACAGGAACTGCATAAACCATCCATAGTTATCAGTGAGAGCATCCTTCGAGCAATGTGGCTCGGACCATATAAAATAATCAGAACTATTATTCATTTTTCATCATTCGAGCTATAGAATCGTAATTAAGAAATTATAATATTTTCACTATCTCATTGTAAACATGGTCAACAAACAAAGTACAATAAATTAAATTACAAAGAACTTTAAACAGTCACACACTCTAATTAGGTAAACAATAAATAAATCAAAATATTTTTCGCGAAATAAAATCACTCACAGTCACATACTTTTTTGACAGCTTTGACATTAAAGTTTACTTTTTTTATTACAAAATTATCCATAGATTTAGAATATAAAAGATGAACAATGACAGCTTGTAGGAGATACCGAAAAATAATATGCATATGTGTTAGTGACTAATATGTCAGATGAAAACAGGGTTGTGTATTTGCATTGTTAATAGAGTATGGTATCGATAGATTAAGTCTTGCCCAATTGAATAGAGGTATATACGCTACTAATTAAATCCTCTTATTATAAATTAATAAACGGATAAAATAATTTTATTTATGAAAATACAATGAGTATTACAAAATATAATAACAATTTTAAGATGATGGTGTATGCAGCATACAGATGTATGCTGCATACAACATCATCTTAAAATTGTAAAAAAGTATAGTACAAAGATTTAACCTTGTGCTATCCACTAGTCACAGTTTTGTGCACTGGTAATAATAAAGTAATGTATGATATTACAATAGCTAGTTCCCTTAGGCCCGGTTATTTAATAATCAGATAAAAATCTATGGACTTTTTATCGATATTCGTGAAGTCATTTCTACAGTCAACCCTAGCGTAAATATAAATTTGTTTTCTCGGCGAATTAATACTAGTACGTACCAAAGACTACAATAGTATACTGTAAATAGACTGGCAACTCAAGTATTATCAATGCTTAAACGAATGGCGCTCTCTGGCCGCCAGATAGGGTAAACTTCTCCATGACATATAGCTATACGTAGGTATACAGCTATCTATAGAATGCTACATTTACGTAGCTATAGCTATACGACTATAGAATACTATATTTACATAGCTATTGATATGTTTATATGATGTATGATTATATTATTTTATTGTTCTTGTGGCTTAACGCCAGAAAGCAAGAAAATTTGTTACACATCTTATTTGTAATATAAATTAATGCATTTCAAAGTATAATTATTTATGTAACTTAATAATGTTTGTGCAGATAAAATAACACATTACTATTATTAAGAAACAGTAAATAATGTAACAAATTCTTTGTTTTAGCTAGAGGAAAATCCAGTACATCCTAAATAAATAATACACTCAACGTGGATGTACATGCAAAACAATTAAGGCACAACATAATAGCAAAAACAAAACCGACACGAGCAGAAAACACTCGCGCGCAGCCATTTGCAATTAAGTGATGCCATTACGAAATTAGAATCTTATCATACTTTGAAAAGGCATCGGAATTAATCAACGAATTCTTTATTTTTATGCAACTGAGCATATTCATAAGCTATAATAAATAAATCCTTTTAATTTCTGATGTAGCTATATTAGATTCAATAATTTAAAAAAATATTGGTTTAATTTCTTTTAGCGTAAATTTCCAGCATAGAAATAATGTATTTTAGTATTGCAACATTTAACTTTTTCACGATTTTGTTTAGTGTATCTGACAGCTAGATGGCGCTATTTTAATTTAAAAATGGGTTTGTTCTAAGTTGCCATAGCATGGTACGTACACAAAATATGGTTTCAAAACGTACGATGAAAAAACACCTTTACCTGTGAAACGTGTAATTATTTGGATTATTTCTCTATTTCACGTTACAATTGGCAAAAGAAAATGACATTATGATCGTCTAAATATCACTTATCGCCAATAATTACAAGATTATTTTATAAATTAATAAAATATAATTGCCACTAAAGCAAGGGTAATTATAGGTAACGATCCTTCAAACAAAAATTGTATCATACTGACATTGACATCTGTCTCTTTCTTTCTCGGGTAGTGTTCATATGAAAATGATATCTCTTTTCATGCTTAGTTGGTCTTTTAGCGTAAGCGAAATTCTAAGTCTATGAAATTATCAAATCTAATTAAGCAAAAGTATTTGATGGCACGACAAAATTGACTGAGATTCTCGCCTAAAATAAATTGACTTTTGATGATTTATTAAATTGACGTTTTTCTACGTTCATACACAAACTTCATGTGTATTGGTTAAATAAACAAAATAAAAAATACGTTTAGGTATTTATTTTATGTAAAAAAAATTAAATATTAATTTGAAAATAATAATAAATATTATCAGTTTTTTTCTTAACAAAATGGTAGAATAAGAAATAGTGTGGTAATACATTATTAAAAACCTACCAAACATCATCTTTTTTACCATTACCGCCATTTTTTTGTGGTTTTCCTGTTTCGCAATTTATTTGACCCGTTCTGTAGAGAAACAATTAAATATCGTATATCAAATAAGTATTTGTACAGAAGATTATAATTGTTGCATTTCGTCTACCTAAAGGTATGTCAATTTTATATTCTATACTTCTCCTACTTTTACGACAGTCACGTCATGTTATCGATTATTTTGCCACCGGCGTTGTTTCTGTTGCGATTATTCATAATTTCATTGAAATGGTTAGTAATTCTTTATAATTTCATTGCATGTCGTTGTAATGCACTTATAATATGAAGTTTTAAAGATTTGTTTACTCGAAGCTTCGAAGTGGGTTATTTAGTCGTAGTCTGATTTAGGATGTTTCCTACGCATAGGGAAGAACTTCGCGAATCTTATTTATTAATAACATTCAAATGGTAAACATACATAATATAAATACATTGGTGCTCATTTCTATGTATAATAAAATTGGCATATAGATTTCTGCAGTGATTCATTCAGTTTACTGTATGAATCTTTACTGCTTTCCTGAGAGCAACTATTATTCTCATAGGGCCTGTCCCCATGTGGTTAACAAATTAACTAACTTTCCAGAGGTACCTAGAACTTGTATAAATTACATGTTATTCAGATAGTGTATAATTAATCTATACATTTTCTTATACTTCAAACTATGGGTGTTGACATAAACATCACACTTATCAATTGCCTTTTAAACTATGGAATTAATAAATATTGATTATGCAAGGTGATGTAATAATGTAATTCATAATACCTAATTGTGCTAGGTTGTCTTTTGGGTAATTTTTCATATGTTTGATACTTGCAAACAATTTTAAGAATGATACCTATAATAATTCAAAAAATGATTACAAACAAAAGTAATAAGTACAGAGGGAATATGGACCACTTATCTATACCTGTATTGAAAAATTATGTGGATAATCATTAATTTTGTTTAAAATAGAACTCAAATGAAAGAATGATTTTAGTCTACACAGGATGTAGTTATGCATTGTTAATAAAATGATTGGTAGTTAATTTATTCAATGTGCGTGTACTGTGTAAAATTAATCATATGAAACATATAAAACATACTTTACAGTGGGCAACACTGATATCAAAATAAAGTACTTCTAAGTTAATTACGGTCACCTCATTCAAATTCTACAAGCTATTTCCTATGCTCCATAGTATAGGGCTTAAGTACTAGTCACCAAGGGCAATGGAGTAACACAAGAGCTCTTTAGGAATTCATATATTAAGACTATTCGTGACATTGTTACTGGAAAGCAGTAGTCCTTGACATGACATGCATTATCTGGAACTCTTTAGTTACCCATTAGCTGGACAGATCCATTATTTATTACAGTATTTTTTCATATTAAGAATGAAAAAGGTCAATGACTCAAGAATGATTTCATTTTTATAATTTCTAGAGCTTTTGAATAGCCTCTATAAATACTGAAACAATCCAGATAAGTCATTATAATTACTTTATTATTATATATAATCAAAACATTGTTAATGATTTAATACAATGGTATAAATGTTTTGATAATATTCTATAAAACATTAAAGAGATATGTGCAGTTACACTCTGGACTACAATATGTTGCATAAATGTTGGGGTAATTATCAGAACCGTTTCCAGTGCTTTTTAGCAAGCAAAAGGCCACCATTCATTCCATAGGTTCATAAAAGTGATGAACATATTAAGGCCAAGAGTAATAACAGATTTATAATTTTTTGTAAAAATAATGAACTATTGCAATCACCAATTCTGTTAACTGTTAAGTAGTTTGCTTCTTATATATTTATCACGGTATTGATTAGAGGCCCATTGGATCTGTTACTAGAATTGATAAATGTATAATTCTCCTCAGAATACCTTCATCACAATAAGCAACTAACATCGATTATTTGCCATAGTTCCATTCAGGTCAGAGTTGGCCTGCTTTACCATCAAGTCATGACCTCCCGGTTACAGGACCAGGAACAGTTATGCACACATTTTCTGGCTCTTTGTACTGACTTTCTATAGTTTGCTTTAAACTTTCGACAGCTACTTTATCATCAGTCACCATCATTACCAATACGCCGATGAGTATTAAGTCCTCCTGATTTTTTCAAAGCGGTCTTCGAAGAAGTGGCGCTGTTTCATGCTCGAATCGAATGCCCAGAATTCAATTTCGAGCTAACAGGCCAAACCATTCGAGGAAGACGCTTCGATTTTTTTTTTAAATCAATTTCAACCTTCATTTTTGCATAAAAATTAAGTTTAATTTGTCTTGTATATACTTATTGTAATAACCTTTTCGTGCGTGTCGACTACCCTTTCCAGGTCCTTCCCGACCCTTGCTCGAGGTAGTCCGCAATATGGCAGTAGACTTAAATATGCACGATGTCCCCAAATAATCGATACCTGATCCAGGTATCCGTGTGTCTCCAGCATCGCCCTAACCTAAGGTCCGAGTCCCAATAAGGAGAGCCCTTGGCTACTATTGCTAAGTACATAGTTTAAATTGCTCAGCTGAAGGCCCTTCCCAGACTCGCATTGTTATTACGTTTACGACGTTGTGTACTTGAGTACATTGCGACAGGAAATTAAAAAAAAAAATCAAATTTCAGTTTAAACTGATAAAAATACATTACATATTCCTAGGGAAGTGTGAAATCTAATATTCAATTTAATTAGGTACCGTTATTGCGTCGAGTCCAATGACTACGTAAACGCAATAAAACTGGCAATAAATATAGCACTTACAGAGTTAGGTATATAAAAAAAAAAACTATTGCCCTCATTTGCTTTTAATACCTAGTAACTCTTTCTTCCCTTTTCGTACAGTAGTGGTTAATTAATTACCGACTCACTCTCACCCTTATTAAAACGCAGAGGGTTCTGAGGCAATCCATCACAAAGTCAAACATCTATGAAATCTCTTAAGTAATCTATCTCGGGAAAGCGATGGATCCATCGGGAGTGGACTGTTATGTATTTATAGATTAACAATAGATAAAATTTCCCGGAGTTGAGATTAGCGAGAGTACCTAAGCAGGCCATAAAAATGTAAATGATTTAGTTTCAATAAACTATCGACGGTGTTTGTCCATGGGCACTTAAAATAGAGCCATGTTATTTATTGCCTTGCGTGCGTGCACCGGGCTTATTACTGCTTTTACGGTGTCTGCCATTTAATTTGACCATACATGCAGTACAGAATTAGAGAAAACGGGAATCTAATTGTCGCCTCATCCCTTCACGAGTGGTGGCGGCGTAGCCATCACAGCGGTGGGCGGCGCCGATAGCCACCGCAATCGAAAGTAGAACGTAATAATTATCGGTGGTGGGACCGGTGGGCTCTGGGCTGGGGGCCGGTGGTCGCGGTTCCCGCGGCTCGACCGTCAACAAACGGTCGCGCGGCAACTGCTCATGACATATGCATGAGAGCGGCACGGACGACGCTGCCGCTTAAATATACAAGGCCGGACGGACGGGGAAATTACTAGAGGCAAATACATACAAGATGTCTCCCGCCCGACTGCGCTGCCGCCGTAGCGTGCGGCACGCCCACGAACCTCTCCAATTACACTCACGTAACGTCCGTCCGATACCTTTCCTACTATTTTTACTTCATACCCACCACCACTTCTCCATAAGTCATGAAGAAAACCCCATTACAACTTTAAATGCATCATTTGGTATTCCTCTTGCCTTATAGACTTGCACGCAAATACCCAATATGGAACGATATAGGGGGATATTAGGGTTTACATATTAAATGCAACTGTCTTTCTTGTCTGTCTACTTGGAAAAGAAAATTGGACCGACCGACGTCGCCACTTAGCCGTAGGCTGCTTGGCAAGCGAGAATACGTAATGACAAAGTTACATAATAGTGAACTAGAAATAATATTTCAAGTGATATCTAAATACACGATGACAATTTAGTAGGGTCTGTTCTAGATTGACTAGTAAGTAAAAGAATTTCATAAAAACATAAAAGGATTCTATTTCCTGTCTGCCCAGATGGCGCTTCGGTTTAAGAGAATGAACGTTATGAACAATTAATAAAACTAAAACGTCTCAACTAGTCACGAAGGTAAGATCTAGAACAAAACAGAAACTTAATAGACAGTCATAAAATAGTGGTTTTGGCAATTTGGAACTTATAATAAGTAAATTATCTTGGTTCTATTATGAGGCCATCCTTTGTGAGGCCGTAAAATGTTATTGTTGAATGATAAAAAAATCACAACTCATCAAAACAATTACATTATTAACTCCATTCATACCAGCAAACAGATTTTCCTATAAAATTATTTGCTAAACACCTTATACTGCCCATTAATTTGCATCTAATGGTCATTCCAATAAAATGTGGCTTGACCCTTTTAAAATCAATTGTGTTCCTACTATGTAGGACTTCCTATTGAACCGTGTAGCGCCGCAAAGAAGTTATGATCGATAGAAACATCAAATATTCACGCACTTCGGTCGGCCCGCGAGGAAACGAAATGGATAACCGTTGTCTGAAAGGCCACAAGGGGCGGACGTGGCCCTCCACGTTGCCCATTTCTCCTAATTACCTAAACGTTTTCTTCAAATAAACGGAATTCTTTAACTGCGCTGTTAACATTTTTGAGGTAATAATTAAGTATTGGTAATGCGCTCAACAACTTCAAATGCTGCTTTGGAACATTCTTCATACTATGTTAAATTACTCAGGCCTGCACGCATCCAAGTTGTGTGCTATCAAAATAGTAGTATAAATACTGCTTTAAAAATACTGTTTGATTTTATATTAAATTTCGGATATTTTGTGTTTACAGATTTTATGACAAAGATCGTTCACCGTAACCACAAATAAATTGCTGTTTTTCCCGTATTAAACAAGTTTTCCAGTATTTAAATAGTATAACCTATCCTTTTGTGACTGTATTCGTTAATTAAATTATACAGTTGAGCTTTTCTTCGGGAGGAATGTTTTAAGATTAAACACCTCCACAAATCTTCTAAAACCCTTCATACCATGTCAAAATTAGCTCAAAAGACCCGACCCTAGTTTTTATGTTACACTTCTACGATATCCAAATTAAGTACGAGTTCAGGTAGGGTTACAAGATCGTTTATCTCGCAAGAAGCTGTAAACGTAGCGAATATTAGCCTGTTAACGTCGTAAGGTTGTAATGTTTTCATGGTTCGTTGCACATTATAGTGGATGGGACAGACATGGGCGCCCAACATGGGACCTCGAGCATGGAATAAGTGCGATTGCTTTGTACAGTTTGTATCAAATGGTATTGCTACATTTTGAGTAAAGAACCAAGTAATGATGATTTCTATCAAATAATATCCTTTCAATATGCGACGTACGGGGCCCACTTAAATCTTGGATTTTGATTTAAGTCATATAACCGCTATCGGTGAAGTAAAAGATACAATTTTCATTTTCCTGAGTAAAAAATAGAAGCTTAATAATAATAATATAGTATAATAAGTCATATGTGTGTCTCTTTTTTAATGCTCGTATGAAAGATTGATTGTTGTGAATATAATTCGAAGTTTCCTTTTTCCATTTCTTTCACGAAGTTTTGCATGTATTACGAGAAATAACTAATAAGTGTTCTATAACAGTATCCATAATCGAATTTCTCCTTTGCCAAAAGCATCTTATCAATAATAGATATTAGGTCCTTACAAACCTTTGCGCAGACCTCGTTTTCTAAATGTCCCCAAATTTATAGCGTAAGGATCGCTTTAGCAAAATATATGAGACGGCCATGTATTTCTTACTCACAACTACCTGCCGCATGCGTACCATATTTTATTCCACAAATTATCTCTTAGATATCCTAAACGGCATCAGGTCGATGTAGTTTCGTTGCCTATGATACATACGACGGAGTGAATGAATTTTTAAATGTGCGCCACGTTATTAGAGTATTAAAAATGCATGCACCAAGAAATTTCCTTTGAAACAGTTTCAATCAGACCATTTTACATCGTGCATTTAGAACTTTAAAATGCACAAGATACATTGAGACATGTAATTACCAACGCTTGAATTATAAAGAACTGGCCTCAAAGACACCTGCATATTCTCTAGAAGAAGGGGAATTAATGATATGGGTGGCGGTGGTGTAGAATCGAAACATCCACGTGTCCATTCTCAGGATAGGTGTGGTGGACGGTGGCGCCTGGCAGGTTCCCATTGGCGCTGAATATTTCAGCAACCTGTGTCAGGTAAATTACAGACTTCGGCCTTAGCCCCCCTAGACTCCTACTACAATTACACGTTTAAAATAATGTCGCTGGAAGAAAAGCCAGCTACAATTAGGTCAGTACCGCATGATTGCTCCAACAGCCGTTAGTTCTCACGACTGAACCGATACTGTACCTTCGGGTCACATGTCATATCTCACGTTAATATTTAATCAGGGACAGTTAATGTCATTTCTTATTTACTTTTGATTACGTGCATCATTGAAATTAAAAGAATAAAATATATTAATTAAGCTCTGTTAATTTGCCAGATTCGGCTTACAATTTTCTCATTCATAACTTAAGTACGATATAATTAATTAAAGGTTGCCTATTCTTCATGTTGATGCTAATTCCTTTAATAAACAATATAATAAAAATAAGCATAATTACTAACTAATTACTCTTTTTAATTACTAAAACATCAGTTTTACGGCGCTCAACATTTCATAATATGTGCTTGCATTGTGGTTACCGTCACTGTCCCTGGGTACATTATTATAGTGCGCATATTGTTGTCATTCGGTTGCCTAGGCGACGATTGTCTTCAACGTGGCTCATCGGTAGGCTATTAGCCATTAGCTATTGACATATAACTACAAACATTACGTCTCTGTATACATATATACATACATTTATGAAATGTAGTCCAAACATACATATCGGACTTTGATCGCACGAATATTTGGATGGTCTGATTGATCTTCTGTCCGCAGTGAAAGTAATTTACTGGACTCGACTGTCATTATGAACATTGAATTTTTCCTATCCTGATAAAGAACAGTATATATCTATCTATTTTCTGTTTGTTTTATATTTCGGTGGGAATAAATGGGGTGCTGTATTGTAATTTAACTTACATTAACCCTTTGACTGCAAACAATGTGATATGACGTAAAAATAATTTTAGTAGTACATAAGAGACAATGAGATTCCCAAATCATTCAAGTTCAAGGCGTTTTGAAAGTTTTCTTTAGTATAAGGAACTAGACAAACATAAATGCTTTATCAATCCCAAAGAGACTGATTCAAGATCATTTAACTAAAAGGTTATTATTGTTATTATCATTGAGTTGGACTTGTAATAACGAATTAAACATCCATTTATTGTGGTCAATTTGTTAAGTGAAGTCGTAGGTGGACATTAGTAGTTCGTAACGACAGTCTCGCATGCAAGAGTTGCCACCTCGGATGTTTATTATGTAGATTGCTCTCTCATCACGCCAATAATAGTGTGTTACGTACCTAATTGAAAGTATCGTCTTAATATGTACTTTATTAATATTAGAATTAGAAAGAAAACTTGAAAAGTTAAAAATTTAAATTATTAATTGGGACATTCCGATAAAAGGTGGCTAAGTTTGGGAGTTACATCACGTCTGTATTGACAGTTCAATCAATTTGTCAAAATGTTTATCTTTTTACAGCAGAATATTTGACAAATACCGATGTACATAATGCACGCGGGATTGTACCGCGTGTATACGGATAGCAACTAATCTTAGCTACATTGTTGAAGATATCTAGGTTGGCTGAGACATAGAACAGGGTGTCGTCTTGCGGCGTGACTCGTTAAGTTGTCGTTTCCGGGGCACAATGAGAGGCAGGGTGTTATTGACGGGGCGGCGGGTGGCGCGCATGTGCACCTCCGGCGCCCCGGCGTCTCGGGGGTGCTTTACTAACGCCCGTCGGCGCCCAAACGATGTCAGTCTACTCGCGGACGTCTTCACTACTAGACGCAAACCAATCTTATAAACATGAAGCCGCACGCGTTCTTCATTTTACTAACTCGTTTCTGTAGGTCTCTAAAATTTTTCGCGAGTAAAATTTGTTCTTTTTTATTCAATCAACGATAAAAATCTAACTAAATTCTCTTTTGTTTTAGGAATAAATCGCCTTGGCTTAAACGCTCCTGATAAAAAAATCGGTGAGTATATCCCTTTTCGCGGTTTTTCATGTTTTGTTTTATCCAAATATTTAAAATTATTTCGCTGAATGTCTATTATCTTGGACGTGAATTCAGTTTCGCTACTTAACAAAAGGTTCTTATTTTTTTAAGATGCCTGATAGAACTCCCAACTTATATTTAACTCGTTCATTTGGCAGTTCGTCGACTTTCTCGTTTCGAAGAATAAATATTAAAAGGGAACGAAGACTTAAAGAATCGCTTATGTTTATTAGGTTATTAAGTATTAAAAAGGCGGAGGGTTGAGGCTAGCTAAAGAAATGGTACACAGGTGAGCCGGGACAGCTGGTAGTGACATTTTGAGCGACGGTTGGCTGTACGTTTTTATAATATTTTTTGCGCGAGTTGGCCTTTAGGTACGTCGGTCTTTGTGCGTCGAACACCTGCCGGGGCGGCTCCGGGGCCCGTTCAAGTTCCGCTTGTTCTATTCGCGCATTCGATTATACTTGTTTTTGATCATCCTTAACCTGGTTCTAATTCCAGGGAGTTTTTATTGCAGTTCATTGTGTTAAATAATAACTTAGTCTTGGGATTTCTCTGTACCATTGTAATTCTCTTAAATTTAGATAAATTACATTCAAAGACAAAAAAAAATTAAAAATTTTCAGCGATTCCACAATATTGTTGACAAATAAATTTCATAACAATTATAAATGGGTGTGTGTGTGTGTACCTCTTCGTGAAAAGGGTTACACTAAGAGTTCGTACTAAGCGAAGTCACAGGAAATTAAGAAAGTTTAGACTTTGTGTTGGATATGATAGTTGGCATATTGGATTTGGTACTTTAGTGGCGCGTACGAGACTTACGAATGTAGGTGTGCACCTGCGGAGTGTCAGTGACCTCGTTCACCTGCTGCCCGGCAGACGGTCGTATTAGCATACGCTGGGCCAAACGTGCCATCTGCACCCTTGGACCATTTCTCAGAAACCCTAATTTGTTATTGTTCTATTATTTATTGGCGCTCTTAGACCGTTAGGAATTTTAAAGCTGTGGCGTGAATTTTATTTATCCTTTGCCATTTAAATCAGGCTCAGTCAGTTTATTAATGTTTTGTTTTAATGCCAAAAATATTTTGTATTTTGACATAAAAATGCATTACGTGTAGTATTCGAATAGAAATGTCCTGGTCCAAGCCAAATTACTTCTGAATTACCTATGTAAAATAAAGACTCAATCAATCTTGAAGATTAAAAGCCGAATAAGGTATTACAATATAACTTCTGTTGTAATAGGATTGATTACAACTGCACTCACTAAGTATTTCAGTCAGTATTGCCAAATTACATAAAAAGTTAAATACATTTTATGTCAGTCCATAAATTATGATGTTTCGTTGCGCAAACATAATAAATGATCATAAATAAATGGTTTTTGAACTTTTAACAACAATATAACTCTGTTTATTTATGTACCGACGCATATGATATCCGCGATGTACATTATAACTGTTCAAAGTGCATCGGACTGCAGTTTTTTTTTATTTGCGGGCTGTACGGCCTACAACACGCCAACCTCTGGTCCTGTTATAGTTTCCAAGTAAACTTTTAACACGAACTACAGTTAGCTTGAAAAATAGTCAAGTGCTCGCGACATGCAATCTGCTTCGAAATGAAATTCCATGTGGATGTTATGTTACAAGTTGAACTATGGAACATTTAATGGAAAAACATACGTTCCCATCGCGCCAATTTCTGCTTATAAATAAGATTTCCGTCTTCTATTAATGCATAAATATTTATAAATCTCACCTTATTTCCCAAGATACTCGTTATTTCAAAACCATTAGGATGTTGTGTTGTTTATACGTGCCATTTATTAAACATTTTTTGTTGTTTTAATAAATACAAGTCAGGCATTCACTGTGGCATAAAACTCGAAATAATTTTGGTTATGAAGCTTTAATAGATATGTCACCTTTGACTTAAACCAACACTGGTTTATGTGTATTGAACGTCAGTGTCAGTCTGTGAACTAAGTCGGCTGATGCCGACTGTGGCGGTAAAAGGGTTAAAAGTTATTCTATGTCCGTAATAGTTAAAGTGGTAGTTAAATTTAAACGGCCCGCTTACCATTCCAGTCCTTAATTTGCTTAACAACTCAAAGGGTTGGATCGCTCATTTAAATAAATAAAATAAGCTTTCCATTGAATAACTTCCATATTGCAAACTATCGGTAAGTAATTAAACTGAAAGATTAAATGTTAAGTTTGTACATTAATTGAAAATATAAGTCAGCATCTATTTGTAAGTAGGAGTCCGGTTTTTATGAATAAAAAAATGCGATTATGAAAAAAAATTGCGAATAGCAGATAACTGGATTCCTTTTTTTTTAAATAATGAAATCGCTGGTCCTGCTTTCCGGATGCGCCGCGAAACGGAAACGAAAAAGCAAGCAAGAGGTCAAATAATTATGAAACGAGATAAATCTAATAATAAATATATTTTGAAGTTTTTTGATGCAACTTTTTTTGGAGGTTTGGAGGTTAACTGGTTGGCTTTATAAAGTGAACATCGTCATAGTTAACTCGTCAACATCTAAACTGGGCCATTATCCAAAAACTAATTAAAATTCCTTTGCTCGGACATAACAATTAATCAAACCTAAATAAGTACATAATATTTTTATATTTATCCTTAATTTGTAACCGAATGAGCTCCGATGGTCAATTTCTATTTGACCGGGGTAAAATTATATCACACTTATATTCATTTTAAAAGTGTGTTTACAATGTTCATTTGTAATCTGTTCGCCATTCAGGTCAATAGGGGTATAGAGAGGATATAGGTCGTTCGCTTCGCGAGTCACGACTAAATCCTGTTCTCAGGACTTTATCCCATCTATGATCGAATTATTTTAACCATTGCCAATACTGAATCTATTTTATTTATTTTAATGATTATAACTTTTAATTTCATATTTCTTAAAAATATTTTCTTTTTGAACTTGGCGTAATTGATAAGCCAATGAGAAATCAATCGACACTTGAATGTTGGAATCTATAAGTGGGTGCCTGACAAATATGTAGATCACCACTTGAATGGGTACATGACAAATTGATAGATCCATGAATAATCTGCAGGCACAATGGTATGTTGATGCATAAACAATTCTACAAATGTCAACGAAGCAAAGTAGGTACAATGTTAAATGCAAGCACAATTTTGACGGAAGACTAAAAACTAAACAACAAATTCTTCAGATGTATTCAAAGCAGATTACACACTATGTTACGTTAGTGGATTCGCCGGACTTTCAGATATCCGAACCTGCTTATGTACTTTATTTTGTAGTTTTGAATTCTTTCAGTCGGGTGTGTACATGGACTCATTTTTATTTCGAGTCCTTTTTTAAATTTTTGGGCATAGATAGCTTTTAGAATTTCGTTTCATTTCTCTTACATATTTGATTCGTACTACTCACATTCCTGCATCGACCTATATAAAATCTGGAGACTATAAAAAGCGATTATAAAAGTATTTTACTACATCATTTTATGGTCTTTTGTTGTGCAGGTAAAATGAAGCGAGATGCGTATGGCGATGAAGGTCCCGCGCAGAAGCGACAACGACAGTCCGATGACGAAGTCACCTTTCTCATACCGAGCAAGGTAAGTTCATCAAAAACTAGCATCGCCAGTCGCAGACCACTGTTAGACATAAGTGATAATCCTTATTCAAAAAGGAAAGAGAGGATTAATGATCGCAGAAGTCCCTCTCGAACTCGTGACATCATTAAAATTGCATAGAATCAATGCAAGCCTGTTACCTCACAGTTACAGCTCGCTGCGTCCGTTCGTTCATCCACAGTTCGCTAGGGTAAGTATAAGATGCCGGTGTGATGGAGAGTTAGTGTTTTTAGTCAATGTTGGGACTCAAAATATTAAAAAACAAACTATCATATGTGTGTTCTACCGAAGTTCTAGGACTTGAATTTTAAACTAATTTGAAAATAGCGATTACATACGTGAATTAAGTAATTTCATACTTAAAACCTTAGATTTCTTCGGACTCATAAAATTACCATGATTCAATAGGTTTAAATTTCAAAAGTTATACATACCAAAAACAAGAGTATTCTTGAAGACACGATTAATACAATATTCGGGCATTTATCCAGAGTGAATTTACGCTTAGGAAAATGTTTGAAATTCGGATCGTCAATAGTTAGGAGCTCAGTAGGTCAACGTATCGGTGGCGACTGGCTTCCATAAAATATCCGACGCCTCAACGCAGTTTGCCTTTTATGTTCTTGGGTTCAGTTCCCGCATCAGGATAAATACAATGCCGTAATTAATTCATGCAGTGATAGACTAGCGGTTGAACATTTACCTGCCAAGCAGAAGTGTTTGAGTTCGAATTACCTTTACTTTGATTTTTGAAATCACGTGAGAATTACAATTTGCTTATTACTTGTATTAACTATGCAGGTATACATGATGAGGTAACCTGCGCATCTGAAAAGGCTCCATTCCGTATTGATAATGTGCGTAGGCCTATCCATTCTCATTCTGAGAAGAGGCCCGTTCCCGACAGTGTGATAGCAATGGTCTGAACTATCCGATACGGGTTTCGATTCTGCTTGTTTGTGTAATGGCAGGTACCCACGACGGCGACGTATGAAATCCTATTTCCATTTTTTTTTTTCATTGTTATCAGGTGGCCGGCTCGATCATTGGGAAGGGTGGTGCGAATATTTCAAAGCTAAGGAATCAGGTCAGTATTTACAGTAACGTTAGCAGCTAAACGTGGAGTAAGTAGAGCATTGTTACGAGTAGACTCGTTCAAATACAGCTTGATACACTTTATGGTACATAGTACTGTATCTAATAGGTACTAGAACCGTTGAGTAATAATGCATTTTTAAAAGCTTTTAAGCAATTGCAGGTAATTACAAAGTAAGACATACTGTTGCGTAGTAATAAAGTATAAGTTTATTATGTCCAGTAAGTTATTACTAGCATTATTTTGTTCATTGTATGCCTATCTGAATGTTTCTAATTAGTTAATACATATTTAAATTTTAACTATTTTTTCGCCACAGGTACGTCTACCAATCTTATAAACTCTAAAAACTGTACTGCTCTGTGCCTCTATTGGGTAATAAGAAAACCTACCAGACCCGTTTCTTCTATGCTTCGATCATGATATACGCTATTCTAGTCTGTCTTTTAAATAGCAAAGAAACAATTACGAACAAAGAAGAGCGTAAGATTCGATGGTTGATATCGGCATCGACTCTTGCGACAGCGGCGAATCCGTAGACTTATAGACAGAATAACCCCCCGGCAGCCAGTTTGCAGGTCATTAACGCCCCCGAGACGCCCCTGTGGCTAGTAGCGCGACGCGCCGCGCGCTCACACTCACACCATACGTCTTTGGCCAGTTTCAATTCCGTACTATTATTGTAATGTCAGTGTTACATCACGGTCGTAAGAGTTGAACTTGGTCGAAGGCGGGCCTAGGGTTAGCGAGTGTGGTCGCGCGGTGCGCCGCTACAGCGTGTGTTGGTTGCCGGTCCCGCCCCGCCGGACGCCGCTGCCCCGCACCCGCCGCCCCGCCACGCAGTACAAAGCCTCTATAACAGTCCCAGATTGCCCCGGCCCCGAACGGTAAATTAATCGCCAACATCTACTCTCAAAACTTAATACAGCCCGAGTCGAGCTCTTACACTCTACTCGTCAACAGTCAGGAGTCGGAGTCTGTTAATTACATCATTAAGCTCCCGGCGTTAGGCGCTTTACTCCGTATCTCGAGCTCCCGTCCTCATCACCTCCGCAGGATTGCACTATGTCGCACTGGACGCCTTCTGATCTTACTTTCACGACCTCGGTGTCCTAGCATCTCGCTCATTAGCCGCTATGTCTAGCCCTTAGGACTAAATCCTGTCACTCAACTTACTTCTCTCCACGCTGAAAGGCATCTAATTATTCAGTACAACACGTACGGATATCAAGTTTCATTGCCATCATGCTTCAGTTTACTTACGAGTCCAGACCTCCCTGACCGTTGATATGTTTTGTACCGTTGTTAATATTGTGCTGTGATTTGATATCCCCAATGCTGCTCAAACTGTGTGCCTTAATTATGATTGTTTTTCAGGGTACTATCGATAACGGCGCCGGATGTCGACACGATTCTGGAAATCGTAAAAGAAATACTACCATGTTTGGCTGATGTAAGTATTATGTAATTTGGTCAAGTCTAGTTAGAATCAGTTTTTTTTTACTGAACTATTTTTTTTTCTTCTGTACATTCGAACTAAATCTTTTCTCAATCAATAAAGTTCAGAAAAGACCTCCATGACTCGTGAAAAACATCGCGTATGTGTATATTGTTCGGGACTTGAATATTAAGCCAGCCGTATATCATTAGGGAGGTGCAAAAAGCAGTAACGAGGACCTCGACGTTCGCCTACTGATTCACCAGAGCCGCGCAGGCTGCGTCATCGGCAAAGCAGGGGCGAAGATTAAAGAACTGCGAGAGGTAAGTGAAGTTATTGTTTTGGTTTAGGATGTCTTCAACGTAACAATGGATGCATAAAGTTTCGACGAAAAAACTGCAAGACTGGTTTCTCTGCGCAAAAGGCCAACCATGAG
Organism: Shargacucullia verbasci; assembly: GCA_947562105.1. Taxonomy (NCBI): domain Eukaryota; kingdom Metazoa; phylum Arthropoda; class Insecta; order Lepidoptera; family Noctuidae; genus Shargacucullia; species Shargacucullia verbasci. Next base: position 4,541,135 of record OX387297.1, on the reverse strand, counting down.
TGAAATATAAAACACCTCAGTTTTGGCGGACTATGATCTAGAATTACGTATGTTTCTCTCGAGTATGGAATTTGCACTGTCTATTATTATTATCTAGTGCGATAAAATGCATCCCGTTATCTCTGTCCAATAATTGAGGCGAGCAGATGCAGTAAGCTTTTAACGACTTGTTAGCGCAGTCATCTGCCGAGCGACGCGCGACGCGACGGTGCAGTTAACTTAAAGGATTTTTTTATCGTATAGGCCCGCAGTGGCATTCAGGACCCGTAGTGCCGGTGCTTGGATCAAGGCAGATGTGACAGCAGCTGCCGCCTCGAATCTCGTACCTTTATCTCTTTATCGACACCAAGTTTTTTTTAGGTAATACACACAAAACATCACAATGGTATAAAACGTAGCCACTATTCGTTGAAGCCGAAGCATTTACTCGCGACTCTTGAATTATTTAAGTAACCTAAAGTGTCGCTGTCGACAAAAGCTACGGTAGTAGACAGCATAATAATTGTCGACGAACAAACAAGATAAAGCGACTGCTTAACTGCAAAGTGCATCGCGGTGGATCAATTACCGCTCGTCCAACTTCGCTGCGAAAGTTTAAAACGCGGACATGCCTGCACTGTCTGCGGACGTAAACTTTGCAATCTAGCTGTTAGCGGTGTTGCATTTCATAACTCGAGCTAGTTAGCTGATGTTTGCTCGGAGATTTGACTCACGACGGCTGATGTAGAGACGCGGTTGCCGGTCGCGGGGTGGCTCCCTATAAACGAGTTTGTTTGTTCCAACCGAACAATGTTTCCATGTTGATGTTCTCCGGAAATAATTCAAAAACTTGATCGCTATCTACCTGAATCATGTTGCTCACTTTTTCTTGGAGTTTTTGCCGTCGATCAGCTGTTGTCGTAACTCCTTTGTTCGATACGTTACGGCTTCAATATAACAAAACACAAAATTCCTTATGAATCTCAAAATTAACAATATCCCTAAGAAATTTCGCTCAGTATAAAAAATATGCTGAATAGGGTGTCTTCAATTTTACAAAGGTTCATTGTGTTTTCGTGATAAAGTAATTATTATTACCGCTATTCAGAAAGTAACTGAAAGGACATGTGTTCAATGTGTTGGAGGTGGTATTAATAAGAGGTTAGCGACCTTCATGTATCAACTGTACCTAGGGCAGCAGTCTTGAAGTGAGTTGTTGTCGTGGGTAGCGCTCGCTCGGCGCGTGCGCAGGCGGCAGCTGCGGGCGCGGGCGGTGCGGCAGGTGCGCGTGCAGCCGCCGGAAGGCCTCACAAAAAGCGCGCGCACACCTGGGCTTCACCCAGCCTACCTACTTGCACAATGCTTCTCGCCCCTCGGAGGCCTCCTTTCTTACATAAATAGAAATTTAGAACATATGGTACCGCATCCGCCGCTCTCCTATAACATCTTAGAATCCTGCAGGTAAACTTTGTACAATGCTTTGTATTAACGGCGGTGAGGAAAGATTTATTTTGAGTTACGTGCGTCGAGATGTAGTGAAATATAAACTGAAGCCGCTTATATAACGTTCGCCACCACCCGTCGAGTTTCTTCAGGTTATGTAAACATTTTAAAGCTTTTAGCTTCTTCTTTAAAACTTTGAACAATATTCATTGTTGCGGCCCGTGCTACTTGTGATGAAATCGTGGTTCGGTGGAGTTGTGAATTAGCCGAAGGGTGGTGTCACGTGTTATAGGGTTTCATCCGTCGGAAACGCGCGGCGCCGGCGTTGGGTTACCGGAGCTACGCGCACGTGACGCAGGAAACTTTTTGTGAACCACCGCCGCATCCGCGATACTATACCACAACATTACAGCGGATATGTATGAAAGGTTCTCATGATAGTGCCACAATAATTATGAATATTTGTTATTAAGGATTGAAGTGAAATAATATAGGAACGGAACCGGCTTTTAGGAATGCAGTTCAAATGGTATTTACGTTTAAAAAAATAACAGATAGTAGCCGGCGGCGGCGGCGGCGGCGGGCGTGCATATGTCGTCGGTGTAATTAGGCGCGGGTGACACCGACCTGCCGCTGGGTCCCCGACAATTACGGCAGCACGCGAGCTAGCCGCTTCCGTTTCCGATCGAAGCGCACCGGTTCACGTATGGCTTCTTTACTTTGAATCATATCGATCGCAGCAACTTTTGTTATAAAAATTTAAAGCTACGTAGTTTAATGATGGGTACCCCCATCAGACCAGATAGCGGTTTTGATCGTTTCCCCACTGAATTGTTGCTATGATAGATATTTTATACGGTTTAACCCTAGTAATTTGCATAATCTAAAAACAGCGATTCACTCTCCCAAGTATCACGGATATATACTCATATTCGGATGATACACCCAATAATGTTAGTGCTCCAGGGAGTTTTAGTTGATCTGAATAACATTGCCGCCAGTTTGAAAATATTACGAGTTGCTCAGTAGCTGATTAGCGACCGCCTCCCTAGCGAAATACCCAGCCAACACATTTTGAGCTTGCGTACTGAAATATATCGTTGATACTATTAATTAAACAATGTAATGTTTCAGTATTGGTTAGCTTTTTAGTTAGCTACTAGGTTTATTAATAGGTGTACTACAATCCATTAGACACAGTAGGTCTCTCCCAAGTTGGGTCAATATACTTAAGAAAAGGATAGCGTATAGGTTAGTAGTGATAGCTTTGGCACAAGGCGCCTTCGGGATTTTGATCAAGACAGATTATCTTCAAATATTGGCAGCTTTTATGGCTAGACGAGGAAAGTTTATGATGGATGTAAGTTTAAAGTACATTGTGCTGTACTAGAGTTTAGATGTCATTTATAATTTATACAGTAGAATTTTTGACAATATTGGTAACGTAGTAGAAATTATAATATTACTATGTCCAATGCTTCAGTTCCTTAGTTTTCATGCGGAAATAGTATTATGAAAGCTCAAAGTAAACTAATAAATTATGTCGTGGACGTTTCACCGACTAATCCTTTTCATAGTGAGTGACATTTCGAAGTCCTGTTCGTGACGAGGATGAGAAGCGTGCCATTTGTGAGGTATCTCGTTGCAGATTTTATTCCGATCGGAAAGTAAATTCGATAGCTTTCTAAATAAAATTAAAAAAAACATGGTTCGCGTTGAATCCGCAATTTAAATTCTTGTGTTTTACTGCAATTGACACTATTTGTCTCTGATAGCTATGTTGCCTGTATTAGGTTTATTTAAAATAAAAGTAATTCTATCTTCTTCTGTTAGGATCAGGCTCTTTGCACCCAATTTAGTGGAGGTATGGCATGTCATTGGCGGTGTAGGCGTGGCGCGTGCGAGCTTTCCTTGGAGCCCCACAAGTGCAAGGAGGGGAGGTCGGGCAGGTGTTGCACGCGCCGTCGGAAGCCCGCTCATTCCGCGACCGACCACCCTCGAGGGATGGACGCGTCATGGTCGCGTCGGGCGCTTTCTAGCGATCCGCGTCAATTTCAAGTGTCGAATTATATTTCCTTCGGTGCGGTCTGATTTAATCGGGAGTGTTTTATTCTGAAATTTAAATGGACGTTTATTGAGTTCATGTTACAGTGTAGTGTTTGAATCACAACTATACAACCGTGAAGTGAGTCGGGCTGTTCACGTGCGCGTCGGTATTGAATAATGTTGGCTCGTAGTACGCGGTGCGTTGCGGTGCGTCGTTCGCATGTATGGAGGGCGGGCAGTAGCGGGTTGTTTGTGCGTGAGCGGGCGGCGGCCACGTGCGCCGGTCGATGGCGCCGCGCATGCGCCTTGCTCACTGTCAAACGTCACCGGCATCGGCACAGAGCCCCACATCGCACGGCACACACGTACCATGACGTTATCTAATATCGGTAATTGATCACACATCGATTTCTCATGCCACTCTATAACACCCCGACTATGTCGCGACGGATTGCCGTAAACATGTCTAGAACTATGTGTGTTATGTAATTTGTTTTGGAACTAGGGCGTTGGGTTTAGGACAAATTGGGGTTGAAATAATCATTGTCTCGACATTAGTTTGTTTAATATAATGATTCCATTTCTGGGTTTAGAAAAAAAAAAATTTTTTGAATCATTGAATCTAAACTCTGTTTTCGATTATTTTTCCTAGTTTAACGCGATATTATTTTTTCATTCGGTACCGGTGCGCCTACCCGAATAAAAATAAACCTAATTTCAACACACAAGTTACAAAAGTGTGTACTACTTACAGAAAACAGGTGCTCGTTTGAAGATATTCTCGAATCCGGCGCCGCAGAGCACGGAGCGCGTCGTACAGTTGGTGGGCAAGGCCGACGCCGTCGCCGCTGGCGTGCGAGAGGTGCTCGACCTCATCAGACAGGTGATTTTCATATCCAATACTGGTATCTGTTTATTATCGTCAGTGGTACATCTGACATTATTCTACAGCTTCTTGTTTAATTTCAGGTCCCCATCAAAGGTGCAGTACAAAACTATGATCCGCACAATTACGATGACTTTTACGCGGACGAGTACGGAGGCTTCGGTAGTGGACAGGGAGGTGGTGGACCGCGCGGCGGTGGCGGCGGCGGTCCACGCGGGCCTCCCCGCGGCCCCCCGCGCGGCATGCCCCCGCTGGGCCCCGGCGGTCGCGGCCCCGCACCGCGCGGCCCACCGCTGGGCCGCAGCGGGCCCCCCGGCGGCCCCCGCGCGGCCTTCAATGACTTCGGTGGGCCCGGCCCGCGGGCCAGCTTCAGCGGCCCCCCGCGCGGGGGCTTTGGCGGCGGGAACAACTTCGGAGGAGGGAACTTTGGGGGCGGCCGCGGAGGAGGCGGCGGTGGCGGTGGGAACTTCAGCAACAACGGTGGAAACCAACAGGACACCACCACACAAGTTACCATTCCCAAAGATGTGAGTGTATTCTTACCACATTTATTATAATTTCTTTAGTTATTCATAATCTTACAGTGTTAAAAAGTGAATTCCATTCTCCAACATTTGAATTTCGATTCCAACACAACATTTAAATAACACTAGTAGGTCGGTACCCAAGTGTAACAGTTTTATTTCCGTTCCAGTTGGCCGGCGCGATAATAGGCAAGGCCGGGTCTCGCATCCGTAAAATTCGCGCGGAGAGCGGTGCGGGTATCGAGATCGCCGAGCCGCTGCCCGGCTCCACCGACCGGATCATCACCATCACCGGCACGCCACAACGCATACAGATGGCGCAGTATCTCTTGCAACAAAGGTCAGCTACCACACCAGTATGCGTGTGCTCTTATGTCTGTTCTATACAATACGTCAGTGAACACAACCAACTGAACTGACTTTCTTTTTTGCCAAGAGAACACAAGATGAATTTGTTTCAACATACAGTTTAACTTATAAATAACTATGCAATTTCATCATGTTTTCTCAATATCATGTATTGTTTTCATATCAAACAAATGAAAAGCATGTCAACATTAATTTCAATAACTATCATTTACTGTATCATTGCTAATAATGCGAGCCAAACTGATTTGTGCTGTTAACATTTTATTTGGTTGAGGATGTTTCTGAGACATTTACTATCACTTTAATTCAATACAAGTACTAACACAATATTATTTTGACGATAGAATGTTTGAAGAGTTCCCTGAGTTGGCACCCAACCAAACTAAGATTAAGTAGAGTTTGTTGAACGGATTTGACTGTGTGACGTCGATGTTGTGATGCTCAGGTAAAAATGCACACAGTTGTTAGTAGAGGGAGCGTAGTCCTTTCCTTGAGAGTGTTCACTTTAATGTAACTACCATCCTTGTATTGCCCTTGATGTACAAACTGTATACATATTTGTAAAATTAGTATTTTTTTAGAATTATCACTCATCACAGCTGTATGTTCTAACTCATTTTATCCCTATTTGTGACTAACATGTTTGGTGATTAACATTTCTAGGTGTTCATCAACTAACGACCTTCAGCCACTGGCCTCGCATTGTATGGAAGACTAGTGATTTTGTTGTTTTGATTTGGATAACAAGAAATCACTAATCTCCCTATAAAGCGTTGGCGCACACTTCGGATCAAGATAATCTTCCGTGTTGCTCCTGTTCTATGTACTACTAACAAGGATTATTTTCTTGAGTGCTTTTAAATGTTTATTGTGTTAACTTTCTTTGAGTATTACTAATATTATTTTCACGAGGACTCGTTAGTTATATCGATTCAAATTAAATATATATCATATCGAATCATATAAGTTACTACCATGTGCATATGTACCATTGTGGTACAGTGGCAGCTGACCGTCAAAAATAAATACTCTCGCCCGGCAGAAGTGGCTTAAACAAGAAAACTCACCTTTACGCTGCTCTAGCCGGTCCTGAGCCAATCTCGTCCACTGTCTCCGCGGTCGGCGGTTGGCATTATTTTCTACTAGGCTAACCATAGTATCAATTATGCCCTGATGTCATATTAAAACTAACATTTCTTTTATTTTGGCAGTGTGCACGAGAGTAACCCGAATCTCGGTCGTGGGAACTTCTGATGGTCGCAGCGATAGTGAAGTGTGTTGATAACATTATCTAAAGCTTTACTTTAGTCACCTCAGATCACGTCATTAATTTTATACAGAATAGATTCCGCGAGGCTCACTTAATTATATATCTGTACATAGTGACAAAGCCTTACCAGGAAAATAAATAGTTCAATATGAATTAGTTATGCTAACGGCATTTTAATGGATTTGTTATAATCAAGTCGAATTTTTACTCGACTTATTAATTATAGGAAATTCTAGGCTATATTTTTGTCGAAACGTTTTCTTGCAATATCATATTTGAATGCAATATAAATGTATAATTTATCTTATTTCTCTGGTCGGGTTTTAGCTATTTAAGAATGCATTTATCATTATTATTAATTATAAAAGAGTTTTAACTAAGATTGTGTCAATGATTTACCGATTTATTTGTTACATCGATGTATTTGTAAGTGATAGCAAATAGAAATGGAAAATAAATAGTTTATTTTGTGAAATTAACTTTATTCCTTTCCTAAGTTAAAATTATAAAAGAAACGGACAATAGAGTATGAATGACTGGATTTAATCTTTATGAAATAATGAGACTTATACTCGGACGGGATGTATGGGCTGTTCTCGCGTTATACAGATTTAGTTGAAATCGAGATGCAGCTAAAGAACGTCAGATATCGCCCGCCTGCCTTTTTACTGGATTCTCTTAGTAGCAGTAGCAGTTATTAAATTATTCAATAGACGACAATCGTGACGCTAATTAGACGACAATCCTGACACTAATGGACGACAATCCTGACGCTAAATGGACGACAATCCTGACGCTAAATTGACGAGAATCCTGACGCTGAATAGACAATAATCCTGGCGGTAAATAAACAGTAATCCTGATGGTAAATAGACGATAATCTTGACGCTAAATAGACGACGATGCTGTCGATGAATAGACGAAAATATTGTCGCTAAATAGACAATCCTATCTCTAATTAGCCGACAATCCTGTCCAAAGACTATCGCCGAATTGACGATAACCCTTTGAATAAATAGATGACAACTCTAGTTATTACGTTTATAGAAGACAGACCCAGCGGATTAGATTATACAGCTCGTATATGTCTGCCCCCCTTGTTTCAGAAGTACTTAAACGTCGGGTAAGCAGAATCGATTTTAGTATAACAATTAACAAAAACACAGAACGTAATATTTTGATAATACAGGACTAAAAGGTTCCAACTTTTGTAGAAAATAACCTATCGCTAAATAGACCATTAACATTTAGTTATGAGCTATTTTATCAGTTTAATAAATTTAATTTAATAATGTAGTATAATTGAATATTTTTAGTCAGAGTAAAAATAAATGGTTTTAAGTTAGCGCAATTTGGCGGAGTCCGCTATGAATATCAGTTTTATACACACTAGCGCCTATTGATAAATAAATAAAAAAGAAAAATAGTTGGGAACATCATAGATGAAATAATACCATTATTGATATGTACTTATAATTATAAATTTTATTAAAAGAATCACATTGTGTCCCCTTACAGTGATATATAAAACTGATTTATAACAAATACCATTACAACTTAAAGCTTTTCCATCAGATTGAGTATCATCAGTCAGTCATCGATTTGAGTGTAATGGTGGAAGATCAGGTATTTCTGAATGTTCATGTTTATCTAAATAAAACATAACATACACAAGAGGTATCACAACACCTAGAATGAGCATACAGCATACTAAATGGAACCATTTCAATCCAAAGTCAGCTCCATGTGAGGTCAGTTCCTTCACCACTACTGCTTCAACAGATATCTTCTCCTTGCTTGGCAAAAGTTGAGTATCTTCAGTAGCTTGTTCATTCTGCTCAGAGTCTGTATAAGGGACAACAGATGGCGCCAATGTGCTGTTCATAACAACTGTATTACAATCTATGGAGCACTGTACATCTTCCTTTGGAGGCGTGTTTATTGATACATTATTTTGGTTCAAAAGTTCACTATAATTATTTGTATTTAACAATTCTTGTATAACTGTGTTTGATGTGTGGATTGATGTTGAAGGCACAGGTTCTGTGTGTTGTGATGGTATGAGTTCCGTCAATACTGAGTATGGGGTAACAGGGACCTTAATTGTCCGCCTCGCAAATATCTCATTATCTTTATGTATATGGTTGATCCTCTTAAGCTCTGATATCTGAAATTGATATAACAAAGAAAATATAACCATGTGATCTTATAACAATGATAATACAGAAATTAAGTGATTACTATTGTTAATACCAAACATGTTAATACTGTTTTATAATAATATTACTTAACAACATATAAAATAAATAAATAAAAAAATAATTTTTTACTAAATTTTACTTACAGAACAATAAAATCTCAACGCAATAGCTTGTAGAGTGTCGCCTTCCTGAACTTGCGCTTCTATAAAATGTTCCTGGGGTTTTATTCTATGCAGTTGTATCTCACTATGGTCACCAGTGTCGGCCTTCTTTCCCATGTTGTAGGCCACCAAATCATCTCCGCCTTGCATTGGGCGAGCCCTTTACAAACAAACATCTTTGTCAGTAACACGTAAACAACATTTGCACTACATAGCTACGCTCATCTCTCACTACACTTACCTTTGTTTCATATTCAAAGACAACACAACTACTAATAAAATCTACCATGACCTTACTAAGGAATACAAAACTACCTTCTAATTACCCAATTTTAATAATTTACGGATAAAAAAATTGTAAAACAGCTGTTGATTCACTCAAACTTGACAAAAAATTTTGACAACATACCATTTCAAGTTGTGACGCATGATTTGGAGTTGCCAGATCATTATTTTTTTCTTACAAAACCGCGAACACTGAATCGTTTTAAGATAAGGGTATCTTTACACGATCGTTCGTTTAAAAATAAAAAATAAAAAAAATAAAATGATTTTATTTCAGGTAACATAGGAACCCATATGAAGTATGCTTAAACTATAGAAATGAATACATGTTATCCGGCATTGTAGGCGACATGTTTGCCGCAGCAATGCCGAATGTAAGGGCAGTCCAACCTGCCAGCGATCAACGCCAGGACGGTATTGGAGCTGGCCCGCACCCTGCGTACCAAGGACGCACACCGCTTACGCATGGTGCTGTGAAAACAGTCGGTGTGCGCTTCCGCAAACATGCCCGAGGCACTACAGAAGCGGGGCAGCCCCAGTACCGCTCTGAACGCGTTGTTGTACTGGACACGGAGGGCGCTGTAGCTCCCTTGCGTGTAGTTAGCCCACAGATTGCACGTGTACAGTGATGTACAGTATGCTTTAAAGAGCGTTATTTTTACTTCAATTGAACAACGTGCAAATCTGCGGGCCACCATATTCGCCCTTCTCGACAGAGCCCTCCGTTCCCGTTCGATATCTGCATGATCCTTAAGGTCGGTAGTAACAATATGTCCCAGGTACTTAAATTGTTCCACCGTATCCAAGGAAACACCATTAAGTCGAACAGGTGGAACATCTAGAGGACTCTTTGCACCGACCCCAAAGACCATACATTTGCTTTTATGTACATTATATATTAAGCCATGTCCAACTGCATACTCTTCACAGACCTGAATCAGCCTCCTCAGGCCGCAAATCGACGCGCTCAGCAGCACCATGTCGTCTGCATAACTCAAGTTGTTGATGCACACGTCATCAATATGACAGCCGACGTCATTACGTTTAAGCGACGTATAGATTGCCATGTGCTTCTATTCTTCAAGAGGCTAGATTATACATTTGAAAACTTAGCTTATAGTTTAAAACTGCTATTCACATTTCCGATTTGCCGATGATATTATGTCATCTCATCATCATAACGGTAGAAAACCTGTCGAATAGCTTCAATAGCCTCTCGGCTTAATGTAGACATAGGCGTGGGCGTGGCGCATGGGCTGGTTTCGAGACCGGGTACAGCGATGCCGCGCCGCTGCCCCGCTCCCGTTGACTTCGTTACCGTGGCCTTAGGAGCGAAGTGTAGAAGTTGAACGCGAGATGAAGTTAGACTTCTAATAAATAAAACTTAACAAAGAATATATTTACACTTAACACACAAATGCTGGCTATATCCAAGAGTAAAGGTCCTCATTTTTGGTTGGAGCAGGTAGCACTTCGCCAACCTGATGCGATTTCTTGTTATCCTCCCTTACGCAAAGCCTGATGAAGACTTCGTCTTTTCAATGACAATGTCTTCAAAATAGCAGTTTTTTTGGATGAAGGTAGATAAGTAACAAGATTACGTACGAAAAACAACCATTTCGATGCAGCTAAACCGATAAATTATACTGTATAACTTAGACATAGTTTGTTGGATTTAGATTTTTAAACTTTCGCGACTTGTACACTATAATAATAATTTTATCGACACAATACCTACAATTTCCTGATGTTTCACGGGGCGGACGTGGTGACGGGCAATATTCTTTTTCAGTAATAGCTGAATGTTATCTTCGTGAAGCAGTGGTTTGTTCATCTACCCTCTCCTGGTTTTGATATTTATTAGTCGGTATTTCTACACGCTACATAAAGACGTTTAGACATCTTCGCACAGCATCCATCCCGTTGATAGTGGAAACCGGATTCCACGATTTTGAAACATCTTTCCTATTGAAGTCGCTGTACTTTTGGGATTTTGAATAATTTCGCGTATTCTATGATACAGATAGCCAGTCTTACTATCTATCTATAAATAGACACTTCTATAAAGTAGTACTTCTTAAGTACTGCTCGCTGCCTCAATAATGCTATCTTATTATAAGTCTATAGTAGACTTTCCCGTTCGACGCGGCTCCGCTATTTAGGCGCATGAAGTAATTATGCAGACAAATCAGAGATCGATGTTTTGGCTTGTTTAACGCTCGTGAGTTCATTGCATTATGCATATCTATACATATAAATAAAATTGGAGTGTCTGTTTGTAATATTGAAATAACCGTTTTTTACTACATGCATATGAATATATATACGGTACATACACCAAAATATTTTTTTTTACAATTTTTGTCTGTCTGTCTGTTTGTATAGGCTAATCTCTGTAATGGCTGGACCGATTTTGACGGAACTTTTATTGGCAGGTAGCTGATATAATAAGGAGTAACTTGGCTACTTTTATTTTAGAAAAATTCTTTTATTTTAGAATAAATAGGGTTAAGTGCATTTGGTCACATTGTCAAGTTCCGACATCCACGCGAACGAAGTCGCGGGCACAGCTAGTCTTAAATAAAACAAAGCAATCGTTTTCGATCATTTCGTTATAATTTTAATAACTCGAGTATTTTACACAACAGTTACAGAACATAAATACCTTTGGTATTGCGCCATAGAGGTGGTAATAATTGCACATAATTAATTTCCTCTAGCTACATTATGTACAAAAAATACATTAATACAAAATCGACGTCATCATCACTAGTTAGGTAACATTAGTTTACATGAATACATTCGTTACAATCGCTATAAAATGATTATGGGTATATTGAAGGTACATATAATTATCAGATAACATTACATTTCTCTTTCTCAAGTTTCTAACAGAATAACAATGTTAACAATCGCTAATTAAGTTATACTTGTTATACTGTCACATTTCTGAACAATTTATGCTACAGGTATTCAATATTGTAAGTCAACGTTTTAATATATCATGTTAGAAATTACTGTTAGAAGTGACTTTTTGTTTTAGTATCTTATTTGATTGCTTTATGCTGTTTTTTTATACATTGAAAGGAGTGCAATTATACACAAAAGTAAAGTAAAAAAAAAGTAATTTAGGAAAATCACAATAAAATAAAATTATCACAGTAATGATTCACTAAACGTAAATTCCATAAAATGTTATAAGCACAATTGATGCTTAACATTAAAGAAGATCGTTTTCCCATACGGAATATTCTATCACAAAATATTTAAATAAACTAGGTACAATAAAATGTAATAAACTTATAATATTTTAAATAAAATGGAATTGAAAAAATCTACGGAAAATGCATCAGACTTTGATAATGTACAACACAGCTATTAAATTGCGTATTTAATATTTATATCAAAAACTGTGCAAACGTTTCAGCTATTATAAAACACCAAATCGTAATATTTAGAATGCAAGCGGATTTAGTTTCATTTTGTTTAAAGAAATATTAAGTTATAACTAGACATGGGCGTTATCGGTTTTTTTTCGATATAAGTTGGACAACCGATATTTAGCTACAATATCGATACCAATATCCGTTGGTTAATATTGGTATCAGTGTCTTGGCGTGTTGGTTGCATAATAACGTACAGATATAAAGCTATGGTATCGATATATAACTGAATAAGAAGAACCATTTGCTACGTAAATATGGAAATTCTGACAATCTAAATAACATCTTATAAAGATACATTTAAAGTCTATTTTACAAAACTCAACTCACATAAATGTAGCGTGGCGCCAACCAAACTCACGACAATATTAGCTTTGTCTCTTTCACGCGCCTAAACACATATATAGTTAGAGAAAGAAGCCATAATTATTTTAGTTATTAGATGCCATCGCCTCCAACTATCGTTCGCGACTGTTATTGTGATAGCGGTTTGTATATTTTTAGATATCGATACGTTAGTTATTGGATTTGCAACTGTTTTCAGTTACGTTTTGTGATATCGGACACATGTCTAGTTACAACTATTAAAAGATACACGATATATATACAACATATACGTCGACTGGACCTGTATTAAATTAATGACAAAATATAATACGAATTCTGTATTCATATTTTGGCGAATCATGATTTAAAATTTAAATTAGGTATCTTCCATTGATTTCAAAGTCAGTTACACAAAAATAACTGCATTTGTGCAGTTGTCGACATAAAATTACTGATTTACAAAATATAAATATTTACATTTTGCACAGCGGCACTAGAACATGATCGTCGTAGGAAAATATTTACAATACCAATTACTATACACATTTGTGCCCAAACTATCATTGCCGATGCCTGTCCATTACTCGAACGACTGGAACATTCATAATTTACTAAAAAATACATAGAAATATGATGATTCACACTCCTTCATCGAGAATTGTCAAAGGGATTATAAAAAAGTATATTACAATCGAACTAAATACACGCTTGTTTAACTTGGAGAGGTCAAAATGGATTAGAAATAATGTATGTGTAAATTATACTATAAGATAAGAATAGATTATGTAACTGGCAGACTAGTCGCTTCCAATACCATTAGGTTTTATCATCGCTTTATTTTAGTTGCAGTTTAGTGCATAAAATATTTACAAATAATTATTTCGAGACCATACATTGTTATTTCATAAATAAATTGCAGAATAATCATGATTAAACAATAAGAGAAAAGTAAAATAATTAAAATGCATTTTGGATGTATCGTAAAAATATAATTACTTAAAGGACTTTATTCAAACATTAAGGGCTTGTGACACTGGTTTCTTCGAGGTAAATAAATTCAAGAAATAGACACTAGAAGCGAAAAAAAGGGAATATAGGGCGTTGCTTATACATATCACAGGTTGCGTCTAAAGGCACATATAGACTAGAACGGACTCTAGTCTATACATGTCTCAAAATATACATAATACTAGGGTGACAATGGTCAGTGGTATATTAAATACTAAGTTTTATACACTAGGTAATCAATAGCGGCACAATATCTTATAGCTAATATCTAACAAAGCCTTTTCATATCATTAAACGCCTTTTTTGGACTATAATAAAGTCTTATTAAAATGTTATATAGTTTATTATTATTATAAAAAATGCTTTCAATCACTCTTTTTGATGTTTAATGATAGAAAAGGATGTTTACTTTGAGAACGATTGTGAGATTATTTTAGACATTTATCGGGGAGTTCGTATTAATCAGGGTACACGAGATCCATGGAAAGACTTAAGTTCTATGGCAAGACTACAATCCTCCTTTGACTTCCCAGCTCAAGAAACCCGATGTCTACTGAAACCTCTATTTGCAATCCTCCGTCTAATATTTTGAAATACGAGCTATTTTATAATCATTAACTAATTATATAAAATTTCGGTGGTAGTCACAGAAATCTTACACGCGTCCATCTCAGAACTCTTAAAATAAGAAGCAAAATGTTTAGACTTGGTCGAGGCTAGACCAATTTTTAGGAACTTTATAAAGCGAGCTGAAAGTTATACGAATGATTGCAAATAGCGGTCACATGACTGACGAATGTACGAGCGGGGAAGCGGAAATGGCGAGTGGAAGATACAGTGTACCATTACGTTTCTATTCTGCGCACGCGTAACAAAATGGCAGCTCCTAATGGAGGATGAGTTGCAATTCGTGGCTCACGCGTTATCGAACCCCTGGAAGTCTCCGGGCCAGTTCTCACGTCTCGCGGCGCGGTCGGACCCCGTGCACGCAAAAAACGCGTCCCCCTCAAACGGATCCGACTCGCGAGTGAAGATGTTGATGGAGTCCGACTTACGGATGTCCCGTGTGGAGGTGGGCGGGGGGCGCGGGCGGAGCGGCGGCAGCTCGCCCTCCTCCTCCTCCGCGATGGACGCAGTGCGAGCGCGCGCCGGCGCGGCCGCGAAGTCGTCTTCAAACATGGAGCGCGGCGATATCGAGTCCGAATCGAATCGGAAACGGGTCGCGCTCTGCTCGCTATCTCGTGCGCGTGCGCTGCTCACGGATAAAGGGGATGCTGTTGTTGCGTCTTCGGGTTCAAATGCGAATCTGAAAGGTGATATTGTAATTTGGATTGTTATGAAGGCTCTCATTCGCTTATTTAACGATTGGTTTAACTGATACGTTCATTTATGATTATCTGTTAGCAAAAATACGGATTAATTATACTGTTAGCAAAAATAAGTATACCTGGTTCCCTCCAAGCTGGAATATGGCGCTCGTTTCTTAGCAGTGGGTGTCGGCGTATCATGGAAGTCGTTGTCAAAGGGAGAGGCGTGGTCACGCTCGCGCGGCGAGAAGTCGTTGGAGAAGCGATAGTCCCGCGGGCGCCGCGCGTCCTCGCGTCGCGGGCGGCGCCGCGCCTCGCGCGTCCCGTCACGCTCGCGCGTCACGTCACGCTCGCGAGTCACGTCACGTTCGCGGGACGACTCGCGCCGGGGGGCCGCACGCCGGCTCGACCACCCCAATGTTGAGCCGTACCTGCAATATTGAACAAATCTTCTATTAACCACATCTATAATCAACTTGAAGAAGAAAACACAGTTTTGGGAAAAGCTTCGGTTACGTATAAAACATACACAACATGACGTAACAGCAATTTTAATAATATAGTCACCTTCTCTCACTAGGGTCTTCACTTTGTCTCAGTTCTGCTCTTCGCCTCGTCTCCCGCCAGCCCAGGGAGCCATAATTCCTCTCTGTAAATAAAGGCTCATTATATTAGACTCATTCAAACGAAGTCACGTCTGTGGTTGCTGAGATATTTGGCACAGATAGTTGAGAGCTCTGACTGGTCTCTTGCGAGAATACCACCAACGGACTATTTCAACTCTAAGTACTAATTATTTGAAAATGTAAGCACGTATTAACACGATGATTTAAATTAAGTAGATCAATCATTTTAGACCGCCATAAATAGCCATCAAAGAAAACTGACCATCTCTCCTCCAGCGCTGATCTGGCCACCGATCTCTCGGCGACGACCGCCCCGACCCACACCCATCACTGTAACTGAAAAAAAAAAAACAGTCGAATTGAGAATCTCCTCTTTGAAGTCGGTTAACATATCGCACATCGGCAACAAGTCTACGTTACATGTACTTTTTGAGAAATCACTATTTTTTTTCTTCTTTATAATTCCATTAATCAAATTATTTTCTGAGGGAGTATAAAGGAAAACATGCCATCTCTCGGCGAGGAATCGCAATAGATAAAATTTGTGATTGCCTATTTCTCAACTTCGTATTTTGTGTTATGACTCTCTAGTTGCCGATGTGCGATTTTATTGCAATATTTCATTTCGGTGGTAGGCATTACTGTTGAAAAACCAGGGTAATTCTGCCCATAACATGTTGTAATCTACTATCGTTAGAGAATAGAAACGCGTTCGTTTCAATTGAATTTGTAGCTGCAAGACATCTACACATCCAACCGCTATGCCTGCGGGCGGCCCTCTAATGTCTCGCATATCTGCGATCCTTCGATATGTCGTCACACGCGCGTCAAATCACAATCCACTTCGATCGCAGCGCCCCCATGCGCGCGCATTAATGTTTAATATTAGATTGATGTACCTAGGATAGTCGCTACTTGCTAACTAGATTTAGGTATTATATTAAAAGCATATTTGTCGCACACTTATGTTGTGGTAAAATAAATGTTCTTTGTTTGAGGTATCTCTTTCGTTCTCCTGCACAAGTGTTACAAATTTAACATCCATTACCAATTAGGACGGTGTTTGAGGGACGATGCTTTACATGAAACTTAATAAGATTCACATTACAAATTAATGTCAAAATATCCATATTCATATAAGATTCATGTTCAAATGCTGAATGAATTTTTTAATGTGGCCTTTGAAGGGCTAAAAAATCGCTTGTTATTTGCGACTGGATAATCAGCGAAGGAGCATTCGATGTCTAAAATATTTTTCACATTGCATTTAAATATTATAACATAAAAGTATAACTTACTCTTCCTCCTCGTCGTACGAATGCCTTGGCTTCCTATGTCTATCTCTGTCCTTTTCCCTGTACTCTTTGGGCAGTCTCTCTCTACTCCGTGAGTCCCGGTACTCCCTGTCTCTGCTGTACGTCCTGTCTCTGTCCCACGAGTCGTTCTCTCTGTCTCTACTCCTCCGATCTCTTCTATCCCTATGGTCTCTATGGTCCCTCTCTTTGCTGACGTCACGCCGGTCTCGACCGCTGCCTGAATCTCTAGCAGAGTCCCGCCTGTCTCTGGCCGAGTCTCTTCCGTCTCTACTTATGTCCCTATCTCTCATTTCACGTTTTTCTCTTAATTTGTCTTTTTCTCGCCCACTGCCTGAATCTAGGCATTCTCTTGAGCCGGATGAGTTATGTCTGTAAGTTGAATAAAATAAATTAATATTCTATACACACAAGAATGTCAGTGTAATATTTTTTTTCGATATTTACAACAATTTGCTAATACATATATAGAAATGTTTCTAATATAGCCGTTTCACAGTTAGAGGGTTCAAATTGGACGAAAAAAACGCACACTGTTAGAGACGACAAATTAACTATCAATTGAGCATAGCTATAATAGGGCAATACCCTACGCCTGGAACTAGTGATTAAGAGAAAAGGCTCTGAGATTTTCTGTCTATGTTCTGTTTCTGGCTGTAATTAGACTGAAGGATACAAATAATAGGTACCTAGAATCTCTGTCTCGATGCGCTGGAGGTCGCTGCAGCCGTGTGACGGGCGGCAACTCCTCGTCCCACGGAGACACGTCACGTGATGATGATGATGTTTGCACTGCAATATTGTTGAATCTGATAAATTGCTTAATTTAACCGATAACTGTGTTACTGAGTCAGAATAATAAGAAATGACCCTAGACATAAGCGTAGCGCGACGCGGACGTTTAAAAATATTATTATGCTGTCACTCTATGAAGTAGCCAAATCTGGGAATCGAATATCTTACTGTGCCATATTGCATCCCGCTGTGTTGTACGTACCGATGGGTGCGCGGGCGGGCGGCGTGTGGTGCCTGGCGCGGCGCAGGCGCATGCGCGGTTCGGAGTCGCGTGTGTCGGAGGAGCTGTTGTACGTACCGATGGGTGCCCGGGCGGGCGGCGTGTGGTGCCTGGCGCGGCGCAGGCGCATGCGCGGTTCGGAGTCGCGTGAGTCGGAGGAGCTGTTGTACGTACCGATGGGTGCCCGGGCGGGCGGCGTGTGGTGCCTGGCGCGGCGCAGGCGCATGCGCGGTTCGGAGTCGCGTGAGTCGGAGGAGCTGTTGTACGTACCGATGGGTGCCCGGGCGGGCGGCGTGTGGTGCCTGGCGCGGCGCAGGCGCATGCGCGGTTCGGAGTCGCGTGAGTCGGAGGAGCTGTTGTACGTACCGATGGGTGCCCGGGCGGGCGGCGTGTGGTGCCTGGCGCGGCGCAGGCGCATGCGCGGTTCGGAGTCGCGTGAGTCGGAGGAGCTGTTGTACGTACCGATGGGTGCCCGGGCGGGCGGCGTGTGGTGCCTGGCGCGGCGCAGGCGCATGCGCGGTTCGGAGTCGCGTGAGTCGGAGGAGCTGTTGTACGTACCGATGGGTGCCCGGGCGGGCGGCGTGTGGTGCCTGGCGCGGCGCAGGCGCATGCGCGGTTCGGAGTCGCGTGAGTCGGAGGAGCTGTTGTACGTACCGATGGGTGCCCGGGCGGGCGGCGTGTGGTGCCTGGCGCGGCGCAGGCGCATGCGCGGTTCGGAGTCGCGTGAGTCGGAGGAGCTGTTGTACGTACCGATGGGTGCCCGGGCGGGCGGCGTGTGGTGCCTGGCGCGGCGCAGGCGCATGCGCGGTTCGGAGTCGCGTGAGTCGGAGGAGCTGTTGTACGTACCGATGGGTGCCCGGGCGGGCGGCGTGTGGTGCCTGGCGCGGCGCAGGCGCATGCGCGGTTCGGAGTCGCGTGAGTCGGAGGAGCTGTTGTACGTACCGATGGGTGCCCGGGCGGGCGGCGTGTGGTGCCTGGCGCGGCGCAGGCGCATGCGCGGTTCGGAGTCGCGTGAGTCGGAGGAGCCGGCCGAGGCCGCGGCCGTTCCCAGCACCGCCCAGCGCCCTCCCAGCGCCACGCCAGCCCCACTCACCACCACGCCCACTATCTTCTCTGTACAACAAACAACACTCATCACATATCAGCGAGTAAACATTCGCTGCTGAATGGCCCAGACTTTGAAGATTATCAAAACGTAGTATAAACCGTTTTGAAACATTACATCCATTATATTAGCGGCTAGGGAAAAGCTACCTTTGCAAAGAATGGACAGACAGTAAAAAAATTATTTAGAGGTTTAGTGTGTATTGGGCTGTCTTCTCTTCAACTGTTCATCCAAGTTACTATTACTAATGTTGAGGTATTCTTCACCAACATACCTTTAGTATCAGGCGAGGATCCACTGACAACATCACTGATGGACCCCGTGGACAGCCTCGCGGGGGGCGCCAGATCCCGCACGGCCAACGGTGCTATTTCTACCGCCGGTTCCTTCTTCTCCTCCACTTTCTTCTCTTCTTCCCTCTCTTTCACCACAGGACTCTTCCTAAACGCGTCCTCCACGTGCGTGAAAGAGAGCGAGCTATTATCGATACAATCGAAAAAGTCAGAGTTGTCGAAACCGTCTGATTTCTCGTCAGATTTTTTCCGTTCTTTCGGAAGCTCAGGCGGTAGGGACTCGAATTCGTCTTGCGGCGGCTCGGTTATTGTGATTTCGCGTAAGGCAGCGTACCTAGAAATATTGTTAAATGCAATGACAAATTTTGGAGTATTGATCATTATTATACTGTGCACAAACATGGGTGAATTTAGTGCTAACTGTAACGAGTCACTTGTGTCTAACTTCCCGGTTCTATCCACCCACGCTGTACGTTTGTGTGTGAGTGCTGTAAGCTGTAAGCTGTATTAATATAGCGGGTGACGCGGAGTGACTCGTTATAGTTGTCGAGGCAGCACGTAGGGTACGGTCAACATCAAAAGTCAATTGAATTTGAAAATATTAATTACAGTTAATGTAACACTACGACATCAAACTGATCATCATTTACTTTCGATGTTGACTGTACGCGTGTTTTGCATGTAATGAGACCGTTATCCAGTACTACACTTAGTATAAAGAAAAACGGTGAACATGACAGATCGGCCCAAGTGTTGGTTAGAATTTGAAATGATTACATCAACATTAATTACGCACCGATCATTAGTATCCTCCAGTTTAACTTCAACGTGTCCGTTATCTCGTGGCGACACGCTCCGCCGCGCCTTCTCTATCGATAAGGTCTTCATAACAGATTTTATATCTTCTATCTTAGCGTCGATCTGCGACGGCTTAGGACTGACGGAATTCCGGAACATATTGAAAGAATCTAACGTCAACTCGTCTAACGTTTTCAAAGGACTACGGGCTGGTTCTTTGTTCTCACTTTCCCGTTCTTGATTGGCCCGCATAAGATTGTCTATAGCTGTCAATTCTTTCTCGTCAGAATCCTGCTTGGGTTCACCTTCTAGTGCGTCAATAGGGTCCAATATCGACTTCGCTTTCAACTCCTCTTCTTGTATTTCTCTGAACGCCGCATATCGGTCGTATGAAGGATTTGCTTTCTTGTCGAAATCGTCGAAGTTCGCGACGAAAGCGTCGCTGGTTTCTGCGGGCGGCGTGAAGTTGTCTTCGAACTGCGGTTTAAAGTCGTTATGAGTGGGTTTATCGAGAATACCACTTGGTGTAGACAACCCTGATATCACTGTTAATGTCTTGTCTTTTTCGCTTTTCATTGATGGTTCCACGTGTATATGCTGAAACAATGACCAAACATCTAGCGCTATCGAAAAAATTGACTTACATCACCGGCAATTTTTTCAATAGTGCTGAAGTTTGATAATTTCCGACGGATGGAAGTCCAGCCATTTGGTTCGACTGAAAACAGACTTAAACATACTTGGGAAAAGTCTAGAAAGATAAGCAAATTGAAATATCAACAGATAATAAACATGAACAATAGACCATCAGTTAGACGTTAATATAGCTATAGTTAAATTAATATAGCACATACCGCTCGATCGTTATCCGCAGCTAAGTAAGATCTGAGGTAGTCGGTTAGTTGAGGTAGAGTCATTGACGACAGTGTCGCCGCAGGAACTCGTAGCCTGGGGGGGAAATATGAAAAATATTATGGAAACTGACTCATTCAGTCACAGTCGTCGTCAGTCAGTTTGAAAGAAACAGGCTAAGTTTAGTTTAACACGTAATTTTAGCCAGTCTAGTGTGAGGTACTCGCTACCGTATTGGTGTACCTGTGGGCCAGCTCATCCATGGTGCAGGTGAGCAGTTGGCTGAGCGTGATATCGAAGCGTCGTGCGGTGGGCAGGGGCGGCGGCGCGGGCGTGAGGTACTCGTCCTCGCTGCTGTTGGTCGCTGCTGAGGAGAGACGTGGCTTCATGCTGCGATCCGCCTGGTAAATACACAAAATATATTTTACTAATTTATATTTACACATCCAAAAGCTAGTCTGCGGTTTATGGGCCAAGGAAATTGAGAACGCGTAATTTTTACAGATGCAATACTAGAGAAGGGTAGTGAAATTCGCTCCCATTTGTTGACTAGGGCTGTAGCAAAAGATTTTATATTACGAAGTTTCATCATCGGTTCCTCTCATATAGCGGATTTTAGAAAGTTCCGCAGACGTAGGATTTCGATCTCTTGGTGGAGGGAGAAGGAAGTCTCACCAGTGGTTCACGTCGCATGGCCGGCTTTGGCAGTGGGGGTCCCACGTCGTCATCGTCGTGGTCGTGCGGAGGTCTGGGCGGGGGCCTGCTGCTGGGCAGTTCTATCTTCTTAGGCGGTAGTGGAGGTGGTGGAGAAGCACTGTCCGCGCTCAGCTTGTGAGCTTGCGGTCGCTGGCGGACCGTGCTGCCTTCTGTGCTCTGAAAACAAAGTGATTACTTAGGTTATTAGTAAACGCGTCTTATTTGAGTTTTGAGCAGGAATGCAGCTGTCACAGTACTGAATTGTGTAGTGTTGCTCGACGATAGCACGATATAGGAGAAGTTACACAAATCATCACCGTCTGCTTTTCGAAGTACGATATTTGTACTTCGAAGGGCAGCAATGGACTCCGATTAGTGGAATACTAGTTAAAAAATTCTAAGACAAAACTGACACCGACTGTCACGATATCTGATCTTGACAATGACAAAGACAGATTTTTTTATGTATAAGATCAGTCTTTCTTGATTACACCAACGTCATTCGTGTTTTCTGTGAAATGCGACACATACTAGCAAGGAAAGATGACATTATAGCAAAAGGAAAGAAGTAATAAGAATTAGCATTACTTAACTCTAGGAACCCGCGGAAATATCTGTGGAACAATCGCTTGCCTTTGGCTTTTGTCATCCTCTTTCACTCGTTCAGAACCCGATTGGCTGAACCGGATAAAAGATGGGTCCACAGACATACCCGCCAATTACAGCTTTAGTAACTAGTCGTACCTGTCTCTGCAGGCGCGGAGACTTGGGTGCAGGTTCCGGCGGCAGTGTGACCTGCAGCGGTCCATTGAACACATTCTTTCCGTTCTCCAGCGGCAGCGGCAGCGGCTCCGGCTTGTCCAGCGTCACCTCCCTGCTCAGTTTGCTCTTAAGCTCATCCACTCGCAGTATACTCGACTTCGGAAACTCCTGCATACTCGTGAACGGATCGTCTTTAAACGAATCCGAAAACGGATCAGTGTTATCGAAAGGATCTGTCTCCGCAAACGGATCTGACGAGAAAAAGTTGGAAGTGAACAGTACGTTCTGCGTCGGCTTGACGATCGCTACCGAACCGCCCGAGTGCCGCGACAGTGACGTCATCGTCGTCGCCGGCCCGTAATGCTCTATCTTAGTGTCTGTGGTCACCGGCAATATGTCTGATATAAGACTCTGTGTGGACACGAGGTCTTTGAGCACTTTCTTTGGCGGATTTTTGAGCTCCTGAAAGAAGAGTTTTTTGTCAACGTAAGGTTTACTCCGGCCGGTGCCGAGGGGGTCTAGTTCCGTGAATACGTCGTAACTGAGCGCCTGCGTCGATGACGCGCTGGGCTGGCATACCTGTAACACAGGCAGTCACCATAACACTAAGTATGTAGACGTGGAGCGCAATTTTGATTTAAATATTCCTAGAATTACTTGATCGTTGTCGTGATGCAAGTAACCCATGGATTAGCATTTTTGAGTTTTTCAATAAACAAAAATCGTTCTACAATGATGAAAGCGTGCGTCTAACATATAACCGCCGGTTGAGTGCGTATTGTAGTGCATAAACCGAGAATTGAGTCGTGCGGGGTACTTTGTTCAGCGAGGAGTACTTGTCGGTAGTTACAGCAGCCATATTGACACACGGCGACTCACGAGGTTGCGACATGCTTCAGGTTACAACGGTTCTCGATAAAGTAAAGTTAAGCGTCACGTCCACATAATTCAGTCTTATAGCATACAGACCAGACGTCACACAGCACAGGGAGCTACTTACTGTACATGAAATATTATTGCGAATATTTTTGTTGCCTGAAGAATAATATAGTTATATAATTTAGTCCGTCTGTAAATTGCTGGATACGTAACTATCACGGCTGTTATTCTACTACGCCTCATGATCTATGTAGAATATATAACAACAAACGTTCAGTACTGGTACTCAGCCTCACCTGGTCAGACTGGAAACCGACCCCAACTTAGTCGGGAAGAGGATAGCCTGCCAGATATTGGAAGGTCCACTGCTCTACTTAGGCCACCGAATACTTCTCATTACTTTCCTTACGGGCCAACCACTGTCTCGACTCGACTTTCTTCTCCGAGAAGGGGTAGCCAATATTTTGTCGATATTATTTTTATAACGGTGTCGCAATAATATTTCACAACATCAATTTACAAGCAATACCAGAGATCATGCACTAAAGGTTACTAAGACAGTCGTTCATTTACAACAATAACAAAAGTACACAGCTTTGGCCAAAATAAGTACACAACTACAAGATAAACTTTAATTGATAAATAAGTATTACATTTCTCCAAACGGCCGTTAAGTTAAGTACATAGATTAAGATATATTGAGGCATAATTAATATTAATTTATATAAATATAATATTAGATCATGGTTATATAATTAACCAATCATTCATCATCAAATATGGGGAGACTACGGCTGGTTGCACGAATCTTTGATAAAGTTTCAGATATTGATATATTGATTTTTATATATATATAAAAAGTCTTCTTAGGATATCAGAACTTCATCAACAATTGGTGGAATCAGGGCTCGGTTATATTCGCGACCACAAGATGCTAATTAATTTATATATAATTTGTGTACAGCATCCATTACTATCATTTATATTTTGTAGTGGCTAAAGTCTGTATTACAGAATGACGCTCAGCGGTGATCTGTATTTGAGCACAAATTAGACTCTGTCATATGACATCTGCCTGACCTTTCCACCTACTATTTTAGGGTCGGCTACCAATCACCCAGATGCGGCTGAATATTAGTAATTTATACAGAGCGACTACCATCTGATATCCGCCACAAACTTACTAGGAGACTGATACTGTGAGATTAATCAACAGACTTTTTGGGTTGCTGTTTAACGTGCTCACCCAGGTGACGTGTACACTGCTCGAGTAGAAACACCTGAGAGTCGTTCGGTAATACAGACCGAAGGATGTGCGATCCTTCTACCGTGTAGTCATTTGAGATTGCGAATATACAATAGGTAAGCTCTAGTACACAATGGATCATAAAAGCTATAATTCGACTATAAGGAACATTTTTTCTCGGGAAAAAATCCATTTTAAATCTTTTGTAATATTATCTTGTGTCAAACACCAAGCCTTTGTTTACTAGAGCTGTTAGAACCACAGAGAATTAAGCTAATGGAGTGATTTGGTGTCAGAAATCGGAAGTAATTTACAAATTCGCCGAATAAGAGAATTATCTGCTTGGCTGACCGGTGCGATTCAAATATTTTTATTGACATAATGCGCGTTAAGAAATAGTATATGAGGACTCCATTTACTTAGAATTCTAGGGGTCGGAATTTATATTTTTAGACTATCGTTCCAAATGGGATGGACAACTATGTAATCAATGGCGCCACTGCCGTATGTAATTGTATTTTATTGTCTTTTTCAGAGGAAGACTATGTACAATATATAAATAATTTTTATGTGTCACGTTTTTATTTCCTGTCATTTAACAAGTTCTGATTAAAACAGTACGGAGGTGCTGCCACTAACTTTATTTTTGTCCATTAAGCTGTACATTTATACTAACCGGAGTATCAGTTAGGTTGTCGACTAGAGCTGGGGTGGGTTCGAACTCAGCTGCAACGGTCGCAAGGTCGAAGGGTAGAGCTGGCGTTGTCTTTCCCGGACTGAAGACCCCTCGTGATGACGTGGGAGCGGCCGGAGTACTGCGACCGCGGGTGGACGCGCCGGACGGAGGGGGCGGTAAGAGACCCTTCTGCAATGGAGCAGACTAACATTAGATGAAAAGCCAGATAATCAATGACCTCGAAATGACAGCTGGCACAGGCTGGATGAGAAAGGCGAATATTCCAAATCGATAATAATTCCAACAAAAACAAATCCGATTTCTATGTATATTAGTTAAATAAATATTCGCTAATCATCGGTAATCAACAAATGTGGTGCTAGTGAACAGTGCGAATTGACATTAATCGAAGGCCTAAAACTGGCCATAGTACGCTGGACGTACTTAGCAGACCGGGAAAACCTAGTTTTATTGAATTTTCCGGAGGAGTATAAAATACAAATAAACCTATATAACAAACACATGGATTGAGCAGATATTTTGTTCATTTTATGAAATCTGATAACTAATTTCTAAATCAAGTAAGAGCCAAATGATTCAATCTCCTGATTATAAATGAGGCATTGTGCGTCTTATGACCGGCGTCAATGTTTTTTTTTTGTTTCGTGATTATCTGTCGTTATGCCAGGTTCATTGTAAAGAATTATGGGAACATGTTTGCCAGTGGAATTCTTAAAGCTAATCTGCGCGCGTTTACAAGTTTAGTACACACTTCCGCACGCGCTTCACTGTCGTATTACTTTTGGCGCCCACTCACACAGATACAAAGCTCATGTCTCATTGCGAGGACTGTATATGAGTGCCCAAGTTTACCTGCGACGGCAGCGCAGTGAAGGAGTCTCCAAACGGGTCAGTAGATGGAGTTAGACCTTCGACCTGCGTCAGTCCTCTCCGGAGAGAGCTGAGCTCTTGCTCCAAGTCTACTAGCTCGGCCACACCTCCCTCCGCCCCTGTGTCCACGGTCTTGGACGTGGCGGAACTGGTCTCACCCGTTGATGTGATACTCTGGGAAAGAATTCGATACTGTCTCTGAAATGATTTATAGACTTCTTCATGAGAATAAGTCAGTGGCTTAAATTTTTGAATAAAAGTTAAGAACATATTATAAATCGGACGTTTGTTTGTATTTCATTAGATGGGCAACTGATTTTAGACAAAATTAGGTTAATATTTTACTCTCAATGCATTTTCCAAAATCCCTATTACTTTCTCCGAACAGTACTTTTTAAGAATCGCAACTGACACAGGTATGTGTTATTTTTAATATATCAAAATCTTTCAAAATTTTCTCACTTTCGGAATCTTAATACACAAATCCATTCAGACCACAATTTCTGGACCGAAAACAACGGTTTAATAGAAGGATCAACGAACGAGGTCGCGCGGTCATAGTTCTTACACAATACAACAATGTGCCGGCTATCACTGCTACCTTGACCGTGAACTATCAACACTGAATGTATTGAACACAAAGAGTACTACGGACTTGATAACAGGTCAACAACCTCGTGTTCCTTATCTTGCAAGGACGTTACAGGCTGATACCGCAATCATGAGGTTCTGTCTACAGGTTTCTTAACATACTTATCAGCTTGTATTTCGCAAAAGAATAAGCAGAAGTGTGCTGTACACTACCATTTTGCCGATTCTGTTAGTTTCATGTACCCTCGCGCCATGTAGTCGTCCTCCACGGTCGAGGTTTGCCGTGTACTGGACATATTACCAATCTTCGGGTTGCTAATGAAAATTTCCTTACAGAGATACCAAGTTTCTTTAATGTAATACCACTGATGATTAAGCAAAAGTAGATTTCGTATTAAACAAAAGTGCTATGGACTTCATAACAGGTTGACAACCTAATGCAGTGTCTGCTTATCTCGCAAGGACGCTACAGGATGATTCATTACCTTACTACAGTGCTTTTGTTTCTTGGAGTTTCTTACATTAATTAATGTTTACAATTAAAAACAAGGTGGAGGAGATAATACGAAGATAAATTATTTGTATAAAAATCTTATTATGCTCCTCTACAAGGAAGCTCTAAGTAGCCCGAGATTTAAAATGTTTTCATTGTGCATAATAAACTAGTATGCCTACAACAGTACACCTCTGCATAACCTTCCGGAGAATGCAGGCGTGATGTTACGAACAAACAGTTTCTAGCTTATCGACCGTCTACTAGACAGACACATAAATACAGAACATTGCATGTGCAATGCAAAGCTTTTAAACAAATTGCGTGATGTTTAAAGATTATCCACTGAGAACGATATTTCGGTAGCCATCGCGGCTTAATTGTGATAGCGGTACGAATGTCATTTGAAGTAAGAACTACACAACAACACAAGTACTAATTTTGTGTTAAATACCAATATATAAAGATAATAGTACCTATCTACTTATCCCGTTGTATAATCTGCTGATTCCTAAACAAATGTGCCGCTAGTTAAGGTAAGAACTGACATTATACCAAAAACAGAACGGTCAAAATTAATTTCGAGAGTAAGGGCCTAGATCTTACATATGGGATTGTACAAAGAGCCTATCCTAGTGGGTGGAATAAGGCTGCAAAAGTCAAATTAAGTACTTATATAAAAAAGGTACATTACAAAAATAAACTAAACTTTTTTGGTCTAATGTCGATCCTTTTGTGTTTACCGAACACTCAGCACTCATCGCTTTTATTATTACTTTTGATATATATTTCTACTAATGTTTTAATTAAAAAACTCTTTTAACAAGGTTGAGCAGCGATTTTCCATGTGGCAGTGACTAAAGCCAAGAAAAGTATAATGATCGCCGACCTCCTTCAATCGATAGGAGACGGCACCGCATTCCACAAGAAGAATTATTTTATTGGCAGTCTGTATGAAATCCATTCACCCTACCTTAGCAAACTTACTAAACCCACACAGCAGACGGATTTTATTTCGAAAAATGATCTAGAAATTAGTGAGTGTTCAAAATTACTATCCCGTGCAATACGTAAGATTCAACTGTGGGAAATTGGCAATTACCGTAGGAGGCAATAGTCTAAGAATTTATGAAATCTTTTATTTTTGTAAAGCGATCAATGATGTCACCACTTTTCATTTTCCTAACATATAAGGAGATGGATATAATACTAACTAGAGGGTTCCGTGAATATATCATCATAAAAAAAACCTACAAACTTTGACCCGTCATTTCACCCCTTAGGGGTTGAATTTTAGAAAATACTTTTTTTAAGTTCTAACCTACACCCTATAAAGAACTTGCCTGCCATGTTTATAAGCTTTAAAGTTTCTGAACTTTGTGATTGGTCAGTCAGTGAATGAGTGAGTGATGAAATTGAATAGATAAACACTGAATAAAGTTATACATATAGAACCTATACGTCAAAGAATGTATGGTTAAAATGCCGTTATTCGTTAAAAGTTTATTACAACCGAGGATAGATTCTTTAAATATTGTAAAGGTCAAAGGTCAATACTATCAACATGCGGTCATATTCTTTCAGGTAAAATAAAATGTGCTACAATAGTAAGCTTGAAAACATTCGGACAAAAAGGAATAGAATTTAGCAGGGTAAAACAGTATACTTTGTCACTATTGTGTGTTAATATGTGATATCTAAGGAACTTAAGGAACGCCAAACCAATTCCTTACTTCCTTTCCATCAAAGTTAAAAATAAACATTCTAGCATAGGTCCATTATGAATTTAAACCCACATCAAAAACTATTTCATAAAAAATAAAACTGCCGCATTGGTCTGGTAGACCCGGCAATTAAGCGTGAGGACCTGGGTTGGATCTGGATAAGCACGCCGCCTCGGGACTAAATAAAGGCATCGGCGAAATGTGGTGTACAAAAGTACACCTCCAGGAATACATGCATGATGCTAAACAAACACGAATCCTATCTTCAATCAAAAATAGATGTCGCCTAATTATAATACTAATGATCCAAAACACGAAAAGTAAAACACAATATAAAAAATACACAAATTCGACACTGAACCTTTTTAGTAATATTCACAGCCTCGTGTGAGAGTAGCCACATCTTCATAGTCACATCTCACAACCTTCCGCAGCCAGTAATGTGCACTATGTCCGAGGTTCAACTGCTTGTTGATGTTACCGTACCGAGTTATTCGATGTTTTTACGATTCGACACAACAATAGATTGCGCGTCACTAAACAATGATATAGATGACGATTCCTTACGTAGTTTTGTTAGATAATTTAATTAAGTAAGGACGTTAAAAGTCTAGTTTAACTACTTTTAATCATTCCAAAATGTGTTACTCTTGAGATACATACATACGTGTTAATAAATTGTTCCAAAACGTGTAATACAAAGAATTGGGATATTTGATATTAGCCGTGCCTAAACACGAAAAAAGTCAAAGAAGTTTCCTACAAAACATCCACAATCCACACGGCTATTCCTTTCATACCGACATTGTTTTCAAAACAGCCGCTTAGAAATCTATGGAACGCCAAATATGTTTACGAATTTGTTCGCTTTACTAGCGTACATATTTCAGGGATGCCCGAATAATTTGGGACTCACACGAAGCCCTTATAAGTCCGAACCGAAGTTTCGGTTCGTGACCCCACAAGAGCTTAAACCGAATGTAATTTATAAGTTTTGAGTTAATTATGTAAAGAAATGTCGATAATTACCTTAGTTTTACTTTCAGTGGTAGCGTTGGTCGCATGCCGGACCAAACTGCTTGTGACCGTCTTGCCTTCCAACTGCTGCTTCGCCATTTCCACTTCTTTCTTCTTCAGCTCAAACACTACTTGAAATAAGTCTCTCATCGCTATTACTACCTGTCAAAAAATATATATACAGGGTAAGAATGATGCCATTGTATAAAATTTCAGTAATCAACACATAATGCTGGCAAGAATGTTATGAAGACCTTTCTAATTAATTCTTCCTTTTTCTCGCCTTAGTGCTAGTTTTATTTCTGTTAGCCCCGAGCGAACATCTTGAGACGTCACATTATGATTCCAGATTTTACTGTCACTGTCTGCTTTGCTTAGAGGAACAACGCACCCTCAGTCACACATTCTGTGAGCCGATCGACCGGCGATATGGAGTTGATATTGTATATGTATAGAAACTCCAATTATAAATTACATGATTCTCTTCGACTCGAGACTGTGCTAATAGAAAGCTGGGTTTATAATGCAAGTGGCAATCCGACTATTTCCGATAATCTAAAATTCGAAACTATATAGGACTATACAATCTTGGCACACACGTCCAACCGGAGGACTTATTCAGATGCAAAAATAATCAGAAGAAACCTATTGGGTGTGTTCTTCCGATCCGATTATCCGATAAACAATTGATCATGGAAATCGGAAATATGTTTGGCCATATCCAGCCATGATACAGTAAATACGTTTACGTGCACAGAGCGACCACTGTTCTGAACTATGCGAGCCTAAATAAGGTCATGCCCCACATGTGGTATATCCTTTACCAGGGACTATGGCAGTTTACAAGCTACACTATATCAATCAAAGTGACTCTTCGTGTTCGGAAGCACTTTGCGCAATTAAATTGGAATTAGATTAGTCGGTAGTTTAGTAGGCTATTAAGTAATGAACGAACTTCTTTCTAATGAAGAGCAATTTGAAACAACTGTAGATTTTAATATAGGATGTTAGCTCTGTGGAGAAGAGCTAATAATATTGATATAAGTATATTCAGTAGACTATGTTGAAACTTTATATTTCATCATAATATATAATATACACCAACAACTAGTAAATTTTTGTCTATGTCTATTGATCGGACTTTCTTCTGTCCAACACGGTTTTCCATATACCCGTATCTTTTCACCCGACAGATGGATTATCATTATCACATTACCTAAGTACCTAAATACTGTTCAACTGTTAAATTAATGCGATTTATAACAAATATTACAATTTTGCCGATTAACTAATCGGCAAAATTGTTAGATTTGCATAATTAATCGGTAAAATGTCTTCCAAGATATCCCGGCATTATTTGTTTAATTAACAAACTAAATCGGTTTAATTAAGCAACCGAACATTATTATGACTGACTCGCACCAATAATAGGTAATTTTTCTACTATGCGAAATATTAGCTTGTATCGACGACGAGAACACCGCACTGTGCAAGCAGCACTTAATTACCTAATATTGATGAATAAACTCAAGTTATTAGTACAATATTGACTTACTTGACTAGCAGCTTTATCAGTCTTGATGCCGAAGAACCGGTGGCCGGTGTCGGGCGAGCCGAATATGTAGCCGAAGGCCCTGGAGTCCGTCATGTCTTGAGCAATGAACGATATCTTGTGTACAGGGTGGTGGTACAGCGAGTCCTGATGCCAATGTTCATTTTAGTATTAAACATGTACACACTACACAACAAACGAGTTAAGTTTGTAGGCAGCTCACATATGTCCTATTTAATTAAACAGTGCCCCATTCTAATGTAAAATGTTCCTCCTGTATACAAGCGTACAGTTTAGAAACATACACCTCATATGCGCAAACATCCAGACTCGAAAGAAGTATCGATATATCATACTAATAATTAAATCGTGCACGTATTAAACCTATGACACATAGCGCAGAAAGGTAATCGCTTAACTACTGCTCTAACCGTGACGTCAAGTATTATATTTTGTAGCGAAGACCTGAAAAATATCTAGGGTAGGACCAAGAGCTGTATCGCAGTTTGGTAGAGGGACGACTAAGAAATAATTTTTCAAAAGGATAAGAGGTTCAGGGGGAGAGAGGGCTATTTTGACAAACCAATTGGCTTATTGGCGATTACTTTTTTGTGTTAAGAGTAGCTGCAGCAACTTCTCCAGATATTTTCCCGTCAGAAGTCTGGACTGGCGCTTTGCAATGTTTTCATAATTATATCTCCCATGATACAGAAGAAATCCTAGTGAGGTATTGTTTAAAAAATATTGTATAGAAGCAGTACCTATTTATGGTTTGTTCACAGAGAAAACAAAGGGACATAGGTATTATTTTAATGACCACCAAAGGTGTTTGCTGATCACAGTTCGCAGTATATTGACACACAATAAGATTGTTAATACACGATGATTATTAATACACAAATGGTTTGCTGCCTATTCTCTTGACTTATGCTGGGTGCGCCGTGCAGGCTTAGTGCAGATTTGTGGATGTCGAAATCTAGGACGTGCCGGTTTCCTCGCGTTGTGTTCCTTCACCGTTAGTTATAATTACCTGAATATATAGTGTCCGTATATGTGTGAATCGATAGTTATATTAATTACCAAAGTAAGACTGACATTAAACAATTAAAAGTAGATAAAGATAAAGATAAAGATAAAGATAGTTTATTTGTCCAAAACATGAGTATGCAGTACAAACAGGTTTGCAAAGCAAGGTGTTATATAAGAAATCACGTTCTTGCATGTTTTGCCCACAAGGGCGTACAAAATTTTAAAAACTGATAATGCCGTGCATTACCGGTATAAACTTTAAGGTACAAAAAAAAAACAGAAAAGAGCATGTTAGTACATAGGTATATCAAAACAATGTCCAAGTAAATTAAGGTAAGTATATAACAAGTTGGCATTAATTATTTAAGAAATCATTCAAATTATAGAAGCAGTTTTCTATTAAATATCTTTTTAAATGAAATTTGAATTTGGTAAGTGGTAATTGTTTAATAGATTTAGGTATTTTGTTAAATATTACGGGTGCAAGGCAGAAAATACTTTTATGCATTAGTGCAGTATTTGAGCGAACTACGCACAGCCTATCATTGTCTCTCCGATTGCGAACAACTATGTCGGAAAGGCGGTTGAATAAGTGCGAGTTCATTTTAACAAATACGGCTACTTCGTATATAAATAGGGAAGGCAGTGTTAATACCTTATATTTAATAAAATAAGGTTTACAACTATCAGTAATTTTGAGTCCAAACATAGCTCTAATACATTTCTTTTGTGATTTGAAAATGACTTCCTTACTGGTAGAGTTACCCCAAAATATCACTCCAAACCTCAGAATGGAACCTACAATGCCGTGGTACGCGGTAACAAGAGCGTCACAGTTTATTATAGCTGCTAATTTTAATAGTGCGTATGCTGAAGAGCTAATCCTCTTTGCAAGTCCTTCTGCATGCGCTTTCCAGTTAAGATTTCTATCTATTGTGATGCCTAGAAATTTTGTTGTGTTAGCAGTGTTTAGTGTAGTCCCTTGGTAGTTTAAACTGAATTTAGGGGTAGATACCCGCTGACTGAACCACATTATTTTAGTTTTGTCTAGATTAATTTTCAAATTATTATTGTTCATCCACTGGATTAAGGAGTGTATTGTATCATTGATTTCGTTTTCATTTTTAGAGTGAATTGTTACAGTACTGTCATCTGCAAAAAGTGTCATGGGGTAGTTGGTTACTTTTGGTAAATCATTGATGTAGATAATAAAGAGTAATGGCCCTAACACACTACCTTGTGGTACTCCGTACATAATTGTTCGTATATTAGACTTATATACTTCCTCACATTTTTTTAATGTATTCATTTTAGTAATTTCTGTATATTGTTTTCTATTTTTTAAGTAGGTTTCTATTAGTTGGAGCACATTTCCTCTAATGCCGTATGCCTCTAGTTTCTTTATTAAGATTTCGTGACTAACATAGTCGAAAGCTTGAGTCATGTCGCAATATATTGAACAGACTGGCCTCTTTTTATCTACGTTTTTTATAATGTTATTTAAGAAGTCATAAAGAGCCATATTGATTGTCTTATTTTTGCGGAAGCCTTTTTGTTCTTTTACTAATATGTTTTGTGTTTCTAGGTATCCATATATTCGATTATAAAAGTATTTCTCAAATATTTTAGAAAATATTGATAAAAGCGCGATCGGCCTATAACAATCCATTTGTAGCTTATCATTTTTTTTGAATAATGGTTTGACTATAGATATTTTTAAGTTTTCTGGGAATACTCCTGTAAGGATGCATAAGTTTATGATATGGCTGAGGTGTCCACAAATGGTTTCCGCTACATGTTTAATAATTTTAGTCGACACTTCGTCATGCCCTACACTTCCAGTGCTCTTCAAAGATTTAATAATTGTTAATATGTCATGAGGTGTGCTAGGTGCCATAAACATAGATTTGTTTTGTCTATCAATCATGGATGTAACTTGATTACTTGAACCTGATATTGGTTTTATTTTATCAATAAAGAAATCATTAAACGCATCAGAGATTGTTTGTGGAGACGTTTCTATACGATCTCCGGTTTTTATCGAGGATATTGATTCTTTTGGAACGTTTGTTTTAGATTTATTTATAATTCCCCACGTAGTTTTAGATTTATTATTTGACTTTTTAATATTATAATCATTTTGGGCACGTTGTGTAAGTTTTATGATTTTCTTATATATTTTATAAGCCCTGATGTTTTCTATGACTTGCTGTTATGTTCTTAAACTCTGGAAACTCAGATATACTTACACCAGTCTTATCATCGCGCAGCCTCAAGCCATCAATGGCGACGTGGACCTGTATCCTCTGTTTATGTTCTCCGGCTGCGCGGATCGCCATCTTGAGGTCGGCCAGAGCTTCTTGGCACATCCTGTCGCCCCGGGCCTCGGGAACCTCAAGCACGCCGATCAGCTTCGCGCGGAACGATACGCCTTCGCCGAGGAACCGGCCCGGCTCGTTCTTGTCTGTATAACGTAATAGGTAACATTCAATTAGACCTTTTTTTAGATACCAAATTAAAAATCCGTTACGCCTATAAACACTATTCAAGGGTTTTATCAAAGACCAGTTGCAGAAGAAATAAAACCTAAAATGAACTCGTCTCTACGTTAGTTCGCTGTCTAGCAGAATCTGTGCCAAAAAATCTAGTGTCATCGGCTTTTTAAAATTGGCTATAGCAACCATTATGAGATTTAGAGCTCATGAGAAGGTGAAAAACAAAGCACTCATTACAAACAGACACAATCGACGTAGCCCAACCCGGCTAGGAAGACACAAACAGACACACACACAAGTAATCTCACTACGGCCGATGACTTGAACTTTTACACCATTGTTTTCAGAATAAATCAGAAATTCCAGATTCATTTTGGGCGGTCGGCATAATCAGGCTGCAAAAGCATTGTAAAGAGAGTCAACAATACCAAATACACTAAGCAAGTCAACCAGCGATCTAAATATAACAAAGCACATTAGTAGAGCACAAGTGCACACTCATAACACTAATTTGCAATAATCACCTTTGCTAATTAGACTTTTTGATTCGATCTTTTTTAATGTCATATTTTTTATTTTTTACTTTTTTTATAGAGCACAAACAACACGGCTGAAGTTCAGCACCAAATAAAAGTGAGCGCGGGTGTCCTATTTTGGCCCCTGTTTACGGTGCATGATTCCGAGTTAATTGAATATCCTGTTTTTAAATTTAGATGCTCAATTGTCGCGGGCTGGCTGGTACCTGTCTGATGTGACCTCTTTGAAATAAAGATTCACAGTATTCGGTTCTTAATTCTTTCTTTCACAAGTGTTAGGAAACGGAGATATTTCAAGAATGCTGTATGCATACTGTGCAATCATTGCATACATATACACAACTAGGTATGTTATTTACGAAAGCATGCTTTGTTATTGAGGAAAGATGTTAGTCTAGTCCTGAAATACGATGTTACATTGTTGAAGTTCTATTTAAAGAATGTTACCAAGTAAGAGCACTGTGTTTCTTCCATACTTTATTGCTCAGCGGCAATCGGCAGTTAAATGCAATAAATTATAAACTGGAGATTTGATGAATTATACGAAAAAACGCAGATACTTGCTCTTTCGTCTATTAAATTGTCTGAATATTTACCGCACCCGCAGCTTTTGTGATATGCTATATTTGCATAATATGTATAATATGAATTAATATAAGTAATAGACACACATCCGTTTATATCAGCAACGCAAGTCAGCACGACAAGAATGTGCTCTAAATTGTTTACGTAAAACATTAGACGTATTCACTGCGTGCTCTGTTCATTCTAAATTGATATGTAAGATAATTTAGCGGACAATGTTTTTAACGAATACAGCAGCGGCATTAATTAAAAATAATAAACGAAGCAGACATGGAATAATGAATGATACACTACATGCGATGACACTGATACGTAGATAGATACACACACAAGCATGATGCCGTATCTAAGGACATGTACTCACCGAACTGCCGTAAGAGATGTTGGAAATGACAGACCTGCATAATTTCCCGTACAAACCGACAAATAGCAAGTTATGGAGTTAGTCCCCCCGACGCACCGCCGCTCCACATCCGCCACGGGCCCACAACACACCCTCTGTCCAAAACACCACGGGGTCACTAATATGACATGGGACTAGCACATGAGTGATCTAGCACGGTGCCAAGTCCACCTCTTACAGTTAGTAGGGTGATGGCCGTACTCGTAGCCGATCCATGCAGGTTACAACATAAACCGCAAAATATAATAAAGCTAAGAATATGCCAATTACGTGTTCGGGAACATTTAGCGCTATCTAATAACACCGCATTACCGAAATATCAAAAGTATAGAAAAACATCGTGATCAGAAGCTTGGTCGATCTAAACGTTACGGACTCACATTTGCAAGGGCTGGTTTTCTTACGAAGGGTTTGCATTGGAAAGTCAGTCGGTAACTTGTGATTGAACATCGGTAACTTTTAAATCTTCACTGAAATACAAATACACGATTGGAATACACTTCCCACCGTTGCGCGACTACATTACAGGCACTGTTCATATAATATGTAATATCCAAGTTTCACAAGAAGATTTATTGATTTTTACGGTGTCGTTAGCAAATATGTGGTGATGCGTTTGTTCGCGGCGTCGATCGGGCTCACATGATGGAGTTACGCGATCGTAGGTGAAATAGGCAAGAATATCGGATAGTTCGTGGATTAAACATTACTGTATAATTGGGATGGCAATGGAGGGTCGCAGCAGTGAGCACCACATGGGCGCACTCGCGACGGCTGGCGGCGGCGGCGCGCGCATCCCGGCGCGAACCCTCCTCTCTCCGCGCACGGGCGCAACCACCCCTAATCAATATTCGCTCCCGATCTCCGCTTCGTACAACTTTTATGGTTCCCTCAATGAAACTGTGTTCAATATTCTGTGTCGGGACTTGTAAATATTTATAGGATTTTTTTACAGCTTTTGTTACAAATACATTGATGCCGCAATTTTATAAGGGGTCTAACTGTTTTGAATATTATGTAAGGTTGAAATTCTTGACGCAATAATACGCCTCGTTATTCAAATACAACAGACGACTGCTTATAATTTATTGTTTATCAGTCTTTTCAAGATAAAACGAGAAGTAATCCCTAGGTTGATGATGTCAGCTCATTTAAGTTCAGATAAGATAATACAAGAGCAAAAAGGAAATGGTGTGATAAATATTTTAGTGCATGGTCTCAGTCTCAATAACTAAATTTTTTGTATAATTTTGTATTATTATTTATAAAAAGATCTTATTTAATTATTAAGTAAGCAATGCAAATACAACATTATTTAGTATAAAAGCATTTTTAATTTAAAAGGATATATTTGTAACACATCATTACTATAATATTGAAACACTATAAGTATTATTATTGAATAAACCTTTGTTTCAACCTTGTTTTGTTATAAAAATGTAACTATTATTATATTTCGCCTTTATTGTCCCATTGTTAGAATGTATATTATTTTGTTTTTTGTAGATTTTTATCTAACATCCTAATTTTATAATTAATGGATTGTTTGTTAGTGGCTTCACAAACATAGAACAGATTATTATACCAAAACCTTTCTTAAAATGAAACATATTTTAGCTATGCAAAAATCCACCATCCCTAACTAGTTTGAACATACAGACAGACAGTATAGACAAAGAGTAATGTATGTTTGAATATGTAATAATACTCAAGTCTTTATTACATATTATATTAAATTATATAAACACCATATGACATCACATTAAGACAATTAATTTTACATCCTATTTTTTCAGTGTCTAATTTAAAGGAGGAAATATTGAATTATTAATTTGATCTGTTTAGTTCATCTACTGCATCTATTGGTCTGTAACAAAATATTTGATTCACCTGCCTCTAAAAGATTGGTATTAGAACTAGTTAAATATTATTTCGTTGTTTAGAAAATTATAAATTTTTAATAAATCAATTTAAAAACAAACACATGAATGCATTTTATATATTTTAAATAACCAGTTCTTAAGATGATTCTGAACAAGACTAGAAAAAGAAAGTTGAAGATTTCTCTAAATAAGATTCTGGACTGAATTAAGAAAGGGATAAAATAGACA
Source organism: Shargacucullia verbasci (assembly GCA_947562105.1). Lineage (NCBI taxonomy): Eukaryota > Metazoa > Arthropoda > Insecta > Lepidoptera > Noctuidae > Shargacucullia > Shargacucullia verbasci. The sequence continues at coordinate 4,502,198 of OX387297.1, read as the reverse complement.
AGAATATTATGTGATACAGCTTACATCACTGGTAAACCGGAAAAACGAGTTGGTTATATTTTTTAGTAAAATATAGTTATTTACAAAACTAAGTCGGCGTTCTTGAGCGGCAAGGCCGTCGTTCATGTTCAATATTTAATAACTTATCTACATAAAAAGACTGTAACATAATAAGTTATTGCAATAATTTACATATAGAGAAGTTACCTTTATTAACAGCCATGATCTAATTAAAAGATCGTCGAATACAAAACATCGTCATCAGCTTGTCATAAAAAACTGTTATAATTATGAATCAAAACAAACTTCACTGAAGACCTTTATATGATCACGTATATATACGAAGCGCGTGCTTTTAATTTGTCGAGTTTTATAACTCGTGCTAACTGAACGTACAACAAACCGTTGAATTAGCGTAAGAAGCTATCGTATCGTGATGATTCGCTTTTGGCTTTATTCGTCTTCCCAATTTGACAGTTGATAAGTTGACAGATCAAAGAAACTTTACGCGATTGGAGTAGAATAAAATTGTCATTCTACCAATTATTGATTAAAAAAAGGAACAGTTGTAAAACATGTTTTGATTCTTTAGATTGATTGAAAAGAAATAAGTGTTTGCGTACCATTTATAATGTTAGATTCTTGAAAATAAAATAATTACTTCTTACTGATTTTAGCCATCCTAAGCGATCAATTAACAAGCCTTAGAGATTAATTATTTTTGTAAATGATCTGGCTAAAATTTAATCATCTAGATGGTAGAACGAAGTGACATACAACTACAATCATAATATGCATGTAGTTCTCTGGATCTCGGATAGCATTTATTACATATTATACATAGTATTACATCCAAGCGTTCGTTTTAAAGTGTAAACCAAATGTTTTACATACGAGTTCACTATAACCATACATGAAAATTCTGGTTGGCATAATCAGAGAGATCAGATAAGTGGAACCAATAGTGCTGTCTTCTAGATCTAGACTAATAATAATAGAAAAGTTTAAAATTATCTAAATGTAATAATAAAAACTACTAATTGTTTTTTATTGTCTAAACTGGCAAATTTTTGAAGTTTCCTGTCAAAGCTCTGAAATATCATAAAGACAAAGACAAGGTTATGAATTCGAACGTAGTGTGAGCTAGATAGCATTAAAAAATTATAAATAAACAAATGTGACAAGCACAGCTGATTGCAGAATAAATAGTATAATTATTAAATTGAGTGAATTTAACAATATTAATATTATAGTCATGTACTTTTTCAATACGACCATAAGTTTGTCTTAGATTCATTTAAAACTAGAAATACAAAATCTTTGGCCGGGAGGACTATCAATTGTTTTCTAATAACATGAGTTTACTTTATAAAAATCGTGATTATTATATGATTGATCACAGAGAATTTATCACTAAAGTTTATAAAGATATTGTAGTTAGGGAAAATAAAGCAGTTTCATTTAGTATTTTGGCAAAATTGTTCTCTATTATCAATACTGAAAAGAAACTAGTCAATAGGAAAAGGACTTACGACTCGGATAATTTACACGAAGAGGTAAGTTATAGTTAAATATTCTAGTGTTTTCTTTTTTCTTAGTCAATATTTAAAAAGTTTCGTTGAAAGCTTGTAGTTTTTCAAATGTCCCTGGTTAGGACAGTTGAAAAACTGCAAGGGTTCCATTTTTGAAAATTATAAAATTTTAATTATGATAGTTTCATCATAACTAAATTACTAGGAAGCCCATGTTCAGAACTTAAATACATAATAAGTTCCAACCTCGTAAAAGTACTTCTGAATGACTGGGTGCTTCTTTCTGTGTAATGTGTATGAGATAAAATTATCAATATTTGATCTTCTTGATCTATTCGATTTTAAAGTTTTGACGATATAATTATATTCTTATTTGAAACTAGCTGTGCCCGCGACTTCGTGCGCGTGGATGTTGGAACTTAACAATGTATTTTTTAGTGAGACCAAATGCATTTAACACAATTTTTTTCTAAAAATTTTAAAAAATTTCTAAAATAAAAGTAGCCTAAGTTACTCCTTATTACATCAGCTACCTGCCAATAAAAGTCCCGTCAAAATCGGTCCAGCCATTTCAGAGATTAGCCTATACAAACAGACAGACAGACAGACGGACAGACAAAAATTGTAAAAAATGTTATTTTGGTGTATGTACCATATATATTCATATGCATGTAGTAAAAAACGGTTATTTCAATATTACAAACAAACACTCCAATTTTATTTATATGCATTATTTATATGTATATATAGATAATATAAATTTCTATTTTACTTTATAAATACTTATCCTTTTTTTATTTGTTTACAGACAGTTATAGTGAAAGGAATATATGAAAGATTTATCCAAGAAGTTCCAGTAATAATAAAAGAAACTATGATAAGTAAATATAAACTGCTTGACACATCAGATGTGAGAGATCTTTCTAAACAATTGTTTGAATCTACAATCTCTGACCTAATGGGTGTAAATGGTGGTAACAATTCTGAGACATCTCTAATATGTAGAGTAAAAGAAAATGACTTCTTCATACCACCCAATTCAAGGTATAGTTCCAGAAAATGTATCATTTTTTTAAATATGTATGTTGTATATGTAAAACATATAATGTAGACAAGAAGTTGCTGCCGAGCTGGAGCTACTTTTAGCTAAATATTTTCTGAAGTGTCTGCCCCTATGCTAAAATTTCTGATTACCCCTTTCCTAAGCCAATAGCTGGGTACACTCATGGACATTTTCATATTTCATCATGGATATTTATGTAATAGTTTTTTGTGTTATTTCAGGTTTTACTGTGGATGTGTAAAAGATGAATGCAAGAAATTGGAAGGCAGTAAGTTTGATATAGTAGTTGCTGATCCACCCTGGTGGAACAAGTACATACGGAGACTGAAGAGTGCTAATGATAAGTTGAGGTAATAACTACAAAATTTTGTTAGAAATGTGTTAATAACTCCTATGTTTGCAGGTAACCGGTTAAACAGGTAAATTACCTGTTAACTTGTTATCCTTGGTCCTCAGGTACGCATTCTTGTGTAATATGTTTCTAACTATCTTATTTCCAGTAATTTAATTGGTACTTATAGTGCAATGTTAAATAAATAATACACTCCATTTGGGACATGTCTTTTATTCTTCTCAATATTTTTTCTGCTCCTACCATCTACTCCTAAATCTTAATATGCCACTAGCCTAAATATAAATTATAAAACAATTTGTGTTTCAGCTACTCAATGATGTACAATGAAGACATAGCTGCAATACCTGTACAGAATCTCCTTTCAGACAACTGTCTTGTTGCAGTATGGTGCACAAACGCCCCAAGCAATGTTGCCGCTGTCAAAAACTTAATATTTCCGAAATGGGGTGTTGAATATGTTGCTACTTGGTACTGGTTGAAGGTGACGGTGGATTTGCAGCCAATATGCGGATTTGGTTCAGGGTGTAAGAAGCAGCCTTATGAAAGGATAATACTGGGAAAAGTTGGTGATGTGAAGGATGTACCGGATTGCCAGTTGATTGTCAGTGTGCCTAGTGCGTTACACTCGCATAAGCCACCGCTGTTAGGTAAATCATTATATATTTGAAGCATATCTAGAGCACGTATTGGGTGTAAGGGTTCGCAGGCGATTGTAACTCATTAGCATCTTATTAATTAACACATCAGCTTTGAAAAATGCATTCTTTTAAGCTTCGACTGCGATTTATTATTAATTATTATCTCAGACTTAAAATCCATTACTCGATTTAGGTTTTCCCACCAAAATGGCACCACCACAGTTGATGATTATTTGACAACCTACATAGTAAATATTGTACTTTGTTTCAGATATTTTATCATCATTTGTAAAGACAGAAAAACCACAAATACTAGAATTGTTCGCCAGGTATCTACTACCGAATACAACCAGTGTCGGCTATGAACCTCTGAAATGGCAACATGATTCTTTGTTCGAAGAAGTTACATGAGTAATAAGTAGTAAATAAATACAGGTAAACCCAACAATGTTTTTTAATAGGTAGATACCCTAATACTCAAACTGAGATAGTGTTTAAAATTCAGTCAACTCTGGATTTAGGGCTGTCCCAAGAAGCGCCACAAAACTATCCTGCAACAGCAGCCACTCCACCCCAGCTAGCATGGACGTCGATCCACCGGGCTGTAGAACTGCCATAAAGTCTTAATTACTTCAGATTTGAGAATGATGGCCAGTATTAAAACCACATGGTATAAATAAAGTACTTATTTAATTACGAGCTATAAATTATAGGGATTGATATAAAATGCACGTTAACTGTTGCCGTTTACGGTGACGATGACGCTCGTCTTCTTGCTCTTCTTGGGATAGCCGTCAGGGTTCATGGTCTGCCATCTCCAGAAGTCAGTACCTAGAATGAGGTCGAAATCAGCTTCGTTAAAAAGGGAATAAATCCTACTGTAGTTCTACAAGTAGCAATTAAGACACCGTTATAAATGTTGATCCTGGTGACGCATACATCGAGCTTGTGTTATCCATACAATTGATACAACGTGCATTTTGGAATCACATTTTTTTTTTTTGCATTCTAGGAAAATGCTCCCGATTTTGTTTTAGGTTTAATGTCCTATTCGATTATGATTTCAAACACAAGCTTTTAATTGCAAATTCAGGTATTTCTTGCAAACTTCTCTAAACCGCTTTGTTATTCTGACACAATACTTAGAAGGTACATTTATCTGTGCCCACCTCCTATCTAATTCCTCTGGAATTAGTTTAATTTATCGGGTCACATATATATATATATATTCCTTTGTGGAAGAAAATCTACAAAACGAGGACTCCACACACAAAGATACTCACACATCTCCTCGATGCTAAACTTAGTGGTCCACCCGAGTTCTTCCTTAGCGAGCGTCGCGTCCGCCCACATCGCTGTGATGTCTCCCAATCTTCGCGCGACGTACTTCAGAGGGATCTTAGTGCCGGTGACTCGTTCGAACACGTCCACTAGTTCTTTAACTGACACCCCTCTGCCGGTACCGAGGTTGTACACCTGGGAATAAACAGGACTTGGAATAAAATGAATTTTAGAGATAGGTTCTACACACTGTTCTCTAAGTTCCTCTACTTACCGTTACCTACGTCTGAAGCACTCAGCTCCGTTACAAATCTTATCACGTTGTATTATTGGTCCGTTAACTATATATTTACCTTGAGTCTGCCGTGGTTGCTGCTTAGCAAGTTCAAGGCTGCGACGTGCCCGCTCGCCAGGTCCATTACGTGAATGTAATCTCGAATACCTGTTTAGAGTTTGGATTCGGTTAGTCAAACTTGTCTACTCTGTTTCTCCCTATTCCATTTTTTTATTATTTGTATATTAATTTGTTCTAGTCTTCCTGTAAGTTTTATGTGCGGCAATTAGGTATAGTAGCTCGGTACATACACAAAGTACCAACAACCTACAAATAAACATTTCTGATTTCTGATTTCCTATCTATGTAAATATGTATGTAGGTAGACAGTGTCGTCATATGGGGATGAACTAGATTTTTCTTAAGTATAAAACTTAAAAGTATCTAAGTCTGTATCTTTATTATCTGCAAAATCAAGCACTTAAGTCTCGGGAACTCACCAGTGCCATCAGGTGTATTATAATCATTACCGAACACTGTCAGTACCGGTTTCTTGCCAAGAGCCACCTGCGCCATGAAGGGCATCAGGTTAGTGAACTCCTTCGTCGGGTCTTCGCCGATCAGGCCCGAGGGATGCGCGCCCACCGGGTTGAAATACCGGAGGGATATTATGTTCCATTTCTGGGAAGAATAAAAAAAAAGATATAGTGGCGTTTGCAGATATTGGAAAGATTAGTTTTACATTCAATAAGCAGGTAGGTATGTTATGATAAGTCATAACTAATCATCTATTTCTGAAAAGCATTTGCAATAACTCGTATTCAATTCTAAATACATAATGCTGAACGCCCTAAACGGTCGTTCGTCATCCAATCCTGGACTGGATTTATTTGCAGATGAATGGAAGGTATTATTGTTGGAATGTTTGGCGTATTGCGAGAGGACTGAGTGAAAGGCTCGTAATATAATAATATAATTTTGTGTTATATGTAATTTTTTTTCATTTAATTTTTATTTGTGAAAAACTGTCGTATGCTTTGTGTACCTTACATGTATAATCAGTGTAACTGACTATGTCGTTCTGATTAAATAAATAAATTCCTATAATTCCTATAATATTCTGGAAATAAGACAAAACACGCGTGAACTTTACAAAGATCGAACCAGCTAAGTCGAAAATGTCTCCTATAAAATGTTGTGAATGAATATTGAATGCTATGTCCTTGACATGATATAGGTATAAAATAGAGAATTTATCGTTTTATTTATAGCTTTTAAATCTAGTTCAATATATTTCTGTATCCATCAAAACTTAATTATTAACCGTTTGATATTTAAAACTTGTTTGATATTTACTGCAGAAATTGTTTTTGGGTTTTAATGTTAGATAATTGTAAGAAGGCAAGAGTTTGGAATTGTCCCCGATATATGGTAATACACTGCGAGTCTATTTTAACATAATGCCATCGGTACAATAGTATAAATACCTCTGTCTAACCCTTCGGTAAAGACTGTTGTGATGCTAGGTCAGAGTGTTCGTCGTCTTATGCTACGATTACGATATTTAAATATATACATTGATATGGTGATGATAGAATTACGTTGGAATCCTTTGGCCTTGGCATTCATGTTAGTGGGCCATTGAAACCGGTATTTAGCTTAGTAATTTAAAAGCGTACTATTTGACAAAACGGTAAAATCCTAGAAAATATCTATCACAATCAGCAGCGCCAAAATCTTATCGTTACTTAAAAGTTGGTCTTTCCATACGCATTGTTAATTTATTTTAGTTAGCGTCGATGTCACTTACCTACCAACAGCAATAAAAGTCAATTAAAAGTTGAGTTTATATAACCAATATTTAAATAAATAATACTGCTAATTGATTAATTGAACAGATATTAAAGCTGTTGTTACTGCATGTAATATACTTTTTTTGTTCACCGTACTATTGCTGACTTGCTCATCTTTCTACTACGGCACCAGCTATACCCAATAATAATGATGACCCATGAATGTTATAGCTCTTGCCGACTAGGCAGAAAAAGATGAAATAGCATAGCAACCATATAGTTTGAATATTTACCTCATCAGCTGCGCTAAGGTCCTTGAGCATCTCCTCGATGAAGTACTTGGTCCTTCCGTACACGTTGGTGATGCTGCCGGTGGGATGGGTTTCGGTGATCGGCAGGTATTCAGGCTCGCCGTACACCGTGCACGAGGAAGAGAAAACCATTTGGTAACACTCATGTGAACGCATTATCTGGAATTATTTTGTATTAGTAAGATTAGGAAGTTTTACTATAATAAATTACTTTTTGTGGCTCTATAAAAACTTTCAGAGCCTGGATGGTAGATATCTACTTAAAAAATCTTTTTGGTAACATATTTTATTGCAGTCCACAACATTCTAGATACATTGCTGCCAGAAAAGGTTTGAAAATAGGGTCACAATAAAGTAATTAAAATTTCTGCTTAAATATTGGTATTCAATTATTTAAAAAATAAAGTCTCATTCTATAGCTACAACGGGTCGTTTTATAAGACTTACCTCCAATAAGTTAACCATGCCGAGTAGATTATTCTGGTAGTACAAAAGAGGCTGCTGCATGGATTCTCCGACGGCCTTCAGGGCTGCGAAGTGGATCACGCAGTCAATTGGATGCTGGAAATATAACAGCTGTTAAACCTAATTGGTAACAGCATGCGGTGCTTAGACATCCAGTCCCGTACAGTCAGCGTTAGATAGACTAGAACCGTTAAGGTGTTCAAACGTAGAGAAACATCTCAACAAGAACTCATTATCTTCAACACATATAGTGGCCAACCGTCGTAATACCAGTATCTGTACCAGCCAATGTATTTATAAATAAGATAATTGTTTAAAATAAACCTCATATTTTGTAACCATTTTAACCCCTTCAATACATACACAACTGCTTGAACGAACTGCGTGTCACGTGTCAGTAATGCTGGCTATAAACGTGCCCCTGTTGTTGCAATACTGTAAATTTGACTTAACGTCGACAGAAATAGGAAGTAAATTTATTAATTGCATAACTTAAACGTGACATGTGTGTAAATCATGGGCTATTTGATCCTGATACGCCTTTACTATTTACGCCTTTAATAACTATTGCATCTATTTAATTCTCAGCAACTTAGTGCCCTTAGAGCACCCTGAGGCCACTTCCCCGCGGAGTTTACATAGATACTGGAAACCTATTGTTAGTGGACACCACTCTCATTCGGCCTAAGAATTTTTGTTGTTCCCCGAACCTTTTGAAAACAAAGAGTGTAAATTGAATTGAAATTGTGTAATGGAAGAATGGACTTAATTTTTATTATTGAGCAGTTATTTTGGTGCCCCTCAAAACCTATCTTAAGAAACAGAACTGCTTTATCTTATTAGTAGGTAGATCCCGCACTGGCTATCAGGTTATAGGTAGCTATCATGTACGTTCATTTACCTTGTAATCATGCTATGACTGCGTGTTGGTGAATCCTGAGCTAGCTCTTTAGTAGTACCTTTTGATTAAATACTACGATTCTATCTATTCGTCAAGGCTTCACCGACCTTGAAAAAGATACCATTTTAGTTGCTGGTGTCAGTCAGTGTGCAGTTGTCTTGCACGTCATCTAATTTTTAACTTACCTTATCAAATATATCGTTAATCTGCGGCTTGTCCAATAAATCCGCTCTGTAGAAGGTAATCTTCTTGCCAGTGATCTGTTCCGCCCTCTGCAGCGCTGGGGAGCCGTCGTCATCGCCAACAGCGTTAGCAAAGTTGTCTATGGCAACGACATCGTGGCCAGCCTGCAAGAGGTCCACCACGCAATGGCTGCCGATGTACCCCGCTCCACCCGTTACCAGTATTGTCTTGAATCGCGGCATTATTGTTTTTTTTTTTGTTGTATTTTGTTCTGTAAGGAAGTTGTTTAAGTCAATAATGATAAGCGAAAGAGGAATTGGCTTTATATCAATGGCTAAGTTTGGAAATAGAGACGGTGACTTCGATACCTACCCAGTCCCTTTCTATTATACCGTGAACCCACTTAATTTCAAGAAAATATATACCTACATATAATCTTAAATCATTTAAAAATCGAAATCCTTTGCGGCCTAGGAACAAAATCTTGAGAATCGCTGAAACCGTAATCAAAAGCTATAATTGATTAAAGTCAGGTGCTTGTAACCTTTTGAAACATTTAATGGACATGGACAGGTGAGCAACAAATTGTGCCCGTCCACGTTACATTATTATTGGCGACGAAAACTGTAACCGTAAACTAAGATTTTACCTTCGTCCGTCAAGATGTTAATAATAGGTAACTGCATCATTGGTTTAGAGGTTGCTAGCGCAGTTACTGAGCGTAATGTCCTGGGTTCGATCCCCGTCTCGTTCAAAGTTCTAATGGTTTATTCGGTTAGAACATTTAGAGCTTGGAATTGGGCTTGGTTATATATGCTAATAGGGAGACTTCGATTACATAAGATTTCATACCGGCATCGGTAAAATGTGGGTGTACAATAGTACATATCTCTGCCTAATCCTTCGGGAATTGCAGGCGTGATCCTATCACACTGATGCTATATGTTTTTTTTAGTATCTATATTAATTTATTCACTGACAATACCACTTGAGTTACATTTACTCGCCTTTTCCTTTTGCATAGGTATTTGCATATATATCTGATGGGTTGGGCTATTTTTAGCCCGAGTCCACAGTTCCACTCGGCGTAGGCTACACTTAGGTCCACAAAACTGTGTTTCTCTCTCTGTCTCTAGTTTCCGTTCAAACAATACGACTTACATGTGTTCGTTCCATTATGGAGGACAGACATGCCTAATATTAGTTTTGCAAAGAGGTTTTGCATTATCAGTTCCCGTTTCCTAATACATACTATTAATGGTCTAAAACAATGGGCCATCAACTCGTAATCACGAATATCCTTCATTGAATCACGTCTCACTCTGATTCTTTATGTTTGACCGTCTGAATATTTGTTAATGAACGGATTATTGAGGTCGCTTTAATTAACGATTAAATATTTGCGATAATGCATCAAGAGGCATATTATTTTGCTTATCCCACCCTACATAATGACCTTTGCAGACTTGAAGACAGCTGCATTTTGCTGGCTCAAGCTGTTAGTAACAGTTAAGTTCCGTTAGATTGTTTATAGCCACGTAGTCTTCTTTTTACATAAAACGTCTCCTTCACAGACCTAAGTAAGTATGGGATAGAATTAAAGGTTTTTGGTTAGACAGATTTCATCCTTCGAAAATAATATATTACCAACATTCAAGTTTAGCGTGATCAGGAAAAAACGAAATAACTGGCTGGTAAGATGTCACAGGATTGTTTCCAACAATTAGCTTGATGTTGCTAAAGCATCAAGACGCTGCTTGCTCAACCGCAAATGATGATACTTCACTGAGATCACTAGCTCCATAGGCCTGCATTCTTCTAAGCCACGGCCATGTTTGAATGAAAGGGATTTTACTGTCTACATGACCTTAAAAGTGTCGATTGCCTCACTCTTACTTAATAATAATTGCTATAAGCTGTTGATAATGCTGGACACGATCATATATCAGATAAACTGTGAGGACTACAACAGGGTCGTAAGGAACGAATGTCGTAGGGAATACGAGACTAAGATTTACTTTATGGAGCTGGAGAATCAAGGATTATTATTGAGCATTATTGTTTCAACTGGATCTTTAAGAATATCCCGAAAGATCGAGATTCTAGAACCATTTAGAGCTTTGTTCTTTAGCAGTAGGATGCAAAACAACATCGAAAATGTCTTTAGGCAAGAAACTGTGTTTTGCTCATAAATATACTAATATATTAATTTTATTAATATACTAATATATAGTTTTATTAGTTTATCCAGATTCTTCACGGATACCTCTTATTTTCTGACGTCCTTACATAAACAAACGGAAACCTTACTGCCATAGAAGTCGTGATAAAACATAAATGTGTGTGGGTGTAATTATTAATTATTTTATCAAAAACACGACTCGTGTACCCACAGTTAAGTCAATTATCAAATTGATGAGCTAAGCAACCTATCAGTCATGCTTAAAGGTTTATCTGTTCATGCGTGTTAATTTTTCCTAGAATCCTTTCCGGATTGACGTCGTCAACAATAACCCTGTGCACGTAAATACACCAAGGCTACACAATTTCTACTGTGCTAGTCCCATTCTTAGCAGTAACTTATAAACCGTGGTGTTAGTTTCATACAAATTGTTTTTTCTTCTTAAAATCTAGATGGAGTTTTCTTGCAGAACTCCGTAAGTTTGCTACAAAAGTGATATAAAGTCGGATCTCCGGCACGATTTGCATTACACAAAACACAAAAATATTTATTTGATATCAAACAAATGTCTTATAAAGTATTGTGAAGATGACCATAATTATAATGTAATGTTTAAAAAAATCGCTTGCGATTCAGCTTAGGAAGTTTTTGCTAGGAACATGGAAAGTAGCCTCCACCGCCCGTATGATCTACATACTACATATTATATGCTATTGAGTATATAGTATGGGTGATAGCAGTACCCACGTACTGCTATCACCCATACTTAAATATAACTTCTAAAGTAATTTTATACTCAACAATAAATAATACTTACGAGATAAAACTAAGATGTTGAGGAGTACGAGGTAAGAGGATGGATAAATAAATGTTTCATTTACATTACATATTATCTACCAGCACGTTTTTTTAGGGAAGACAGAAAGTTTACTTCACTTAGCTTAGGTACTACTGTCGTTTATTTATCCAACCTTGTATCAATACACTTTGTATATTAGGTACCTATATACATATCTATATTGACCCGGGTACGTCCTAAAACTGCGGCCAGACACCGGAGGACGGGCAGCAGCGTCCTCTCACTAATCGGTGAGCCACTGCGATCCCCAAGCCGCCTGCCAAGCGTGGGGATTATGGCAACCCCCCCCCCCCCAAATGACAAAAACCATTTGCCAAAGGCCCCCAGTCCCCGGCAGCTCCTCTATCCCTGGCCTAGGTAGCGGGCCAGGTAACGGAGGAGCAGGGGGTGCGAAGAATCCCCGGAAGATGCCCCGCTACCACTTCCAACGGACTTTGGCCCTGGCAACGCATAACATCCGCACACTCAGGACTGACGAGAAGATTGTAGAGCTGGAGGAAGAATTGAGCAAGATGCGATGGGACATCTTGGGATTATCGGAAGTCCGAAGAGAGGGACAGGATACGTTAATCCTGGAGTCCGGCAACATGCTCTTCTTCCGGGAAGGCGAACGTAAATCCCAGGGTGGTGTCGGGTTTCTCGTCCACGGGTCCCTCATTAACAACGTCGTTCAGGTCGATAGTGTGTCGAGCAGGGTAGCGTACCTGATACTCAGAGTTACCGACCGGTACTTGCTGAAGGTCATCCAGGTATATGCACCGACCTCGACACATTCCGACGAGGAAGTAGAAGCTGTGTATGAGGAGATATCCGAAGCCATACACAGCTCTGAAACCTATTTCACCGTTGTTATGGGGGACTTCAACGCAAAGGTGGGCTCACGGAATGGCGATGAGTTGAGAGTGAGGTCGTCTGGATATGGGCAGCGGAACCAGAGGGGCCAGCGGCTGGTCGACTTCATGGAAAAGGAGGAACTCTTCATGATGAACTCCTTCTTCCAGAAGCGACCAACCAGGAAGTGGACGTGGATAAGCCCCGATGGTTCAACCAGAAATGAGATCGACTTCATCATGACGACCAAGAAGCGAATATTCAGTGATGTCTCTGTGATCGGGAAGGTGAAAACCGGTAGCGATCACCGCATTGTAAGAGGCACACTGAATATCAATGTCAAGCTGGAGAGGTCTCGTCTGATGAAGTCCACGCTCCGTCCTGGTCCTGTTCAGATCCAAGATCCCGAAAACTTTCAACTCGAACTGCATAATCGCTTCCAGAGCCTCGCCGAATGCGAAACTGTGGACGAGATAAACAACGAGTTGGTGGAAACTGTCCAAGCAGTGCGGTCCAACTTCTTCAAGACCCCACGCCGAAAAAAGCCTCAAAAGCTCTCTGAGGAAACCATTAAATTAATGGAAGAGCGGACCGAGATGAGACTGCAATCTTCAGCTGATATGTCGGAATATGGCAAACTCAATAGACGAATCTCGAAATCGATGCGGCACGACCTGCGCTCCTTTAATACAGCACGTATTAAGGATGCAATTGAGCGAAACCAGGGCTCAAAAGTGTTCGCAAAGAATTCGTCTATTGGGCAAAGCCAAATGACGAAGCTGAAGATCGAAGATGGCAGTACCATCTCGTCGAAGCCGGAAATTCTCAGGGAGCTTGAGAGGTTTTACGGACAGTTGTACACCTCAACACGACAACCCGCTGTCAGCACAGCTCAAGACACCAGAGCTAAGCTGATCCGACACTACACTGAGGACATCCCAGACATCAGCCTGTACGAGATTAGAATGGCTCTCAAACAGCTTAAGAACAACAAGGCGCCGGGTGATGATGGAATTACGACAGAACTTCTGCGAGCGGGTGGAAAACCGGTACTCTTAGTCCTCCAGAAGTTATTTAATTCCGTCATAGCCGAAGGTACTACGCCAGAAGCATGGCACAGGAGCGTGGTGGTGCTCTTCTTCAAAAAAGGTGATAACACCTTATTGAAGAATTATAGACCCATCTCGCTCCTGAGCCATGTGTATAAGCTGTTCTCGAGAGTCATTACGAACCGTCTCGAACGCAGGTTTGATGACTTCCAGCCTCCCGAACAAGCCGGGTTCCGTAAGGGCTTTGGCACCATAGACCACATACACACGCTCCGCCAAATTATACAGAAGACTCAGGAGTATAATCGGCCATTATGTCTAGCGTTTGTGGACTATGAGAAAGCCTTTGATTCTATCGAGACCTGGGCGGTATTGCAGTCCCTTCAGCGATGTCATATCGACTATAGGTATATCGAAGTGTTGGAGTGTTTGTATAGAAACGCCACCATGTCAATCCGATTACGGGATGAGAACACGAAACCAATCCAATTGCAGAAAGGCGTGAGACAGGGAGATGTTATTTCTCCGAAACTGTTCACGAACGCATTGGAGGACGTTTTCAAGCTCTTGGACTGGGACGGATTTGGCATCAACATCAATGGCGAATACATCACTCACCTTCGTTTTGCCGATGATATAGTCGTAATGGCAGAGTCGCTGGAGGACCTCAATACTATGCTCAACGACCTCAGTAGCGTTTCCCAACAGGTGGGTCTTAAAATGAACATGGACAAGACGAAAATTATGTCAAATGTCCATGTTGCACCCGTACCGGTCGTCGTTGGGAACGATACGCTCGAAGTTGTCGACCACTACAACTACCTTGGACAGATTGTTCAGTTAGGTAGGTCCAACTTCGAGAAAGAGGTCGCTCGAAGAATCCAACTCGGATGGGCAGCGTTCGGGAAATTGCGTGATATCTTCTCGTCCAAAATTCCACTGTGCCTGAAGACAAAGGTCTTCAACCAGTGTGTGTTGCCAGTGATGACATATGGCACTGAGACGTGGTCGTTAACTGTTGGCCTCTTAGAGAGGCTCAGAGTCACACAGCGGGCAATGGAGAGAGCTATGCTCGGAGTCTCTTTGCGCGATAAAATCCGGAACGAGGATATTCGCCAAAGAACCAAGGTCACCGACATAGCTCTCAGGATTTGCAAGCTGAAGTGGCAATGGGCAGGCCACATCGCTCGAAGAACGGACAACCGATGGGGAAGAAAGGTTCTCGAGTGGCGACCACGAACCGGAAGACGCAGCGTAGGAAGGCCTCCTACTAGGTGGACCGACGACATTGTGAGAGTCGCGGGCAACCGATGGATGCAAGTGGCGGAATGTCGTTCGATGTGGTGGTCTAAGGGGGAGGCCTTCGTTCAGCAGTGGACGTCTTCTGGCTGATGATGATGATGATGATGATACATATCTATCGAAAGTGTTATTTATAAAATCTTATCCTCTCTACTGGATCATTAATCACTCAATTTTCCTGTAGACGAAGATATTCATTTATTTTAATCAAGAAAGCGCCTCATCCTTGAACAAATTTAAAATTGAATACCAAAATGAATAATAAGAAGATGGGAAAACCCATGTTTATGGTAACGTTAACCATAATTACTAGCCATGCATGATGCAAGGAGCAGGGACGTAAAGATTCCATGCCGCCTTGCGCTTTTTACAACATCCTGCGAGTAATTGAGTTCATGCACCCCGCTCGCATATGGAAGCACACCCAATGCCATGCAAATTATATGGAATTAAAACTGTTGTTCTTACAAATTTCATAGACTGTACTTGGGGAAACCACAATTTTAAGTATTTCGTGCAGTTGTATTTCAAGAGTAGATCACATTTTGTTATTTTGTCACATCATTTACTTTATTATTCTCTTTATTGTTGTTTATTATGCCGAATAGTATCCGCATGGCCCGACAGCAGCTTTCGGGCTCATCCTTGCCTATTTTCTTACATTATCACAATCTTTTTCACATTTATACAAAAATATTTTATAAATTGTTTGAACTTTGAAAACATTGAGAAAAGCTTTCGCTATTTCTTGTAATCGTTTCGAATCTGTTGGTGGTTTTCCAGTTAGTAAGTAAATAGATAATAAAAAGAACTCGATTCTCTTTCCTACACCTAATTTCTCCGCAACAAGTCTTAGTCTTAGTCTTAATTTTTCCATTAAGTTGTATAGAAATGTTCGGTGTTATATTGTGTGACGTGGCTTTCAGAAATTACTGGTAGGTACCTACTTAGCAAGACTATCATCTCTGATATCTTTATAAGAATCGAATTCAATCGGATTCCATCGATATCCGTTGGAATCGCGACAACACACACACACACCTTGCCATAAGCTACGAGTATGTAGGTACATGCCTGATTAAGTTGGAAAAACAAAACATATAAAATCGAATGTATTAGATTGTTATGTTAATCTCTTTTGAAATTAGCATAATTTATTTTACACACGATTCGTTTCGCCTTCTTAACTCAACGTGATGTGTCGAATCCGTTACTTTAGTGATGTTGAATAGCAAAAAATCTTTGTCTTTTACCTCTTGAGATGAAAAGCATAAGTAGTTGCTGTCTAAGTTTAAACGTATCTAGTAGATAAATATATTGAATGAAATGGTCGGGCCATATTTCTAAATTCCTCGTTCTTCGTTTGAAGTTTCGATGTGATAGCCTAGGTTAAACGCTTGCATGAAAGCAAGCGTTTAGCTCGAGAGCCTAAGTTTATTTTTCGCAGATTTTTTGAGTTCAAGTGCGTATCAGAATTTGATTAGATAGGTACCTATATTTGGGTTAACGTTGAAGGAAAAACATTGTGAGGGAACCTCCACACCTGGGCGGGTTCCAAAGGCTAAGTTCTAGGCCTGTGTGATATACTTACAATTTTCCTCTGAGAAGAAACTTGTGCCTAGCAGTGGGACATTAAAATTAAGTGTATTTATTTTATCGGCTATATTTAGCACGTCATCGCATTCTTGCTTATCACTCGATCTCTCCCTGGCTTTTTTACCATTGCTCCAAATTCATCCTACGGTAAGAACCGACTGCTGTAGACTTTTTTATTGTATTGTATTTTGCGGTACCGACAGGCGGCATTCAAACCAAATTTTTAATATGGTCAACCACCTCTTAGAATAATTATTACATACCATGGGCCAAAGAAGTATGAATTTGAGAGCTCCTTCGAGAAGAGCTCCTTGAGAAGCAGAGGAGGATGAACATGGTGTAACGATTATGAATAATTCAAACCACATTGCGAGCAAGTTGAGATGCTTCCGTTCGGCTTGACTCACGACGACGCACAATGCAGTTTGTTATCCGACAAGTGGTCGTTATTTATGGAGCTATTTGTGATATTGTATATGCTGATTATTAAGATGCCTAGGTAATTTTTCTCGAGAGTCAGAACCACCTTTTCTTGTAACGGATTTTAGTAAATATTGCTGAGCTATCTACTTTGCTCTGCTATAACACAGACATACCTGCAGTCATGTCTTTACATTGTATTGTGTATGATTTACAAATATTTATATAGTATATATGAGGTATTATTATAGAGTCGAATGACATGATATTTAATTCAGAAAAAGTTGTTGCAGTAGTAATTTAACTGATGACTATAGTGATGATATCTTGCTGAACATTTACATCTTCAGTGAGTGTGATGGCCAAACGGCAATTGCTCGTCATGAAAACAAAATTTCGGTAAATATTTTATAAATAAAGATGTTACGAGGGAGGCCTAGAAAAGCTGGTAGGACGATATGGACATTTTTCTCAAGGACAGTGGAGAGAGAAATGTGGACAACTATGGCAGAGACTTTTGCACAGTTGTGGGCCAAATATCACATCTTGTTGCAATTTAAGGCTAAAAAGGCACAAGCAGATCCAGAAAAAGAATTTATGTTGGTGCCATAATTGAACACAGACTGACATGATGATAAAAACCATAATATACTCGAAATTTAGGTCTTAAAAATATAATTACTTACGTTTTATGTAAATGTTCTTGCCATACCTCTTTAAATAAAAATAAAACCTACAAACGGAGGAATTTAACATAATGTCGATTACCTACCGCCAGTAAATATTTCATGTAAGTAATGATGATTCAAACAAGGAAAACCGGGATCCAACGCAGCAGTGATAATAATTAAGTAGGCATTTCGAAGATAGTCTATAAAGCCACAGATCACATCACATGCACCCGTACAAGCGCATCCCACCAAACTAACTGTTTTCACAGAAACCGCTCACACTTTCGAACACCGTTAGAGAAATTTATAAATTGAACACTCACCTTTATATTGGTATTCCCATTAATTGATAGTTACACTAATTTAACACTACTTATGTTAGTTAAAACTAAGTTATAATATAAATTATAAATATACGACGCGTTCAGGTCGGGCCTGATCGCACGCGCATCTGACTGGGTTGAGGGCCGGCTGCGGGGTACTCCGTGTCTCACTTCTACGTCACTCGTGTTTGCAACTTGCTTGATCGCAATCACACCGTATTATCGATGCGAATATCAGACGTCGAGTCTCTAGCGATAATAAATGAATAATGCCTAATTATAAGTGAAAATACTTATTGTTGTTTATAACTTTCTAATCGTTTTGATGTGCATGTTTTTGCCATGTGAAATAGTGGGAACGAAATTAAATGATATCAAGCTTTCACCTTTGTCCTTTTTTTGTTACAAGCATCTTTTAGATGAGTCAGTAGATTTCGAAGAAGTTCTAAAACTCCAACGTGTCAGGCAGAATAAGCAGGTTCACACTACGTTGTAAAGACAACCAAATTGTTAAGTATATGAGAGAGTCAACACTATTACTAAAGTACTTATACTAAACTTGTATTCAAAAGAGTAGGTTATCTTTACCTCCACTAAAGCTCCGACCATTAAATCTACATTTTAATACGCAGCCTTGTTGATGTTGTTCGTAACGGTGTCATTGAAGACTATTAGCCAGCGACAGTGACCTCATAACAGGCTATACATACAATCTATGCTAAACATTAGAATACCGTAAGTTATCTAAAAACTTGGCTACAACATGATTCACTATATCCGAAAGCTTCCGTTATAAGTCTCACGGAGACGGAACTGTCCACGACAAGTTTATAGTTCATTCATTCATTGCTTCTCTAAAGTTGTCATGATTTTGTAGGTATAATAAAAGAAGTAATGGATTAGGAGATGTGTGCTTTTTATTCTATTTAAAGAATCGTATCATATACGGTTGTGTTCGTGTATGGTAATTCGTAAAATCTAGAGCTACTATTACCTGCGTCGTTTGTACGTAAGGCGCCATTTTGGAGCCCTAACGCATTTGACCGCCAAATTAATTGTTATTCCAGATATTTTGCATAAATTTGCACAGACAATTGTCTGCCTCAGTCGCAAGCGCGACTGTTGAGCGGGATTTCCGATACCCGGGTCGGGCAAAGTGTTATTGGGTTTTCTGTATAGAATTTCTTAGTAGGTAGCAGCACGGAGTTTGGAACTGTGTCCGGTTGATGGCAATAAAGTCGGCTTCTATTACATGGTACTTAATAACAGCATCGGTGAAATGTGGGTGCACAAATGTACATTTCTGCCTAACCCTTCGGGGATACAGGCGTGTTGCTATGTTATGTGCACAGATATTTATTGATAGGAAGAGAATTCTTAATTAGTTATACCTATGTACGTTGTCTAATGAAACGGATGACTTGATGGATTGACGGGAGATCTTTTATATTGGTTTCCTGCCACACCGTAAGGATTCTTACTTATCCAACTGATAGAATTTTAGAGTACCTAGGCATTTCCTGCCAAAATCGATCGACCGTTCAACCGGACCTCTGCTTCAACAAGGTTTTTGTTATAAGGCACATTTGAAGCTTCTAACAGGGATTCAATTCAACACAGTAAGTATAATATTTTTAAGAACCACAGACGCCAATCAAGATGAGCTGTAACTTCACTTGAAGAATTGATATTGGGCCTTGCCTCTTTTCTCTATTTATTGTATTTATAAAAAGAATAAGTATAGAAGGCCAAGGTTATAATAATAGAGTTGATAGGAGTGCCGTTGGCCGACCGTTTTCCGAGCGGCTACGGATGGAAAAGAAAGATTATCAGAACTATGAATATATTTTTAGTAAGTATATCACTATCTTTTACATCATCGTAACTACCAGCCTTACGTTATACGCATACAATCAAAATGATATTAATGATCAATACTTTACACCTTATCTATGACACCATCTCTCATTTTTAAAAGCAATTCGTGGTAATCAAATGGCAGATTATTAATCGAATTATCGATTGATTACACTTTTCAATCTAAAGTTTAGATCATTTTATGTAAGCCCGATTTGTTGGATCGTCAAAAAGTCTGTTGATCCAAATTAAATGTATTCTCTAAAACATAGATTACGTTTTCTTTGTGAACTCTATATCTAGTCACCAAAAGTTGAATATTGCTGGAACAAATACCTAGTTACCGTTATTATATTTTTGTGATCACAGAAAGCTTTCTTTTTAATCTTTGCCCCACACTAGGAATTCTTCCTGTATCGTCAACCAGACTCAGAACAATAATATTTGTACACACACAGATATTTGTTCCGACGTAATCGAACTCGTGATACATGGTATCTACCAAGTATGTGTTCACGTAGCGCAGCCGTCGATCGCTCAACCACTACGCATAAAATTTGGCGTAAAATGTAATACATAGAATCGACTTCGGCACCTCGGTTCACACCGATAACTTTTAGCATAAGGGAAATTCTTATTCTACAATAGAATTAAAACCGATAACGATCTCGGTGGATGCCTATAGAGCCTCACTCAATCATTACTAACTGCGTTCACAGTATGAATTACGAATGTCGTCAGTGTCGTCAACGGCAGTCTACTACAGCGTCGTGTTACGTGTGTGATCAATAGCAAGCATTTTATCAAGCTGAACAGGAAACTTACTTCATTATTTACTACCCATTACCTAATGAGTTTTGATTAAGAATGGTACTTACAATTTTTATTTCATGTCATTTCAGCCCGTTATAATCCCGCTGGGGCTGCATGGCACGGCTCTTCTTGGCTTGAGAAGCTTTAGGTCTTGGTCTCCCAAACTGGCCTGCAGCGGGTTGGCGGAATAGCACATCATTAAAAAAAGGTTTCCTCAAATGTAATTAAAAATCTATTGATTTTGATCTATAAAATATTTAAATACTCTAGATTTTTTTTCATGGAAGATATGCGTTCAACCGCTGGGCTGTCACTTCATACATATCTCATTAGGCCACAGGAGTCGCCTGGCAGTGAGTGTGTAAATACCTTGTGTCAATTGATGGGATATCCTAATAAAATATATTGTATCTAAAGCTTTGCATACCAGCTTAGCGAGAACATTCGTTACGTGCAAGGGGTTGGTAAATGGGGGATGTTTCTACACGTCAGCGTGGCTCGTTGGTCTAGAGGTATGATTCTCGCTTCGGGTGCGAGAGGTCCCGGGTTCAAATCCCGGACGAGCCCGTTTTCCCATGTTTATTCATTCAAGGAAAACTGACGATATTCTTTTTGTCTCGTCGACGGATTATTGTTATATCTTTCTACATAATTTAGATTGAATATTTTAAAAATATTTTCGTACTTAAGGACATTTTCAAAAGATTTTCAACAGTAACGTAACGGATTTTCTAAACGCGTTCAGTTGTAAATCTCTACTTATTGCGAATTACTTTCCATAGCCGTCTGGATCCGGTTCACCATCGATAAATCAAGATTTATTATACTAAGACCTGGAAAATTAGCTGCTTCTCCCGCCATAATTGACTCTAGTAATAATTCAATACACAGAAAGTAGGTTGATAGGTATGGCAGGGTTGTCACAAAAACTCGATATTAAATAAAACAATTTATTTTTTCCTTTAGAATACCCAGATGTATCATTGAACAATTATAGTATTGCATACATCATACATGTCATAAAACATTGTTTATATATTACGAAAGATGTGAACTTCATTGCTTTGCACCCTGCAATTCAGCCAGACCTTTCACGTCCAAACAGTCACAATTCAATTTATGATTTGATGATTTCTTACATTAAATTATTGCACGAATAAAGTTTTCCTCATCGCATGCACCCATGCAAATCAGTCAGTTTATTCATAAAATAGTCATATTTAAAGCCTAATTAAAATAAGCGCGGGAAAAGTTTTGGTCTTCCCGGTTGTTGTTCTTGTTTATTGTAAAGGAAGTCGGCAAGTCGATTTTCGTTTCGATTCTGAACTAAAATATAAAAATAAAATTACAATGCTCGATGGATTTTTCTTTTTTTTTTTTTCACTCTGGGAACACTGGTATACTGATCAGATTATAAATAATTTATTATGCTTATAATTATTATAGAATTATTATTGGTAAATAATTATTATGGCAAGTTATAGCATACTTGATAAAATGGTGGAAGAAATGGGTATACATACATACATATATCTATCACATATTTTATTTTGGCAAAGTACTTATTACATGTAGGAACAGATAACTAAATATCAATCTACTCCACTCTACGATAATACATAACGATAACAGCTCATCATGACTCATCATCAATCATCATGCACTTATACAAATAAATGTAAGTATTACATTTAAGACTAGTGGATCTTAAAACTAATGAAATCAATACTTTGGTCGTTGTGCCATTTTTTTAGGATTTAAGGGTTTTACTATTTTTTTTTATTTTTTCATTTTATCTTTTATTTTATTACTTATCAGTAAAGCCGTCGCATTTTGTATTGTCGGTGTCAGTTGATTACGTAGCGCAAGTACTGCAGATTATAAAACGCGACCTGGAAACATAATTAATGATGACTGTGAAAAGTCTCTTAGAGTTTCGATGAAACAACAAAGTTATGTTTTGATAATACCAAATAGGAAGCATCCATTTTTACCTGTTTGCAATCTAATTATAGGATGATCATACCAACATAATGTGGAACACTTAAAAAATATATAATTACCGGCTAATTAGTTTTCTTAGTATCCTTAGTCTCCTCCTTGGGCTGTCCCTTGCCCAGCAGCTTGGCGAGCGAGTCCCAGATGCCGCCCATGAATAGCGCGCAGAACAGGTTCTCGAAAGGCACGAAGGGATCGTGGATGCCCAGGAGAATTGATGATAACTATAATAACATTTTGAAAATCAATTATTACAACAGGAAATTTTGAAAAACCAACTTAGGCAATACCCACGTTGGTTTTTCAAAATTTCACATAGATATCGATGAAGCCGGCGGTATTGCTATGTTTGCGGACATTCTTCTGACCATTACCTATGCCAGTCTGCCCCAAAGACCTACACTCTACAGTCTTTTGGGCGGACTGGCATGGCAGGTGAGCTGTGAATTTTTAAGAGGCTATTATTTAATAATACTATGTAGGTATGTATTGTGTAGGTACCTATTTTAATTACAGTAAAAATAACCTGAACCCGGACAACCTTAATCATTATTAAAGAAGTAAATAAAAAAAAACGAGTCAATCATTCATCGTACCTTGAAGTAAACGAAGAATATAACGATGCCAAAGTACACGAGTGCGTGCGGCGCAGAAATGAGGTCAGTCTTCTTGTCGAGCACGAAGATAATGGACGCCACCAGAGATGCCTTCGTGTAGCTGTAAAAATAAAATATTATTCAAATAAATATACGACTTATATTCAACCCGTGACTAACTACATGAGGCAGTGCAGTCCCCGGTTTAGTTTAAGCCTTATTGCTATTGTTAGTTTCGCAGGGGAGGTTAAAGGGTTACCTTAGGTGGTTGGGCAGGCACCTGTATATACAGAGAACATCTTAGAAAATTGGTTAGTTCTAGCTTAGATTGGTCTTAATTGTATTGACATGAAAAGTTTTATATCTCTGAATTATTGTCTCGGAAGGATCTACTTAAATAACTTCAAACTTGGTTATCACATTCACAGCGTAGTGATTACAGAGAGATCACCCAAGGAGTGTTATTTGGACCAGCGAGAATACGATTAATTTACAGGATGTAACGATATGAACACTACTTACAAGCTCGGCTGCATGGTTTCCATGGCAGTCGGTGTCCAGGCGCCTCGGATCAGTCGCTCCACCAGCTTGGTGAAGCCTGCGCCGTTGCCTTTCAGGGTACCTGAAATGATTGGAATAACATTTCTGTAGGTGTTTTTTATCTTGTAGAATTTGAACCAAAAATAGACCGGTAGTAGTGTAGTGGGCAATTTTATTGGTTTTACCTACAACAGGCCACACTTGTATTGAAACACTTTGATCTTGAGTAACTTCAATAGTATGCTAGACCAGCTTGTCCTGGTTTTGTTTCAACTGTGCTGCCTACTATATAGACTTAACAATAATTTTATATTGTAGGTCCAGCTCATTTAGGATCTAATCACTTATCACATACATATTCATGCAGCAACAATTTTGCCAAAGAATAATAGTCAAATCATCAAGGCACGTACCGACAATAATCATGATGACGTAAGCGTTGGGGTACAGTTTGGCGGCGTGGCTGACTCCGTCGTACACTTTCTTAGCGCGGTAGATCTCTTTCATGGCAGAAGCTACCACTTTCACTGGTAGAAACTTCGCAACCTTATACCCCACGTCGAACGGCGTGTAGAATACTAGGTACCTGGAAAATTTTTAACCGGGACATTGAACACTGTACCTTAGTCACGTAATTATAGGAACTATATTATTTGAGCAAACGGGTGTCCACGTTTATCCACGTTTTCGTACTACATCGAAGGTTGACAGTTCCCCACGTAATTGCCATTTACCGGCCTGGGACATTTAGATTTTGTCTCTAAATATGCCCACTAACTGACTGAGAATCGAGACCTATACACACGTTCGAGTAATCACCAACCATAATTGCCAGTCACACTTGCGATTACTTAACCTGGATGTTTAGTAAAATTACCTTATAATAATCCATTACTATCTCAGTCCGAAAATTTGCTCAGAGACATTAACAAGACTTAAATGGTAACTGCAGGTATTTGCTACTTTAATTAAAGTTCGCTTGTGTAGGTATGGAATAGTGTAATATCATGACGTCTGTCCATTTTATGGCGTCGATAAACAGCCAAGCCTATTTTACTGTTTATTAAATTGACGTGTGACGATCATCACTACCTATGTCTGTTTTTTCTAAGTCTGGAAGGCGACTTCAACATTTGACTGAATACCGGTGAGTATTTACCACAGAACAGATCTTGTATCTGTTCTGTGGTATTTACATAGAGCGACTGCGATGAGATATGATAGATGTTATTCATGTTAACTATTGTTGTCACTTGTAATATTATGGAAAATGATGGGCAAGAAACTCCAAGAAGGTAAACTCTAATCATTATTACATAACTACTCTAACGACCGTCATAATAAGCGAGCCTGCATGACAACCGAAATAGGCAACGATATGATGATAATATTTCAAAAGGTATAAAGTACTAGATGATGATGAAAATACCATACCATGTAACAGTTCCGATGATGAGTTGTGGTGTGTTCTTGAGCGGAGCGAGCATCGGCTCCCCAAGCAGCCCGTTGACCACCATGCCGCCCGCGAAGATGACCAGCATAGTGGACAGCCAGCACGACAAGGGGTGCTTGCGGGAGAACGCTTGCGCGCCTGGAAATCAACATCATAACAATTAGGTCAGTCCGATGAAAGCTGGATCTGCGCACAATCACGTTCTAACGGACAATTAAGCCTAGGTAAGTAAGTAAGTAGGTAGGTAAGCCTCTTCAGTGTACTCTATGAAACAGGAGGAATTGCTCTTTGTCTCAAAATGGAATTCAAAAAGAAAAACAGGGAAATTGATTTGGAATATCGGTAGTTCTGTAAAACTATTTCGTCTCACCAAATTGAAGTTCACTGAATTCTGCTAAAATTGAATCCTATTACTTACACACATTTTTCTCATTTCCAATGCGGTCTTGGTTCCCGACGCTATATCTCATTCTAACTTCATTAAATAGTGCTTTCATCCTTGACACTAAAGGTAGTTAGATTCACTGACCTAGATTTACGTAGAGCGACTAACGTTTGACCCTCTACCCGGAGGGAAACTAGGGAACTAGTTAGCGTTAGGTAGATAGATTTTCACAGGAGTAAATTGTTTTTTCTAAAATTTTACGCCTAATTTATCAATAAGATAAATGCTCTCAGCATGAGGTTGATAAATTAGGCGTTCTCTACTGAGGCTTGGACCTCCTTGGCAGCGGGACTGACCATGCGATGCGACTGACTTTATCCTAACGCGGTTTTTTGGACGTCACAGGTCTTCATAATTGCCTAGCTTCGAACCCACTCCAAAGGCGAAGCCACGAAGCTACTTTAACTGCATTGTTTGCTTCGATCCTAATATAACATAAAGACGTATGATATCCCACCATGGTCTCCTTACCAAAGAGGTGGGCTATTTCGAGAACCCTACGACATTTATATTCGTTATAAACATTACGTTGGCAACTTGGCATTTACGAACCGGTATAGCAATAATAAGGTGCACTGAAATTGAGATCGTAACAGTTATAAGTACTGATAGGCTATTTGTGGTGCGCCTTATTGTAAACAAAGTGTACTGGCCGCTTTTCACTCTGTTTTAACCGCCACCTCCATAGCTAGGATAGTATGTATAGCTTTCTGAGAGGGCCATTTCAGGCTACTTGCTATAGAACAAGAAGTAACCTAAGTAGGCCTACGTAATTGTTACACCACGGCGATCTGACTCATTTATCAGTATTGCGAATTACATGAACAAACAAAGCTTTCAACGTTTACGCGGAAATAATTCTAAATAAAAATGATATCAGTTAAAGAAATTATCCTCATATAAAAATTTATACATGTTTAAAGCATGAATCAGTCTTATCATACGATGAGGATATTCTAATTCGAAGAAGGACGTCGTAACGGAAGAGGGACGAGGAGGCCTTGACGAAGCACTGGCGAGATGTCTTTGGAAGCTTCTATATTTTTTCGGAAGTACCTATTTGTCGGAGAATACAAAGTATAGAGAAGTGTGGAAAACTACCTATACGATTAACCTTTTCCCAAGGAGACAGAATCGATTCTGACCTAGCAAATCTGGGAATTTATGAAAAATAAAATGTATTTAGCAATTGATTCGCGCCTGTCATGAGACAACCGTGGTTTTTTTGGCCTTCGTCCAGCAACCTGTCTACTCTTGGCATTTTAATATTTAAATACAACAGGTTATCGGTACACGTGGTTTTTAGTTAAATATCAGTTGAATTTAGACTAGACTACCAATTGTGTTTTTTATTCTAATTTCGATTAAATTGGCAATAGCTGAGCCAAATAACGGGTCTTTTAGCATCGCGTATGAAATCTTGTAAGTATTCAACAAGAATGAGTTTTTAGTACATTTATCTCCATTTTATAAGTATCTAAATGGAATATATTTATCGAGTAATTCGTGTATCGTTACTCAAGAGTAACACAGCGTAGCTTTCGATCCTAAGCTACGCGCTACATAAGCACGTTCGCTACCTTCAGCATCCGGTCAACATTAGCAGCTAAGAAATACTGGATGTTAGGACCTAGCTGCCTCTTTACCTATCATTCTCATTAAAATTTGGTTCTATAACAATGGTTAGAAATAGGGACACCTTGCTGAGTAGTACTGAGTTGAGAGACGAGACAGACTTTCCCCGATATCTGAGTAGTTTACTGATGCCGGAATGTTTTTGAATATTATAAATGAGAATCTGCCTTGTTCGATTTTAGTTCTTTGTATATACCTAATCCAATATGCATCGTCTATAATTTATTAAAAATATTTACCTGTTTTAACCAAAATATTTTTTTTTTATAGCTTTATCTTTTGGAAATGTATCGTGGGATGAGTGCTGTCTTTGCAGTAAGCGAGTCGCTCGCGATAACAAAAAAATACAATACACATGAGAATGAACCACACGCATGATTTAACGTCATTATAAATGTTATTAAAAAATTAAATTACAATATCGAGCATGAAGTTAAATGTATAGTATCAATGACGTAGTACATTGTGGCAACAGATCTATATTTTCGCCCTATATCCATGTGGCTCGTTGGTCTAGGGGTATGATTCTCGCTTCGGGTGCGAGAGGTCCCGGGTTCAAATCCCGGACGAGCCCGTATGGTAATTTTTTAAATAATGAAATTATTGTGCGGTCTCGAATCTTAGTATTTTCGTCTGTAAGTTTCAGTCAATATTTTATTTTTTTAATTTAGCGCCATCTATTTGGTAATATGGACAAGACGAAGGATGCTAGTTTCAGAACTTCCAGGCAGGCATCTTTTCATAGAGAAGTAAATTTAAAAAGGTTCGTACCTACAACCTAACCTTACCACGAAATAATGCATCACAAAAAAATAATTTTCAATGTAAACAAATAAGAAATGTCCACGTCAGTGATGATAAGATCGAATGATTACTACACATGATAAAAATATAAAAAATACTTATCTAATTTTAGGTCAGTAATATTAGACGCCTAATTTTAACACGATTATTTATCATGACATTTTGCACATGTGCATACAATGTGTTAATTTTTTATGTGCATATTTTGTTCAGTTAAACATTAGCTGATATTAGAGCTATTCGATCTGGTGATGCTGCGGGAACGATCTATTTTTAACCGCGTTTCGGTGTATTTTATTTTAGTACATCCCGAACAAATAACCATTTGAAATTATAAGACTTACAGGATGCGGAAGTGGGGTAATAACACAAATAATTCTGGCGGCTTTGATTTAAAAATAAATTAAATACCACTTACCAGCCCCTAAATCCTCTCTGACTGCAAGAGCGCATAATAGAGAATGTGCTATGTCAAAATATGGGTACATTTTTAGTTTTATGACCTGGTTGGCCAGGTCTAAGAAGGCTTCGGGATCCATGGTTATAGATTTTAGTGTCTTTCACGTTTTTATAGTAAATTATTTGCACAACTAAACACCGACAATAGCGTGACACGATGACGCGCGTCCGCGACTAACCGCGGGCGAAGTAGCCGCGAGACTGGGACGCGGAGAACGAGCTCACTGTTATGTATCAGAATGCCTTTCCTATTCTTTTTGTCAGAAGCAACAAATATCTAGTTTTGCCTCCGGGGTTAGCGGTGAGCGACAGGTTGCTAAGTTATAAACAACTCATGTCAAATTCTTTTGATTGTTGTATAATGTTTAGTAATGATACAGTATTTTTGACGCATTAGAATAAGTTTCCGTAGTGTAGCGGTTATCACGTGTGCTTCACACGCACAAGGTCCCCGGTTCGATCCCGGGCGGAAACAGTGTCTTTTTGAATTTTTTTTTGTATGCTTCATAGTACGTCTTCACGCTTTGTTCTGTTGCAGTCCAATTTACTAATAAATAAGTCAATAAATACTATATTTTGTATTATGTCTCCACGCACGCGGTAGTAAATCCACAGAGTACTAAAATCTGCCTTGAAACCAACTAGGTATTAGAAAATGATTATTGTTGTGAAGGCCACGAAGTATGTTGCAACAACTTGTTGCAGTTGGCGAAAGATACAATATTTATCTCTTATTATGTAAGCGTTCGGCAGAATTTGGTAAAAATGTAGTACTTAGTTCAAATGTTATTATTGATGCGGATAAAAGGCAGAGGAATTGAATAAAACCAATGACAATATTGTTAAAGATATATTTGTAACAATATTTTCATAATTTACAACGTATCAAACTTTATAAAAATATAAATATAAGTTTAGTATACAATTTAGGAAACACAAAAATATATCATTACTATAATAGGAGTTACAATTTCATCAGTCTTATATATTATCTGATCTGTACACAGCCAAATCTTTGGAAATATGAAATAATAAATAAAATTTATTGGAATTATTTCTACAGACAATCTAATAAAATTATAATTGCACTTGAGAAGGAACACTGAAATGTGCCTATATATTAAGATAGCACTAACTAATTGAAATATGAGTATTATAGAAGAGCATATTACGTAACACAAGGAAAACCGTATGTACAAAAGTCATATAATTTTCCTATTATGAATGTTAAATCTTACAAGTTCGCGACGATTATTTAAACACCGATATGCTATCGTAATTTCTTTTGATATAATTTAAGTCTGAAGATTATTAATATTTTTAGTTATACATTCATAAATCATAGCATTTCGGACTTCCATATAATTTAACTTATTACTTAACTGCCTGAATAAAAAAATATAAACTTCATCTTTGATTATACGTTTTAAAGATCTTATTTTAGCCTTATATTTATAGCACTTACATTTAAAATGAATAATATAAAGTGGAAAGAAACTCCTTAAATACCCAGACTTTCGGATACAAGCGACTGCAGTATAGCATCATATTATAATTAAGTGCAACAGATCGGTTACATACAGAAATATTTTACGCGGGAAGCCGGAAGAAATGATTAAATAAAGCATAACAATATTTTAGACGTATTGGTACATAAAATAAAATTACAGTACAATGTAAGATATTTGAGCAATTTCTACAAAGATAATCTAATAATTAATTTTGCCTAACAAATAATATATTAATGACTAATTTGGAAAATCTTGACATTTATAAAAACTTGATAAATTCTCTCTCGACATTGGTAGAATTAAACACAAGAAGAATGGAAATAATAGTCATTAAATACAGTAAATGAGTTCAGAAAATGGAAAATGCTCGAGAGTAAATGTACATATATATATATATATATACATATATACATATACAGTGAAATACACACATGTATAACAAAAGTTATATTTTTTCTTTCATTCCTAATATTTTTAAATTTAGATTCTTTGGTCGAGAATATAATTTATATAAATATTATTAGTTTCGTTTCTCGGGAGGTTAAAGTTTAAGAGTAATAAAAGGAAACGATTATTGAGATTCAACAAGTAATCAGCGAGATTGAAAATATGAAACATGCGCTTATAATATTATATAAATTGCGGTTATCACGATATTCGACATATGTAACCAGTCTTATTCATTGCCTAAAGGGTTGTGTAAACTTTTAATAGTGGCAATAAAGACCATTTAACGTGGTTATCGACACAAAACGTCACAATACAGGCAAATTTCGAAGAAGTTCTATTTTCGCGTCTTTGCTGTTAAAGAATGTAAAAAATATCAAATTTCATGTATGTTATCTGTAGATAACATTAATATTTATTAGAAACTCAGATATACAAATCTCTCCTATAAGATTACAGTATGCTACTTGCCTGTATTGCAAAAAAGCTATATAAACGCGTTAGTTACTTATAACAAAGTACTTACGTTATAATTAAAGTTGTTTACATAACAATAGTCTCGCATTGTGTTGTTTGTTCGTTTGTTCATAATTTCTACTGATTAGTGCCTGGTGTTTGAATAGATATGACGTCTCTAAGACATAGCATGTGAATTAACTTAAATTAAGAAACTGCACGGCAGCGTTCATGATTGACTGTGCGAGATTTACTGAAAATAGAAATAATTTGATATTATAATTGATATTCTAAGCATGATCTGATTACGGAAATGGGTCTTATGATGCCTTTATCACGTCATAATGTCGCTACTGTCCACAGAGATAGCATGAACTAGGCGAATTCAACATGTAACCAGTATTCATTTAAAAATTAAATCCTACTAATCCTACCTAATATTATAAATGTGAAAGTTTGTGAGAATGGATGGATGGATATTTGTTACTCAATCACGCCAGAACGGCTGAACGGATCTGGATGAAATTTGGCATGGAGATAGATTATAGTCTGGAATAGCACATAGGCTAAAAATTATCTGACGATTGAAAAATCAAGTAATCTTGTAACTATAGATTTTGGTTTTGACATCGTAATCAAAACCCCATACTCTTGAAATAGAATGAGTCTATTTATAGAAACCCTACATTGGCTATCAAATTGCGTTATATTTACATGCAAATACAATAATTTGCAATTTACATTTGGATGTAATTTAAGTAAAGGCATGTTTACACTTTGATTAGAGAGTTAAAACTATAATTTATTTACTGTTAGTTGCTGTTTTTATAACGCATTGTGCTGAACTAATTAAAGTGTCAATAGGCCCTATTTGTTTTCAGAATCACGTGTTTAATACCCGACTACCTTTGTAATGGTCACGAATAGATATTGGACATTGTTGAAGATTGTTACTTGGCCACAAGAGCCCTAAGATTTTTTGGCTATCTAGAAAAGGGAGTAAAAAGGAAGGGATAGTTAATAGTTACCTTTTTTTCCTCGTTACATAGTGTTGTTCCCTGATATGTTCTTTCCAACTTGCATGTCTGTGTTTCGCCTGTCTTTCTCCGTTAATGGTGAACCTGTATGAAATACAAATCATTATCAGTTAACATATAGCTTTATACTTAGCTGTTTCATGAGTTTTTCAATCAAGTGTATTTTATAATTCAATTGCAATGTACATATATATGCAGAGGCCCTAGAGTAGGTTTTAAAAAAATAATTACGATGACACTTGAAAAAACATTTCATTGTTTTTTTCTTTGTCGATTGATCTCTGACGTTTTTCGTCGCGTTTACCACGTTCGGTGCTCCATTTGGTGCTTGCTCGGAGCAAGATAAAACATGTTTTTCTATCCCTTGCTAAAATTACTTTGCACTAAGGCATGTGGACGAATTTTTAATAACACGACGGGACTTTTTAACGATGTTAGATTACTGATTCCATTCCAATTACACTATTATATTCATCCCAATTAGTAAAAGAGTTTTTATACAGGGTGAGATTCTGAATTAATCGGAATGTCGCCCTGTATTGTTGTGTCGGCACACTGTTTGCATACTTCTATCGGCGTTTATCTCTCCGAGATAATACTAATTCCAGATTTACATTTGGAGATGATAGGAGATACCCAAAGTAAGATCAGATTTAGAGCATTTGTAATATGTTATCGCATAACATTAATTCGTATAAAAGGTCAAGCATTATTAAGGTATTATTGTAAGGTAGTACTCGTTGCAAATATAAAAATATTCTCAAATCACCATAAATGTCAGTAATATAACATTATTTTGTGACCATGTCCATTAATTTGAATCAATATTGAATATCAATTTTATTCGTTTTCATCTTATTTAAGTGTACCTAAATAAAGACCATTTGATTAGAAAGGGTTGTAATTATAAAAAATAAAAATCTTGTTTGAATTATTAAGATTTGATAGATATTTATATACGGTCACAGAACGTGATCCTAAATACGTCATTAAATTTCGCATCATCGTCACCACCCTGTATACATATACATATATCCTACACAAAGGGTCTTCATCCTTTTGGAAGTCAAGGACCGAGAATACTTTTATTAATATTCCATTATAAACAGAAGTTATTAAAATACAACAATTGTTGCATTTATTTATGTATTATACAAAATTTTGATGATAGCGGTGCGTGTGCTTGTGTAAGCATTTGACTATTTTGTTTTATTTTGTAGGCACGAATAACTATTGCCGGGCAACCAGGGAAGCCGGTTGAAGACCTTCGCCCTATACGATAGAAGAAAATGATTCTAAAGAGATTGCTTTCAATACGTAGCGACATGTAATACGTTTAACAGCCAAACGACAAACAAAGATTCAAGGGCAAAGATAATAAAAGTGAATAGTAATGGCTTTTTTAACTCCATATTGTTTGTATTCGACGACCGGATCGACGTTATACGATAGAGCAATGTAATGTGTATTCTATAAGCAATGAGCTCTATGGTTACATAAAACTATCGTCAGACATTTATTGTACAAGTTAAAAAAAATCTTAGTGGGTATAAATTCGGTTATATTAAATAGGAAACGTCTTAAAACCCGGTGGAAAGCAAGGAAATGTTCGAGCCAATGTTTTAAATTCACAAAAGTGAGGAAAAAAAATTAGAAGGAATTTAGTATACCGACTTAAGTAACTATTCTAGTAACTATAACTTTTAACTTTTTTTCATTAAAACTTCGAAACCCATATCACCCCTAGGGGTTGAGTTTCAGAAAACTCTTTCTTACCGGATGTTTAGCAAGTTTTTAGGCTTTATATTTCATAAGATTTCGTGATTAAACTTTAATGGTTATAGCGAATATAAACGATCCATGAAACTCTCTAGCATAGAAATAGGTACGGAAATATATGAAAAGTATATATAAATAAAATGTTCAAGAATATCTGCAAATAGCTGACACCGGTTATAATGATTTATGATTATCTCGTGTTTTGATATAAAATGGCGAGAGGACTTTGTGATCATTCAAACATTTTTATTTTAGAACGGCCGTGGCGTAAACTCGATAATAGCGTTTTGCACTGCTATTGTCACTTGCTAGGATATTTCTTGTGATTTATTAAGATGTAGAGCTTCCGATATTTCGACACTGCGACGCTATTGCAAGCGTCAGTAACCCCGCGCTCATGGCACTTGGAACAAACTTCAAATCATCAATACATCACGCCAGAGTCCCTAGTGTACCTTTCTTAATCTTAAGCATTGAGCGCCTTTTGTAAGACCGAGATTGTTAAAACAAACTTACACTAAGAGCACAGATATTACAATGACGATACAATTCTATTCGATAAGTTTCATTGACTTACGACAATCTGCCTATTTCATCAATAGACAAACATGGATCTTATTTGTACCTTGTTTTATAATAAAATGTATTTTGACTAACAATTTGTAGCAGAAGGGATTAAACACGGTATATCGTTTTATGAACCTTAACGGTCAATCAAGACGAGTTGAACTACTTGAAAAAAATGTTTAAAAGATATTCGTGCCTAGGTCTCTTTTCTGTTACCTATAGTTATATATAATATGGATATAGGTACTTGTGAAACCATATTACATAATAACAATTATTTTTTTCCTTGTATGGGGCAATGTCAATCAGATAAGTGTCTATTTACGTAATGAAAGCATCAAAATGCAAGGGCTTATTTTAATTATGATATTTATAAAAAAAAGGTCGTAAAATATGATTAATATAGGAACAATGTGATGAAATGATAATTTTTAATCAATGTAACGTTAGTTACGTAGATTAAAAGTCACGGTACATTGAATGTAGGTATTACAAAGCATTCATGAAGTTAAATGAAAATTGTATGCGGCGAAATTTTATTTTCTCGGCTGAAGCTACTAGGAAAAATAGCATAGAAATAAAGTATCATGCTAGAAAGCTGTTCTGCATTCTGAAGTTCGATGCATGAAATGTGGAATTTACAAATTGCATATCAAATAATAACAATGTTATGATACAAGCACAATCCTGTTAAAAATCGTTAGAATACCTTTCTTTTTGCTGGGCACACTCTTAACCGTTCGCCCATTCGCTGAAAAATAAAAACAAAAGTCTATCAATGCGCCAACGTACCAACTGTCGCACGCTTGTGTATAGAAAATTTCTCTTTCATTTTAATAGACCAAATCTTTAATTTCGTACCGATTTTCTGTTCGTTATTTGGCGTTCTTGGAATTTTTGACGGGGTAGAGTCTTGTTGCAACTTTTGCGTTTCATCTTTAAGCGGAAACACTTCTTCCTGTGTGGAATTCTCTTTTGGTAGTTCTTGGGTCTTCTCTGGGGTGGAACAGGGTGCGTCCGACATGTTTGGTGAGAATGGGGACTCCGCTTGTCCGTTTTCTTCGGTTGGTTTGTTCGGAATGTTGTTGTGGCATATCGTGTCTTGGTCTGACTCGGTAGTGAAGTCCGATCTATCGCTCTTTGGACTTGTCACGTTGGTTAACTGTAATAGAATAGAATAGAATAGAATATCGTTTATTTCTTAATATATGGTAATTACAGATGTTAAACTTATATAATGGTTCACAAATACTACCGTAAAAAAAAAACAGTTCTCTATTTAAAATTTCTGGGATGACTGGTATTTGTAACAACGTTGAGATGAATGAAGTTATTGGTACATCTATATAAATAAATAAAACTGAAGTGTTTGCATGCATATAAACGGTAAGTAAACAAAAAAAAACATTTTTTTAAATTTTAGCCTGTCTGTCTGTTTGTTCTGGCTGATCTCCAAAATGGCTGGACCGATTTTCACTGGCAGATACCTGATGTTATAAGGAGTAAGTTAAGCTATTTTTATTTTAGAAAAAGAATTAGGGTTCCGGCAAAAAAAACCCCATGAAATTGTGAACAAAATCCGATTCAAATTGGGAAGTATTATATATTGGTTGTATGCTGCTTTTTGACCCAAAAATGCACGGGTGTATAATCTACGCAGGCGAAGCAGGCGGGAGCTAGGAATTGTAATAAATTCGAAATTTATAATATTAATATTATATTTAGTCCTGAGTGTTCCATTGTAGGGCTAAGGCCCTGGATCTTTCACTGGTCTATCGTAAGCCGCTAAAATAGGATAAGTTAATTCATAGAGTGGAACAAACCCCAAAAAAAAAAAAGAGGTCTGTTGGTTCTAAGCAATTGTACCTTAAATTGTTATACGTATAATTGTTACCGTAAAGCTGGAGTCTTCGTCGCTATCAGCATCGAGGTCCACCATCATCTTCTCTATGAGTCTCTCCATAGTAGTCTCGCTAGTGGACGCCGCGGGACTTGACTCCCGACCTCGTTTACTTCGCTTCATAACCTGTAAAAGTTTTAATTGAAGGCTTGTTACTTAATGGCTAGCACGTAAATCGACCGATTTGTTAAACCGATCTTTATAAAGCGTGGCCCAGCCGTTGCACCCGTTTTTCATAATAACTAAGGAATTTTTATTTATTTATTTATTTATTTTTTCTAGCGACCCCCGCCCCGGCTTCGCACGGGTAGCATATACGCCTTCATTTTTTTTTTGTCCAATTGTCGTATCAACCTGTCACGTCGAGCATTTATCGGCGCACGCCAGTAAAGCTCCCAGTCAGCATGATTTTTTCCGACATCTTCAACTATCATCGTCATATTTCAGCCAATGAACACTAAACCTTCCTCATGAATTACTCTGTCTATTGGTGAAAACCGCATGAAAATCCGTTCAGTAGTTTTTGAGTTTATCGCGAACAGACAGACAGACAGACGCGGCGGGAGACTTTGTTTTATAATATGTAGTGATTTATTTATTTAATTCAGGCATCCAGGCTCATATAAAAATACAATAAAACAATACATTATAAAACTTATGACTCACATAAACATACTAATAATGCAGATAGTAGTGCGATAAGACTGCTCTTTGTACATCTTTATTGGTTTCCATTTTTGTATATTTTTTCTATTTCTGGTGTGCAACGAAGTGTATTGTATTGTATAATGAGATACCAGAGCAGCCACAGCTACAGGTGGACATAAACATCACATAATATAGCATTACGCCTGTATCCCCTTAGGATTAGGCAGTGGTGTACCATTGTGCACCCATTGGTCGTTGTCATTACCAATGAGGCCGTGGAAATGTTAAGCATGGACGCATTACAAAAAAAAAACTTCTAATCTAACTTCTACCATAGAAATCTTAGTTCTTTGCCTCCACACAATACCTTGACCGTCAAGATATTGTGTAATACCCGTAAGGTATAACGGGATAATGTTCGCAATTCAGACTGCTTCATTGGTCTAGTGCTCGCAAGCGAGTTCGATTCCCGGGATGGGCAGTGTTATTGGGTTTTTCTGTATAAAAATTCTCAGTAGCAGCACAGAGTTTGGAACTGTGCCCGGTAGGTGGCAATAGGCTCGCCCCCTATTACATGGGACTCAATAACGGCATCGGCGAAATATGGGGGTAGAATAATACCTCTGCCTAATCCTTCGGGGAATACAGGTGTGATGCTATGTTATGTTATGTCCGCAATTCCACGTTGGAGCGCGTGTTTTGCATATAACAAGTGTTCACCCCAGTTCCTCGAGAAATGCCAGCAGATGCTTTAAGCTGCAGACAATTTCCCGGAGGGTACCTGGTTCATAACGTACCATAACTTCATCGTTGTTACTGATGCGGGTAGTATTGTTGTTCCCGTAGTGATTTGAATTGCGGCGGAAACACATGGTGAATTTAAATAAAGAATGCAGTGTGTTACTCCATGACTCGCGCGGCTGGGCTATGCAGGTGCGCGCGCGCATCATCCTGTTCCCCTGATACTTCAGTGTGCGTAAGTAACGCCGCTTGCTTTGTATGTACATCACCTGTGAAAGCGTAATGAAAATTAAACCTCTCGCGTCTTAATAATGCAAGCAGCAACAAGTTCTAAGGAAACCATGAACCTCAAAACCTGTTAAATATCGATAGTACGCACCACATCAGCAGACCTCAGCGGCGGTTTCCCCATGACGAGGTTGAGCAGCGATATGGACTCCCGACAAATCCTCAAAGTCACCAGCAGCATTAAAAAGAACACCCACGGCAGCGGCCTTACCAGCTCCGGCTGAGGACGCTCGTCCTGATCCACTGGAAAAATAACATTTGAGTTTAACTATTTTCAAGGCAAAATTGTATGCGAAATTCTATCTACCATTGCTAAAGCCAGCAAGATGTGTTAGACTGACATTTACGAATCACCTGTCTATGCCAGGGTATGTCAATTGAGTACATTTTATTGTTTCTAAACAGTGGAGATATGAATGAAATGCATTTTCGGATCATGCGACTGCGAGATAGCTTCGACGTTCTAATCAGTACAGATAAACATTATTATTATTAGCTATTATGATTCACATACATTAATTAAAGATAGCATTATTTAACAAACATCTCTTACATTACTATTATGACTGATAATAACTTAATCTTAGTAGCTGAAATATGTATATACTTATAGCAGCCATTATTCAGCAGATATTTGAGTTTTGTTAAGCTTTTAGACCTCAGTCTATCTCTATTCTTGCTAGCGTGGTGCATCTTCGTGGACTACACACACCATCAAAAACTGAGGTACCCTCACAATACGGTAGATGACTACTAATCATCTGAGTTACTTTTTATGAACTGTCAAAAACGAAATTTTGTTCTAAAAATGTTTGGAGTACAAAGGCGTGACGTCATAATTTTTCATTGCCATTGACATACTAATTATGTTATTTTGATAAATTAAACATTGAAAATGCCAAGGATAAACAAGAGATTAAGTTTTAATGAGTTTTTAGAAGGAATACTATTTACCAAACAAGATTTCAGAATTTATTTTTGATGCAGTCATCTAGTCTATTGTACGCTCGTACTATTACTAATAGTTAATTTACCGTTAAGGCAAGTATGTTATATGTTTTGTAAAGTTGTGAAGAAACGGCAA
This sequence comes from Shargacucullia verbasci, assembly GCA_947562105.1. Taxonomy (NCBI): domain Eukaryota; kingdom Metazoa; phylum Arthropoda; class Insecta; order Lepidoptera; family Noctuidae; genus Shargacucullia; species Shargacucullia verbasci. Next base: position 4,463,111 of record OX387297.1, on the reverse strand, counting down.
TTTTATTATTATTCTGCCTTTATTCCATTCATTTGGGGTCAGCTTCACTAGAAAGTAAAACACATTTCACGGCAACTTTCATACTAGAGATTGTGTAAGTAAACCTGAACATACGGTAAAGGTTCATCGTTAATATGGTAGCTCTTCGTCCATCACTTAGAAACAGACACTCTGTTTCTAAGTGATGGACGAAGAGTTCATGTACAAAAGGTTGACAATAATGAAGTTCAGAAGCACCAAAAAGTACCCAGGCATGTATAAATATTTACATGGCGGCGGCACGGCCCATCTTGCGCACTTCTCGATGACCCACAGCGTCCGGTCCAACTGCCTCAGCGCGGACTGTCCGAGCCGGTAGCTCGCCGCATGCTCCGCTATGTTCTGGAACACCTCCTTAGCCAGAGACACCACCTCCATATCTGTAACAGATCGATATAGGAGGATTTAAAATATAGTTGTGCGGATTACATTTGTTTAAGAACGCATTCCTTAACTGAATCACAGCTGACGTTTCTAGTTATACGATTATGAAACAGTATATATTAACAATAAAGAAAGAAATATTGCCCTCAAAATTTATCTTGCGGGCGTCGCGTCGCTCGGCAACTAGTCACCCAAATAGCTGAGAATTGAGAACGTTCCCGATCGCCAAAGTATGTTTGTATAAATGCATCATAAGACGATAAAGCAACGATTCTGAGGCGCATATACAGACATTTATAGTTAGTAACCGACTTCACTATTCGTATATTAAAGCACTCGAGATGTTCTCCGGTCTTGACCATCACAACTAAAAGAGATCGATTGGGCAGAATTTGGAAAACTGGAGGACGCCCTTTGAACATTCAACCTGGATACGGAACTTTTGGGGATTAAACATTGCCCTTATGTAGAAGATATACCCTAATCTCGGCGTGACGAAATAATAGCTTTCTTAATTTTATTTAGGATTTCTTCGGGATGAATCGAAATTATAGGTTGGTACATACATACATACATGATACAACACACTCATAAATTATACACCAAAACTTTAGGATTGGTGCTAGTACTGTAAATTCAGCGAACCGTGGGCAGTGATTCCCGTTACGAACCTTGCTGAATCTTTTCACAATTTCCTGTCGACACGACCAAAGAATTGCCGAAAATGAATCAGTACAGTATCTCTGAGATTAGAGCGCACAAACAAACGGACCGTGGACTTTGTTTCGTACTGTGTAGTGAAGACTAGTGTGAATCAATTGGTCCTTTGTCGCCTCTAACAATACTGTGGGCCTGAGGTAGCCTTGATTTTGCAGTGGACGGGTACATTAATAATAAGCTGCCATTTCCCCGGTCATACTCTAATAGGTGTAGTTACACATTCTGTGATAGCTAGTAGATATCATACACAAAGTACATAATATATGTAAGTTGTGGAGATGTAAACAAGTCATATATAGAAATTACAGAGTCCACGTCTAGACTGGACACTATGTCAACTCCCTATTTATGTGTTAAATTATCTGATTCAGTCCGTAATTAAGTTAGACCTGCTAATTGGCGCAATTAAGTTATTTCGCGGCGATTTTAGGATTTAAATTTACGTTTTCAAACACATTGTTTTACGTTAAGAATTGGGAAAGTACCTACCAGGCAAATTGGCAGAATATGTGAGGTAAAATAATTATGTAAATTTCCTAAAACTCACGTACACCTACAATAAACGTGATAGGTCATCAATCCAGTCAATCACATCACACTGATCTTCCCCAATTATCACATGACTTTGTAATTAAACTAACACAAAAATAATTAAAATATTATCTATGTTAATTAACATTACCTTCACAATTTCCGCGAACAAAACAAAACTCGATTATATCATGTAACACAAAACTATGTTATATCATTCACAACACGCATGTGCGCTTGTACAATGAAAAAATTCACATGCACCGTTATCTTTTTAATTTTTACTGAGGCATGGGTAATAATGAGTGCAGGAGCCTGAGTGAGAACATCATTTTGACTTCTTTATACCTTATAGATAATGAGGCGCAGGGGGCAGAGGTCAGTGCAATCATAGGCAGATACCGTGAAGCCAGTGAGACAAATATCCAATATATCTAATTACTACTGATATTCTGGGGCTATGCTTTCATCAGTTAGTGAGAAAAAAAACGTACAGTTCATTTGGTTATTAATAGAAAAAACAATATTACCATAACTAGACATAGTTCAAAAGGGGATATTTTGTTTTTTTACCAATTATTATGACATACATATATTATATTATCCTTACCTAAATAGTATAACAGAGGTATTTCATAACAGGTAATAATAAGGATATTAATAACGTTTTGTTTAACAAATGCCAAACTTTCTGATAATTTGTGCCCAATGAATGTATAATTATAATGTATTTGCTTATCACATAAGGACAGTAATTTCTGTTTATATATAGTTGTATACTTTGAACGTTAATTATTTTGTTACATACATGGTACAGATAGATGAACTGTGAGTGAATCTATGACAAAACACATGTTCGCCATTTCATTTTGGTGACCTTTATTTTAGACAGGATAATAATAGACCTTATAATCTGTATTAGAAAGAAGAGAGAGAGAATCTTTTATGTAAACTAAACCAGAGGGTTCCTAAACAAGTAATAATATAATAATAATCTTTATTGTACATCAACAGAAAATAACATAACAAAAGGATTAAACAATACGCAATATACAAGGGGCGGCCTTATCGGTTAAGCGATCTCATCCAGGCAACCTAATGGAACAATGGAAAACAGGTTAAAAAGACAATGGGCAGTCCAGATGCACAATAAATAAAAAGAAAATAATTGAATTACATGTATAAATATATACACACTAAATATCTAAATATCTGCAAAATAGGACAAAGCAAGTCTGGAGTATTCTATTGCAGCGTCAGGTAATGTTCCTTGACAAGTATTTTAAAAATGTATGTATGGCAAGTATGGCAGTAATAATAATTATTATTAAAGAGATGAACAAACAGACACACAGATTACCTGTGTCAATACAATATATTATGTACCTACATGTATTTATGTCTCCTAATAGTCCATTAATATTATTTGTTAATACAGACTCAATACATACCTGGTATTCTAAGAATTTATTCAGTAAACTGACTATAGGACTAGTTTAGGCACTCATCTATATAAATAGAGGGTTGGCTAAACATATCCTGACGACTATTTACAGACAAACTTAAACTTTGAGCTACAATTTCATCAGAGGTTGCATTTTGAAAAATCCTTTCTAAGTTGGTACACCCAATAATGAACCTACCTGGGTCATTTCAAATTTATAGGCTTTTCGTGAAATTTAGGGATTTGTTAATTAGGTTTAGAATTAGTTTAGATAATTAGGTTAGGTGTTTCAGTTTTTATTTATAAAGAAAAATTTGTAACAACAAATTTGTGAAAATGGTTTTTTGGGGGTTCCGTATTATATTATTATGTGTTGTACTTTTAAAAAATATTTTTTCTTTTTATTCCATGTTTTAAATAAAAAAAATCATAGTTAGAAAATTTTCAGTAGCAGGCTGGCCTCCTATAACATGGGTATACAATAGTATTCCTCTGCCCAACGAATATACTAGACGAATATAACAAAGAATAATGAAATAATATAGATGTGATGCTATGTTCAGTAGTGAAATCTTTAAAAAGAAATTATGTTTACTGAGTTCCATGTAATGTAAATGTCCATGTGAGCCTGTTGCCATCTACCAGGTGCAGTTTAAGACACCATGTTGAGGGGTTTTTATGTAATAAATTATCCTACCCAATCCATTAAACCAATTGCCCAGTATTAATAATACAAAACTTATAATATCATTTTTTACTGTAGAAATATGAAGGTAGTTGTAAAAAGTACTTCTTTTTAAATCATTAGTCTTTGCAAGATGCAAATCAAATAATCTATTGATTGTTTTTTGTATATATTTTGACTAGGACACATAAATTAGAAGTCATTTATTACATAGATTTATATTTGAATTTTCTGGTACTTTTTAGTAATCATGTCACATCACATTTATAAATATATTCCACTAGCCAAGTGTGATGATTATAGCAATTTCCATATCAATGATACTGGTTATATAATGGAAAGATATGCTTGTTTATAATTTATAATATGAGGAATGAAATTTAAAAAAAGGTGAAAGTTATCTCTTTGGATATTTACACTTATAATTGGCCAAAAATATGAAAATATGTAGATATTTTCAACGAATATGTACCGGTCTTAGTATTTAGTAGTACCAATAATATATAAATAATAAGGTAATATGTACACAAACTAATTTAGAGCTTACGAAATCACGAAAAAAAATATTGCGTGTTATATAGTTATTGATGGTTCCAATACGTTTTGCTGGTGAATAATAAATAAAGGATTTAATAGATATTTTTTGATGGCTATACCTTTTATTAAAATTTCTTTTCGGCGCCGAAATCTTGTTTTTATTTCAAAACTTCACTACAAACGCATTTCAACGTCACACGGAACAAAATGATATGTCAAATTCAAATCAAAACTCGAGCGAGTGTCAAGTTGACTGCGAAGTGCGAACTGCACTGATTTTAGAGATGACCAATCATAGTAAAAAGAATCGAGTCTCATTTCTTGTCAATGATATTAGTAATAGGTAATAACACGGATAAATGTTCATAACGCATGCGCATAATTTAAGAGGTAGAATAATATAGTTAAAATAATAAAATTAAAAATACGATACGTACGCAAAGCTCATTTGGCGATCCCTCTTCCTCGGTCTATATTTTGTCCATTTTATTTTTGCTAATGTTATAGTTATCTATCGACTAAACATAACCATAGAGAACAAACATTATCGATTTTTGGTTCTCTGGTATGTTTTTTTTATCACTAGTTAGCAGAGTTGCCCAACTATCGATAGTTTCGCTATCGATAGATGACCTCGAAAACTAGTAACAATATCGATGGTGCTATCGATAGTATCGATACTATCGATACCATCGATATTATCGATATCACAAATGAACTAATACTATTGATTGGAAGCAATGGTATCGATAGGATCGATACTATTACATGATAATACTATCAATAGTATCGATAGTATTGATTTTTTTAAAGTAATAGTACCGATACTATCGATATTATCGATAGTATCGTTGTATTAAATCAAAAAAAACTATCAAAACTATCGATAGTATTACACTATCGATAGTTTAATAACCGCCGATAGTATCATTTCCCAATTATATCGATAGTATTACTTCTAAACATATGCTGGTATTCGATAGTATCGATACTATCGATAGTATCGATACTATCGGAACTAATACTTTCGATACTATCGATACTATTTTTGTACATCAATATTATTGCCCTGTATCATACTATCGATAGTATCGATGCTATCGATAATATCGATACCATCGATAGGCTATCGATACTATTGTTATGACGTCAACTATCGATGGACTATCGATAGTTTAGCGATAGTCGACTATCGATGGGCAACTCTACTAGTTAGCAACATGGCGTAAATGGCGCGTTTGTGGTTTATAAAATTTATTTTATTAGAGTTATTTTGCAGTATAGTTAGGAAAACTAATGAATTTATGTCATGACCTTTCCCCTGAAAATGAATGAAAAATGATTGCATGAAACAAAGTTTCTCTAATGAGAATGAAGTGGTGATGGAACCCCTTGAAGAGTCAAATTGTCATTCCATGAGCGATAGTTTTTCTTTGTACGAACGCTATTTACGAAGTTTTAATGTTGTAGATCCTATGATCGAAGAAACTGAAGAAAGTGTAAATCGTGTACAAAACGAGCGTGTATCATCGAACAACTGTGATTCAGAGAGTTCGCATAGTAGAGGTAACATAGAGTTAGCTATCGTTACATCAAATAATGTTTTAAATAAACATAGCGAAACAGCTGAAACTGCGACCAGTTTATATCAAATTGTGTGTGAACGTATAACTGAAAAAAGATCTTGTTTAGATTCAAATTTGTGTGTTAAAATTGATTCTCCTTGTTCTCCTCTGGCGGCTTCATTACTTGAGAATTCATCTGCGACAACCGAGCGTAGTCTTATAAACGACAAATCTTACCAAACCGACGTTCCATTATCGTCTGAGGATTCAAGATTTGAAAGCGTGAAACATCCTGTATTCATAACCCCTACTATGGAAAATAGCAATAATGCAGTAGATAGTGTGCCAATGTTTCGAGACCTGGGGCCTTCTCAGAACGTTTTTAAGTTACCTATAAGTGAATTAACTTTCAATGGTACAATAAAGCATGTTCAAAAGTTAAAGCCCATTGTAGACCCTATATCTGCACTGAGTTCCAGTACTGGACTAGTAAGTTTAGAAGAAAAGCATGAGAAAGTATGTGCAGGACCATTTGCAAGTAGCAGTAATAACGTGGAGTCAATTACTGAGAGTAATTATGGTGAGCTAAGAGCTAGTGATGCATCAGATAATGTTAGTGATAGAGTAGATAAAACCTCAGAGAGTACTGGAGATTCTCAGTATGAGGAAAATAACATTAAGAAAGATTGTCAAAATATGAATGATGATGGCAGCACAACAAAGTGGAATTCAGAGCATAGTTACTCATCACTAGAGGCATCATTTGACAGCGGAGTGAGATCTCCAGACATGTTTTCTGATGAAGATGAAGAGGACCCAACACCAGAGGCAGAACCCTTTTGGGGCTTCCTCAAAGATTATGAAACTCATGATAAAAGAAAAGTGAGAAAGATTGAGGTAAGAATAGAACTGGACTGCAACTATTTTTAAACCTAACCTTAGTCATTTGCATAATAACCTGCAAACTGTGAAATGTCTGCCTTGCTACCTTTTGTATACCCAACATAATGTAGTTGGTATTCTTCAATATAATAAAAACAATTCATATAGATGTTTTCAAAGGATAACCATTTGACCTTGATGAACTTTTCATAGTAACCTTAGTAGGTAATAGGTATGCAGTTTTTATCAGTAAATTAAATTTATTTATTTTATTAAACTTATCATTACTCAATAAACATTGATACTATCATTTTGGCAAGTAATTAATAGGTATTTTATGTAGTTGTCAATACACCTATATGTTTACTGACCTCATTTTATGATAATATACTCAAAAGAGTTTGAATAATAAAATGTTGTGATTAAGGATGCCCAGATATTTAATGTTGCTGGTAATGTTTCAGGAAAATAAAATATATTGGAATATGATATTTCGTCATCATTATTGTTTGAATATTAACATAGCATAGCATAGTAGCCTTCCATGGTTGTTGGCATGATTCATATACCTAACTAGAGCACAAGAGATTTAAAGAAAGATTTTAAGAAGATGTTTATTAGAAATATTGAAGCTCTTAACTATTAAACCACTTACCTATATACAGACCTTCATTCTTTATCATCTTAATTTTAAATATAATCTTTATGTAAAAAGCATATAAATATTTTAATTTACTAGTAATCATTATAGACATCTGACCATACAAATTCTAATATTATGTTTAACTTTAAAACAGGAAACTCTACAAGGAGTCCTGCCTCCACCTTCTGTGACCATCCTAAAGACAGATGTGACAGAAATGCTCAAGAAATATTATTGTTACCTGCCTATGTTTAATGAAGATGCTAAAGTCAATGTGCCTGAAATGAACTCTACAACTCCCACAAAAAGGGTCTCTTTTGTGGAAATCCCAGAAATAACAAAAACACTAGACACTGAAGAAAGTACTAGCAAAAGTTTGAATGGGCAGAAGGAGAAGTCTAGAAGTTCAATATTAAATGAGAATCCTGATTTAGATACTAGTGTTAATGATAAAAGTATACATTTGAAAATGTGTACAGAAACGGAAGCAGCCGAGACATCGTGGCCAGATGTTGTGAAGTGCAGATATTATGATGTGTAGTGAGTATATAACTTTATTTGTATATAATGCTAATACTAAATGTGTGGGTAAATATATGTGTGGTGTATTATATGGGTAAATGGATTCTTGGTGAGAGTTGGACAGCAGTTAAACTGAATGTTCTTTTTCCCGTCCAACAAAACTTGAATATGTTTTATTTAATATAAAAATTCTATGGCTCTATTGTTGTTTGAGTTATAAAATAAAATCAGAATACCAAAAAGGCCCATTTATGTCAATATGCTTGAATACTGTATTTATGTTTTGAAATATTTTTTTCAGCTACAATGTGACAAAGCACTCAGAGAAGCTAGAATTACTTGCATTGCGCTATGGAGAGAGATATGTTGGTGCCGAGACTGATACAAGTGTTAACATATATTCTGGAGGGTTGCAGTCACCTAACAGTGCTAGCAAACGAAAAGCTATTCGGCTCAAGTATGTACACATTTTTTAAATATGTTCCCCCATACTTGGATTAACTCCTGTAATGTGCCTTTACAAATGCATATATTCACATACACAAAGTCCCAAACCTGAAACAACTATCCGTGGATCATACAAATATTTGTTCCATGTGGGAATCGAACTCGTGACACGTAGCGCAGCAGTCGATCTCTCAACCACTGCGCCAGACGTGCCGTCAAATTATTATAGCTAACTTCTGCTATAGCATATTCTATTCATAGCATAAGGGCCAGAACCAAAGTTTAAAATATGAGCACTGAGCAGTTCCTATTTCCTGGGGAGTTGGCTAAAGATACACCTTGTTCTCTTTGTAATATCAAATATTATGTTTGCTGTATTGCCTGTGTTCTTAATTATAATCCCTCTGGTCTGCATTCTCACTTAGGAAAGTAAAGGAAGTAATTAGTACCTGGGAATGTAATACGAGTTTTCGTGAACTCAATCATCATTATGTTTTAGCCAAAAATGTATTACTTCTCTGATAACAATGTTAACAAATTTATTTGTTCATGAACTGGTTTTACATTAGCTGCAGTAATGCAGTCATTAAGCTAGCAAATATTCATTCAATAAGCATTCTTTGCATAACAATTTTAAATTACATTATTATATTTATATAATGAGTGGAAATTAGCTGTGTTCATTAAAGTCATGAGTGCTATAAATTCGGATCAATAGCACTTGAAAAATATAACACTCATATTTATATAAACTATACAATCTTGTATGACTTACTTATTTGTAACCCAGTTCTAATATGGATGCCTTCTTTTTTAACAGTCGACCTTGATTATACTATATTGACATGTACACAACACAAGCATAAGTTGTTTGTGACACCACGAAGTTGGCGTATGTAGCTTTATCAACAAAATCTTGTTTACAGGATGGCTCAAGCTAAATCGCCAGGGCGACGTCTCTCGCACTTGGCTCGTCGGCGTCAAGCCTTCGCCAGCGCTGCAACAATCAACGAGAAGGCGCAGGCGTCCACCGCCAAAATGGTGCTCATCGATAAGAAGTAAGTATACCATGCTGTAGTTGCCAGAAGTAAGTATTGTCGAGTGGCGACCACGAACCAGAAGACGCAGCGTAGGAAGGCCTCCTACTAGGTGGACCGACGACATTGTGAAAGTCGCGGGCAACCGATGGATGCAAGTGGCTGAATGTCGTTCGATGTCGTGGTCTAAGGGGGAGGCCTTTGTTTAGCAGTGGACGTCTTCTGGCTGATGATGATGATGATGATACCATGCTATTAATAAAAGATGTTTATCTTCTATTGCCTCATAGAAAATATCGAATATAGTTCCCAAACTTTTCTAAATATATTTAGTAACAACTTCTGTGTCTATCTATCTTTCTCAATACTGATATCGAAATGTTTTCAAGTTTCTTCCCACACAGAAAGCTTGTCAATTCATCGGAAAGAAAGAGTCCCAGAACTAGGCGCACACCCGGTAAAAGGACGCCGATTCGCAAGACTCCAGGCAAGAAAACTCCTGCCAAGACACCGAAGACTCGAAGCGGAGGGTCTAGCAAGAAAAAGGCAATGAGAAGATTGCTCATGGACTCGGAACATATGACAAGGTCGCAGCCTACGCGGGAATCTTTAAAAAGGGCTCTTTTCAGCCCAGAAAACAGAAAACCAGTCCCCTCTGCGCCTTCGTCGTCTGTACCGGCTCACGCCATGAAATCCAAAAGAGCTTTATTTGGCTCACCAGTAAGGATGGCCGAAACTAAAAGTATGGATGGTTCACAAAGCGACCAGTTCTTGAAAAGAAAACGCGACGCGTTTGACGATGAGTCTGATAATGGCAGGAGTAAGATTGCTAAAAGTTTGTCGTTTGGAGGCGATACGATTGGCAGTTCACAGTCCCTCGCGTTCACACGACGCGCGTCTGAGGCTTTTGCTACGAGGACCTCGAGTGATTTGAATGAAAATCATAAGAAGGTAAGAGTAGTGTTTCCGTCTCAGTCTGCAGATATTATGATATAGACTTACAAAATACTCAACACACGTGTAACAAGTGCGATTGAAATGCGTGGGGTTGGACAAAATATTATTGCGCAAAATTCTCAGTACTCTCGAGCAGATTGGAGTTTGGAATAGTGGACTTCATAGCATCTATATGTAATGTACAAAAGTAGTTACACGTCTGCCTAGCTCAGTAAATCTGACAATAAACTAATATTTTTCTGCTTCTAGAAACTTTTATGGGCGGTATCGGAGGCTCTTCGCGTGCATGGATGGCGCATGTCCTCACCAGGTTTCCGCGAAAAAGCCTCGTCACTAGCGCGGCTCACTCGTCGCTTGCTCACGTTGACACCGCATGCTGCTAAACTCGCCGCGCCTAAGCTCTCTACATCGGAGACTATGCTCAAGTGAGTAGCTGATAGTTTTGTTATAAGATATTAAACCAGATTTAGAAGGTGTAATTTATTACCAGTTAGCGTAAGCACTGTTAACGAACTATTGTGCTAATTCGAAGGATCATGGCGTCATTACGGATTATTGTCTGTGCATGTGACATGTATGTTTGTAAACTACCCACGATACAGGAGAAATCCTAGTGTGGGGCAACGTTTTTTAAGAAATGACAAAAGACATTGATGACGTCGTTGAAACACGGCAAATAGTTCAGTTTTCTCATCGAAACGCCATTGCAACACACCTGTAAGGTCTTGTTTGACCCAAAACTTGCATCTATTCCAGACTTGCTCGCCAGTACGTGTTCGCGATCATCCAGGGTCGCACGGTCGACGAGTGTTTCCAGGAAGAACAGATGAAGATCGCCAACGAAACCAACAACAAAGTCTCGGGCTATATATCGGCCAATGCCTATCAACAGATGAAGGCTCGCGAGAACGGTTCCAGTACATTGACCTCGCGAATCAAAGAGAACACGCACAGTTTCGGCATCAAACAAGACCAACCAAAAAGTGGCTCCAAAAATATCCTCCAAGACAAACTAGTGAATATAGATAGTAATTCTAACAGTAGTAGTGGACTCAGCATGCTCGATAAGTCCAGTCTAGGATTATTTAAATCCAACTCGATGCCCTCGTTCGAAGAAGCAGCTAAAATGAGAGCGCGACGCCAAATAAGTTTTGATAATGTTGACTTTCCAAAAAGATGATGCGTTTGCGCCTAGGATCAACTTCCGAGTTGCAAAGTTGAGGATTGCAACTAAATTGACAAAAAATATATACCATTGTGTGTAAATATTAGTGACAATATTATTTAAGTACAAGTGGTTTCATCTAGAACTCGAAGTGAAAAACGATATTATTTTTGACCGACATTACTCGAATTTAGAATATTTAAACCAACCACTTTTAAGTCATTCTCCTAGTTTAAATCTCCCCTTAAATGCAAGTTTAATACAGCATATTGTTTTGTCTTATATATTTATTTCGTTGTGACTTCCTAGCAACTAATAGCCCATGGAATGACATTATTCTGGTAATGTAAATTAGCAAATTGTAGAATGAAACATAATTGCTATATTTGTATTGCATTGACTATTTTCATGTATGTATGTAATGTGTTACTATTGCTGAGTATGATCTCAGGTGTTATTTGTAAACAATAAATTATTTTCCTTAATATAATATACCGTTTTATTTGTTCAGTCGACGGCACACACTGTTACTGGAATTATCCTATCGATTTCAAATCGTTGTTTTAAATGTTAATGTGAGTGATAAGATAAGTTTTATATTAAGCGATAATTTTTTGTTAGTATTGGTACACGGATTTCCTATCAAACCCTTGAGTTGTAGTGACTAACACGTATTGAAAATATAAAATAATGGGAACTTCACAATCGTATCCTGGATTGACACAAGATCTTCTTGAAGACTACGCAACTTTGACTTATTTAAACAAAGGAGAAATATTGCAGTAAGCCTATGATACTTCCTCAGATATCCTCTCGTGATTTTGCCACACAATAATGTGTTGAAATATTGTTTTCAGTATAATGAAAAAGTTTTATTCTATTGATCCGGAAAAGATAACAAATAACTTTCACCACAGATTTACCAGAGAAGAGATTATAAACAAGTTTAGCGTCTTGAAGGTAACGTACAGATTTTGTAAGTGGGGGTTTTAAAAACGTAATCAATATAAATACAAAGTGATATTTTCAGAACAATCCGTTTCAAGATCGGATATTTAGCGTATTTTCTTCTAAAGACGACGATTGTTTCTCTTTCGAAGACTTTGTGGATCTCTGTTCGGCCATGAGCGCCGAGTGTCCTGCAGAAGTGAAAGCAGCTTGGGCTTTCAGGATATTTGGTATTTTTATCAATTTATGTATTATGTCAATTGATGTCGCAGGGTACATGCTTATGGGCTTGAAGTTGAGCTTTGAGTATCTGAGAACAATTTTAATATAAACTGAGTAGTAATAGGTAAAATGACAAAAAATTAAAAAATCATTTTATGATACAAAATTACGTATTACCGGCTGTCGTCGCTGATTCTGTTCATTTTACAGATCTAGATGAAGACAATCAGATATCTGCAAAGGACATCTGCCGCATCGTGGACCGGTTAACTTGGAACATAAATGATAATCGTCAGAACTACATAGATCGGGCGTCTAAGCTTCAAATTGCGAAAGTTGTGAGTATAAATATTGTGCGTAATCATATTTATAGTAGATTTGTCCATGGGCGCCCCCCGATGGCAGGAGAGGAGCGGCAAATAATAGTATGGTGGGTCCATTAGGTACTTGTGCTACTCGCAATGGTCTAGGCAACAATAATTCGCTATATTATTTTGTTTAATACAATTGCACATGACTAGACCCAAGCTTAATTTAGCCTTAGTAAACCCACTTTGGGCAACGCGGTACTCGTTGGATGTATCTAAAACTGTAAAATTGTACACTAGTAAGTGTAAAATTTTACAGTTTTAGATAGCTAGAATTTCACTGTTTAATATGAGGGTATGGTCCTAGGTTCGTTCCCTGGGTAGGAAAAAAGTTAGTCGGCTTTCCTTTTTGAACAATTCCAATAGCAGCCCTAAGTTTCGTATTATGCCCGGATAGCGGCTATGGGACCGTTCTATTACACTTATTATATTAAAGGCATCGGCGAAATATGTGTTTACAAAGTTATATCTTTGCCTCTTTTGGCGTGATGCTATATATAGATTTTCTTATGAAATCGGCAATTTTTCTTTCTTTTCAGATATTAGATGAAATTAATTTAGACAACAGTGGAAGTATCGGATTGAACGAATTCAAACTTATCATGTCCAGAATACCGGAATTTACCTTGTCATTTTATTTCAGACTGTAGAGCTGAATTAACTGTAAAAAATATTTCTTTAATAGAAAAGTACCAATTACCTTATGATTTTAATTTTAATTTCTGTATATATATCGCTATGAAAATCCTGAATATCGAGAAAACTATTGTAAGTAATTACGTCGATTTTGATTCGATTCGAATCGCAACATTTTTGTTTTAAGCTGTTTGTAAAAGATGGCGTTTTACTTATTTGCTTCAACCACGCGCTTATCAAACGCTCAAACGCCTTCTAGTTTACGTTTAGTTGTACCATTTTAAGAAAAATCAGACTGAACAGATTTTTTATAATCCATTACGTTATATTGAAATATAATATGTATGAATATAATTCTATTAACACCTAGAATTCAAGCAACTATGCCGACTAGAGGCAACTCTAGATGTCAGTATAAAACTGCTGTCTGGATATTTGTATGTCGCTGGTGCTGCCATCTGTTACAAAATTGAGGAAAAAATCTAGCTAAATGATTTTATAATCATCGATCAATCGATAACTTTTTCTGAGTAATCAATTTTGCGTTTTGACAGCTATTGTATAGAAAATATATTAAACCGCCATATTAGTTATAAGTTAACTGACAACTTAAAAATCGGCCCTTAGGGAAGTGTCATTTCTTTGTATGTGATTGGGTGTCTGTACTCTGAGGTAAAAGAAAATTAATTCTCTTTATATTAGTATGTACTCGTATGTATCTGAATGTACTGTACTGTAATATCCTTTGTATTATCTGTGATTTAGAAGTGACATTTTACCTATGATCCAGTCTATCTGACAAAGGCTTTGCAAGCTGCCTTATTGAATCGTCCGCCGAGTGTACGGTCTGGTAAGGCTGGCATCGGAGTCGTCCGACCTATGGTGTTGGGTAGCACTGCCGGCTGTTTGTACTTCACATGGTACGACGGGAACGAGAGATATACACTGGGGAAATGCAAATTCCCTCATTAGACAGTGCCTACATTTGTTTTTTTAAAGGCAATATTTTATTTATGCTCCGTTCCGTTTAAAGTTATTCACTGCGCCAATCTAGCCGTCAACTATCTCTCACTCTCTCTCCTCTACCTAATATCATCAAGAATAATGCTTACGGAGTCATTTCTTGTGGACATTGCCACATGTATTCTGCGTCTTTGAAGTAAATCAAAGGATGATGTGCCTTCGGATATCCTCTGTAGTAGTCTCTATGACGTTGAGCGGCCTGTAAAATAGTTTATTGCGTTTATTGAGCTTTGGTATGCAAAGTCTAGTACTTTGCATACCATAAAAATACTCACCTCATAAAATGTTTCAATATCATCCTGTCTTGCATTATCTATGAATAATATATCCATTATCTCAACCAAAATTTTTGTAAAACTGGAAACCGAAAATTTTGTATTACCCCCAAATCATGCTGTGTCAGTGTCAGTTGTTGTCTATGGAATCTTTTTTACTAATCTTCACGCGGTTAATCATTAAATTCAGCCTATTGCAGTCACTGCCCATTTATTTTGCCGCAACTTGGCAGAGTGCAATATTAAAAGTATATAAACTTTCAAGATATTTGCAAAAGAACGAACTTTTTTTTGTCAACTTTCCACCCGGTCTCAGGCTTATTTAACACACTAGGTGCGTAGGTATTCTAAAGCTTTGTCACGCACAACTCGATCTTTGTACAGGTTTGTAATGATAAAAGCCAACTGACTAGTTAGTCATATAATAATATAAAACGTAAATTTATTAATTTTAAGATAGATATTCCAGTACAATACTTCTAATTAAAAAACTTTTATTTCCAAGATTTTCATATTTATCTGACGAAAGCTTTACAGGCCGCTTTATTATATCTTCCAGCTAGTGATCTTTCAGGAAGCGTAGGCATTACAGAAGTTCGTTCCAGTGTATTGGCCAATATTGCGGGGTGCTTGTACCTTACATGGAACGACGGGAAACCCAAGTAAACTCTGTAAAAGGTTAAGGCATACAATAACAGTTCACATAAGTACATAATATTGTACTATAAACTACACTTACTGAGTCATCTCAGCTGGGCATTGCCACATATATTCAGGCTCCTTAAAGTATGTTAGCGGATGATATGATTTTGGGTATCCTCTATAGTAATCACGATGCATTTGACAGGCCTGAAAAGAGGTTCAGTTTTTAATAATGCTTACGCTTAATATTAGGCGTAGCATATTATTGCACCATGATAATGTACTCAATGATGGATATAACCTTTGAATTTACATACCGTGTAGAATGTATCTATTTCTTCTTGTCTTATGGGATCTGAGAATAGAATAAATTGAACCATGATATTATTTAATTTAAATTTCGTAATAATTTAAACAAAACGTCATAAACGTTCAATCCGTAAATACCGTCAGAATCTAAGCATAGGGTTGGATGCTAACGAACATACTCATTTTTTATAATTTACCAAGACATAAAGTTAAATTTAAAGCCCACCATAAAATAGCAGTTTAATTTGTGTTTTTCACTGATTTCGTTAATCTTGGTATTTTCCGTATAGAATAGGCTACTCCCACTCATTCATGAGTGTCTTAAAGAATCGCATGTACAGCAGCATCACTATGAGTTAATAAATAACTTTATACGGTTGCAACCGTCTTAAATGTGAATTTGGGACGCTAAAGTTACAAGACCTTACTAAAGGTTTTCTAAAAGATACGATCGATATTTGAATATTTCTTTTTGCTGTTATTGAAAATACTTAGCCTTTATTGAAACCTGTATGACCCTTAGCCCAACCGTGTCTTGTTTTATTTGCTCGAATGTGGTATTGTTACATGTAACGAGGCTTATAATTAGTAAAGAGTACCGACTAAATAGTAAGACACCGTCGCACTGTGTACAGGAAGTATCCACTTTATTTTCATTTTATGAAGGATTGCGATTTATTCAGCCAGTATTCCGTAAAAACATATAGACAGAATTAGCATATAAAAATAGAAAATTTGTGGCAACTATAGACAACAAATCACAAATGTCAAAATCGGATGTCATGTATATCTGTGACATCAGGTAGTAATAAACGTCAAAACAAAATCCCAAAATTTTGTTCTACTATTATTTATTTCTTGGATATTTATTGGGGATTTATCGCTTTTATTGGAAATTGATCTAACTATGATTATGGAATGTGTATAATATTTGTTTGTGATAATCGGATATCAGCTAACAGCGGCCGCTTTGTTATTTTGGGTGTACTATTTTTGTCCGCTCTAGTTTCGGTGCATTGGAATAAATTTTGACATCCAGGAAAAGAATGTTCTTCCTGTACGGTAAGTTCGTTAGACCCTAGTATATTATAGATAACAGCTGTGGGCTAGAATTAGGTTAAAACTGGTATGAATCGCACATTGCTTAGTCGCGTGGGAGTACAATCATTAGCATATTTTTTTACTCCGTCGTCGCTTTCTTGGATTCTTTTAGCGCGATAATTACTATCTTCTCTAATTTACACACTATATTTCTTCATTAATTGGCTTTTTCATTAACTGATTAAAACAGTAAATATTTGAAATAGATTTCATTGGAACCAAAACTCATTTACAATAATTGGAAAATAAATGGAATAATTTTGATGGATAAATAATTTTCGCTACTAATAATTTTCGATATTTTATTTTTCGATGCATTTTGATTATTTTATAATATAAAATATAAATAGTCCTATCATAAACATTAAAAATCAAAAGTCAATAATTTTTGTTTACATAAGTGTCTGAAATCCTTTTGCATGGAGTTCTAGAAGACTATTTTGAGTAGTAGAAACATTATTACTAAATGTAGCTATAGATTAATGTATATTATAGTAAGATAAGATGATTATAACATTTAAACAATGAAAACAATACATTTTCAACACTAGACAAGACAAGACACAAGAAAAATAGAATATTTATTATTTTCAAATCAAACTTTGAACTAGATAACATTTTTTTTTTAATTTGGCAAATAATACTCAGTCCTATGAACTGTATGGTAAAATAATAATATAATGAGTCACCTATCAAATAAAAACTTAAATCTTGACCTTATCAGGGGTTTTATCTTATCATGCAATTATATGTTACTCCAACAAATTGACTTCTCTATTTGTTATCAAGCTTGTGCCATTATCAGCTCATCAACCGATAGCGGTTGATGGAGTCTGTTTTAAACTATTGGAATGTGTTATAACAACAGTCAAAAGCATGTTTATTATTAAATCATGTTTAATAATTGTTTTATAATAACATGCTTGTTTTTTATAGGTGGTATTTATTAAAGAATGAAATCTTACTCTGCATGTCTGTTTCCTCACAGTCAAAACATCTATTTGTGGATCATATCACCATAATTCATATGTATCTTTTGTAATAATACAAATAAAATAAACATGTAAGCAGCTTTCACCTAATTTCTCAAAGATTAAAGAAAGATTGGTTGTTATATTTAATAATTGTCTTAGGTTAACCAATCACAACTATGAGATAATCGGAGATTTTATTCGCTTTTTGGTTGCTAGGGTTTGTCTTTGTGTAACAAACTTTTGTATGTGTAAATGACTATTTTAAATTTAAACATGTGTTATGCTGAAAAACATGACCCTGAGTCATGTCTATACTCCAAAGACGGCACGGTTGGCGCAGTGGTTGAGAAATCGGCTGCTGCGCTACGTGTCGTGGGTTCGATTCCCGCACGGAACAAATATTTGTACGATCTACAGATAGTTGTTTCGGGTCTGGGTCTTTGTGTATGTGAATACACACCGTGCCTCGGAAAGCACGTAAAGCCGTTGGTCCTGCGCCTGATCTCTCTCCGGTCGTGTCGGATTGCCGTCCCATCGGACTATGAGAGTGAAGGAATAGAGAGAGCACCTGTGTTTGCGCACACACTTGTGCTCTAAAATATTTCCTGCGTAGTTGGCTAATCTCAGGTGAGATTGGCCGCCGTGACCGAAATTCGGTCAGGAGGACATTATACTCCAAAACATGATTGTTGAATTTGAGAAAATCTTTCCAAGCACACCATGGTACTATTATCTATTATTATCAACTCATTAGCTAATGAACCTGATGCCTGTGAATTAAAACAATAATAATGTCTATACTTATATTGTTACTTGATGGGTTAAATGAAGCTCTATGCAGTGTGATATGGCAAATATGGTTAACTTTTAGCCATAGCTAAAGTCAGTTAGTATAAACCAAAATCTTTATGTATTGTTTTTAATTATATTATACTTCAAGGGCGATAAAGTAGAAACCAAAGAAAATTTGTGTTAACAGTCCTTGATCCTAAAGTGATCCTAAAGTAGCTTGATTAATTAATTCTAAAAACATACAAAAAGAATTAACAAAATACACGAAATTCATATTTGTATGACAAAATGATTAAGTATTATTATTAAGTTTTAAAGAAAGTGTTAAACTTATGTTACACTGATTAATATAATTTCATAGTTATTTATTAAGGTTTCATCCATAAAGTAATTTTGTTTAATCTTGAACTTTAATCATTTTTATTATCAGTCAAACAACATAGAGTAAGGGATGGAAGATACTTTTTTTTATTATGACTCACATTCTATTCCTTAATTATAATGATACATACATCCTCATAGGCATGCATATAATTATGACATTAAACAAGTTAACTGAAAAATGCCAGGAAAATGTTGATCAAGTGTGGTATAATAATTGCATATTATTAAGAAAAATATTCAACAAAAACATATATACAGAATTAAATTAAAAAAAAAAAACATAAAATTGGACTCAGAAATGCAAATGACATACAACTTTAAACACTACGCACCAATTATGGCAAAAAAATGTGATGTAAAAAACATTAAAAATGCAAAATCCATGTCAATATTGGAAAAATATTTAAAATCACATATTTTTAATAACATGAGCAGACCTTAATACATGCCACTTCTAGATGCGCTTGTTCCGTGTATGGATTTGGCTCGGTTATTTTTCTTTTACAGTCTACCTTACATTCTTTTCTAATATATTGTTAATTTTGTTGAAACTGTTACTGTGCGTAAATCAAAATGTTAAGTTATTACTAAGTTTAATTTTCTCATGTAAGTGAATTGTAATTCGTATGGGAAAATAAAGATATCTCAAACCCGAAGAGAAGAAAAGATAAGTGTCATCACAAAAATTCTAGTATTTTGTGGAATTTCCTCAAAATCCTATTCAACACACATACATTCAACAATGGACATCTGTTCGAATGATTATACACACATCATAGAATTGCAATACTCAATCGACGCATCAAGTAACATAATTTACGTATTGTTGTGGTATTGTCATGAATGAATGAAACATTGATGTATTATGTGAACAATTACTGCATGAGTCACTCGCGTATTGTGCTAGTACACTCCAATAGTAGATTGCCTGCCGAACCCCCATTTATTAAGCTCCGTATTCATAAGAGCAGGGCATGATAAATTATTTTACAAAACAGCATCTTGCCGTATTTCCTGAATGGTAATGCAAAGATGTGCTGATGTCTCACATTTCTCCCATGCCGTTATTAAGTTCCGTGTAACTGAGCGCGACCTTGCCTTTGTATAAGGCAAAGTTTTTTTTTTCGGACAAAATGCTCATATTGTATCACCAAAGTTTAACCTTTAGAGTACTTGAATTTCAACCACTTGTAGAGGTGAAGGCATTCTGCGGTAGAACTTCGTAGTTTGCCTTGCCCGAATAAACGTTTGCCTGACGTGGTGAATAAAGGCAAAACTTGCCTTTTTGAGAGAGCCCTTGTTACAGCAATACCTGCAATCTGCGATTAGCATACAAGATGAGGAAAAATAAAACATCGTGAAAACGACGCCAAACGTTTTGTCGCAGTATGCCTTGACCCTGACTGATTGTAGTCGTTGAAATTTGAACTCTATATACTTAGATTTGGGGTTTATTTGCAAGAAATATATTCGTGTCGTGTTCTAGTATTCGCTTAGAATATTCGCTAGACGTGTTGCGTAGGTACGACTTCTTTGCTTGCGTTCTTTGTTTGATAACAATATTTGTTGTCATGGTTACCAGTCGATTCTGTGTCTCTGATAACTTTACATATATGTTATTGTTTATCAGTAGAGTAAATAACATTGCGGCTGCAATGTATTATTTATGTGAACGTCTGTTGTGTTTTGTCGTTTTGTCCTAAAACCACGAGATACTTTTGCAACTAGTTTACTGCGCAACGAAACAGCCAGGCCAATTTGTTTTCGGTAGTAAGTTCATGATTTTTAATGAAATACTGCTTCAGTTTGTAGATTAATCACATTAATTCATGAAGATGCTTAAGGCGCTTGGTGGCGAGAAACAAGACTCCATTGTTTATACTATGCGTCACTTGACGGGTTAAATCTAGTGCCAATGAACTTAATAAACAAGAAAACCAGAGCGTATCTGGATAAGGCCACAAAATTTTTATAACAAGCATTACCCCAGTTACCGTCATCGTGTTATCGGTCCATCTGGCTAGAGCGCCACGCTTCTTTTACAGAAGACAGAACTCGTCTTTTTCAACTGAATCGGTCCTTTAACGAACGTAGCCAATCCACTACGCGACTTTTTGCTGAATGTTTTAGCATTTTATTTGAGAATCGCAATTATAATTATTCAAGGATTTTCAGGGATTTGATACCTCAGTGAGAAGCCGTCCCCAAGATACATCATCGTTGATCGATGCCAATTCTTTGTTGATTAGATGTAAGCGTATGTTAAATCAAGATTGGTTATCTCATATCTGTATCGATTTCCGAGGTCATAGAATACAATAGATATTTATTCCATGTAATCCAAATTCATGCACTTATGAAATGTTGCAATTTTTGCACGATTCCAAACAGTAGGTCCTATTTGTGGAGAGGAAACAGCCAGAAACTTCATGGAAGCTCTTTCGCAATAATAGATCTTACAAACTTGTTTTAAAACAATATAATATTTGAACAGTGTTTACTTACTGAAAGAGATGTAGGTTAACTTAAACTGAGTCATTTGTCGGGAATGATTTACTCACGTTCCGACATAATATGACTACCGCGGTTCAGTTATTGTGTATCGTGTGCCAAGATTATAGATCCCTTGAGTAGTTGAGTGGTGTGCATGTACCGTTCATTCGTTCTATAATTGAAATGGCCCATTTTCAAACTGAAATTGATAACTGGTGGGCTATTAAGGATATTTTGGGTTATGTGACACGTGTACATTGATTTTGGCACTTCCGCCGCTTAAAACGATAAGAAACTGTTGCCCTGTAGGAAAGGCTGACTTGGATCGGAATTTATGTCACTTATCGTTTTATTTTTAAACATTGCCATACCCTATGAAGATTTCCTGTAATGTGGGTGCGTTAACAAACTCATTTACATGGACAAAAACACCCAGACCTGGAACAGCTACATAACTGCAAATTAAACTAATATTAGTTCCGTGAGGGAATAGAATACGCGACCCGTGGCGCAGTAGTAGATCACTCAACCACTACGCAAACCGTGTCGTCGAGTTGACGTATCCACAAGAGTGTCACATATAATCTTTACGAAATCATCTCATACAAAAATTAGGGCTTGAGCCTTTCACGACTAGCACGGTATTATAGACTGAGGTAGCTCATACTTTCGTATGTTTTCTGCATTTCGAATGTTTTTTTAGCAAGCAGTATTAAAGTACCACGTTTCTCTCCCAGTTGACCCTTGATCGTTTCCATTGTGATGGTGATGACGTGCGCGGGCATG
Organism: Shargacucullia verbasci; assembly: GCA_947562105.1. Lineage (NCBI taxonomy): Eukaryota > Metazoa > Arthropoda > Insecta > Lepidoptera > Noctuidae > Shargacucullia > Shargacucullia verbasci. The sequence continues at coordinate 4,440,600 of OX387297.1, read as the reverse complement.
GGCGACGCCGTGTTGCGCGAGCGGCTACCGACCTTGTGGCGCCGCATAGAAGACGCGCACTACAGCTACCTGGAAACGGACGACAGCCCCGAGAAGCTGCAGCAGAAGAAGAAACTTGAAGGTCAGTATTAATGTAGTCATGCACCTGAGAGCGGCTCACCTATGCGGCGCTAAAAGATGCAGTATAAGAAGAAACTTGAAAGATTATCTACGCAGACAATTTCAATGATAGTTTCGGAAGTGACTGGTTGATTGAAAACTCAAGCTCATTATACTAAACATGGAGTACAATATTTTTCAACAAGTCCAAGACTGAAGTTTATCAACAATGAGTTTAAAATGGTGTACGTCTGGGGTTGCACGTGTTTTTTTTTTAATTGGTGTTATTTTATATTTGTTCCAGACTACATAATAGAATACCTATCGTTAGTGCCTCACGAGTGTAAATTCGGGCTTGCGGAGACGGGCAAAGTGTACCAGAGGACGATCAATGAACTGCCAGAGTTCAGCGCTTATCGAGCGGGGCTGGGCTGGGCAGCACTGGCGAGGTATGCCGCCAACCTGCTGGCCCAGCCCTGGAGGAAGGAGTACAGAGTCATAAGGGTGAGTACATCAAGAGAATGTTGCTGAGATTTAATAAGTCATAAAGTGCCACAGTTCAATGTTCAAGTTCAAAGGGGGCAATTCTCGCGCCATTAGACGTATCGTATCATCAATATTGACGGCACGGTTGGCGCAGTGGTTGAAAGATCGACTCCTGCGCTACGTATTGCGGGTTCGATTCCCACACAGAACATATATTTGTATGATCTACAGATAGATTAAAGTTGAGCAAATTAGAATTTATTTCACAAAAACGTAATATATAATAAGTAATATATAATTTTATAAATAAAAAAAATAACTTTTTCGTAAATTGTCTATTTTTAGGTTTGTCAATTTTACGTGTACGATTTTCGGGGGATTCAGGGGGGTCATGACCCCACGAATCCCCCTCCCCACCTCAAACCGCCACTACATTACGTATTACTTTTTCTTTCAATGATCTATTATAAATATCGATATATTTTCCAGTTATACTGCGGCTACTTCAAGCACGAGGTGGAAGCCAACATGGTAGGAGCCGAGGTCCTGCTGCAAGCGATGGGCTACAAGCCATCAGGGGCGGGGCGGCTGGAACTGGACGCGCCCATATGCCCAGACATGGTCGCCGCGGTCTCACGGGACGCTCTCATCGCGCAGTGTGAATGTCAGGTACGCACAATTTTGCATAATAACGATATACATGGTAATGGTGGACATCCCACCCACACGCACAAAACGTTATGGGAACACATTCATTGTGCGTACAGCTAAGGAGTGGAATTCCCTGCCAGAGTCTGTGTTTCCTGATAGCTACAACCTGGGAGTCTTTAAGTTAAGAGTGAATAGGTTACTTCTAGGCAAGCGTGCTACGATTTCGACTACATCATCGCTTACCATCAGGTGAAATAGTGGTAAACGTGCTTATCAAGACTAAAAAAATTTTTATTGGTACTTCTACACACAAAAAATCGCCTTCTTTCCATGGGTGTACGCAAAAACTATAGAGCTCTACGTGCTTATGATCTTTACGTACCCCTTTTGCTTTAGCTGCATGCCGAAGGAGTGGAATGGATTTACGATGACGTAATAGAGAGAGTCCTTAAAAAAATCTGGCGCTTCATAGGTATTATTCGTAAATCTCGGTATTAGATCTTCATGCGAGAAGAATATTTATATTGTCGGTTGAAACCTAGGTTATTATTTATTTAATATCATATAAACATTCTTCAGTTTAGGGTTAGAGTTGTGACCTTTCTAGTGTGTAAGTTCCACTTTGCATCGTAAACAATGATGCATTGATAGTTTAGATAAACATTGTTTACACACATGGGCCATGTGCCGATGCGAGTCATGCATCATAATGAAGTTATTTTCTAGAAATATGTTTATTTATTTATTTCTTATTTTTTTTTATAAAATGTTTCCCCACACTAGGATTTCTCCTGTGTCGTGGGTACAGTACAAACATACATGTCACATACACACACACAACCAGACCCGAAACAACTATCTGTAGATCGGAGCGGGGATCGAACCCGCGACACATAGTGCAGAAAGCTAATCGTTTAACCAATGCGCCAACCGTGTCGTCGATGTCATTATAAGATATTGACGGTAGTATAATTTATGTGAAAGGTTAGGCGATGTATTTGTCATAGGTGACAGACAATAGTATGTTTTGAAAATATAATTGCGGGATTTGCGTTATTACGATTTTATGATGTAATGAGATGTTATATGTTAAACGTCAATTGTGAATATTTCTGCATCTGAATTTTATTCACAGTCGTCAAATTCTATCGGTTTTTTCGATCTCGCCATATTTCAGTGTTAACGGCACAAGTTCAGTGTTAACTTTGGCTATTGTCATGCGACAGTATCGGTCGATTAAATTTAGTAACCGTAGATAAAGTCCCGTTAAAAAGTCGTTAGAGAAAAGTGGATAGTAGTAGCCCATATTTATCTCATACTAGCTTCCGCCCGCGGCTTCGCCCGTATGGATTACGAAACGGTGCATATCTTAGGGCGGAACCCTAATACTTTTTCTAAAATAATAGTCATCTGCCAGTGAAAGTCCCGTTAAAATCGGTCCAGCCGTTTCGGTGAATAGCCGGAACAAACAGACAGACAAAAAATTATTTAAATTCTTTATTTTTTGTTATAACTGCCGTATATAATTTCATAGGCATATAGTAAAAAGTTGTTTTGACATTACAAACAGACACTTCAATTTTATTAATTTGTATAGATATTTCATTAAACCTTCCAAATAGTTAACGATTGTATGGCACGTTGTTGTCTACGTTCTTAACGGATCTGTGTATATTGTAATCAGATAATGTGTCACATCTGGGAGGCGGCGTGGTCGCGCGGGTGCCGCGTGTCGTGGCGCGACGTGTCGCTGGAGCGCGCCGCGCACGCCGCGCCGCCGCACGCCGCCGCCGCACGCCTCACGCTGCCGCCCGACAGGGCCACCAACATCTACACTGATGGTAAGTATCTTCTTGTTCGTTTCTATCGCCTGCCGTCTCGCTTAGCCTCAGTCGCTCAGGGAACCACCTTGTTTCTGGGCTATTGATATAATAGAGGCAACATTTAGCTATTCTAAATGCGTGCGGTGCATCGTCTCGTCCACCATCGAGTTGCTTAAGTAGTAACAGCACCACTGGTGACACGTAAGTGGTTCTGTTATCAACAAACGCTTGGTTAACTGGTAACCATAAGCGCAGGAGAGTCTCTACAAAGGAAATTAATTACAGCATGTTCAAATTTTTTAAGAAATGTATGTATATGAAACCTATGTATATGGCAAACTAGTCAAATTGAAACTGTAAAACAATCTTCCAAATTCTTTAAATTGTGTTTTTCATTTTCTTTTCCAGGTTCTGAAATATACTCAAACATACAAACGACGATTCCTTCCGAGTCCTACCGAAACCGACTAGTCGACCCCAGATACCACGGCACGCAACACTGCAACCACATATGCGAGGAGACAGACCAGGAGCCTTTACCGTCAGTGCTGCAGTGCTCCCCCTATATGGTGCCCCCCATGATGCCCCACATGATGTACCCCCTCCCCCAACACATGCACCCTGACGTCCCCGTCACCGTCCCGCAATGCAGCAACATCCCGATGATACCGCCCTACGGGGTCCCCTACTACTACCCGGTACAGTCCCCCTACATGATCCCCACCCCAGTATACGCCCCTATCAAACACGCGACCACAGTCCCCGTGAACGGATACCCACCGATGGCGCAGTACAGGTACCCAACAGTCCCTACCGCGCAACTCATAGAACTCGACACCCCATCTGTTTACGAGAACGGCAAATTCGAAAGGTACAAAGATGAAGACAGAAGTCACAAGAAAAACAGACACCCAGAAACTTCTAGAAGAAATAGCACTTCGAAGTCAGGGCTAAGTGACGTGTCACTGTCCAGTTTACCACGCTCCGATACGCAACCAGCTCTCAGTAAGGCGAGAGAGGATGGCATGGGTACTTACGAGAGTTGGGATTACGTGTTTAGAAATTTATCGAGTAAAGAGCAGGAGGGAGAAGTGAGAAGTCGGTTCTCGCCGTCACTCGACAGAGATTCGAGGACGCTCGACAGGTTGGACAGAGAGGAGAGGAGGGTTAAGTATCAGCCCACGACACTCGATCTGGAAGACGGCTTACAAGCTCTCCATCTCGACCGGTCCTACGACGAAGAGGTGTATCGAACGGCGAAAGTTAACGAGAACTTAATGAGGTTGAAACAGGAGCAGGAGCTTAAGAGAGCGAAGCATTTAGCTAAGAAGCAATCCGATGAGAGGAAAGCGAAGAAACATGTTCCGGAACCGGTTGGAAACCCCAAGGCTGATGCACTGATAACCCCAAAAGTTGCACCGGACAAAGTGAAGTTGCTCAGCAAAAAGGATGTCAAAGATAGGAAGGAGGTTATAAAGCTGCAGAGTACTGTGAACGGGGCGGTGCCGAACACGGCCGAGGTGAAGAAAGTCAAGAAGCCTGTTAAATTGGTGGCCGTCGAGGCAGACAAGCCGAAGAGCAAAGCAGTGGAAAATGGTGTTCATAGTACAGCACACAGTTCCAAAAGTAATCCAGGTGAGAGATTCAGGCTTATTAGTTTAAGTTAAAGATATGCCAATTAATATCTACGCTACACTCTTTTGTTTTAAACATAATAATTTTGCCTTTTCAGTTACAAACACACATCCATCGAGCTACGACCTAAAAGCACAACTAATAGTATCACTCGACGAAACGGATCACGTCCGACGCTCTCCGCCGAAGCAGCCGCAACTGAACGGTGACCGAGAGCGACCGGCTAGCAGGACGCCCAGCACGCACCACAGCGAGAGAGAGAGGACAGATACGGGGCCCAGCGAGGTGAAGCGAGACAAGTGGGAGTGCGGAACGTGCACGTACTTGAACAGGGGCAACATGCAGGCGTGCGAAATGTGCGGTAAGTCGAAGAGAGGGCCCGAGATACAGCCGCTTAGGTCGGGCGGGCGCGAGTGTCCCGCCTGCACGCTCGTCAACGAGCGCGACGCCAAGTTGTGCGACGCGTGCGGCACTAGCCTCGAACATTGCCCCACCTACATATAGATACATTCTTATGACGTCATCGAAATAATCGGGTTGCCAACTTACATCTAATCATTTATTTAGTATTTTTTTATTTTCATGTTATAATAATGTTATAATGATTGCACAATTATCTTTTCTATTTTTTATTATTGGCAGCTAGCTGCAATTTGTAGATTATTTAAATTTTCAATTAGGAAAGTTTGTACACATTGTGAATGTGTTATTTCGCAACTGTAGCAGTATTTTATATAACAAAATATAGCATCACGCCTGTATTCCTCGAAGGGTTAGGCAGAGGTGTACTATTGTACACCCTTATTTCGCCGATGCCGTACGTTATTAAGTCCCATTTAATAGGGGGCGGCAGTAGTAACTAGACACAATCCAAATTGAGCTGCTACTGAGAATTTTAAACAGAAAAACCCGTTACCCCTCACGCTCGGCAGCCCATCTAGCGCCCACTAGACTAACGAGGCACTTAAGTATTCATATCGGTATATTTACAAATCATAAGGGTTCCTTATAATTGGTTATTCATTGTCAGATATATTATGAATGTTATAACAACATGCATGTTAGATATATTACCATTGCATTATATTATGATGAGACTTAATAATTTCACTAACATGAGTTTTAGATCCCTTAAAAACTATTTGATTGTTGGAGAAATTGTATTGAAACTGAGTTTAAGCAATAGTTGGAAGTGGGGCCATGAAATATGCGGTTAAAAACAGTTCACGTCTGTCGAAGCGTGACGTCACGGAATTACAGATACATCATAATATAATCGGTGCATTTAATCGTATTGAAGCCGAGGATGTACAGCAGCCAATCAAAGACATTTGATGATAGAAAGTAATTAAACGACTAAATTTTAGCATAGCAATAATTAGTGACTTATTAGAAAAAATCGTTTATGGCTAAATTGTGCTGCAATAATTTGCTAGTCGCCCTTTTAACCGCAGGTTTCATGGCCGTAAAATATTTACATTATAATTGCTCATAATCATTATTTTATCAGATGTATCTAATACAAGTTATTAATATTAAAACTTTATGTGTAGCTGTTACTAAATTATTTTCATTTTATCGCTTAAAGACAGGGTAAAGATTTGATATGTGAGAAATTTTAATTATCGACACTTGGTTACGTTTGACGAAGATGAGGCGGTAAAGAGATTATCTCGAAGTTAATAATTATGATTGTAATAATAGTGTTCGTTTATTCGCCTTCTATAATGCTTTAATGTTAGTTGAGAGATAGATAAAAAACGCTTTTTCGTTTTATTATTACATATAATAATATAATATAAATTATTGATCTGTGTATATAATTGTTAGCGTTTGTAAATAGTAGAAATTAAATATATTTATTTAGATGTTTGGATTTTTATTTATTTTGGACAGAAATAAGGTTTAAATCATAGTGATACTAATATGGGAAATTATAACAACATTATGAGGGTGCGTTTGTTATAAAGTAAAATAATGTAATTTTATGATCACAGTCTAAATAATATGCACAGTGTAACGATAAAAGTATAAATTGAACCAGCAGATTGAAAAAAGGCGTATCTGAACATTAAAAATAATATTTTTATCACTTTAATTTGTAGCTTAAAATTGGGAGTGGTATTTAGTGAATAGAATATTGTTCATTTACGGCTTTCTTCAAGCTGATGGTGCGTTCATGATAGATTAGGCGGTTAAAGCACTGAGGACGTGTATTTTTCTATATTAAACAGAAGGTAGATTTTCTCATACATGATAGATTTATATAAACAAACATTGTGCTTGATTTTCTGTTGCCTTTAGTTGATCGATGAAACACATTATGTCGAAAATTATGACAAATGCAGATAGACGACATGTAATACAATGAAAAATAAATAATATTGTTTTATGATTTTTGTCTTTTATTTATAGTGTTTTGCGTTATAACGACTAATATGGCTTGTGTGTAATAAACATATCGTCACGCCTGTATTCTCCGAAGGGTTAGGCAGAGGTGTATTCTTTGTACATCCATACACATGGCACATTTCCAAATTCCGGGCTGCTACCGGAAGTTTTTGGCCAGTAACAGTAGTTTTTGGGCAGGTACCCTGGAAAACCATGGTGCAAAGTGCTACAAACCATACTAGTACAAACCTCTCTCGGCGCCCTTTGATCGACGCGTTCACATCACAAATTAACGGCTGCTTCATTAACATAAGCAGTCGCGCCGCCCCGCGCCTCAAAAGGTGCCATTCAAAATTTATTCGAAATGGTTTTTCACATTTTGGTATTTTGGTCCTTGCCACCTGGCACCTAGAGCGACCGCTCCACTCGCTCTACCCCAGAGCCCGCGCTGTATCCAGGTGTGAATAACATGACAGTGCCAAGCGTGTGAATTGGAGCGCTGATCTGGCTGGATCCGCTAGATGTCTATGTATGACCGTCAATCGTATGACGCACCCATAAACGTGGATAATACGCAAGAAAACTAACAATTTGTGACGGTTGAAAGTTATGATCCACAATGCCGCACTCGACCTACTGAAAGGTCCATCGGGAATTTAAATGGTTCTAACGGGGGTCCAATAACACCGCATTATTTATTCTACTTATGCCTCTGATGAAGGGTCCAAGTTTCGTAATTTAATTAACCTTTTGGGCACCCCAGAGGTTTCGTTCGACATTCGATGAACACCTCGACACCTTCAGGCAATGCACAGACATTTACGTCACAGGTTAATGGTGCTCGCATACAGTGACCATACAGACAATTCTTAAAAATATAAGTGGGTTCCCACTTGCTTTCGCTCACGTCATCACTCACTTCGCGAGTCGTGAGTTTTATGCTATATTACAACATCACGTATAGCTTGTTGTACAATGAGGACAAAGGAGACGTCTAGGGTACGGTAGTGTGCGAACAAACCAGATTGCACATTGCGTTGCTCCAAATGTCTGAACATAAGTATCTTTGTATGGCAAAATTAAAAACCTTTTTAATGCAACTAAAACGTTTTATTTCAAAAGACATGATAACGCTGACTTTTAATCACAAACTTGTTACACTTATATCGTAAGCTATATTGCACGAGGGACAGTACTAAACTATTGGCCGTATCCGCCTTGGTAGCCGCCGCCGTAGCTCGCTTGACCGCCGTAGCCTCCTTGCTGTTGACTGCTGTAGCCGCTCTGGCCCTGGCTTGACGCTTGCAGGCCGTTCTGCATACCGCCGTATCCACCTTGGCTGCTGGCCATTCCGCCTTGACCGCTGCTATATCCTTGACCACCACCGTAGCCGCCTTGGCTAGGCATGGCGTTGGGTCTGAAGCCGCTTTGGCCTTGGCTAAATCCACCATGCATCCCTTGGCCAAATCCTTGGTTTCCGAAGCCCTGCCCGCCGAAGCCGCCGCCGAAGCCCTGCTGACCGCCGAAGCCCTGGGCGCCGCCGAATCCACCGCAACCTGTGAAATAAGACGCATGATTGGTTAATGATGCACAAATAACCTTTTGTTTTTGCCTTGGTTTTCATCAACAATATCACCATGAATAAAATTCTAGATACGGACCCGGACGCACCAGCCTAAACTAGAGGCGCTGCAGACCTGATTGACCTCTTTTTTTTTTGGAGGAACGTCCAAATCTTGGGGCTTGCTTTTCAAATTTACTAAGGTAACTATTGAAAATATATGTATTTACCTCCGAAGCCGAACATCTTGCAAGAATATAGTTAATATTATTATTATAATTAGATAAAAACTTGGAAGAATAAGCTATTGCAATTTTAAATTATTTTTCTAAAGCAAAAAATATTTTTTATCGATTTTAAAATATATGATTTTATGATGGGTTTTAAAATTATACTGAATGAAACGTTTTATTGTTTTCCTATTATGAAATTTTAAAATGGAACAGAACAAAATTTGTAATTTTTTTTTTAATTTTAATTATCGATGATAAAAATAATGTAGTATGAAGTTTCTTCTAGTAATGAGGTACTTATACCTATTGAATAAATAGTTAACTGAGGGCCTAGTGTAAGTTTCTTTCGACAAATTCGATTTACTACATCGAATGTAGTCGAATGTAGTAAATCGATTTGGTCGAAAGAAACTTACACTAGGGCCTCTGATGCTTCGATGCTATTATTACTATGCATTATCTTCTATTCTGTTAAATGGTGTTAGGTAAGGCTTTACAAAACCTTTTTTTAAAGCACGAACTTTTATTTTATATTCGCGAGGAAGGAATTAGACGAATAGAGAACTTTCGTAATAAATAAATGCAGACAATTGAACTAATAGGATATCGATTACATGTAGGTACTGGCCTTTTATCACATTTCTGTCTATATAACCACGGATAAAGGATTCAGAGGGAGCACCGTCTGTTAATCTGTTTACTACTGATAGGTACGAAGATACTGTACTTTTCTCCACGAACGATTATATAAACGCTGGAAAACAAATCCACAATATTCTGCGCATTTTGATGCAGAATATAAAACAACATAGCCCCAGCACAACATCGTCGGTGCCGGTACGGTACGTACTTACTTCTTCTGTGCATAATGACATCTGTAAATGTGCTAGAAGACTTCCTAAAATAGGCATACTGTATATATTGGGTTGATGGAAGTAACAATGCATCTGAACTTTGTATTTTCGTTTCCCGGATAACGTAGCTATGTACGACAGTTATAAATGTCGATTTTCAATCGTTGCCCACAAAACTACTTCAGCCTTGCGTAGGTACATACAGGCCTTGGAATCAGAATTTTCGAGGCAAAAGTATAGAATAATTAAGTAGGTGATGACTCGCCCCAATACGTCAAATTAACAAACCTAAAAACAGGAAATTAACGAATAATTTAAATAAATTGACGACACGGTTGGCGCAGTAGCTAAGCGATTAGCTTTCTGCGCTACGTGTCGCGGGTTCGATCCCCGCACGGAACAAATATTGTTATAATCTACAGATAATTGTTTCGGGTCTGGTTGTGTGTACGTGTGACATGTATGTTTGTAAACTGTACTCACGATACAGGAGAAATCCTAGTGAGGGGCAACGTTTTTTTTAAAACAAAAAAAAATATTAAGTTCCTGCTTAAAACGTCTAAACAATGAAATCAAAAATTGCTCAACTTTAATATGACCCCCCACAAAGATGCTTTACTGTTAATACATATGACTTCGGCTGCGACAGCGCCTGCTTCGAAAGTTCCCGCATATTGATATCTACCTTTTATCTAATAAAATAAGCGTATTCCTTTTTTATTAAAAACTAGCTTCTGCCCGCGGCTCCGCCCACGTTTTCCCGGGGTAAAATGTAGCCTATCTGCTATTCCAGACTATAATCTATCTCTGTGCCAAATTTCATCCAGAGCCGTTCAGCCTTGTGTGAAAGAATAACAAACATACGAGTACATACGTCCGTCCATCCTCACAAACTTTCGCATTTATATTTATAGTAGGATAGGATAGGATTGGATGGTAGGATATTGATAAAGATCTGAGAACAAGAAGTAAGTTTAAGTTTGAACATTGGAGATAAAATATAGCCTATTTTAATCGCTGATAACGTAGCTTTCCATCGGTGAAAGAATTTTTAAAATCGGTTAAGTGGATTACGTGTGAAAGCGTAATAAATAAACAAACAAACAAACTCACTTTCGCATTTATAATATTAGTTAGGAAGTTAGGATTAGGATAGGTTTTGTGTGTATCCAACCTTCAAAGCATGCTGTGTTCTCTTGTAAGTGATGAGACACTTAGCTTTAAGAATGTAAGGTGTTGTGCTCATTGTTAGAGACCCAAATAAATAAATAAATCGGGTTATCGACGAACTATTCCACTAGTCGTTATCACGCTTGGGGGAGTCCCCATTTGCTGTGTATCGGCCGACATAAAAAAGGAGCATTTAGATGTAGCTATTAACTAGGTAGGTAAAAGGGACAATGAAAAATAAAAGGACTTGATACTTACAATAAATATTATAATTATGGTTATCTTAAAGTTAAAGCTGTGTTATACTTATATTTTACGTCAGACAGCCTTAATAGTGACCACCGTATCCACCATAGCCTCCATGGCTGCCGTGACTTTTGTGACTTCCATGACTTTCTTGACTGGAGGCAGCGGTTTTAGTCTGGCTGGAAGCTTGGCTTGCTTGGAACCCGCTTTGTTTACTGTCAAATCCAGTCTGGGTGCTCGCAAATCCACTTTGGCTACTCCCAAATTCGGTTTGGCTGGTCTGAACGCCTTTTTGGGTACTCAACGCGGCTTCTTGACTGAATCCACTTTGGGTTGCCTGAACTCCAACTTGTTGCTGGCCGCCGAATATGTCGGCAATAGCTTGTTTATCTTCTTGATTTAGTTCTTTGACTTGGTGGATTTCTACTGGTTTGTGTTCGTGGACCTTGTGGACTTCATGGTCATGATCGTGTTTCTTTTCATGTTTGTCTTCATGATGATCATGTTTGTCTTCATGATGATCATATTTGTCATCATGATGATCATGTTTGTCGTTATGATGATCATGTTTGTCGTCATGATGATCATGTTTGTCGTCATGATGTTCATGTTTGTGATCATGATAATCGTGTTTACCTCCATGATAATCGTGCTCGTCTTCATGTGAATCATAATAATCATCATGGTCATGGTGATCATGGTGATCATGATGATCATGATGGCCGTGATGGCCGCCGTAACCTCCATAGCCGCCACCATAGCCCCCATAGCTGCCGCTGTAGCCTGTGAGGTATTGAAAAAATATATAGTTCTTATCTATTATATTTTTGCAGATGTTTTTGGCGCTGATAAATTACCCATAACAAAATGCAAAGTCCCTCAGACAGAGGCCTTGAAAAATGACGATAATCCATATACCTACTTAAAGAAATTAGAAATAACTATCTAGTACTCCTGTTGTTCGGTTATTTACAGTTATGTTTCTGTGGTGCTTAAAGTAAAATATTTTAATGGTTATGGGTCCAACGAATAAACGACCTCAAAATAATGATAAAAGTTATGAAATTACCTGGTGCTACCATTGCAGCGACTAACGCCAGAGTGATGAACTGTAACAAAAACAATGTACATACACCTTAAAGAGAGTTATAACATAATCCAAAATATCCAGGTAAACATAATAAACTATTAAAAAATCCAAACATTATTACATAAGTAGTTCATTTTATTTTCTACAATATTAGATATAGCTTTTATGTGTACAATAATGAATAAGAATTGCTATCCACACTGAAAATTTTAATTTCTTGATCTAAGAACGAAGATAATAGCTTGAGACTGAATATAGCCTGTTAAGTTTATAAATAAGACTAGATCTCTACAATTCAATGACCTTATACTTTCTATGTTAATTTGTAAAATTATTATCAATATAGATACTAATAATCAGTATTGAAAGTTGTAGTTTAGATAAATAGATATTTTAAATTTCGGTTGAATTTTGCGCAATTTTCGTCTCGTCTAACGAAACGCGTTGCCGTTGTAGTTTGTATACATACAAATGATAATGCGAGGCCAAAACTGTAGCACTGCAAAACGATTCGGTGTACGGTTCAGTGGATATCCGCTTTAGTAGCTTTCCGAGTTCAAAACAAAGATACTCACCACAAACTTAGCCATGATAAAATATTACAACAATAACAACACACGTTGATCCAAAAACTACGTCTTTTGTTGGATGACCACCTCTTATTTATACTCGGATAGGATTATATGAGGAATTATAAGCCGTCTGACCAGCAGAACTCGTATACTACTTACAAATAAATGAAGTTGTAGTGTTGTGAAGTCAGTTTTTCCTATAAATTACTAATTAAATGGCTCGAAGCCAAGTTTTGGCTATAATTTTAAGGCTTCGTTCGTTCCCGTAGATTTACTTTTATAAAGTTTGTGTTGCCTAAATTTGTAGACCCAGCGATTCGGGTTGTACGTTCCATTAGTCTGTCAGTTCCATCTTTTAAGTATGTGGTGGCAGAACCCACCTTACAGCATGAATCATGGCTGCGGCATGGCAAGCATGGCTTATTAAGTGTCTTCTCTATTGTACAGCGACGCACCACAATAAAAATAAATACCTAATTTTCTTCGCCACAGGAATTCAACACTTTGGAATTAGTAGCTACGGTGAGACTATTTTTAAGTGCCTTAGTGTAATTTAAGTATATATGTTGTTCTATCCATTTATGTTATTTTGGTTTCACTGCAACATAAATTAGTCAACAGTCAAGTCAGGTTATGGTAAAAAAATATGTATAATTAAAAAATATAACATAATATCGGATAAAAATACAGGTTCTTTGCAGAAGATCATGTTATTGAAAAATAAGTTAACCAAACTGGATTTTCTTATTGGTTGGCGTCGATACTCGCAGCGTCACTATTTGGGTTCCGTGTGCAGTCACCGAGGTACCTACCAATGGTGACACTAAAATGACTCACGTTATGTGACTTTGGGGAAGCAAGCTGAATAATAAGAAGATAGATAATGTTAGAACGACTCAATATATTTACCTACTTTTTATTCATATTTTGGAGTTTTTTTCCTAAAGGGGACGTAACACTTTTTTAGGATACGGAATCCGGAATACCTTAGTATGTACCTAATGGAAAAACGGATGCTGTATAGGATCACATTACTGTACGCCTGTCTGTGCCTTTTTTTTTGTAGTTTTTACGTTGAAATAACGAGTCGAGTGGATACTGCAATCTTTTAATGTTATAAAAATACAAAATAGGGCTTTGGTAAGCACTAAACGAAAGCGCGTAAACTAAAAGTTACTCACTGACTAAACAATGATCACAGAAACGTGCTTCCTTCACAGTAACTTACAAGAAACTCATCTTTAGGCATAAATGAAGGAAAATCTTTTCAATCCAGTTTACAATCTATACATAAAATAAAATTATAAGGCCGATGTCTGTACATTGGAGAAAAACTAATATGGGGGTCTTTATTAGAACACCAGAAGCCAAAACAACAGTTTTTAGAATTTTTGTCTGTCTGTCTGTATGTTTTTACACGTATCACGCAAAAACTATTGCATGGAATTGAATGCAGTTTTCACCGATGTATTGCTAGAGGTCTAACTTAAAATATAGGCTCCATTTTACCGCTGGAACATATCAGATTCTGAATTCCACGCGTACGAAGTCGTGTGGGCAAAAGCTAGTAAAATAAATAAATTAAAGGTACTTATAATACATAGGTATCAACTTAAATAAATATTCTTCCCATTTCAGTTTAGGATTCTAATATATAATAATCTAATAATAATAATAAATCCGTTTATATGGCATAGTCACTCTTCTTGTAGGTATGTTAAAATAATATAGGAGATACTTATGACATGGTAATAAGTACGTATGTCATTACAGAAGTGTCAGATTAGACTAGATAGTCTTATCGCAAAAGAACACTGGTATTTAAATATGGTAAGGCTTAACTTGTGTGACAGTGACTAGTGCGCACTTCATTTATATATTTGTAAAAAATCACAATAACAATTAATTATTATCATTTATTACAATATTGTTGTTTTTATAAATACACCTATAAATGTAACTTTGTATTGGACCCACATCCCTAGTAAGAGCAAATTACGCAGGGTACATAACGATCATGAACCGACTAAGTACATTTTTTGCTTTGTTTCTCATTAACCCTATCTGGTTCTTGTTTTATTAAACTGGACTATTGAGTCCTGGTACCTTTGTTTTATTTATAACAGGTATATTAAGTCGCTGCATTGGCCAAGCGATTATTTAATACGCTTTTGGTAGCTTTATTATATGTCAAACTACTATAAAGGTGCATTCAAACATTGCTTCAAATTATGCGGATTCGCCCGCGTGCCTGTTTGAGGCTGTTTTATAGAAATTTAGGAGATATTCCGATAGAAACAATTGTTCGATTAAACTCTAAAAAAGACATTTAATTTTTCGAAAATCCTATTTAAGGGAAGCTTGTTTTTTGCCCACTGTGGAGCGGCGCGACATGCGCGTGGGTAAATTAGTGTCACTTTGAGCGCAACTTAAAACGATTATTTTGAAAAACAAAATACGGAACCCTTGACAATATAATGTTTTCGTTTGAATCTTAACAAACTAGTTAATATAAAGACGTTTATCCTTATTGTGATGAACACAAACATTTGGTTAAATACGAGTGTTTTGGATAATGTTAATATATTTCCGTTAAATCTCATTGGTCCAGGGGTCGAGGACGAAGACTTGAAAAAGGTCTCCATGGTGTGTATAGACTGCATGGAGACAACAAATATAAATAAAACAACATTTTTTTTCTTTTTATGAACTTATTTTTAACGACAACAAATATTACATTATTAGGTAGGTATTTAAATATCTGCATCCAATATATCATAGATTTTATTTGTCTTTTAATTTTTTTTTAAATAATCATATTTACAGATATATTCAGTCATTTTCTTATTGCTAAGTTTATACAATTCTTAGTGTAGGTAGGTATGTCTATGATAAAGTTCACTGGGTCTCTTAAACAGCATGTTTAGTTGTTTAGTCTGAGGCCCTAGTGTAAGTTTCTTTCGATAAACTCGATTTAACGCATCGAACGCGTTCGACGTTCCAATTGGTGGAGACTGGAGAGCACGAAACGGATCAATCGGAGCGCCGAATGCGTTTCCTTAATTGACTACGGTTTAGAACAACGAATAGATACAAAGATTTTATAAAAATATGTTTTTAATAATATGATTGTATTGTTTTTCCGTATTTTATTGTAAATTTGAGTTACGTTGGTATCTGCTATTTTGGACATGCTATGTATGTTGCGTACTATACATTTTCCTCATACTTCGCCTGACACTATTGTCAGGGTACTTAAAATATGGATAGTAAGCTCCAATTTTTCTATTATATACCAAATATGGCGGCAGACCGTAATTGCCATAGTTAGAACTTTGCCAATTTCGTCCGTGTATGCTCCTTTTAGCTTTCAAATGGCTAAAATGGTGTTTAGAAATTGTGGCATCGTAGTGCTTTTTATTTTTCTTGGCGTCTGCTATATTGGCTGATATAATGACCATTATTGCTGCGAGAATTAGAATCTGAAATGAAAATAAACAATTTATTTATTCGTAAAAATAAGAAAATATATACTTATATATACTTTTATATATATATATACTTGGACCTAATCTTTGCTCTAGTCTCGTTAGAAGGACAATTTTCTAGATCTTAGGTAATCAGTTCACATCATCCACCAATTATAATATACCTACCTATTAAAAATAGGATATTGGACGTCTTATTTTCCGAGATAAAAAACGTTAATTCTATTTTAGACCCCCAATAATGGGAGAAAAAACATAGATAGTTCTGTATTATAGCTTTCCGTAATCTGCCGCCCCAACAGTATAAATTATATGTAGGTAGGTAGATAGTAACGATTGGAATAAATATTCGCCAAGTACATAAATTATGTTTACTTTAAGTTATAGACGGCCGGCAAATCGACACATAGGTACATACTTTAACTACTCCAAACACGTGTAAAATTTTAATATACTTTAAAAACAACGTGTAAAGTTTATAATGATTTACCAGATTAAGTGGTCATCGATATTGTTGAACTATTAAAAATAAGGAAAAACTTCTCACCTTTAATAACAAGCGTCTAAAGTTATCCATAATTTGTTGATATAATATTCTTTTTTTTTTTCTAGACTTTGACTCTAAGCACAAACAAAAATACCCTTTGATGCTAAAACTGATTAAATTTGTAAAAACAGAATGCAACTCATGCGTTTCTTGTTGATACTAAACTAAAAGTAGGTAACTATGGCGTGTTTCTGGGGTTAGTTACACAGTATGGATGGTAAACGGTACAACAATGAAGAACTTTCATAGATCGAGACACTTATGTAGTGAAAATGCCCTGAACTTGACTTTCTTATTTATATCTATTGACATAAATATGGGCTACATACAGAACACAAAACCAATGGAGCCGGCGATTTTTTGTAAGTTTACATTGCGTAGAACCACTCGCTGGTCAACAAACACGATAAGTACTTATGTACGTTTAATTGATATTTAAAATGTTGGTGAGAAGAAGGAAAAGGAATTCAAGATAAATATATAGATAGATGTCTAGTGTAAGTATTGACAAGAACAAAAGTCTTTTTGAAAGTGTATATAGTTAGGATAGGCCTTATCCGACCAGCCTGTCCTACGTGTTGGCGGTCAAGACACAGGATCAAGAACTTTATGAAACACCCGCAGGTGTGCTGGTTTCCTTACGATGTTTTTTTTTGTGTGTGGACTACACATCATAGGTCCAGCGGCAACTTGCACTAAGCGTGGTAGACTAATGCCTACCTAAAGCTTCTTATCCTGAGAAGAGGCCTGTGCCCAGCAGTGGTGGACAGTAAATGGTCTAGATTTAATTATGTTATGTTTGTATTACGATGTAATGAGATTTAACAGTTTGACGACCGTAAAAATGAAAATGAAATTTTAATCCACACGTTAATCCTAATGGCCTGATTCGAATTGAGATCCTGAAGACATGCGTTCAACCGCTAGGCTATCACTGCTACACTACTAGGGGTTATTGTAACTGTAAGATAATAAAACCTCAATAAAATGCTGGTTGGAGATGTCATTATTACAATAATAATGATAACAATTTAAGTCTTTTTCGAAATATGAACAGGAAAAAATGGTCATTTTTTTACATTTCGTATAACCGGTCTTCTGGTAATATTAATTACCCGTGATTTATGATTATCAAATTATCATTTTTATAAAAGTGGGGTCCCGTCTACTAGTATTTTGGTTTGCTGATATTATTTTGTTTCGTACAGTGACATACTATTGGAACAAGTGATTTGATTTTTTTTTGTCATATCGATGTACGTAATCACAATGTGGGTATTATTCACTCTTAATCAGTTTAGTGATACAAATGAGACGCAATAGAAAATCTATTGGGCCGGGCGGCCACGCCGTGTTTCTTAATGAATTAAAGTGCGTGGGAAAGACGAAAACCTCACTGAATGACAACTTTATATTACTTCATGATACTTGGTATTTCAGCAAACCTTGGACAATCAGCTCATTTATGACGCAAGTGGGGACTAAGTACCAGGACAGCTTGGATCAACGGCTTAACATACTTTCGGAGACACGGTGGTGGGCTTCTACCAAGAATAAACGAAAATGTCCCCATCCAAATACGAGCAGCTTAACCTCGATAGATCTGCGCGGTAGTTATAAATAAAGCAACGAGTCTTTCTTTATACCTATATTTCCCCGTAGAGTCTGCTATAGTGTTATATTAAAATCCATTATAATAAATAGGTGTGACTATGATCAGTTCTGTTCCCAAAAATATAATACTTCTAACTGAATCATATATTGGAACAACAGCTACTCCATAGCTTTGTGTTGCGGCGACGCTACACGACGGAACAATTAGCATAGTTTGAGCATTTCATGAGTAACACACTGACATGCTTTACTGCTCAATATCGTATGGGTAGGCATGATTACTTAGGTAAATACACTCTCACTTCGGTATTATATTAACCAAGGAGTGTGAGACAAAGTTTGACAGATATACAGTGTCTATCGATCCGCAGCCTAATTACGTAAAAAATGCGACAGAAACGCGACAGAAACGCGACAGCCACGTGACAGCAGTTTCACTGTCAAGTTAGAGTAAGCGAAAATCTAAGTCTATGCTGTCAACAAATACATATACATATTTGTATATGACACAAAAATGATGTTATGACAGAAGCTATCTCGCCTGTCGCAAACTGATTGCTATATCGGTAATTAGGTTGCGTATCAAATGACGGAACTACGACAAGTCTTCGCTTCTACAGGACTGATCGGCGACAGAAGTTGTACTCGACACGATTCATCTCAGATTGTCGATTGTGGCACTGCCTTGATGGTTTGTTCGCAGTTTCCAGCACACAAAATATCGGTACTAATGCTCTCAGTCTGTATCGGTTTGGTCACAAAAGAACCTAAGAAAGATATGGTATTGTAATACAGACTTACGGCTAGCTAAATAAAAATCCCTAATAAAAATTAATAATATAATAACTTCGATTCTCAGTTTGATTACAGTTACGTACCTAAATACTGAAATAACGAAATTCAGCCCTTGGTGAACAACATACTCGTTAGAAAATTTCAATAGAATCATCATTTATGATAAAACTTAGTCTATACGTAGTATTTATTCTTTTTACTTCTTTTTTCTAATTTAAGAGCCTTACTCTTGTCGTTGTAGTTGTTGTAGCTCTCTCCGATTTTCTCTTTCTAGTGCAGTCTCCTTAATCTCTATATACATGACGGCAACCTTTATAATGCCTCATGTAGCTTATCCGTAGCCTTCCTCTTCCTCGCTTTCCTTCAATTATGTTTTTAATTAAACTAAGTATTATCTCGTGAGGTGGCCTATCTTTCCTCGTCTGTTATGGTACTAATCATGCACTACTCTTTTCTCATGACCCTTCTGTATCAATATTATATTTGTTTCTTAATAGTTTTTTCCGTCAAGCGATGCAAGTAGACTTAAGATTAACAAGGTATTAAAGTTAGAATAGAGATTATAAATGATTATGGTATGCCAGGAATGTAGATTCAAATTGTTAATAGTCCAATAATTAAATTGCACTTAACGATTAAGTTGGACAATGTGATTTAGGTATCCTAATGAAGTAAAGCCATTTGCAAATGACTCGTAATTTTGCAATACTTTTACTATATAATCCGAATTGCAAATAATTATGACATCAGTTTGACAAAGTGTATTGTTGTGAATAAGTATATACTTCTTCCAATAAATTTCAAGATGGAGTTTCGACTTGTCATTTTATCGGTAAGTTTTATTTTAGTGATACAAACGATATCATCTGCATGTGTAGTTCCTTGTACTTAATATTCCGTCCCGTCCCATTCCGATATTTTAATTTATTGGTTTAGGTCGCAAGCGCAGCTGCTGAGCGTGAGGTCGTGGGTTCGATTCCCACAGGTCGGTTATTGGGTAATTGTACTCATTACTCCGTTAGATATCAATAGGCTCGCCCCCTATTACATGGGAATAACACCTGGCATCTGCAAAATGCGTGCAATTAGTATATCTCTGCCTTCTCTCTAGGAATAATGCAGTTAGACCCATATATTTACAGACATGCATGAAAGGACATTGTAGCTTCGTGAGATAAATTAGCCAGCTTTATAATAGTCAGAAGTGAATATTAATCTTTATCCGATCATATATTTATCACTACTCTCTATTACTATCTATCTATCTACCATCTACTTTGATACTGTGTTAAACTTTTATAAAAATGTCTTTTAGGGTAAAAATCTTGCACCATGATTTATGTTTGATCTTTAATGATATGTGCAATTTCACATACCCTTCGACTGTACGTCTGTCTTTAATTTACCACCAACTAATAGCCAACTTCTTTTTTCAACCAGATTGCCTGTTTCTCCGCCCTGATACCACCAGCATTGTCGACCAACCTTTTGGCTGTGAAAGCAGTAGCACAGGAAGCCGCACAAAACATTGCCTCGATAGGGGCTGACACTTTAGCTGCTAAAAAGGCTGCTGTTGCGCAGGCTGCCTCAGATATAGCTTCCATTGCTGCATCAGGAGTAGTTTTAAAAGGTAGGATATAACCTTATTATAGTTCTTTCTAATAGGATTAAGTATTGTCCACGCCAACCGCTACATAATGGCCGGAAAAAGTTTAATTATATGTTCCGGTATTTTGCTACTGGATTTTCCTGCTTTTTACCCGGAATACATCTATGCTTAGACACTGTTGAGCCCTAAACTGGCACTCGGTACAAAAAAGTGCGCATGCGCAGATAATTTATTGTGATGTAGAACTGTGATCATCATGTCTACATTGTATTTGTCGTATTTTCACTGCACCCTATTATGCTACTAAAACCTCCAAAACATGTCAATTAAAAATAGTACTGCTTCATATTGCTTTCCTTTAACAGGTCAAGCGCTGAAGACAGCTGCCTCCTCGATCGCAGGCGCAATGATCAATGGCGCGGTTTCCATCGGCGCGACGATAGCGAAGGCTGGAGTCAACATGCTGGCCGCCAAGTTCGGGGTCGGGCCCACCTACGTGCTGCAGGAGGAGGTACCAGTGCTGGAAGAATCCGATGTGGAATATGAGCCGGTGAGTCATTGTTATCATAATTCTTTGAATGCTCAATTGGCTCTTGCTGTAGTGATAGTGTTTTTGCGTTACAGAGGCCCTAGTGTAAGTTTCTTTGACAAATTCGATTTAACGCATCGAACGCGTTCGGAGCTCCGATTGGTGGAGAGCACGAAACGGACCAATCAGAGCGCCGAACGCGTACGATGCGTTATATCGAATTTGTCAAAAGAAACTTACACTATTGCTTCAGACTGCGTGTTCGTTTCCCGAATGAATAAAATCCCGAACAAATATTTAATGTATGAGTTGCATCGGGTCTGGGTGTATTGTGAGGTTTACCGAATTTGGTTTGAAACCATGCCCGTGAACTACTCTGACGAAACAGGGGAACGCACGGACATCATGGCGCTGTTAAAATTATAGCCTGCTTCATTGCACAGAAGAAATTTTCCGAGATGATATAATCTTTCGTTAAACTTAAGTTTAACAAACAAACTAACAAACTTATAAATTTTGCGCATAAATAGTTTCTATATAGGATGGGTAAATCCGCTATATTTACTCAACTGAGAGAAATCCAGTATGTGTACAATATAATGCCTCATTGATATAGTCATCGCAAGCGCAACTGTCAAGCGTGAGGTCCTGGATTTCAAGTCTGGTAAAGTGTTATTGAGCCCGCCGCCCGCAGTTTCGTATTGTCTCCGTTAGTTGGCAAAAGGGTTGGTCCCCTATTACATGGGTCATTCGCGTGACATAGGACATGGGCATCGGCGAAATGCAGATGCTATAGGTCTGCACAACCCAACGGGGAATACAGGCGTGATGCTGTATGACCTACTTTCATATTTTGCGTTACAGTAACCATAATTTTAATCTTACAGGCGATCGAAGTGCCCGTCCAGGTGGCGCCAATCAGCACAGTCTCTGTAGATGTCCATCAGCCGACTTTCTCCCTGCCCTCTCGGCCACCTACGCGATTCCCCGTCTGGAGTGCTCTGAGCTCTGTACCGAACTTTGAGTTCGTGGGCCAAGACGATTCGCCTTACGTTTATGAGTGAGTATGACTTATGCAAATCATCATTAACACTTAAACTAGAACTGAATAGGGTTTTAGGGTTTGTCTTACATGCTTACATGTGTCCCTACAGGAGCCTGCTAGTTGAACGTTGAGGATTACGGTCGAGGATATTGTCATTGGTCCCAAGATCGACCTCTGTGATTAGCCCATCTGCTTCTCATGATTCTTAACTTCATCTTTTTCATCATCTACGGGCAGAGCGCGGACGGCTAGCTATGGTCCTGCTAAAGTATCCTGCGTCATCAAAAATATATACGCATATTTTTATCAAAATAAGTCAGACCATAAGCTGAAAGATTATGTATGGATTTAATAGATCATACTAATTGTTTTATTTTCTTCACAGGATTGTCAAATCTCCAGGAGTGGAGTGGACTGGGCCACTGCTCGAGACGTTTCAAGTAGGAAAACGAAGATAAACACTGATCAGTGATGAATTCATGAATATATCAACAACAAACCATGCAGCTTAATAAATTTTTATTCCGATATGCCTAATTTTATTAATTACATCATGGGGCCTAATATCTACGAAACGTGTGATACTAGTTTCTGGCAACGTATGAGTCTTTAAACAGTCCATTGAAAGGTAAACCATGCACGACTATTGAGAACGTCAGTACCTTTTAGCACTTCAATTGCACACGAAAATCTGACAAAATGCTTTTTTTTGTTACCATCTTTATTTCTCAAAAGATAATATCACTTTACTTGAAGCACGAATTTTGCATCACAAAACTAGAGCAGCTGTTAGTAGGATATGAATAATAATAATAAATATTTACAAATATTTGTAATGCGCAAGAATCGATCCTGAGTTGGGAGCGTTCGAAGCCAGTCTTCGGACGTCCATAAAGCACATGTTATCTGACATTCTATGTAGTAGTTTTTAATACATACCGCATTACCCAAATGCGCTTTTTTAATTAATTGCACCAAACTACAGGTAAGATGCTTTTCTATGAGATGACTGCTGATATGATACAAGAATAACGGCATCGTTTCCTGCTATTAAATAAAGGGAGGGATGGATGTCCTCCCTTAACATCCTTAACATATTGATTAATTTATAGCTACCTTCCGCCAAATTAAATCCGCTTCTTGTGTTAAAACCGGGTGAGCTGTCATGAACACAAATACAAAGGCTAAATCTTCAATAATTTATTGCCCAGTCAAGCAGTTTATCAAATTATCGTTTTGCAAAGGCGTATTTCTCAACTAGAATACCAATGACACGCAATGGGGCGATCGGGCGACGACGGTTAACTTTTTACAGGTGCTGGAATTTTTTATCCATATCTTGCACGTAACCCTAGTTTGCGGTTTGACTTGTGGTTTAAACGAGCTGGCCCCAACGACAGGTCAAGCCAGTTAAAGAAGCCAAGATGTCTGGCCATGCAACACGCAACAACAAAAGTATTTACATTAGTGTTAAATGAATAATCAAACCCACATTTGCATACAATTTTCACGAATTAACACAGATTTGTTAATTTGTCTAAAGATGAATTGTAATATGCAATGTATTTCAGGGTAATCGGCAGTTGTTTCGTAATATTGTAATGTTTTCTGATTCGGGCAGGAAAGGATGTGATCGCAATCCTTAGTTTCTACTGTAGATACGGGTGTAGTGAAGCAACCGTGTTTTGGCTTCAGCTGTTGCCGTTCAAACACAAGTAAAACTAGCATACTGTATGAATAATTGAATACGTATGGTAGCGAAACGACTGGTCTATCGTTCGAGAACATGAGGACCTGAATACTTTGTCGCTTAATCGTTTTATATTTGTTATATTTGCTGGATGATTATTTAGAAAGAAAGGAGCTGTTAATTTACTTTCATCCACGCGCTAGTGTTGCTGTTTTCAAAGGAAATGCGGTACGCGCATCCGACATGGTCTAATATCTCGTGTGGCTAGCTTCGAATGCTTCGATTGTGTACATACATATGTACCAACAACGTTCACCGATTAGTTTTTACTCAAGTAAGTACCTAATGATATTCAAATGGGGCGGCATCGAACAACAATTTAGCATTGTTAATTCGATGTTAATAATTTTCGGTGCAGTATAAAAGTGCACGCAATTTTAGTAGGCACAACAATTACAGTTAACAGTCCAATCCGGTGGTGTCGTAGCGAGCAGCAAATAGAAATACGAAAACGATGTCTCGACTTACGGTAAGATGAGACATTGTTTCATCATTTGTCTCATATTGTGTCAGTTAAATGGATGATTTTAGTAAATATAATGTGCCTTAATAAAACAATAACTTAGTAACTATAACAATAATTAACGTAAAGTATAATAAAACTAGAATCTTACATAGATAAGTACTAAAATATTTAAAAAATATGGTAAAAATGAATCCTATTTTTTAACTGACTACGGCGAAGCAAAAGGATGTGATTATGATTTTTTTAAACCTATTAATATGTTTCAGATTTTTTTTGTCATCGCTGTAGCGTATGAAATCGTTGCAGACGGTGAGTAAACTATTTTATCTTGTGTACTTGTGAATCTTATGAAGGTTTAAACTTAATTACACTTATATTATCTTTTGTAGGCAAAGTAGCAGACTCGCGTGCGGAGCAGTCTGGCTACATATCTCCGGTGATCGCCACCGGTCACCTCGGAGGAGGGTACGGAGGAGGGTGGGCGGGTGGTCTCGGTGGCGCTGGGCTGGCGGGCGTCGCGCTCACCGGCGGCTCCGGCTTAATCGCTGGCCCCGGAGTCGGCGTCGTTGCAGGACCCGGTATCGGCTCAGGTGCAGCTCTCAACAACGCTGCAGCCGTAGGTGCCGCTCAGCTCAGTGCCATCCAGAACGCCCAGGCAGTGCAAGCCGCACAGATCGCTAACACGGCCGCCGCCGCCATCCAAGGTGCTCGCGTTGCCGAGGCGGCAGCTCGCGCCGGCCAGGCTAATGCCATCAACAATGCCGCTGCTCTGGATGCCGCTCGTGTCGCCAACATCCAGCGTGCTCAAGCCGCCGCCTGGGAGAACGCGAGGGCCGCAGAGGCCGCGAGGCGCGCTGGAGCTGCCAGCGCGTTGGAGGCGAGTCGTGCCGCTGAGGCCGAACGTTTAGCCAATGCTGCCCGCGTCCAAGCCATTGCTATCGCGAACACTCGTGCCGTGGAGGCCGCCCGCATCGCTAACGCCGCACGTGCTCAGGCTGCCGCGGTGGCCAGCAGCGCGGCGCAGGCGCAAGCGGTCGCCGATGCGGTCGCCAGAAATGCTCAGGATGGTGCTCTGTTGCTGGGCGGCGGTGGCGGTCTCGGCGGTCTCGGTCTCGGACTCGGTGGCTACGGGCTCGGCGGAGGCATCGGCTACGCGTCCGGCTACGGTTACGGCGGCCTGGGCCTCGGCGGGCTCGGCTACGGCGCCGGCAAGATCATCCACCACTAGAGCAGTGAATAGACCCAGTGACGGTACCCTATTGTCATTAGACAAACAAATAATATCTACATCCATTTCGCTTTCTTCCATAGAAATGGTTAGCGGCAGATCTTACGAGATTTAGGACTGATCAACGTCATATTATGTAAATATTTCAAAATTGGCAATTAAGTCTGTCTTATAATTAAATGATAGCAAACACCAAACCTTTTTTATTAATTTTACCCATAAATGATCTTAATAACGATATTAAAAATCAAGGCACACACAGGCTATCCTTAATTTATAATATTCGGAAGATTAAAGTTTAGGAAAGCAATATCTACTCTGTTTGAAGTTTAACTAATTATAATAAAGGATATTTAGGATCAATTAATTATTGAATTAAACAATAAATTTCACACACATTTTAGTTAATCTGCGTACGACTATGGGCATTAGCTAAAATGATGATACACATTATATAGAGGGTAATTTTAAATAACATATCTAGTACCGATATTGAAAGTGCCCACAGAATAGTTTATCATGGCCATTTTAATTCAGATAACTTCCACGTCATGTAGATGTAGTAACTCTGATTGCGCAGCGCAGTCACAATAAATCAAAGAACTAATAAAAACCGACTCCAAAAAACTCAAAAACTAAACTAATAACTAAAAAGCAAAAAATAAATCTTTTATTATACAATATAGTAGTTGAAGAATATTGAAATCGGTGCCAAGTAAAACATAAAAGTAATATACCTTGCTGCTATAATAGCGACATTGAAACAACGAGTTCACGTAAAAATTGTCGAGTGCGAGGCGAATTATGCGTCGGATACGACAAATGCACTTCGCCAATCGTGTCGGTTTATCATTGCATGTTTTACTTGGCACCGACTTCAATATTCTTCAACTACTATATTGTATAATAAAAGATTTATTTTTTGCTTTTTAGTTATTAGTTTAGTTTTTGAGTTTTTTGGAGTCGGTTTTTATTTTTTGTTAAAAATTTTAATTATTTTACAATTTTGAGTGATGGGTAGACCTAGTACAGACGATTCTCTTGAAAAACTTTACAAAGGTCAAATGTATGTTGCCCCAAGTCGAGTGAAAACCTTAGACGGTATTGCACTATGTGATTTTAAAATCAAATAAATTACTTAGCCGACCACATGATGAAAACACATTACGAGAAATGAAAAGATTAAGACGACTATTGTAACTAATATTGTGATAGTTTTGACTTTTAGAGGTTTAAAATGAGCCCAAACTCGAGGGGTTTACTAGTAGCTACTGAAGAGTTCCACCATCTATCTCCTGGCTCCATCATCAGACCCTCTATACCAAATGTTTTATACGGGACTCATCAAAATATATCGAGTAATCCCAAACTCGGAAGTTTTATTCCCTAACTCTTTACCGTTGAGGAGTAATATGACATCCATCATCAGCTCAGCATCATTAAATGATGACTTTCAGACGCCAATACCTAACTTATTAAGAAAAAAGCTCAAACGGGCTATTTGTCTTACAATATTTGAGGGTATCCCTCGATTTCCCTAGGATCCCATCATCAGATCCTGACTTGGTGATAATGGGACCAAATGGGAAGCATACTCTTTCAAACAAAACAAGAATTTTTAAAATCGGTCCGTAATTGACGGAATAATCGCCCAAACACTATGTAGCTGCTATCAACCATTAAGGAGTTCCCTAAACTGTACTGCACCTGCATCACGGACCTTGCAGTGGCAGTCATTAGCCATCTCGGTGCAAAGATCTTGTCAACACGAATAAAATAAGCCCAAACACGAGGTAGTTAAGATGTACCGTTGAGGAGTTCCCTCGATCCTCTGTCGTCTCCATCATCAGATCTGCCCTAAACCTCCATAGTATTATAGTCTCATCAGATATACACATAAATATCAAGTTTTTACCCCATGCTCGCCTACAATTTTCAAGAGATGCCCTCGATATCTCAGGGTTTCCACCATCAGGTCCTGACCTGATGACAATGGGACCAAATGACAAGCATACCCTTTCAAATAAAAAAAGAATTTTTGAAATCGGTCCAGGCGTCTTCGAGAAATCGAGTAACAAACATAAAAAAAAAAAAAAAAAAAAAAAAAAAAAAAAAAAAAAAAAAAACAGCCGAATTGAGAACCTCCTCCTTTTTTTGAAGTCGGTTGAAAAGAACTGATTACAACTTTGTTTACAATTCTGTTGGTAATTCTCATTTTTTTGTCTATGAACAACCCCACAATTGGGATAATAGTGTAGTATTATTGGGTAGGTTTTTGGGACTGTCGTATCGGACATGGAGCTTCGTATAATTAAGATAGAACTTCAGGTATGGCCCATTTTATAATTATAATCATTCCATGCCCGACCCGTAGATGTTTGAAGTTGGGGTTGTGAATAAGTAATGAGTTTTTCGATTTTAACATTATTTATTTGTTATTTAAATTGTATTATTGTGTACATATGGCACATTGATAACACTAATTTACTGAGGCTCACACTCACAGAGTACATCCACACCACAGTACTGCTCCCGCTGAAGGCAAGTGCTACAGCATTATGGTGACCGATACCGATTTTTTTATGCATCTGTGACGTACGCTAATTGTAAATAAGATTTTTGATATTTATTTTACTTCTATCGTCGCATGTTTTGAGTATCAAATAAAAGTATTAACTTATGATGTAGTGAAGCGGGGGCAATATTAATATTTCTTTGGTAAATATATGTTACATGCATATACTTATATTAGTTATATTTGTGCCAGAGTCATAACTGTGATACGTAGGAAGGTATTTTTGCTAGCCGAAGTTAAAAAACTTAAAGCCCACATTTCCCTTCGATTTGAAATCGTGGTCTCCTTTGAGGCCAAAATCAAGGCGCTTTGTTGAATTTAGACCTGCCACCCCATTCTTGAATCCCGCTTCAAGCCCAGTGTTTAGATTAACACCGCCTCCGAGATTCCAGGTACCCACATGGTTTCTATCATATTTGAGGTCCAGTGGTGCACCTGAAATCAAATACACATGATTAAAAAATATACAGCTATGTATTATGATGGCAGTGATAGAATAGCGGTTGAATGATTACTTTCCATGTGGTAGGTTCTTAGTTCTAACACGCCTACACGTCTGGGATTTCGAATTGATGTGCGGATCATAATTTGAATATAACGTGCGCTATTGGTGTAAGAAAATACCATTAGGACTTTTAGAAAGTTTTGGATAGTTGTGTTATCCGCCAATCCTAATTTAAGGTCTAAATTACAGAACGACGGCAGCGCTCGGCGTTGATCTTTAATTGACTGCGTTTGAGTGATTTATTTTTGAAATCTGTGTTCAAGACTTAAAAGGGAGATTCCCACATCGTCGTTGTTATTTGGACTAAAATATGTTTTTTTTTTGTGAAAAGACCATACTCATCCGTAATATGCAAAATTTTTATATGTAGTTACGTATAAGCACCTGAGTAGCCAGGTTTTAGCATAAAAATATTCTGAAGTGAGTTCGACAGACAGCAATATGCTGTTATTCTATCCTACACTCCATTTCTCTACGTGTTGATATGGATATCTTATCTCTGAAATCTTTTTAAAGAACTAAAGAAGAATTAATAAGGAGGTCATATTTTTCAGTATTAGCGATCATAATTTTTTTTTTATTCGATTATATTATATCTTTGTTTGACTGTAGGTACTGTACTGTGAACCACTAGTATTACATGGGCTTTCTTGTTATACATACATGAAGATGTGAAAGATGTTCCATTTTCATGTCGGTGCCAATAAATGAATCCAATCCTGATTTAAATTTCGTAAATTAAGATCATTTTTTTAACTTAATACTTACAATGGAATTCTTTCGAAATCACCAACAGTAAGAACGCGCAAACCTGTACCTGTAACATAATTTGTGGTTATAAATTAAATGTTTTTTTTTTTAATTCTCTCTACGATTTATAATAACAACTTAGCATCATGCCTGAATCCCCGGAATAGTTTGATGAACAGAGTTTTACTGAACTCTATGTACGTTTTAAAAGTGCATGCAAAAGCCCATTTGAAAAAAAAAAGCCTTTGACTCTTGACATTGATGCCGCTATTAATTCCCCCCGAATATGGGACGAGCCTAGTGCCATCTACTGGGCAGAATTCCAAACTGCGGGCTATTAGTGAGAATTTCAGAGAGGACACGCAATAACACTGTCCGTCGCAAAATAAAAATAATATATTATTCTATATACAAGTTATAGATAAAAAGCGCACTGTAGAGACGTATGCCTAAGCTTGCAAAAAGTATGTCAAACAATATGTTCCATATTCTACAGCATGCTAAAAATAATATAAAATAAAATAAAACGTAAAAAAAATACTTACAAATAACTTCATAGTTGATGCCTTACACCTTGCAGTGCTTAACAAGACACAGGGAACGACAGTGTAGTCAATTAGTAAAACGACTAAACTAACAACTGAACAATAACCACTGGTTTTATATATTAAAATGTTACGTGTTTATTAATTCAAGTATTTGTCATTATACCTATTTGTGGCTGCACTTATCGCGGCGTCATACAAAATCTATACAGTACCTACATATGTAGGTACCTAAAGTTTGACTTTCCTAATTCAACAATGCCTATATGTAGGCTTAAAGTCGATCCCACAAGTTCGCCTTGTAAAGTAGATAGATACACACTGCTTTGTTATCTAAAGGTAGTGTGTAACTGGACAGATAAAAAAAAATAAAAAAATAGGTGGTCTTAAACAGAGATACCCACTCGGAGTCTTAGTAAATAGTAAATCGAATTTGTCAAAAGAAATTTACATTAGGGGTACAGGTGTGCAACATTGTTCGAACTCTTAAAATAGGTAGGTACCTACTTAACAAGTTGACAAAAGAAATTGCAATCTAGCCTAGAACAGGTCACCCTTTTACCCAGTTCTCTTTAAGATGAGAAAAATACATATTTACTTATATATATGACAGCCTCATACATAAATGAAATAAATAACGTATAGGTAATTACCCATGAATTGTTTTAGTTTGCGCTCAGCGGATATAGGTACGCAGTTTCATCGTCTTCCAGCAGTTCATCCAAGGGCCCAATCTGGATCGGCATTTAATTCTGCCAGCTCAGACCTAATGCGCCGGAGAGGTATCTGTATACAAGGTGTACAATCTATAACGATTAGATAACAAAAACGTCAGTAGAATATACTGAACTGACATAACCTGTAATAGTCATGTGATTCATAAATGTACGAATTACGTGACTTGAATTGATGAGGCCATACATACATTCTACTAGAGTTTCGATCCTATAGCGATTGTGGATTACAACTTGTAGTACTTGTAGTACATTTTGCGTTTCTATACACTGGTGGTCGTTTGTCATATTGCGTATAGAGTCTGGTCAGGTGGAGCTGGAAGGTTAACCAATTCGTATATATACGAGTTTAATTATACGAGTGATTCATATAATATCTAAGTACAACATAAAATTGCGTGGCGTAGGTAGGTACTTTCCACTGAACATCCTCGATCAACCAGCGTCGAACCACTAGTACGTGAATAAAAATACCCATTATCTACTGTGGTTTAACTTTCCCGGGTTTAGCCTGACTTACCGCCAACTACTTAAACCTACTTGAATGTTTAGTACATGAGTCTTTTAACTAAGTATAATACCATGTTTTTCTTTGCTTTTGCCGCACTCTACGTCATTATGCTAGTCTTCACCAATCGGACCCTGTTTTGAAGCTTTTAATCTTTTACTCAAAAGACGACTGGCATAGTCAGGCTTATGTGCCGTTATATCTACATTGAAATTTTAGTATTACCACAGATATGAATAGTTTCATATATCACACATTCCTCTCTTAGTAACCCTGCATTTGCTGACACACAGGCTGGTAAAAAACCAATAAGTTTCTTAATAATGAATTAATCTGAAATACTAGTATATTATACGAACATTGATTATGCACATAGGTAGGTTAACCTACCTATGTTTCTTCAATGGACAGCAATTACCATCAACTCGCACGATGGCGCATCGCGTGACTGACAACTTGATTAGTTTCCATGGACTGATTAATCATGTAATAACTTTTTCTTGTTAATAACAGAAACTATTTAATACTTGTTATCTTGTGTATAACAGCTTTTTGTTTTGTTACTTTTTCACAACACAAGCTACAAAACCCTTACAAGACTATGGAGGAACAAGGTATGGTATTCCTCCATTGAAAAGGGAGGATCCTCCGACCAGGCAAGGTGGTTAGGCTGGCGGGCCGAAGCCCGACAGTTGATGTCGGATATTCGTATATGTGTTAGAATCGTTGTAAACTTTCATAGTGCGATTCAGGGGTTATTATTGTAGCTTCACTCTGATAGATGGCGCTTTACTTTTTGCCATGTTGCGAGTAGTTGTCGCTACAAGACTATAAAAAACTATGCAATAATACTTACCTATGATGATTTATAAATTGTAATTGTTGATAAATAAGTCTGCTAAAGTGTTATTATTTGGGATTGGGAATACAAAAAACAAAACATTAACAGCTGCAGCTGATTTTAATATGCTCTACAAATGTGTATAAAATACATAATAATATGTATATCTAATAATACAAAATCATCATTGGATTGCTTTGGTCTAACATGTTGGTCCGGTACATTGTTTAACTCTTTCCATCTTGGGGTACTTTAGCGTCCGGCTTGGGGTTCTCTCCCTTGGGTAGATCTGGCCTGCCTTCAGCCCGGGGGGCATCAGGTGGTCCTTCAGGACGGGGTGGTGGAACCTGTGGGTCGTGACGGAGAGTGTCTGGTCTTTTGCCTCCGTCTTTGGGCAGCTCAGGTGCCTTCATGTTCGGTGGCATTTCAACACACACCGCTACTGCTACCAGCACCAGCAGGCAGGCGAATATCTGTTTTTCGGAGGATAGAGATTGTAATAAATAGTTGAAGTATAACAGATTTGATGATATGGTTAAGCCGTGTGATTCCCAGCAAGACATATAAAGTGCTCCCTTTGATTCGGATGCGTAGAAGGAGACAAGAAGAAATATGTGATGATAATATGATTTCTTTGTCGGTCGTGGGGGCCGATTCTACTAAATAAACTGCAATTGCAACGCGGCGGATCAACTATTTTTGGACGGTTTTCTAATTACAACTAGTTAACATTGTGTGCCGATTGCAGTGCAGTGAAATCGGCCCCCTGTACTTTAAAAAGGTAAACTCTGTTGGGATTTCAATGACCAGTTTTGGTCTATGAACCTTTCAGCGTAAGATGTAGTAGGTCATTATTAGCCCCCAAAAAGTTTGAAGAATGCAAGAATGCAAACCAGATGCAAGAATAGGTTTGAAGAATATGTCTTGAATTAGATTTAACGTGAGAGATGACTAAATATTCCACGGCTATTTGCTTATTTGAACGACGATAGCTTTTTTATAATTATACGGCAAACAGTGGCGATGATGACAATTCTGCCAATAACATCAGCAGTGGAATGGAGCGTGAGAGAAAAAAAACAATTGTCACTTGAGTTCTTGAGCTCAATGTGTACATTATATTTTACCTAATGTGAATGTAAGAGCAATGCCACACACAGGCAACGTGCAGATAAAAAATATTTATACCTGAACAAAGAGGTATATTTCAATAATACAGAGAATAGTACAATCATGTCGTATAGAGATGAGAAAAAATATGATAGAGAACAAATTGTCGATGCACGATTAGGTAAGATTTCGTGCGAAATTAGCTCAATAGACAACTGATATATTCTGTCTATATGCCAAACGCGCAAAGACCTTACAAATTTCATTTAGGTACGGTTAACCGCGGGATACACGCCTTTTTTTAAACCTTGCCCCTAACTACGAATAATTCCTGTGTTGTGGATGCGTTTACAAACACAAATATTCCCATGTACAAACATTTATATAAAATTTCTCCCGCGGCTTTGACCGCGTGGTTTACGAACTCGTACATTTTTCCGGGATAAAATGTAGTCTATGTGCTATTCCAGACTATAATCTATCTCTGTGCCAAATTTAATCCACATCCGTTCAGCCGTTCTGGCGTGATTAGTAGGAGTATGATACAATAAGTACTTAAGTATAAACTTTAAATTTTTAACATGCAAAACAAAATAATCATGGAAATGAGTAGAATAATTGTTTACATAATCGAAGAGATGTAAGAAGAATATATAATTATATTATAATATAAATAAATAAATTCTGCTCATTACTATCCCACTGCTGATCAAGGGCCTTTTCTCAAAATGATCCCTTGGCCCTATAGGTATATTTATATAGAATAAATATTGCACTGAGAATACTAAAATTCAACTTACCCCTAGACGAGACATTTTCTATATTGATTACGAATTCTAATCGTTGACTGACTTCGAGTGGACACACCGCCTTTTTATATCAGCTTTCTACATACTTACCGTGGGATAAAGAGACAATAATCATGGATTGCATTATTGAACAAAAAACATGACATTAGAACAATTCAAATGGAGATTCATCTTCTAGGATGTGAAAAATTATCTATAGCGTTGTCAATCAAGATTGTTATTAGTAATTATAAAAATAAATCCTATTATACGTAGGTACATAATAAGTATATTAATTATGGAACAATTGACGAGAACATTTGTAAGGAAATTACTTCACCTACGTGCGTAAGCTATGTCGCATGGTCGCAGTGTTGAGATAGCCTCGAGTGCAGTTAGATCAGGTAACAACGTTATTTCTGTACATGATTAGTTTGAAATTTCACAGGCCAGTAAGATGAGGTTTGAATTAAGAATGTTTAGCTGACAGGCTTTACAATGAATGCAATAGGATTAAGGAAAATAAAATAAACTAGCCTATTTATTGAAAATGTTATTATATTTATTAATATTTAACATTTGTTTTAATTAAACTATTAAAGTTGTATAAGAAATTGAAGATACATTAGTCACGAGCCGATAAGTAGATAATTAAATAAATTAATAATTCATAAATTAATCATCCATCTTTTGCCACGTTGTCTCATGAGAAAAGATGGATTGTAAAATGTAGTTCCTTATTATTTAACATATCT
Source organism: Shargacucullia verbasci (assembly GCA_947562105.1). NCBI lineage: Eukaryota > Metazoa > Arthropoda > Insecta > Lepidoptera > Noctuidae > Shargacucullia > Shargacucullia verbasci. The sequence continues at coordinate 4,405,607 of OX387297.1, read as the reverse complement.
CTCGACAAATAAGAAGGCCGATTCATCAACAATCTTGAAACCGAGATTGGCGAAGATAGACAGCGGTTTTTCATTACCATGCACTACGTACGCATACACATCATTACCATCCTTCAGCATATCATTCACTGCGCACTTCATGACGTACTCTCCGTATCCTCGTTTTCTGTACCTTTCCTCACAGTACAAATGACACAAAAAACCGTACTCGTTGATAAAAACCCAGGCTAATAATTCGTGTGTTTCGGAGGAATATAGACCGTATGACAAACCATTAGAGGCCAAAGTCGCGAAGTAGTAATGTGAGGCAGAGTGTTTGTAAGGCCACGTTTCATCAACCCGCTGGATGTCTTCAAGTTTCACGGTTGCCAAGTAAGTGTTAGCTGGTGCTCTAGAATTATAAGAAGTGATTTAAAATGTGCGTCAATGTTAGACGATATCTATTGCAAATTTTTATCATTACCATCCTAGTCTTTTTAATACTTAAATATTTCAGAAATATCTCAGTAATTTAAACCTATTAATATTTTATACTGAGCCCATGTCGTCAGACACGAGGTCGTATCTTCCACCCCGAGAAGATGGAGAAATTCGGTTGTTGGGACCTTTCGGATCGTTTATTTATTTATTTATCGTAGGTACGAGAGATTTATACTAAATATATTCACCGAAAGTGTAGGTTTGACAGAGGTGCACCTACAATTGTTCGCTCACATTTCACCAATGCCGTTTTTAAGTGGCATGTATGCAATATGCAATAGGGGAAGAGTATTGCCATCCAACTGGAACAATTCCAAACTCCGGGCTGCTACTGAAAATTTTCACACAGAAAAACTCAATAACAATTTTCCTGATCCGGGAATCGAACATAGGACAGGAGCAGCTGCGTTTCTCAGCAGAGAAACCTAGTTTTATAAAAAATATGTTTCTCTTTTAACAAATTTATTTTACCTTAAATCCGTGAAAGGTTTAGTAGTTCCAGTCAAACAGTACATTAGTGCTTCTCCCTTTTCATAGCTGGCGAAGTTCAGCAGGTTCTTTAGCCGCTCAAAACTCTGCGCGGTGAGGGAAGTCAACAGATCGAAGCACACCTTCTTATTCCAATCTATTCGTTTGGTCTTTAATATAGCTTCTTCTATTTTACTAGTGTCTTCTGTTAATGAGAAGACAATGCAGGCTTGTTCACACTAAAAAAAAATTTGGGTTGTCAAGCGGGCTATGAAAAAAAAATAGGAAACCCTCACGACATGAGAGAAATATCTAAATGGCCAATAGATGTCGCTAAAACCAATCAACTGTTTTACCTATCAAGCTCTCTCTGATTAGCTGAATATAAGTACCACTATTTTTTAACACCGTGTTAGGTGGGTAAAACAGTTTTTACACGACTGCCCAAAAAAGGATGTGTGAGTTTTTTTGTTCCACCATAAGGTTTTTAACAAGAGAAACTTTGAAAAATATTTTGCAAGTCCGCTGCGTTGCTGCTCTCTTGAAAAGCTTACATTTTGTGTCAGAATTGAGAGTGCAGCGGCTGTCCTGAAACTGGTGCGTTCATTGTTGTGTTCAGACTTAATTTATCATTTGTTCAAAAAATTGTATCCACTACGCGTCGTACCGTGGCTAATTAGGTACCCAAGTAATTAACATCGATAGTTCTTTCCTAGTCTAAAAAGACCTTCACAGGCTGGAACTATTTACAGTTCGTACTATTTACAGTATTACAGTATTTACAGCAGATTCAGTAATTTTGAGATCTACAATTTATAACGGGCGGGCTGCCTAGAACAAGCGAACTTATTGAGGTACTCGAGGAGTCACTTCCCGTGCACATTGTCATTAATTTTATCATTAATAGTAAATATAATACCTACATTTGTATTTATACCAACAAATCCATTTTCCATGTCGCCATATGGACAATACACCTTGAACTGAAACGCTTCTCTCACTTTAGGATATTTTATGTTCACATGCAACGAGTAGTATCCAGGTAGGTTTAGAGGCCATAGCTTTCGTAATTTCTGCTGCAACACGGACCACTGGGCTACAGGCAACTCCTGTAGTATATCCATCACTATTTGACAAGAGAAAAGTTTTGCGGCCACCTCTACTCCCGGCAACTGACAGCTGTAGAAATGTACTAAATTCCAGCTAAAACCACCGCTAAAACAAGTTATAACTTCAATTTAAAAGAACTTTATGTCTTACTACCAAAAAATAAGGTTGATATTTAAATGGTGTGATAGAATTGTAATTTGATTACGTCCAGATAAAAGTGTATTCACATATGAGCGAAAGGGATGGAGAATGTTGGTGGTTATGTCATCAGTTAGTGACTGGGGCTATATAATCGTAAGTTATCTGGACTGTTAAATCCCCTCCGTTTAATACCGGCGACTGTACTAAATACAATATGTTAAATGTAGAAAAAGTTTAAGGAGTCGATCGGATTGCGGAGTGGCTGATCGAATGACTTTCTAGCAACACATATTTACATATATGGCTTACAAGATAGTTCTTCTCTGGTGGTGTGTGGAGTGTGTACGTGAGATATTATTATTAAATACTAGCGGATTCAACAGGCGTCCTAATGTAGAACTCCAACGCAGCGCCACCTACCGGGTCCAATTGTGGATCTAAAACATCCAGGTACTCAGGCACACAAATTTTCATCAAAATCGGTCCAGCCGTGTAGGAGGAGTTCAGTGACATACACACGTACAAAAGAATTATATACCTATACAAAGATAGGTAGGTACCCTGTAGCCTACCCAAAATACAGCAAACAACCTGTGGAGCATAGATTAAAAAAAAGACCACAATGAAGGTCTCTTGGTCTGTATCTAATAGCTACACCGTCGTAGCCACGTAGCGTAACCGAAGCAGGGAGCCGATTTCATTAAATAAATTGCAATAGAAATGGACTTGGTTTTGGATGGTTTCTTATCATTAAAACCGCCAAGAGTCTTTGATCGGCTGTGTTTCGATAATTCGATTGCAGTTTATGGAATCAGCCCCCTAACGTGAACTTTTATACGTTTCACTGTGCCACCCACATAGGTTCACGGTGATTGTTTCCTTATTGTGTCTGCTTCACGAACAGTGAAATTAAGGTTAAACTTACTTACTAACTAGATCCCGCCCACGGCTTCGCCCGCATGAATTACGAACCCGTAAATTTTTCGGGATTAAAGGTAGCTTATGTCTTAATCCAGAGTATAAGCTATCTCCATTCCAAATTTCAATCCAATCCGTTCAGTAGTTTTTGCGTGATAGAGCAACAAACATACGTTCATACATCCTCACAAACTTTCGCGTTTATAATACTAGCTTCCGCCCGCGGCTTCGCCCGCGTGGTTTACGAACCCGTACATTTTTCCGGGATAACAAAGTAGCCTATGTTCTATTCCAAACCATAATTTATCTCCGTGCCAAAGGGGAATGCCCAATTTTGGCCATGAAACGCCCAACAATTTGCTTTCGTTAAAAAAATATATCTTGTTTTACTTTTATTAATCGCTGTATTCATTTATCCTAATAAGATTGCAATATTTTTGCACAAAAAAAAAGTATCGAAAAGATAAAATGAAATTAGGTAAATCCGTAATTCATTGGTTTGTGGATAAAATAAAATGTGTTGCCAATTACTAATTCTGTTCAAAATATAATCGATTCCCTTTTTTTCATCGATTTGTATAATGTATTATGATGTTTTTAATGCCAATATTATTCGCTTTTTAGATAATTATTATGGTGTTATGATAATTAAACGCGCGAATTGCTAGTTGATTTACTATGAATTCTTTAAATCATAACAAAAATGCTACTGTACAATTGAACTGTAAGACTTATCTGTTTTTAAAAATACATAAAAATAGAATTTAAAAGAACTAAAAGGACTAAAATAATAATCTTTGAGGCGCTTTAATTAATTCGTTCGTAAGTAAATTCATGTTGAATTATAATTCGAACAAAAAATCGATTTCAATTTATGGATTGTTTAAAAAATCGATATCGATTTATCGATTTTATGTCTGTTAAGTGGCAACATCGAGTATGAGTCTGACATTATGACAGCTAGGCAGCTGTCTGCTATACCTAAATAATCACAAGTCAACTTTGTTTGCATTTGTATTATTTTTTTGTTTTCTTTCGGATTTGTTATCTAAGTAACGAATAAGCTTTCTAAATGGACTCTGACAGTTATTTTTACCCTACTGACAACGACGTGAACATGGATCCCGCTCCCGCTTCTCACAATAACCCCTGCACGAACTTGGACTCGATATCCACTGAAAATGATGACCCCAGCTTTCAAACCGGCCAGAGTTTTTCGCAGCCCTCAGTAACTCATTCAAGAGGACATTTACGCTGTGTCAATTGTGGTTTGAATACAAGTTAGAATACGAAAATACGAAGACATTTGCTGGAAATTGCAGAAGTGCGAAATCTTATACAGAAATGGGTACGACCACAGCAGGTAAATAGTTGATTCATGTCACCATGTGACACTGAAATTTCTTCCTCTGAGACATAGTTTTTTACTGAGTTAAATTAATAAATTCCATACAAAAATAAGGAACAGGGATGATGCGGCTCAAATACTAGAAATAGTTCATCAAAATATGGAAACAAATAATGATTTATCTGAGTATGTCAGGGAATGCAATCTAAATAGATCTAGGGCAGACTTTAGAAATATAAATGTAGACTCTGAAAATGTTAGGGAATTTCCTGTTTTAACTTACAGTGACTTAATATTATTAGCCTGTGGCACATACCAATTAAAGCAAGCTCGCTCTTATTATGGTGAGCACATGAGATTTAATGGTTGCTACCAGATAGAATTATGTGAAGACCACAGGAGCAGCATTATGGAAGGAATTAACTTAAGTCCTAACTATTATCAGTCGTAAAGTATATTTCATATATATTTTAATTAATGGCAATGATTCAGGTAGAAGTGCAATTAAAAAGTATTGTTGCAATTGTATTGTCGGCCGGCGAACAGTAGGATGCTGTGCCCATAATATTTTCCCTCCTACTCAATTCCTGGATGATGTGCTGATTGTATATGATATAAATGATGTATAAGATCATGAAATACATATATCTAATAAAAACTTTAAACATAATACAGTAAAATGATTGTTATAAAACTGTATTTGTGAAAATAAAAACCATTTTATATCTTAAAAACCCCGACTTTTTTTTAAATCAATTCCTTTACCATTTCATTCTTTGAATTGCATATTATCATTTTCATAAGCTTTTATATGTGTGCACCCAGGGCCGAACTCTCTATGGCCGGTGGGCATTCCCCTTTCTTACATCCATCCATCATTCTGGCGTGATTGAGTAACAAATATCCATCCATCCATCCATCCTGATACACTATCAGTGTGTCCCAGTTACTGGGTGGCGGAGGTCAGTAGGCAGTCGCTCCGTGTAAAATACTGATATTCATCCGCAACCCGGTTATACTGGAAGCCTACTGCAATGTAGGTGGGACAAGGCTAGGCAGATGATGGTATAAATAAAACAAATAAGTAACTGAATTACATACTCCTGTATTTATTACATTTCTTTGAAGACTATGAAGAACTATGAAGATAATTTACTTAGTTAGATTAAATTTGAATAATCAGGTAAATTAATTATGCGTTTAACTAGAGTTTAGTCGTAAGGTCCGTTTATTCAATAGTTTCACTTGCCACCGCGCGCAAAAGGGTTGTCGTCTGAAAAAGAGAAAAAAATATTTTAATAATAATAAATTACAATTGTTTCACAGGATTTATTTTGAAGTTGTTGTTGTTAATTGCGTTATTGGTTTAATAGTCGCAAACGCGGCTCCTGAGTGTGAGGACCCGGCTTCGATGCCCGGATCGGGTGGAGTTATTGTGTTTTCCCGTTAGAAAAATCTAGCAGCCCAGAGGTTGGCATTGTGTCCGGTAGATGGCATTACTGGTTTCGCCACTAATATGGCGTGATGTGGCATGGCACGTTATGTTATCACAACTTGGTAATGATTGCCATTACCTTCTGATTCTGAGGTCCTAGTAAGTTTCTTTTGATAACCTCGTTTAACGCGTTCGGCGCTCCAATTTATTAGAGCACGAAACGGACCAATCGGAGTGTGTAAGTTTATTTCGGCAAACTCGATTTACTACATCGAATGCGTTCGGCGCTCCGATTGGTCTGTTTCGTGCTCTCCACCAATCGGAACGCCGAACGCGTTCGATGTAGTAAATTGAATTTGTTAAAAGAAACTTACACTAGGGCCTCTGAGCGCCAAACGCGTTCGATGCGTTAAATCGAGTTTGTCGAAATAAACTAATAATAATAATAAACTTACACTAGGGCTTCTGAACCCGTTACTTTGGCAATATCCTTTAGAATGTGAAAAATATTTCTAGTGTAACTTGCCGACAGCAAAAAAACATTAATTTGTTTAAAAATAAAGACAGTAAAAGTCGAATACAATATTTATAAAAGTGGATCCACTAGTTTGATTGTTTTATGGCTAGTAGCTACATACATATTATTTTTACTTACATTGCTTGTATGGGTAGGGCAGATTCACGAATGCGGGTGAAATGTCTGCAAAAATATTAAAAAATAAATCAATTGTTACCGCGCGCGCTTCATTTAGGTAAGTAGGTAAAGTCAGCATCAAGAAGATGTATACATATACACGTAGCGAAATTCAAGCTCTTATTCTTGGAAAGGTATTGGTTAAAATCATAAAATTTAAATGACCATGTAATTTTATGTATCCGCAGGATGAAATTGGTCAAGATTTCAAACACTATTTCCTCTAAAACTCGCTTTTGAATTTCGCTAGGTGTATACATCTTTTTGAGGCTGACGGTGCGTACATGTTAGCACTTATTTAAAAAATACTTAAAATAGCCCCCTTGTTAAATATGCCAACACTTTTTCAGTTATATTTCTTTATGTTCCATTTCGAGTTCCTAGTTTATATAATAAAAAAAAAAACTAGTTTGCTTTTGACATAGTAAGTAGTTCAATTGGTAAAAAAAAGATAACTATTGTTAAGTAATACATTTTATTCGTTGTTACAAAATGTTCCAACTTTATATGCACATGGTGAATAGTCCTTTATTGGTACTTAGCTCGACTGTTATAGGTACCTACCTAAAAAAACAGTTCCTTTTTGTTACAGGTTTTTGTTTCTTTGTTTTGCTTGTGTTTTTGTTTACAGTTAGACTAGGATTCAGTACTACAATAATTATTTGTTAGTACTGAGTTATGTTTCTTTCTGTTACAAAATACGAGTAAATCAACACGCATCACCGTATGTTACACGATAATACGGTAGGCTATAATTTATACCATAGCTAACGTTTGCTTTTTGTATTGTTTTTTCTACCTTAGCCATAGTTAGAAAATAGTGTATATAATTTATCTGGTAAGTTATTTAATTAATTTTATTTAAGTAGTTTATAAAATACTATCTTAAAAATAATTTTACTTACCGATTGGCTCGTAGCCACCAGGAGCTGTAGGCAAATAAAAAAATAAACAATTTAGTTTATTGTTAGTTTTAAATGTATTAAATGAAAACAGTTTTATATTTTTTATTTTTTTTTATTTTTTTAAAACGTTGCCCCACACTAGGAATAATTCCTGTATCGTGGGTGCGTTTACAAACACATATATTCACATACACAAACACCCAGACCCGAAACAATTATCTGTAGATCATACAAATATTTGTACCATGCGGGGATCGAACCCGCGACACTTAACGCAGAAAGCTAATCGCTTAGCCACTACGCCAACCGTGTCGTCAAATATACTTATATATAGGATATTATAAGTACCTAAATTCATGTATAAACAAATCTGTAAGTATTATCAATTTAATTTTATTAATTGCTGAAAGATTTATGCATATATTTTATGCACTTAGTTAAGTAGGTATGTGTAATATACTTACGGTTGGAAGGCTGGGCGAAGGCTGGGTCAGCTGTAAAAACATAAATAAACATGAGAAATTAAACGCAAGTACCTAGCCCTAGGTACCACGAATAAAATAATCGATATCTGATGGTGTACCGGTCTTCTTTATTTGCAATTCCACAATGTAAATTAGGTGGTAACTTAAAATTAAGTACAATGCCATCTAAAGAGGAATAAGCATCGGCCATATTGTGACGTATATGACAAACAACTTATAAAATCATTGTTAAAACCATAGATTTAGAATGGTTAAAACCATACTATATGTTAGATAAATACTGTTAAAAATAACATTATGTAATTAAAATAATTTCTTTGCAAATCGTACTTTTCAAGTGACAGTTGACAGGTAGAGGTCATTGACGTTCCTATTAATATCTTGATCGCACTGTATGTATCATTATGGACCCTGTGGCCTGTTCGGGCACAGCAAAGTTAGACAATTATTCAAGTTAACATTTCTTACTTTAAGATGATACCTTATTTTATTTATCATTTGTCAGATTAAGTTTTTTAGATTGATTTAAATTAAGCAGAAGGTTTTGTGGATACTTACGGTTGTTGATGTTAGCTGAAAACAAAGAGAAAAGAAAAAATTAGATACATTATTTAGTGGACGTTATCTCACGTGAAAAAGTTCTAGGTAGGTACCTAAAGTCAAATACCCGCCGAGAAAGTTTAATGGAAAAAATAACAAAGAACTCATGTAGACGGAAATTAGGAAGTAATTTAACATTTATGTGCATATATTAATTCCTAGTATGACCTAGAAATTATATTTTTTAAGTATGCCTGCCTACCTACGATGTTATTACTTTTATGTTTTTTTTTTAAAAACAAAAAAATGTACTATGTTAATACTTGATGTCTTAGGTTGGTTTCTTAATGTATGGTTTGATTCTAATCATGGATTGGCGCGGATTTAGTTTCTGAAGCTTCCTATCACAAATTACTTGATTGTCCAGGCCCGTTGTTTCCGTACGCTGAAAAAATGAAAGTGACAACCATAGGCAAAGCTGATAAATGCTACGAGAATGCAGCCATGGGCGAATGAACCTACTGAAACTTACTGAGTCGAGTCAGTTAAAAATATATTTTCAGTCATAACCATTGTTAGGGCTAAGTTGACCGACACTGTAACAGATGGTTTAAATGAAATCGGGAGATTATTCATACAAAAATCGCTGTCATCGGTAAACGGCCGTCTCCTGTTTGAACATCTGTTATATTGTTGGTAAAACGGCCCTAAGTCAGTTTATTTTGATGTAGGTCTTGTTTGAATGAAATGATTTTAATCATTTACATATATTTTTATTTACTTTTTGGATATATTTTCTTTGTTGATTACGGAACTGGTTGATTAGGTTCATATTATGGAACACGTATCGTTATCAAAAAGACAATTTATAAACAGACTATAGGTGTGTAAAAGCAACCTTATCAGGCAAATTCTTTTATTTATATTTTATGTAAGAGTTAATTTCATAACAAACTCTTATTCCATTGAAAGCTGACCTTGAGGGTTGGTTGTTGACAACGTGCACTGTGAAATATCTCATGCAAATAAAGGTGCGTCCTTAAATGCTATTTGCGTCTGAGACGATCGTACCAATAATTGCGTCAAATATACCTACCTACTCATAGTACCTACTATGTATGTAGTCTGATTCTTTGACAGGAACTATTATAATCGTCGCGGTCACACTATAATTTATAAAGATTCAGTACAGTATAATTTATAAAGATACAGTTTACAAATAGCAGATAACCGATAAACTGCAGATTAACAACCTTTGATAGTAATTTTTACTTTATTCGCAGTGGGAATATTCGATTGAACATTAGGTATACAGCTGTCACGGATTTTAAATTGCCAAATGTTCATATAAGTAGGCACTTAAGCCGCAGATTGTACTTAATATTTTTCTGTTGTTTAAAAGGTATATTATTGCAGTAAGTTGTCTCACCTGGGTAAGGGTTGTTGTTCACAACGTGCACTGAAACATGAACGCCTTTTATGAGCAAGCAAGTTGGTAAACGTGCATTTACATGACAATAACAAACAGAAGATCGTTAAAACGGGGAAATTTGGGAAAACGGCTATTTGGAACTAATATTTGGGTCATTAATTTTTATGAGAAGCACGCGATTTTTACTTTAATACAGATGCTTGGCGTCGAGAAATAATTGATTTATTGTCTATTTCGCGTCATTTGACAGATGAATAAATAGCAGTAAAACCCGCAGTTCCAAATTTACCCCGTTTTATTGTAGGTATGCAATGTGAAACATGAAATCAGTACTGTCCAAGGGATGGAATTTAATTCATTTAAAAGTTTAGTACAATAAATGAACCTTTAAATAGGTAATTTTATAAAGTATCTGTTGAACCCAGGACTCTTCTTAGTACTTTGATCTTTGTCAAAAATGTATAAAAAATCGTGCGAGATATTTAAGTAAACTGCTATCGTTAAAGCGTGCACATTATTTTAATACGCCGAACGCGTTCGAAGCGTTAAATCGAGTTTGTCAAAAGAAACTTACACTCAAGCCTCTGTTTTGAGATCAAGGACAACTTGTACAAGACTTCGAGATTTACAAATGAACTTAAGTAGTAGATGAAAACACTTCTTTCAGAGCTTTCGTTTGTTTTATTCTGTTACACGTCGTATATTGTACTTATAAGTCCTTATCGACAAAGTCAAATGTTAATGTTATAATTGGACTTTAAATTAATTAGATATTATTGTCTAGTATTATTTAAGATAAGTAGGTATAGGATGGCTCACCATTACCAGGATTATACGGGTTGTACCCGTACCCTGAAAACAATACCACGCATAAAAGGCAAGCAGTTGAGTAAGCAAGCATGCTTAATGTGGATATTCGATTGAAAAAGCGTTACATAAAAATTGCGTTCTTTATTGAGCTTATGATAGTCCATAGCAGGACATTTATTTAAATGTTGCCCCACCCTAAGTATTATTCCTTATAAGTGCGTTTTGCAAATAAAAATATTCACATGCACATATACTCAGATTCCGAACAACTATCTGTACGCCATACGAATATTTGTTCCATGCTGGAATAGTACCCGCGACATGTAGCGTAGCAATCGAACGCTCAACCACTGCGCTAACACAGGACAAGGGAAAAAACATCCAACATGAAGAGAGCCTTTACAGCATTTTAACCAAATTAAAAAAAAAACTCACTGTTTGATGTTTTATATATTTATTTGTGAGTGTTGCATTGAGCATGCGCACTGTGCAGATGAGATAGAAGAATGAGGAATCCAGCGAAGTACCTATAGGTACTGTTCCTCCATTTTAACGTCCCTATTTCCCAATTTATTACCTTGTCTACAAACTACGTTAGGACGGAACCGTTAATGGCGTATAAAACTGAATAAAAGTGAAAAAAATATTAAAGACGTAAAATATTCGGACCTAAACCCTATATTTTAACTAGAAACTATCCCCCGTCCTTGCACTAGGTACCTTTCATAATTTATTTGACTACAGCTAGTAAATACCACCGAAATCATAACCAATAGTTTGGTAAATCAATAGAAGTTGTAAAGGCGCGTGAACCTGTCGCGATAACATTGAACTATTGACCTAACCTACAAAGAAAAAAGTAAGACGCACCTTGATCAGGGTTGTTGTCCACAACGTTCACTGTAAACAACATAAAACAATAAGCAAAGCACTTGGAAGAGGTGCGTCCTGACCGAAAACATTCACTAACATTCCACATTAGGGGCCATCCATAAATTACATCACACGTTAAGAGGGGGGGAGGGGGTCGACGAAGTGTGACATTGTGTGACAAGGGGTGGGAGGGGTCCTAAGTTTCGTGACATCACATTTCAAAATCTAATATATCTAAGTATTAAAACGTGAAATTTGAACTATTTACGAAAAACTTAAAAATATTTCCAACTCTATCTGTGTGAATATAAGATTTAAATTGTTATGTTGGCGAGTTCCTCGAGAGCCTCGCCGTGGTTTCAAATAAATGGAAATAAAACTAATTTCGGAACTGCTGTTTTAATTTAATAATTTTTGGATATAAAATTGAAAAATATGTTACGTCACACTAGGGAGGGTGTCTCACAAATGTGACCAGCTGTGACAAGGACGGGGGAGGGGTCAAAAAAGCATGAAATTCGTGTGACGTAATTTATGGATGGCCCCTTAGGTGCTTGATATAATTTTATGGTCCTACCTCTCTAGTCCGTTTAGGGGGTTATTGTAGTCATCAATACGAACAACTTTTATTATATAACCTACACTACCAACGCGTACGGTGCTCCGATTGGTCCGTTTCATGCTCTGCACCAATCGGAGCGCCGAACGCGTTCGATGCGTTAAATCGAGTTTGTCAAAAGAAACTTACACTAGGGCCTTAGGGCTGGTCCCATACTAAACGTTGTTTGTATTGACGAGAATAACCCCTCAAAAGATAGCAACTTGAGGGGTGTGGAGGAACGAGGTATGGTGTTCCTCCATTGAAAAGGGAGGATCCTCCGACCAGGCAAGGTGGTTAGCCTGGCGGGCCGAAGCCCAACGATTGATGTCGGACATTCGTATATGTGTTAGAATCGTTGTAAACTTTCATAGTGCGATTCAGGGTTTGTTGTTGTAGCTTCACTTCGATAGATGGCGCTTTACTTTTTGCCATGTTGCGAGTAGTAGTCGCTACATCACTCCCCCCCAGACCGGAGGTCGATGCTGTTGAGTCTTGAGGTTGCTTGCCAGGGCCAGTGATGATTCCAGTGAGTCGGAACCGAGTGCCGCATAGTTCGCAGTGAGTCGGAACTAGGTGCGGTGATGCTGCATAGTCCTCAGTGAGTCGAGGTAGTGCAGTGAAGAGTAGTGGCTGGCTGCTGCGTCGACCAGGAGAGAAGGGCTCTGCTAGATGACCGGCCGAAGTGCAGTGTGCTGTGCCAAGGTTGCTGATGAGAGGCCGATGGGAAGAACCAGGCTTGCGCGGTCGCTGCAAGCGTGTGGTTACCCGTTGGGGCCGAGGATGCTGGCTGGCAGGATGAGACTTGCTTGATGCTGCTCGAAGGGTACTGGAGGGGTGGAGAGGGGAGTGAAGGCGATGATGCCGTCGAAGGTTGCGAAGATGTTCATTATCAGGGGTCACCACTATGGAGGAACGAGGTATGGTGTTCCTCCATTGAAAAGGGAGGATCCTCCGACCAGGCAAGGTGGTTAGCCTGGCGGGCCGAAGCCCAACGATTGATGTCGGACATTCGTATATGTGTTAGAATCGTTGTAAACTTTCATAGTGCGATTCAGGGTTTGTTGTTGTAGCTTCACTTCGATAGATGGCGCTTTACTTTTTGCCATGTTGCGAGTAGTAGTCGCTACAAGGGGCATTTATTTAAATTAGTATAATTTAACGCGATTTTTTTTGGCCAGAACGCAGACATAGAATTTCAATTATATATAATGCATTTTATTTATTGAATGCTTATGATTAATAAGATAAGTCTTACCATGTCCAGGGTTATTATCCACAACGTTCACTGTAAACAACACATAAGCACATAAGCAAAGCGAGTTTTCATCGTCATTTAGATGAAAATAACAGAGAAAAGCAGATAAGAACGTAGAGTTAGATTATATCGATGAGTTACGGACATTTATTAATGGCTGATAAATAAATCTAATTTGTGACATACTTTTTAGTTGTAATTATTATTTTTTCGTTCTAATCAAGATGGGTACTAGACAATTTTCGTTAACTTAATGTCCTACAAGCAGACTTTCAATTATCTACATGAATCAGTAATCCAAGATCTTGTTATCGAGATAGTGAGTTGACGGTATCAACAATCAATCACCATGTATCTAATCTAACTATTCTAATAAGTAGATCAAACTTATATAACCTACATAATTATGTTGAGGTACTAAAAGTACCTAAAAAATCAGTAACGGTTAGAAATTATTACATATTAGAGTTTAAATACAAACCTCCTTGGCCAGAAACCATGGCGAACAGCGCCAATGCGAAGAGGACCTGAAATATGAACAACGCCTTCATTTTAACACTTGCACTGATTATGATACACTTGATCCACTTGTAGACTGATCCAGACTGATTCAATAAATCCTAAATGGAAATGCTGACAGATATATGAAAACGGATTCGCTTTATCGTAACGATAAGATAGTAAGTACCTAATGGTGTTCGTCACCTAGAAAGGTGTTTATACTGCTTATCTATGCATATTCCGATTTCAAAAGTAGGAATCTACCTACTTATTAAAATGCGTCGCGAATAAATACATTATTTCATTATTATTAAAGTGATTTACCTTACCGATACATAATAGGAGTACCTATCATCGAGCTGTGAATTTAGAAAATTTTGTATCATGTATTTGTTCCTGAACTTTGAAATTGGCTGTATGATAATTGTTTTATAAACCTCTAATTTACTGAAATTAAATAGGCTCGATGTAGGTCTGATTCAAAGCATTTTAGCAAGACCAAAGTCGGAGGCGGTTAAAAAATTATGTCGTTTAGTAACAGTTGTTCAGTAGTCGTTAGTAGCTCTAATTAAGCCTTTTGTTTATAAATCTGAAGTTATAGTAATAAGGTACGATGGGGTTGACATGTCTGTGTCGGATAAAAATAATAAAAAAAAACCTCTAATTTACTAAACTGATGCGTTTATTTACTTAACGCGTTAGTTTTTATCAATAAATAAGGGTAAGTGTAGAAATTCGACTAAATATCGGTACGAATCTATATAGGTTATAGAACATAGGTACTTAGGCATAGACAAGTAAATGATTGTACTAGTTCGTACGAGTTAGTACTCGTATGTACGTTTGTTAGTACAAAAACCATAATTTCGACGAATTTGTGAAGTCAAGGCTATTTATTGAATTGAACACGTTTCCGAGATTAACATAAAATGTAAATATAGACAGCCTTCGGTTTATGTCTAACGACTTGTTTGGATAGCTGCAATACAAATAATCAAAATAATGATTATTTTTACATTTTGTTGTTTAAATACCTATCATGGTCTCATATTCAAACAATTTTTTACGTAAGTATGACATGTGACTCGCCTAATGACTAATTAAAATTCTGAAAACGATTAAGTGATCTTTTTTAATAGTTAGGTACCTATTTATTAGGTTTGAGCACATACATTAAACCAGCAATATGTACCAGTAATATGTATGGGAGACAGGCGTGTGGCCTGCCAGACCCAGGCAGAGGGCGAATCTACAGTGAAACAATCTTGAATCATGAATCGTTCAACGTATTGACGTTTTGGTACCGTCCGAACAGCGATTTGTGCTGGTAAAATTATTTCACTATTGATTCGTGAACATTCCCATTTATAATTGGGAGTGTTCGTTATGAAACGTTTACGGAGCTGTCAAACCTTCGTACTCAAGGTGCGGGGTCTTGAATGAGTTTTTCTTGATTTTGACTGTCGTTACCACACAGCCAAAAATGAATAAAAAAATCGTGCGCGCGCCTTTGAGTGAACTATCGATGATACCGCGCACTTTATTTTCATAAATTCTTGGCTGACCAGTGCCGGATTTACCACGTAGCAAGAGTAGCAATTGCTACGGGCCCCGCGCAAAAGGGGGCCCCGCGCAAAAGGAGGCCCCGCGTATTCAAACCTTACCTCCACCTGAGCCACAGATAACATAATCCCGAGCCTAATTTTTTGAGTAAAACTCATTAAAACGTGGTACCTATATTGATTTTACTTGATGTCTCAAAAACGTGAACGGTAAACGCACAAGTTCTACATAAAGTCACTTTATACTTATGAGCCCATAGCAGATCAAGGGCCCCTCGATAGAATTTGCTACGGGCCCCGCGTTTGCATAATCCGGCACTGGGCTTGACGATAACTGTGATCGAGATCAAGGAACACTCTCGTACTAGCTAGACCCCCAGAAAGCCAATCGCTTATCAACTTTACTAGCCGTCATATATTCAATAATATCTGACGATGACGACGAAGATGTTATATATAATAAGTAGGTAAATTGGGAAAAGGCTGAGTATTATGATGAAACATAGGTAATTAATGTCATACTTATATGATTAAGTTTAAAGCTGTAGGTGAATTTATTTATCAAAGTAGGTACTGACACACTAGCACTGATATTTAATTGTGTATTTACACTACACACAAGTTGATAGAATTCTTTTCAAGAAAAATGTCCTGCGGAAATATGGAAGAACTATTTTTTTTAGAACACTGTAGACAGTAGCGTCGCGCCTATGAGACTTCTTTTGTTATACGGAGTTTACAATGTCGTGTAGGTAATGAAATGATTCAGGTATAATCTCACAATTACCTACAAACATAATGATATTGTTATCATTCAGCAATTAATTATATGCGTTGATCAATTAATCTTTTGTTTTTTTACTTTGTCTTGCATCATTGTAGTCTTTAATCATCATCGGTCCGTTTCTTATCTGTCGGAAATGACGGCAATTCGAGAAATACATGGAAATGTCGAATATCAAGAAATATTTTTGAATATTAGATATACGTTACATTTCTAGATGAATATTAAAATCAAATAAAAACATCTTAACCTGCCGTGTTTTCAGTAGGTTACAGTTTTACTGAGATTTCACGAAATCCAATGGTCGTAATCCTCTAGACATAAATCTTAGTTGCCTATACGGAAAAATACGGCATTTTCAATTTGTTTTTGTAACTAAGGTTTATTTGTTATTATTCAAATCAGTCCAGTCTAGATAACGATATTTATTTATTCAAAATTATAATCACGATGGAGGTAGGTATCAAGAGTTTATCGCACTTGTGTGATTGTAATTTTTTTTACGTTTGAAATTTGGTTCAAAATTTATTTTTAAGTACATGTCAAATGACTGTAAATAATGAAATACATTTATAGCAACTTAAATAAAAAATCAGGAAATTATAAATAAATCGTGAGGGAACCTGGGCTCCAGAAAGTTCTCAATGGTGTGTGTAGATTGCCAACTCGCACCGAGCCAGTGTGGTGGGCTTAGGCCTAACCCTTTAATTGTAGAAAGAGAACTTTTCCCAGCAGTGGTCTCCCAATGCCGGGCAAGAGTCTCTTGTCTCTTCGTAATGGGTTGAATTTATTATTATTGTATGTCTTCTCCTTGCGTTATTGTTATGATATATTCGTGTAATTATGACCAACATTTTATGTATAATATATTTTTGTAGTTAGATAAGTTCTTTGAATTAAATATTTAAGTTGGATTTTAAATTATCAAATTTATTTGAACCGTTTCTGTCTACATTTTTTCCTATTGTTGGCCATTTTGAAAAACTACATCGTAATAAAAAAAGAGAGCAATTTAGATAATTCTAACGTAACGTA
This sequence comes from Shargacucullia verbasci, assembly GCA_947562105.1. Lineage (NCBI taxonomy): Eukaryota > Metazoa > Arthropoda > Insecta > Lepidoptera > Noctuidae > Shargacucullia > Shargacucullia verbasci. The sequence continues at coordinate 4,388,230 of OX387297.1, read as the reverse complement.
CGAAGACGCTACCGTAACATTATTACAACAAAAAGTCTTAATTTGACAATGTCGTTGACTCACCAAAAACGCCTTCATATTGTAAATATCACAGATGATTGTAGATCTCTAAAACCAGACGTGTGTATGCACGAATTTTTTTAGTGAAGCGTCTTTTATAGCAAGTCTACGATAACCCGTTCGACCCGCGGCGATTTGTTCAAATATTGTAGGTAAGCTATACAAATATTAAAGTTTTTGTTCGTTGCGATATATTAATAGTTATTTCCTCTTTGAATTCCACTAAATTCGTTTTATCATTAATCTGAGTACATAAGTACCGAGGTGGTTGTCGCCTTTTGTTTTAGCCTTGGTTTTTTGACAGTGGATTTTTGAAAATAATAACCGAATATGGGACTTTTAACGAGGTTAATTATCTTCACTTAATTAATCTTTTGGCACATGCACATGTACCTATAATAGATAATTAGGACGTGAATCTCTATAAAGAATTTATTAATTAATGTCTATACCTACTGCAGTCAGCGCGCGTCCACGGGCCAGCCCTGCCAAATTTCCTAAGGCACCAGGGTTAAGAATCGTTGTAAATTCCTGTCCCCTCCTCCAGGCCAGCTCCCCCTGACCAAAATCTAGGTAGGTACGCCCATGAAGGGATTATGTCTTCTGTTGTACTAATAATGACATCCTTCAAAGCGTGGTGATTATATGGCACTAAGACTGTTCATTGTGTACTTGTTGCAAGCCTGGCCTTTTTTCAGCGGTGGACATTTGTCGCTTGATACGGTCAAAGCACAAAGGATTACTTAAAGTTAAATCCTTCTTCGGTCGAGTCGACAGTGGAAACGCTCAGTGCAATATCATATCGAGGCTGACTGGAGGGTTCGCTGGACGATTTCAGGCTTCGACATTCGTGGTGGTTCTTTCTGTGCGCTCATACACATTACATACCATCACGACTGAATTCTCCGAAGGGTTAGGCAGTAATGTACGGCATCGGCAAAGTGTGGATCATTTCGCAAATGCCTTTTTTGAGTCTACCCGCACAGATCATAGCCCCGTAATGATACTGAGAAAAAAAAAACACCTTCCCTGTCCAGGAAATCGAACCTAAGACCTCACGCTCAGCAGCCTGAACAAATGGCCTACTTACAAAGGGTCTGATTTTCAAACAAGACTGATGTCATATTTATTGCTTATGTTCCACGACTATGAATAGCTATAAAACCATGTATATGCACAGGTACTTTTACTGCATATTTTATCATATAGGCGTAATACGAATGATTCCACTCTCTACATAGTTACATATAGTTATTGTTTGTGTGCGATTTAGCAAGAAGGTGGCAATTTATACTTAATTAGCATGGGATCAATTACCGATGTTGATAGGTGGTGTTGGTATGTAAGTACATGGCAATTTAGACTCGTACTATTATTTTTATTTTTCCCAGCTCTCACATACCTTTTTATATAATGTGATCTCATCTACATCTGTTTACTATTTAAGTACCTTTGTACCTTTAAGCGTAGGCACTGGGATATCTTGATAAATTCTAGCCATTTGTATTATGTTGAAATTGGTTCACAGTCTGCCCAGATGCGGATGAAAAAGTTCTCTACAATATTGTATTCACCAATTTAAAACTGTAGACCAGTATTAAGAAATAACTCTTTCATATAGTTATTTTATTCCTTGTTTTGGAAATAGTCATTTCTCTACCTATACCTATCTATCTAAATATCTATCACTTCAAGTTAAATAAAAAACTAGTTATGTAAAAATTTTCTGGTTATTTATTTGACTAATCGACCTCATAACTGCTAAAATATACACACAAAATAATTACTGGTCAAGTCCGTGTCGGACACGCACTACGAGTTCCGTAATTATAGTTACGAACAGTTAGGTACCTGCACACCGTGCTTATATCAACAGTATCTCTTGATTCAAGCCAATATGTGTCTACTAGTAATTGGATAGAAAGAGTTTAAATGGCAGGCACTCCGTGTGAAATACTTATTGATCCTCTACCGCATCTAGTTAGACTGGGAGTCGACCTCAAAATAAGAAAACGCTAGGCGAGATAATATAGGTATCGCCAATTTAAACATGTAGTTTCCTTCGCCGTCCCATGACACCTATTTTTATTTAGTGCGCAGCTACTTGCAGCAACTTCAGAACGTACTAGAAGATTGGCGATACCTCTACGTTCAGACAGACCTGAAAATGTGTACGAAATCAATAAAACACGAATTAACGATAATTAACGAAATTCTACGTAATATAAACATAAAAGATAACTAATACTATAAAATAAAATAATGATCATTTCAGCCTACGCTGCAAGGGTACTAGGATAATCCGTGATTGTGTTGCCACAATGCACTCCCTGAAATTTACTTATAAATACATAATTAATATGAGTATTGATATTAGATCCACAATACCCATGTCTTATTACCATAATTACCTGATGTAATTTATATGGAAGATTTATACAACCCATAATGAAAATGATCCAACACCCGAACACATGGGCAATAATGTTTCTTTAGTCAGAGGTAGCAATACTAGCAATACTGTCGCGAAAATGTCATGTTTGTTGACAAATGTCCACAACAGTGATGGGATTTCGAAGAAAATTGGGAAAACGTACTTGGTTTCTGGAAATTATGAATATTATCATTACCTCTGCGATGGTTTTGACGATAGAGTAAGATATCCATTGTTATGTAATTTATTGCTTGTAAAACTTGCAGTTGTGAGGTTATAATATGTAGAATACGTGTTCCTATTTTTTAATTTGTTATTTTTTTTTATCTCAGGGCTGGGGCTGCGGCTATAGAACTCTCCAAACAATATGTTCCTGGATGACTTATAATCAGGACTGTGAAGCTAAAGTCCCTTCTATAAGAGAGATTCAAGAAATATTGGTACAACTAGAAGATAAGCCGAAAACATTCCTAGAATCAAGGCAGTGGATTGGTAGTTTTGAGGTAAACCAACCTTACTTTAAGTTGTTTATGGTATCTTCATGTATAATATCATTCAAGACCTGCAAAATAATACATTAAGGCAATAAATATATTTACTGGCTTCTGGTTTTATTCAGAAGCCGGCTTCAACATATTTAGAATTTATAGGATAATATTTTGTTGAATATGTAAATTATATCTATAGCATGACTTCATTATTAAACTATTTGAAGTTATACAAATTTCTTTATAGTTCAACAAAACCTAAATCACTACCATACTCATTTACAGGTATGTCTAGTAATAGACAAATTGTATGATATTCCCTGTAAGATTATCCATGTGAGCCAAGGAGATGAGCTGCAGACAATAGTGGATAGTTTAGTGAACCATTTTGATAAGTTTGGCAGCCCTGTGATGATGGGTGGAGATGTTGACTGCTCCTCTAAAGGGATCATGGGCATTCATGTTGGAAATAAAGATGCCAGTTTATTGATTGTGGTGTGTATTGTTTACAAAATTTTTAATTTGTCCATGGATAGTTTTGGCCACACATTAATGTTGTTGAAATTATCCAGAGTAAGTCAGGTACAACTGGGAATAAAGGCATAAAAGCGAGGAGATCTATGACCTGCAGCAGGTTACAAAAAGGCATAAATGAATACTAATGTGAAATGGCCTTAAAGTTATTAACTTTTTGAATTCCAGTTATGTATAGCTGAAAAATGATAATGTTGCTTTGTCATTCTGGAATACTCTACTATACTACTGCCAAGTCCTGTAATATGAATGAAATTGGATGCCCAAAGCCTTTATGATTTTCCTATTTCTCTATATTATCAATTTGTTACAGGATCCTCATTATGTTGGAAAAGAGCAAACAAAGGAATTTCTGTTCAACAAAGGCTGGGTCAAGTGGCAGCGGCTAACAGACTTTTTGAGTTCCTCTTGTGGTAAACATAAGTTATAAATAACTTATGTTTACCACAAGTCAAAGCCAAATGCAAAGTCAGTTAGGATAAAACAATGTAATGCCTATCAAATAAGTTCATAAATAATATTGCACGTTTTTCCAATAGGGGTAGGTAGATAATACAGAACGACACAAGCATTTGCAATATCCCTTTAGCATCATTAATATTTGCATGCTTGTTGCTATATGTTGCACATTTCTCATGTAATAGTCATAATAAATTAATCCCATTACTGTCCCACTGTTGGGGATGTCCCACTCTTCTCAGAATGATAAGGGCTAGGCCTTAGTCCACCTTCACCACCATGTAGTGTTAATATAAGTGACATAATTATATTTTATTAAATTCATGTTTACATGCAGATGAAGATACAGCTGTAGGTAGCCTCCTTAACTTTGTTTGCGCAGTCGGTTGGTTTGCAAATATTACTGCCATTTCCTGCAAAGAAATGTAACTCAACTTGCGAAAATGTACCTACCTTGAAAAATACGAAACACAAAATGAGAGTCATGAGCTTATGTTGATCTTAATACATACTTGAAGCAGTGTTCACCAACAAATTGATGTTTACAATGGAAATGGCTGTTTACCTATATAAAAAGTTGCGTCTTAAGCGCCTGTTATAATCGGTGAACTTGGGCATTAGTGGGTCAAGGTCATTTGGTTGAGTGGAGTCTACCTTGACTGATTGTTCCTTTGAGGCAACGTTATTCAACAAAATGCGAGTTTGTGTACAATTTTTCTGTTCAGCACTTCATTTTAAAAGTTTTACTACTTTTCATTTTTCGATCTACTTTAATTAATAATGCCGAGCTTTCCTGTAATTTACATACATGCGAGATTTAAAATTATGACACTGATTGTGGGTATGTATGTATTTAGTTGGTAAGCCTTTGTATATTAATAAATACATATAAATAATAAATTTACAATAAAACAGATTAAAATCTAATCAGTCTTTATTAAAAATTAATATCTAATTAAAAACCTTATAATGAAACGAGTAAATAACATAATACTGTAGACGAACAGGTACACTGACTAGACAGTTGGTTCAGCTGGCGGTGCGGCGCGGGCGTCACAGTTTTGGAGTTCATTTACACAGTATGTAAATACCTACTCTAAAGATGTACATCGCCGTAGACAGTGACTAAACATTTATAGATTCGTCACATGATTAATACATAAACCATTTATTTAAATGATTTATGTATACATACCTACATACACAATAAAATTAGTTGACTAAGAGCGTGCACTCTCCAACGACAAGATTTTAGAACAGATTGGTCTTATAAAACAGTCTAACAACTTTATCTTATACTAGCTTCCGCCCGCGGCTTTGACCGCGTGGTTTACGAGCTCGTACATTTTTCCTGGATTTTCGGGAAAAAGTAGCCTATGTGCTATTCCAGACTATAATCTATCTCTGTGCTAAATTTCATCCAGATCCGTTCAGCCGTTCTGGCGTTATTGAGTAACAAATATCCATCCATCCATCCATCCTCACAAATTCACATTTATAGGTTGTATTTTATACCAAATGCCAGCAGTTTTGAGATAGTTTCGCAATGAGGTAAGATAATTAGCGTTTCTTTCAATTTATGACTGTCTCATTGGCGTAGTGGTCGCAAGTGCGACTGCTGAGCGTGAGGTCTTGTATTCGATAGGATGGAAAAACCCAACAACGTTATTGGGTTTTTCCGTATGAAAATGTTCAGTAGCAGCACGGAGTCTGTAATTGCGCCCGGCAATAGGTTAGCCCCCTATTGCATGGGACTCAATAACGGCATCGGCGAAATGTGGGTGTACAATAGTACACCACTGCCTTACTCGTCGAAGGAGTACAGGCAGTGGCGTGCGGTTCATAAAGACAAAAAGACACTGCCTACCCTACATAACTCAGATAAATATTTATTATAAGATATTTGAGGTGGCAAATCACATACATCATTATTTAATCGACAAGACGACGAACCAATACCAACATGCAGTAGGTATTATTGGTAAGTAAGCTTTTAAAATGTTCTGCCTACCTTGTCTAAAAACTCTTTGCACGCCGCTGAGTACAGGCAGAATGCTATTAAATTTATCTTGAATATGGTCTGCGCAGGCTCTTAGAAGTCAACATGCAATAATATATCTCGGTGTATTAGCCCCACGTGCCCGCCCATTCTGGGGGTCTCGTACGAAATTCCTCGATCTCGAACACAGTTATCGTACATCAAGAATGTATGATAATAATGTGGGCGAGTATACGGTAGTTCACTCAAATGCGCGCGCACGATTATTTCCTACATTTTTTGGCTTAACGGTAAGGTCGATCAAGTTCGAGGAAATCGTTTTAGACCTTTATGCTGCAATCCCTGCAAGCTCTATGAATACGCTCGCCGTATCAAGCTGGATTGGGCACCACAGATACCTTAGCCACGCTTAAAATGTAGCCCAATGTTCAGTCGGTGTTCATGATGAGACAGACACCTTGCAGGATCCAATGGCTGCAGTGTTCTGCGGTCCACAGGTTGGAATTGAACACCAGGCCCACTCCCATCGCGTTGCGGCGCTGAGACGTCGTGTATACAGGAGTTTTTAGCGTATTCTGTTAAAGTAACACAAATAAGGGATGGTTACAGGTTACTGAGCATAATAGACAATATAGGTATCTACTGGTTGTCTGAAAGAAATTGCTTTTAGCGATAAGACCGCTATTTGTACCCTATGTGTAAAATATATACATACGCACATTATTTTGTATATTACATTTTGGTATTCGGCAATGCGTAAAATCCTTGCCTGTCATAATTCACCACGTATTGATGAATAATCTCGCGATCTATCACTTTAAAATACCAGATAAATAACGAATATACAAATAGAATATATTTGTTGGGTGTCAGAAAAACGTAGGTATCCTTTAGCGTGTCGTAGCCCAGTGCTAGTCATAAGCCTCTCGTAAGTTGTGCTATAATATGACGGCACGGTTGGCGCAGTGGATAAGCGATTACCTTGGCGTCAAGGGTTCGATACCGGAAAACATATTTGTATGATGTACAGAAGTGTTTCGGGTTTGGTTTTGTTGTGTATGTGACTTGTGTGTTTGTAAACTGCACCCACAACACAGGAGAAAGGTTTGTGGGGCAACATTAAAAAAAAAGAAGAAAGATGAATAGGTATTTGATTCTCATTATATTTTTAGTTATGTAGCATACACACCACAACAATAATTCAGAATTTAAGACGACACAAACAAAATGCCTACCTATATAAACAAAGCTAAACAAACTAAGATAAACTCTTGACCTTGAATTCATTCGAAATGTAGGTTATCGGTCCTAAGGTCACAGACGCAAGCGTAAACGGTGAGAATTATGTACAGTCGAACAAAGAGATAGGTAACGCCGTTTTATAAAGTAGTGATCTAACGTCGAGAAACATTGTAAAACGACTAAAAACGCTGAATTGTAATAGCGTTTCCAGTTCTCTAATGCCATTGGATACTTTATACCTGATGAGTTCCGACTCATTCAAATTTTTCTAAGTACTACATTTCTATAGTAGCGAAAAACAAAATTTCTGTCTCTAATGGTCTTTTACATAGTTGCAATAGATATCTCAGTTTTAAAAATGACGAGGTGAAGCTCTTCAATCTTCAGTATTTTTTTTTTTTTTTTTTTTTTAATAGATCCCCCGCTATTTTCAATTTCTGTATCGTGGGTATGTTTACAAACACAAATATTGTTACGTGCGTGAATCGAACCCGCGACAGCGGGCGCAGCGCAGGAGTGGATAGGTCAACCACCGCGCCACCCGTGCGTAATTACTTGGAAGCTGTACAACGTCACGATATGATAATTTTGTCTATCAACAAAAAGAGTTCACACGGAAAATCCGTGTTGTTCGGATATCGCTATATTTTGCAGTACAAAAAGTAAGTGCAGAGCAAAAACTACGCAGTACTATTTATAGTCATCACACGTCACACGGCCGGGGGACTCCCACCTAGATGGTGAATTATTAGGATTCTAGGAAAGTTTGGATGAAATCAAAACGTTCTTACCTAACCAACTGGGATATTTATAAAAAGTGGCGTAGCGTAGTGGGGGCAGCAAAAATTCACAATAAATAATAATAATAACTATATCTTATTTAATTTCAAATTTATGTCGCATCCATAATTCGGACCGATTAAAATCAGCTCGGAACTTTTTATTCCTCATTCTGTGACGAAACCGGGTATCCCGTTTTTAACGACTAAATAAGGGGGTGGCGAAATTTGTCTGCGTCCCGGGCGGTTGAAGCCCACGCTTCGCCACTGTCGATTTTTAAAATGATATCAAGTACATAATAGGTTTTAAAAAATCCTGAATATAAAATATCTAGGTATATGATAAGTACAATTTTATCTTTGTTAAATTAAGTTCCCGATATAATTAGTCACCCCGTAATCTTAGCGCTTGTAACAGCGTCGTAATGTGCAAGCAACAATAGATATGTGTGAGTCCAAAAGATATGATAAGATATTCAAAACGTACCTGCAGTTTGAGTTTATGGAACTCTATGGGTATGATGTACATGATGGGCAGCTCTGTGACGAGCACCTTGGGGTGCGAGCGCATCAGGCAGCCCTCTTCCAGGTCCCATCGCGCACCCTCCAGGTATAGACCACGCACGTAACAACCCTAGACGAGACAAAGATACGATGAGGTAAAATTTGTTTGTTTGTATGTAGAAGGTAATCCCCTGAACTAATGATCCAATTCTAAAAACATTTTCACTGATAGATAGCTACATTATTCCCGAGCGCTCTAGGCTATAAATTATTATATAATATATAGGTCACGCGGACGAAGTCGCAGGGAAAAGCTAGTCGAATAAGATAATAGTAGGATATTATCTTGTTATTCCTCAGTGGCAATGTATCACGATGATAATATAGAGCTCGTAATTTCAAGACGAATGGCTGCTGTCACAATTTTTGTTTAGCGTGGTTAATAATAAACGATAGCTTTTGGGAGACGCATTTCCAGTAGGTACCCACTGTTTTTTTAAGAAAATAGTCGTGCGTGCGCACTTGAGTGAAGTTTTATCGAAAATCCGCCCACACTGTCCAGGTCTACTAGAGCAAACCGAATAGCCGTATACATCTATTTGTTAACTAAACTGCCATACCATTCTTGGTATCAATTTAGAATTCAGTCAGTTGGAATTCGTTGGTCTACAGTGCAGAAAATACAACCAAACTTCCAATTCTTTGTGGAAATATTTTGTAAGTTATATTTTATTTGGAAAATATTGCAATTTAGCTTCAGAATTGTAGCTGTGCGTACCGTGATGGGTCGCTCCTCAATCTCATCCGCCTGTCTCCACTTGGTGACGCGCGTGAACTGCGTGGAGCGATCCAGCGGCCACGTGTACAAGCGACACGCGATCTGGATGTGCGCGATCAGGTACGACTCCGGTATGTGCAGCCCCGACAGCCAGATCACTACTGGCTCCTCCATGGTGGCCTAGAATAAACAAGAGACACTGAATTTGTGTGAGAAAGAAGAAATAAAATCTTTTATTTTCGCAGAAATAAACGTAACTTGTAGTTGTGTGTGTTATCTGAAATGCATTCAAACAAAGTACGTGGAAGGGTGCATTCTGTTATCATCTGCTCGATGGATGGATTCCGCCATTCTGTGCAAAGGCTAAACATCTTTGGAGGTCTATAAATCTAGCTAGGTACTTCAATGGACTGAATCGGCTATAGAAAATGATAACACGGTTGTCTTAATCAACAGCTAGAAATAGTCTAGCCTCTAACTAAAGCAAAATCGTAGTTTTGTGTTATGTTACCCAGTCTGTGTACTGCTTGGTCCTGGCTATGAAGTGGTCCATCCAGCCGCCCAGCCCCTTGCACGTGGCGGGCGCGAGGCTGCGCCACACGTGCGGCAGTTGTCCATTGAACAGGCTGTAGGACACGTTATCCAGTACAGCATCCATGCCGATCTCGCCTGCCAAAGCTTTCCGGAGCAGCGATAGAGTGGTACGCATTTTCTTTATAAGCCTGTTGAATCTGCAATAATAGTTCGGCAGCTTTAGAAGATTCTATAACTTGGAAAATCCGTTCGTGACATTCCCTTGGTCCGCGGGCGATGTAAAACGGTACCTCTCCAGCTCCTGCAGTAGCACGACGAGCGTAGGCGTAATGTTCATCTCGAACTGCTTGCGCACGCGCCAGATCTCAAACATGGCGGGCAGCTTGGCGAGCACGTCCACCGCCGTCAAGTCGATGAAGTCCTCGCGACTCATAGCGCCACCAGTCTCACCTAATATAACGTGTGTGCCGTTTAATAAGATTAGGATATAGCAGGGGTGGCTAACCAGTCGATCGCTATCGACCGGTCGATCTCGGCTATTAGTCGATCGTGGTAAGGCAAAGAAAAATGTAATTTTAATATGTGATGTGAATATATATGTATGTGAAGAAGTACTGATTATGTAATTGATAGATCGCACAAAGTCTTAGTTAGTAAACAGTAGATCTCGAGTCTAATTGAGTTGACCACTCATAATGGTCAGCATGCTTTAAAATGACACGTGCTTCGAATGTTTTAAGTCATTTGTTCTAATACAATATAATGATCTTGTTCCTTTAACTTTTATAGATCAAAAGTATGCAAAATGCCAACGTCACGCGGTGTTCCCAAGCGGTCACCCATCTAAGTACTGACCGCGCCCGATGTTGCTTAACTTCGGTGATCGGACGAGAACCGGTGTATTCAACGTGGTATGGACGTTGGCGATAGCTTCTTTAGATTGCCTGTTTACTTGCGTTTACGAAATAAACGCTTGGAAATACGCAAAGTATTTCGTTTGCAAAAACAAAAGGATCCGTAATATTTTATTATGATATTACATCAATAATAAATTAGATATAAAACTTACTCTCAACTTGCACTAGCAGCATGAATGAAGAAAAATTAAATTATAAATTATACTGAAGTTTAATACAAACGAATTAATTATTATAATTTAGCATACTTACAGTCCCATATTTTTACTATGGACGCATAAAAAAAAAGAATATTACTCAATTATTTTAATATACGAGTATAGTCAACCTCAAAAACATGTATACACGTAGCGAAATACAAACGCGGAAGTTTTGGTTAAATTAATGAAAATTTAAATGACCATGTAATTTTAGGTATCCGCAGATATAGAAATAGAAGAGATAGAAAACTCGCTTTGGAATTTCGCTACGTGTATATATATTTTTGAGGCTGACTGTACATTATACTTTGTGACCTCATTACAATGATGATGAATCAATTTTTAAGCGGTCGAAGGCAAGCGTTTTAATATATAATCACTAGACGCCAACTAAATGTAATAATAATAATAATTTATTAAAAATAATAATATCCTCCTGACCGATTTCGGTCACGGCGGCCAATCTCACCGGAGATTAGCCAACTAAGCAGGAGATATTATAGAGCACAAGTGTGTGCGCAAACACAGGTGCTCTCTCTATTCCTTCACTCTCATAGTCCGATGGGACGGCAATCCGACACGAGCGGAGAGAGATCAGGAGCAGGACCAACGGCTTTACGTGCTTTCCGAGGCACGGTGTGTATTCACATACACGAAGACCCAGACCCGAAACAAATATCTGTAGATCATACAAATATTTGTTCCGTGCGGGAATCGAACCCGCGACACGTGGCTCAGCAGTCGATCTCTCAACCACTACGCCAACCGTGTCGTCAATAATTTATTAATGAACATACACAGTTATATAAAAAAATAAACACAAAAACGAAATAAAATAGAAAATGGTATAAGAACTAGCCAGCATTTCACATCATCATCATCCTAGCTTTTTTCCAACTAAATTGTGGTCGGCTTCCAGACTAACCGATTGCGGCTGAATATCAGTATTGTACACGGAGCGATTGCCATCTGACCTCCGCCATACAGACTGCATCTCGGGTTATTATGTCCGGGATTGACATAAACAATCCTATGACTAATCGACAATACTTACACGTTGCTAGCCTTTTGAGATTGTAAATTGTACTCTTGTCTACAGGTACAGAATGTCTAATAAACTGGATATGGCGGGCACAGGTAAACCCGTGGCCCAGCGTCATGGCACAGTTGCGGGCGATACTCACTGGTCTGCGGTTGCAGTTCTATGAGGTGTCCCCACATCTCGCGCACGGCCTGGCTGAAGTAACCGATCTCTGCGTTCGGGTGCAGCCCGAACACTTCCGGAGTATTGGCCAGGGGTAGAGTGTCGATAAACTCTGTGCAATAAAGCAATTAAAATGCGAAATTACGCCATCAATTGGTCATAGGTATAAATACAACGAGATTGCCAGTTCTGTAAAAAAGAACTACGCAGAGAAATTCTGAAAGTAAAATTAGGATCATCAATACTGTGAACAACCTGTATCGGTTTCCCAAAGTTCCCAAAAAGGGACCGTAAAGCTTTCTGGACGGCGCTAACCTTTCAAAACCCTGATATTTAAAGTTTAAACTTTCTCTTTTAAAAACAATTACTGAGGTACAAGATATACAACTAGAATATTTTATTATTCCATTAATTACTTGTCTGTTGTATTTATACATATATGGAACCGATGTTTTATTATTCACAATTTTAATATTCTTGATGAATTGTACATAAGGAGTTGGTTTCATAATACAACTCGTCTAGAATGATGAACAGAGAATATTAAAAAAAAAATCTGGTCATTAAAAATCACGGGTGTATATCTGTTTCGCTTTCACATACCGATATACTGTTCCTTCTCCCCGTCCGGCGGTATGACGTAGTCAAAGGTGCTGTCGTGATAGAAGTGGAAGGGTTGGAACTTGTCGAACAGGAAGTCTCCGAGGTACTCCTCCATGTAGGTGCCCACTGTGCGACGGTCGAAATCATCGATGACGCGACCGCCGTACATCACCTGGAAAGTTGGTATTTTTTTTGTTCGCTTAATTTCAGTTGTTGGTTGGCAGTGATAGCCTAGTGGTTGATCGCTTTCCTTCCATGTAGTAGGGTCTGAGATCAAACCCGGCCTGCACCTCTGACTTTTCGGAATCATGTGCGGATCAGAATTTGATTATCTCTTGCGTTTACGGTGAAGGAAAACATCGTGAGGAAACCTGCATACCTGAGAGAGCTCCATAAAGTTCTTAAGGGTGTGTGTAGTCCGCCAACCCGCACCGGGCTTGCGTGGTGGATTAAGAATTAAGACTAACCTAACCCTTCTCATTCTGAGAAGAGACCCTTGCCTAGCAGTGGGACAGTAATGGGTTGAACTATTATTATTATTAATTTCTGTCCCAATGCTGGGCATTATCTCCGAAAGAAAGAGGTTAAGGCCATAGTCTAACAAGCTGTTACGGCTTGCCGGACTACAACATTTTCTTTAAACATAAATTTGAAAAATCAGAGATGTGGGCCGTGTTCAAACTCAGATTCTGCTGCACTTAAAACCAGCGATTATCCGCTACGCTATTACATTTGCAAGCGATTCATATCACGCATCATTTGCACCTTTAGACTGTCTTTTCACTTAGATTTAGTGAGCATAGGTTCAATTCCCAGATTGGACAAAATATTATTCGTTATATCTGTACAGAAATTCCCGGTAACAGCAATTACAATACCTACTCGCTCACACTGTACCTATAACATGGGGCTCAATACCAGCGTCGGAGAAATGTGGGCGTGCATTAATACATTTATGCCTAATCCTTCTAAGTTGCACGTTTAATACCTCTCCAAACAGGTACTTGAGCGTGGCCCAGGGTATTGGTCCGCTGACCACGAAGCACCTGTCCAGGTAACACTGCAGGATCTGCATGCACACCGTGAAGTCGGACTCGCTGAAGTCGTACGATATATTCCACCCGATCTTGTCGTATTTGCGGCGCTCCTAGCAAACATTGTATCAGATGACATTAGTGTTTATGTCGTACGATATAGATATAATGAGAATATTTACTGAATATAAGTATTTAAACTTTTTATGGACAAGCGAATGCTTTTTTTTATATATTCACAATGCGCAGCGTCTGCAACGGCAACTAACGAATGCATTTCAGTTGATTTAAACTTTCAACGTGAATCAGTAACTCGAAAAATTATTGAATGTCAATTTTGATTTTTTTGTTCTTATGAATAGGACCTATGAAGTAGCTTCATGGCTCATCTCTCTCTCTCATCAATAAACATTGAAAAGGGAAAAACTGACTTCAAGTCGTCATCCTCTTTGAAGTCGGTTAAAAATATGATTACCTGCACGACAGCATGGAAGAACGCGAGTACATACACCAGTTTCTTGAACTGCGGGTGCGTGCACTCCTCGAGAGCGCGACCTCGCATCTTGAAGTACGTGTTGCGAAGGTTCAGTTTAAGGCCGTTTGGCGGCTCCGTTACCACTGTGGTACATAATAAGGTAAATAGGTATGTGACCATAATAAATAGGTATGAAAAAGCCTCTACGTGTTGGCTTACTCTGTAGTCCCGTGCAAGGAAAAGACATACAAATAATAATTATAATAATAACCTTCATTCAAGTAAAATTGACTCTTTGTGTAAGAGCATAAATAAAGTTTAAAAGGCCTAGTTGAAATAAAACACTTTGACTTTGAAAGAAAGAAAAAATAAATATTTGAATGGCCATATTTTGCATATCATCATCATCAGCCAGAAGACGTTCATTGCTGAACGAAGGCCTCCCGGGGGGGGGGGGGGGGGGTGCCATAATCCCCACGCTTGGCAGGCGGCTTGGGGATCGCAGTGGTTCACCGATTAGTGAGAGGACGCTGCTGCCCGTTCTCCGGTGTCTGGCCGCAGTTTTAAGACGTACCCTGGTCTATATTTTGCACAAATCTTTGAAAAGCTGTAATATTATAATGGGAAAATCCTCCTAAGACCTGACCACAACGAGCTAAGGTAGGGTAAAGGCTTATGTATGACAGTTGGCTAATTATGTAGGTAAACACAATATAATTTAAGTAACACCAAAAAAAAAGTAATACAAAAAGCCAACGTCACGTGGTGTTCCCAAGCGGTCACCCATCTAAGTACTGACCGCGCCCGATGTTGCTTAACTTCGGTGATCGGACGAGAACCGGTGTGTTCAACGTGGTATGGACGTTGGCGACAATAGGTTTGAAATACAGCGTTTTATCGTATTGTAATATTTTAGATAGATTAGAGACTTCTTCACCAAAGTTTGATATTTGTCGAATTAATGGTCTTGTTGGGTAATATCTACGCACCGTTAGATTCTTATCGTCACAAAGTATTCTCAGTACGTATTACTGTTAACTAAACAAGCTCTCGTTACTATATTTATTTGCGGTTTTATTAAATAATAATGTTCAATGACTAACTTAATACAAACACTTGCAAGTCATGCAAATAAAAGGTAAATTGATTGGACTTTTAAGAGTCAGTTTCATGATATGTTTTATAAAAGAACGTGATCATCAGAAACAAAAAAAATTCAATGTGTTACAAAAGATAACCTTGACGCTTCCAGCTTTAGGCAGTCGGTTCTGATCGCAGATGTTTTAATAATTGACTACGGAAATATAACAATAAATTCACTGTAGAGGGGCTCGTAGGTACATATTTACCGCGCAGATACGTCGATCTGCGAGGTTAAGCAGCGCTTGACGCGATCAGTCCTTGGATGGGTGACCATTTTTCACATATCGAGACCCCTCTGTGCCTCGAAAAGCATGTTAAGCAGGTGGTCCCAGGTGCCATACGAAGACCTATGACAGTCGTTACGGGTGTCAGTTGCCTAACAAGTTCACGCGTGATTTACGAACCCGTAGATTTTTCCGGGATAAAAAGTAGCCTATGTGCTATTCCAGACGATAATCTATACCTGTGCCAAATTTCATCCAGATCCGTTCAGCCGTTCTGGCGTGAAAGAGTAACAAAGATCCATCCATCCATCCATCCATCCTCACAAACTTTCGCATTTATAATATAAGTAGGAAGTAGGATAATTATATAAATAAAATCGAGTAATGTTTTTGATTTTTCTGTATGGAACAGCTAATGGAGTTGTTACCTAGAATAACGCCTTTCCCAATTAAAACTTTTATAATTAAACTAGATGAGAACACAGTTTCTTTTGGATATCACTACGAGTTATTAAGAATTATGTGTGTCTGACATCATTATAAGTCAAAAGCTACTACTAAACATGGTTCCTTCCTTAAGTGAATAAAGTGAAGTGATAAATGATGAACTTTGGAGTTTCTTGCTGATTCTTCTCCATGGAATGACAAAACGAACCAGGCTATCGATTTGTATGTGCCCTTTTATGACTTACACGAATGCAAAAGATTTTGGATATGAGTTTTTTCATCATCATTAACCTTGGCAAAACTATTGATGGCAGCAGTGTTTTGTTTTTAGCACATCAGAGCATAGTTCTCTTTGTCTTCGTTAACGATAGAATATTCCTTTTGAATTATGTTTTGACCTACCTTTGAGGGACCTTTGAAGTATGCCGATGGGGAAAGTAGGCGTGGGGTCTGTGGTGAGCCAGAGCCGGTACTCGGGGTGCGGCTTGGTCATCAGCTCCAGCTGCTTCTCAAGCTCGCGCAGGAAGGACACGAGGAGGTGGCAGTTCTGAAGGATCAGCCATTGGCCGTGGGAGATCGCACCTTCCAGTAGGGCCAATGCTGCCTGAATTACAAAATATTTATTTAAGCTCCAGGATTCGCATGCATTGTCATTAAACTCTTTACTGATCAATTCGGTTGTGTAAAACTGTGGGGTAGGGTGCAATCCTCGTGTGACTTAACCGGAGATCATCTGGCGCACACTGGGCAGTCAGCCTCGATATCACCATTGCTGACGTTTTTTTTTTCTATTACCGTATGGGTGGGTCTGCATTTTAGTTTCCATGTCGTTCTTACTGCTATTATTTATTACTTTCTTACCCCTTCTTGTCCCTGTCCAAGAGATAAGTACTTGAATTTGCCGCCGCCGAAGCCACATCTATCTGCTAGTTTCATCAGATCAGCGGTGGGATCCGACCCAGGACTCAAAATGAACACCACAGGCGTAAATGGAGTTGTTTGTTCGAAAATCATGTCCAAACTGAAAATTATAATTTTATATAAAAAAAGACAAAAGCCAACATCACGCGGTGTTCCCAAGCGGTCACCCATCTAAGTACTGACCGCGCCCGATGTTGCTTAACTTCGGTGATCGGACGAGAACCGGTGTATTCAACGTAGTATGGACGTTGGCGATAAACAATTGATACTACAAGTTCACACGAGATCTTGCTGGATCTAGCCAAAATATACATGTTTGGTCGTTGGTACCATTTAGCAATTGTGTCTTTGTGTGTGTAATCAAACGATAATTTGTTATTGCACGTAAAAAACGTACATATATCTAATCACGATGCAGATAGTGATAAGCGAAAGAAGCCAATGTTACACGGCTGGTAACGCTCTACTAAAATATAAAAATAAAATGTATATAATGTTGCCCTACACAAGGATTTCCTCTGTATAGTGGGTACAGGTTACAAGCATATATGTCACATGCACAAACAATCAAACCCGAAAAATCTATCTGACCATACATATACATTCCGTGGGTTTCGAACCAACTGCATTGTAGTGCCATCTAGTTTTCAACTTAACAATTACTGCTCTATCCTCACGTAGGATTGCAGACGTAACTTACTGCATTTCCTAATAGATGGCACCACATGCTGTGTAACTAACTAGTAATTAATTCTATAAATCAGGAGTCAATATAGTAAGTTTAATTCACGAAGACGCGCCCCACTCTTTTTAATTGCTACAGTACAAGCATTAAAATGATATTGCGTTTGTTCCACCGCCACGCTCTAGTTAGAAATGTGTACATACGCACACTATAAATAAATTAACACGTAAATTAGCGAGCACCGCACCCCGCGTCTACCCTTTAAAAATAATAGAGCAGCTACTCGCGATATCTTAAATATCAGCAGTTTTCATATCTATGTAATATTTTAATTGCAATAATTATATACCAAGCAGAGAAAGCGTGGCGGTTGAACACTTGCCTTCTATGTCAGGCCAGCGTGGTGGACAAAGACCTAACCCTTCTCATCTGAAAAGCGGCTTTTGTCCAGCAATGGCACAGTAATGGGCAGAATTTATTTATTTATAAATAAAGAATCTTTATTTCTTATATTAATAATAAATAAAGAGCTCTATCGCTTCACTACTGTCGTAGAATGATTATAAGTATCAGTGTCAAGATAGCTCGATAATGTTGGTTTGTTTATTCTGTTCATTCGTCAACGTCCATACCACGTTGAACACACCGGTTCTCGTCCGATCACCGAAGTTAAGCAACATCGGGCGCGGTCAGTACTTAGATGGGTGACCGCTTGGGAACACCGCGTGACGTTGGCTTTTTTGGAACTTTTACTTTACTCTAAGCCCATCGTATAATAATCAAGTTATTTATATATTATATATCTTTAGAGGTCTATGTTAGAATGACGCCGTGATTGTAGATGCTGTGAGAGTATCACTGTCAGTATTAGTACCTGATGACGGGCGGCGTGATGTACTCCTCGCCCATGGTGATGGTGATGTAGTCGGTGAGCGCGCGGTAGATGCGGTCCACACGGAAGCAGCGCAGCAGCATAAGCATCTCGAACGGCTCCAGTTTCTCACGGTACCCGTCTGGGATTTCATTGGACTCGGGAGTGTCGCTGTCGAACCACTTGAGAAAATATTGACGGATCAGTTTTTTATATGTCTATTGATCACTAGATATTATAAAATAGAGTCCCTCTGCTGTGTCTGTCTGAACGCGATAAACTCAAAAACTACTGAACAGATTTTCATACGGTTTTCACCAATAGAAGGTGTATTCATTAAGGTTTTCTGTGAATTGGATGAAATATGACGATGATTGTTGACGATGTCGGATAAAATCATGCCGACTGGCAGCTTTAAAAACCAATAGAGTTATACTTATATCCTTATTATTGAAGAAGGTTGTAGGCTGCTTTTGGGCCCGAAAAAATGCACGGGTTCCTATTCCACTCGGGTGAAGCCGCGGGCGGAAGCTAGTTATATCTAAAAAGGCTGCTTTAGATTAATCATAATGATGGCACACTGGGCGCAGTAACTAAGCGAATACTTAACTCTCTGCATTACGTGTCATGGATTCAATTCCCGCACGGAACAAATATTTATATGATCTACAAATAGTTGCTTCTGGTCTGGGTGTGAGTGTGTGTGTATGTGCTATGTATGTTTGTAAACTGGTTCCACAATATCAATATCCAATTGACTGACAACTCCTACTATTCGAGTAAGGTTCATATTCAGCTACTATCGAGATTAGTTGATGTTTTGTTCAGTGTGGCGTTTTTAGGCATTCAGGTTGTAACCACATTTCGAGAAAGAGATTTTGCCCAGTAGTGAACTTCAAGAGGCTATATTAACTCTTGGAAATAAATGGAGAACCCTCGTTTGATTCTATGCGTGTGCACTGGATGTGTTTGTGTGAATTTTTAATATTCACTTATTTGGCCCTTGGGCTAATAGTAGCTTTGTTTAATAATTAATACATTCTAAGTACGGGTGTGTACTGCTTACCTCTTGCCACTCGTTCAGTTTCCTACCGATATGGTCAGGCAACGCTGCGAACGCGTTCTGGAAGTCCAAGCTTAACTTCATGATGTCTTGCCAGCTCTGTGGAGATGGTATACACTATGCTTTATTTAAAGACCGTAATACATCGTTTTTGGGCTTCCTTTAAATATAACTTAGGTGTAAAAAAACAACCGGTAAGGTTCTGGCGATTTTCAGATGGCGGGAGAACCATTTCAGTATAGGTGCAGTGACTTCTCCAGAGACATGTTATCGCTGATTAACAAGTTTAGTTGTGCGGTAACTGTACGGTGAGGTATTATATTGTATAATTGCGTTTCAATAAATGTGGGATCTTTTAAGTTATCAATGCCGATTTTCCGGTTTCGAAGCCACACATACCTAGGGTGGAGGAAGTCCAAGAGCAAAAAGTTGATTAATTATGATTGCATGATGATTTTAGTTGTATGGTGCTATGATAGGTGTGTGACCTGCGTGGGTATCCAGGTAGCGGGGCAGGCTCGCGCCGACTTCTCCAGCGACACGTTGCCTTTGATGAAGAAGTCCAGCTGCGCCTGACTCACGCGGTCGTCGCTCTGCTCCAGCTTTATATTCATTTGGAACGAAAACAGCAGCTTGTGGCGCTCGAATATACCTGAGATTAGTTTTATCGTAAATTTTACAAATAGTATGGAAATTGATTGGCGGAAAGTGGGTGTACAATAGTACACCTCCAGGTCTTCAGCCTAACCCTTCGGGGAATATAGGCGTGATGCTATGTTTTGTATGAAAATCGAACACCATTCATTGCAATCCGCAGTGTATACATGATACGATGGCGTACGAACAAGTTCTGAGTGTTACAAACAAGCCATGTGGGTCAGCATAATGTGCGCGAACGCATGATTGATTCTTCACGACAATACACTGAAGTGATATGAGCGAAGGGTCTTGTTCAACAGTAGATCTTTTTGGGATATATTATGATAAAGTTACCTGTACAGCCGTAGTCGTAAACATTCTTGGTGAGCATATCTATAATGTTGCGCAAACGCTTCACCAGGATTACATTCGGCATTGCCTTGCGCAGTGAAAACGAAAATACCTGTTTATGAATAAAACATATTTCATTGCGTATATAACAATGTATGTACGTCACAAAACAACATAATATTAATAGAAAAACAACACAATGACTGTAGCTATGTACACATTTATGTCAAAATGAAAGCTGTTTATACATACACCACATAACTGGGTTGGTACTATCATCAAAGTCGGCCTAACCCGGCGTGATCATTACAAAAATGGATTGCCTTGGAAAAACAGCGTCTAATAATAACGGTTTATTGGTAGATACATCATCATTGTAGTTTTGTTTTGTTGTATTTTTTTTTAGTTTTTGTTACCTGCTAAATACTTACTTACTTTTTATATCTACAACTAGCGACCCGCCCCGGCTTCGCATGGGTGCAATTTACTAATGAACAAAACCGACAATTTCATACAAAAATACCATTCAAACTTCCGACGTTTCCGGTGGATTTTCCAAAAAAAATCTTACATAAAAACCCTTTCCTGACAATTACAAAAACTACAAAAAAAAATAATTAACCAAATAAGTGCAGCCATTTGGAAGTTATGCGCTTAGCAACACATCTGGCGATTAATTTTTATTTATATAGATATATATTATCAATATATATTATTTTTATATAAATATTTATGTAAATACCATATTGTAAGTAAGTATTTATTATTTTGTATTATGTACACAATTTAAAGCCCCATATCTTGTCCAGTTCACTTCTGTCCATCGTATGGTTGCTGGGAAGAGATCGCTGATTGCGATAAGGCTGCCCATTGTACATGCTAATTGTAATTTTTATGTATATGTTTTTGAACTGTGTCGTGTGCAGTAAAGCGTATATCTATCTATCTATCTATCATTGGTTGCGTACCCTCTTCCCAATAATATTGGGGTCGTCTCCCAGTCTAACCCGATGCGGTTGTATATCAGTATTTTACACGGTGCCACTGCCATCTGAGCGCCACCACCAAAGCGTCACTGATACTTTAAGGTTAGACTGGTTATTAAACTTTTGTATTACGTAGATACACATCACCTTTCTCTATAATCACTAACTCGCTCACTCACCATGGCCCATATATAGTGTGAATGTCATCACTTACATCTAGATAGGACGACAGTGAGTACTGGTACATGCTGTTGACGCCAGCCATGTCCGACAGCACGAAGAACAGAATGGAGCCGCGCTTCGCTACCGGTCTGTATCCATCGCGCAGTATCTCTATGTCCTTCGTCGTTGACGCGGCAAGCTCCAATTTTTCCATCACCTAGACATTATACATATTATAGTATTTAGACTGACAAATTCGACAGATTAAAGTAAAATTAAAATGCAACTTATAAAATAAATTACGACTGCCGCAATGGTTTAGTGATCGCGTTTGTTGGGTTCGGATTCTGGGTCCGGGAAAGTGTTACTAGATTTTTTGTTAGAATTTTAGGAAACCGGTTTTTAAAATTGTGTCCGGTAGATGGCAAGAGGCAAGAGGTAAGTAATGTTATGAATAAAGAAAATTAGTCATAAATGACCTCGGCAGCCTTGGACTTGGTGTTCTCGAGCGTGTCGACGAGCTCGACGTTGTCCAGCATGTTGCCGGTGGAGGTGGCCAGCTCGCGCAGCAGCGAGTCCTCCAGCCCCGACAGCAGGCTCTTGTTGGCGCTGGTCTCGGTGATCAGGTTCTCACGCTGTTCCTCTAAGTCGGATCGCTCGGAGCGGACAACCACGCTTAGTAGCTGGTCCTCCAAGCCCTGGCAATTAAATATTATAAAATTATCAGCCTTGCTGTATTTCTTAAGCATTTTTAGGGTTGACTCCCAGTCTAACCAAATATAGTTGAATTTTATCTGACCTCCGTAATCCAGCTGTTTGGAGATACTGAAACCTAAATATAGATTGGTTCTACGACTTTTCCGTCAGCTGTCATATATATTGACAATCGGGAGCAAAAGCTTGACTTGGTTCCCGAGGCACGGAGTGGTCGGTTAGGTGTGCGTGTGCGCACCTGTACGGTGACGGTGTAGTTGATGACGACGGCGCGGGAGTAGGCGGCGGGGTTGAACTGCGGGTTGGACAGCTTGGTGGTGAGGTACATGCGGAAGTGAGGGTCGTAGTCCACCTCCGTGCTGCCCAGCATCACGAACGCGCGCCCGCCCTCCACTGCAACGTGAAGGGTAACTTTTATTTTAACTAGTCTGTCAAGAAATTTTTGTGAAACTTAATTTTTTTATCATCTGGAACATTAAAATCTTTTAAAAACAATGAGTCCAGGAGCTGTCAGTATGGGTTTTCTGCTGTGATAGTATTTAAAATATTGTGTAGTTTAATTGCAATAAGACAATATACAACTGGCACCATGAATAGTTTTATCAAAAAGTTTTCTGTAGTGTCGCGATATAGTACGCAAGGCCACCGATTGAGCTAAAGCCATTTAGTTTAACTATTACACTGATACGAAGAGAAGAAGAAAAGAAGAATAAATAGAGTGGTCTTATATTTGTGCAGGGTATAACAGAGACAAAAATACTTTTTCGTGATATCCTGTTAAAGAAACTTACCCTTTATATTCTTCTCCAGCACGTTATCAACAACAGGATCTATGTACTCGTTGACGTCTTGGAACAACACTGGCATACCGTACTTGATGGCCATCTCTAGCTGCCTCAAGAACTGAGGGTCGTTGAATGATAACACCTGGAAATACCAATTGACACGGTAATCTATCGAACAAAGAATTTAATCATGTAATTTCCATACATTTTACTGACGAAGAAACAAAAATTATATTGTTTTTAAGTTTAGTGTTTTTTTTTTTTACTGTGAGCGACAGTTAGTTTCCCATGTATCGTGGATATACTTAATATAGACTTCTTCATTGGTCTAGTAGTCTGCAAGCCAGACTACTGAGCCTGGGGTACCGATTCCCGGGTTGGTAAAGTGTTATTTGCTGTTTTTTAATGGAAATTCTCACTTGCAGTACGGAGTTTGGAACTGTGCTCGGTTGATGGCAATGGCCCCCTATTTACATGGGAATTAATAACGGCATCGGCGAAATGTGGGTGCACAGTAATAAACACCTGCTCTCCTTCCTGGGGATACAGGCGTGATGCTCTATTAGTTAACAAGCACACACATTTAGTCCTAGCACAACTACGTTTAGGTCATACAAATATTAATGGAGGATACTACACCAACCGTGTAGTCAAACCTCTGCCATTTCTCTGTCTACCTCCTAGTATTTTGGAAAAAAACACCTCATCCAATTGAATGTTACCTTGAGATTATTTTTAGTCTCCTTCTTTTTGATCCAGGACAGCGCCTGCGTCTGCGGGTCGATACACAGCGGGAACCGGGAAGCTCTCGTCGTCAAGATGCCGTTCTGAACCGACAGCTCGTCGGGTGGTAGTCCTTCGGAGTTCCAACTGAAAGTAGAAGATACAAGTTGTTAATAATTAATAAAAAATTGACCAAAGACATAGGCATTTCAAAATATATTCCAATGGCTAGATAATTATAAACAATTCTGAAAAAATCCTCCACTGATTGGAGGATATGCACGGAAAGGATAGTAGTGATTGTAATGTGATGTTAGTGAATCGTATGCCCAACAGTGGACGTCAAGACGTCCACATCGCAACTTGCTATATTATGATGATGAAGGTAATTTCATTAGCAGTCCGTGTCTATAAATACAGCTTTCAATTCATCTAGTAAAATTTGCTATGTCAGTTATAACCCGCGTTTTCATCTGCAAAAATGTCCGACTGTAGCATAAACTACATTTAATTTGTAAATTTCTATCAGATCATCGACCGTTTCTCAAAGAAATAATATGAATTTGACAATGGTCAGAATATCGATAATAATTTTAATAACATTCTAAGTAAAACACTCACCCACTAATCTCAACTTCATTAGTCAGATTCTTCTCAATAGTAAACGGCGTAGTCAGAGGTATACCTCTTTCTAACACATCGCCCATCCAGTCCTCGTATATCATGGTCTGTCTGAACGAGAACGAGAAAGGGCCGGCGTAGCTCAAGAAAGAAGCAGACAGCAGACAGTTGCCGATCAACCGCGACTGTTCCACATACAACGCCGCTAAGTCCTCCGTCCAGCGTTTCTGTTCGCTCGACAAGCCAGACATGAGTTTGTCGGCGGCTACCAACCGTCGCATCATGATGTCGGTTTCCTCCTGCAACTCCTGACGCCTCAGCATGGCGGTTTCGTATTTACTGTTGAGTCCATCGAGCGTCCGCTGCAAGCGGTCTATCTCGCGGTTCAGGGATGCTAAATAGTTGCAAGCTTCTGTGTACTCCTTTTCTAGGGCCTCCACTTTGTCCTTTTTAGGTTTAACTTCTCTGTATACAGCGCAGTATCCGAGTACGGCGATAACAAACTTCAGAAGGCCGTATCTGTAGGTAAAGGAGCTTTTTTATTAGTTTAATAGTTCCATTACAGAGAATATCATGCTAATATTTTAAAACGTTGAGATTTTAGGTTTAATAGCAACTTAGAAGAACCAACGAGAAGGAACCGACTAATATTAGGCGATAGAGGCGCTAAAACTGTTATTTACTAACTAAATTATTTAAGTTTCACGATGTCTCTTTCTAATCATAAGAAAAAGATGAAAGATATTAGCGCTGCCGAATTATTATTTAGATTGCTTGTTTGTTATCAACAGACGTAGGTACTCATTTCTGGAAAGTTACAGGTCATAGGTATTTTGACAGGCTTTGATATTTTGTCCTTTTTAAATTATTTTTATAAGAAAGAGATATAGTGAAAATTAGTTTAGTGCGATGTTCAACAGAATCAGCATTCTCAATATGTATGTGTTCGTGTGACTACGTACCCGGCTTTACTGATCGACTGCATAGTGTCCAGCTTCTTGCTCTTCTTCATGTGCGCCTTGACGGCCTTCACCTGCTGCTGGGTGATGAGGTCGCAGTTCATCTCCTGCAGGTTGCGCAGGAAGTTGGGATCTGCCATCATGCCCTTGGCGCCCTTCCAGCTCACGTCTTTGACGCCACGGATTATAGCCACGCACTCGCACACCGTCTGGAGATTATAAAAGGCGAATATTAAATAGGGGTAAAATACATTGAGCGTCCTGTAATCTGTACCTGATTTTATTTTTTTCTTTATTTTACTATCGTTCTAAATAAAAAAAAAAACGATTACTCTTATGACTTAATAATTATTGCTTATTGACGTAAAACCAAGAACAAGGAGTTACCAATCGTTGAGTGGAATGCACCTGGTGAGACGAGCATACATTTTCTTTAGAGATTACGAACACTGTTTATTCTAAAACCGACCTGTACAGCCTCCGGCGGCGTTGCAAATGATCTAATCTCAGTAATGTCGTTCTTCTCAAGGTCGGCCAATGCGAGTCTCGCAGCCTCCAAAGCCGGCATTGCAGCTGACAGAGCCTCCTCAGCTTCAGCCTTTTCTTCGGAGATCACAGCACTCTGCTCCGTGATTTCTGCCGACTTTATCGAAGCTACTTGTTGCTTCGATGTTGCAGCTGTTGTGGCTATTAGAGAAAGGTTAAAATGGTGAATAGGTAACCATATCGCCAGCTAGTGGTTTATTAAGCCAACGAGTGTGGCGAGCAGTTTGACTGTATCAACAGCTTCATTTCCAGAGCATGTTGAGTTTGAGAAAATTCATTCCTTTTGATGATAGGTATCTGCGGTGCCATAGATACAATGGAACATTTGCTGTTGTGCTTTGATTACCCTGATTGCAGTAATGTGGAGGACTTAATAGAGGCCAATCAAAAAAAGGGCAGGTTTGGGCCGAACAAGTTTGAAAGAAAAAGAATTCCCTTTACAGCTGCGGTTTGGGAACGTTGGACTCACCCTTAGAAATCTCCTTGAGCAGTATCTCACACTCTTTGGTTTGTTCAGCGACGATGACTTTTTGCACCGCCAGTTTGGCGTTCAGTTCAGCGAGCTGAACGTTTGCCTCTTCGATCTTGGCCAGCCCGCCTATCAAGCGCTCGCACTACACAAACGTACAAATATTACTTGTACAAATAATAACTGTAATTAATAAAAGAATGATGCGACTATTGCTGCTAAAATTAATTTTATTTTAGAGTAGAGTAAGGCTGAATTTAGAATGCTTTATGTTCCGGTTATTTCACTGGATGTTTATACCATTCACCCAGAACTTAACTATGCTTACACATATGTATTTGATAATTTGGTATGACGAGTGAAATTGGCAGGACTGTACTGTGACTGATTGTGTACTGCCCCAGTCGATTACTACTAAAATACCAGCCTCACCTGAGCTACAATGAAGGCATCTTTCTCCATGAGCAGCGACAGGTAGTTGGTGAGGAAATCCATGTAATGCTTGGGCGTGACGTAGTTGTTGCGACGCAGGCGCAGAAGGAACAGCTGCGAGTAATGCACGATGGACATGTGGACGTGGACCACGTGCTCCACTATTATGGGCCGGAACTCCTCGGGGATCTTAGCCACCTAGTAACAAGGTTCCTGTGTGAGCATCACGCGTGTACTCCAGCAAAAAGATTCTACCATTAAATTGCAACACAGTATAACAGTACAGACTATTGAAGTGTACTGTTTTACATAAAACAAATAAGTTTAGTTGTTCTATAAGTTTTCCGATAGGATAATAACCGCCGAATACTCAATGCTTCACAATTTTCGATTTTGCAGTCATAAAGTCTTATACTGTCACTTCAAATTATACTGTAACTTCAGAACGACTTTGAACGAGTTAAGTTGAGTATGAGCATTCAGCGGTTAGTCACCCAGTGATACATACGTCAGCGAGAAAGACATTTGCCACAGCCAATAGCGCCTGTTTAGGCCACGGGAATTGCCAGTCGATGGTCGTGTTGTTCACCAAGCCAGGGAAACTTCGACATCTGATTATAAAACAATATAAAATGAACTGTGGTACCTGTTAAGCTTATCTTGTTTTTTTAAGCATGCAGTAGGTCTAAAATACAAATTGTTATTTGAATTCACCATAATTTTTTTCTGAGAAATACCCCTTATAAATTGTTTTGGATGAATTGGTTTAGTTAATTTGGATTGTCTGGAGACGAGCGCTTCCTCATGCTCTCCCCCACCTGTCCAATCCAGTCCACTCCTGAGCCATCCATCCAAACTTATATGATAATATAATTTACCCAAAATGAGAGAAAATTACGCGTCAAACTTTAATATTATTTAGATATCAAATGTTATTATTTAACCAGTCTATTGCCGTTTGGTTCCTTCAGCCAGTCAAGTCCTGTAAGGTCCTGTAAGTCCTGACAGTTGTAGTTAAAATTTTAAGTCCTAAAACAATACTGTTAGAATTCAATTTTACCTGGTCCTCAATATATCCCCGCTAGGCGACATGGAAAGGACTACGTGAAGATTTTCAGCGCATCTGTTGCAAAAGAAGTTCCATACCGAGTCCCTGAAAAAAATTAAAGTAGGTATTGAATAAGAGAACTTAAAAGAAAATAGATCAAATTTTTATCTTAACTCTTGAAAGAATTTATTCAGTGCACAGTTATGTAAAACATCGCAAAAGTATTGATAATGTTGCCAGTAAGTAATTATTAATGATTACTCCTTAGTAATTATAACCGAGCACGCACATAACCGAGAGCATAAATAATATTGCACTCACTTGCCAGCACCATATCCAGCTTCCGCGCTGTCATTACGAACGGCGTTCATGATGGCGTCCTTCTCGTCATCACAGAACAGAGCGGGGATCATGCCGATCATCAGGATGTTATTGATGAACTCCAGGAAGCCCTCCTCCAGGATCTAGAGGGACCGAGTAAGATTTCAGCTCTATCCTTGTGGTCATAATTATGGTAAAGTTAACAAAAATAATATAATGTAAAACAGAGGGAGCCTATTGCCATTTACTAGTCAGAATTCCAAGCAACGGATTTCTACGAAAGACTCAAACACTTTGCCAGGAGTCGAACCCGGGATCTCACGCTCAACGTTCGCACTTGCGGCCAATGGACCAATGAGCTAGCCGAACCAATATAAACAGAGAAATTTTCTACCGTCGTATTGACACGAGTTATCGTATGAGATAGCAGTAACAGTCAACAATGGTGCTATGCTTGCAAAGTCTAGTTTAGTCACTCGTGATACCTTCCTTGGGATCCATAGAGTAGATAATATAAATGAACTAACCTGGGCAGCAGTGAAGAGGAACACAGTCTTCTTGTTGTCACACCCAAGCAAGTTGTACAGCCGCTTCATATCGTCCTTGAACGTGTTCTCGTTGTAGTTGCGCGTCACCACGATCTCGAACATGTCGCAGCCTGCGTAGCGTTTGTTATTCCATTATTTAACTGTTATATGTTTTTATACGTTACGATAACTACGTAATAAATAGATACCAGTATGTGATATTTTTTGAACGATTTTTTTTCAAGATTTGTTACCGTTACTGTACTACGTAATATATGTGTTTGCACCTCTATAACTCTCAATCTGATTTTTGTTGCATCTACCTTAATTGTTTTTGCATCACACAACGTCGTCTGTTAGAAAATGTTTACGACATTAAGACTGCCTTTGTACATAGCTGTATAATAAGCATTAAAAATAAATACCGCGTACCGGCAGCGAATGCGGCGAGTCTGCAGATGGACTTCTTCCCGGAGCCGCCGACGCCGATGATGAGCGCGTTGCCGCGGTCCATGCGCAGGATGCGGTGCGTGCGCGTCAGGTGCTCCAGGCAGTCCTCGAACAGCACCACCGACATCTTGCCCACGCGGTCGTTGTAATCGTCCAGGATCTAAACGAGACGTAGCTCAATTTTTCCTTATAATTATCAGCTGGGGCTTGTAGCTACATAGGTAGCACATAGAATTATCAGCGTAGATAAACCGCAGTGGTTGAGAGATTGACTGCTGCGCTAAGTGTCGCGGGTTCGATTCCCGCACGGAACAAATATTTGTATGATCTACAGTTAATTGTTTCGGGTCTAGGTCGGTTTCTAGGTCTTTGTGTATGTGAATATATGTGTTTGTAAACCCACCCACGATACAGGAATTATTCCTAATATAGGGCAAACTTTCTAAAAAAAAACAAAAAAAGCTATGGTTTGACCTTGGATCCCTAACCGTTCTTTACACATCGAGCTGGCACCGAATACCTTACGAATTAAAACATTCGGAGCCATCATGTTGTGTCCTTCCTTTTGCATTCACAAGAAGAAAATGAGTGGTCGATTCGTGTCGAGAAATCATCTGAAGTTTGATTGATACTTGGGATTTCACGCATACGAGCTGTTTACGTCTTGTTAATCGTGGCGCTGTGTGCGGAATCTCATGTTCAGCAGTGGACTTTAGGGACTAATTTTGATCGTACCTCTTGGAAGAGAAAGTAGACAGCTTCATAATCAAGCAGGTCCTCGTAATATCTGATCTCTTCTTCATCAAGTGCGTTGCGATAGTCACCGAACAACAGTGGGTCGCGGAACACATACTCTTCTAACTGTATAACATAAAATTTTTACTTATATTTATGTATCATAAATGCAGAAGACAAATGCAAATTATAATGACAGAAGAAGAGTAAGAAGGAAAGCAGCAAAAATTGTGCATGCATGTAAATATTTGTGTTTTTAACAGAACAGTACGGCAATAGTAATAACAGACCAATCTTTTAAATAGTAGTCTAGATCATTAAATAACCACTTCATTAGCCTAATTCTAGGATCATCTCAGTTAATTAATGAGGTGGGTACATTTCGTAGTGTTTCTTTGATTGTAATTTTGCGTCAAAAATTTGAATTATCTAAGAATATCAGTCTCATCTTATCTATAGAATACCTATTTCTTTCTTATTTAAATTGAGCAACAGCTACAGACCGTAAACTCGTGTTCCGGTTCGACCTCTTCCTCCTCCTCTACGACTTCAGGCTCGGGGACTTGCTCCGGTTCAGGCTTCTGCTCTACCATGCCGAACTCTGCGGTGTAATATTTATATAACTGTGAGAAAGGATACTATAATTTACAAATATAATTAAGTTCTTGTAGATAAAAAACTGAGTTAATTCAATATTGAAATTCTTTCAAAGTTTTGGCTATATTTACTCCTGGATCCCTATTCACCCCGTTTTACGGTATAGAACGTCAGATTCATGAATAAGGTGGTAAGTCTTTTAAATTGAACGCGTTCTTACACGCACCGGAATTTGCGACCGCCTTCTACAGCATCGAATATACGTATCTACTGCGTCAAAAGAATAAGTATGGCAGAAAAACGTATGACGTCACTTGCAAAGTGCGCCGTTCACTTCGTCATTGCAGCGAATTTGATGACGTCATCAGAATTCGTCAGGAATGCGGGAACAAGTGCGCGTTCACCTTGAACCGTGTGTTATACTAGTACTTGAAGTGCTACCGCGCACCATCTAATAGTTCTTCGTCTTCAGCCACTTTTTCCTCTTCCTCGGGCAGTACGATCTCTTCGAGCACGACGGGCTCTTCTTCCGGGAAGTACCTGTTCACGTGCTCCAAGATGTGGTGGCGCATCAGTTCGTTGTCCTGTCCGAAATACAATTATAGTGACATTTTGTATTAATACTATAGGTTTTATGGACCAGGAATTAACTGTATTAAGAATTTCAGTGAATATAACATAACATAGCATCACGTCTGTGTTCTTCGAAGGGTTAGGCAGAGGTGTATTTATTGTAAAGTCTACACCCATATTTCGCCGATGCCTGATCCTGACCCTGCTCATCAACCGCACTTGCGACCCTTAGACCAATGAGGCACTTTCAGTGTAAATGTTTTAGGGTATTTGGTTAAATTTCTCCTAAACCTTCCTAAATACTTTCAGTATCATAGCAATGGGTATCTTTCTGGATGATTAATGAACGATTTAAACAATACGTATATTGTAGATTCTGACCATCACGATATAGGAAAAAGCGTGATATAATGTATGTACAAACAAACCTGAGTATTGATCAGTCTGTCGCATATAACGCGCGTGAACTCGTTGCGCCAACATCGCACGATGCTGCGTTTCTCGCTGAAGAAGTTGGGGTGTGTGAGGCACATGCCCGCCGCGATACGGGACAAGTCGCGCAGGTTGAAGATATAGTGGAACTTCGCTGGAGTCGGCGGCAGATCCACTATTATTATCTGACGAGAAAAAGGAAAGTCTTGTACAATCTTAAGATAACGTTATTCATAATTTGTACCACCACTAGACAGAGACCTCCTCAAAGTTATAACACAAAGCGCGGATGTCAGTATTTTGCATTTATCGACGAATGTACTTGATAAGTCATGCTGACACTATGAGACTACACCAACAGAATGACGGAAAACTTCCTTTATCCAGTGGGAGCTTTTTGTTGTATTTACTTTAAAATGCGCATGAGTGTTTTTAGAATTTTATACAATATCATTATAAAAGCAGCCAACGACGCGTTACACCAATTTCGGTTACAATTAATATGGACTTGGTCGAGATCAGTATTTACCCATTTGCGGGCTGATATACCCGTTTGGTGTTCGAGTTCGATTGTGATATAATGTCGTTGACTGGTTTTAAGGTTCGAAACTGAATGGCTTATTGCATTAAAACGGTTACTGTTTCATGAACAAGTAATTGATACATAGGTACATATTATATTCGTACGGTCGTTTGTACGTGACATTTACCTTTTTATATAATATGTTATGTAATTGCAGCTCTTGTAGAATATATCTTTTAATATATGGCAATAAACTATCGGGGGCGTAGCCCAGATGGTAGAGCGCTCGCTTAGCATGCGAGAGGTACCGGGATCGATACCCGGCGCCTCCAAATAGGTTATTATTTTGTTGATTGTTATTATGAAAAAAGAATTCTTATTTGAGTTTAATAGGTATTTATTTGATATCTTTGTTCTTGTTCGGGAACTACCTCAAAAAAGAACAAGAATGTTTTTGAGAGCTTGAGCACAATTCGTTTTTAAAACTCCGGGAGTCCATAGTTGGAGACCCACTTTTGTCGTCGACGATCCACCTGGACTGGGCTTCCACACTAGGTATACATAGCATCACGACTGTATTCCCCGAAGGGTTAGGCAGAGGTGAATCATTATACACCCACATTTCATCGATAGGTTTACCAGTCAAAATTTCAAAATAGTACAAGGTATAATAAATGCAATTCATTGGACCATATCTCACCTTGTACAAGTCCAGCGTCATCTGCACAATCTTATCGACGATGTTCTGTATCTCTTCCGGGAAGATCTCGAAGTGTCCTTTCAGTATGGACACGTAAATGTGACGTAACGTGTTCTCGGACGGGAACTGGAGGTTGTACACCGAGAACATGGAGATGAAACGAGGGTCCACCTGGTCAAAGAAAGAATTTCAAGAGGGAAAAATTCCTTCTTTCGTAATACATATTTTTTACATGCATTATATTTGAATAGAGAAAAAATATTGTGTGAGTGAGAAGGCATGATTAGGACCACCATGTTACATTCGTTTCGTTTATCGTACGGTACTTGCAAAGCTGTGCAGGTATAATCTAGCCTATATGACTCGCTTTACAGGATTGGCTGACTAGTCATGGGCCTAAGAAGTTATAGTGACATTTATTTATAATGGTACTATTATTCGTCTTCTTACGCATCGGGGGCGTAGCTCAGATGGTAGAGCGCTCGCTTAGCATGCGAGAGGTACCGGGATCGATACCCGGCGCCTCCAAATTGGCTGATCTTTCATTCTAAACCAAAACTGGATTTTTGATCACAATATACAACTTTTTTTGACACTAATTATTAAAACTGGCCTAATATCAAAATACAACTGTGAGTTAATATTTTAGTTTAATGATAATCGTAAAAGTGATGACGGGGAAGAGCTTTGTCAGAACTGAAGCTTTAAGTCCAAACAAACATGAGTTTAGCTTACGCTGCAGAAACTGTTTTCCGTAAACAAAACGTGAATACAAGTAAAATAAAAGAAGAATTATGTTTTGATGCACAGAAAAAATATAGTATTTTGAAGGCTGAAGGATATTTGTTCCGTGTTTTGTGAAATGAAGATAGGATGAATATGGTGTTTTGAGAGCCAACACTTCAGGGAGGTAACTATCGCGCGCTCCGACATTTTAGAGAATATTCGTCTATTTTAGAAATAGTCCTTTCCTGTCTATTATGTTCTCCTGACCGAATTTCGGTCACGGCGGCCAATCTCACCGGAGATTAGCCAACTACGCAGGAAATATTATAGTGCACAAGTGTGCGCGCAAACACAGGTGCACTCTCTATTCCTTCACTCTCATAGTCCGATGGGACGGCAATCCGACACGAGCGGAGAGAGATCAGGCGCAGGACTACTATTATAAAGAGGTAAAATTTGTTTGTATGTAGGGGGTAATCTTCGGCACTAATGATCCAATTCGAAGATTTTTTTCACTGAAAGATAGCTATAAATTATTATATAATACATATGCAGTCGCGGACTTTGTGCCTGTGGGATTATGAAACGCATCTGCAAAACACGACAAATTCTAAATTTTTAACTCACATCGTTTCTTCCACCGCCAGCCTTGCCCATAGCAGCAAGGAAGCCAACGTCCTTGATGTTCTTCCAGTTGAGATCCTTGCCGCGGTCGTAGAAGCCTTTCCGCTCAAATAGCAGCTTCAGCAGAGCTATAGGTTGTTGCGTGCCGTATGTATCCACCTGTATAACTTATACGATTATTATCGATATCGTATTTTATATTCAATTAGCTAAACCCGGTCACGCCTCGCTGTAGCTCTGTCTAATATTAATTATAGTAATTTGTCAGATACTTATAATTGTTTTTATTTAAACATCGTGAAAAGCTTGTTTTTTTTTACTACTAATTTGAATGCGTTTGGCAACACTTCACCTGATGTTGAGTGACAATGCTGCTGAGGATGGATCACACAAGCTCAAATAATTCCTATTCACTCTCACCTTATTTTCCGTTCCCGTGGGAACTTTGGGATAAAAAGTATATAAAAAAACTCTTATATAGAAGTGCAACGTGTACAAATTTCAAGTCAATCCATTCGACAAGTTTTCGAGTTTTGCGGACACATACATACGGAAGCTGAATTTTTATATATAAAGATTATTTATATTTATAATCAATTGATAATTAGTTGTTTTCATTTTACCGGAAGATTTTACTACACGTGAAAGTAATAATGTTAATATAATGTAATGTGTGTGAGTGATCGCCCCGGTATAGCAAGCGTCCCTAAGGTAACCCATCAGGTGGGCTGTATATTTGTTTGCCACCTTAATGCCATAAAAAATGTAAGTATTATACAATAGCAACCAGTCTAATTAATATACTATATCCTAATTATTATATAATAATTATTCAATCAATTTGTTTTCTTTGGCTTGGTGCCAAAACAAGAAAGTTTTAATCTTACTGAGTGAAATCTTTAAATATTCTCTTAGCATCAGAATCAATATTTTCTTTATATTTCATAATAAGTTCAGAAAATAATAAAATCCGTAATTCATAGTAGGTAAGGTTTTGTAATTAACTAATAAAAACGGTAAAAGAATATTTTCGTTTGGAGGCGCCGGGTATCGATCCCGGTACCTCTCGCATGCTAAGCGAGCGCTCTACCATCTGAGCTACGCCCCCGATGTTTATACAACTGTATTATTATACTGCTACGTAATATTGAACGCCGAGGGCACTCTCACTTGACGAAATGGCCTTAAGAATGAGCAAACTCGATATTTACTTTCAAAAATAACTGGTCAGCAATATCACTTTTCATTGACAACCTATATTAAAGGATTATTGGCTGTCAATAGTATATATTAAAAAAAAAAAAAACTATTCCGGGAACTACCACCTATATACCGAATTCACATTACACATGAGAAAACCTGGAGGAGGCTAAAAAAGGTTGGCTATGCATTAGCGACTCCTCTAGAGGTGATCGTCATCATCAACTTCATATTAACCGAAAGACGTCCACTGCTGGACATAAGCCTCCCTTAAGCATCGCCACATCGATCGGTTCTGTGTTGGCCGCATCCAGCGTGACCTTTACCAGGTCATCGGTCCACCTAGTGGGGCCTTCCCACGGTGCGCCTACTGGTACGCGGTCGCCATTCCAATCCTATGGCCCCATCGACAATTCGTTCTGCGTCCACCCACTGCCACTTAAGATTAGCAATTTTTTGGGCTATGTCGGTTACTTTGGTTCTCCAGCGAATCTCCTCATTTTTGATTCTCCATAGCCCTTTGCCCTCTAGAGATAATGTGTTGCAATTGTTACTTGCCAAAGTAACCCGCAAGATTAATTTCTAAGCAATATAATAATTAAGAGGTATAGATATGGGGGGGCGTAGCTCAGATGGTAGAGCGCTCGTTTAGCATGCGAGAGGTACCGGGATCGATACCCGGCGCCTCCAGGAATTCTATTTTGCTGTTGAGAAAGGCTTTTCCATTACCTAATGAAACTATTAAAATGTACATACTTTATTCTTCGTTCTCTACATTCTCTACGTTTTCCAATAAAATTCAATTTTTTTAGACGAAAGCCCACGAGTTTACTCCACACCTAATGATTACGAAAGCCACCCTAAGGCTGAAGTTTAAATGCCTTGTGTTCCGGTAATTTTACGGACAATGAATGCCGATCAAGATCAAATAGCAATATACTGTCATCGTATACATGGGGGGCGTAGCTCAGATGGTAGAGCGCTCGCTTAGCATGCGAGAGGTACCGGGATCGATACCCGGCGCCTCCAACTTTTTTTGCCATGCAGATAAAAGCCTTTAAAACTCTCGGCAAGGAAATAATAGAAAAAATAGTTGGGCTAATTGCAGAGAGCCATGAAATAGTTACTGCGAAAATCATTGCTTAGCCATAATCTTGAATAAAATCCTCTTCTTCACTACGGCCTAAAAATCACGCTGTACAAGTGTACATAACATACATAAGGCATTTTCATACTTATCTATAGTATGAAAATGCTTTATTTGGGTATGTGTAACATGAGTATCTTGTTAACTGACGGTCCGAATTTCTCTAGACCATTAGTTCCCAAAATGGACCCCCAGGGGTCCACGGGAGTCTCGACGGGGGTCTACGTTGGCGTGACAAAAAATGGTGGTTTACAATTCAATTTACAATATGGTAGAAATGTAGCTGCGGTGGTCCACCGGAACCAGCTAAATTTTGAAAGTGGTCTATTAGAGACTCCGACAGGTGGCGCTGTCACACCTAGTCGCTCAGTTTACGGCTCTATATTAATTAATCTATTATTATCTATAAAACTACAATACTGATACAAAGTCGTGTTAATATCATAGCTTAACCTAAAAATCAGACTATACAGTGTTCGCAGACGTTTTGGTGATTCCCTCTTTTTAAAAACAGTGA
Organism: Shargacucullia verbasci; assembly: GCA_947562105.1. Taxonomy (NCBI): domain Eukaryota; kingdom Metazoa; phylum Arthropoda; class Insecta; order Lepidoptera; family Noctuidae; genus Shargacucullia; species Shargacucullia verbasci. The sequence goes on along the minus strand of OX387297.1, from coordinate 4,351,125 downwards.
AATCCATATACAGTTACAACATTAACATTGGAGTAGAACCAGTGCTTAAAGTGATGAAGTTACATTTTTGGGAGTGCAATAGAAAAAAATACAGTGTTTTGTAGTATACTTCAACTGCAATTCAATCACTTACTTTGGTTTAAAAAGCTAGCTAATATATCAAACAATATTTTGGTGTAGGTGTTGATTCGATAACTGTTTATTATTTACCCACGAATCAGCTGTTAATCAGCTGACATTCAGATGTGTTTAATTACTCTTGACTATTGGAAACAGCGACATCTATCTTGTTTTCTGTGAACGACTCAGACATTGTCAGTTGCAATCGACCGCTATCTGGTTGCGCCGATCGACAGATATGGCCAAATGCTTCGCTTGCGGGCGCTTTCTCGCGCAAACAGATGGCGTTACCTGTTCAACATGCCCACTTTCCTATCATCCAGTTTGTATTGGAAAGTCAAAAACTGGAAAATTTCCTAAACACTGGTCTTGTCCGGAGTGTCAAAAAAATAGGCCGCGGGATAACAGAGCTGATACTCCTGTAAAAATCGCCAGTGATAACAGCGACACCGATGCTTCCGTCTCACAAACACCGTCTCCCAACGTTGAGAGTCAGACTGTGCCCTCCACCACCACCAACGCCAACACCACTAAGGTCGCCCCGGTTGAATCTAATGTGAGTCTTGTGATGGAAATAAAACTTCTCCGGGAGTCGGTTACCAGCCTCCAAGATGAAGTCAGAATGATGCGTCTTGATGTAAAAGAACTACGCAGTGACATGGCCACGAGCAACTTGCGCATCAGCACGCTGGAGACTCGAATGGTGGAACTTGAACAGTGTGTAGCCAAAAAGCAAGAATCGGCAAATCAATTTGATGCTAACTTTGCAGAATTAAGGGCTGAGTTAAATGATAGGGACCAGATGCTGTTTTCCAACGACCTAGAAATTTCCAACGTACCTGAATCCAGCTCAGAAAATCCTGTGCATCTCATCTCCTTGGTTGGAACTAAGCTGGGAGTACCTATTGATGCGCGTGACATTGTTTACGCAGAACGAATGGGTGCGCCGCAGTTGCAACAATCGCCAAAAGGTGGAGCTACTAGACCGCGGCCGCTGGTTGTACGGTTCCTACGTCGTTCTCAGCGCAATGAATTAATAAAAAACATGCGAGTGCGACGTAATGCAAACACAGCGGACTTTGGACTGGCTGTCGAGTCGCGACCTTTTTATATAAACGAGCGTTTGACCAAACATAATAGACAACTGCTGTACAAGGTCCGCGAGGCACGCAAACGCATGGAATGGAAATTTGTATGGACAAGAAGAGGTCAGATATGTGTCAAACAGGGCGAGGGTATGAAGACTCATGTTATTCGCACAGAAAACGACATGATTAAGGTTTTTGGTGCTGAATCAGTTCAGTTACCTAGTCCTACCGTATCGCCCTCTCCTATTACTAACCGTCCTGCTGCTCACTAATATTAGTCATTTTTTGTGTGAATGTCGGTGTGTTACCTTGTCATACGATATTTTACTTGTTATCTACCACAAATTTTATAACGGTATCTTTGTCGATTTGCCAACATGTTGTGTATTAATAGGTTTTTTCCACTTTCTTGTTTCATTTACTGATCAGAGTTCGAAATATGTGCAATTACTTCATAATTTCACACTGCTACTGATATGTTTGCATTGTATATTGCGGACTTGGTGTGGGTGTGGATGTCATTGTTGTGTGTGCCTGAGATGTCTTCAGCTAAAATCTTGTAATAAACAGTTTGAAATAGTAATGCCGCGCAAGGTTTTGTGGACTGTATTCTATCATTACAAATATAACTTTAAGTGTATTAACATGACCAATGGATAATAAATATTTAAAAGTCGGATTGTTAAATGCCGGTTCTCTTGGTACCAACCATGATAATTTCATCATTTCAATGCAACGCCACCAGGTGGACTTTATGGCCATAAACGAGACCTGGTTAAGAAGAGGTGAGGAGGAACGAGCGCCTTTTGTGCCTGAATATCGGCTGAGACACATTCCTCGCCCTCCTTATATACGTGGTGGCCGTGGTGGGGGCGTGGGGTTCTACATTAAAAGAGGACTCAACGCGCGGCTCTGCGAACACCCTGAGCACCAATCAGTTGAGCAAATGTGGCTTAAGACCAAGGTTAATGGTAACACCATCGTTATAGGCACAGCCTATCGTCCACCATGGCTTGATGCTCAAATATTTTTTAATGCGATTATGGACAGCATGGCAACTTTTAATGAGTGTGATCACATAATACTATTAGGAGACTTTAATATTAATATTCTGAATCCTTCGGACTCTAAAATGAAAATATTTGATACCTTTTTAAACTGTACAGGACTAAGACAAGTGATTTCAGACCCGACACATTTTACTGACAATAGTAGCACCTTGATTGATGTTATTTGTACTAATGCTCCTACTCGTAATATTTGCGTGGACGCCGTGGGTATCATAAATGGACATGCATTTGTCACAACCGACTTGCTATTTCGAAAACCAAAGATTACTCCCAGGGTCATATCTATTAGATCACTAGCGGATATTGATTTGGATCTTTTTAATCGAGATTTAGATTGTGTCAGATGGAACGAAATTGCGGCCTTAGGTGATGTGGATCAGATGGTTGAAGACTTTACGAGGGTTGTCATGTACTTGTTTGACATGCATGCACCTTCTAAAACGAGGACTATGAGAGAATTGCCTGCTCCGTGGTTAACTGACAATGTTAGATTTATGATGGGTTTGAGAGACAAGGCAATACATAGATTTAGATGTACAAAATTAGACACCCACAAAAAATATTACAAAGATTTAAAAAAGACTGTAGAAGTGGCTATTTACAGTGAAAAAATGTGCTTCTTTAGAATCCATATTAATAGTCACATCAAAAACCCTAAACGTCTGTGGAAAAATTTAAAATCAAAGGTAATCCCATCTAAGTCTGTAGAAATTCCTATGCATCTTAAAAACCCCGAGATCATAAACCAATATTTTCTGAATGTCCCTGGTGATCCTGACTCGTCTTTGTCCCTATTAACATATTTCGAGTTCCATAGACATAGCAACAGTACGTTTAGTCTGAAACCCGTGGAAACTCTGGCTATTCTTAAAATTATTAAAGATCTTAAGTCCAATGCGTCTGGGGTTGATGATTTGACTATCGATATGATTGCAATGTTGGTTCCAAAAACCCTGAACGTAGTTACATCCATAATCAATAAATCCATTCTCACTTCTAGATTCCCTGCCAGCTGGAAAACGGCAATAGTCAGACCTATTCCGAAAAACCCCAACGTTTCTAACATTAAGGAACTCCGCCCAATAAGTATATTACCGTGTCTCTCAAAAATATTAGAAAAAGTGGTTGCCTCCCAGTTAAGGTCGTATATTGAAGGTAACAATATTCTGCCCGATAAACAATCGGGTTTTAGGAAAAATCGGAGCACCACTACAGCTATAATGGACGTTGTGGACAATGCGCTTACTGGACAAGATGCGGGTCAGGGAACTTTATTGGTTCTATTGGATTTTACCAGGGCGTTCGACTCAATAAATGTTTCTCTGTTGCTCTCTAAACTAGCGTATTACGGTTTTGACCCTAACACCGTCAGGTGGTTTAATTCATACCTAAGCCTCAGGGCACAATACGTGGAAATACGTAATTCTGATGGATCAATGACTCAATCGACATTGTCAGCCGTGGATAGGGGCGTTCCACAAGGATCAGTACTGGGTCCACTTCTGTTTATACTGTTCACCGCTGATATAGTCAATGTGATAAAGCACTGTAAATATAATATATATGCGGATGACGTCCAAGTATATTTGTCATTTAAGCCTAATAATGTTATTAACGCGGTGAATAGTATAAATGAGGACCTAAATAATATCGCAAACTGGGCACACCGTAACTCCCTTGTCCTTAATGCCAGTAAAACAAAATACATGATACTCGGCTCAAAATGTCAGATCAAATTAATAGGTAACAGCAACCCACGAATCCACATAGATCATGTGCCAGTCGAACGGGTCCATGAGGTCAGGAATCTTGGTCTTATAATGGACGAAGAATTGCGGTTTGAAAGACATATATCGGAAGTTGTACGAAATTCTTTCTATAGACTTAAGGTACTTTACAAAATTCGTGACTTTCTCAATGTTGACCTGCGCATCCAACTGGTGGACTCCTTAGTATTGTCTAAATTCAATTACATGGACGCAGCATACGGACCTAGACTGTTAGCTAAGACATCAAACCTAATACAGCGGGTACAAAATGCTTGTGCTAGGTTTTGTTACAAAATTCCGCCTAGAGGTCATGTCACTCCTTTTATTAACAGTGGTAACATGCTCAAAATGAAATATAGAAGAGAATTACATCTGGCTAGCCTACTATTTGGTGTAATCAAAACTGAAAAGCCAAGTTACTTGTACTCTAAGTTGGTATGGTTGTCTGAGTATAGCAAATATCCCACCCGCGCATCAGCCTATGCGTTAAAAATTCCACAGTATAAAACTACAGCATTCCGTGGAAGTTTTAGGTACGCTGCCACCAAATGCTGGAATAATTTACCCCCCCCGTTAAGGAACATCGAAAATGCTCAAAGTTTTAGGTTTAAATTCAAGAAATATCTTCTAGGCATACAAAATATTTCCAGCACATATTAACAGGACAACAGGCATTTACATATTCACATATACAGATTCGTAGTAATAAAATTATTTCTCACTCAAGATCCACATTACCTTTGACATTACACACTTATATTAATTTCGACAATCGGAAATATGACTATATGATACTAGCGCTGACTATTTTATATGTTTGTATTTGTGTTGTGTTATTATAACACGACATGACTAATGGTTTTGTGTCAGTTAGCCACCTGAGGCTGCTGCTGAAAATCAGCGCTGCACTCACCTGCAGCATTGCTGAGCTGTGGCCTTTTAGGCTCACAATCCCGCATCAAGTTCGCACTATTAAGCTTCTTTACTGTTTTTTTTTTGTTTAATTTTGTTGTAATAATGCCTGTAATTACTACTTATTTACGTGTTCTCTTTTTGATGGTGTGGTTTGTGAAGCCTAATAAATATATTCTTTCTTTCTTTCTTTCTTTCTTTCTTTCTAGAGAAGTCTGGGAACCTCTGCTCTAGACTATTTCTCCACACCAATTCATGTTACATTGCAGCACCATAGATTATGATTACAACGTGGATAGACTTGGTAAATTATATTGCGACGCGCAGTACTCACAATCGGCGTAGATGTATGAAACGATAGATAAGGATAGTAGAGCGTGGCGTTCTGTAGTTGCTGCCTACCCTCGTACAAAAAAAAAACGTGATGTTATGTATGTAATATAGATTGATAATATACTTACAATAGGCATGTTCATATCATCAATGAACACGAGCATCTTCTTGCCAACTGGTGGTCCGAAGGTGTCCTTGGTCCTCTTCTCGACAACAGACTCCAAGTTACGCTGCACATCCATTGATGATGTGCGCGATGAGAAGTTCATCTGCTGGACTATCTGAAATTGGTGAACAGGTTTTAATATAACACTAGAAATAATAGTTAGTTATGAGGCTGCGCAGGATATTGGCAGCACTTTGTGTGGTATTGAGAGCATTGTGTGCAGTGAATGTTTACGGGTTGAAAGGATGATCAGTGATGAAGTTAAGATATCGGTAACTACAGTAGTGCCATTCACGAAGACGCGCCCCACTCTTATTCCTAATTGCTTACAGTACAAGTGTGTAACCTTCCACCAGTGTTTTAGTTCGATCGATACACACTATTTACCTATGAGTGCACACGCACACTACGAAATATTAACTGATCACGAAAGATCGTTACGGTCAGCTGGAAAGCCTGGACCAAAAATAGTGGGGCACGTCTTCGTGAATGGCACTATCTATAAAGGATAACACATCAGCGCGGTTGTGTTCTCCAAATGGTTAGGCAATGGGGTGCTGTTGTACACCAACATTTCGATGCTGTTATTAATCTACCGACCACAGTACCACACTCTGTGTTGCACACTTCGATCGAACCCACGATCTCACGCTCAGCAGGAGCGCTTGTTACCATTAGGTCACTGAGACAATATAAATGTATTGAGTAAGTTTTTGAATAAACATATGTATTGCCCATCTAAGTATGTAAATAATAATATTTTACACATAATATCCGAGACCGTAACGAAATTTAGTCATCTTAATTAGAATTTAAAGAGACATGAAAGTGTTAAATAATACTGTACAGTAATGTACAATAGGTTTTTTTTATTATAATTATATTATCATTAATTAATATTCATATCTTTGACTTTCACAGGGCATGCTATGTTATGAATGTATTTATCTATATATAATACCTAAAATGTCTGTTCCCAATAATTAAATAAACACGAGTAAAACGACGAAACAGTATGCAAAAATGAACTCTGCTTGCCTCGACGCGCATCTGAGCGAGATGAATTAAATGTAACTAATTACAAAAAGTTCGTATTGGAGGCGCCGGGTATCGATCCCGGTACCTCTCGCATGCTAAGCGAGCGCTCTACCATCTGAGCTACGCCCCCGTTAAGAACTTTGTTTCAAATAGATACTTACATTCACGATTGCGTCGTCGGCCTTGTTCTTATAATAATACCAGTTTGGTTTCGTAAGCGTACTTCCACGAAAGTGGCATAGTTTAAAATAGCTGATTGAGCTTTTAGAATAGTAAGTATTAAGTCAGTAGGCAAAAATAATTATTAAAAAATATATTTTGATAAATCATTGGTGAACTATCATTTTGCTATTAAATTTAATATAACCATTATAAATGAAAGCATTATCACGCGGTAAAAGAACGGATCAGATAAATTAATAAGCTAGGATATAGTAAGAAATTAAAATAAATATGTATTTCTTATACCGAAAAACATCTACTGAATTAGTTTATGTAAGTATAAAATACTCGTGACCCAATAAATTGGTGTTCATATTTCGGACGGGACCGAATTGAAACAATACCAAAATACAAAAAGTCAACGTCACGCGGTGTTCCCAAGCGGTCACCCATCTAAGTACTGACCGCGCCCGATGTTGCTTAACTTCGGTGATCGGACGAGAACCGGTGTATTCAACGTGGTATGGACGTTGACGAGAAAAGGGTCCAAAACATCAATTATTATCTACGTTGAAATTGTTATCTGGATTAGTGATCTTGTTTACTTACATATCGTTCTGGTGGTAATCCACGTAAATAATTACTGACAATAGCGGTTTTTGATGTGCCTGTATCACCGACTAGTAGCACCGGTCGCTCCACCTGTCAATGTGTATTCAGATAAATATAATATATTATATAGAATAAGTCTTTGGATTTCTATGACAGTTATTTTAATGTTAGAAATAGGAAATTTTGTTCTGAAAAGTTCATCTCGAGTTTCTTAACCGCAATTAAATTGAGTTTACAGTTTTCTGAAAGTATTTTTCTCAACTTAAAATTGATAAAATATAAAAGAAAATGGAATTTTGCTATAATGAGCAAAAAGTTGTTATTATGGCGGCACAAGTTAATTTAAATTAATATTAAATTTCAATACATTTCATGACCTAAAACAAATTCACTATTGAAGGACGCTCAGCTATCAAGCTTGCAAACACTAGACAAATAGATAGGGCAGTCCAATTATTACAAATAAATTGTATTATTCATCTTTACTCACGCTCTCCATGATCTTGATGAGCCAAGTAAGCCGCAAGGTGTCCACCGTGGGCACCAGGATGGCAGGGAACTTCATCCTCCTGTCGTGGATGTACTCCGGCACCAGCCACTCCCACGCCTCCCAAGTCTTCGTTGTCAACTCCAGACAGTAGTCGTATAATGTGTCGAAGCCCATTGGGAAGTGCTCTGGGAATATTAATAACATAACGTAGCATCACGCCTGTATTCCCCGAAGGGTTAGGCAGAGGTGTACTATTTATTGTACACCCACATTTCACTGATGCCATTACTGAGTCTCATGTCCATGTTATGGAAGCGAGCCTATTGGTACTGAGAATTTCCAATAGAGAAAAACCCAATAACGTTGCCCGACCCAGGAATCGAACCCAAGACCTCACGCTCAGCAGTCGTTGGTTGCTCAGTTATTGGTTATGATGGGCTATCAAGTAGTTTGTATTGCGTTTTTGTGGTACTCGGTTCTGTATAGAGTACGTACAAGTACGAGCTCGTACTCAGGCAAGTTTGGGATCAGAGGATAATACAGTTAAAAAAACATATCTTAGAGCTGAATTTTCCATAGCAGGATAAACGTCATATAAGTTGTTCTTTTAATATGTCTATACAAAAACTATTCCAATTTCAAATTAAAAGCTGGATAATTTTTATCAGTGTTTTGAAAAATTGAACCTGAATGTAATCTTAGATAGGTACTATAGACAGTTTAAGGGACTTCTGTTGTCAACGTCCATACCACGTTGAACACACCGGTTCTCGTCCGATCACCGAAGTTAAGCAACATCGGGCGCGGTCAGTACTTAGATGGGTGACCGCTTGGGAACACCGCGTGACGTTGGCTTTTGCATTTTATTGGCTTATTATTAAAAAGGCAAGTAGTTTTTTATTGCACAACCACAATTTGATGTTATTTATTTATTAGGGCACAGGCGGCGCCAGCAGCCATAAAAAAGAATTTCTATTGCATCTCTATGTATTATTTGATGGGATGAATCCTGCGCAATAGAAGGGCGATTGCCTTCTACCGTCACAATTCTAAAATCCAAGCTAAAACTGGGAATTTCCCAACAGAAAAACCGAAAGACACTTTCCCCGATCCTGCCAACTCAGGACAACATTTAACAGCTGCGCTTGCGCCCAATGAGACAGTTTAGGAGTATATTTCCTGTATTATGTTTTAAATTATTACTTGTAGTGGCTTTCTTCTCAAGCGTATCTTCAACGAGCATCATTGGACACGCTTTCTTGATGTAAGTGTCGAAGTCAAACCGGCCGTCGTCAATAATGGCGGCGCCAAGACTGTTGTACATCGACTGCAACAACACGACAACACGCCTGTATCCTCCAAGGTATACTGTTGTACGCCCACATTGCGCTATTATCATTTACCAGGCATAATTCCAAACTCTGGTCCGCTATTGAGATTTTCCCAACAGAAAAAGGTTAATAATAACACACATATATATATATATATATATAAGGTTAATAATATAATAAGTTAATACTACGAGGTCTAAATTTTTGATTAATAAAGATTTCACTATGTAATTTAACTACGAGCCACCCCCAAAATTCAGAAGTGCATGGGACTTTTATCAAATAAAATTCTAACAATATAAAAAAAAGTTAATCTCAAAAATTACTCATTGGAGGCGCCGGGTATCGATCCCGGTACCTCTCGCATGCTAAGCGAGCGCTCTACCATCTGAGCTACGCCCCCGTTATACAAACGGTATGAAATTCGTCACCAAGTCAGAAACGAAAGTGAATGTTATAAACAACTAAAAAGTGCTTTAATTTAGATCACGTAATAAAGATATAGTGTTACCTTGAAACGAGTCTTAGGCAAGAAACCAATTGTTTAAAATTATCTGATAATGAGCAAATACCTAAAAGTCTGTAACGTATCTGTTTTTGAAACGAATTAGTATTATCTCCTACGGGAGTAAGTAATATTAGTTACAATTATTATTATTATTATTATTAAAAGCCTATGCTGTCCCACTCCTGGGCAAAGGCCTCCCTCCCTTTTCTCCATTTCTCGCGATCCCATGCTGTATCTGGCCAGTTTTCAACGAAGGCATCCAGTTCGTTAGTTACAAAAGAACATAAATTTTTAACCGACTTAAAAAATGATTGCCACGCATGTGTATTTGTCGCGTAATATTATCCGTTCACTCACCACCATAAATACGCATTCCACGACAGTCGTGTCGGTCTCCTCGTTGGCATCCTCCCTGTTTGGTAACAGACCGCTTATCATGTAGCATAGTTGTACTACCTGCGAATGTTCAGAGGTGTTATTTATCGAGTAATAGGACAAGGTGAGGTTAGGTGAGGGCATTCCCTAACTCTATTGGTAGAGTTACATCTTCCGAGTACAATTAGGGCGGTGGTACAGACCCACACATTTCACCGTCCTCTCAAACGTATCACTAGTACTCATTAGGTTGCGAATGCGAGCAGTAATCGATGGCCATAGATACTCGTTTGCCTTCCTCTATCTTAAACAAAATGCAGGTACACAGTGTTGTCAGTACTGGCTTCAAGTAGGCTCTACGATGACGTCACTGACCAGGTTGAGCGGCGTCTGCGGCACGATGGTCTTGAGCGGCGTCTGCTGCTGCAGGCCGAACATGCCGAACACGATGTAGTTGATGGCTCCGGCCACGTAATGGTCGAACATGCCGTCCATTTGCTCGCGTTCTTCTTCGTTGTTGCGTGAACGTAGCCACCTGAACCGAGTCGTTTGTTTAAACCAATCTAATTGGGTTGTATCAATCGATATACCTATTATTTTAATGCGATAGAAATGCCAAAAGTCTCAATAAAGGTTATCAGGACGAAACCGAACAATTCTAATCAATATAGCTGTTAGCTAGAGTGTAAGTCTGAGATCATTTTAACATAGTAATAAGAAAACTATTGTATACACAAACTGTGGGCAAACATTAAACAAAACATCAATTAAACATTAGTGCGGGCCGCATACGAAAATTTTACGCATAACAAAAGCAACAATTGACCGGCAAGAGCGGACAAACCAAATTCTCTTCCATTTGGAAGAAGCTTCTACGATTTATTAGTTTGGATACCAAAACATAACATCACGCCTGTATTCCCCGAAGGGTTAGGCAGTTTCGCCGATGCCATTATTGAGCCCATGTAATAGGGGGCGGGCCTATTGGCATCTACGGGCACAGTTCCAGACTCCGTGCTGATACTGAGAATTTCCATACAGGAAATCCCAATAACACTTTGCTCGATATTCGAACTTAGGATCTCACGTTTAGCAGTCGTGCTTGCGAGCACTAGACCAGTGAGGCAGTCTGGTATGTATGGAGTTTGGTCACCAACCTGTCCCAATAAGGCTGGTAGCCCAAATTCTTAGGGTCCACGAACACCATGCCCGCCCTGGACACGGTGGCGGGCGAGGCGTAGTTCAGATCACCCACTTCGAACAGCAAAGAGCAGTATGGTGCAAGACGGATCCTCTCTCCGTTGGCTAGTGTTAACAGTTTGTTGTCGTCCATGACAGAGTTCATGTTCTCAATCCATAGAGCGTCTACGTCACCATCAAAGAGAGAGTAGCGACGCTCATCTTTTTCTGCTGGCCTGGTAGAAGAAGGGTGATTTTATTACGGATTATCTGCTAATATTCAAAGAAATGTAACTTTAAGACGCTTTTGCTAGATGACTGCATAAAAAATAAATTATAAAATCTTGTTTGGTAAATAGTTTTCCTTCTAAAAACTCAGTAAAACTTAATGTCTTGCTTATCTTGAGCATTTTCAATTTTTAATTTATCAAAGTTACACTATAAATAATATGTAAATGGCAATGCAAAACTATGACGTCACGCTTTTGTATTCCGAAAATTTTTAGAACAAAATGTACTTTTGACAGTTCATAAAAAGTAACTCGGTTGACTACTAGAGTCATCTACCGTATTGTCATTCTATTCTTTTTTTTATACCTTAACGTAACATAATATAGCATCACGCCTGTATTTCCCCAAAGGGTTAGACAGAGGTGTACCTCTGTGTGTTTTAACAGCAATTCGTTGTTGTGTGAATACAATGAGATAGTCACTTTTTATGTGGCAATGGCAGCAAGACTTAACAGCGCTTTGAATTAAAAAAGGCTTTGAGTTATCAAATTCTCTTGTTAAAAGCAATATAGGGATTGTTTAAGAGTATGAGTAAAAACATACTGGGATCCATCTGTTGCAGTCAAGGACGAGAATATGGCAATTATCACTATACATATATGTATGGCCATTATTTAGCAGAAGACGTGCTGACGTAAAGTATATATACAGTGATCATGTACTAATAACCAGTATAAAGTACCTGTTCATCTCTCGGAATATCCTGGAGTATAATCCATCGGTCCAGTCTCTTGACACCGGGTCCAAGATCCCGTACAGCTCTATTACGGAGCAAGCCTGACAAAGTTATTATGTTTATTATAAAATAAATTATATCAAGTTAATTTCACAATAGCCAGCCGTCTTTCTTCAGCTGTATTCAAATGAATATTTTCAGTAACACAGTAGACTAGACTTCAATAAACATGTGAGCACAGGAGTTGGCGAGAATGTTCGTTAGACTTTTAACTGAGTTTGTAGGTACCTTAGGGTTAAGGACCGTGAGCTTAGTGGGCAGTCCGAGGAGCGTCTGTGCCTTGACTATGGTCTGCAGGATGACGGTCTTGCCTCCACCAGTGGGCCCGACCAGCATGGTGCAGTGCCGCGTCATCATCGTCTCGTACAACTGCACTACTTTATCGACCTGTGAGGAAATTAGATTTTTTTGTTCTGTAATTAGGTCAGACACTAGTGTATAGTGTGCTGAGATTGTTATAGAGGATGTTTTAGTTAAGAGGAAAGCCATATAAACATCAACACGGTTTACCTTTAGACCAAATTTCAACCTTAATACTCTGAAATCGTAAATTTAGTACCGGACTAATTTAACGGTTTTATATTAAAAACTGTCACAGTATCACGGTAAGGTTCTTAATATTGTATAAAATTTGGCTCAAAACGTTAAAAGTGTAGGTCTAAAGATAAACCTTGTTTTTGTCTTTAGACACAGATAAATAACCTTTACATTCCATTGTAAGACCTGCTGGTAAATAGTGGACCACATCTTCACCCGTATAGACATGGACACCTGTATAAAAGCCTCTGTGCTTGCAATCATTATATTATTATAACATACATGAACTTCAGTGAAAATTATAAGTTTCTTGACCCAACAGTTTGGGCTTGATTCAGATTGTTATGTATCCTATACAGATCGATAACTCAACAAGACCTTGATCCCCCACCAACCTGATGAGCCAACACGATGTAGCCATCCTTTTCGAGCACCTCCGTGACAGCAGCATTGAACTCCGGGTAGCCGACGCGTGGACACTCCAGTCCAGGGAACAGATCCTTGATCAGACCTAGGAATAGGGGGACGTCTTCGAACACGAACTTAGGGTGGTTCATGTCTCTGTGGGATGTGAAAGGTTATTTTAATTTGTGACACATTGATTGGAGACGGCATTTGTTACCAGTAGTTTGGTCGTAGTTGTTTTAATATACTGTATGTACGATTACCATAATGGTCAACGACTCGTGTTTTAAGTTTATTGATAGATAGATATACGCTTTATTGTATACTACACAGTTATTCAACAACATATACATAAAAATTACAATTCGCATGTACAATGGGTGGCCTTATCGCAATCAGCGATCACTTCCAGGCAACCATAATTATTGTTCAAATATTTTTATTGATTTTTTAAAGTTATTTTGTATTAACTTATATTGTAATTACAATGCATAAAAAAATGCTACTATCTCTGGAAAGTATTATTCTCCTTAATATTATCTCTACTCCGGAAGAGAACCAGAAACACAAACTCTTGATGGTTATTTACAGAGATCTTTCTGTGGTTAGAACCATCGAATGTTACATAGCGTTCACCTGAGAGCTCTCATGAGCACCATGATCTCGCTGAGTCCGGGCGAGTCCCGGCGCAGCTTGCCGGCCATGCGCAGCACCGCCGTCAGCGCGCGCAGCCCCCAGTCGTAGTGGGACTGCTTCGACAGCTGCTGCTGGGCCACGTGGTACAACATCGTCATCTTCTTAGCTAGGACCTGGGAACAAGTTGCAATGGAGCATCCAGCAATCAAAGGTTAATTGTAAACTCAGCTTCAAAAAGATGGTTTAACACTTAAGGGATACCTCAGATCGTCTGGCGTATAATAATAGTTATACAAATTGATGTATAAGTCCAGTAGTGTTACAAGACTTGTATGATTAATTTGGTTTCAAAGTCTCACGAAGTCTTCTTACCTTAGCAGTAAGGAATCCATCAGAGAAAAGCGATATCTGGCAGATCATCTCCAAGTCTGGCAGAATACACACGACTGGCCTGAACAGTGCCTTCACAGATTCCGGCAGTTCCGTGCGACCCGCATACCCAGGGTTCATTGTGATGAAGATTCCCACTTTGCTGTCCATCGCTATTTCTTGACCCTCGAACTAGAGGAGAGAAAATGTTATTCTGTGAAATCATACGTTAATTTACATACAAATCTAAATGTCACGATTAGCGTAGCGAATGAGGATTTGGATTTCTGGGCTGCTACTCCCATACATATTTGTATGATCCAGATAAAAAGGTTAATCCAGGTCTGTTAAATACATTCAGTTTGAGGGCTGATGAAATTTCGCCACGCTTATTTGAGCTATGGCATAATTTAAGACTGAATTTATTAAAACGTTAGGGTTTCAGGGATCGAACGGTCGTTCACAGTTCTACTTACAGTGAATCTCTTGAGCTTCATGAGCAGCGCACTTCTAATGCACTGCAGCTGCGTGGAGATGACGGACAGCACGGAGATGTCGATGCGGTTGAACTCGTCGAAGCACCCCCAGGCGCCGCACTGGCACAGGCCGGCCAGGATCTGTCCCACGGCGCGGAAGTCCATGCCCTCCCCACAGTTCGTCACCACGCACAGAAGCCCCAGGGCTTTTGCCAAGTCTTTGGTGGTTTCTGTCTTTCCGGTGCCAGCGGGACCTATGAAGAATAAAATGGTAGGTAATTTGTCCGGTTTGGTGCAAAATGGCATGGTTTAGTTGGATGATGGTGTCAATAAGAAATAAAAATTGCTATATAATTTTTTTTTAAATGTGCGATACGTACTCAGATTGTATGAAGATGATACTCTCACACTCTCTTTGGCTCTAAGAGTTTTCTAAGTTGCTATGAAGTACCATCGCTAAATGGTTGATCTGAACCAGTAACAGAAGGTAATATTACCAGCGGGTGCGCCGCCCAGCTGCATGGTGAGTGCTTGTGTGATGGTGAGGTAGATGCGGTCAGTGAGCGGCGTGATTACCAGCCGTCCGTTCAGACCCATGTACTCGTAGCCGTACTCGAATGTACCTGTAATGATACACCGCTAATGTTGCGTGATGAACTTCTTTTTCAACTTATAACTACCAATTGTCTTCATATAAAGCACGAATACAATGGAATGGTAATATTAATGTGTTCGTGAGCGAGTGGAAAGAATACGAAAAAAAAGGCGAGATAACCTTTAATATTGTTAATTCAAATATTTTACGACCGGTGATGCTATCACTGCAGTCATCCTCTCATTTGCCATGGTCTTTTTCATTATACTCTTATTACTGTATGATTTGGTCTATTTACCAATCTAGATTAATCGTAGACCGGGCAAGAAGAAAAAATAGTAAGCAGGCGGAGCCTGGGAGATTCCAGGACTTGGGTATAACGCTACGGTGAAAAATATATAAAAGTAGATTAACCTGTGCACTGTCTGATCCACAGGTTATCATCCTTCTTGAGCCAATAAAACCGCAGCTGACTCTCCCACTCGAACTCCGTCGCTTCAGTCACGTTGTCGCGAACAAAACCTTCGATTATGTCACGTGCATGCACGTCGATTGTCGTTATTGTACGGAACTTGAGACGGTCGTTTGATGATAAATCTGGAAGAAAAGTGATTTATACAATCTTTTAACAAAAAACAATAAAATGAGTCCGATTGATACGTGTATACCGTTGATAGCTGGCTTCATTATTCTGGTAAATTTACACATAGACTGACAACCTTGAAGAAGCACAGGGAAACACGTGTGCCGGAGGCAGAGAAAAAGACATGATATTACAAACGCAACTTGCAAGTTAAACCCCGATAAAATATTTCATAGTCAATGACGTTTCTGCGTCAGTACAAGGGTCTTTGCATCCCCCGTGTGAACGGGCCTTCATATTCAGTAGACGTTCCTTTGTTTAGTTAATTTTTTTTTATCCCTAAGTTGACTGTCTACTGCTCACCCTGTCTCACTTTGACCACGAGTCCGTCCAGTTGCTCGTTCTGCTGCGCCAGATGTTCCTTCATGGCCCGCTTGTTGCCCTTACGGATACGTATGAAGGTCTCCTCAGTTTCGGCTGTCCACCACACGCCGTTAGCGGCTAAGCACACCATGCCCTGATATTCCATGATCCAGTCAGTTCTGAATTTAAAATAATTGAGATTTTATAAAAGTATACCCTTAACTGGTATTTCTTCCTGTATCGTAATACTGTTTACAGATATAAATCTCACATTGAAACACACATATTTGTTCCGTGTAGGAACTGTATCGCAGACAGCGTCAAAGAATCGTTCAACCCCTGCACAAACTATGCCGATGAAATCTACTTACAAAAATCGAAACAATTTGCCTTATGACTAGAAGTACGTATTATATTTCAAACTATGTTAGTACCTCGGTACTTTCCACAGCTTTCCATAATAAAAGATAGCCTTCTTGGTGATGAACTTGTTAGTGTTCCGCATCTCAATGAGCACTAAGTTCATCCAGTCCTCCACGCGCCCCTCCGTGTACACCACGTTGCGGAAGTCCATTATCTAGCAGTACAAGCGACTATATTTTAAATACCGTCCAAATAACCCATCTTACTAATCAATGCGGAATTAAGATGTAGCAAAATGTAATAAAAAATATATAAAGAGATTTTTTTAAGGTTAAACTAATTGTGTTAACTTTGTTTCGTTTAATTAGTAAAGAGGATTCTGTGTTACTGTTTATCCTAATATTACCTCAGCTTCTGCAGATATCATCTTGGCGGCCACAGGTCGGTTGGTATGGTCCACATACAGCTCCAGCGAGCGAATATTATCGAACATCTGAAACAGGCTTGTTTAGTTTACTATAGTTCAAAGTATGAAAATACCAGAAAATATTAATCAATGGTGCTTACTTTGATCATATGTTCTTGCACACAAGTGCAGTCACTACTGCCCAGTATGGACAGCAGCTCGTCTGTCGATATGAAGAAGAATCGAGGAAATATACGCCTCTTTGAGTCCAAGTAGTCGTTCAAAGATTTTTGACACCTGAAGAATTTAATTATTAGATTGTATAACGATGGTAGCTTAGCCGTTGGACACCAGGCCGCACGTTGAACTTTACAAATCTATGTGTGGATCCTGGCGGCCCTGAGAGGTGTCCATAGAGTTCCTGATGTTATGTAGTCCGTCAATACGCACCCGGCCAGTGTGGAATAAAGCATTAATCCTCATCATTCCGAAGAGGCTCATACCCAGCAGTGGGAATAGGCTGAATACGCGGGTGTCGACTAGGTTGCAAGTAATTGTAAGGCTGTCATCGATCCGTAATATATCCGATCTCATAATAATGTAAAATCCTGCGTGTTTCATGTAGAACGAAGATATGAGATGGTGAAGGTATTTTTTTAACGTGGGTTCAGTTTACATACTTATCACGTGCAAACACACCCATGATTCAGAACAACTATCCGTTATACAAACATTTGTTTCGTGCAGGGATCGAACCCGCAGCACTAAGGGCAAAAACCCAATCGCTTAGGCATAGGGTTGGAGTAAAGGCAATTTTGATATTATTATAACTTTATATAACCATTTATATATGATATTTATTGTTTATAGCGGATACCCGGCGTGTGCTATTACGGTAAAAAAAGAATGCATTGTTTTAGTGTTCTAAAACCATCTTCGCATTATTGCCTTTCTAATGAAACCGGTTTGGGGCACATCGGTTGGATGGTTTCAAAGTCTATAACGGACATAGGCAGAAACAATTTTTGTGTTTTATATATATAGACTTCTTAACACGGCAAAAAGAATTACAGTATATTATATATAAATATCATTATCAAATAAACGACCTATTTCCATCATACACTACTACTCACCTCTGCAGCCCAATGCCTAGATTGATGAACTCTTCTAGTCTGCCACTGATGGTGCAACAGTCTACCACGTTCAGCCTCTTTGCTGTGTCTAACATTATCTAAAACAATGTCACATGTATTTGAAAAGTGGTTGGAATTATATTAATGCAATATAAACAGGGGGCTAAAAAGGTCGTGTTACATGATTGATTCACATTACAAATATCAAAAGAGCCACTTAATTGACGAGTTACAGTATATTTCGCGTAAATTCCATATTGTACGTATTGTTCAATGAGGTCTTTAAGCCCGCAACTTTTAAGTAGCAAATAGGCTGTTAAAATTGATAGCCAAAATGTAAAAAAATAAAGTGTGCCCTTTAAAATCTGATACTGATTGAATTTGATGAAAACAAAAAAGCAAAACTGTGTTCTGACTAAAACTGTATACGTAAATATTAAAGAACTTACTTTTCTGAAAACCTTATCAATATCATCAAACTTCTTAGCTTCCTCGGGCAGTTGGGTGCGAATATCACCTCCGACGAAGATGCCCTCCAAGTAGAGCCACTTGCGCTGCGTTGCCAACCACTCCTCGATCACCTCCGATATGAGCGACAGGCGACGCTCCCACGTATGCACCACGGATAAGAAGGGACCGATGAATCTGTAAAAAAGTTAATAAAGTATTCTTTAGTCCTTGGCCTTTGCTTCATAATAAGATATATAGATTCGCAATAGTTATCCGGAAATAACTATTACTTCTGAAAATCCAATCAAACCCAGAATGGAGGAACGGGGTATGGTGTTCTTCCATTGAAAAGGGAGGATCCTCACACCAGGCAAGCTGGTTAGCCTGGTGGGCCGAAGCCCGACGATTAATGTCGGACATTCGTATATGTGTATCGTTGTAAACTCTCATAGTGCGATTCAGGGTTTATTGTTGTAGCTTCACTCCGATAGATGGCGCTTTACTTTTTGCCATGTTGCGAGTAGTAGTCGCTACACCAGGATCCCACAGCCTTGCATTTGACCACTCGACCACGAGACAGTTTAAGCGTCAGTAGACAGTACGCTGTGTAAGCTGCTCTATGCTATGTACTGGTTCGTGCTAGCGCCTAGCTGGCGAAACATAACGACTACATTTTCGCGACGTAAACACGCTACGATAACGTTACGCAGGATTGTTAGTATAGTAGTAAAGTTAGTTAGTATAGTTATTATGCTTGGGGTACTAACTGCGAGGCGGCCATGCTTTGCAGTGTCATGGCGTCATCGTCCAGCTTCACGGAGATCTCGTCACAAGGGTTGAGCGTGTAGCCGCGGTCCTCGCCGCGGTTGAAGTGTCGAGCCACGGTGAACGCGATGTTCGCCCAAGTGTCTTGTACGTCCTTGACGCCGCGTTCGATAGCTAATTCCTGTATGATACAAAATTGTATATGAAGCGCCAATGCAAGGAAAGAGCTTCCAGGAGTGATGGAATCTGGGATTGCCTCATACTAGACTACGCAGGGTGTGTAGTCAGCCTCGATATTCTCCTACAGTAACAGCTAATCCTTCCACTACGGTATGAGGGATATTTGCTGACTTGATAGATGTAGTAAAATCCATTTTTGGTTGCACACAGCACAGCACAGCAGTAATAGAATCTAAGTGTTTTAATCTTGAAAGGAAAATACAATATTTGGGTTATTCTACGAAAATTTATAATATAATTTTAGCTTACTTTAATGGCATGGTTGACAATTTCTTCAGCAACCTCTTGGTACTTGTGCAGCTCCATAGCGAACATGTTCTCCAGCGTGAACCGATCCGGAGACATGTCGAAGTCCTGACCTGTACACCGGTACTTATATTGGGTAACATGTTCATAACTGTGACTTCTCAAGGTAACTGCGCCTACGCCGTAGTGTCATCACGCGAGTGACAAGTTTGCACAGTCAACTTTACGTTAAGTTTAAATTATGGAAACAGATACCTCATAACCAGATAGTTAAATAAATATTCACTATTCCCCTCAAAAACTATCAAATGTGGCACTAGTTAGACTTCTATCTGACAATGAAATTGTTTACTTTGCAATTAGGATTTTTCAATCACTTTTACACGTCTTTTTGTAACTAAATGGCTTCGGCATTTCCTATGACTATCCCTGAGAAGAAACGCCGAAACAAACTCAAGGGTCAAATCACCGGACATTATTTCAATACCGATCAGTCGGAATTATTTTGGAGAGTAAGGGGACTGACCATTTTAAATTACCATTATTATGATATTATTAGCCAATGCGAAGCTTCTCACCAGTCTTGGCCATGAGTTCCTTCCAATGTCTCTCTCGCATGGCCTCGTTCTTGAGCGAGACCATCAACGGCACCACACCCTTAAACTGCTTCATTTTTAAGTCCAGCATCAACCCAGTAGGAGTCTGGCGGACAATTTTTGGTAATTTTCTGAAAAACATAACAATACAAGGTTAGGGAAAGGTGTACCTAGTGTACAGTTTACAAACATACATGTTAGATGCACATACAATCAGACTCGAAACAACTATCTGTAGATCATACAAATAATAGTTTCGTGCGGGAATTGAATCCGCAAAACCTAGCGCAGAAAGCTAAACACTTACACACCAAACACACCACTTCACCAACCGTGTCATCTAACTGTTGCACACCCTCATTTCGCTAATGCCGTAATTAAGTCTCATTTAATTGGGAGCGAGCCTATTGCCATTTCATATTCAGGACCTAACGCTTAGCAGTCCATATTGTATACCTAAAAACTTATTTCTAAGAACTTTATTATAAACAATTAAGGGAAAATTAGTATATACGACATAATCCTTTTGCACACACATGACAATAATTTTATAGCTCCATTATCTTATGTTTACATAAGTTGTTTGAATAAAAAATAGGGGTGTTGACGAAGCAAAAGAACTTCGTAAATACAGAACGTAAGGATCGTATGATGTCGTAAATGTATATATATAATAATCTATTAAATAAAAATAATTCTTAAAAATCTCTTTATGTTGTACGTAATTCTTACCTATATTCCTTGAAGAATTGTTCAATGCCATCGACAAGGGCTTGTGGGTTCAGATTCACCCATAGAGTCTTAGACCACAGTTCCCTGGCGTTCTTCTGGGCCTTATATATCTTGTAAATTTGTTCCATCGCGGTAAAGTCTGCTTTAGCGCGGTTAAAGTTGGAGAAGTCAGCCAGAGGATTGTCGAAGAGTTGTTCAGCTGCTTGGAGCATTTTCTTGTGAGATTCTAGGTCATCGAAGTATCTGCCGTATTCCTGGTGGGACAAGGGTGAAATAAGGAAGAAAGAAAAAAACGGAAGAAGTAGAACCTCAGTAGATCTCAACCAGGTTCTTTAAGTATAAACTAGAAAAAAGTTTACTAATATTAAGTCTGGCTTTGTATTAACACGTCAATATGTGAATGTGTGACAATATTTATATTTGAGTGGGTAAAGGCCACTGCGCCAAAGCTCGGACAAAACATTTTTACTTGCACTACTGTCATACAGATAATTACAATATACAGTAGATGTCATACCTCCATAAGCATAATGCCCCTATCCATATCATCGCCGACAGTCCCCGGGCCCTCCTTATCGAACTTTTCAACGAATTCATCGAGCTCCCTCAAGAAGTTGGCTATTTCTATCACGTTCAGTTTTGAGAACTTCTCTTTAGTTTTTTCTAACGTAGCACCTCGGAATAATGTTGTTTGGTACAGGCTGCCCCAGGAAGTTTCCAGGTTTTTGGCAAATATTAGATCATCTTCTGACACCTGTAGGAGTGTGAACGAAGGTTTATTAATGTCAATAGTCTTAGGTAATGAGAGAAGTGGAAGACGAAACATTGAGATCGTCTGGGGCACCGTGATTGCCTCTATACCATAATTGCTGACTGACTTAATCTTTTCACTTCACCGTGAGCAATTCCTATGTGATGCCTCATGCCGACTCGATACAAGAAGAATTTGGAAAATGAAAGGCCGATTGTTACACACCCCGATAGGATAAATGTGTTCACAAGGCGCAGTTGGTGCGAAGATAATAAATTATTGCACAACAGCCACTTATTGTCGATTGCTGGACACGGGCAGCAGGCTCCAGTAGACCTTGGATAGATGGGTCTACTGTGTAACGCCAGTGTAAAATGAAGAGCAGAAATGAAGAGCTCTAAGTTAGAGCTACCGTGTAATTTTTCCTGATAATGACGATCACTCTTAATAAACATGGCCAGGAAAAAAATCCATTCGTGTAATTATAAGAAAAGTATTATACTAACATCAATCTCATGCTGGCGCAGCATGTGGAATATCTCTTGCATGTTGCGGTACCTGCACTCTGCTGTGACTGTCATCTGCTGTACTTGGGTGATCGTAGCCATCACCAGCTTGAAGTCCTCCAGGCCCTTGATGTTCATGTTCACCGTCATGCGGAGAGACTGCGCGCATCACAGACACGCATATTTTATTATTAGTTGTGTAGCTGCTAAAGTCTATACGCTTTTTAATTAAGGAAGTCTTAGGCAAAAAAAAAAAACTATCAATTTTGTAAATAAATTGAAGAAAGCAATCGCACTCACCTCTATTGTATTTTTCAGCTCATGCATACCCATCCTCGTCTTCGTAGCTATGCAGTTTCCGAGTATATTTTTCCACTCCTGCGCATGGTCCTGTACCTGCTTGATGACGGGTCTCAGGTTGACCCTGATGGCGCCTATGTCTACAAACTTCACGTGATCATCGAGGTCGCTTATGATGTCTTCAAAAAAGAAGAATTTCTCATCGAACTTGAAGATCTGATCGTACTTCGCGACGTACTTCTCACAGGATAGGTTCTTGTCAAACGACCACATATGATCGTATTTGTGCCATCTAAAGAATAATTCGTATCAGATCAAGGATTACCGAAAAAAAAAAAATACTTTCTGATTAACCAAGACTGATTATAGTCGCATGATTTCATGATTCAATTATTAGGGGGTAAAGTATGAGATTTCCTCGGTTTCCTCAAACGTAAGCCAAACATGTATGAAAATAATGTGCGTGGGTTTGAGAAGTTAATTGAAATGCGCGCGCACGATTTTTTCATATATATTTGATTTACCGGTAACAACGGTCGAGGTAAAGAAAAACTCTTACTAGATCCCCAGGTCGGTTTGTAGCCTCAGTAACAGACCAATATTTGGATTGTGCCAGCGGATCGCAATTAAAGATTTATGTTCGCTGAGCGAACTGCCACAGACCAGAACTAATAAAAAGAATCTGTAGCTATATGGGGACTATTGAATGATGACGAAATAAAACATACTTTTGTATGTAACTCAATATATCCGTGGTGATTCTAAAGACGGTGTCCTGTATGAGCAGCGTGATGTCGTTGATTGCAGCCACCCGGAGGATGTCTTCGAAGAAAGAGAACGTGTAGAACTCGTTGCCCGTCGTCTCCACTATTCGCTGGGGGGCACACGGGAGGCAGGTCTTTTTCATCCAGCGCGGGAATGTTGTTAGTCTGTGGGTATGTGTTACGATTATGGAACAATCAAATTTTTATAAAAATAAATAAATATAAATAAGACTAGCTTTTACCCGCGGCTTGGCTATTGTAGCGGTTGGGAAACGATATCATTGTCCTGGTACTATTGGGATAAAAAGTAACATATAAACTAACCCAGGTCATGTTGTATCCCTGTGCCAAATTTCATTTAAATCCTTTCAGCCGTTAAGGTCTGATTGATTAATAAACATCCATTCATAAATTCGCAAACATACAAACTTTCATATGAATGATATTAAGTAGGAAACCTATGCCTAGTCCTGTAATCTTTATCATTGGCTAACGACTTTATCATTGGCCGTATTAGAGCTTTATAAACGAATTAATCTAAGAAATCTAAGTTGTTCCACATGTTAGCGCCACTATCTCTTTACTCTTTGGTCAGCTATTAACTTGTCAAAGTCTGCTATTGTTTCTACGCTTAATAAATTCCTGAATACAAAATCAATCCTCTGTTATTTTACTCATAATCCTTCAGACCAAATAAGCTTCACCTTATGTATACTTTTAGGCACCTGTTCAAAAAATGTTTCACGTTGTATCCGAGTATGTTGCACACTTCCGTCTGCGTGGGCCGCATGGTGATGTCTGGTGGAACAAGAACGGCATCCACTTGGAATATCGGCAACTTCTCGCTGAGCATCTCTTGGAAGTCCTCCAGGTTTTCGAGGGTTAATCTATGGAGAAAGTACGCACCACGGTCAACTCTCAATCATGATAAATAAGAACAAATTATTTTTATATTAGATTGATTTTAGAAAATCAACTGTTTTGTGGTTGATTGTTCAGTTATTTTCGTGAGCATTAGAGCAGACCCCGCTAATTTCACGTACTTAATGGTAGAAAAGTTCCATGTTACGAGTTCCACAGGGGTGGTACTAAAGACTTACCTCACTAGACACTTGAAGATCTTCCTCTCCCAAAAGCTGTAGTAGGCATTCATGACGGCGGAGGTGCCGGTGCTGCTGCCCAGGATCAGGTACTCCAGTTTCATGAGGATGGGTCCAATGCGGTCGTAGATGCGATTTAACGCAGCTACGCGTTCGAGACGTTCGTTTTCTACTTCGACGAAGTACGCCTGCGAAACATGTCAAGTGTAAAATTATTTTTAACAAAAATGTAAAAACAAATTAGTTAAATTATAAGGAAATTAATAATTATTATAATAATCAACGCAAAGAACGTCACGCAACAGAATGCGGCGACTTTGTACATATTCCCGTACAAGTACGTAAAATAACCGATCGCGCCCGAACGGATTTCTTCTTCTTCGTGTTGATGGTTTGTGTGTAGATTTCACTGGCCTAGAATTTGGCACCTCTATTGCGTTATTATTGGTAGAATATAGGTGAACGTGTATGTTGCGGTAGATGAGACATTGTTTAGAAGTGATATTTATTCACCTTGCACGGGTAAAGCCAAGTAGGGTCCGGTTTCTCCGTCTTAGGATCGACGTAGTTCTCTGGCCTCACCATTGGGAACAAGTCGAATGCCTCCAGCTGATCGACCAGGAATTGCACCTCTTTCTCCACCATCTTGAGTTGCTTATACACTGCTTCCAGGGAGTTCTCACCTGGATTTATCATTATGGTTTTTTAATTGTTGCGAAGGAACTGAGGTTTGTAGGAATATATTTAATTGTTATTTATTTGAACTATTAGTTTTATTTTTGTTTTTTATTGTTATGTGTCCCTGCAATAAATAGATTTTCTTTCTTTCTTTTTTACTTTCTCTAGTTCTAGCCTTAATAATCTACCGGAAAGTACTAGGTATGTACTGTACTACTACTACCATCCAAAGTAAAATAGCCACAGAGTACCGGACGATTAAATATCTAGGGACATAAGGTCGGTAACCAATATCACTGTAACTATTCTGTCGTTACAAAAACAATGCTGACGAGTGGTGAAAATAACCATGACACCGCAAGCGTTTGCTTTACACTATTTTATCATAAAACAAATTTCGATCAGAGATATTAGGATAACTATCCAACTACTTTGATTTTTGAAGTAATTTCTGAAATAACTTGATTACATAGAAACCTTTAGTGATATCCTTAATATAGTCTTCGATGCCTAGCGCAGTCCACGTGACTCTAGTGAGGCCCGGCAGTATATGTCGCTCCATATCAAGCAGGTGGCGCTTCATGAGGTTCGTCTCTGAGGAGCTGAGGGACGCGCTGCTCTTGTTGTACATGGCTATGACCCTCTCAAGAGCTTCTAGCTCGTAGTACAAGCGGGATTTCTGCATGGCCACGTCACGAATGGTTGCGGGTAGGTCGTAACCTGTAACAGCGGAAGGTGTTAAGACAATGCTAGAGTAAAGCAGTATCTCTACTGTTAATTTTCTGATTATTATACATAAAGTAATAAAGGGTTAAAGGAATAATGTATAGATTCAGATAGGTCTACTAACAAGCCAACATTTACCTAGTTGTTCCAGTAGTTCGGCTTCGTGTATTATTCCGAATATCTCTTTTCTGAAGTTAGGACGGAATTCTAGTTGATATTCCTGCATCAGTTTATGTACTGTGAGGTCGCGCCACGTCACGTCCGTCTGAAGAAACAAGACTACGTCAGAACCGATTGTAGTCATCGTAAGAGATGGTTGTATTCGGTATTTTAACGATTTTTTTTAACCCATATTTTCTCATTGCAGTGTCTGGCCATTCTTATGTAGAAAGCCATCAATATCTACACGCCAGCATTTTTTTCACCTGTCTCAGCATCAACGACAAAAAACGCTATAATACATAATCCTATAATCTTGGCAATCTTAATGCAAAAGTATATTATATGCCATAACAAATTGTTTGTCAAACACAAAAACATCCTGAATCATCAAAAGCAACAACTTACTACGAATAGGTATAGCTTTTTTTTACTTTTATTTTTGTCTTTTTTTACCACAATATTGTATTAAACAAGATTGTAATAATTATTGTTTTATAAGAGTTTCCATAGAGTTTCTTGTCGGTTCTCCATAGGACCTTATTATTTGGATCCGTGCGCCTAGTCTCGACATTTTATAAGTGCCTGAATCTGGTTAACATGAAATAAATATAAATTCTATTCTAGAACAACATAATTATATTACTATAACAACACAAACGTACCAATCCTTCTTTAGCCAGCAGTGACGTGGAACTCGGCGACCTGACATTCTCGTAATGTTGGCCGGGTATTCGCATCAACATAACTGAAAACATTATATAAATTACCAACACGTTATAAAACGAATTCAGCCAAGTACTGTCCCACTGGTAGGCAATGATCTCTTCCCAGGATGAGAAGGGTTACGCCTTAGACCATCACGCTAGCCTGGTGGTTGACGGACTATAGATTGATTGAGCCCTCTCAGGTATGCAAGTTTTACACGATATTTGATAAATATTAAATAATTTCTAGAAATTATACGCTTTGTTTAGAAGAAGCATTATTTTAGCAATATAAAAGTTGAATTAATTTACGTTGATGTGAGTTTGTGAGGAACTTTAGTCATTTACTAAATTACTTTTTTATGCATGTTTCTTAATTCAGTTTTATGTGTAAACCGAGTACATGGAAAGGATATAAGGTTCATAATAAAGAAGAAAGAAAATGAAAACTTTTTTGTTTGGACAAGTTTTGTTGAATGAAAAAATACTTCTTTGTGTAGAGCGATAAATTCAAGATTTTCTACCATTTGAAATATTAAATAATATTCTC
This sequence comes from Shargacucullia verbasci, assembly GCA_947562105.1. NCBI lineage: Eukaryota > Metazoa > Arthropoda > Insecta > Lepidoptera > Noctuidae > Shargacucullia > Shargacucullia verbasci. The sequence goes on along the minus strand of OX387297.1, from coordinate 4,323,806 downwards.
TTTTCAAAACACAATCGGTTAACGTAGCGTGGAACGCTTCCCAGCCAGATGGGCCGACGGTTTAAAGAATACCAGGGCTAAGAACTTGATGCGGAAGATGGTGGACTAGATGCTGTAACGGAGCTTATTAGGCCCTATTTTAAGGATACGGACTAGTTCATTGACCTAATTTGGTTTTAAAATACACTTTCATAAATGTTTGATCGTTAAGTTGTTACATTACATCTCGCAGGTGGGTTTTAGATTAGAATTGTTGTTGTAGAACTCTGTTAAATACGTCATATAGTTGCATGGAACAAAATTGGTATTGAAGCGATAATTGGGTCCTGTTGTTTGCTTGACGTAGTCGAGTGGTACTCACGCGCTTTATCCCGGCGTCGCTTCTCGGCGATCTCCTTGTTAACGACATCAGCGGGAACGAGCGAGATGTTGGAGGCTTTTTTGTCCTTCTTCTTAGCCACGTGCGCGCGCCCCGCCGCCGTCAGCTCCATGCCGCGCCCCGCGGGCGGCGCTACCACTGCCCAAGTAGCAATATACTATATAGTCACGCAGGTATTCGTGGAAGGTTAAGCAGAGAAGGTATTGTAAACCTATAACCCCGATGTTGCTCTTGAGTCTCATATAAGAGGCGGGGAGTTTATTGTCATTTAGATGCTCTTTCAGACTTTGGGCTGATATCAAGAAAATAGAAAATCTTATTACAACTTTGCCTAACTGAGAATGAGGTTAAAGTTACAGAGATCCCGGGAAACGAATCCAGGAGATCCTGCTCACCAGCCGCGCTTGCGACTACTAGACGAACTAACGTGGCTAATAAACGACATATGGCGGGTTCACAGCCTTCTTAAAGTAACGATTGTAAGCCACCCAGGAAAGAGACGTTAAGGATGGGTTTCTTTTTCTGGTAACATCACCCTTTTAGTTCAAACTTCTTGTTTTTTCTGTTTGAGAGTTACAACAATAAACTGGAAGGAAGCTTACCATCCTCATCAGGGGTGTATGCTTGAAAAATAAATTTAATATGTTCAACATTATTGGTGTTAAATCCATAGATTTAGAATGTAAAAGATGAACAATGACAGCTTGTAGGAGATACCGAAAAATAATATGCATATGTGTTAGTGACTGATATGTCAGATGAAAATAGGGTTGTGTATTTGCATTGTCAATATAGTATAGTATCGATAGATTAAATATTGCCCTAATGAATAGGGGTATACAGTGGTGGTCATATAATTAAGAACGACTATTTAAAAACAAGCTTTTTTCAAACTTACGAGAATAACACTTATTGCATGTCTTTTTGTATCTCTCTTGGTATCGCAAAACTGTTCCACACTATCATTGCATACAGTTATAACACGATTAATTCAATAATATATGCATAAACTTTTTACATTAAACCTTAACATATTATTGCAAACTTACTGGCTGGCCACATAATTAAGAACGCTGGATGGTTTATGTTTTTATTTAAATTTAAATAGAAAACACCCTGTAACCAGACCACTATTCGGGTAATTTTGCCGCCATTTAGTGATGTAAAAGTCAAGAAGTTGATTGTTTCATATAAAAACAATGGGGAAAAATAAAAGTTGTGATGAATCTACAAGGGAAATGATAATAAAACTTCGCGATAAGAATTGGTCATATAAAAAGATAGCCGATCTTCTGCAGTGCTCAAAAACGATGATATTCCACGCTGTGAAGCATTTTAACACGTATCAAACAACTTCAAATATTCCGCGTGTACCTAAACAGAGAAAGTCATCTTTCATCATCAGTTCTTTTCTCTGACGAGACAAAAATTAACAGAGTATGTTCTGATGGAAAACGATATGTTCGACGCCCTCCGAATACAGGATTCGACCCCAAGTACACAAAAGTGACATTAAAGCATGGTAGTGGAAATGTGAAAATTTGGGGGTGCTTCTCTGGTCATGGTGTTGGATCTGTTAGACTGATAGAAGGAAACATGGATCAATTCCAGTACAAAAATATCCTGGAAGAAACAATGTTACCATATGCTGAAGACGTGCTTCCAATTATTTGGATATTCCAACACGAAAATGATCCAAAGCACACTGCACGCACCGTTAAAGAATTTCTCACAGCCCAAATTTAAATCCCATAGAGCATCTTTGGTGCGAAGTCATGAAAAAGATTTCATCGACGGTGTGGTAACCTAAGTGAGTTATACAACGTTTTTTTAGAAGAATGGAGCTTTATTTCTCTTGAAAAATGTAAAAAATTAATAGAGTCAATGCCTCGCCGGTGTAAGGCAGTCATTAAAAGCCGTGGACACGCTACAAACTATTAACTTAGAATAAAATGTATTAAATTGCAATTTTTACATTATCACCATCTTATTTAATGTGTTTTTTTTTAATCTAAGTATCTACTGAAACAACTCTCGAGCAGTTTAAGAATCGTTCTTAATTATTTGTCCAGCTTTATTACTATTTGAATTTGTAACTATCGATAATAAATTAAATTTGTAAGAAAAATAGTAAGTGATTTTAATATTTACTCTTAATCCTATTTACTATATATATGTAGCTATTTCATAACATAACTAAATTACTTTTAAGAAGGAACGAAGGAACATAAAAGTACACAGGACAAGGTTTTTTTTAAAAAAATGTCTTATTCTACAAATCGTTCTTAATTATATGACCACCGCTATATACGCTACTAATTAAATCCTCTTATTGTAAATTAATAAACGGATAAAATCATTTTATTTATGAAAATACAATGAGTATTAAAAAATATAATAATAATTTTAAGATGATGTTGTATGCAGCATACAGATAAGTATAGTACAAAGATTTAACCTTGTGCTATCCACTAGTCACAGTTTTCTGCACTGATAATGATAAAGTAATGTATGATATTACCATTGCTAGTTCCCTTAGGCCCGATACTTAATAATCAGATAAATATCTATCGACTTTTTATCGATATCCGTGAAGTCATTTCTACAGTCAACCCTAGCGTAAACATACATTTTAATATTTACACTAAATATTATTTATTTCTTGTTTTATCTACAAAATATTACCACTTATCGGAAGAAAATCTAATATACTATGGTAAAATTTGTTTTCTCGGCGAATTAATACTAGTACGTACACAAAATATGGTTTCAAAACGTACGATGAAAAAATCACATTTACCTGTGAAACGTGTAATTATTTGGATTATTTTTCTATGTCACGTTACAATTGGCAAAAGAATATGACATTATGACTGCCTAAATATCACTTATCGCCAATAATTGCACGATTATTTTATAAATTAATAAAATATATTTGACACTAAAGCAACGGAAAGGATAGGTACCGATCCTTCAAAAAAAATTGTATCATACTGACATTAACATCTGTCTCTTTCTTTCTCGGGTAGTGTTCATATAAAAATGATATCTCTTTTCCACGCTTTGTTGGTCTTTTAGCGTAAGCGAAATTCTAAGTCTATGGTTAAATCACTTTTAATTTTAATCTGACGACACAGTTGGCGCAGTGGTTAAGCAATTAGCTTTCTGCGCTACGTGTCGCGGGTTCGATCCCCGCACGGAACAAATATTTGTATGATCTACAGATAGTTGTTTCGGGTCTGGTTGTGTATGCATGTGACATGTATGTTTGTAAACTGTACCCGCGATACAGGAGAAATCCTGGTGTGGGGCAAAGTTTAAAAAAAAAATCTCCAATCTCCAATGCATAGACATCGTACAGATAAACCGTAGGAGTGGGCAGAAACAGAGCGTGCTAAGCTCACTACATTATAAATCGGATGATCGCGCATGACTGCAACTAAACTTCATTGAGACTTCTATATATTTATAATGATTATAATGCTTGTTTTTTTTTTTTTCACTATTTTTTTTTTTAAATACATCTTTTTTGTCTGTCTATTAATCTGTTATATTTATAAATTTACATAATACTCTAGAACATACCAGTCTCCTTCTTAAACTCCACTTTGAGCACGTTCTTCTTCATCATATTATCCACGAAGTCTGTTGAGGGCGTTACCCATTCCTTGTATTTCTGGTCCTCGTACTCCTTGATTACTTTGGAGAAGGCCTTGTATTGCATGAAGGCTTCCTTCTTTGGCTCGCAGTCATTTAGTTCTGGCACCTAGGGAGAAATGGTATTTGGTATACGGTTAGCTAGACAACTTGCAACCTAGTTTGTGTAACATAATCGCTATCGGGATCGCTTCAAATTTCACAACACATATCTGAATTCCTAGTGTCGATCAAAGTTATAATAAAAAAGAAAGAATGTATGAACATACAATTTTTTTTCTAGAGTTAAATGACAGGCAGACATTTTTAGTACGGGAATTTTACTTGGTAAGGCGGGACTGCGGTATGTATTGGACAACACAGATCAAAGGAGGCTTTTGCCCAGTAGTAGGATGTGACAGGCAAACAGTAACATCAGTAATATGAAGAGATTGTGTTCTTGTTTGAATCCTAATGAAAAAATGGAATACCTTTTGGAACTTCATGATGGGTTGTTTCATTTTGTTGAATAGGGCCCTCGCCCAGTAGATGGCGCCGGCCACGGGTGGGTGGTTGCGTAGTAGCGGGGGGTTTTTGCGGTAACGCTTCAAGTAGAGAGCTATCATTGAATGTTGCGTTTCCAAATATTATGCTTTAATCAACGTCAGTTACTAGTAAAAGTATGGAAAAGTAAACTTTATTTCGTTAAAATAAATTTCAAAATTATACGTCTCATGCCAAAACAGAGCTTTCGTCATAGAAATAAGGTTCCTTTGTACACGACGACTCCAAGCTGGGTAGTCAACTGCGTTCGGCTGTGTTCGGATTGATTCACTAGAAACTTTAGCTTCTACTTATTTTCATAGATAAGCAATCGGTCCCGGAATATCATACAAATGCTATGAAGGTTGTTACGGAAGTCCACCCAAAAAGGATGACAACAGGTTTAATCTTATCAGTGTCTTCAAGCAAAAGTGTTCTCCTAGGTGCAGGAAGTCAGATGACAGTCGCTCTTTAAGTACTGATATTCAGCAGCATCTGGTTCAAAGATAATTACAAGTGCTTACAGTAAACCTGTCCTCTATAGAGGTGATTTCCTTGATAAACTGCCTCATAACCAAGTCAAACTTGGTGACTAGTTGCTTTCGGATCGCTTCACGGGTGTCAAACTCTAAAAACTTTAGCAGCACCGTCAGAGCTTCTTCTGATGACCTAGACGAAGAACACAGAAAAGTTGAGTAAGCATACATTTTTACCAGATATAGACCATCTGAATAAAAGTTATTATAAACGAAAGTCATCGAGTCATTTAAATTTGAACCTTATGTCAGTGTAAAACGTTACATCCACCTGCCTTCGTGACACTTTGTAAGTTGGAGTATCTTTAATTATTCACATAAATATAGGCAATTTAAAAGATAAATCGCGTTAATTTAATCCAGCTTTAAAATCCACCACAATAAGCTGCTATGAGTGTATCCATATAATCACCACGTCTGTCAGATCGATTAATGATTGCGAAAAAATATCAAAATCAGCCAAGGAAAAAATTTAACGTGGTCCAAAAATTCAGTTCACCTCAAATTGCCAAAGCTCTGGTTGATATAATTCTTGGCTTCTTCCTCCAGATATCTGACTTCATTCCAGAAGTCTCCCATGATGACGTCCCAGTTCTCTTTGTTGTCGAACACGAATACACTGAAGTCGATCGTACGGATCGGGTACACGAGGTTCTTGACGCGTTTGCGCACGTCATCGATCTGGGTTGGATCGCTGATGATTGATTTTAGTTCTAGACCGAATATGCGCTCGAAGTCTATGAGGACCTGTAAGTTCATGTTAAGGCTTTAAATTGAAGACTAGAGAAAGAAGAAAATAATATTACGCTGACTGCAAATAAAACTGGAATAAGAGCAGGAGGCTGATGATGACAGAAAATTCCTGTACCATATATTAGAACATTGGTGCCAGCTCTTATGTAGCGTGAACGATAGCTGATTGCACTACTATTGTACCTCTTCAGTCAGTCGGTTCAATGTTTCTGCCCTTTACGTGCTTACATCCAACTTTTCACGACAACCTTACTTGCACCGCGTACGAGCCGAAAACCTAACTAAAACACCAATCATAATCCTTCATATTATTCAAGGCAGAACTGGCTATATGTTAAACAACATACAGATTGAAAGAAAATCGTCAAAATCACCCGAAATATGTACTATAAACGTGCATTTGCATATAATGCATTTAAAGTGTAAAAAAATATTGGCGTTTCGACTGGTTCTATTTCTCTTACACGTTCGCGTCTATTGTGCATCTGTAGTAGCAGAACATTTGGTGCGCATTGATGGTGTTTTTTAATTGGTTGACTAACTCCCACGTATTTAAATTCAACTGCGCAGGTACATCGGTGGGCCATATTAAATGTGCACTACTGTATCTACAGGCCATATTTCACAAGGACCAGATATAAGGACCAGATATTAGTGTCATGTTGGACATTGATTGGTACCTGCACTACATCACCCAGGTCCTTAGCGACGGTGCCGATGTAATCGGTTTGTGTGAACAGCAGCGGCTGATCGAATTCCCAGCGCGCCCCCTTGCCACTGAGCTCAATGTTCCTGCGAGTATCCCTGTATAACGAGTGCCACATCTCCATGATTTTCTGCGAGTTGCGAGCCAGAAACAGGACCTCTTCATTTGGTTTGCTGGAAAATGTATTTGACTTTAGAGATAATAAATAAATACGCTTAAAAAAAGGCGACAATTGACAACTCAGTCACTATCGAGATTCGCAAATAAATTGCTCAATGCGGTCTATTTAAACCTGCAAGATTATAAAAGCTACTTACTCAAACAGTTTGTGTACATTGAGAATATTTTCGAGCTTGTCGCTCAGGGCCCACGAGATCCTATACAGCAGGGGCACCATGGTCTCATCAGTGCGGTACCCCTTGGACAGCACCCACATCATGTAGATACTCTCAATTAGTTCGGGCAGTATTTCTATCACTTGGGACAGTGACGACTCGTCTTCTATGACCTGAATATTAAAATATGTTAGAAAATAGAAAATTCAGCATCTCATTTGATATATGTATATTATGGTTTATACAAGAGTGTGTAGCGACTGTCAGTTACATGACAAACAGCGCCATCTATCGGAGTCAAGCGACCACTGCAATCCTACATCGCACTATGGGAGTTTGCAGCGATTCCAACACGATACGAATGTCCAATGTGATGTGTGAGTCCAATGTGAATTCAAGCGTCTGGTTTCGGCCCACCAGTGAATATCAGTGCGCCCAGTCGGAGATTGTTCTCTTTTTAATGAGGGACATCATACTTCGTATACTTCTAATTAATGTTTTAAGTATAGAATAATATCTTATTTACCTAAATAGTTGGTACTTACAGTAAAGAAACGCATCAAAGTTGATAGAAACTTCAAATTGTCACTCGCCATGTTATATTGTTCTACAAGTCTCTCTTTATAGTTTCTAAAACCCTGCAAGATAACAAATTAATTAGAATTCTGAGACACACCACAACCAATTCATCAAGTGGGTATGCTTTATTTCCTATAGCACCCTGCGGATGGAGCTAATGTGAAGCCACATGAACATAAACTGAACTGAAATGCCTCATTCGTCGCAAGCGGGACTGCTAAACCAGAGGCTCGCTTATTACATGGGTGAAGAAGGCTTTAAAACTACCTCAATGTACGTGGAATTGGCTTTCTGCAGCAGTTGCAGTATTTTAACCACCATCGGCTGCTTGAGCTGCTCGACCAATAACGATATCTCCGCGTCACGCTCGCGCCAGTATTTGTACTCCGCTACTGGCCCATTTCCTTCGCGAGTCTGTTGAGTTTAAAAATAATATCAGTACAGTCGAACAACAGTAAATAGCATCACAGGAAGATATAAAGTATTTTTCAGAACTATTGTCGTAAAAAATCGGTTTCAACTTTTTTTATAAATGAAATAATAATAATAATTAATTTGTTAAGAATAAGCTACTGAATCGACTTCAGGCATTTTGATTATTAACAATAATAAGTATTTTTTACCCTACAATAATTAAGACGAAGTAAATTAGTCACCTATTCGTTGAACAAGCGAAACAATCTATTGTCGGTTCTTTTTATCACTCGCGGTTTTGCTCGCTCGCCGCACGTGTGTGATTGTGTGCGTGCGTAGATTTGTTGGCTCTACACTTTTAGGTCTATTATTTATTTAGGTTATTTCTATATAAACATATGTATATAAGGACATAAAAATAAAATTCCAGTATATGTATTATAATGATAACTGAACATTCAAATTAGGGTTTTTCAGTATATGCATCATTCCCATGTTACATATCGACTGTGAACTCGCAACATGTTTCTATCTCGATTTTATGAGGATTTTACTTGGTTATACCATTCTAAATTATTTTATACTCGTCAGCGCTGCAACAAGCATATTTTACTTCAATCAAAATTAGACGCCAAAATCGAATTCATTCAATTTGTACTAACATCGACAGTGTTGTATGCACAAGGCGGTCGATAGTTTCTTCTTAATCTTGTAATGTTGTCAAAAATGAGATAGTACCAGTTGCCAGTTCACAGTCGATATGGAACATATATCCAGTGAGTCTTTACTTATCAACTTGCGCGTTTGCAACTCAAGATCTTCAATTCATTATCATATGACAACAAAGGGGGCTAGAGTAATGATGACGGACCTTGCCCAGACAGGTGGCAATGGTGCTGTCAATATGCTGCTGCCACATCATGACGGCTTCCTCCAGCTGTGCCGTGATGTCGGGGTCTATGATCTCCACCATGCCGTGGCGGTCATCTGCCAGTATAGGAATGTTCGGCATAGGGAGTTGGATCTCGCCCTCAATGTGTTCTATTGTCCTGGTGATGGGGAAACATGTTTCAGTCTACAATACAGTCTAGTTATTAGTTCAAGTTACTTGCACGCTTAACACGCGTTAATTTTTATTTGTTAGGATATATTTTTTAAAGGTTTGGAAAGGTTTTCTCTAAGTAACAAAACACACGCATATACAGTACATTCGCGTTAAGAATGTAGTGAGTCATCATTGTCCTTCGGCCTAGCCCCGCCCCCTAACCAATCAAATCTTTTCAAATTACAAAGTCAAGTTCACAGTGACAGTTGAAGGCACTTCTGCTTCGAACGCAACGGTTGTGCCCTGTCATTTGTGTTAACTGATTTAAATTAAAAACAAATGAATACATCTCCAATTCGTAAAAATAAAAGTGGTTCGATAATTCATAGTGGGATTAAACAGTGTGATTTAAATGTGACTGTGGACAGCATAGTACAAAAAACGGCAGCTACATGCGGTGTGTCCGAGAGAACAGTTTATAGTATTCTTAGTGAAATATGATATTAACGATTTAATTTTGATTTTAAACTTTTAAGTGTATTTTTATAAATTCAATAAACTTAATCTTTTAAAATATAATTTGTTTAAATTTAACATCACTGTGAATACACCTATATCTTGCAGTTGCACTGATGACTCACTGCATTCTTAACGCGAACGAACTATAGCTTAATCTCTTATTAAGTCCCATATCATATCATCGGAAGCAAGTCTATCGCCATACCGTACACAGTTCGAAATTTCGAGAAGCTACCTACTCAGAATTATTTATAAGAGAAGAGCTAAATAATGTTAACCCAACGTGGGAATCACACTCAAGACAGACGTTCATCATCCGCGCTCGCCAAATGCCCAATGAGACACATATAACGCAAAGATCATATCGTATCAAATAAAAATACATATATACAAACCAGTCGACAATTCCGACGAGTTCATTTATATCTGTTATGACTTCATCGGCGGAAGACTTTTTCTCTTCATCCTTTTGTAATTCGAATGAAATATTCGAGAGGTGAGAGTCCTGAAAACATACATACATAGCATCACGCCTGTATTCCCAGAAGGGTTAGGCATTTTTCGCCGATGCTGTTATTGAGACCCATGTTATAGGGGGCGAGCCTATTGCCATCTACCTGGAACAGTTCCTGACTCCGTGCTGCATACTGAGAATTTCCATACAGAAAAACCCAACAACACTTTGTCCGACCCGGGAATCGAACCCAGGACCTCACTCTCAGCAGTCGTGTTTGTTTGAAAATATAATACTAAACTGCGAAACACTAGCCGGCAGCGAACGTACTCGCACACACGGTCCGAAACACATGTCGGCTTACTTTATATAAATAAATGTACATACATATACATAAGTGCGTCAATTAATTTATCCATATGCGTTTCACTCCTTGTGAACTTGTTATAAATCAGCAGTGATTTAAGTCAGCCATGATGATGACTTCAGCTAAACAATTCTAACCGTAACATAGTATTAAATAATGTTAAAATATTAATTAGTACCGCATCCGATCCTGTCATCGACTGGTGCATTGACTGTTGAAACGATTCTTCGGACCCCGAGTGCATGTTTTTCATCCTATAAAAACGATAAGCATATATAATATCATAATTTAATTATCAAATGTTTTAACGGTGAAAGAAATCATCGTAGGAGAACCCGCTCACCTGAAAGAGGTCCATACGGTTCTCGATGGTGCGTGGCTAGCTTAGGCTTAAGTCGAATCACTCTAAGAAATAGACCGTGCGCAGCAGAGAGACGGCGTAGGCGAACGATTTTTTTATATACAAACTTTGAACCTATATTTCAGCCCTGTATAGATTGAATTTTGAAAAATCTTTTCTTAGCAGCTACGTATACCCTAAGTACCCGTGCCTGGCAAATTTCAAGTATATAGACTGTAGATTTTTTGACTGGTTTTTCACTTTCATTTATATAGATAATAGTATATGGGCGTAAAATAAAAATTAAAAATGACATTACCACATTATTTCGTTCCCGCAGACATGAAATGATCAGAAAAAAATACATGACAGGTCTGACTGAGGGCTCTTTCCATTACCCCCGGCGTAACGCGGTAGAAAAGGACAAAAATTGGTTACCAACTAACCTCCTCTCAGCATTTTCTCCTCTGGCTATGTTAGACATCCGTCTGTAGTCTGAAGGTCGAAGATAGTTGACCTGTACAGAATATTATAATCATCAGAAAGATAGGGAGTAGCAGTGTATTAGAAAAATATAATAATAATTATTATTAAAAGCCTATGCTGTCCCACTCCTGGGCAAAGGCCTCTCTCCCTTTTCTCCATTTCACGCGACCCCATCCAACGACGGCATCCAGTTCGTCCCGCTATCTCCTACGTGGTCTGCCACGACCCCGTCTTGCTGTCTCAGGGCACCAGTTGCGCTTTGTGGGCCCACAGTTCGAACGGCATGCGGCAGATATGTCCTGCCCAGTCTCATTTAAGCTGGGCCGCTTTTGCAACTACATCAGTTATCTGGGTTCTGGCTCGCAGTGTGGTATCTGCAGCACACCGAGTAATGTCCTCCTGACCGATTTCAGTCACGGCGGCGAATCTCACCGGAGATTAGCCAACTACGCAGGAAAATTGTTTGCGCAAACACAGGTGCTCTCTCTATTCCTTCACTCTCATAGTCTGAAGGGACGGCAATCCGCCACGACCGGAGAGAGATCAGGCGCAGGACCAACGGCTTTACGTGCTTTCCGAGGCACGGTGTGTATTCACATTCACAAAGACCCAGACCCGAAACAACTATCTGTAGATCATACAAATATTTATTCCGTACGGGAATCGAATCTGCCACACGTAGCTTACTAGTCGATTTCTCAACCACTGTGCCAACTGTGCCGGCAGCACATCGAATGTAAAAAAAATGTAAAATAAAATATCAAAACTACTGCTTAGGTCTAGTGGTTACAAGCGCGGCTTATTTGCGGCAAATTCTCAATAGCCTCAATAACGGCGTCGGCAAAATTTGGGTGAACAGTAGACACCTGTCCCTAAACTTTAACGGAATATTGGTGTCGAGTCCTTTGTCGAATAAATGAGTGCAAAATACGTTCACAAATAGTCCATAAGTCCACATCAATTGTAATTAAATTTAAAGTATTTCAACGGCATAACCGTTGAAATAAATAATGAAATTAATGTTGTGTACCACCAATAACGTCGCAATGCTAATATGGATTTTTGCTCGACGATATAAGGGTTCTTCTTTTGAACTGTAACCGTAATTTATGACTGCGTTGCCATGTCACTGTATCTGTAGTATGTTTATTATACCTGTGATCCAGTGTCCTCCATCTGATGATGTCCCCCGACATACGACGCCTGTCTTGTTAGCATAGTTTGGCCCGAATCCGTGCCGCCCACTGCGATCTCACGGAACTGCTGCTCGAACAACGGAATGACGGCCTGGACGGACAACAAGTATCGAGTTAGAATGGTACGGGAAAAAATATCTGATTAATCTTATTTTTGTATGTTGTTTGGCCTTGTATAAGGTAAGCCATTTACATCGCCTATGATCGTCTGCGATGAGAATATAATATTCTTATTGTTCCGTTAAAAATGTTGACCCACACTTCCTAGTGTGGGTCAAAATCAGATACTTCTTTCACAAGAAGAAGATGAAAAAGCAAGATTATTATATAGAGACTAAAATACTATCCATGGAGTTTCTTGCCGGTTCTTCTATAGGACCAACTTTTTGGAACAGTTGATAACGTTTCAAAAGTGCCTGTAATAGGTATAATTGAAATAAAAACAATTCTATCAATCTATGATGGTCGTATAAGTACTGAATATCGGAAAAGAAATTTTTAAATACGCTCTAACGGTCAACGAGTATAAAATACCATTTTGAAGTGCAGGCCAAGACTCATGAGCACTTTGCCAGAAGTGAGTCCAGTGAGGAAGTAATCCGGCATCTTGAGCCTGGTGGCCGTGTCACTTTCTGTGAGCGGCACGCCCTCCGCCGTCTGTCGTACGAAGTACAGGTAGCGCCGGTTCCGGTGTACCAATTTAGGAGTCAGCTCACCGAAGATTGGCAGCAGTTTGGGGTATTGGATAATGCGAGGAACCGATCTCTGGAGATGGCAGACATATTATATTTTAGGCATTGTGTTTATTTTAGTTGTTTTTGCTTTGACGCAGTGTTTTATATGTCCCTTGATAGTAATTCCGATCGATCTGTATTAGATTTTTTCAGTCGGCAAACTCACTAGTGCTACATTAAATTTGTTTAACTGGCAAAAGCGGCTATTTAATGGACTAAAACACACTGAGTATAGATTTACGGTGAAATTATGTTCGAGATTATGCGATCACATAAATATAGAAGCTTGCATTTGTCCGCTACATTGTATTGGCGCAGACTATAGCGAATGTACATTTCTTAGTTGTCTGCAAAAAATAAATGCAAGCAAGCGAAAAAAAAATTGAAAAGTCTACTGTAACTTGTTTTTATCTACGACATGAAATTACATCTACTTTTATCTACGAGTATTATTTTTCCCTTACGACTATAGTATAGAATTCCAAAGTTCCGTCAACATCCGGATCAAGATTCTCGGGTGCTGCAAAAAACTTATTATGAACTTCATACTATTGAATATAAGAACCAAAGTTGTCTTATCAATTAGAATACAACACAACAGGGATCTTAGTTTCAATAAAAATGTTTAATTATATTGAAATATCAATTTTAGATGTCATCTTCAATATTTCCCTGGTTCGGAGCTTATAGCGTCAAATAGAGTGAAACGGCAAAGATATCCAAATTAAACGGGACATATACGATACAAGTCAGCGACAAAAGTCGATGAATTTTGTGGTAATTTTGAAATTGATTTATAGAAGATAATTAGTGTTCTTATCTATCCTATAGTTACTTAGTCGATCAAGTTAGGAAATACTATAATAATGAATTTTAAAAAATTGCAAGTTTTCATTTATAAAAATTCGTATAATTTTTGCTTTAGTTGCTGACCGTACTAAAATTTTAACATAGCAAAATAATTCAAATATAATGGATCAATTGTAGCGCCGTCATCATATCGTAGATGAATTAGGCGAATAGTTTTAATCCAGTATGAACCTTAAGTCACATCTCGTTGCTGCCGAGTTCAATTGCAATATAGGCGTATCTGTTATCTTTTCATATCGATGGTTGGAAAGGACTATATATATTGCTAGTTACTTTATACCCCGTCGCAGATCAAAGAAAGCTTGGAAATTAATTAGAACCTTTGATATTCAAGCAGTTCTATTGTGTGCTAAAGGTGATGGTCCTTGGTAGTTATTTTATAAAAATACTTACGTGGGGGGAAGTAGTACTTGTCCTCGGCTACAAGAGGTACATCATCCTCCTGTTCTACATTAAGCACTGAATTATTTCCCGGTTCATCATCATCACCTATAGCTCCAGCAGCGGTTTCCGGTTCCGATTCTGTTAAAAAAATATTAGTACATCGATTTTAAAACAGAAGATTCTTGAATTTGTAGCTTTTTGGAAAAAAATACAAAAATAATAGTATATAAGCGTTTGTTATTATTATTAAATAAGCAAATACTTAGGTATTTATTATGGTTTATAATATGCCAACGAAACACTAAGCAAACTCTTGGGTCTAAAAACGTGAAAGTTTCACAGACGTTCTTTATTTATGCTGATGTAGATAATCACGCAGGCATTTTAGGTATAGGATGTCAGTGCCCGAATTCTTGACTTAACTCTAAAGCGGCGTTCTAACGTTTTGATCAACATTTACTGAAAGCGTGTTCTCATGATACGAATTTAATTCAATTCAGCAAATGAATCCGAGTTGATGGATTTAATTCGCTTCGAGAGAACTGCAGGTTTGTTATTATCTTAAGAAAACCTTGCCTTGTTTTCATCCCTTTAAATAAGAGATGTAATGACTTTTCACTTTAACTAATATTTAAGTTAAATATACATAGAATCAATGTCTCCCAGTAAGTGGGTGGCGGAGGTCGGATGGCAGTCGCTCCCTGTAAAATACTGACATTCACCCGCAACCGGTTAGACGGGAAGCCGACCCCAATGTATCTGGGAAAAGGCTAGGCAAATGATGATGATGATTAAAAATATGATATTAAAAAAGGTACATACCATCAGCAAAAGGTACGATTTCTGTAAATATATAATTTGTTTAAAATAATTTGACTGGTGTAATATTCTTATGAATTTATTAAAATAATAAAAATTTGTCATTTAAAAAGTAAATATGAAGTAGAAATTGAAATTTTCAAATGTTACGAATCCAAGTACCTATTCTAAAGGTTTCCTTTGAGCAGCCTCAGGGCGAACAATCTGGACTAATTCTTGTAATATCCGTGAACAATCTAACTAATCTCGACCCTACTGCCGCCATGTATAACTGAAGACGCCAAAATTGTGAGTAGCCTTTACTTAATGGACGGCTCCGACTTGAAACTCCTTTGAGCGCGCCAAAAAACGCGCTGAATACTGTCTCACTTCTCCCCGAGTGGAGGTTTGGAGCTTGCAGTAGCTTGTTATTAGGAAATGGGGATGTTGCTGATGCCTAACCTCTTTGCAGAATCTCTAAGATAACTAATGCAATTCCCTCAGGAAAGGAAATGACCTAAGTTTTGTTACTAATGACATATCTATATTGGCCTACTCCATGTTACAAGGTTCTTTATGGAATTCCTAAATGAACCAGTCAATACAAATCAAAATAGTTCGGATTTGAATAATAATTCATACCTTTGCTTTTACTGCTCTTCAAGCTTTTCATGCTTTTTATGCTCTTAACGCTTTTTATGCTTTTTACACTCTTTTTGCTTGTCACATCCCCTTCATCTTCTGGCTCCGGCTCTACAACCTTTGCTTCTACAACCTTTGTTTCTACAACCTTCGTTTCTTTGACTTTACCCTTGCCCTTCTTGACCGGCTTAATTGGCGGAGGAGGTGGAGGAGGCGGTAAGAGTCCTATAATAATATTTATTTTAAGAATTATGGAGTATTTTAATTGAATTTAACAATCTCAGGTTTGATCCCATTTGGAACCAATATTTACGCAACATTATAACAAATTTAATTAACACACAACACGGTTAGAATATTGATTTAAACAGTTTAGAAATAAATCTATGGAGTTATGTATAATGATACTTTTTTGGATAAATGATGATTTTTATAATCCCTCAAAATACCTTACTAGTAACGATGAACGTTTTTTTAATTACTCACTCCATTCTGTAAACTCCTTATCTTCATGTATAAGCTTGTCAACAATAACCTTGGACACATACATTACTCTCCTCTCAAGAGCCGTTTCATTTGATTTCATTGGTGAAGTGATTAAATGCGTAAACTTCTGTTTAGCATCACCAACTTCCAACATACTGTAGAAGAGGTCATTGTCGTCCATTCCTATGTAGGCAAGGATACGTTTTCTGAACCATACCACTCTTGGATCATTGTACAAGTCTATGTAAATATCTGGCTCGTCGTCATTCAGATCAGTTTGTGATTCTGATTCTGACATTGTGCTGATATTTTCTTATAGTAGCTGTAGTGACTGTTTGATATGTGCTGAAAAATAGATAACAGGGGAAACTAGAGTAGGGTAGTACAGTATATTAATATACTTGTAACAGTGGTGGTAACAGGTAAATAAAATAATATTAGTATATGTGTAGGATTTATTTATATGTATTTGTGTAGGATAAAAGTTTCTCTAGCATATGTCTATGTAGTCAAATAGTTTCATTTGTCTAGCTATGTGAGGTCGAAGTTTTAGTTAGATAGTATACCAGACAAGGTCAAGTTACAATCTGTAATCACTAGAGAATAACACCAGGAATATAGGCAGCAAATCATATAACTATTTAACAGCTTAAATATTTTGCTGATGTTTCTAGCAATGGTAGATTATACATGTCTCATTTACAGGTCTCCAGGCGACATTTTCTGTCCATGTAATTCTTAAAATAGGATAAAGTTGGTTGATGTAAATTTAAAAGTTGGAGCTAACACCCCTATTATTTCTTTTGGCTATGCAGGTAACAAGTACCAATACCACAGAATAAATTATGTATTATAACATGCATGCATTTAGACCAAGAAGCAACACGACGAAAGTCGTCTATTTACGCGCTTTTTATATTATAAAAAAACATATAGTGGAATTGAGAACCTCCTCCTTTTTGGAAGTTGGTTAAAAAGAAATCGAGAGGTTGAACATGGTGTTAAAAGTGGTAAAACGACTCGAAAATTAAATGACGACGTAATCTAAAATAAATATGTACTAATATTCATGATTTTACGATGCAAAGTTTTGAAACTTACATGTTACTTCAAGTTTGCGGCGAACCACTTAATTAATATAGTTTTTTATCACGGATCTCATTTTCTACGTATAACGCTATATTATAGTATTAAAACTAATTCTAGTTCAGTTTAATCGATATAATCTTATGCGGTTTCGAAGTAAATAAAACAATGAAATGACAACAACTTTCAGCTGCCATGGCAACAAGTTCAAAATCAAGTGACAGCGATTTAAATATCCCGCTCCTTTTGATTCGTTCGAAAACTTTATCTAAAAATAAATCATGTACTTTTGCAGTAAAAGGTTAGTTTTAATTATTATTTGTTTTTAAAATACTCCTTCTTAGCGTCGTGTTTTTAAAATTGAAAAATAAACAACTATTCAAAATGTATTCATAATCCACCAAATTGTTTCCCATCAGTGAAAATTTGGAAAATAATTTGTCATTGAGAGAAGAGAAAAAAAAAGAAGGGACTCGGATTGTTGATTGAGTCTAGACTGTGCTTTTGACCAAATAATCATAATCGTAATACCAGCACAGACTTCTATTTCTTACTGATATGAAGCTACTGTTAGTGCTGCATTAGTATGCTTTACTGTCGACTATGGGGCCAATGTTCTACTATATAGTTACTCTTTGGTTGCAATTCTCGCGCGTTTCGAAATAAGTCTATTTTAGATTTTCTAGAAATATTCAATGTTGTTCGATAATATATCGTTTGGACTCAATTTGGATCCCGCGCGGATTGCCAGCCGCACCGTCACTATAAATGTCTAATCTTTCGTTGAATAGCGGTTATGAACGGATTCTGACCTAACCATGGTTTAGCTTAATTCATACTTAGGGTCGTTAGATTGTGGGTATAGGTTTTTACTACTTTTACTTTTCTACAAATTTTCATGGTTTTCATGCCTGAAAACTATTATAGTCGCAGTGGGTGGAGTAAAAAATAATTATTTTAATGAACTAGGTCTTACATCGAAATCGATCATATCCTTAGCGGAATATCTGTCTCCTAGACATTATCTTCCCTGGATAGCCTGGTAATCCATTAATTGATTCAAAGTAGGTATAGACAGGTGTCAGAAAAACCAGAGGAGGTGGGAGTTCTCTGAGGATGATAAGTACGTTTGCGGCATTATACAGACAATGGTGCACCTGCTTTTATGCCCTAACTGCTCTGTCTCCTGTAATGCGGAAGATCTCATGGAGGCCAATCCAAGAGCAGTTAAACTGGCTATGTTTTCGGCCGAACTAATTTGAGTTTAGCTAGCGACGCGAAAAGAAGAAGAACCATCGAAAGCTTAAGTATTAATCATGTCATATCATCGTAGGTACTGGTACCTGACACTGTGTATTGTGGGTTAGGCAGCAGTATCAGTCTGCTAAACATGGTAATTAATCATGAATGAAAAAGAAAATGCTCATCGTAAAATAATCATTTATTAACATAACACACAGCTCGTACAACTTAATTTCAAGTACATAGTTTAATTATAACTAAGAGTACTTATTATTTTACATATATTATGTAAATATTTTATTTTTGTTTTTGGTAGCAGTCAAGTCTAAAATATTCATCTTTTTTATTTGTAAGTACTTAAATCTATTTTTATTTACATCAGCTAAAGCTATTTTTACAAACCTAATTGTGAATATATTAGATCTTATCTATTTTTTATCTTGGCAAGGATATTTGAGTAGAAAGTTGATAGTTATTACTTGAAAAAAAATTGACGCGCTGGCCGTTCTTTGGGATACCCATCATTATTACTACTTTCAAGGTCTTCTAATCTAGAAATAAAATTATTTTGGACCACTTGCCTAGATCCTAAGCTACCCACTGATGATTGTGGAGCAGTATAAGAAGAAGGTCCCGAGTAAATGGGATTTAATCTGTATTGTTCGTTTTGTTTAGCTGTTGTCGGATGTTCTACAGAAAAGTTTACATTGGAAGTCATTACTTGTCCTTGATTTTTATTTTCTTCACTTTTCGGCTTAGAGATATCTCTAGGAGCACCAAATTCATCTATTTGGAAAGCATTAAGTATTTCTTGTTGTTCTTTCTCATTATCTAACTCGTAACTTACGGAAGGTATAAGTTGGAACGAAACTAGATTTGGCACATTATTATTATTATTCTGAATTAATTTCGCATTTTGTTGAGTATTGGTATTGCTCTGTTGGTTGTTCGGAGTATTCTGATCAATAGTGTTGTCTTCTAATTTTGTGTAAAGGTAATATGATTGGTCCTTCTTGTAAGTGAGTAGCTTATTTTCTTCTAACGGATGTGGTATAGTGCCTACGATTTTATCTTGTAGATGTGCCGATATTCCGTTTTGACTAAGAAATAAATTGTTGAGACTCTCCTGACTATTCAAATTTTCGGTTTCATTAGGCGGCTCGAGTTGCAGTTTTGATGGGCTAAAAGGTATAGTTTGAGCTTTAACAACTTCGAATTGCGGACTTGATTGCTTGTTAATGTCATTTGCATTGTTTTGATTAATATTCCTCTGTAAACTTAACATTTGTGGAGTCTGTTGAATGTTGCCAGTACTAGGAGTAATCAAGTTTGCAGAGCTTGGCCTGTTGTATATTTGATTCGTTACATCTGGGACAGGCCACTGATATAACTGACCACTGTAAACTTGCTTTTGGTTGTTTACAAAATTTTGTTGACCATTAGGTATTTGGAATTGTGAAGAGTAAAATTCGCCTTGAATTTGTTGTGACGGTATAAATTGGGTTGTTTGCATTTGAACACCTTGATTTTGTTCATCTGTATATTTTGCGTTGCTTGTAAATTGAGTTGGTTGATTAGTACTTGTTTTTTGAGAAGAAATAATGTTTTCACTATTGTCAAATCTGTTGAGATTGTTACTTGAGTACTGTGATGATGTGAGTTGTGATACTTTGTTGGTAATTTGTGATAGTTCTTCATTGTTCAGGTTTTGAAATTGTGCTGGTGCAGGTGTAGCTGTAGACGATAGTATCTCTTGCTGTGCAATATTGTTGTACTCCCTCGCTACGTTGAGTGAGTCAGTCAAAAACGAATAGACGAGCGCCTGTGAATCAGAAATGTTGTTAGATTTTTTATTTCCAATGAGTTTTGCGATCGGGATAAAATTAAAGGCGTTATTCTTCGATAGCAAGTTGTTACTTAAAACTAAATAGTTACTGCTTCCAGTATTTAATATTTCTAATTTATCGTAGTCCGAATCACTTTGATTTTTGAATAGATATGCGGCCATTCTCTCTGGAATTGTTATTTTAATGGAAACTGTCCGCTCTATCGTGTTAGGTATAGCAGATTCTTTGAAAAATGGTAAATTGGAGAGCTTATTAGTATTTTGGTATATAAAATTTTCATTAGGGGGTTGTAAGCTTGTAACAGGTGTTGCTATGATCCGTGAACTTTTTGTAGAGATCGTCGAAGTTTGTATTGGAGCTTGGGACGTTAAATTTTCACCACTATCTATGGTCGTCTTTGGTGCCGAGTAGTTATTTTCTGAATAATCTAGAGATTTGAATTCTTTGCGATATTGATTATATTGAGGCGGAGAGGCCGTTTTTAAAATATCATCTGTATCTTTTACTATGTCATTAACAGTTATATCGAGTTTTTCTTTAGTAAGAATATCAGCGAAAGTAAAATTGTTGTGGTTAGCGTTAATGCGGGAGTGTTTAGTTAAAGAAAATGATGGTTGATTGCCATTTTCATTAAACGAGACCTGTGTGGGTGAAGGTACGGTCGGTGTAGCTCTTAATTGAGCACTCTGATAATATACTGGCTGCTGTACTTCATTTGGGGATAAATATAATTTAGGAAGAATTGTAGGATTTCGTGCTGGAGGCAGATAGAATCGAGCGGTTGACATAAATGGAGAAGGAGTAAGATAAAGTCGAGATGACTTCGTGGGGAGTGGAGATGTTTTTGGGAAATTCAATCGTCCAGAGAATGTAGGACGAGTTGGAATTGTTGTGGGAGCGATATAGATACGTGTTGTTTCGATTTCAGTGGTTCTGATTTGCTTAGCAGCAGGTGTAGGCTTAGTATAGTCGTAGGGTTCCTCTGAATCTAATTCAGATTCCAGTTCAGGTGAACTTATTTTCTCAGTTTGAGACGAAGTTGTCGGCTTTTCATATATGTAAGGAGAGGCATCGTCAATGAGCCTTCCTGAAGGTGACGGAGATGGAGGTGTAGGAGGAGATGGTCTTGCGTATGTGTACGGAGTGGGCTCCGCTATTAGTCTGGCAGCTTTAGTTGGTTTTACAATCCAAGTTTTAACAGTTATTCGTGATTTTGGTTTACCAAACTTCGGTTCTTGCACAACTCTACTGTATGTTAATGTTTTTGTTATAACTGTTGATGGAACATCTTTGATTGTACTTACCAAATTTTGTTTTAACTCCTTGCCAGCTGCATTTTCTACATTATTAGAAATTTTTTGGAGATTAGAAGATTGTTGGAGATTGGATGAAGGTGTACTGTATGTATACGGCTGTTTCTCTTGGTTATTATATGAGATTGGATTGTTCTGTATTTTTGAAAACGAGACTTCATTATTTGACTGTGGTATTCTTCTAGGGTCTGAATATTGTGCACGTTGTCTGTTAACTTGTCCTCTCTGGAAGCTCTGAACATTGCCTGTTTGAAAGGTGTCAACGGAATTAGTTTGTTTTTGTGAAAAATTGTTAGAGATTTGTGTTGGACGTGGTGCTAGTGCTTGTGCGTAACCATTGTTATTGACTAAGTTCGTGTTTGCGTTTTGTAAAAATCTGCCCGCATGTCCGTTAGATATAAGATTTCCGGTTTGCGAATTTTGAGTCGTTTGAACTCTAGCACTTTGAATGCTATTGTATTGTCCATTTTGTCTCTGTCTTTGAAATATTTCTGCATCTCTTTGCAATGGCGAGGGGTTTGAGTTAAGAGGCGCAGGAATATATCTTGGATCAGGTGTTGATGCTGAAAATGCGAAGTCGTTTGGATTGCCTTGGATTAAATTTTGTTGTATTTGTTTTGCTGGAACATAAACGTTATTAGGAGCTCGTTCCGGACCGGCTATTAAAGCTCCGTTAGGAAAAAGCTGTCCAAATGGTGGCTTGTAGTCTTGCATCACGATAAGATTGCTTTTCATTGCGTTCTTGTCATACGGGTTTAGCATCGGGTGCGTGAGCATTTTCTTTATGTCTTTCATCAGTTGTGGGCCTAATCTGAGATTTTCGAATTTCTCGTCGTTGTTACTGAAGAACTGTTGAGAGTTTTGGCAGTCGACATTCATCCACCAGTCACATACGAAGACCGCTTGGTTGAATAAGGTTCCATTTGGGCAGAGGAAAGATTGAAATCCATATGTAGATCCGACCGTGCAGACTCTAAATACTTGACAGTTTGCTTCTAAATCTGCATAGTATCCTGGAAATGAGAATTTCAACATCTCAGCTCAGTTTTAATTTTCAAAATCTTGGGTAAAAAGTACCAAAGTAATGATGAAGGGTTTATTTGATAACATTATTTTTGTTAAGGTTCACCTCACCTGGTTCTCTACCGGCGCACGAGAATGATGTCCTTGGTATTGCGCCGAGGGTGGGGTAGTCACTGCCGGGTTCCCCTGGAACTGCCAGCCGAATGTCCCACCCATGTCCGGTGTGGTCTTGGTGTTGCGGCCCTCTACCATTCTGGGCTTCGGCCCATGTAATAGTGAGGCACGCTGGGGAAATAATTTGTCTATATTATTATCTTTTTCTAAAGGCTGTGTAAAATCCAGTTTAAATACGTTTAACGACTAAAGATAATAAGTTATTAACTTATAACTAGAGAGGCAAATGAAGAAAATTAATTAAGTAAGCTTTGTTAGATTATTAATTAATAATAAAGATGTCTTCAGTTCAATTTTAATGAGTTTGAATATTTTATAGCATCTCTGAGCTGCTTCTGAAATACCATTCATTTTATTTTTTAATAAGATATTGTGTATAAATAACATCTCGATTTTACATGAACATACTTTTTTTTAAAGAAACATGTGCAATAAACCGAAATTATTACGTATTATAGTTATTAGAAAATCGTTGCAAATTTTATCCGCCATTAAACTGTCACACAACAGTGATTAAATTATTGTAATTAAAGTCAGATGAGGTGTGTTATTAATTTTACCATAATTATTTAATTAATATAATGTCCCAGGTATAATCGAGCAAGATTAATCCGAGTAATATACTTTCTACGTAATTTATAAACTTAAATTAAATGGTAAAAAACCTACGTTCGACAATATTCCAAAAAAATCATCATCGTTTCTTAAAAAAATCATTTAGACCCATCTCTTTATTTGACTTTACCCATAGGTTCTCATGAGAAGCCAATTCACAAGTAATTTATATCTACAGGGCACCAGACTGACGCGTCTGACAGACGCAAGCACCGTTTTAATATATTTTTTCAAATATATTAATTTAGTCAAATTCGGCTTCAAGAGAAATACAATTCATGTCTTACAACTGCAGTGTTATGTTTTATGGCGGTTCGTTACATCTGAAAAAAATACTGCTAGGTAACCACAGACGTGCATGTCAGATGTTAAAAACAAAACCAAGAAGAAAAACGCGGAAATAATGGAATGGTAGCTGTGTCATATTATGAAACAGGTTCCCTGTCTTCGTCCAAGTTGATGGTGGAATTGGCTGCGACATTGTTTTGTTTAAAAAAGTGGGTATATATAACGTATACGTAAAGTGTGTATTGTTGTGATTTTCGAGCAATCCAAGATTTTTTTCACTTTAAGGGTGGGTTATTTTAGCCGGGATCAAAAAGCAAGTAGGAACCCTTTTCGATGCAGGCTAATTTTTAATGACGACGTTCCTATTAAACTTTGAGAGTATTTTTTTACAGACACGTAAGTATGCGGTACGAGGTATGGTTCTATATTGGGGGATAAAAGGGGGATCCTCTGATAAAGCAGAGTAGTTATTTTGGCGGGCTGAAGCCTTCACAACATTCATATTTGTGTTAAACTCTTATTTTTTGTTGTCACTCCGATATGACTTCCTTTTGCGATGCGATGTAGCTAGGAGTCTCCATACGGCAATTAAATAAGTTTGAGTTCTTAGCCATTAATTTCTATCTACTCGTATATTCTCAGACGCAGTCCGCCCCAGCAGTTTCTTTGACAATTGTGTTGCAAACTTCAATACTATGGAGACAGTTCTCATCGTTTTTGTGGGTTAGAGTAATCTGGGAGCAAAAAACATAACGTTGACGGATACTCACACGGTTACTTAGAGTATTGTGACAAGGCCGTCTAAGTACAATGTGCTGTCATAAATACATCTGTCTCAAAGTTACAAAAAGTATCAATCATACAAGGTGGAAAGTTGAAAAATTCTATCCTTCTAATATTATAAATGTGAAAGTTTGTGAGGATGGATGGATAGATGGATCTTTGTTACTCTTTCACGCAAGAACGGCTGAACGGATTTGGATGAAATTTGGCACAGAGATAGATTATAGTCTGGAATAGCACATAGGCAACATTTTATTCAGGGAAAACGCGCGCGGAGCCGCGAGCAGAAGCTAGTTATCTATATGTATTCCCATTGATGGTGTACAAAATTATAACAGAGCGTTAATTATATTGTACCTATTATAGGCAGATACATAAATAATCAACTTTTAAAAATCACTAATTATTAATTCAAATAACGCCTATTCATTCTCACCTTAAAGATTCCTAAGTAAAACGAATCGGGAATCACAAACACATAATTCCCCTACTTAGCCGCTCCCATGAGTAACGATGAACCAAAAAGCTTTCAAAACATCTAACAAGAGACCAATCAACAAGTAGCAGTTCTGTAAAACAGAGCCTAAAGTAACTTCTTAACACCAACAAAACTAAACGAACATAATTTTAACCCGTGAACTTTCACCTAACTCCGATTGATCGTAGTACCTACCATTGTTTGACATTTACAAACGAATATTGAACACTCAGTTTTAGCACTTCCCCGATGGATAGGCCGTGGATTAGTTTATGTCCAGAATCCGATCAAACTATTCGTACCGAGTTTATTGAAATTGGTTTGTATTCAAAAGGGGTTAGGTGTTATCGTCTCATGCATAATTTGATGATGTCTCTGGTCTTATGGCTGATTTTAATTGATTTAGCTGTGTCATTGTCTCATGGGTATAGTGGTCGTTATCACACAGCTGTGGAGAGCATGAGGTGCGTCATTTAAATAAATAAGCATAATATAATATAGCATCACGCCTGTATTTCCCGAAGGGTTATGCAGAGGTGTGCTATTGTACACCCACATTTCGCAGATGCAGTTATTAAGTCCTATGTAATAGGGGGCGAGCCTGTTGCCATCAACTGGGCACAGTTCCAGATCCTGCTGCTACTGAGAATTTCCATACAAAAAAAAAAACGCAACATCACTGTCCGACCCGGGAATTGAACCCAGGATCTCACGCTCAGCATTTGCGCTTGTGACAACTAGTCTAATTAATTAGTCATCGGCGAAATATGGTATGTAATGGTATACAGTGGTAGGTAGACCTCTGCCTTACCCTTTGGAGAATACAGGCGTAATGCCTTATTAACTATTGATAGTAATTGACGGCACGGTTGGCGCAGTGGTTGAGAGATCGACTGCTGGTCTACGTGTCGAGGGTTCGATTCCTGCACGGAACAAATATTTGTATGATCTACAGATAGTCGTTTCGGATCCGGGTCTTTGTGTATGTGAATACACACCGTGCCTCGGAAAGCATGTAAAGCCGTTGGTCCTGCGCCTGATCTCTCTCCGGTCGTGTCGGATTGCCGTCCCATCGGACTATGAGAGTGAAGGAATAGACAGTGCACCTGTGTTTGCGCGCACACTTGTGCACTATAATATCTCCTGCGTAGTTGGCTAATCTACGGTGAGATTGGCCGCCGTGACCGAAATTCGGTCAGGAGGACATTATTTATTGATAGTAATTACACAACAGTAAAATAGCTAATACCCCATAATCTCTAATAACAATTCATATTCAACTAATTGACCACTGCATATCCAAACCATTTATCATATTAAAAAATAAGTGACAGCCGTTCTGTTCCCACAGAGTATAAGTATGTATCATCTGTCAAACAGCAAGAATGTCATAAGGCAAAGGCAAGTTACATCACAAAACTTGAATGAGAGTGACTTTAGGAATAAATTATAATAAATGTTTTTATACGTCCGGCCTTATAGTTTAGTATATTTTCGTAGTAGAAAGTTGACAATATAATATTATGAGGCAATCGTTACCTATTCGGACTATTTTTAGGTTTGACAGCTGCAGAGGTCAGTGGGCGATGAGATTCTTAGGTTATTTTATGGCGATGTCGTGTTTGTTAGGGTAAACAACTTTTTATTGACGATTATGTCAATAGAATATGGATCAGTGAAATCGTAATAATAAAACCTGGCTTTTATAGGCACATTCTACAAATTTATATTAACATAACATATGTATTTCCCAAAAGGTTTGACAAGAATGTACCTACCTGGTGCTATACAGTCACATTTCGTTTATGCCGTTATTTAACCTAAGGTAATGCCATCTACCGGACACAGTTCCAAAGCCCGAGCTGCTACTAAGAATTTCCATACAGGAAAACCCATTAACTTTTTGACCGACCCGGGAATCGTACCAAAGACCTCATGCTCAACAGTCGCGCTTGCAGTCACTAGACCAATGAGAGGACTTAAAGTTATATTTAATGTAATTTATGGTACTTGGATCGGCCGTAGTACCTTCGTAATCATTTAACGCCCGCTCCATCTTCAAAAAGAGAAATTTATAAAATTATCCCTAGAAGCGCCAACAAATAGCCAGGGACCCGATAAAATTATAATTATTGAGCAATAACTGTTTAATATCACGCTCGTATTTCATAAGTTATAATATGTTAAGCCAATTATTTGTCGGGTCTACGTTAAACAAGCATATCGATTGCAATCCGATTCAGAGAGTCAATATTGGAATTAATAATGAGTGCTGGGGTCAGTTGTGCTATGGAATCATTTACGAGTATGATATTTCCATACGAATTTAAGTTATGAATTTAAGACTGAGATTGGCTAAAATTTAATGGGTTTACCTCTCTACACCGCAGATCGTCATTGATCTATGAAGTTGATGAGGTGACCGAACTTAAAGTCATCAAAGAGTCGGGCTATCTTTGGCAAGTAGATCATCATCTGATTAGTCTTTTCCCAATTACATTGGGGTCGGCTTCCAGTCTGACCGGTTGCGGCTGAATATCTGTATTTTACACGGAGCGACTGCCATCTGACCTCCGCCACCCAATTACTGGGAGACACTGATACTGTGAGGTTAGACTGGTTGCTGACACTGTGGGTTGCTGACACCCGTAAAAACTGTCATAGGTCTTCGTGACACCCGGGACCAACTGCTTAACATGTTTTCCGAGGCACGGAGAGATCTCTATTTGTAGAAAATGGTTACCCAGCAAAGGATTGACCGTGGCAAGCGCTGCTTAACCTCGCAGATCGATTAATCTGTCAGGTAGCTATGTAGCTGGGAGCTCCTATACATATTTTAGCAAGAATACTCCTATATATATTTTAGCAAGGAAAAGTACATAAGTAATCAACGCGTTGATGCCAACTCTAGAAGGGATACTTACTACTTGAAGAAATTGTTCAAAAGATTCTTGGGTCATTTTATCTATTGTTATACATGAGTATTGCTCATGTCACCACTACGGGATCCATACCACATAGGAATTGCTATTCCCATGTGGAAGCTTGTGCCGACAGGAGAAGACAAATGAATATATGTATATATGTAGGCAATTAACTGTTAGGTATCAATGAATAAAACAATAACATTCGGATACAGAAATGGAATTTAAACTATGTATAAGACAGAGACAGAGACATCTAATTATTCATTAAGTATTGTTCGTAATCGAAGGCAATTTATGTACATTTATAATTTTGTTTAATGTTAGAACTTCGATTCAGACTTTTATCTGATGCAAAAGTTTAGGTGTAAATAAATTATACTGTTATTTGCTTAGAAAATATGCCACGTGACAGTTGCAAAAAAAAAACAACTAATAAATTAAGTTTCATTGAGTGCTGATGACTAAAATAAAGAATTAGTGAATATTTTTTTTGATTTATCCAAATCCCAACAATGCTAGCCTAACACCATAAGGGCAGTGATTTTCCAGTAAAGTTGGATCTGCTTGATAGGGCGATTTTATAGTGACATAATAATTGAGTGCTCATTGAGCGCTGATGACCCAGATCAAAAAAGTATTGAAAATTAATTTCTCATTGTTTTTTCTAAACCCATCAATGCTAGCCTGAAACCATAAGAGCAGTGAACTTCCGATAGAGTAGGATCTGCTTGGTAAGGTGATTTGATCCAACTTTACCGGCAGCCTAATTACGTAAAAAAGCGACAGCAACGCGATAGCCACGTGACAACAATCTCACTGTCAGCCAATACATTATATGTCACAAAAATGACGTTTGACAGAAGTTATCGCGCGATCTACGCCTGTCGCTACATCGGTAATTAGGCTGCGGATCCATGTTGGTCATTTATGCTCATAGTAATATAATTCAAAACATAAGCCTACAATAGAAACCGACCAATCCAAAATCCGCCATAACTATTCATTGGTCTATGTCTGTACCTACACTGCATGATGTATGAATTCTGCCGGCCATAGTTGTCCCAGATAACACGAATACACAGTTATTGAATTACTGGCATCACAATACACCACAAAATAAAAAGTGTCAGAAGTCCCATAAATGTGAGTTACGCATTTTGCATAAAAACCAGCATCCATACAGAGCGGCGGTCTCATCATCTGCCTAGCCTTTTCCCAACTACATTGGGGTCGGCTTCCAGTCTAAGTGGTTGCGGTTGAATATCAGCCATCTGACTTCCGTCACCCAATAACTGATCGACACTGGTACTTTAAGGTTTGACTGGTTGTTAGGCTTTTGGGCTGACACCTAGGGCCATCTGCAACGTACTTAATTTGCTTTCCGATGCACATCCAAGAAATGACCTCAGCAAGCGGTGCTTAAGCTCGCAGATCCACTATTTTGCGCGGTAGCTTTGTAGTTACAAGATCCTAAAATTGATTTAAAACTCATACTTATAAAAGATCACGCTATAGTTCAATTGGTTTTAGTGCATCGTGATGGGCGGCAGTATTATGTATGCAGGCGTAGGCGCTAGAATTTTTGGTAGGCCTACTTGGACCAGATTATATGATCGCTTAGGGTCAACGGACTGTGGATTTCGGACGATTTGTGGACTGTTTAGGATTGAGACTGGATTAGAAATAAAATCGATATTTGAGTAAAAAAATAAGTTTTTTTTTATTGATTCGGGTAGATTATCTTGTACTCATTCACTTCCTTTAATCCTACACGTATGTTAAATTCCTCCACGTACTAGGAATGCCCCGCCGCTGACTGACCGACCATTCAACAAGCAATGGTGACCAGACCGTTGACTATAGCAGGGTAACATGTATGGAAGGACTGGCTCCACAGTCATAGAAAAAAGATTGGTATTTTCGACAATTGAGTAGTCAATGACCATTAATCTACTATCACTGAGCACTTAAAACTCATTTTTTCACCTACGAAATAGTTCCCATAGAACCTAAAGTTGATTTTCTGTGTTATTCTATTCAGTGGTGACGCGTGCTCCCAGAATTAATTGCTACGGAACCCCGGACTTACCCTGATAACTCAATTCATAGATAAGAATTGCTGAATTTAGGTAATTCGTACGTAAATGCTATTTAGCTTGCAGTGTGGTGACCGTGTTTATATTGGTGGTGGGCCTGGACGCCACAAATAAGAACTGTATACGTTCTTTGAGAATAATAAAATGACTATTTGACTAACAAAAACAAAAGAGAAGGCAAAAGTTCTAAAAAAAATCGAATGTCCAGGTGGGCGTTTGCCAAACCCATTACCACTTTGCCCAACCCGGGCATCGAATCCAGGACCTCAAGCTCTATGACCTACTACTATGACCAGTGAGGCAATTTTCAAAATGGCTGCCCCATTCTATAGAAATAATTTTATATTGTTAAGAAAACAAATATTTTTATTGATTGATTAATCAAAGAATATATTGGCAGTAGCTTTTTACGCGCTAATTGCGATTCGTCAAAGTAGGCTTTTTTGCGCCTATATTAGACATGGACTGAGTGAGTGAGCGGTACTTATTAATCATTCAAACATTTCGTCGGAGACTTTTGGTAGTAATAAAACACATCTTCAACTCGTTTACTAATTACTCACAAAATAAAAAGTAATTTTATGTTCGACGATATAATCGATGTAGTTGTTATTGTTAACACGCACAATATGCATAGTAATAGTGATGTTTTCTAGATATAAATATTTACTTTTTCTGTACTCCTAGCGCGTAAAGTTTAAGACAAGGTGTCTTGTTTTAAAAGGATTATGAAACTTGGTAACGCCTGCGGAAAACTTGTTCGTGGTTCCAGACAAAATCGTTTCTGAAATAATATATAAGAAAGTATTATGCAGGCTATTTTGAAAGAAATATTGTATAATTTGTCCTATTTTATAAATGGGGCAAATTATACATATTATATAATATATGATTACTTCGAAATGTTGTCTAAATAAGAGCACATATTAATACAGAATCTTTGCAGTGGGCATAAGCATGCGTGATGTTCTGGGTTAGTCTAATATGAAATATTTACTAGCAACCCGAGGTAGCCTGCCTTGTCTCGTTAGGCCTATTATATTAAAGTAATTTGCAAGATTTTTAACCTCTTTCTACCCCATGTGAGATTGATACATACGTACCTATATTTTGTATATGTATTTTTACTTTTGTATGTTAATTGGATATTTTGGACCTTATCACTTATCGGTAGAACGCCGCGACGTACCCAACTGCGTGTGGTTTACGTAACGCGTGACATATTGGGCTTTGATTGGAATTTCTTCTCCATCAATTATTGGAAATAGCTATTTTATTTATGAATAGAGTTATGTCATGGTTTGTTGTGTTGTTAAATTTAAGATTGTTTATGTGTGATTTCTCAATTAGCCAGGTAGCTCGAATTATCACTACATATTATAAAACAAAGCTCCCGCCGCGTCTCTCTGTCTGTTCGGGATAAACTCAAAAACTACTGAACGGATTTTCATACGGTTTTCACCAATAGACAGAGTAGTTCATGAGGAAGGTTTAGGTGTATAATTTGTTAAGGTTTTGTGTAAATTGGCTGAAATATGACGTTGATAAAAGATGTCGCAAAAAAACCTTGCCAACTGGGAGCTTTACTGGCGTGCGTCGAGTAAATGCTCGACGTAACAGGCAGATACGATATTAGGAAAAAATAATGTAGGCGTATATGCTCTGCTACCTCTATAATGGTATGGCTCGGGTCGCTAGTGTTATCTATAATGTATAGCAGAGTCACTGTTCTGATATTTACTAACAACGCGTCTTGATTACCTACTTAAGTAAAATCTGACAGCGACAACAACCAACAAACAGTGCGTTCCTTTTCCGCCAGTACATATGTTTCATTCGCATAACAGGATATGGAACGACGGCAACCGCTCGATTTTTCTTACATAATGGGGTCAGTATGTAATCGCGCTGAATAGTATGAAAAGGAAAAATATGCCAATTGTTAATATCACTGACAAAAAAGCTGACAAAACTTTACTGAGCAAAAAGATAAAATAAAAATGTCTCATTGAGACAGCCCTACTACTGTTTTTATCTTTGGTTATATTCTGTAATGTTTCCTCATTGGCAAAGACGGAACATTTAACCACTGTGCCAGTGGTTGCGAGATCGACTGCTGCGCTACGTGTCGCTGGTTCGATTCCCGCACGTAACAAATATTTGTATGACCTACAGATATTTGTTCCGGGTCTGGGTGGTTGTGCATGTGAATATATGTGTTTGTAAACGCAACTAGGATACAGGAGTTATCCAAAGTGTGGGGCAACTTTTTATTTAAAAAAGAAAAGCTTCGGGTCATAAAACTTATACCAGTATGTCGGCCGAATGATTTTATTGGAACCTCCAAACTTGGTTACAATTACATAATAATATCAAAAGCTCACCGACTTCCTCTATTCTTAATTACATTCAGGTACAAAAGCGTACTTAAACCTACAAATATTGATAACATCCATATTCCACCATATATCATATATCTCTAAATAAGCGCAGAACGGGGGCGGGCGAGTAGTTCTAACAATATTTATGCAACTGCACACACTGCACGATACGCTACGAATATGATCGTAAATATGAACTTGTAAGTCTGACGCGAATGCTACTCCGAGAGATACAACACTAAGTTTTAATTAAGTTTTGCGAAGCCGGATGTATTGTGGCGTATTTAATTTCAGGATCGAGATAGCTCATATAGGAAATTAAGACTGGAAATATTTGCTAATTTCTGTGTAATTTAGCCTAGTGAAGTAGACGTGGATTTCAATTTGACGACACGGTTGGCGCAGTGGTTAAGCCATTAGCTTTCTGCGCTATGTGTCGCGGGTTCGATCCCCGCACGGAACAAATATTTGTATGATCTACAGATAGTTGTTTCGGGTCTGGTTGTGTTTGCATGTGACATGTATGTTTGTAAACTGTACCCACGACACAGGAGAAATACAAGTGAGGGGCAATGTTTTAAAAAAAAAAATTGCAAGTAAAGATAAGGGGTAAGAAGACGTATTCACGGCACAATTGGCGCAGTGTTCCACTTGGACAACTCCACTACACGTCGCGGCTTCGATACCCGCACGTTACAAAGTGATGGTTGGTGTGCATGTAAGATGTATTATCCAATACCACATCAGATAAGTTCAGATAATATCATAGTGACGCAAAGTTTTATCTCAAAAAAAAAAGACAAGAGGAAGAAGCGCTTGGCCCTTTGGGAGGCTTACACGAGGTCTCAGGTATAGCAATGACAGGTTTCTTTTAATTCACTTTCTGTAAATAGGTAGGTAGGACAAATCCTACCTACCTACTTTTAGAAAGTGATTTTGATTAGGCCAAAGCCTACCCACTTGTGGCAGTTAACTTTTCTTATATTTAAAATGAATCTAGCATGAAATGGCGAATCTAGTATGAAATGGCACTCTAATTGACGACTCTCTCTATCTCCATGCTTACACCGTCCACGGCTGAATAGATCTCTCATCATTTGAGATCTCTGATCATCTCATCATTACGCTCATTTGAAATAAAAACTTTGACTTTGACTTTGCAAAATTAAATAGGACTACTGTAATGGGAGATGACCATGTTTTACTACAAAAAAATGCACATAGGTAGATAAATAAATATTTAAAATGCAGAAGTTGCTCCGGTATTGCGGCAAAAAGCTTCCAAACTAACGTTGACCTAATTTTATTGAGTGAATAGTTTTCTAGACCAATTTTCCTCAATTATAAAGGATAAAGTTTGTTTGAAACACTCCACATCTTTTCATATTACGCCTTTTATATCGTAAAGGGAAATAATTTACTGTCTACTAAGGTGAACGTTTGAAGAATAGAAATCAGATGACATATATTTTTTTTTTACATAACGTAGTATCGCACTTTGATTCCTCAAATGGTTAGGCAAAAGTGTACGGTTGTATATTACATTTTATTATTGCCCTTATTAAGCTTTAGCAGATACGGAGCAAGTCCATTATTCATCCATCGATTGGATATATTTCCAAACTCCTGGATGCTGTTGGGAATTACCGTAACTAAGCTTTTGTCCGACATGGGTATTCAACCCAAGACCTAATATCCGCCATCCATTGGTGTAATAATTTTCAGGTGTGAGGCATTCAAATTCAAAGAAGTTGATGAATACTTAAAAGGTAAAAAAAAAAATATTCCTACGAAAACTAAAAACAAAATACATAAAACTCACTTAAAATCACCAAGCTCCACATTTCAGAAGATCATCCACACACTTGCACTAAACCTTCTTCTCCAAAGTTCAACACCTACTACAAAAATAAAAGTCTTCACAAGCACTGATCGTGTGGGACCACTCTACGACCGTCTAACTGATACTATGATTGACTACCACGGTTCTATCATAGGTAGGTACACCCCTACCACGCCGCGCCGGTAGCTCACGGCTCACAATACACTATATTGTTCCATTTTTATTTATTACCCATTGATTTGACAACGGATAAGCTCTTGAGTTTTTCTAGCGCTTGCGTAGGTTATATTTATAATGGTAAATGAAACATTATGTAGAGTTATCCAACTACATTATATCGTATAAGCCAGGAGTGCCCAACTTGATTAGACTCAAGATGTACTGTTTACTATCTAAGACTCTGTGCCATCTACCAATTACATAACGTAGGACTTCTTCACATATTATTTAAATTCATTAACAAATATTTATAAAAAAAAACCAGAGGTGGTCAACCAGTCGATCGCGATCGAGTCAATTGGATCGTGTTGTTGGTGTTCAGCTGAGTATCATTAACTGTCCATAAGGTTCATATTTAATTAATAACATTATTATTATGTACTTTCGTAAAAATGAATAAAATAATTATAAATTAATGTTTCTGGTGCCAAAAAATACAATATTTGACTAGCTTTTCATTTTTTTTAAGAGACAGAATAATGAAGTCATTCACAAATCTAAGTGCTAAATACGGTCGTAATGAACTAATCGCAATGTAATTTTAAACAAAAACAATTGGATATTGATTGTCATGTGAATGGCGACAAAAACCTCCGCTGTGCCAATAGAGTGTCGTGAACAAACATACGTAATTGCGTAGTTGCTATTAGATGTAATAGGGGCTGATGTATAGCTTTATTGCACATTAGACAATATGTGGAGCAGAAAGAAATATTCAGTATGTTAATTAGATATTCTTTTGATATTATTGTTTTAATGACACAGATATGATGACATGAAGTTTATTTAGGTAAAAATGGGGAATAGGTATCCAGGGGTGAGGAAGGACAAAACTTTGTAAGGATATAAACGTTGAATTGACATAGTTTATTGCCAACACGAACTTGAAGTCTAATCTACTATAAATTGACCCCTATATCCCATTTGCCCATTAGATTAGTTCACTAATAAATATCATACTTCATAATAAATAGTAATATTATAGGCATAGTACAATTAACTTACAGAAGGTGGCGCGCGTGTCATACCGGCAAATGTATTTGAAAGCGCAAATATTTCTTCTGCGGCAGCAAAGCACCGGGTACCAGCTAGTATAAAATAAAATTGCATGGATTATGAAATGTTGGCATACCCAGAACTCATTTCACAAATACATCAGGTACATAATGCTAAGATCCACTGTGTATGTTATCATATAAGGCAATATCTTATCCAATCATAGGTTCGTGTCTAGTGTACCCTATTTTCCAATATCACAGCATAGAACAAGGCTTACCCAAGTTAATATAAAGTAAATTAAATGTCACACCACATATACGCTGCGACAGGTGTCCGTGAATAAAGATATTGGGTGTTATGAAAATGCTATAAAATACCAGTGCCGGGCGCTACCACTCATATTAACTTTATTGAAAATATTTCTAGGAACGTACCACAGTGCAGGCTGAAATCGTAAACTGAATGAAGAGATCGTGTTCGAATTTCCTGGAATGTCAAACAAGAGGTTTATAGAATCAATGTGTGATGGATTTTTTGCACTGAAAGTTTGTATTAACAGGAACTTCACAAGGATTAGCCGCTACTCCATCGCAACTTTGTCTCTGGGTATTTGGCCCCCTTAGGGATTGAGTATTGGAAAATGCTTTCGTAACATATTCTTTATAGGTACCCTGTAAGAAACGAACCTGGTTCAACCTGGTCAAGTTTTAGCTTTATTGTTCCTGAGATTTCAAAATTAGTCCTTGAGTGTGTGGGATGGGCGAGTGCTATTTCGCTTTTTTTTTTATTAAATATTACCTACTGATAACTTTGTAAGTACTGTATATAATTAAGTCATATGCATTTTTCAGGGACGTCCCCTTAGTATCAGACTCAACCTGACACGATATTTTTGAGCTGTGGAGAAGGGGAGATATGGATGTCTGAGGTGTTTACCAGTCGACTGCGATTACCTTGGCGACGGCTTAAATATAACCTACAATCATTCATTTTCGTTATGCAAAATGGGGAGTAAGGAACGAGGCTTCGCGAATGACGAAACCCTGAATCTTTTAGCACCTCATGGCCCTCAGGCTAACACCATTGTGGAACAGCGGATCTTTCCACGACATCATGAGAGTGACTGTTACGTGACAAAAAAAAACGATTTAATAATTTCATTTCCCTTCTCAAACAAGAAACTGTAATAATTTGAGCACATTTGTAACAACAACAGCAATTATCCCTCTAAGTTCTTTTCCTCTTTTGCTACTCTAATATAATTCTTATATGTTCCTATATAAAACACATGATTGAGTAATAAAAGATCATATAAACGTACTTCCGCGTCTGTATCCGACATTAAGACGGATGAGCAAAACAATTCGGGTCGTTAACTCAGCCGTAAAGATATGCCATTATTATCGTCAGCCTTTACTGGTATCATGACCTAAGGGTTCCAGTATGAGATTTTCCGATCTTGACCAGACTTGTTAACGTAATACTTAAATAGGATTTTACCCAAATGCGCGCGCACGATTTTTTTTTTAATTTACTATCCTTGTACAACATGTCTGCAATAAAATAATTTGAAAACTAAATTCTGACTTGCTGTCCAAAATTTATCT
Source organism: Shargacucullia verbasci (assembly GCA_947562105.1). Lineage (NCBI taxonomy): Eukaryota > Metazoa > Arthropoda > Insecta > Lepidoptera > Noctuidae > Shargacucullia > Shargacucullia verbasci. The sequence continues at coordinate 4,286,683 of OX387297.1, read as the reverse complement.
GAACATACCCAATAGATTACCTCGTTCGCATATCTACAAACTATTCAGAGGATCGCTGCATAAGACCAATTTAGGTTGCAATTCACCCCTAGTAAGGGCTACAAAGTTGTATAATGCTTTGTGTAGTTTGGCTAACTTAGACATAAATAACGATAAACCCAACATCTTTAAGAATAAACTGAATGAATATTTTTCATCACAGGACACTTAACAATATTAAGGGTGGAAGTAATTTTTTTTTATTCTTAATTTTTTTTCCTCTTTTTTATAAAAATATTCTAAGTTAACTTATCTCAATTCCAAGAGCAATGTACTTAATTTAATTTGTTGCAATTTTATAATTTCAACTAAATACTGTTCTACCTTGAATCTAAATTTACTGTTTGATTTAATTTATTTTAAAATTAGCCTAAATACCTGTAATTGCGTGTACACTACGAGACATTTAACAACCTAATGTTTTTGTAATAAGTTATGAGTGTAACATTCCTTGGTAATCCTTAAATAAATAAACTAAAAATAAAATATAATCATATTTTTTGATTTCCTTTTTGTTTTAACTTCGTGTAAATGGATTATGATGTGTGGATCAGAATGTGATTATCACTTATATTAACGGTGAAGGAAAACATCGTGATGAAACCTGCACACCTGAGAGGGCTCCATGAAGTTCTTGATGGTGTCTGCCAACCCGCATGCAGCGTGGTGGACTAAGGCCTAACCCTTCTCATTCTGAGTATAGGCGCTTGTCCAACAGTGAGAGCCCATTACTGGCTGAATTTATTAATTTATTTATTTAAAGGATATTTTGGTTTAACTTCCCACGTCACAAGATAAAAGCCAGCGATGAAGATAAAGATTAAAGTTCTTTTTACACCGTCCCTGCTACAACGCCTTGTAAATAAAGATTAGATAGCGTTTGCTAATGTTGCGTTGTCGCCCTAGATATCAGCGTTGATCAATAAATGCACCTATGTGCTCACACCTATGTGTATTCGACACACAAGTTTTTATGGTAGGTATATACCGTGCTTTGTTGGTACCAGTGATAATTCTTTATTTAAATCTTTATATATATGAGGCCTTACCTTTCTAGTCCCGAGATTATTATTACCATACCATTTGACGACACGGTTGGCGCAGTGGCTAAGCGATTATCTTTCTGCACTTACTGTCACGGGTTCGATTCCCGTACGGAACAAATGTTTGTATGATCTACAGATAGTTGTTTCGGGTGTGGTCGTGTGTGCATGTGACATGTATGCTTGTAAAAATGTACCCATGACACAGGAGAAATCCTAGCGTGGGCCAACGACAAAAAAAAAAAAAAAACTCAAGAAAAAGAAAACCATGAATGAATAATTCCTATATAGAGGGTGCGTTTACAAACACATATATATATTCATATACACAAAGACCCAGACCCGAAACAACTCTCCAAACCTGAAACAAATCTGTAGACCTTACAAATATTTGTTCCATACGGGAATCGAACTCGCGACACGTAAGTTACGCACTAGTCGATCTCTCAACCACTGCGCCAACTGTACCGTTGAAAATACCAAAAATAAATCAGCTGTTCTGTACATTTAAGTCTAGTAATATAATTATTTGTTGATTAGTGTGTATGATACTAAATTTCAGGATTGGTCACATATTAAAAGTCGTCCGTATTGATGAGAATAATAACCCATTAAACGTAGGTACCAGGACTAGACAGATAGGGCCTTGGATATACATAAAGGGCTCATTGGTCTAGTGGTCAAAGGTCCGGCTGCTGAGCGTGAGGTCCTGGGTTTGATCGCCGCGTCGAGCAGAGTGTTATAAGGTTGTTCTGTTAGAATAATCCCAGTAACAGTCTGGAATTGGGAATTCCCGGTTGATGGTAGGCTTGCCCATTATTATGTGGAACTTAACCTTTAAGTACTGACTTGGGTGACTCATAGACGACGAGTGATCAAATTTGAGCCTTAGTCTTTAATCACTTTTGACTTTACGCCTCCGCCCTCTCCGCTTGCTTCGGGATTTCACGCGTTGAAACACGTTAATTAGAATAGGAACAAATTTTAAATAACTAATGTTGTTATCAGTTCGTAATAACACTATTTATGGATAACTAGCTTTCGCCCGCGGCTTCGCCCGCTTTGATTCGAACCCGTGCATTTTTTCGGGTCATACGTAGCGCCATCTAGCGTCCTAAAGCAATTGTGACCGTCGAAAGTTATTGTTCTTTCCCTCGGGAACAGTACTTATTTTCTGGATGAAAGGTACCCCATGTCCTTTTCTGTACCCCTGACAACGTATACGCAAAATTTCATGATGATCGGTTCAGTGGTTTAGGCGTGAAAAGGTAACAAACAAACAAACTTTCTCTCACATTTATAATATTAGTTAGGATTTCCGCTGTCGTCTGAGAGACGTCACATCACTATCTATGACCTGGCTAAACCACGTCAGTATTCAAAGGTTTATAAAGGCAACGACCAAATGTAGGTACAATAGTACTCTTTTTACCAACCCTTTGAAGAATACAAGCATTATGTTATATTCCTTGAAACACAAAATAAACCTAAGCACTATAGTAAATATTAAATTGGAAGTCCACATCCCAGTACATTGTTCTAGTTAGGTAATATAACAGCACATGAATTTCTGATACGAAATCTCTTGAGAGATGCTGCTTAAATCCCACGTGCATCCATTTGTGTACCGTCTGATATTAGCTCGCTTTGAATCTTAGCATTGCTTTGTTAAACGTTATTTAGATCATATCATATTCACTGTAAGAGTCGTTGTGAGAGCAGTTTTGTGGTTTCCTAACTAGCAGATTAATTCTAGATTACTAATGTTTCGACTCTGTGTATTATAGATTTAGGTGAAATCATAAGTCTATGGTGTAAATAGAATGAGGCTTAAGAGCATTTATAAGCACTTCGTTACAGTTTAAAAATTTGTAAGATTCTTCGCGCAATAATCAGTTTTTGATACTCAACTAGAAATCGTGTTTCTAAAACAAAATACAAAAATGAAAAGTTAAATTATAAAAGTAAACCATAGTGAATTGAACGAAGGTAGTCTCGTCTATTTCTAAGATACAAATTAAATGAAGCAAATAAGATTTTTAGCGAAAGAAAATTAAACGCTGTTCGTTGGTAAGTGCATCTCTTGAGAACAGCTGGACCGATTTGGCTATTCTTTTTTTGAAAATATTCTTAATGATCCGAATAAGGTTTTCAATGAAAGAAAATTTGGAAAAGTTGCCCGGAAAATTGGATACACAGACGAAGTCACGGGCAACGGCTAGTGCATAATAAATTTAAAATAGGAACACTGATATCTGTACAAAAGTTATTTCGGATTTATTATTACGCCCTAATCTTTCCTATAATAATTAAAAGCTCCGTAATTAACGAGAAATGTTGGGGACAATAAAAACTGGGCTGATTAAAACTTCACACGAATAGGTTTCCAACGTATTATGAAAATGAGCGAAACTTGTTCCATTGGGAATATTACTTACTATATATATTTTGTAACAATATAATCCGCTATTATGTACTTTTAACTAGTACGTAGATTTATAATTAATGCCGATTTCTAAATGCGTGAAAAATTGGTTCCTAGCATTTTTCTTCTCCCTATGCATAATATGCATTATGATAGCTAGGACGAAAGATGCTTCTCATAATATAACTCGTCCGTATAAAGGTGTTAGCCAACTACACTATAAAAAGAGCGTATCAAGGAAAAAAACTTAAGCAGTATTCCTCGTTGACGATAAGATCCACAGATGACAGATTCACAGATCTATGCAAGAGAATAGCATTTAGCAGTTCACGTTTCATTCATAACAATCAAGTTTAGGTACTTAATTGTGGTGAATTTCAGTGTGACAGTTGATAGTGACTATGATATATTTGGCGTAAGTGATTAAATAAATTTATTATTATTAGATGGCCTATTTTATTAGGGGGACGGACCACGTAATTATCGTTAATGCTATCGATATTAAGCCGTGATTATAAAGCTGCGCTCAATCTGACCGCGTTCCGCCTGACCTGCGGATTCATATAAATCGTTTTTGTAGAATTATATGATACGATTCTATACAAACAATAGACGACAGTCTGTAGCATGAGCGGAACGCGAGTGGAGTCGTGACATTTAGTGAGGATCATTTAATGAAGTGCAAGGAAAGAGCCTTCATGAGTGGCAAAAGATCTCCTACGGCACTTTCGGCTGTCAGTCTCGATACTGCCATTGCTGACTGGCTAATCTTTCCACTATGGCATGGACGGTTCTCATGAGATAGGCCGTGCCGACAGAAGAAAAAGTTGCGAAGCTTTACCTTTGCTAAATACTAACTTAGGTACAGTGGTTTAGTATAAGCTCAGTATAGAATGTTAGCAATTCTATGATATGGGTTCCGAGAGCTCGAATCTCAAATCGTTTGGTCAACACTATTTGAAACCAGAGAGTCGGCTTATTTTTTGGTCAAGCCACCAAGTATTGCGGTGCGGTAGGACAATACTGCCATTCTTCTAGGAATATTACCATTTGACAGTTATGTTCTTCTTCTTTTCGTGTCGATAGCTAATTTCAAATTTGTTCGGCCCAAAATATAGCAAGCTGGACTGCTCTCGGATTGGCCTCCATGAGATCCTCCGCATTAAAGGATTGCATTACACAGACAGTGATGTGGCGGAGTATTTTGATGCGTAGTGTACAGGGTGTGTGCTATAAGGCATTTTGTAATTATAATAGAAATAGTATGTAGTTAGAAAAACGTAATTTTTATAGTTACCAATATATAAAGTACCTTACTCTTAGATGTCTGTTCGTCTCTCATAAGGCACAAGCGTGAACATATAGAGAAGAATGATTAATTGCGGTTTCCATAGCATCTGTCATGGTGACGACTTGCAATCCCATTGTATGTTAATATTAATAAATTTTATCCGTTTTTTATGTAAAACAGGTGAGTTATCCGCGGCGTGTGAACCGATTTTTAAACGACATACATAAATCAGATTGTGAGAAAATAGATAACATACACTAGTTATATTGTTGATATTTTAAAATCGTGTGATGAAAGATCGAATTGCTTTTTTATTCATCATTGGTATGTAGAGCATTTTCATTGCAATTCATCGATGCCGTTATGGAGTCTCATGTAATATGGTCCTTTTGCCACTTAATGGGGACCAGTTCTAAATGTGGCCTGCTACTAATAATTTCTATACAGAAAAACCTAATATCATTTGCTCGGAATCGAACCTTGCGCTCGGTAGTTACGCTATCACTGGACAATTCCTCCATTCAAAATGGAGGATCCTCTGTCCAGTCATAGTGGTTATCCTGACGGGCCGAAACCCACCAGTCGATATCGGAGATTGGTGTATGTGTTATCGCTGTAAATTGATCGTGCAATACAGAAATTCCTAATGTCGTTTCGATCTGATAGATGGCGCTGTACTTTTTGTAGTGTGTATTGATGTCTCCCCGATGTCTCCCCATCAGGGGAGACACGAGACCGATAACCTTACTCGCTACATATACAAAGATGTTCAAATTAGCTCCTTTACTTTATGTTGAAATTCTGGTAATAAAGTGTATGTTTCTGATATCTATAGTACTATAGATGTTCGCCTTTTCTTTCAATCTGTTCGCAGTCATAAAGCAGCTGCCCGTCAATTTTACGAGACATTCCCCCCAAGTCGCGATAACACGACAATTTGCTATAAAACATCCGAGCTTGTGCAATAGCAACAATGTTGAGACAATGGCTCCTTGTGAAAATTGAACCTATAAATAAAATACGATACGTTACGCGAATAGTGTGTTTTCAGGGGGACAATTGCGCGGGATTAGAGATTAAGTTGATCGAAAAATTCAAAAAATCTGCTGTGCTGGATATGTGTCGTCTACTTTTTTCTAAAATTCTTGTAGTAACATATTCGAGATATCTTTACTTTAATAGCTCGCAATATAACAGTACGATCGGACGTTCTCGAAATTTCATAGAACCTTTTCTATAGTATAGTGCAGCGGTTCTCAAACTTTTTTGACGACGGAACTCTTATAGAAAACAAAATATTTGACGGGGCCCTGCGTAGTTTATTTGTATACTTTATTAATAATCATATAACTTGACATTAACATTTGCATCTAAGGGGGGGTTTATGAAATTGTTTATTACTTTTCATCAATTGTTTGATGTAAGCCTTAATAGAAGAGATTCGACTGTGAACAGAATGACCATTATTTTCACAGAGACCTAGAGCCCTAGGGGTCCGCAAAGACTCTTCGCGGAGCACACTTTGAGTATGGCTGGTATTGAGTTACAGACTATCTCTAAAACTAAAAGCATCTAATTTTCCACTATCCTCTGCGTAATTGTTTCAATTTTTGGTTCAAGTCAATGCACACCGGAGGTGTAGTTATCAAATCTAAAAGATTTTATTAATAAAATGTAACAACACAGTTACAGTAGATATTATATAGTGCAACATACAATTTGTTAGCGTCCTTTTTAGTAGTAAACTTTATAAAACAATATTTTTATAGAGTCAACCAGTACTCCGAATCCAATAGGGAATTGTACCATTTGTACGTATGTTGGTGTTAGAACGTCTAAATTATTTTTGTTCTGAAAATCAATAAGCACCTCAGGGAAATACCTATAGCCTTAATGCCAAGGATTCTGTCGTAAATAAAGCGTAAAAATAATGCCGTGTGGGCAAAACTGAGGTATAAAAATAAGCAAAAGGTATTGGACTGACGATGAAGAGGTCCCGAGTTCGATCCCCACCCGTTGCACAGTTGATATGGACTCCTAATATTATTATAAATATAGCTTAGTTCGAGTAAACCCACGTTGTTATACTCCATCTTTATAAATAAAGCTCTGCTAAAAGGACTGATCAATTTGATTAAAAAAATGTACTTATTGTTTTTAGCTAGCTGGACCCGTTAAATGGCGGTAACCAGAAAACAAAATACACGCAGTTGAATTTGTGGAAACAGCTAGTCTATACAAATCAATCAAATTGAAGTGTCTGTTTGTACAAGTTTACTAAAAGCATATAAGTAAGTATAATCCTATACCAAAAAACAATTTTTCAGTTTTTTGTCTGTCTGTGTGTTTGATGCGGCTAATGTCCAAAACGGTTGGACGAATTTTGACGGGACTTTCACTGGCAGATAGGTGATGTTATAAGGAGTAACTTAGGATAGGGCTTTTTAAAAAAAAAGATTGAGGGTTCCGCTCACGGCTTCGTAATCCACGCGAGCGAAGCCGCGGGCGGAAGCTAGTTTATTATAAAATAAAATAGGAGAAAGTGTCCCACGAAACCACGAATATCTTTTGAACCATTTCTTTAAGGAGAGTTTAAGCTCATGTTGATTGACCATTACATAAAAGGATTGTACTGTAATGAATCCCTGCTGGAAATAAATTCGTTGTTTATGTCTATACATTACCTAGCTCAAAGGGACCTTTGTCCGTTGTGATAATAAATAGAGCACAGTGCATAAACCTTAAAATGATTTCGTCGTCCATACAAGGGCCGTGTTCACCAATAATATAACAGGTGTTTAAAATAGAAACGTCAAAACGTCCTCAAAATATCTGTAAAATTCTCGGTGAACATGGGTCTAATTTTGACACACCTTTTTAATTCCATAATGGTTGAATTAACAATGATGCTTTATGTTTTTAGGTAAAGTTGAGGCTATGTATTGATATGTCATTTTAGTTATTTCTGCTGCGATTCAGCGTATATGATAATACCACCAGCGGCGTGCACAGAGTTTTTATACAAGGTAGGCAGAAAAATTTAAAACCTTACTTACCAAAAATACCTGCTGCATGTTGGTACTGGTTCGTCGTTTTGTCGATTAAATAATGATGTATGTGATGTATGTGAGTTATGTAAGGTAGGCAGTGTATTTTTGTCTTTATGAACTGCTCGCCACTGAATACCACAATACTTTGGGAGGACTACGATTTTTTCCATTGCCCTGTACATACAGAAGATAAATGTTGGAGTACTTTAGAAAGTTTGCTCCCTACAATAACACAATGACGTCACAGCTTACAAAACAAAAAAATTAAGTTCTTACCTTCCCACTTTCTACGTTCGGCTCTAAACCTTTAGATAGCGTGAATAATTAACGAGGCCTCTGCCCTAAAGCCACATATCTGTTACGTCATCAAAGTTTGCGACAGTGTCACCAAACCGTGTCACTAGAGACGCTTTGAGAAAATCAAGTTGATTTAGAGATTTATGTTTAAAATATCCATTTATTTACATACTAATGAATTAAATGTTTGTTTAAAAGACTTCTAATTTGCAGCAAACAAGCTTTTTATATTAGTATTCACTTATAAATCATTATCTGCCTAGCCATTTCCGTCTACGTTGTGATTGGTTCCCAGTCTAAATTAATGCGGCTGAATATCAGAATAGTAATAGAGTATGCCTTCTGACTTCCGCCATCCAATTACTGGGAGACGCTGTAGGACCGGTTTTCAGATCTTATAACTATAGGCGATCACTACACCATTTGTCAAAAACAAATACAGGATTATAACCCCAAAAAAAAAATTTGGGCATAAGCGCTCTGGCTTAAAATAGGTATATATATTAAAACGACATCTGTACACATTTACCTACTTTATTTTATTGTTGAGAAAACACCACACAACCCCTTCAGATTTAACAAAACCAGTTTTTCTATATAAATTACAAGCGTTTATATTATCTTTTAAACAGAAGGCAAGCACATCTCTTTTGTCTGCCAACATTATATTGCAAACTAGCTTTAATAGTAGTTCTGCGTAACCTTTTTTCCTATGTTCCTCTACAGTGTACATATGGCATAAGCCTCCAGATTCGTTGATGAGGACCCAACAGATTAATGTGCTATTTGAGAATAGGCCGTACCCGCAGTTAGCGTTGATGAGCAGTCGGAAGTACCACGGGGATGTGGGGTAGCGATGCGGCCATGTTGAGTTGACCGAGTCTAGGTGTTCCAATGTTAGGTGCGCGAACGTGATGTTTTCTGGAAGGCTGTAAGGAAAAGAGTATAGTTAGCTTCTGTTGCTTAAGCCCTCATAGATAAAGAGCTCTTATAATATATGAGAGGACAATCTTTGAGGTTTTCGTTTGATTGATGAACGTATTCTAATTTGTCATTTCCATTTCGACATTTTTGATTAATAGTACTCTAAAGGACTAAGTTGAAAGCAATTTAATGTACGGGCTTTAATCGCAAGATAGAGATTTTCTTTCTCTTTTTATTTATGAAATATTGTTGCACACAATGATTTCTCATGTATCGTGGGTACAGTTTTACAAACATATATGTCTACATGTCGTCTTGGTTTATTGTGTTATTTTGTTTATTATGCGCAAATAAAGTTATTAATAGGTTTCTTATTAGTCTAGTGGCCGCTTTACTGATCTAGAGGCAAGTGCAATGGCTGAGAGTGAGTTCCTGGGTTCGATTTTCGGGTGGGAAGTATTCCGACTTGTAAATTCTCAGGAGCGGCTCGGAGTTTGGAATTATACACGAAATATTGCAATAGGTTTTGAGAAATATACTACATACATACTTGTACCACCACATGATGAGAGAAATAGAGCGAGGCCAAAATGAGACGTAATTCCCACACAACACATTGCAGTTATTTACAGAGAATCAAGTAGCTATTAGCAATTAGATGTTTTTAACAGAATAATACTGCAATAATTCTCATTTTAAACACGTAATTTACATGCATAATATATGGTAATAAAGCTAAAATATGGATGGCTATGAAGATACGTAATCCGTCCATAAAATGACATAAGAGTCGTAATAATACGAAAAAATGCCGCTATGGTATGTCATAACGCTTTTCAGGGACAACATGATTCCGAAGGAATGGATTGAACATAATTATGTTTTGCATCATGCCTATTCTCTGTAAGGTTAAAATGAGTACTGGACAATTTTAAACCTTTTTTTTATTAGCGTGGTGAGAACCTATCATGGGCTATCTTCCGCCAGGGGGGGCGGAGGGGTGTGCCGGACTCCTACCGGCTAAACTCACCACGGTGATCCGCCTCGACACCATATGATGGGCCTCGGGAACTCTTAGAAGACCGCACCGAAGCCCACCACGGTGTCTTGCCGAACGGCACTTCCCGGAGGGGGTGACTGTAAAGAGGCCACCCCCTCGTGCAAGTCCCAGGGGAGACTGTAGAGAGGTCCCCCGTTACCCTCGCTGGGTGCTGTGTGCACGGCGATACGGGAACACACCGTGTCGCCGTCTTCTCGGGGTAGCTAGACGAGAGCGCTAGCACAGTCCCCACTCTGCGCGCTCGCGACCCCTAATGCCGACCGCCAAGGTGTGTTAGGCAGGGGGTGGATAATTCTAAACCTACAATTGCTGACGCCATTATTAAGTCCTATGAAATTAGGGACGTGCATATTGCTATTTATTGGGCGCAGTTTTAAACTCCAGGCTGTTACTGAGATTTTTCAAATGAAAAACCCCAACCCATTACTTCTCCCGACCTGAAGTCGAACTCAGGACCTCACGCTATAAAAATATTTTTAGCATAGGTTAAACATGTTTTTCCGTACGGAATTTGATCCCGTCACATGTAGCTCCGAATACCAGACGCTTGCGTCTGCACCAATCCTTCTTAGAGATGGATAAGACACACCGAGATGGTAGGTACATAGCAGTGGCTTGCGGTTCATAAAGACAAAAAGACACTGCCTACCCTACATGACTCACATAAATATTTATTGCAATATATTTGAGCTGGCAAACCATATACATCATTATTTAATCGACAAGACGACGAACCAAAACCATCATGCAGTAGGTATTTTTGGAAAGTAAGCTTTTAAATTTTTTCTGTCTACTTTATCTAAAAATTCTGTGCACGCCGCTGGTACATAGATAATGTTTTTGTCTTATATTGTAATAGATAGATTTACAAGTTGGTAACTCACTTTACATCTAAACATGCTGTTTCTCTGTCCAATACAAATGATTCTGAAGGCAAAATCAAACCAATCTCTACATCCAGAACTTGTATAACTCTCTTGATGCACTTCATCACATTGTCGGGCGCGAATGGCACGATAATTGATCTTTTCCAGTCTATAATTTTTGTTGTCCTCAATGCGGCTGCAAGGTTTTCCGTGTCATCGCTAGGACTTAGAATTATTAATTCGTAAAATTCATCCTGGAACAAAAAGTACCTGAGTCATTATTTTGTACTCTAATATTGCAGCTTATTATGGGCACGAAACTCTCGTCAAATTAGAAGAGTAGGGCCTTAGTCCACCACGATGTCCTGATGCAAGTAGGCGGGCTACACAGATAAACAAGAATCTTATGGAACCCTCTCCAGTATTCTCATTCTTAACGCAAATGATATTCAGCAAAAGCAAAAGCTGAAACTGCTTAAGGACTCTACAAAAAAGTTAAGAAGTACGAGACCGGTTCGAACTCGGACTGTCCTGGGTGGAAAGCGAGCGTTTGACCGCTAGGCTATTAATGCTTATTATCCTGCTTCGTGCTTAGGTATCAGTTCTTAGCTCCGTCTTTATTTTTATAGAATCATATATTATATTAAATTAAAAAACGATAAATATTTAGTCGTAATTTTAAAGATAAGAAGGTGTTGGTTAGTTTTATGGATTGATATTATCATTGTTACTACTTCGTAAGAACACTGGCGCCATCTCTGTGTTGTCGATACAACATGCTTTGATGTGAGTTAGCATTAATTTCGTTAGATGGCTGTCTACAATCAAATTGTGTAGTTCTTTTAGTCATATAAAATTAGCGAAATAAAAAGAAAAGATTTCTTTTTCTAAATCCGAGATTGGTTTAAGTAATAGAAGTGCTTAAGTTATTTAGATACATTAAATTTATAGACTTTCGTAACCCATGATATATGTAATTAAAAAAACGTAATAATTATTAAAACGTGTTATTCGATGAATGACAAAATATCTATTTCATGTGTTTTTAAACAATTATAACAAAACAAAAACATACCTTTGTATTGACAGCCACCATTCCATTTTGCACTTCACCAAAAGGGCAATAAACTTTGAAACCATAATCGATGCATTTTGCCATCAACCGTCTCTGAGTATCCAACACCGCATATCCTGTTCTGCTCCGAGGCCAGTCCTTTTTGAAGAGGCTTTGGAGATCAGGCCATCTCTCCAAAGGTAAATACAGCAGCGGATCTTGAGACATTATTAAAAATTGTAAATAGGACTCGCGACACACGACCGACTTGTACGAGGTTATAAATAGTGTATGTTCGTCCTTTTATCTGTTGTTCTTATACCGTTATGAAACTTGTGATTGCAAGTGGATTAAATGCTGTTTCTGGCGTATATTTTATATAGATATTGCTATTAATATTAATCAAATCATCCAGTCTAAATATGTCTTATGATTATTATAGATGATAACTAAAAAAAAAAACATCTAATATGACATTATTGTATGTCGACATACGAGATTTTCTTGGGCATTTGAAGTGTACGCCTTAACCCTTATCACTCTATGAAGAAGTCCGTGCCAAGCAGAACAATAATGGGTTGAATTATAATTGTTATTATGCATTTAAAGTGACTTTTTCTATCGAATCGGGACGAGTTATGACATGGAGATCGCTCATACCGTAGTGGAAAGATTAGCCGGTGAGTAATTCTGGTATCGAAGCCGACTGCCCAGGGTGCGCCAGATGATCTCATGATTCGTCACTAGTGTAGGCTCTTTCCGTGCGCTTTAAAGTGACGTGACCTCTGTAATCCTATGCCATCCCATCGACCGTGAGCGTGCTTGAACTACTTATATATCATTCTTCGTACCTTAAAAGTGTACCAGTACTTTTCAAAAACGGTGCCACAGTATAATAAACACAGATATTAAGGAAAATATGAACAAAAAAGTAAATAAACAGCTAGACCTTGGTGTTCCATTATATCATAAATTCTAGCGCACTGCACTAGTATTACTGTTGCACGCCGATAAGATAACTGGCAGCTACAAAGTCTAAATATTAAGTGCAATATTTAGTGCTATGTACTCGTTAATGTTTAGTTTTAACACGTCGCTGTTTTAGGAGATTAAGCAGCGAAACAGGTAGAGAGTTTGAGCATGTTTAGACTGACTTTAGCCTGTGAAATACAAAACACCAGAGTCTCTCAGCACCAGGTAAGCGTTCAACCGCTAGGCTGTACTTATAGCCTAGAAATAGACACAGCATCACGCTGCAGCAGTGTACTTAGGTACTGTATGTACATACTATATGTACATACTATATAACCTGCAGGTAATTTACAGCCAATGCCGTTATTGAGTCCTCTGGAATAGGGCGCGAGCCTATTCCCATCTTCCGGGCGCAATTCAAAACTCCAGGCCGCTATTGAGAATTGCCATAAAAACCTATTACAACTTTGCCCGACCCGGGAATCGAACCCAGGGCTTCACACGCCAATGAGGCAGATAATAAGGTAGAAATAGATACTAGGATATATTATAATTAACTTTAGGTCGGCGGTAAACAATACAGACATTATTAATATTTAATTTATTTTTTATGGGAAATTGATTTTGAGTAGAAACTTTTCTTGTTACGTCCTCCATTTGTGGAATAATCCTATTATTTAGACTGATTAGCCTAAACTACACGACTGTCGTAAGCGCCATCTTGAGGAAGACAGTGATCTATGACAGCGCACGCGTCATTATGCACTCTGCGAAAAAAAATCAAATATTAATCCAAACGTATATAACACGTGAAATAAAGCGTTTGTGATACTTAAAATCGAATTACAAATAGTGTGTACTATGAAGTTTCACAAGATTTGAAGAAATTGTGGACTTTTACGATGTAACTGGAAGAGACGGCCTGCCGGATTGCGAGGCAGTGGATGGGAGGAAAATCAGGTAAGTCGTAATTACACCTACTTCGACGATATTTCAGTCGTCTTATAAACGGTTAGTACTGATTAAATACCATGTTGTATACATTTGAAACTTATGAAAATATTTGAATACCTTCTAATTGGATTTTTTACGTAGCACAGTTTTTTTTCGTTCCACCCTGCGTTAATTTTTTAAACTATCCATAAACATGAATTATTTTATTTATGTAAAGTTGCACAGGCAACTAGAAAGTTAGGTTCAAGTATTTACGCTACTATTATATTATATTTACCTTTTAGGGGTTCATAAAGGTTAGACCTAGTTTAGTACGGACCGAAAGACCAAACTAATCGGTGAAACTAATAGCCTGAAGCAAGAGGACCGTTTCAACTTGGTAACCTCTTTCACTTCGCAAAGTTTGGAGCGGAAGGGACACTGATGGACTTGGACAGTTATCACGTGGGTACTCTGAAATGTATTACTTGGTAAACTACTAAACTTTTTTACGAAATCGAGGGTAAATGGAAATTGATTCTCTTTTTCTGGGCCTCAAAAGTTTTTGTTGTTTGGATATAAAGAAGGAACGAAACGGTTGGTTTGTGGCTATGAATAGTCATAACGTACAAAGATCAATTTTAAGTGCTTGTACAACCTTGCTGTACATGCTACGCGCCTCCACAGAATAAGCAACTCATTCATGGGACAATGTATACGCTTTTACAATAAGCTTCCCAATGATATACGTAATTTAACATTAAAGAAGTTCAAAATTGTAATTAAATCTAAACTTTGTAAAAAAGGATACTATAAAATTTCGGACTATTTAGATGACAAAAACGCTTGGGATTGAGCCGCTCTTAGCCTTTCCTCTTTTTTTTTATATATACAATTTTTGCCATTAATTATTATATTATTTACTTCATTATTTTATATTGTAATGTCGTTTAAATTGAAATTATTTCTTATATATAACCGCAATACATTGTAAATGTGAGTGAGATCTAGGCTGAGCGCTCTTCATTTCATTAATTCTCACGATAACTGATGCATGCTTGCACTCTGTTGCGACAGGTTAGCTCAAATAGTTATGGCACTTTCTTCAAAAGGCTATTCCACCCTATATTTGTCTCACATAAAACCTTACATCATTACAATCTGTCTGGACTTTAAAAATAGACTTTGACCCCTGAGCTTGTTTCGGCGTTTCTTCTCAGGGATAGTCATAGGAAATGCCGACGCCATCGTTAGTTTAAAAAAGACGTAAAAGTGATTGAAAAATCTTAATTGCAAAATAAATAATTTCATTTTATTTCATAATTTCATTTCATTTCAATTTCATTTCATTTCATAAGGGCTCCCGCAGACGATTGACCGATCTCCGTCATGTAACAATTTAGTTGTAATGAATAACATAGGAATGTACAAGTACATACATGAAAATGCGCACGGCGACTCAATTTCCATAATTATGTAGCGAAATGTGTCTGCACTAATAACCAATCTATAAAATATTTTTTATTTATTACATTTTACATTTTACGCAAATAAATAAAAATTGAAGAATTTGCATTTCGAGTAAACTTTTATATCAGTGATCAGGTATCCTTCTGGTGGCGTTCAAACTGAGAGTTACTAGGATTGTAAAATTGTAAGGATTGTATTCATTACTATTACTATCTATGGTATTATGCTTGTTTAATTAGTAGTTTCCTAACGACCACAGTTCAACATTATAAAAACCCGGTCAAGTGCGAGTGAGGATTTGTTCGTCCAGGGTTGCGTATATTATTAGCAATTAAAGAAAAAACTATATAAAGTTGATTAAATGGAGCATGGTGTGACGAATACACAGATCGACACCGACGTGTGACGATAAGTGTACCTTTTTACGATTTTGGTACGATACTCTAAACCAGCGAAATGTTACTATTATCAATATACTAGTCCAATGCTGAAAAAACACTTGGATTTCATATTAATATCCTTCATAATTTTGCCAAAAATAAAAAGAATATTCAAGAAGTCCTAAGAAACTCCTTACATTTCGCTCAAAACAACATCTACTTGGCATCTCAGCAACAAGAACGTATTCAGCTCTTTAGACGTGAAGTAGAAATGTCTGTCCACTTGGTATACGGCCCAAATTCCTTTGATATTTTGGCAATTATTAGCCGGGTATAATTGAGCATAAGTTTCAATATCATTTGTATTGTATAAAGATGTTTGTAAATGAACTAATGAGATGATGATAAAGGTATGATGTTCGAAGGTGCAAAATGAGATCTGAATGATTCTATAACTTCATTGAACTAGGAAATTCAACGGTATGGTTGCAATACAGAGCTGTTTTATAACTTCCAATCAGTTCAGTAAATCCGAATCCATTGTTGGTCCAGAGTTCAATTGTTTTTAGATTGTGATAGACGGTGATGACCATTTTTTGGTTTTTCATTTCAATTTCATTTCATTTCGATATAAGTTGATGAACTTATATTATAATAGAGTAACACTATTTCAGTATAATTAATTACAAAAAAAGAATGAAGTTTGTAAGTTTTCATTCACAAAATAATGCTTTTAAGTCTTTGTACAATGATCAGCTACCGTTTTCACTGAGTTTACCTCAATTTTTTTACGATTCCTCTACGTCTTATAAGATAATACATACTCAAATTTAGGATTAATTACCTTCCAATAGGCCGTATTAACCGCAACTCACGCGAAAAAGATTCGATAACAATTTCCTAAACAAGATTTTTCAAAGAATATTCAATTTCGTACCAAATAACTATGTACAGTGTTCAGAATATCAGTGAACAGACTCAATACAGTCATGTACTCTTGCGGGAGGAGTTCAGAGGACTTCGGAGGGTACCGACCGCTAGTCTTTGCATTTAAATGTGCCATTAGCGTGTAATTGTGACGGCAGTGTTGAGCTGAATGTTAAGTAGCCCAAAAGTCTACCCAAGGAGGATACAGACAACTTCGGTTTCAGTTAATTGTAACCTATTTACGTTTTGGAAACCAAATTCTAATTTAATGTTTTTTGATTCCAAAGAAAAATATGAGAGATAATTTTACTCTTGTTTTTACAGTCTAGAAATGTTAGAAAAATCTGGTACTTTGGAAAAATATCTAGCAGGATCAGAATGATTTTATTACAGTGATTCTAGTTTGTAGAGTACCAGTTTACGTTTTTAGTCTTCTAGTTGAAACAGTATATTTATGAGTTATACTCTAGTTGGTAGGTACTGGCTATCACTTTTATTTAATCTCTACATACATACATATAGACATACAGACATAATATTGACGGATGTTTCATTTAAACAGAACAGACTGTGGAATGATTAACCAGTCAGTACAGTCAACATTAAATCTATATAAATAAAAATCAATTGCCAAAAATGTATGTAAGCGCATAACTTCAGAACGGCTGCATCTATTTGGCTAATTCTTTTTTTTTTGTTGAATTTGTAATTGTCAGGACAAGGTTTGTACGAAAAAAAAATTATGGAAAATCGGAAATATGAAATTGTAAATTGCACTCGTGTGAAGCCGGGGCGGATCGCTAGTGTTAAAAATAAATTATGATCATTCGAGTATTAAATCGACTGAACTATTCATTAAAATTATTGTTACAATTTGGGTAACAGAGATCGGGTGTCAGTCGATTCGTGGAAAATATTAATATCACATCTGGTTAGACTAGGACCCGACAGCAACTTACTTGGATACAGGGTAAGCAGAGGATGATAACATAATATGACTGTTTAATTCATCATTTATGTATGTACTGATTGTACCTACTACCTTCTATATTTACGAAGCGCTAACGACAGCGAAAAGCTTTAACAGTCTGTGCTATAATTACCTAAATATAAACAGGAAATTCTTTGAATTCTCAACATACACGTGTAAGGAGAGTTAATTTAATATCAATTTAATCAATAAAAACAGCGCTCAAGGCTTCAACGTAATGTCTTTGAGCGAGGGAATCAATTTGAGTAGTATTAACGATGTGGAAGATAAAGCGGCGTCGACTCGTAAAACTTCGCTCCTTACTGTACTTATACAGCGAATGTGTGCGAATTACATATAATAAAAACGTGTAAGGAACCAGACACGCAGAAGAAGCGCGATGTCGCGTTTTTCAACTTGTTATAACTTTCTAGTTGAAAAGTGTTTCAATATGAGGGTCCTGTGGATATGTCATTGCATTAGATGCGACCGGCATATACTTACGCTTAAGCTTGTTTTTTCATTGGACCTCTCGCTGTTTTAATTTAAGCTTAGCCTGAAAACCTGTTCAAAGCTAATCTGACGTGTTTGTTGAATCGCGCTCAAGGGTTATGATTCCGAATGAGATCGGTCGGGGTTATCGTTATTTACGACCTTATTGCCATCCTCTGGTGAGTTTTTCTGAGGTAAACCCGACTCAGAACATGATCCTTAGAACCTTTAGGGATTCGAAACCGCGTCTGTTATTACTGCACGAATGGGCCAATATACAATAAAATTAGTCAATAGATTTATCACGTAATATAAAATAGCAACTTTATATTAAAACTGTATGTTCCCCGGGTTTCAGGCAGAGAAAGGCGTAGTACTATTATTGTGCATTTATATTTCATCGATGTCGTTATTAAGTCTTTTTATGTACCTAACAAGGAACGAGACCTTTGCCATCTATCGGGGACCATTTCAAGCTCCTGGTTGAATTTTCTAACAGAAAAAACAAATAACACTTTGCCTGTATTGGACATCGAACCCAGGATCTCACGCTCAGCACCCGTGCTTGTGACCAGTAGATTAATGAAGTAGTCAATATTTCGCTTCATTAGTCATATATCACTAATTAATTACCAGTTCTACCACAGATCTGTAGTGGACAACATTGAAGCTTATCCAAGCTTGAAATGTTATACGTTATTAGTTTTGATTTAATGTTATCCATTAGGAACACAAGTAATTATCTAATATTGTTGTTTTGTTATATTTTATTGATGTCTGTCGAATACATGATGGCTTGGTTATTATAACATTTCTTGTTATACTGACAAAGCTTTCAATTATAATATTGTTTCTTTTTACAAATACATGTGGGTTCATAAACATAAATATAATATTCACATACACAAACCCCCAGACCCGGAACAGCTATCCGTAGGTTATACAAATATTTGTTCCGTGCGGGTATCAAACCCACGACACGTACCGCATATATGGACTTGGGTCATAATTCTACGTTATGATTATCAAAATTGCTCTTAGAAAACACGAATTTACATCATTGTTAACGCTGATACATTTTCACTAATTATTCAGCAAAGTCTAAGTTGTGTTTGAATATGGAAGAAAATGTAATTTTACTTGACTAAGATTATTTTGAGTTTAAGGCTGTGGTAACATGAGTGGTGAAGGCTTAGCGGATAATTACTTCTACACGTGACCAACAGTTTGTCTAAGTTGTTAACGCACTTAGACGCGACAATCGTTGCAAGACGCGTAAATCTGTATAAGCCCTTACGCATTATTAGAGTTATTCTGCAAAGTCACGAATTCATGTATTACATTATTGCGAGCTTAATTATGTTAAATTGAGTGTTAGTGACTTGCCGATTATTTATTCGTTTTGAAATAAGCTTTTATGTAGTTTTATTCAAAGCCTAACTTGACATTGTTTGATTCAACGCGAAAGCGTAAACGTAGGCTATTAGAGAATTTTTATTCCCTAATTATAAAGATAATATAGCATCACGTCTGTACTTCTCGAAGGGTTAGGCAGAGGTGTACTATTTTACACCCACATTTCGCCGATGCTGTTATTGAGTCCCATGTAATAGGAGGCGAGCCTATTGCCATATTAATTATAAAGATTCATATCAATAAAAGATAATAAAGATGTTTAAAAGGCCTTCAATCGATATTTTTATATTCGAAATGGATAGCCTTTTCGTAGTATATTTAAGCTCTAGATTTCTAATTATTCATTAACATCTTCCTAACCCTAAAATTATTTATGGTCACACTGGGAATCTTGGAAACTGCGTGGTTATTGGGGTTTTAATAAAGTACCTAATAATAATATGTTCTTCTCAAATAGAATTACTGCTAATAATAGTGTTATTACGATATATTCCAAAGACAAAAGTATTTTAGATTAGAAATTAAGATCATCATAATCATCATCATCAGCCTAGCCTTTTCCCAACAACATTGAGTTTGGCTTCCGGTCTAACCGGTTGCGGCTGACCAGTATTTTACGCGGAGCGAATGCTATCTGACCTCCGCCACCCAATTGCTGGAAGACATTGATACTCTAAGGTTAAGGCCATATTTTTAAAAACAATTATAAATTATATAACTCCGCGGCTCCCATGGAACCCTCTTTGATAGTATTTGATTTTGCAAACGTTTGTGTCAAAAAAGTAAGCCTTGTCCATTTGACTTTTGACGTATTCCTTCTTTAAGAACATAGAAGTAAATAAAGTTAAAAATATAATAAATACATGTTAGGATCAGGAGTTTGTGATACCAGTTTTTATCACTAACAAATAAATAAAAAAAACATCCCACTTTTAATTATAACTATAGCTGCCTTTTTCGACACTACCCTAATTAATTCCTCGTCTCTGGGACGACAGCGACCTTCGGAGGCTTTTTTCAATGTTATCAGTTCTTTCCCTGCCTTTTCTCGAGAATGGAGCGTGTTATAATCTAAAAAGCCATCCATCATAAGAGGGTCTCCTCAAGGCGGGGTTACCAGTCCAACACAGATTTTTCACTGGTAAACAAGATTCACCGTATTTTTATATTGTGATAGATACTGAAAAATCGTTGATTTCGGTCAGAATAACAGACTAAGAATAAGAAAAAGGTTGAATTTGGTCTTATCAGGCTAATTTGTAAATAGTGTTATATCATTACGTCATAATTTATTGATATGCTCTTTTTTTTCCTAAAGTATTGTTTTTATGCCATAACGGATATCAACAATCTCCTGTTTCTGCTTCTAGTAAATCCTATAATAATTGCCCCAGATATGTATAGTGACACGTGTCAACCAAAATTATAAAAGTTCTGTACCCTTACTTGTTCTATATTATGACCTACAGATATCTGAACATTCCTAACCAAAATACCTGTGTGTAAGTTTCGCCTGTCAAACATTTTATAGTGGGACCGTAAAATCTAATAGGCACACGTTTAACACTTAAAATCCCAAAGCCCTAATGAAATGGCCCCATTTCACGGCGTTGTCATTAATTACATTATTATGTTTTGCTCGTTACCATCGGGTAGATAGGGCAAAAGTTGAATATCCTCTTGGAATGCTGAAAGGGTCCGAATGACCCGCACTTACTCTTCGACCTTGATGTTTGTTTTAGGGCTGTTGAATATCGGCAATCTTCGGCCAGACTCGTACTTAGGTGCTAATACATCTAGTCCTCTCTTTTTTTTCGCTATAGTAACGACTTGGTGGTAAATTTTGGTTTCTGGTCTGGCGTTATAATCCTGATCACCTTTAGAGTACCCCAAAATAAACTTATGACCAGTCTTGATTGTTAAAGAAAACGACTTCCAGAAAAACTTCCAACACAATTATCGTCGGATAATTTATCCATCTGTGACCTAAGTCCTATTATTTAGTATGCAGTAAATGTAGGCTAAACAGACAGGTGTTTTAATTTTTACTAATAAAGAGTGTGATTAATATTAGCAGCACAGTTCCTAATCTCCAACTAAACAAAAACTGCTTTCGGCTTATTACTTATTTTTTTGTACGGCAGCCCTATGCGCAGTTTGTTTTATGCGTTGAATATATAAACATCGTATGCTCCTGATAAAGCTGGTAACGATGTGTAGGGGGTTATAAAAAAGCGGGAGGTGGAGTAAAAACGGTTTACTTATCATGTTTCTTCGGAAAGGGGTAGCTGGTACGTGTACCATGAACAAGGTTAAGGATGTTTTACAAATGATTACACGGGTGGCGCAGTGGTTAAGCAATTAGCTTTCTGCGCTTCGTGTCGCGGGTTCTATTCCCGCACGGCACAAATATTTGTATAATCTACAGATGGTTGTTTCGGATCTGGCTGTGTGTGCATGTGACACGTAAGACGAGAACGTGAGTGTGGAGCAACGATCTAAAAAAAAAAGATATAACTAAAATGAAGATTGTATGAATATGATATAAAAAGGCCACTTTTTATACCATGATCTTTACATCTCTTAATATCTTCTGCTTAAGGTTCATAGTTAATCATTTATTTGAGAGTTACTATTGAGAAACAATGTGACTTTTCTGGGCTTTTTAATATTCGTTAAGTGTTTCTCATTTTGATTATGCTCTTCATAAAAAAAGAGGCATTTAGTACGAAAACGAAATATGGGTTTAAATAGTTTATTTCTCAATACGAACATTACATACGTTCACTTACAATGAGATACAAGTAAATAAAAACAATAGTATTACCTCTAGTTTGTTGGCCGATTTATACAGTGGACAACTTATAATCCTACTAATATTATAAATGCGAAAGTTTGTGAGGATGGATGGATGGATCTTTGTTACCCTTTTACGCCAGAATGGCTGAACGGATCTGGATGAAATTTGGCACAGAGATAGATTAAATGCTGGTATAGCACATAGGCACATATTTTTATCCCGAAAAAATGTACGGGTTCGTAATCCACACGGGCAAAGCCGCGAGCGGAAGCTAGACACTGCCCTATCACTGCCTAATCACTGCCCGAACCGTGTCATTTTATTAAACTGTACAGATATATTCCTTCAGTTTACGTTTGTATATATTCATGCTATCGCTATTTTTTACATCATCCGGTAACCAATTATACAGCTGTACTCGCTCAAACAATATCATAAATAAACAAGTTAAACGAATCCCATACCTAATAAAATGAATCTATTTGATTTTGAAATGCTTCTAGTTTTCACTTTAGAAATAAAGAATGGTCTAGACGGAATGCTAACTTATCCAATTTCTTAATTCTCAAGAAAATTCAACATTTAAATATTCCCTCGGCAATCTTCGCTTCTACATTAATTCGCCAGATTACATTGAAAATTGTATGCAAAACTTTTCTGGCGGGTCGTAGTTCAAACAGAATTATTCTACTGAAATAGTTACCACTTTCGCCAGGCTGTGTGAATAATGTCGCCATCAGTACCAGCTAATGCTGTTTGTTCAGACCTCACGCCTCAAAGATATCGAATTTTCGAAATCTCAATCTTTTACTTTAAAAGTTTTCTACGTTGATTTAAGTTCTGAAGAGAATTTAAATAATGGCGAGAGCTCCAGTCCTTATGCGTGCTTTTTTTCTTTAATATATAGTCAGCAACGAGATTCTGATATCAATATATTTAAAATGAATACTATTAGGTTATTTTATATAGATATTTACACGAAATTAAAGCTCTTAGGTGCAGCTGTACAAACTAAATTATATTTTTTACTTCATTTAAAATCTCCTGAAGACATACAAATTGTTAACCTTTTTTCGTAGTTGACTGTATATAATTTTAGTGCCGACTGTACCTATACCTACACCACTTGAATTCCAAGTTTGGATTCCGCCTATTATCACTTAATTTACATTACGAATATTCGTAAACAGGAGTAAACTAAAATAATATTACTCTACAAGAATTACTTTTACGTCACTAACGTTCCGCCGTAAAACCGCATGACGCTTACGACAGCTCCAACAATATTTCACCGTAATGCCTACAAATGTTTGCACTTGCGTACAATTACGAACATCATCTTATATTTAGGGCCTCCCCTACGGAACTCCCACGCACACCCACGCATGATATGTTATTGTCACAGAAATACTTGAAGGTTACTTAATCGTGTGTTTTTGGGGTTCTGTATTTCATAGTGGAATATGGGAACCCTTTAGGATCATTTTTTGTCCGTTCGTGTGTCGAGGACTTTTTTTCTCTGAAACGGTCTAAGGCATAAGCTAAACTTAATATTAAATATTGAGGATGAAAGCCCATACTGCAAAATAATCAAGTTTTTAACGTAATTTGAATATATCAAACTTATTAGTTTGTAATAAGTTTGATATATTGTTTTATTGTGTGTAAATTGTTTTATTTTCAGGAATAAATTACAGTCCCGTTGAATAAGTGTCAGTATATTTATTAAGTATAAGCCCAATGTTTAATCAGCAAAACCTAAAGGGTGGTCTTGAAATTCGTCTTTTCGCACAAGTCAATTGTACCTATAAATTCGAACATCAAACAAAATAAAAAATAAATAAAATCTAATAACCCTCTCAGGGCACAGATTCTATTCGCACTTGGCCATTAATTATCTATATTAATAGTAATAAAGTTTATTTTTGGAACAAAAACAAACGATAACAAAAACAATAAGATTCACCTAGTCCTTTAAGACCTCTTTTATGTTAAGTAAAAGAGGTTTTAAAAGCCTTCAAGTAGGGAGCGGTCTAGAGATCCTAATGTTGAGAGGTAACCCTTACCTGCCTGTACATATTCGAAATTTGTAAATTTGTCCGTAAATACCCCCAATACTATACCACTCGTAAAGACATCCAAACAAAATATACTTTAAGACACAATAATAGATTAAATCTACTTACATCCCGACTAAAAATACACTCGTCTAGCCCCCTAGTCATGTCAGTAAAAATATACAATAAATTACCAAAACACATAAAAGAAGAAAATAAAACTAATACATTTTTAAATAAGCTAAAACGTTTTCTAGAAATAAAATGCTACTACACAATAAACGAATTTTTCGATGATAAACTAAACTAAAAATAAATAAATCAAACACATTACAAACAAAAATCCTATATAAATAATATTATATACCAATAGAATATATTAACTACATACACTAAACACTAATAAAAACTAAGATACCAAGATAAATAAAATAATTAAAAAAATAAAAAAATATGTATATATATATATACATAATATTAAATACTTATATATATATAATATTAAATACAAATATATTTCTTACATATTTACACATTATATTTGTCTAATATAAATATGAAAATAAGATTCTAGATATGTGTAATAATAAATATTAAGTTACTACTGCTTAGCCCTCTTCCTCTCTCCTAAGTTTTTGCTGTGCCCGACAGGGTCCATAATGATTCTATATTTTTATATTTTTAAGACCATTGTACATTATGGAACGCAATAAATAAATAAAAAAAAAAAAAAAAAAAAAAAAAAAAAAAAAAAAAAAAAAAATATCTATGTTTAGTGTGACAAGAGGGTCGTTCTTCGAACAGAATCCTTTGAGTCATTTTCATGTTTTTTTTTTTAAAGTATTGTTCTGTAATTTAAAGAAATTCTCATAAGCAACACAAAGTCTGGAACTAAGCCCGGCAGATGGCAATAGGCTCGCCCCCTATTACACGGGGCACAATAACGGCATCGACGACCTAGGAATCAAACTCAGGACCTCACGATCGTTGCACTTGCGACTACTAGACTAATGAGGCCGTATCGTGCTGTCAAAATTGAGTAGATAGAATATAACTGGCGTGTTTACATCACAAAGCTGCGGCCATTATCACGTCGGTGTGATATTAATAATAGAGCATAGTCTTCCTTTGAAACACCCACGTAGAGACAACTTTATGGTCGCTAATTTATACGACTCTTCTTCACAGTGGAATGGCTTTAGTTATGGCATCAAGATTTCAGTTGTGTTATTCGTATTTCAAAGTCTATTGTCAGATTTGAGAATATGAAGTTAATTTGATTTATCGTTGTTTTTGGGTGGACTGGTTAACGCTTTATGAAAAATATGATAAAGTTTCGTTTTTTCGAGGTAAAGCAGGGCTTGCCGCAGTCAATCATTTCTTCACACGTCGAGTATACTCTGTGTCTTGGAAAGCCCGTCAAGCAATTGACGAACCATGGTGGAAAATACCTAGGCACAAGAATTCTCAAATATAATGTAGTTAGTCTAATCAGATGAGGCTCTACATAAGTATTTTACGCGGAAGGCTTGTCGATAACAGGGCGGTACCGATATCGAAGGATTAGGCTGACTTTTAGGCATCTGAATCCACTTGAAATGCATTGTAAGTCAAGTCAAGTTTTTATTTATAGCTCACAGTTGATTTCCTTTAAATTTACTCGCAATACTTTATCTCAAAGACGCAGTAGTCTATGCTATTTCTTAATACGTTAACAACGTGCAGAGTGGACTGTATATACGTACCTGCGTACATCACATCACGCCCAACAGATAGGTAGAATTTCACAGAACCCCATGGGCTATGATCATTACATACTGCTTTTGCTTTATTCATATATATGTATGTAGTTATGCACCCCAAACCTTTTTGAAGGACATCACCAATATGGTAGTTCTTCTAAAGCATTCGTATTAGAATCCTCTTTGTTAATCCCCCTTCATTCACCTTCTCCATAAAAATCAACCATCCAAGCAGTTTTCTTTAACTTCCTTCAAACTGTACAGAACCGTATCTCAAAGCAAGACACTGGACGTCTGCGAATATAAAATCAAGTAACGCTCACTTGACCAATATAGAGCAATCAGGGTGCTTCCAAGCGTCAAGAAATAATTCTAAGAAAACGATGAGAATTCTTCAAAGGGATCCGACCCGATCAGTAACGAGCTATGGACGGAGATCAAAGGAATGCTCCAACCACTTCCACACTTCGCTTGAAGCTTTTCTATATGGTATGTGAAATATGAAATGAAATTGTTTGTTTTGCAATTAAGATTTTTCAATCACTTTTACTGGTATCTTTTATATGATACTAAACGAAGCCAACGCGGGCTTTTGACTGTGAAGAAAAAAAACGAAACTTAGGAGTTATTATCTGTATGTGAGAAACAAAATTAAGGAAAAATGGGTGGGAAAAAACGTTGTGAACAATAATATGTAGCAGTAATAATAATTTATTAAGAAATTTATTAAAGCTATAATTAATTATTATACATACTATAATCTTTATTCGCCGAATATTATGTAAATACAATGGTGTAAGTTGTAGATCTTTGGTATAGTCCTGTATATTCTACCACGCGGCATGCAAATGATGACACGATTGGCGCAGTGGTTGAGTGATCGACTGCTGCACTACGTGTCACGGGTTCGATTCCCGCACGGAACAAATAGTTGTATGATCTACAGATAGTTTTTTCGGGTCTGGGTGTATGTCCATGTGAATATTTGTGTTTGTAAACGCACCCACGATACAGGAATGATTCCATGTGTGGGGCAAAGTATTATAAAAAAAAAAAGTTTTTGTACGCACAAATATAAAGATCAAAAATATAGTAACACACGCACACTGTACAATTTCGTTCCAAAATGAAATACAAACAAAGCTTCAATTTTACCTTTTGTTTAATACCTATTATGTGCATCACAAATAAGATATCCGAATGGACAAAAAACATGAATAGTAATGTAAAATAAACATAAATTTTCCGCCTGAAAAAGGGAATGGTCTAGTTCGACAGTTTCATTATACAAAGTCAAAGTCAAATGTTTTTATGTCAACTGGGTCTTTACAGGCGTTTTTAAAATGTTATGATTCCAGTTGCGCGGTTCCGAAAGTGAGTTGGTCCTATGGAGAAGAGACCGGCAAGAAACTACATGGATATTCTTTTCAAAATACTGATTTTAAATAAATCCATAGTTGATTTCATATTTATGAAGATGGCAGTCTACTTGAATATAAGATCTACTAGTGAATTGATACAAATATCCCTGTATTAAGAGCTTCTGGAAACTCTATCCCACATTCAACTGTACTCATTATTTGTGCCGCAAATACTATCAGGCAGATTAAACGAAAGCTTTGTCTAGGCTATTTAGAATTTCAATATATTTGCCGATAGACCGTGGAATAAAATTCTAGTAAGCTAGAATGCATATTCGCGTTTCTCTCTTACGTAGAATTTATTATTCACCAACATTCATGTATTGTTAAGTGGGGCTAGAATGTATTGCCGCAAATTAAGTTTCATTTCTGGACTCTACTACACTGTGACCTACTTTCAGTTCATCCTAAAACATAAACAAATTCTCATTAATTTTAATATGAATTATATCTTTACTTCCTCATATAAATGATTAGGATAATCCTAAAAGTGTAACGAGGCGGCAACAATATGCCAAACACCATTTAAGTCATTAATAATCGCGTCATAAACCGGGGAAATTTCAATGGGCAGCCCATCGTCGGGCCGGTTATCCATTAAATAAATTTTATTCGTGTGATAAGGCGCGGGGCGGGCGGCGGCTGGGCGGGCGCCGGCGAGACGCCCCAGTCGCCGCCCGACGCTACCAGAGCGACGACGCATGCCGCTCAGTGCCCAGCCGCGCTAATTTTACACGCCAGTAACTCTCCACTGGTACACATAACCGTTGACCCACTGATAGTGAAGTGTTGCCACAGTATAGTGTTGTGAGTCACCAGCCCCCGCTGCCGCCACGTCGCCCGTCGTCCCCAGTGAGTACACATACCTTTGCAAACTTTGACGGCGACTTATCTCAATCATCCGTCGAGCTTACGGCCATTTTATACGAACACTCAACCTTGAGTCGTTGTCAGTATTTTGGTCATTGTGACTCGCAGCTGACTTTTGATTTTTCTCGCACGTCGCTCGATGGTTCAACGTATTACAGAAATAGCGGCGAAGGAATTTCATTAATGTATCGGACCGCGAGATTTATTCGGATTAGCTCCGACGATTAATATTGTGGAAGTTGTGTGAAAACAAGGGCGATATTCATGTCAAGGTTCTGACACCTTGTTATATTCATGATTTAATGTTCTCTCGGTGTCGTAAAGAGTACGAAAAATGAGAAGATGCTTGTTTGCGGCCATTACACGGTCGTAAAGTTTATCTATTTTTACTTCGGAGTTCTTACAGGTATGAAAAGAATGCGATGTAATACTCTAGATGACTACGCACTTGTACTCGTCGTAGAGTTGTACCTATGTACAGATATCTCCACGTTATAAGGACGCAGTCACATATGATCGTAAAAAATGTTGGCAATGTCTGCGATGCAATTTGCTATTTCAGACATGTAAAACATAATATTTTTATTATGAGCAAATGGGTAGGCATTTATGTAGTAATGAATTATCACACATTATAAAAGCTCTGATATAATCGAGCTTTATTGTTATGAACATGCCATGTGTGTTTTTTAGTAGGTATTAATGTTAATTTATAACTTTTATTCCTTCTCTTATATGTATTAGTTGTCTAATAAAAAAGATAACATTGATAAATCTACCTCCTCTCGTAGAATATCGTTTTTGATCGTGATCCTATTCGCGATCAAAAACGATATCCTATAAAGGAACCTCATTACTTAAAATTGAGTCCAGAGACAATTGTAACACTATAGCAACATCATCTAGGAAAAACTATGTTAAGTATGACATTTTTTTACACGAATAATTAAATAATTTCAAAATTGGAACTGGGTACTTATTCCAGAATTTTCAAATTGCTATAAAAAAGATAATTTAGGTTTTAATTTGAAATAGGAACTCTTTAAGTAAAGACTTAAAATGGAATTATTTAACGATTATTCTTTTGTAAAAAAATCCTACATTATTAATAGGTACCTAATTATTTTTTATCATGGCATTCGTTTAGTTTGATGGAGCGTTTCAGCTGTATTGCAATATTGACCAGTAGGTAATTCAATTAGTACTGGATAGGTCGCGTTGATTGGTGAACTGATTCTTTTTTTCTCGTTCAATGGAACTGTTCTGTTTTATAGCTTGCTCTCAATACGTTTTTTACACAAACGTAAATGAAGTACCGACTATTAAATTGTGATCATTAAAATTTTATTGAAAAGACGAAGGCAATTAATATCGATATGTTTTCGTGACATAAACGGGTTTAACCATCATCATTTGCTTAGCCTTTTTCTCAACTATATTGGGTGGGTTCTCAGCCTAACCAGATCCAAGTAAATACCAGTATTTTTCACGAAAACCCAGCTCTCTGACCTCCTCCACTTAAGGGTTGGCCGGTTGTCGGAATTTTTGGGCTGCTGACTCCTGTAACAACTTTCATCAACTGCTTTACGTACGTCAGAATGGTCACTCCTCCAAAGATTGACCGCAGCAAGGGCTGCTTAACCTAGCTTAGGCACATAGGTAACGACTACCCCTATTCTAAATCCATATACAGGCCTCCTCGGGATATAAATCTACAAAACGCAGTTATGAACCCTTTTGAAGTTATAATTCTGATACTGCTTCGATGTACATATGGCTCCAGTCGACATGCATAATATGAAGATGCATAATTATAATAACTAAATAAATTATTATTATTATTACTGTTCCACTGTTAGGCAAGGTACTCTTCTCATATAATTTCATCGGCATGATTCCATAAATGAAATCTAGTCAGCCGAAGATGAGGATCTATACAGAAAAAAAAGTCTAATTTGGTCCTTTTTGATTTTGACTGGTTAAAATCTACACTATTACGAATGCGAAAGTAACTTCGTTTGTCGGTTTGTTAGCTCATCACTACTAAACTACTGAACTGAACGTAATTAAATTTTACATTGAGGTAGCCCGGGATCTGGAGAATACATAAGCTTAGATAATTAAAACAGTAATTAGATAATAAATTGACTGTATCATTGGACTAGTGGTCACAAGCACGACTGCTGACCGTAAGGTCCTGGGTTCGATTCTCGGGTCGGAGAAAAAGTGTTATTGGGTTTTTTCGGTATGGATTTTCAGTAGCAAGGAGTCTGGAATTATAGTAGATGGCAATAGGTTCTACCCTTATTACAAGGGACTCAATGACGGCATCGGCGAAATGTGGATGTATAATAGTACGCCTCTGCCTTATGCTTCATAGAATACAGGCTTGATGCTATAGATAATAAATACAAATCACGAGCAGACGAAGTCGCGGGCAACAGCTAGTAAAACACAAATTCTTACAACAGTATAATCTCTCCAATTCAATCATCTTCCATCCAAATCCACAAAAAACATCAGTCATCACGAAAATCGCTGATTCGCAGCACTCACCAATTGGATTGATGGATCGCCATCAATGCCTGACAGCTGCCAACAAAGGGCGGCGGAAATACCCGAAGTGATTCGTTTATCACGACCAATGCCAACGGGGGTCGGCAGGGAAGGACAAACCGTACATGGATCCGTGAGGTTATTGATGGAGGCGGATATTACGTGCGCGGGAGAACGCTTCCGGGAAAGACGTGGTCAGACGTTGCGGTTTGTGGGAGACGGGAATTCCATTGTCTGATTTGGCTTTTCGTATCGATTGGTCGTGTTTGTGGTCGGAATTGCAATGAGCATTTAAGGATACTTACATCTGCATAGAAATAATCTTTATTTATTTTATTTAAAAAAAAATCCGTAATCTATCTTTACAGTATACAATATCACAAAAATAAATAATACAAAACAAATACTACATAACCTAAGTATAACAAATTATATGTAAAAGGACCTTTGCAAGTTCCATCTTGAAATATGTCCATCCTCTCGTGTAGCCGATTAGTTATACCGATAGCCCGGATGAGAGGTGTCTTATCAAGTGGTCTTTAGTATGTATTTTACTTAATAAACCTATCTTTTCGTGGGTACATACATACTTACATAACATCACCTGTATTCCCCGAAGGGTTAGGCAGATGTGTATTAATTGTAAATCCACATTACAGCAGATTATTAAGTAGGTACAGGCTTCTTTCTTTCTTCTTCTACTGGAAGCTGATATTGTTAATATAATATGACATTGACTGGGATCAAACCCAGGGCTTCAATTGTTCTACTATGCTGACTCTCATAAGCTCAGACTACAAAGCATCAGACTGATTGAGGTGTGAAAGAAATGTTAGGAGTGGGAACAGACAAAAACTGTTCGGATTGCCGGAAAATGGATTCCGAGAGGAAAACGGATGCATGTAGGCCGGGGTTTATAGTATTGAGTATGAATGGGTAAAGAGTAGGTACGAAACATTCAGAAAACTAACTTTTTCTACACATGTTTTCTACACTGACTTACACTGACACTGATATTATATTGATAGTATATTCATCGTCAAAAGTAGCTGAATACCGTACAAAGTTAAGTATGCATCTCAAGAAAAAAATAAATGTATTTGTTAATTTTTATAATTCAATTACAGAGTAGCGTAATTTAATCAAGTGTTTTAATGTTTATCCTCTTAGAAAAATTTCAAAATAACGATGAGTTCATCCACTTTTGCCGCTGATCGTACCAACGCAATTTATGGCTTTGAAGTTTACAATTACCATTTCCACGAAATAGAGTTCTAAATGTCGAAATGGTACAGAAGAGTTATAGTTTGTGGGCCCAGGTTACCATCGTTATTTGTACAACAGAAAATCGAATAAGGAATGCGATTACATTTGTGACGCAAGTCTGGACTCGCCATTACGTCTAGTTTGCACAATATGTGTAGTTGTGGCCATGCCATTGTTTTTAATTAATGCATTAGATTTGTGTAGGATTATTCTTTCTTATTAGAGGTATGTTTAATTAAAAATGTGGTAGATGCTGCGACGTGTTTTTATTCCGTATTCTTCTTTTGTTGTCTTCAGCTCACATTGGAATTGCCCATGCCTTGTGGTAGATAGGTAAGCAGATAACAGGGTTCATTTTGATCCAGTTTTATGGGATCCTGTATACAACTGATCTTCCGAAGCGAAAATGTTACAATAAGCAATGTTTTTTTTTTTAATCTTTATTCCCGAATAGTTAGGCAGAGGTGTACTATTGTGCACCCACAGTTCATCGTTGTTATTAATATGTAATAGGGGAAAGCTAGAACTCCGTGCTGCAACTGAAAAATTCTAAACAGCAAACCCCAATAACGCTTTACCGCATCCGGTAATCGAACCCAAGACCTCACTATCAACAATCGAACTTGCGACCACTAGACCAATGAGGCAGTTTTTGTATTAACAGACGTTTAATATGAAAACAGCCGTTTACCCATATAACTGTTTATGTTAAACGGCTGATTTTGTCCTTAAGGTCTGGTTTTCAGTGAACTTGGGCCCAACGACGCTACCTGCATTAAACTAGAAATTTAATAAACCCATGTAGATATCACAATTGAATTACAGAGCAAAATTTGGTCTACTAAACATTGAAAGAAAAGGGTCCGGAACCGCAAACCACTGAATCAAATTAGACGGACTTCTGGCGCTCTGACTGACATTTTGTTCGAATTAATCTCCAAACCTTCCATTTAATATACGGGCCCCCAATTTCCTTATAACCAATTGGTCACGGATTGAGGATAATCTGGGTTTCCTGGCTTTACCTTATGCTCTTAACATACATGTATCTACTATCTCATTGGTTTAGTGGCCGTTTGCGTGACTTTTGAGATTGTGATCCTGGATACGATCCCCGAGTCAGGTGTGTTTTTGATTCTTTCTGCATGGAAATTCTCAGTAGCAGTACGGATTTTGGAACTGTGTCCGGTATACAGCTGTAGGCTCTGTAGCAATATATATAAACGCTAAAATAAGAGTGTACAGTCACCATAAAAATATGTATACACGAAGCGAAATTTAAACGCTTATTCTTGGAAAACTATTGCTTAAAATCATAAAATTTTAATGACTTTGTATTTTTATTTATCCGCAGATGCTATGTGTAAAATTTGTCAATATTTCAATCACTGTTTCCTTTAAAAATTGGTTTTGAATTTCATTAACTGATCATACATCTTTTTGATACTGTGCGTACAACAGTACACATCTGCTTGACGGCACGGTTGGTGCAATGGTTGAGAGATCAACTGCTGAGCTACGTGTCACGGGTTCGATTCCCGCACAAAACAAATATTTGTATGATCTACAAATATTTGTTTCGGGTCTGGGTCTTTGTGTATGTGAATACACACCGTGCCTCAGAAAGCACGTAAAGACGTTAGTCCTGCGCCTGATCCCTCTCCGGTTATGTCGGATTGCCGTCCCATCGGACTATGAGAGTGAAGGAATAAAGATAATATAGTATAATATCTCCTGCGTAGTTGGCTAATCTTCGGTGATATTGGCCGCGCTGACTGAAATCGGTCAGGAGGACATTACACATCTGCTTTACCCTTCGGAGAATACAGGCGTGATGCTTTGTTATATTATAATAAGTAACTATACGTAAAATAAGCATAGGCTTAGGCAAAGCTCCTTATCGACCGATTTTGCGGTGTGGTACTTTATTACATTACACCTGGGCGGCAAAATGTTGATCGCAGAAAGGCATACTTATCACATATAACTATTACGTTATCTGTGTTATCTCTTTATCAATAGGATATCTGATAAAATTCACCTAATATTACTTCAATAAGCTTTTTGTACAGCCAAACAAAGGGACTTTATCCTCGTTTGGAATTACTTTTTTGACAGTTCCAAAAAGGTTTTAATTCTGATTACGAATGCTTTTTTTTAAATTTCTTTTCTACGGTTAGCCTGAACGCCAGAATATAGGTTTTTGTTCACATTACCTCGATCGGAAATGGCTTTTTTAAGGCATTATAATATAATATAAGATAGCATCACGCCTGTATTCCTCGAAGTGTTAGGTTACCACATACCCACATTTCGCCGATGCTTTTATCGAGTCCCATGTAATAGGGGGTGAGCCCATTGCCATCTATCGGACACTGTTACAAACTCCATGCTGTTACTGAGAATTTCTATATAGAAACACCCAATAACACTTAGCAAGACCCGCGAATCGAATACAGGACCTCACGCTTAATAGGCGCGGTTGACCATTAGACAGTATAACCAATGAGGCAGTCTCAGTCAGTTTAAGGCATTATCTTGTCTTGTAATGACGACAACGCCCCTTGCTTCTACCTATATTAGTACTGCAGATGTTCTTCAAATATATTCACAAGCTCCTTTGGGAAATTTATTCGGGGCTGCAGTTAGTGTCAACCAATGAACTAAGGGTCGACCCATCAAAAGCTCAGTACTTATTGTTGGAAGCTCTAGAATATTTTCCAAAATCAACCGGTTCCTCTTTCTTCAACTTATCTTTGACATCACCAGATTAAAAAATAAACATAATAAGTTACCACTCTTGTATATCCAAGAGGATAAGGCAGCTCCGGCGTACCCCAATGCCATTATTAAGTCCCATGTAATAATAGTGAGCGAGTTCATTGCCATCCACTGGGCACTCTTCCAAACTCTGTTTGAACATTTTTCCAAACAGAAAAACCCAATAACACTTTGCTCAACCTAAGAATCTAACCCAAGAATAGTACTCTGGTACTATTTATCCTACAAACACTTTAGCGTATATATTCAGAGCAACTCTAAACGTACGTGTTTGTTCGTATTTACTTCGTTGCCCATGTCAGACCCTGTTCTTGATAATTATGAAGGCACGCGTCGGTTAACTTCATTTAACTTGAAATTAGATTGTTTCAAACGTAGAGGAACATTTTGTGTAGTTCCTACGTCTTTTGAAGACAACCAAAACTTTGTTACTATGTTGTAAATACTAATTGTATTTAACTTTTAATTAGGTTATAGTAGATATGAATGGTGTATGTTGAAAAGAAATTGAGTCTCTATGACACGATTTAAAATGAAATTCTGCGCAGTTTTTATTAAAATCAAAGCCCCTTTAGAACTTTTATGATTCTAAATCCAGAGGAAAGGGATTTCCTTATAAAAAATCATCATATATAAAACAGAAGCGATGGTCAATGCATGGCCAAAGCCATACCAAATACCTCATTATATACCTATTAGGGTTAGACACAAGATGTTGAAAATCGCACCGACACCTTGTCCATAAATGACGTGTACTAATAGCTAATACAGAGTAACACCGTTAAGTAAAATTTACAAAGAGACCGCAAACCTCAATCTGGGGCAATTTGCCCTAATCACAGCGAGCCGTAATCCGCGGTTGGCCATGCAGTCGGTTTGACTCCACGTCCAATTAGCCGATTGTCCCCCAACGCTCGATTTCAATTACAGGCTCAGCTTATGTCAAGTTAAACTACTTACCTATATAGTGCATTGGGGCAAAGGGGACTTAAGAGTTTTTGTCCCCTGTATCGGGTTTTCTTATTGGAAAGGTTAATCGAATTTCCTGTGTCACAAACAGTATACAAAAGAGTGATTCAAAGGGTTATTTAGAATCGAAAGGTTTTATTTACTTGTAGCTAGAAGTCAGCTTTTATTTTATATAATTATAATTAACACATAATTTTCTGGATATACATTTCATAATAAGACGGAATTTTTCATTATTTTTTTAGTTGTAACATTGCCATATTGTGAATTTTCACGGAACTAATATTTTAGTATGATATTTCAAAGTATCGATACTAGCGACATCACCTCGGTTCCATCTATTAGTCGTCGCCTTTATACTTAGCATTTCTGATAACAATTGGCTCACGATGAAAGCAGTCAAGCACTATAGTATAATAGGACGCTTTTATCATGAAGAACAATTCTTTTTTTTCCAAAACTCGAGTCATACCGTGCGATCATTAGTTATACTGAGTAAAACGAAAACTTTTTCATGTTATAAATAGAATGTACTTGTGTATTAGTGTCGTAAATCGTCAGCAATTCGTAGACCGTCATTTTGACGTCCATTTTGAGTCCAATTTAACAAATATGTCTAAGAGGCCATTTCTGTTCAGCTTTTGGCAAATTAAACCACTTACATGTATGAGATGGGGCAAATAAGACTTAAGGACTCGACTGTCTCGCTGTAAATATTCATCTTATTTCGTGTTTTTGTAGGTAATCATTTTTTTTTTTCTTTACTCGTGTATTTCTGTTAAAGGTAGAACGCAAATAACTTATATCTGATGTTGATTTTTCGTTCTCAACACATTTCGTACTTTAATACTGGATTACGGAAATGTAGATCTAACAAAACCGATGACATTACTTGCCGCTAATCGATTACACTCTAATCGAACGGAAATGTCAAATACAAAAGAAAAAATAGTGTTAGGCCGACTGAATAATATCGAAGCATGGTTTATTATCAGACTGCTAAAAGTATCAGTATCATTGGTGTAGTGGTTAGTTAGGTCCTGGGTTTGGTACCCGGATCGGGTAGATTTAAAGGGACTTTCTGTTAGAAATTTCTCAGTAGTTGCCCAGACTTTGGAATTGTGCCTGGTAGATGGCACTCAAAAACGGCATCGGCAAAAATATGGGTACATAAGTTTAGAATATTTCTGCCTAACCCTTCAGGGAATACAGGCGTTATGTTATACTTCAAAGATGGTCGTTATATCTTTACTTCCAAGTTTCACGTAGAATTTTCATCATGTACGTATTTTCCTGCCAATTATCAGGCTTCACTTTACATGAAGTCTGCCGTGCGTTTATTAAGCAAGCGTTGTTTCCTGCATCCGACATTGCTGTTTACAGTGAGTGCCCTCACACTCCAGCTTCTCGCATGAAAACTAGGTGTTTGCAATATAGATATGTAGGTGCAGCTATCTCATCAGTATGATACGTCGGGTAAATTGAGGTTTGGAATCTCCTAGACTTATGGTTGATTTTTCAAGCGTCAAATAAAGTATATCTGAAGAATAAATATGGCGGTATGACATATTTTTTATACAATAGCTGTCAAATCGCAAAATTTATTCTCCAGATAGAAGTTATCTGACGATTAAAAAATCAACCGTACACAAGGTAAAATAGAGCAGCCGACACGAGCTATCACACGGGAGTTCCTGACCATGCCGTAGTAAGATTAGACTTTCAGCAATGAGGGTATCGGGGCTATCAGCCCAGGGTGCGCCAGACGATCAAAAGATTCGTCATTCGAGGCCCTTTTGTTTGCTTGGTCTTAGGAAACGTAATGTAAGGTGACTTTTGATAAGAATCCTAACTTCCTAACTTTTATAATATTATAAATGCGAAAGTAAGTTTGTTTGTTACCTTTTCACGCCTAAACCAGTGAACCGATCATCATAAAATTTTGCACATACATTGTCTGGGGTACAGAAAGGGATATAGGGTACCTTTCATCCAGAAAAAAATACTGTTCCCAAGGGCAGACAATGGCGCTATGTGTGACCCGAAAAAATGCACGGGTTCATAATCAATGCGGGCGAAGCCGCGGGCGGAAGCTAGTATCTATATAAATTGAATCCTCACATGGAACTTATAAACAAAGCTATCCATTATCTGTAAATTATTTTAAACAGTTTGAACCAAAAAGCATTTCTAGGTATATTTCCTTTGTATTTACTTCCATTCACGTTGACTATTAAACGAATACTTATAAAAACTCGGTTCGTGGACAACTAGGTCGCTAGCTAAATGGGTTAGTCTGAAAACGATTTGTGACCAGTTCCAAAAATTTAGTGGCGACTAACAAAATGGCGGTTAATCTCGTCACTATACATTTATCAATGTAAAGAATGATTTTAAACTGGTTGCGGTTTGTTATATTCTACCACAAAATTAAAGCAGAAGGTAAACTTCGTGCAATTCGTGATTGGCAGCTTCCGTACTGATAGATAGACTGATTTAAAATTACCTGCATGTATAGTGTTATGAATACAGACGAAGAGACTGCCACATAATCCTTCTGACTTCTTTTTAGATCGGTCGTATAAATTAAACATGTCTACTGATAGGCATTCTCTCATATTAGTATACAGACAAAACCAAGATGTGCGAGAGAAGTGGAAAACGAGGGCTAAGAACGAGGGCCTGAAATGTATGTACCTATATCTCAGGGCTCGGGTCCAATCAAATATTTTGCAGTCAGAAACCTAA
The DNA here is from genome assembly GCA_947562105.1 of Shargacucullia verbasci. NCBI lineage: Eukaryota > Metazoa > Arthropoda > Insecta > Lepidoptera > Noctuidae > Shargacucullia > Shargacucullia verbasci. The sequence continues at coordinate 4,247,864 of OX387297.1, read as the reverse complement.
CTAAAAAGAAAAGGAAGCCAAGAGCCTAATTCACACTTATGTAAAGATAAGATTTATTTTTGTCCCACTAGCGACACAATTTAAATCAACAAAATGTAAAACAAATATTATATTGTGTGTCACGGTTGTGCTAATTCGGGCCAGTTCAGCAAAATTCGTGCATTGTCGTGCATTTTCGGGCACCCTCCGTAGCTACGTTTCGTTTGACGTCTGGATTGAATGCCATGCTAGGAGTATAACGTATTGTAATGAAACGAACCTTCTTTTTTTCTCTGTTTTGTATCTTTTTATTGTGTGAGTTGTAGCAGTAATTTACGATTGTGACTCGTGCGGGATCGGAAATCGACGCATCGGAAAACTGAAATATTATATTACAGGATAGCATGCGGGCTGGTCAAATATCCGCTGACAACTTCTTTGAGCAAATTGGGGAACACAATTTGTTAAGAGAAAATATTTGAACAGTTTGGTGATTGATGATTTATTACTGAATGTTTTAGCTAGAGATTTAAGATTAAATATTATTAATTATAACGTTTTAGGTTGTTTGATATCAGTTATAATTATAAAGGCTTGGTTAACCTCCAGGATAAGTCTAATTGGATGAGAATTTGGGCATTTAATGCCTAGTGGATTTGGCCTTGAGGTCAAGACTGACAAAAGTATTCAGCTGTCAAACGAGCTAGAGGTTAGGGCTAGAGGTTTGTAATACATAATTTCAAATATTATTAACTAAAGAGCATGCTCAGTTCCTTTTTTAATCATTCGATTAGCGTCTACATAACGACCAAAACTACTAATGTTACATAGGTCATTACTTAGAAACCATCCGATAACATCTAAATCCTGAACACTAGAACTTCGAGTTTGAATTCCTACTACGGAACTCTTAGTGCGCTGTGTCCAAGTCGGGTATTTTCTGGTACGTTAACCACGGCTAAGTTGAAACCAGCACTGAATAATGTCGGTACGCTAGTGGCTAAAACTAATGCAAAGCTTGGAAAGCTAATGGTTTACTGTGTTCAGCTATTTATATTAGTAAAGCTTTGATACTTATGTGCCTGTGCGGGCCATAATCGATACACCTGTTAAACACACTATCGCTCTAAGGTCAGTAGAACGAAACTCAATAGATGATTTTGCTTACGCTCAGATTTGAGTGTGTCATTTCATACACTCTCTGAAACTGAAAACTCAATTCAACTCGCTATTCAAAATACGGGGCTAAAGGATTGAAGATGCACACACTTGAGCAAGATAATAAACGGCTATTAGACGCCTATTAGACAGAAATATTTTGAGACTAGTCTTATTAGTCACAGTCTAAACTTTGGTGCGCACACGTTTCTTAAATTGCATTGTCGCTTTAAGTAATTATCATTAGTCATGGTTTTGGCGGCACATTTGCAGTTTCATACTGTCATTTTTAATTTTCGATCATAATACGATTCTACAATAATGTTGTACTAGCATATTATCCTTCACTAAATATAATAATTAGGTACGTTATGTAAACTGTGTTCATGTTTTCATGACAGACTTTTATCTACATAAAAACGCAACAAAAATGTTCAAGCTGTCGGTTTTAAAAGTATTCAGTCATTTATATAGTTTTCAAGTATCATTTCGACGTCTCTAGGAGACTTTTTAGATGCTAAAAGAACTGGGTTTTTAATATCAGCTTTAAAAGATGCGCTAGTGTTAGTCGCGACTTATTTTTATGTTACCTTTTCCCGTAAAATTAGGATTACTGGCAGACAATCTTTTGCAAGTTTATGGATGGCAAGAGGGTTAAGATATCCAGTCAAGCTAAAAAAAGTGCAACCTATTTAGAAGATTAGTCTGTCAGGATACTTAGCTGCTAACTTGGAATCTCGTCGCCTTTTGTTCCGTGACGGCGGAATCTTTTGCGCTTTGCTCGACGCTTCTTACCCTTTTTTATTACTGGGAGATAAGTTAGTTAGAAGAGAACTCGTCCAGGCGTGTACGAAGCTAAGTTGCTTCAAGAAAAACGAAACTCGTATACCTTTGTGTACCACACCGGCTCTTACTTTTTGAATGACGGTAAAACTAACTTTTTCATCATAGCTCAATAGAATTGTCAGTAAAAAAATATTGGTTGAACACTTTCGCCCGGTAACGAAAGGCAATAGATTTTTTATTGTGTTTCATTTGCATCATGATGGGTTAAATCAATCGTGTCAAATCATTATTCCGGACAGAATCCGTTTTTATATCAAATTACTGATACATATATTTTGTTCGGTTGGATGTTACATAGCCACAAAAAGTGTGGTCGTGTTTAATGGGTGACAGTGAATACTCATTATACGTTCATGAAATAATAGCAGTTTTGTGGTGTGTGCACGAAGCCTTATAATTGTGGGCCGTTTGCGCCGATGATTGGGATATTACATACCGATGAAGCCAAGGAAAAGCTTCGTAATGTTACATCTATATGTCATCTAATAAACAGATGTAACATTAGTAAATTTCCGTGACGTATTGTATTAGGTATTTGGGATATTTCCATCAACCGGCCATAATTAAAATATCTAGGTGTTACTGAGAACTTTACTATAGATTTTTTTTTATTATTTATGGTTGCGGTATGTGTCGTAGGTTCGATTCCCGCACGGAACAAATATTTGTATAATCTACAGATAGTTGTTTCGGGTCCGAGTCTTTGTTTATGTGAATATGTGTGTAAATATCCTATCCTACTAATATTATAAATGTGAAAGTTTGTGGGGATGGATGGATGGATTTTGTTACTCCTTCACGCCAGAACGGCTGAACGGATCTGAATGAAATTTGGCACATAGATAGATTATAGTCTGGAATAGCACATAGGCTACTTTTTATACCGGAAAAATGTACGGGTTCGTAAACCACGCGGGCGAAGCCGTGAGCGGAAGCTATTGTGTTTAAAAACTCACCACGCAAATAAAAAAAAGGAATAATTCCTAGTGTGAGGCAATGCTTCATAAAAAAAAAGCAAAACATTAAAATTAAAACTGCCCACTTTAGGGATTAAATCCAGGGATAGAGTTCTAGGATAAATTAACGAGTCATCTTATTCAGCCGCGATTTCGGCTACTAGACCAATGCTTTTCTTATCAGGACCTTTTTTTTTCATTTCATTTTTCCATTGTTATTCAACACATATTCTGTATAGAAGAAATCTCAATCAGTCGGTGAAAGTATTTTATTTACTCATGTGTTTCCAATCCGTTTTTTCCTTTGACGTTGAGCGCGTTGAGCCGCTGATGGCTTTCTCTGCTTCACCGAGCCGCCAGTTGCTATTTGTCAATTTTAAAACAAAACCTCATCGAACATAGTATATCAAACTTCCATGGCAAGTTTTTATCGAACATGCCCCAGACGTAAAACAGGGGTAAACAACTTTTTGCTTACAGACGTAGACAATAAGAGGTCAAGAAAATGGCCGCCCTCGCGGTTTTCGACCCCGCTCTAACAAATTGAAGTATTGGTGATTTAGCTCGATCACTTTTGATAACCCTTCGTAAATTGAGTTTCGTGAAACAATGAAAAGTAATGGAATCGTTCCTGTACGGCGAGCTTTTTAAAAGGTTTTATATGTTACAGAAACGGCTTAGTAAGGCTTGCTACAAACGACCCACGTCAATTGTTAATGCTGTAGAGCGGGGGTAATGTGTTAGGGATTAAAGCAGGACCCATCCATCGGCTTTCAAAGACTATATCATCACTCAGCTTATTAGTAACCATGGTGGAAAAAGAAATTAAAAAGAAAGTCTAAAGCGGTCTGTTGCAAATGACGTCATCGTAGCCATTTCCCAAGAATATTAGGAGCGGTTTCGTATATCACCAAAAAATGCCCTAACACTGAGATATACAAGTAGGTGTTTCAAAACTTCAAAAAAACAGAAAATCATAGGCGTATTGTTACACAAACGTTTGAAATAGCTACAAAATGTATTCTTCAGCAGTAATTGCTTTAAAAATAGTGTCGAAAAATTAACGCATTAGCCACAATAGAAAGTGGGGATTCTATTAAATAATACGATTGTTATCAAATATTAGCTTGTAAGCTTAAAATATGCTTTATCTTGAGAATTAAACTTGTACATAACAGTGGTAACAATTCTTGCTTTATATCATTCCGTGTCACGAACTTCACTAAGTTTCAGCAAGATCAAGTTAACATGGCTAGACAAATAAACGGAAAATATAATTCACATTTCTTGTATGTATGGTGCACTCATAGATTCAAAGTCACAAGTTTCTGCATTTATGCTACTTTTGGTACATATAATATGATCATAAATAAAATTTTGTTGACACAACGTGATTTTTGTTGTTATTGGGAAATTTTTTAGAGTTGATAATAGCTTTGAGTTCAGTTCAAGATATTTTTTTTTGTCTCGAAAATGTATTGTTGTCGTTCACCAAATTCCTGATATGTTTAATTTTAAATTTCATGGCATCACGCCCTATTCCCCGAAGGATTTGGCTGAGGTGTACCATTGTGCACCCATATTTCGCCGTTATTAAGTTCTGTGTAATGGAGGTGAGCCTATTGCAATCTACCGGGCACAGTTTCAAACTCCGTGCTGAGATATTTTATACGAAAAACGATACGTCATTTGACCTAACTTCTAAGTTCTATTTCTTATGCTGAGTTACTTTGGTATATTAAATATTTTCAACCGAGTTTCCAACTTTTATCATTCCATTATAGGACAAAGGCCTCCATTCCAGGATAAAATAAAAATAAACTTAAAAGAAAACTTCACAAGACGAGGAACATGCTGTAGACAGAGCTACAGCAATTCTAGAAGAATTAAGTGTCCATGCTGAGTTGTCCGAGCCAAACGGTTGTTTCATTTTACGTTGTACTCGTATAAAAATGCGAGTGTAGGACTGTACGGATCTTTTCAGGACTTGTACGACAAAGTTGCTTTATATTTCTGTACGAAATTCCGATTAATATTGAATTAAGTATACATTTTTAAGATGAAATGTTGCTAGTTTTTTAAGTTTTTGGTTTTATTCTTATTTCAAATTAATGTAATGTAAGTACATTATATTTACAGAGATTTTCTTGAGCGTAACTTGATTTCAAATTCCAGCTAGCATTGTTAGGTTTTTCTACCAGAAAACTTTCAACAGAACAAAACGTAGCATCACGCCTGTAACCCCGAAGGGTTAGGCAGAGGTGTACTATTGTACATCAACATTACATCGATGCCGATATTGAGTATCATGTAAGGCGAGCCTATTGCTATCTACCGGGCATAACTCCAGACTCCGTGCTGCTACTGAGAATTTCCATACAGAAATATCTAATAAAACTTTGTCCAGCCCGGAAATCGAATCCAAAAATCGACACACCAGTTCTTTTAAGAAACTTTCAACGGAATTAGAATCTAAAATGGTGCATGATCAGTAACCATACATGGGTGTTAACAGCGAATGGTATGCATGTCGAATGCATGGGTGTCGAAATATAGGCGTAAAACAGTACAACTCGGCTGAATCCTTCGGGTAATACAGGCTGCTATATAATATTGTCTGTATAGATTTCAGCAGATTTTATATAAGATGGAAGATATTTTGAGTGGGTATTTTTGTTCTCAAATGTAATTACATAACATCGTGCAGTGTTTCAGCAAGTAAACAGAAATGTGAAACCGAGTTAGTAATTATCTTTAACGTGTTCATGGCACTTAGCGAGTTTCTAGAAACATCTAACATGTGAGTATGGAGGGTAGTTGCACTAATCATGCTTTATTGTGACTATGAAATTCCTCAGAACTTACACTGCCTGGTGTAGTTGCAAGCGCGGTGTAAGCGTCCAAGGTTTGACAAATTCAGGGAAAGTGTTATTGGGTTTTTCTGTTCGTAAATTTTTTATTACCTAATTATAAGCCAGAGAATTTTCTAACAGAAAATTCTAATAATTCTTTGCAAACAACTCAGAACCTTAGTAAACACAATTAGACCAAGTGGAGAGTTGGATGAAATGGGAGAACTTTGGTTGGAATCCAACCCCTCCTGAATGGAAGGCAACCTTTGAACTGCTGGGCTAATGCTGCTATATGATGCAATTATGATGTATACCTCGTTCTTCAATAGTATGTAGCGGCTCTAAAATAATAATGAAGATCTGTTTTCACTATTGCAGTGACAGCCTCGTGGTTGAACGCTTGCCTTCCATGTGGAAGGGTGTGAGTTGAGATCCAGCCCGCACCTCTGACTTTTCAGAATTTGATTATCATTTGCGTTAACGGTGAAGGAAAACATAGTGATGAAACCTGCACACCTGAGAGGGCTCCATAAAGTTCTCGATGGTGAGTGTAGTCTGCCAACCCGCACCAGGCCAACATGGTGGACAAAGGCCTAACCATTCTCATTCTGAGAAGAGGCCTTTGCCCAACAGTGGGATAATAATGGGCTGAATTTATTATCTGTTTCACAAAACATAAACACATTTACGAAGCAAGCTATATAGTTAGATCGCAACTTTTATTATTTGAACATGATATCATTCGGTTATAACGCTTTAAAATCGATCGCACATATATTGAATGCAGCTAAAATCTAAATATAGTTGAGACTCGGCTCCCATCTGCTCATAATAGATATTTTATTGACCAGAGAGGCCAATAATGTGCCGATACTAAATGTGTTATGAGCTACAAAAATGTCAGTTTCGTCTATTTCTGTCATGATCATCAATATCAATGATGTAAAGATTATTGTTATAAGTTTTTATGATTGGTTTTTTGGACTTTCTGAAAGGCTCGTTAATTCTCTAACTGTAATAAATCATTCACCGAAGGGTTAGGCAGGCATACTATTATTGTACACCCATATTTCGCCAATGCCGTTATTGAGTCCCATGTTATAGGGGGCGAGCTCATTGCCATCTGCTGGGTACAGTTCCAGACTCCGTGCTGCTACTGAAATTTTTCATACAGAAAAATCCAATAACACTTTGCCCGACCCGGGAATCGAACCCAGGACCTCACGCTCAGTAGTAGCGCGTGCGACAACTAGACCAATGAGGCAACTGATATTAATCTAAATAATGGAATCAGGCGTTAGCGCGCGAAGTAACAAAATATAAACACAAACAAAAAGTAACTTACATAAAAAGCATTGACAACACAAACGACACTACCCTTGCAATTAATTTAATTCTCTTTTTCCTAGTTCGACAGTTCCCGTTTAGCGAGAGAGCAAAAAACTGGCTGACTAGACAGAAACGAATTGCCGGCTATATAGCCTGAGTGCATCGTGAGTTAAACTAGAATTGCCTACTAACTGGGCGAATTCGCCAAACGAATGTCATTGGATCCGTCTGAATTATCCTTGGAACGGCGGGCGATGTAGGAATGTAATATGGGTGATATTAAAGCTATTGATGGTTTCATTTATTTGGCTTCACGTATTTACCTACGTCGTTCATACCTATGTATGTTGTTACGTCACTCTAAGGTTACTGCTTCTGGATTTTGTTCTTCCCTGAACTAGTCGGCGTGAAAATAATGCCAAAATCACTACGTTTTCAGAAAGGGGTTGTTGTTATTAGCATACAACAGCTGCCTGTCCTCTTAATATCACCTATAGACGCAGACCTTGCTTTCTCCTACCATACAATATTTTAATGATAAGATATACAGCGATTTAGCCTTTTCTCTGTCTCGAGATATTGAAGTATTTAAGTATATATTTTCTTGATCACACATTGCGAATAACAATTATTAATACTATACAGAATATTAATTGCAAGATTCAAAATGGTTATTTTGCCAGCTAAGTGTACAAGCAACGGTGTAATAAAATAAAATAGTTCTTTTAAACTTAATTACCCTTTTCAGGCATTGCAAAAATTGAGTATTATACATATAATTCTAACTTATACTAGCTTGAGGTATGCCTTAATCGATTGCAGCCCATTACCGTCCCATTGCTGGACGTGGGTCTCATCTAAACATAAAATAATGCATTAGTCCACGCTGGTTTGGCGTGTGGTATCATACCATTGAGAACTTTACAGTACCCCTAGTGTAAGTTTCTTTTGACAAATTCGATTTACTACATCGAACGCGTTCGGCGCTCCGATTGGTGGAGAGCACGAAACGGACCAATCGGAGCGCCGCGCCGAACGCGTTCGATGTAGTAAATCGAATTTGTCAAAAAAAAACTTAGACTAGGGTCTCTGAGCCCTTTGGGGTGTGCAAGTTTCCTTACGATGTTTTTTCTTCACCATTAGCTCACGTGATGATGTATTATGAATGCTGAGACAAAACTTTGTACCATTAATGGCACTTCCACATTTCTCTCATCTTTAATTCGCCACATTTGAACCATCTGCGTGCACATTACCGCCTGGTACTGGAGCTCGTTTTTATTGCCAAGTATATTTTCGCGAATATTATATAACTTACACGCCGTATAATCTCGTAAACATTACGTATTTATCCGTTGTTTTGCCAGTATTTTAGGGTTCTATCCGTTTTCTCTGGGTTGCACGTATTTCTCTTATTTTTTGCCGAATTGAATGATTTCAGATATTTTTTTGAGTTAATTCTATGTATGTATAGAGAATCTTTCTTCAACAACTGACTGCCTCATTAGAATAGTAGTCGCAAGCGCGACTGTTGAGCGTGAGGTCCTGGGTTCAATTCCCGGGTCGGACAAAGTGTTACTGGATTTTTCTGTATAGAAATTCTCAGTAGCAGCACGGAATCTGGAACTGTGCCCGATAAAAGGCAATAGGCTCGCCCCCTTATCCTTATATCCCTATCCTTATCGGACTCAATAACGGCGTCGGTGAAATTTGAGGCGCACAATAGTGTACCTCTGCCTAATCCTTCGGGGAATACAGGCGTGAAGCAATGTTATGTTTACTTCATAAATACAGTATAATCTACCGATCTGCATTTTTTCAACTAACTTGAGGTCTCATCCCACTCTAATCAGATGCGGTTGTATATCTTCCGCTACACATTTACTGTGAGACAATTTTCTTCTCTAATGTAGGCAAGAGCGATTTAGTGATAGTGGTATGGACGCTGACAATCAGACTTTGGCAGACGATGTCATTTTTTTGTCACTGGTGCAGGCTCTTTCCTTGCACGATACTTATACACATATGTATATATAGGGAGACGGACCTTATTGGTGATGTCCTTCAAAAAGGTCAGGTGCGCAGTACCCACAACCGGCGTTCATGTATGAAACGATGCATGAATCTAAATGAAGCAAAAGGGTTATAGTATGTAGCACGTGGCGATCTTTAGTTTCTGCCTACCCCCATGGGAAAAAGGCGTGACTTTATGTATGTATATAGGGAGAAAAAAGCCTTAAGTAGCTCAGCCGAATTCTTAAGTAAAAAGATTTCGTACGTTTATTTTATAGCGAACTTTACCTGGTCTTGAGTTGCCATTTTTTATTCTTTTGAAGGCATTACGTAGGTTGGATGGTAGCATACTGAATACAAACGGCTAAAGCTAAGTAACACATTGTTTATTTATTCTACGATGTAATAGTTTTCTTTTTATTTTCTTTGTCTTGTTGCTGAGGTGGTTCAGTAATATTCATTTGAGAGATTGTTAGTTTTAAGACGTATTTTTAGTTCAGTTTTCGTTGTTGTTTCTATAAAAGATTACTTGTGCTTGCTCAAATTTCGTTCTTGAAAACACGCTAAATATACATAATAGGATTTTTTCAATATCATGATTTATTTAATAAAATGAAAACATACTTAAAATCCTTCAAAGATACCGAAAAATATCCCTCTAAGTAAAAATCAGACAAACAGAAATTCTAAAAATTATGTTCTTTTGCGAAAATCTTCCTTCTACCAATATTATAAATCCTACTATAATATTATAAATGTGTTTTCATTTATAATATTATAGTATATAGTTCAATTTTCATTTCAACAACCATCCGGTTGGATGGATGGATCTTTGTTACTCTTTCACGCCAGAACGGCTAAACGGATCTGCATGAAATCTGGCACAGAGATAGGTTATAGTCTGGTATAGCACATAGGCTACTTTTTATCCCGGAAAAAATGTACGGGTTCGTAAACCACGCGGGCGAAGCCGCGCGCGGTAGCTAGTATAGTATATTTAGTACGTTATAACTTTTTTTTAGTTTAAAACTTGGTAAATATAAGCTTCACCAACCACCATTTTATTTTTATACGGATAAAATACATGACACATAACAGTCACAACAGCATTAATATATTTTTATGTTGGATACTAAATATCCTGTGCAAAATGCACAGTGCACAAATAACAATAAATCCCAGACAACACATTTGGAAACAGGTTTTATATCTCCAACTAGGTATTTGTACAATAAAAAAGCTTTGTTACATCGGATCCGATCAGAATACAAGCGTAAACTGCGTTTTAAATTTTATTTTACCACGAAATACTGACTCGTTTTTGCTGATGACTCTTGTTTCTGCTATTTGTTGAAAGCACAGGTTATAAGTAAAACATTATAGATTTTTTGTTTTTGTTTAATACATGGTGGAGCACCGATCTAATAAAAAGTAAATCAATTAAGTTTTAATGGAATAGTTAATCAAAACCCTACGACTTAGTTACTGTGATTTCGCATTTTTTGTATTTTTCTGTATTTTTTCATACTTTTATTGTATACCTGTGTAGTTTTTATGTTCTTTTGTTTTTAGTGTTTTTAATTTGTACAATTTGTGAATTATACAAATTATACAAAAAATAATATTGAAAAACTGTTTTTTGAAAACAGTATGCATGTAGTTTCTTACCGGTCTCTTCTCCATAGGACCAATTCACTTTTGGAACCGTGCAACTAGAATCATAATCTTTTAAAAGTGTCTGTTAAGGCCCAGTTGAAATAAAAATACCTGAATTTGACTTTTGATATCGTGAAGGTCGGCAAAGGTTGGTATGTCATGCGTGAGCGCAACGCGAATGCTTGGTAGACCTACCTAAATGGCTACTCTACCTACAACTCGATCATATGATCGCTTGGGGTCATCGATCTCGGTCTGTTTAGGATTGAGAATACAATAAATATTTGGTTTGAAAAATTCTGGTACTATTTTATTTTATTGATTCGGATAGAGTAACGTATTCTGATTTACCATAAATAGCAGAGATGATTGAAGCGCCACTCTGTATAATAATGTAACTATAGTAGGTATGGGAACTACATATTCTTATATCCAGCTAAGTCCATTATGAAAGCTTTTTAGGTTACATTAGACAGACATATTTGTTCCGCTTATCGATGCTTTCAATGTCGTTTAGCTTTCATTTTGTATAGAAATCCGTGCCGTGACTTAGGCACAGCTTGCTTAATCTAGCTATACCAAGTTAATGGGTCTAGTCATGTAAAATCAAATATTTTATAAAATAGGTATTATATTTATAAATAAGTATAAATATAAAATATAAGTACTTTTTTATTGAAATAAATCTAAAGTTGTCTGTTCGAATCAATGGCCTGATTGATGAGATGAAAATGATTTTGATGGGACGCTCACTGAAACGCTACTTGGAAGTCTAACTTTAATAATTAATATGATTCATCACGCCATCGCATCATAATGTTCGAAATTTATGCGGACAAAGTCGCAGACAGACCTAGAAATTAATCAAATATTTTATACCCAATTATATCATCATAAGCTTATAATAAGTGCCCAGCAGTGGGACGTGACAGGCTAGCAGTAACAGTAGCGGTACTTATAGTGTCTTAACGTGTAAAGTTTTCATTATTAACTGCATACGTTGTTGAAGAATGTACAAAATTGCGCAACGAAAACATTATCACTACTTACATATTATTAAACAAAGTCCTCCATCGCGTCTGTCTGTTTGTCTGTCTGTTCGCGATAAACTCAAAAACGACTGAACGGATTTTCATGCGGTTTTCACCAATAGATAAAGTTATTCATAATTAAGGTGTAAGTGTATAATTCGTTTAGGTTTTTTGTAAATTCACTGAAATATGACGATGATTGTTGAAGATATCGGAAAAATCATGCCGACTGGGAGTTTTACTGGCATTGTAAACCAATACAGTTATACTTATATCCGTATTATTGAAGAAGGTTGTAGGCTGGCTGTAGGTTTGACTCGAAAAAATGCACGCGGGCGAAGCCGCGGGCGGAAGCTAGTCACCTTATAAAATTCGGCCTGTAAACGAAGTGTATTAAATCATAATCTAGAAACTTAGCACGAAGTCGGTTCGTGGCAGTGGCGGGATGGCAACGATGCGACAATGACATTTACAGAGACGACATTGACACAAAAACTAGCATCTAATATTAGATTTGCGAGTCAACAACTCGTATTTTTCTTACGTGTAGGCAGTGAAGTGTATTTGAATACGAATTATTGGGAAACACACACATCTGTTTTTTAAGTATTTCTAACTTGAATTTATAATGCGAAGTTTGGTTATTGCACGTACAAATAACAACTTTTAATTGTACATAAACTTGATAAAATGTAGAAATACCGTATTATTTTGAATACGGTTTTTCCCGTATCATTCGTCGACTTAACAGACATGTTTAATTACTCGCAGACTTGATTTGCCATACGAATACGACGAATACGTACCAAAGAAAGTCAATCCTTAACCAACCAATACTAAGTTCTGTATAAATCTTTCTCACGCAACTTTAAGATATAACATAACATAGCATCACGCCAGTATAACCCGAAGGATTAAGCTGAGGTGTACTATTGTGTTACCCAATAGATTATTGAGCGCCAATGCGATTATTGAGTCCCATGCAAAAGGGGTCGAGCTTTTTGCCATCTACCGGGCACGGTTCTAGACTCCGTGCTCCTACTGAGAATTTCCATACAGAAAAACTCATTTCCCCGACCGAGGAATCGAACCCAGGACCTCACACTAAGCAATCGCGCTTGCGGCCACTAGACCAGGCAGTAAGATATTTATGTGATTAATCACATTACAATGCAGCCATAGTCTCCTCTCTGCTTATTTGATAAATATGGTAATAAGACTGCACGCTTCAGTCATAGAAACATATCACGTAGCTCAAGATTTTGGAAGTTTTCACAAAACGCGGCCACGTACGCGAGATACGCATTTTTTCCCCGGCCCATGTTACTGCAGTGACGCGTCAGGATTGAGATGTTTATCAAAAGAGGGGAAGATTTAAAGGATTGCCCTTTTATGTCGGGCCTTTTGAATTTGATTCGGCAAAGCTAATATACTCACACTTAGGTACTTAACCTATCTATTTTACAAGCATATTAGTCGCGTATCAAATGAAACGCGGCTGGCGCTATGAAGGGAAACTCTCGAACGATTAGAGAACATGTTGTAATCGAGATGTATAGAAAAAAAGTGCCGGATGTCGACCGCTTGCCTTTTTCTGAATTCTTGTAGTATTGTATCACGCAACAGTTTTTGAACGGAGATTTCAGAGATTTTATTCTATAGAGCAAAACATTATCTCTGAAAGATTCATGTCGAGTGATTAGATATTATGTCGAAAACGAGAACTATCAAAAAGTTATGCTGGATATCGTTCGCCTGCATTTTTCTGTACTCTTGTAGTACCAAAGTTGGTCTACGTCAAGGTTTTAAAGATTTTTTTCTATTGACCAAAACAATATCTCTGATAAAAATTAACAAACAGAGCAAGAATTTCCCCCATCAAATAGATAAGTATTTATCATTTGCCATTTGTTTGAAGGACAAAAGCTAAAAAAACGTCTGCTGTTTTTGATATTCATTATCATCAACTCTCTGATAACTGCCGCATTAGTTTAGCGTTAGAAAGCGCGGTTGCTGAACGTGAGATTTCGGGTTCGATTTTCAGGTTGGTTAAAATAGTAGATAATTCTGAGTTGCAGTCTACAGTTAACAAACAGCTGTAACTACGCGGCTGACATTATGCTCGCTCTCTATAGTAAATGAATGGGTCTTAATAACAGCACGGGTAAAATCTGGGTAAACAACAGTTATAATCGCTTTGTTTCAATCAGGGAATATAGCTGAGACTGTTGTATCTAGTTCTGTAAATAAAAAAACGTTTGTGTGTACTTGTGTACGCACGTAAGAAGTTATACCTACTTCATTTTATTTTTTTATTTCCACTGATATGAAGCACGTGTTACAGATGCACAAATATTTTAATAACTACCTTGAATATAGCTATCAATTCCCAAGAAAATTTTAGAGAAATTTACCAGCCTTCATGGTGTCACTTTTATCTGTTGGTGTGCGCGCGCATAGTTAGAATTCACTGTCATCAAGCGCGCCAAAAGAAGTATAACTTCAATAAAATATTGCAATTTCTGCTGACGCTCTCGGGTATCTTCGGTCGCGTCTTTCGTGTTCGGCTTTAAAACAAGCAGATAAACTTCACGATACTTTCAATGTATCAACTCGGTACAACACAAGCCTGAGTTTGGAAGTTTCAAGATGAACCAGCTTTTGATACGGCTAACGAAACGGCGCTTCAGGAATTTAAAGTACATAGTGAAGACGGAGGTAAAAGGCTCGTGAAATGTAGGTGTATCACACCTCTGCCTTACCCTTGGGGGATGCAGGTGTGATGCTATGTTAACTATGTCATATAAAGAAATTGGATAGATTTTTAGTCAAAAGCCAAGCGGCTCGTTTTTCGCCCGGCTTTCACTAATTTTTCAACCGACTTCAAAAAAAGGAGGAGGTTCTCAATTCGGCTGTTTTTTTTTTTTTTTTTTGTTACTCTATTTCTCGAAGACGCCTGGACCGATTTCAAAAATTCTTTTTTTATTTGAAAGTGTATGCTTGTCATTTGGTCCCATTGTCATCAGGTCAGGACCTGATGGTGGAAACCCTGAGAAATCGAGGGCATCTCTTCAAAATTGTAGGCGAGCATGGGGTAAAAACTTGATATTCGGTTCAAAGACATTTATTTCTTATAAAAACATAAAAGTTCATTTACAATAAGAAATACTTAATTACATTTCACAATAAGATTTCATTTACCTCTGACGCATGCTTATAAACTTAATGACATTATGATTCATTGTAATATAAATTTATTTATAATAACATGATGATAAGACCAAATAACAATTTATAACAAATATGATATTTATAATAAATATTAAAATTTGTAATTCATTCTAATAATCTATACATTCTAATAAAATAATATTATATTCATATTTAGTGTTTTTTTTTTTTGTTTGTGTGTAGATGTTTATTAAAATTTTAACTCCATATTTTTCCGTTACTTAAATATTAACCTTGCTACTCAAATAAAAAATATTGATTGTTAGATATTATATTCATATCGTGCTTACATATTTTCTGAGTTTAGTTTTAAAAATATTAATGTTTACACAGTCCTTTATTTCTTCGGGTAGCATATTAAACAGCTGTGCGCCTTCATATGTTATCGTTTTTTTACCGTAATTTGTACGCGGTCTCTCTAATTCGATTTTGTTTTTATTTCTTAGATTATGTGTAGTTTCTTTTTTCTTTAATGTTATATTTGTTTGTATGATATTGTCGCTTATTTTTTTTTACTAGGATACATGTGTAGTAAGTGTAAAGTTGTGTAAGGTTCAGTAGATTTGTTTTTTGATATATTGTTTTACTAGGAGTTAGGTAATGATAATGGTATAGTATTTTAATAAGTTTATTCTGTGTAGTTTGAAGTGGTTTTAAGTTAGTAGCGGCGGCTGTACCCCATATCTCAATCAAATACTCTAAGTGTGATTTAATAAGTGAGTTGTAAATTAAGAGACGTATTTTAGGCGGTATGCAATTTGCTATTTTACGGAGTGAGCCCAGTAGTGTGCTAAGTTTAGACCGGACATAGTTAATATGTTGTTTCCAAGATAATTTTTCATCCAACCATAAGCCCAGGTATTTTTCGGCGCTGGAACGGTGTATTGTCTCGTTATTTATGGTTAGAGGTGGGAATGTTGGTATCTGTTTGTTTTTTGCAGCAAATATCATATACGACGTCTTAGAGGTGTTTATTGTTAAGAGATTATATTTTAGCCACTCACTTAGTAAATTAAGGTCTTTTTGGGCCGCAGTTATGATATCGTTAATCGACTTACCGAAATAGAACAAGCATGTGTCGTCTGCATATAATGTTAAGTGTCCAGTAAGACCTATTTTATTGATATTATTTACGTAAATAAGGAACAGTAAGGGACTAAGTATTGAGCCCTGCGGACAGCCGAAAGATAGATTGCGGGCCGAGCTGGTATAGTCTTGAATCTTTACAATTTGTCGCCTGTTTTGCAAAAATGATTTGAATATATTAAAAGCTGTCCCTGTGACTCCTATATTGTTGAGTTTTTCCAGTAATTTTGAGTGGCTTACGGTATCAAAACATTTTTTTAAGTCAATGAATATTCCTAGCGCAAGGTGTTTGTTATCGATGTTAGTTTTTATTTTTGTTACTAGGTCTATGGTAGCCGAGAGTGTACTGGACTTTTGTCGAAAGCCGTATTGTTCTTTAATTAAAAAATTTTTTTCCGTCAAGTAACTCATAAGGCGGTTATATAACACACGTTCGAAGATCTTTGACGCAGCAGGTAGCACCGAGACGGGTCTGTAGTTACTCGGGTCTGATTTACTTCCGGCTTTATAAATCGGTGTAACCTTTGCTACTTTAAGTGCGTCAGGAAATATACCGCGATTCAAACTTAAATTAATGCAATTCGTTAATCTTGGGAGAATTATGTTTTTAAGACATTTGATTATTTTTGTGCTAATCCCATCAAGACCGGTACTTGTGTTATTGTTTAGATTGTCGATAATTTTCGATATTTCATGAGTGGTACATGGTGAAAACTTGCTAAGCGTGATGTTGTGTGGGTAGTTTGGCTCATACATTAGTGTGTTTCCGTTGTTTATATGGTATGTGTGAGGTATCATGTTTGCTAAGTCCGTACCTATGGATGCAAAAAATAGATTAAATGTGTCACAAATTGCATTACCTTCGGTGATGTATCCTAAGTCCGACTTTAGTTTTGGGGGTGCACAGCTGTGTTTTATTTTATTTTGCGTTAGGTCGTTCACAAGATTCCACAGCTTTTTAGGGTTTTTGGAGTTATTTTTAAACATGGTGTAATAGTAATTTTTTTTTCTTGTTCTGATTGTGGTTTTGACTTTCTTTTGCTGCTTGGTATACTTTTCCTGTAGGTTTTTATCTTGTGGGTTTGTCTGTGATAACTGTCTTAGCTGGTTACGTAAGTCGATGGCTTGTATTATTTCTTTGTTTATCCAGTCGTCGTGAATATGGTTCATAATTTTGGTTTTTTCTATCTTGTGTTTTTGTATTAGGTCTGTGATAAAACTTTGTAAGATATCGTAGTCACTCTCTTCGTTGTTGTAGCTTGTTGTTAGTGCACTATTATATAGGTTCGTATAGTCAATCGCTTGGTACTTTACTTTTTGTTTTATTTTTGGCGCGACGTTTCCTACCTCAAGATAAATCTGATAGTGATCAGATAGGGATGATTGGATAATCGACATGTGAAATCTATTATTTTTAATGTTTGAGTATATGTGGTCTAGTATGGCGTTCGTAGTGCTGGTCTGTCGAGTACTATGCTGTTTGTCTATTTTGTTCAGTATATAATATCCAGCCTCTTTGATTTCATCTCGATATTTTGTGGTATGGTTGTCTGATCGCAGTAGGTCGATATTAAAGTCTCCGAAAACTATACTCCGTCGCCGGTGTTCCAATTGCTGCGAAAAAGTTTCTAAGAAATTGTTCAAGTTGGTATCTCCCGGTCTATAAATCGCCCCTATGTTCAAGGATAACTTGTCTATTTGTACCCATAAATAGTGATTCCTTTCTTCGCATTTTTCTTCCGATAACTCATAGTTTAAGCTGTTATGTATGTAGATTGATACTCCTCCACCCTTGCTGTTTTGTCTATAGTTAAATATGTGTTTATAGTTGGGGAGTTGGTATAATTTGGCATCATTCTCTGATGTGATCCATGTCTCTGTGAAAATAAGTATATGAGTGGTTTTGGGTATAGTTTTTATTACGCACTTTATTTCGTCGAATTTACCCGCTGTACGAATACTGCGTAAATTTGCGTAGAAAAACCTTAGTGACGACGGGTGTAGTGTAATATCTTCATACCTTTTGATTATGTGATGGTTTAATCTTGTTGAAGTTTGAGTGTCTTTTCGTATTGTTTTATTCTTCAGTTTTTTTGGTTGTTTCTGCTTTTTACTATTGTGGGTATTCCTTTAATGTATTTTATAATTAGATCTTCCTCGCCCTTATCTGTGCGTTTCTTTAGTTCTTCTCTCAATGATTGTAGAAATTGTTTTTGTGTTGGGGTTTGGTCTGCGTAAACTTGTATATTATCAGGTAGGCTGGTCTTGTTACGTAGTAGGTATTTCGGAAATTCTGTATTTCCGTAGTAAACTTTTATCGGTCTGTTTTTGTCTTGTACGTATCTTCCTAGTCGCACAGTTTTAGTTGGTTTAGGGCAATCACTTTTTAATGATGTAGTTAATTTTATAACTTCTTGGTAATCATAGTTTTGTCTGGCTTTTATGTTTTTTTCATTCTTTTCATTTATACCCACTATTATGATATTTTTTTCGCGTTCGCATCTGTCTTTAAGTTCCTGCATGAGGGCTTCGCGATGAGCGACGGGCGGGTTCGGTGTAGTGTCGACGGATTGCATATTTTTCAACTGTGTAATTTCGTCTTCTATGTGTTGGAACTTTATTTGGGTTATGTTATTGTCTGTTTTAATATTTTCGATTTCAATATTTATTTTTTCAATGCGTTGTGTAAATTGTTCTGAATTTGTTTTTATTGTCTTAATTTCGTTTTTAATTTCCGTTATTTCTTCGCGTATATATTGTAGGTTGTTGTTTTGTGTATTGCTGAATTCCTCCATAAACTTCATAATTTCTGCTCGAAAACTTTGTAAAATCTGGTTGTATTCTCCTTCTTCGGGACGTTCCTTTCGTTTTCTTGTATTAACATAAATTGGGGTTGAGAGTTTTTCATCGTCATTGTTCAATATTGATCCGCTTACACTTTTGCTACAATCGCTATCGCTTATTAGCTTGGGACCCGATTGTGGTGGTGTTCGCAGTGTATCCATTGTGACGACACGCGACGTGGAGCTTCGCTGTACGGTGCGAGCGAGTCAAAAAATAGCCGCGCCTCTCTTCACACAACCGTGACTCACGTATTCACTGTTTTAAAAAGGTCTTTAATGTTAATCACTGTTGTTTGGTGTTATTAGTTTTACGCTAATTGATTTATGGTTCACTTTAGCTAGTCACTGGATTTTTGAGATCATATTATTTTTGCGAAAGTTTTTGTACACGTCCGTTCACAACGCGCGCCAGAAGCAGCACCGACACGACACGACACGATTGGCGAAGTGCATTAGTCGTGTCCGACGCATAATTCACTCCGCACTCGACAATTTCTACGTGAACTCGTTGTTTCAATGTCGCGATTATAACAGCAAGGTATATAACTTTTATGTTTTACTTGGCACCGATTTCAATATTCTTCAACTACTATATTGTATAATAAAAGATATTTATGTGTATATCTGATGAGACTACAATACTATGGAGGTTTAGGTCAGATTTGATGATGGAGACGACAGAGGATCGAGGGAACTCCTCAACGGTACATCTTAACTACCTCGTGTTTGGGCATATTTTATTCGTGTTGACAAGATCTTTACACCGAGATGGGTAATGACTGCCACTGCAACGTCCGTGATGCAGGTGCAGTACAGTTTAGGGAACTCCTTAATGGTTGATAGCAGCTACATAGTGTTTGGGCTTATTTTATTCGTATTGATGCGCACTTTAAGCCGAGATGGGTAATATTGCAGATTCGATGGTCGGCTAAGTAATTTATTTGATTTTAAAATCATATAGTGCAATACCGTCTAAGGTTTTCACTCGACTTGGGGCAACATACATTTGACCTTTGTAAAGTTTTTCAAGAGAATCGTCTTTACTAGGTCTACTCATCACTCAAAATTGTAAAATAATTAAATTTTTTAACAAAAAATAAAAACCGACTCCAAAAAACTCAAAAACAAAACTAATAACTAAAAAGCAAAAAATAAATCTTTTATTATACAATATAGTAGTTGAAGAATATTGAAGTCGGTGCCAAGTAAAACATGCAATGATAAACCGACACGATTGGCGAAGTGCATTAGTCGTGTCCGACGCATAATTCACTCCGCACTCGACAATTTCTACGTGAACTCGTTGTTTCAATGTCGCGATTATAACAGCAAGGTATATAACTTTTATGTTTTACTTGGCACCGATTTCAATATTCTTCAACTACTATATTGTATAATAAAAGATTTATTTTTTGCTTTTTAGTTATTAGTTTTGTTTTTGAGTATTTTTGTTCTGACCTCTTCTATCCCACTTCTGGGCAAAGGTCTCCCTATTTTTCCTCTAGTTACCGCTGTATTGCTTCTTTTGGCCAGTTAGTATTAAGGCATATACATATAACGCTGGCATATTCCAGGCCTACCTAGACGGCTATCTTGGAAGCTAGCTATAATATCTTATTTTGCTTAAAGTTAAATAGTAATAACAATTATATACGTATATACGCATTAGAATATTTACCTTATAAGTGAAACACAAAGATTGGCCAATCTAGAACTTACAAACAATTAAAAACACCTTGTGGAAAATCTTTTAGTACTTGAGAATTTTTAACAATTCTGATAACGAGGCAGAAGGCCGTTGTTGATACTTTCGTTTGCGTTTATCTAAGCACTTATCTACCTAACAATAACACTTCGCTTTTTTCCTTTAGCTTAGTACTAACTTTCTTAAAATCTTATTTAATTTCTGTTGTTAGTCTGTGATCAATTGCTATCAAATTTCATTCAACTTTTCTTCGGAAACCTTTTAGAAATTATCTTAATATGTACAAGTTAACGATAGGCACTCTTTTTACAGCAGTATTGATCAGAAGAAGCTCAATGTGCCAGATAGGCTTCTCTGTAAAGTCAATTCAATGTCGATTCAATTCGAAAGAGTTTAAGTTCAAGAAATTTTCGTTGATTCCTCTAGAAAACAATTGTGGCGCTAGTGGGCGTGGCCACTAACATAAATCTAATAGCTATCGATTATTTTCCAGGGATCTATGATCAGCGTTAGGTTGCCCAATCCAGTCAAATCCAGGCTGTTATTGAGGTTTTACTAACAGTAAAACCTAATAATACTATCCGATTTGGTGTTGAACCCAGGACTGCGAACTTAGCAGCTGCACTTGCAACACACTAGACTAATGAGGCAGTTCTTTGACAAAGCTACTCTATTTTTTATTTCAAACATGGTACAGAAGAGCATCGTCCCTAGAACTAGTCCCTTCACACGTACATAGCATACGTAATACATAGAGCATATATAATAATTGTTATGTACTACTCCTAATAAACGTTTTAAAACTGGATCAATTAGTAGTTGAACAGTGCGCTCGGGCCGTTTAATAAACGAACTTTGCAGCGTCCGATTGCCCCGGGCGGGTCAAACAAGCGCTATATTTTAGTACCGCGGATTTAACCACACAATTTGTATAGGACGGTCATAACCCGCCGTAATAATGTTGGTACTCATCATTTTAAATCCCCGTAATTATGAGTACTTCAAATTATTATGTTAAATTATTTAGGACTCCGATGATTGGAGAGTAATTATTGTTGACAGATTTTCAACCTACAATTAGTGGACCGATTATGTTGTTTACCTACTTGATTGGGCTAGCTATCTCGTCTGCTGGTAGCCCGGTTCTAAACTTACTGCTGAATTCGCTAAATCTGGTAAAGAGTTATTGAGTATGTGAAAAAAGTAATTGAGCAAATTAATAGGATAGACATTCCTTAACTTAAACATATTTGATAATTAGATATTTGAAAAGGAAAACGAGACTGGTAGATAAAGATAAAAAATATGATGAAAAAGAATGAACACATCTCCGGAAAGTTTAAGTAAAATTTAAATAAAGAAGAGATAGGAAAGGATAACTACGGTTAAGCTACATGAGCCAAATAAAGGTAAAGGTGGCTGTCTTGTCTTATAAAGAGGTTAAGGAGGTCTTGGACTGAGAAGAAAAATGGAGACAGCTACAACAATTACACCGACAAGAGCGAGGCTCTTAGAAGAAGATGATGATACAATTATCCATCAACAATTTCCCATCTTTCGATAAATAATTGTATCCTCGGAAGACACACTCACATCCGGAAAACATTTGAATTAAGTGACATATATTATTAAAACACCAACTAAATTAAAGTATACGAATTCTCATTAACAAAAACAAAAATCTATGGGCTTTGTTAGCACAACGAAAACCACACATAAATAACATTTCCAATTAAACATTGAACAATTAACATATTGATAGGAGAAATGGGTTCAGTCCTGTGGTTGGTCTAATTAACCCGCACAAGTTTCGACTAAACCTTCAGACAAACTTGATCTGAATAGAACAGATAATTGATATTTACCACTACATGAAGTTCTAACTTGTTGTGTCAGATGCTGATTAACTTGTGATCTGGATGAGGTAGGTACTCTTACAAAATATATAAAGCAATAATAGCGTCATGTTTGTATTCTCCGAAGGGTTAGGTAGGGTTTAGAGGAACCCACATTTCGTAAATGTCGTTTGAACCATCTGCCGGGCACTATTCAAAACTCCAGGCTACATTTATCTAAGACAAAAACTCAATAAATTATTACCCGTCCCAGAGATTGAAATCAGGACATCATGCTTAGAGTACCACGCGATAACTAGACTGATGAGATAATTCACACAACGAAATCTATCCACAAAATGTACTGAGGCAAATTTGCAAAACTATTTTTATAAATAATATTGGCAGAGGGGCTCGTACCTACATAGTTATCAGATCTGCAGATCAGTCGATCTGCGAGGTTAAACAGCGCTTGATGCGGTCAGTCCTTGGATGAGTGACCATTTTTCACATATCGAGACCTCTTCGTGCCTCAGAAAGCACATTAACCAGTTGATCCCGGGTGTTTTATGAAGATCTATGACAGTAGTCACGGGTGTCAGTAGCCCAAAAAGTTTGATAACTAGTTTAACCTTAGAGTATCAGTGTCTCCCAGTTACTGGGTGGCGGACGTCAGAAGGCAGTCGCTCCGTGTAAATTACTGATATTCAGCTGCAACCGGTTAGATTGGAAGCCGACCCCAATGTATTTGGAAATAGGCTAGGCAGATGATTAGACAAGTAGGTAATATTACGAATCGTTAAAAGATCAATGTAAGTTGAAATAATATTTGCTATACCTCAAAGAAAAAGAACACATGAATCAATAAAAAGCCTGTTCACACTAGCGTTTGCGCACTCCTTGCCTACCACTAATGCCTAATATGACATTTGGTCTGAATATTCAATGCAGTGCGAAGCGGCGTCATGGCTTCAGCGTTGACGCGTGTATGGATTTATACGATTTCATTCTAAACGACGTTTGTGTGTTCGAATTAACGTTATGCCATGAACAAGGTGTTTACCAACCACATATATTATTTCACTGCTTGATTGGTCTAGTAGTCGCAAGCGCGACTGCTGAGCGTGAGGTCCTGGGTTCGATCCCCGGGTCGGGCAAAATGTTATTGGATTTTGCTGTATAGAAATTTTCAGTAGCAGCATGAGAGTTTGTGTCTTGATGGTAACAGGTTTGCCTCCTATTACATGGGATTTAATAATAGCATCGGCGAAATTGGGGTCTACAATAGTAGCCCCACCTCTGCCTAACTATTCCGGCATACAGGCACGATGTTATAAACTTGTTACCGTATATTATTTCATCAAAACACAGTAACCATTTCGGTACCTACTAACTTGCACAGAGAGGGAATTTGTGTATATATTTGTGCAGACGACGCCGACGCCATCTAGTTTAAAAAAGACGTGTAAAACTGATTGAAAAATCCTAATTGCAAAATAAATAATTTCATTTCATTTCACTAGGTATCTGGGTTATTAATACCTCAAAGGTAGTTTCGTCTTAATTTCAATTCGTCCCCGGACCTTCCACAGACACGCAAAGGTATAGAGAGCTATTGAGCCGATAGAGGTTGTCTGCAATAGACACCGAATATCTGTATAGCCAATATCATTTGTTTACCCCGACCTCTCCTGTTTGTATAACCTGCTTTGTTAGGATGACACTTTGCTAATTGCATTTCAGATAAATCCCTGTGGCATTCCACGTTTATATTTATTTAAGGTTCGTTTTATTAATCTTTATTTGCGTTTTGGAGACTAGTATAATTGTGTTAGGTTAGGTTAGGATAGTTAGTTTGAATTTTTTAAATATTTACGATAAGTCAAGTCGAATTATTAAATTTGAAATAATCTTTTCGTAGAACAATATTCGAAGTATTTGTTTGAAGTTGACATCAGAATTTCTCCTGTATTGCGGGTAGATATAGTTTACAAACATACATCTCACATGCACACACAAACTGACCCGAAAACATATATCATAGAAAAAAAATATAGGTATTTTCCGTGCGAGTATCGAGCCCGCAAGACGTAGCGTAGAAACTAGAAAGCCAATCGCCAGTTGAATATTTTCCTCAACTCTGTCGTTTGGACCAGTGTTCACACCATTACTCTCCCCGTTAGTACAAATGGGGCTAATAAGGGATTACGCTCGTTTGGGTAATGATAATATTATTGCGGTCACAAATCCACGCGCCAAGCGCACTAATTAGCAATAGAGATTAATGTAAGAAGCTTTACTACTGGACATTCACGGCCTGTTGTATTAGGAATAGAATGGGCTAAGAGTATTGCTGGCCTCATAACTTATAAACCGTTTTTCCTGGGTTCGATTTCTAGATTCAGAAAAGTGTTTGGTTTAGTGTCGGTTTATTTGGTATTGTACTCGGTAAACGGCCATAGGCTCGCCACCTACTTGGGACACAATAAAAGCATTTGTGAAATGTGGTTTCACTTTTTTCGGATCCAGATATACTCACGAGCTCTTTACATAGTGAGGTCACGAACCAAACTTACTTAGGAACGTGCATGCCACTCACGAAAGTTATTACCTAAACCTATAAAAATATTACGCAGGTATTCCTCCTCCAAAGATATAAAGCTAAGCGTACATCAGCGACGTTCCATCGTAAATAAAGTTGAAATATTTTCGACATTCATGTCCGTCGAATTTCAAGTATGGAACCGTCGAAACGAATGTCAAATGTATTTATGTTTGACAATTTTTCATTGCTCTAAAACTTTGCAAGTATGCTTTTTTTTTTTTTTTTTTTTTATTCTAGCTTTATTTAAAGGGACTTTTACGCATAACGTATGTCAGTCCCATCGTACCCTTAACCATTTTCATTAACACTATTTTTAAATATTGGCCATAAATTGGAACAAGTCTTTCGCATCAACGCCATTCGGTTGGGATAAAATTTTATGAAAGATGCCTATGTCGGTTCTGTTCAAATTCATGGTCATTATCAGATTATTTCTAGTGGCATCAAATCTAACACACTCCGTCAACAAATGGTGTAGGTCTTTTGATATGATTGTGTAAAGCATGAACGAATATTTCTGAACGAAACGGAATTTGCGAAGCATGTGATGCAGTACTTTGCAATTGACGGTTTTATTTTGTAATTTTATTTCTACAATATTATGAATAGTTTTATTTGATTTTCAGACATGATATTACCTAATTGGTACTAGTAAGTTTAGTTATTTAAATTGATAAGAAAGTGGGGAATTTAAAGGCGCATTAACTGTACGTTCGTTATAATATTAAGACGCGTCTTACTTTGAATTCGTAAGGGTATTGCGGTTTGCTATGTGTACTTGCCTTAATGAATCTTTATACAAATAATTCCTCGTATATATGTACAAATTTAAGCTTCATTGAATCAGTTCACGTATGTCTTACTGAGAATCTTGCTATTAATTTGGAGAGATGAAGTGATGAATATAACAGAGGTTGGAACATAGGTAGTATATATCTATGTATAAATTACTTAAGTTCAGATAGAGAGCAGTAGAGCGATGTGGAGGAGTATTTTGACGGGTAGTGTATATGTTATTTTTGTGTTTTGAAGTTGTATAATTTATTATTACAGTAGGTATAATAATTATTATTTAGTTAGTACAACGTAATATAATCATCGTAGACGTTTCAACGAATAAAATGGGACAAATTTAAAATTAGAAAATGACTTAATTAGTTGAAATACAAAACTTTTTCAGGTATTTCTTCAGTTAATTTTTCAGGCAGTGTTATCGAAGTTCCATGTTTTCTTACCTATGATAGTGAGGAGCCATACACAATGAAAATCAAACATCGCCATTTTATTTGGCCACTAAAATGACTGTATTCCCACATTCATTTCATTTAAGCTGCATCTGCTTTGACTGGAAGCTGACCCCAACATAGTTGGGAAAATAGCCTGACGATCAACTTACATTTATTTGGGCCCAGTACCTACTATTACGATTAGATACAAAGTCAAAGTCAAAGATTTTTAAATCTAATAGGCATTTTCGGGCACTTTTAAAAGGTAGAGTCTAGGCGCACGGTTCCAAAGGGGGTAGGTCCTATGGAGAAGAGACCGGCAAGAAACTCCATGGATACTCTTTTATATTGACTACCGCATCGGTCTACTGGTCAGAAATGGGACTGCTGAACATGTAGTCCTGCATTCTATTGTATTATCGGGTCAGGCAGTGTTATTGAATTTTTGAGATGAATTGTTCCCGGCTCTCGATATTAAATTCACCTCATACATTTAAAGTTCACTAAAAATATGTTAATTACGACTATTTTCATAGTTAAATCCCTATTTATTAGTCGTTGAACATCCCCAGTATAAGTCGTTATGTAGACTACAAACTTCGAGAAATACATGCTACTGTGAATAGTGCAGTGATCCGTTCACTATACCGCTTCGTTCAATATAATATACCTACTCTCAACTATTGCTTGTCTAAGCACTACCTATAGCTGCTATGTACAGTCGAACAAAAAGGGTAGTGTCGACAAGTAGGGTCACCAGATATAAATTTAGTTACAAGAACTTTTTTTTGGTCGGTCAGGGAACTATTATCTGGGTAAACGCGACACCAGAAGTGCCTCTAGCCGGGCTAGTTTGGTAAAATAACAATACATCTAAAGACACCTAGCGGGATTCGGAACAAAGCTGAAGATGAAAAAAAAATTTCGCTTTTTATTTCAAGGCTTTTACCTTACATAGGTATGTCAGCCAATTTACTCGAATGCATCCTTAATTTTCTGAGAAAACTTTCATATTTATTGGTGACCCTATATACCTACATATATCGTTTGTTTTAGCTATAAGTACTCATGATTTTTGTAGGCGTATTAAGTTGTTGATGTCGCTTAAAGAAGAATATAGGACATTCCAGACAAACTTCAACGGTTTTTGGTCTGCCAGTATGGAATGTTATATGTCGTATATGTAAATAAATAAATAAACTATAGGTCACATGTTATGGTGACTGTTTGTTCAACTGTACTAGATACAGCCAGGCAGTACATCCCTCAGTGACGCCGGAAGGATAAGGCGGGGACAGTAAACACCATTAATCAGGGGCCACAATGTACAGGGTGTGACAACCAGATGTCGCTGGAATGACCAAGTCTGTATCTAGTTATTTCATCACTTTATATCTTAGTACTGTAATGGATTGGCTAGTTGGGATTATTGTTTATTATAGTTTAACTATTGGGTCACAAGTGGCATTTATTAAGGTTTGAGAGAATTATTATTCATAAATATAGCATCACACTGATATTAGGTACTCGAAAAGGTAGGCAGCATTGTTGCCTACTGCCAAAAAACCCGGCACAGTTGCAAATTCCGGGTTGCTACTTAGAATTTTTCTAACAGAAATACACAATAACACCTTTCCCGACACGGGGATCGAAGCCGGATCGGCAGCCTAATTACGTAAGAAAGCGACAGCAACACGTCACGGTGAGATCCGCAGCCTAATTACCGATGTAGCGACAAGCGTAGATAGCGCGATAACTTCTGTCAAACATCATTTTTGTGTCATATAATGTATTAGCTGACAGTGAGATTGCTGTCGCGTGGCTGTCGTGTTGCTGTCGCTTTTTTACGTAATTAGGCTGCGGACCTCAGTAGCCGCGCTTGCGACCACTACACTATCGAGGAGCATACTCCTTTTGTATTATTATTTGTAAGACGGTCTAGTTTATATGTATGTAAGGCTTTCTGTAGAAATGGGAGTGTATGAAGACAGCAGAGACAAGTTTAGATTATCTAAAAGTATGTAATTTCCCAGTACTAGGTACCAAACCTAGTCCAAATCTAAATAAAGTTTAGTGACCTTATTCTCAGCCGAAAACATAAACTTTAATTTGATAAACAATTCAAATTCTTTGAAAGAACATGGAACAGTTCTAACAATGAAAAGATATTAAAACAAAGCAGTGAGTAATACGAATATTTAAGAAGCGTTTGTTTAACTTTGTTTTATGTAAGTATGCAGCGCTAGGCAGCTGTGCCTCAGACTTTTTACAACCAATGTAGTTAGTAAGTATAATTTTTCTGAATACTTCTTAAACTTCTTTTTTGTTATATTTTTCTTATTTTATGTATATATTTTGCTATAAGCAATAAGATCACCCATTGTACATACATTGCACTGTTTTCTGTTTTTTTCTGCTGGTCTGCATTTAAGTGTTTTCAATGTATGGGTCTACGCACCACTTTCCCCGTAAATCTCGCCCCTAATTGGCGAAGTGTTCTCGTGATAAGGTACGAATGGGACCCGCAAAACGGGGCGAGTGGTACTTTATACTAAAAGGGGCGAGTGTTGTCTACACCATCTAGATACAGGATAATTATACGTATAAAACTTTTATTCCAAATCGGACTCAAACGAATTATATCTGACGAAGCCATACATTTTTACTGATATGTAGAATTTGTGAAGTTAGGGTCGGTAGAGTTAGGCCGTGTAGATTCAGAAGCTTGGCTCTACATGAGATCTGATATCTTTTTCAC
The DNA here is from genome assembly GCA_947562105.1 of Shargacucullia verbasci. Classification (NCBI taxonomy): domain Eukaryota; kingdom Metazoa; phylum Arthropoda; class Insecta; order Lepidoptera; family Noctuidae; genus Shargacucullia; species Shargacucullia verbasci. Next base: position 4,218,755 of record OX387297.1, on the reverse strand, counting down.
AGGGCAAACCTTATGTGGTCATCTTAGCAACATTTTACATGAAATGTTTTTGGTGGGATCTTTTTTATTCTGCAATGGATTTTAGCAACATCAAAGACATATTTTATTCGCATATAACCATAAAAATTATTGTCGATACGATTTAATTGTCCGCAGAGTCTCATTTGCCGTGTCCCCTATTACGTATTTTAATTCCGTGTCGACCTCGTGTGAGACGTGTAGGGATGCTAATAACCCCCAAATGAATATTGTAGTCTTGCTATAGCTGATGACTTTATTATGACGGCATTACGTACCGCCTATATTAAGCCAATCTTCCATTTTAAGTCCTTTTATTCCGGGCTTCAAAAGACATTTGTTACAGGGATAAAATGTTTCATCTTTTTTGAGAATGATTTTAATGACTTGTCGTTAAAAAATTTAGATGTTTCATGTTCGTATCAATGACGACTTAATTAGTAACATCAAAGGTTAACATGACTATCTTATAATATATGGGGACATCTTGTATCTTGATATTTTTTATAATGCGAATAATAATAATATAATAATAATGTCCTCCTGACCGATTTCGGTCACGGCGGCCAATCTCACCGGAGATTAGCCAACTACGCAGGAGATATTATAGAGCACAAGTGTGTGCGCAAACACAGGTGCTCCCTCTATTCCTTCACTCTCATAGTCCGATGGGACGGCAATCCGACACGACCGGAGAGAGATCAGGCGCAGGACCAACGGCTTTATGTGCTTTCTGAGGCACAGTGTGTATTATATACACAAAGACCCAGACCCGGAACAACTATCTGTAGATCGTACAAATATTTGTTCCATGCGGGAATCGAACCCGCGACACGTAGCTCAGCAGTCAATCTCTCTACCACTGCTCCAACCGTGTCGTATATGTATAATAATGCGGATAATGAGCCCGGAGCAGCCCGGCGGCCTGATTAACGATGTAGCGACAGGCGTAGATCGCGCGATAACTTCTGTCAAACGTCATTTTTGTGACATATAATGTATTGGCTGACAGTGAGATTGCTGTCGCGTGGCTATCGCGTTGCTGTCGCTTTTTTACGTAATAAGGCTGCCGATTGTGAAATTTTGTAACAGTAAATGTCAATACGCTCTTCCTCTATTTTATGGGACATAATAACTATAACGATGATAGCTCCCCGTTGGGGTATACCCCAGAGACTACGGCAAGGGGTTTTTTAAAAAGGAAATGATAAGATGTTTAAATAGTCGGCAACGCTCGATTTTTACCCCTAGTTTTGCAAGAACCGATAGATTACGGTAACCACTTAACATCAGGCGGGTCGTACGCTTGTTTACCATCTTAATGGTGTAAAACTTGGGTGTACAAGAGTACACCTAACCTTTCGGGGAATACGGGCTATATAAATGTAGGCGTTTATTTAATTTATAGCTGTTGCCTGTGACTTCATCTGTGTGTGTTTTGGATTTATTATGTAACTAATGTTTTGCTACAGTAGCAAAAATAAACCTATGTCCTTCTCTAGGAGCCAGGCTACCTCTTTGTAAAATTTTATAACAATCGGTTCAGTAGTTTAGGCGTGGTGAGGTAACGAACAGGTAGACAGACACTTTCGAATCTATAATAGTGTGGATTACTGTATAATATTGCTACGTAAGATGTTTAACAACTTGATTAACACGTTCTACCTAGCTAATAGTTTAGATTATGTAAATGCTAACTATTCTGACTCTAGTGCGATAGTTTCTACATGCTGGTGAAGAACTTGTTGTCTAAGTTAAGCTTAGCTACGTCAGGTGTAAACTCTTAGTTGAATCTTCATTTCTTCCTTTGTCGTGTGCTTTTATGCGAGAATTACTTATGATTGGTGGGATAACCTTTAGATGAGTAAGTTCATAACAAAGTTGACAGCATAGGGTGCTCCTAATGTACGCAAGCGAACATAAAGATAAGCATACAGGATGGTATAAATATGAAGTTTTCTTAGTAAATTATTTTTATTATTGTTTTTTTTTTAAACATTATTGGTATTTTTAGGGCCATGTTCACCGACATTATAATACATAATTAAAATGAAAACGGCCCGTTACCAATACAAAAGACCCCGTCAAACGGCTGATTTGTATCTTAGCCGTCTGTTACATCTTCGGTGAAATTGGGCATTAAACAAATAAATCTTTGATGCATTCGATTAATGAAAAATAAAATTTTATTCATAGACATAGTCGAACATATTTTTAAATACATTTAAATTTTGTTACATGTCGTGAACAGTGTTTTAATTATTGATATTTTGAATAATTAAGTGTAACTTTTGCATGCCAATTATGGTAAATTACAGAGGACTATTTTGCTTTATGTACCATCATCTTTAACCTGTATTTAGCAAATAAAGATTTTTGATTTAATTTGATTTGATTTGAAGGAATCATCATTTCTTTAAAACTTTATTTATTAATAGATAACCGTTCTGGCAATGAATTTCATGGCGAAATACTTGATTTCACAGCATGTGTTTATATTTCCACATCTGTCTCCTTCATAATATCCTCAACGATTCTGGGAGGAAAACAGAATGATCACGTTTGGCAGACCTACCTATTGATATTTACGTATTAAGAGACGTATTCATAGCCCGTAAATGATATTACTTATCAAGTTACACGTCAATGCCTTTTCCTGCAGCTTAATCCAAAGAAGCGGTGAATGGGAACCAAATCTTTTCACCATTTGCTTGTGTGAGTTTTGCCTTTTATTTTGACGTTAAAAAGTACAATTTTCCCTTCATTCGGTTTCAAGAAGCTTATTTAAATTTCTAAGCTTTCAGAATTGGTTGTTAAGTCATGTTGTTGGATATGATAGACTTAAATTAAAACTATTAGTTCGTCCAGTTGGAATGAGCTAATTGAATTAGTTTGATTGAATGATTTTAACTAAGATCAACACAAGAAAGATTCTCATTAAAAACATGAGTTTGATCGAAGGCTTTTACAGAGGTGTATATAGGGTTGCCAACCGTACTCTAAAATAGGGTATTGTACTCTTTTTCTTGTAAGTGTACTTTATAATCTATAACACTAATAGAGTACGTTAAAATACTCTTTTTACGTAAACTGACTTTTATGGCATAATGTTCACTGATGCCAGCTATGCCCACAACAAAAATAAAAGACTTTCTATTTACTGAACTGTTGGAGGCCTACAATTCTTTTAAATGTATATAAAATATTTTATATACTGAATAATTGGTACTCTTTTTTATTAATCTGTACTCTTTATTTACCCTCTCTGAAATCAAATATACTCTACTTCTTCTAGAATAAGTTGGCAACCCTAATTGTATAGCCGGATCTCAGAGAGGATTGGTGTCCTATTGAATTTGGAATAACCTTCTAAAATAGTGTTTGAGCGATTGACTGCTACGCTACATGTCGCAGGTTCGATTCCCGCACGGCACGAATATATGTGTCATCTACAAATAGTTGTTTCGAGTCTGAGGTTATGTCCATGTGAATACTGTATTTGTACCCAAAATTAATCCTAGGGTGAGGCAAGGTTAAAAAAAGTCTGCCTGTTTACTTAATCTCTTCATTTGCCTGTTTTTTAATTCCTTAAACGTACTATTTCAAAATTCATTCGGTTTTCTCAAATCCTAATATTCAAAATACGATAAAACATTTTATTGTAGTCCTTGAACCAAATCCTTTGTAAGCCGAAATAAAATCCATGCAAATGTATGTAAGGGTTATGAAAATATCTCCGGGAAACTGAGAAATATTATGCAAACGAGAATTGCGGGAATAACATTAAGCATGGGGTTCTACAGATACTGTTACATTGATTGTGAATGGATTCTCTTACCCTTACCAATGTAATTGTAGGTATATAGACTGTTTTTTTTAAACGTTGCCTCACTCTGGTAATAATTCCTGTATCGGGTGTTTATATTCACATACACAAAGACACAGACCCGAAACAACTGTCTGTAGATTATATAAATATTTGATCCGTGCGGGAATCGAACCCGCGACACGTAGCGGTAGTCGATCTCTCAACCACTGCGCCAACCGTTTTATAAAGGCTTCTTGTGTTGGAAGACCTGTTTTACCGCTTATGTTAAAGTAAAGTGTCCGATAGGAAATGTAATGTAAAAAACTGTTTCATGAATCAGATAATTTATTAGCTAGATTTAATATTATAATTAAGAAATTTGTGAGACCTGTCAGTCTTGATACAACTATCGCTGACAGCATGAGCGGTTCTCTTGTGATAGCTTGTGGTTTTTTACTTTTGGTTACAAGAGGTCTATGAGAGATAAATACAAGATCTGTGTTACCGCTTATGTACAAAGTGTCCGATAGGAAATAGATTACATATCTGTTAGATAAAAAAGTATCCAACCGATTCATGAATCAGATAATTTATTAGCTAGTCTTTTGACAAATTTGAACGCATTCATTCAGAAAAAAAAGATGACAGTTTTTTTTTTAATAAAAAGTGTTGCTTGATTTAAACATTCATGTACTTAATACCAACAGGAAAGAAGACTTATAGTAAATTACGAGCAAACAAGAACAAGCTTGGAAACTAATTTGCTTGTTGAACTAATTATTACATAGTATAATATTTACTTTAAGTTGTGCTGCCTAGGGAAATCAAGGTAAGAAGCTGTGTAGTTCCTGGGTTAGAAAAGGTCATTTTCTTTCAAGGGTGGGTAGGCGCGGTTATTATATAAATTATATATTTATTTATATTTATTTATTTACAGCTGGGAAAACCAACAGCTGTACAAAAGTGGGTAATAACTAGCATAGGTTACAATTATCTAATTCGAGGTTAAAAGTAGTCAGGCAATTCTGAAATATTAAAAAAACATATTCACGAAAGTAAAACTAAACAAACCATAAATACGAATAAATTGTTAAACCTTTTTCATGTACTTTGCTATTGGAAACACTTCTTCAGTAAAACAGAGGTAATCTTTTTACTTTTTATAAATACTAAAAACACAAAAAGAGAAAGATTAAGTGGCACTTGCACTCATGACCTCTGGCGGACAATACCATCGCTCTATCAACAGATCTCGTCCCGCCGCTTGTATAAATTTTTCTTTGCATTTCTATGAAGTCACAGGCTTTTATTCTGAACATAATAATGTTTTCACCATAGACGGATTACGTCAAATTTTCACATTTTACTGATTGTCTTATGATTTTCCCCTAAAGCTTCAATTCACCCTATTTTCTAAAAACCTGTCCGAATAACCGTCTCAACCTCAGGGCCCACGTTAAAACTTTTTCGTTAAGTGCTAGATAATATTCTAGCAAGTTCCGACAGCTCATGAATTTGCCACGAAATGGCTGGAAGTCTTGATAACGCTCATCGTAAAATGTGCAAACGGGCCACAGAGTTTTGTCATTACCTCCTCACATACTTTTTAACCCAGTTTTGAACTAAATAGCATTTAAGTAAGTAGATACCTATACTTGTTTATTAAAGTAAATTTTTAATAGAGTTTTTGAAATAGTCAAACCTGAGTTTTAATTTTCCTGTCCTTAGGAGAAACATGATTGGACATTTAATAAGACATGATAAATTAAAAAAAAAACATAATAGAAGCGTAACTGAAAGCAAAACTTGAGAGAGGATGGCTAAGAATGAAGTATATAGATCAACTTAAGTAGAAGGCATATACAGTAACATACCAATAGAGCAATGAAAGAACTAGCTTTGGACAAAACAAAATGGAAAATGGTACAGCGACAAGTGCCACTTTAATTGAAAAACAAGTCCTTAGGAGCTTATGTTTTGGCTATTATGGAGAGATACAAGTCCGCAAATTTCAGTTTACTTAAAGACATTCAGTCGCATGAGAAACAGCAATGAAGCTTCGTTTACAAATTCGGCGATTACCCTAACAAAAACGATGCTTCACTCAATTTTACTCCGAACAGTCAATATTACGGTCCGAACCGAAACAGCTCACAAGTTTACAATACAGTCCTTTAGACCCTCCGAGAAGGCATAACATTGAACAAAGACAATAATACCTGGCGTTTGGGACACGGCTTTAAGATAAACAACCTCTTTATAGTCTCTCAAACAACCTCTTTGTTGGATGTTTCGCGTTAGATCCCTTAATCTAGCCCTTGCCCACAGCCGTTGCTTACCTTCCTACTTTGACGCGACATTCAAATCTTGTTGGGATGTTTATTGATATGGCGATGCGTAGGGCTGATGCACACTGGAATTCTGATTCGTTATTCAAAAGCAACGTGATAGTCGTAGTACCTATGGGTTAAGTTTCAATAAAGGAGGACTTATGTTGACTTTCAAATTAGGAATTGGTCTACAAAAGCTTAAGTTTCCACTTAAGTCTACGGTAAATGTCACATAAAGAAGGTCATAATACTTAAGAGCATAAAACAATTAAATGTTTTAGAACATTGCTGCACACTAAGGTTTTTCATGTATCGTGAGTACGGTAAGATTATTTAGCAAATACAAAAATATACATAATATTTGAATCAATTCCAAGACTGGTTAAGATATGTTCGGGCTTGAGGGCTCCTTCAGACAACTAGGGGTCGATTAAATAAGCTTTTACTTTATGCTTTTACCTTCTAATGGACATCAAAAACATATCTCGATAGCCCCTCAGGGAGAACAACTTTTATGTTTTGTGCAACTAGAGTCCTATTAACGTTTTTTTATATGAAATAAAAATAATTCTATTCTATTTTAACATGGGAAAAGAAAGCAATGTAGAATAAGAACAAGCCAACAAACCAAACGAATAAAAAAAGTACACTTGATGGGTTGTCGATGGTTAAAGTCACGTACACCGATAACTTGTTGGGATTACAGCATTAAAAAATTTTGCCACACAACCGTCTGCTTTCTCGTCGAGAACGCGATGACTACCTACCTACTAATATAATGCACGTGTCTCACAAGACGGAAGAGCGACCATTTTATAGCTTAGGATTTTTTCATAGAACATGAAGTAAGTATGAATAAGGTTTGAGTTTTGCTTAACTTTCTGGCCAGGATACCGTTTTCTGCTGTCGAGGTTTTGATGAATGACAGATGTTGAGTATGTACTTCAGGAGATGATGGATACTGATGGACTTTACAACCAAATTGGTGGTCTGCTGTTATTATGGACAGTTTATTTGTTTTGAAGGTCTGTATTATATTATAGAGTAGGTATGGCAATGTGCAGTTTGCGATGATGAATAGTCAAACAAGCGTTAATTTAATGGTTCGATTACTATAAAAATACGAAAAAAAAAATTGTATTTAAATGTACTTACCTATTAAATATTGTAGTGTTTTTGGCGTTTATTACACAATTCGATTAAATAGCAATGTATGTAATGTATATTAATATAAAATCTGTCAATTATCTCCATCTGGCAACTAGAGCCTGACTATTCATAAGTGCCTGTAAATGGTTTACATGAATAAAAATATATTTGAATTTGAATTTAAAATCTAAAAAATACTATATTTACGTTATAGGTTATTTTTTCATCTTTCCTAAAAAAATATATTCACAACCGCGATCCAATATATGACCTCAAGAAACTTGAGCACAGTACCAAAAATAGAATTTCTTAATTACCACCAATTTACTTAACTTAAACAAAGCCTAATACATAATAGATGATAGTCCTCCCCAGATTTTCGTGAATCTCTGGATTTCTTTTGTTCTTCGCTGCGCCCTTGAGAGCAACTTTTATAACGATATTGCGGACGTGACGTTAATAATAAGTCGGAATAAGAACGAGAATACAACAGTAATAATAACAACAAGTTTAGTCCTCCTCTGGGATTTTCTCACTTGACTGTACAGAAAGTAATAGCGCCAAGATAATAAATGATGGATATATCGTTGTTAATTTTCGTTCCACTTTATTTGGGCTTCTTTGAGTACTTTGATTGCTGATCTTACAAAAAAGGAAAATGAATTAGGAAGGGTTACTAATTGTTGAGTGAAAGACAGTTGTTGACCATAAATTATAAATTAAAAACAGAAAAAGGGTAAAGATGACTGTTCACTTGACATGACATGGCAGTTTTGTCATTCCTATGTAATATGGTATTTGTTACCTGAAATAAATGCCGTATTATAGTTACTTAATTGTCATCTACCCATCGCTTTTGTAAGAGTATGTCCCAAGTAGCAAAATAATGTTTGTAATTATGTGTATATTTACATTTAAATATACACAATTAAAATTATGTCTGTCATAAGAATTTAGGAGTTAAGGTTACTTTTGTAAAATTTTGTATAATGCATTACAGAGCATGGAATTTTATTGTTGTTGGGATAAAATCAGAATAAACTTTTTGAACTACCTCAGTCAAGTCACCCTCTCGCAGTCCACTGCTTGATATTAGCTCTAAGTTGCCATAACATACGATTATTTTTCCATCCAATCTGATTCATATATCCTCTGAATACTCCAAGTGTGAGTTTAACCTTAATTATCGTCAAGCCAAAAGTGTTTGAGAACATAGTGCGCGCGCATTTGAGTAAACCTCCATCAAAAACGCGCGCACTGTTTTCTTACATTTTTGGCTGGACGCTATGGTTGATGTCGAGGTAAACGTGGAATATGCGTATAGGTTACTTGGTCTTGGTCCACTTTTCTACGTAGCATGGACATTTTCACGACCACATAGATTAATATAATAATTTTCATGGATTTTGACAGTAAGTGAGAAATATCGGGTAAGGCTGGATTAATGTACCTACGCGATATAATAAAAATAAACTACACATGCTGTTCTGTTCTTTAATGGAAAATGTCAACCCCTAATTGATTTACCTACCTTCATGCATCGCATATCACAATTTACTCCATCCAAAACTCGTCTTAATTGCAATTACGCCATAGCTCAATCTCCTGATTGCTCTCCACACCGCCTAGAGCCTGTTATTTCAGACTAATGAAAAGACAATTAGTTTTCAAAACCGTATTACTCTTGCCACGGCGTTCAAGAACTCGTTGGCTAAAGTAAACACTGTAGCAGTTGTCTATTTTCGATGTTCTTCCTTTGTGGGTAGAATGACGTAACAGTATTGATTTAATACTAAAATAGTTGCTATATCAACGAGCAAACGAAGCCACGAAGTCTTCTCATGTCATAATTTTAATATTTTGTGACGTCAATTCTCTTTCTTTGAAAGGACTTTATGTATGTAGGATTAAGGTTTGAGATTGATTGTAGTATCATGTAATGTTGAGTAACTTCTTTCCATCATGTCTCGATGAGGACTGTGAAGATGTCAACCATGGACCAACTGGTTGCGCTCTGTGGGTAAAACAAGCTACCGCATGGAAATCGCTCATAACGTAGTGGAAAGATTAGCCAGTCAACAATGATGGTATCGAGGCTTATGGTGGGTCAGACGATCTCAGAGGTGGACTCATGAAGGCTTTTTTCCTTCCCATGTTGAGCAACGATGATGGTGTCTAAGGCGTTTAGCAGACGGCCAACTAATTACCGACACGACAGTTTACCCGTAATGAAATCTTTTGGAAATTGAGTTGGTGTGTTATGCGTAATCTCACGACTGTCGCGTCGCTGATGAGTCGGCCGACTACTAGTTAGCAAATATATATATATATCGTCACACCCACATGCAGAAGCAATTAAGTACATTTTAGAAGAATTAGTGACTGACTTCATAAAGTAGGCAAATGACACCATAAACCTATACATTTTGTGATATATTTTCATGAACTCAATGACTATATAAGAAGAATATCAATTGAATTTCACCACGGAGACTTGAGTTCGGTGTAGGTAGGTAAAGTCAGATCTCAAGAGCTCTTTACCCCCACTTGAACATTGAAATCGTGTTCAGTAAACCGTGGCTGGCTGTAACTGAATGCATAATTTTGAATATTTCCGAACGAACCGCATCTGGAATCTTCGGTATGACTTGCGAAAGAAATTTTGAAACTCACAATGCTGTAGAGATTTTCAACGCGAAAATATTATTCTGTAGTTAAAATATCATATCTATTATAACGTTGCATCACGCTTGTACTGCCTGAAGGATTGGGCAGAGGTTTAGGTAGTGTTATAACACATTTCACTGATGCAGTTAATGAGTCTGCTGTAATAGGGCCCGGGCACAGTTCTAAACTCCGTGCTGTTATTGGGAATTTCTGTACAGAAAACCCAATAACATTGTCCGACCCGGGAATCGACCCAGGAGTTCATGCTCAGCAGATGCGCCTGCGACCAATAGAACAATGAGGCAGTCATAACTATCAATAATATTATATTCCATTATTAAAATAAATAATCAGCAAGAAATTCTGCCTTAGTATTCTACAATACCCGGTGACCCGGGTACGTCCTAAAACTGCGGCCAGACACCGGAGGATGGGCAGCAGCGTCCTCTCACTAATCGGTGAGCCACTGCGATCCCCAATCCGCCTGCCAAGCGTGGGGATTATGGCAAATCCCTCCCTTGGAGGAGGCCTTCGTTCAGCAGTGGACGTCTTCTGGCTGATGATGATGATGATGATTCTACAATATATGCATAGTATCACGCCTGTATTCCCCTAGGGTTAGGCAGAGGTATACTATTGTACACCCACATTTCGCCGATGCTGTTATTGAGTCCCATGTAATAGGGGGCAAGCCTATTGCCATCTTCCGGGCACAGTTCTAGACTCCGTGCTGCTACTGAGAATTTCAATACAGAAAAACCCAATAACACTTTGCCCGACCCGGGAATCGAACCCAAGACCTCACGCTCAGCAGTCGCGCTTACAACCACTAGACCATTTAAATCTGTAGATGTCACATCAATATCTTTAATCTTTATTTTTTAAATACGCATATAGCAAGTAACGACGACGTCGACAATTCTCCAAATGTCAAACGAGATTTGAAAAATCGTGTGTTAAAAAAATAAAAAATATCGTTGTCTGAAGCGTTGTCGTTGTCTCCAGCTGAAATATTCTGTAAAATCGCATCATGATTGGGAACTCTAATATCTACTACTCTACTTTAACAACTCTAACTCAATTGAGACCTCAAACATGGTTATGCAATAGACATCGCTGGAATTGACAGACATTGACATTGGTTTAATGATATTGAAAACTCTATCTCTAAAACATTTTACTCTATCAGAATTGTGTTATCTCCACATTCAGCTCATACTCTATACAAAACCTATCATAAGATATTCATACATACATTTACAAATTAAATTACTCGTCTATAGTGGTTTAAGGTTGATATAAATTGAATTTACATTCAAGTATATTGTATTCGGTAAATGTTGGAGAGGATTTTAATCCTACAGCTAATATGGATTTTGAATAGTTGGCATCGAAAGATAAATACGGTTTACCAAAGGAGGACAAGCTTTCACTGCTATGCTAGCCGGATAACAGGCAGGTCCGTTAGTGAAAGAATTTAAAAATGAATTGTTTTATTTTACTAAATATCTCATGAGAATGTAACGTTTCAAAATGAAGGAAGGGGTATGTCTCTGTAAAGCTGTATAATTATAATCTATTGTTATAATATTATTTTAAATCAATATGCAATGTAAAATACATAACTCATTTCTGTATGTCAATGCTCACTGAGCAAGGGCTTCATCTCAGATTAAGCCTTAATCAACAAAAACATTATATTATAAAGAAATAAAATATTAAAAATATTATATTGAGATGTGTGGAAGAATTTGGGGGATGCCTTTTCCCAGCAGTGGGACAGTCAGGGCTAGATAAAAAATAAAATAAAACTCACAATTCCTACTTTTATTTAGGTCTGTAGGTACAGCCACCATTGGCCGACTTCTCAATTACAATTTTAAATTCACAAGCACTGTGGTTCAGTTATTCAATAAATTCGGCCTAGTTTGGTACTGCATAAATATTTTTATAGTTTAGTCATCATGGATAAATATTTATGTCTATTCACTTCCTCAGAAATGAAGATCGCTCCAAACAGAATAAATTTGTGTTAAGTATGGTACCGTATCAGCTACATTTACTAAAACGACTGCATCTTCACAGTTTACAAGGACCGGGACTGATTATTCTGATTGAATATTATTATTATTTTCCATACATACAAAAATAACTTTACGGGATATACTCAATGCGATATTTTAGAACTTTCATTTCACCAATAATAACAAATTTTGCGGCCTGCTATATTTGTGTATTCACTCAGAAATATTGACTTATCTAGTGTAATAGACCGTAGTGTAATTTGATGACACGGTTGGCGCAATGAATAAGTGATTAGCTTTCTGCGCTAGGTGTCGCGGGTTCGATTCCCGCACGGAACAAATATTTGTATTATCTACAGAAAGTTGTTTCGTGTCTGGTTGTGTGTGCGTATGTTGGTAAACTTTACCCACGACACAGGAGAAATCCGAGTGTGGGCCAAAGTTTAAAAAATAAAGCTTATGTATAAATCAGTTAGTTACCTTTGATCGCTATGGATCGACGCACTATAATCATCCCTATAAAGCCTATTATAATCTTATGTTATGATAATGATTATTAGTATTCAAATGCTAGTTAAAACTAAAATCGGGTCTATAACCTGAGGGAATTGGTTCAAATTCCAGGTGCTCACTGCCTGGCGCTCTGTTTGTGTGTTATAAGAGCTACGTGTCGCGGGTTCGATTCTTGCACAGAACAAATGTTTTTATGGTGTAGAGGTAATTGTTCCAGGGCGGGGTTTTCTGTGTGAATGTAAATATTTGTGTTTGTAAACGCCACCACAATACAGAAATTAATTAAAAAATTGTGTGAGGCAATGTTAAATAATCTTATTTATCAAACACGTATACAAATAGCAATAAAAATGGAAAGTCCATACAGAAAATTATGCAGCAAGTAGTAATGCGGTAAACTCCATACCTACTTAGCACACCCTGTATCTTGATGATCCATAATTTAAAAGCTGTAAGAGAAATCACTTAATTCCTATATAAGCTCCTATAACTTACAAGCTTGCGTTATTTTTGATATTTAAGACAAAAGGATTTTAACATAATAATCTTAATTTGAGTAAAAGCAGTTGTTATTTTTAACCGACTTAATTTGTTATAATTTTCGTTACACGCCTTACCCTTCCCATTCTGAGAAGAGACCCTTGCCCAGCAGTGGGACAATAATGGATTGAATTATTATTATTATTATTTATGTTTATATCAGTTTGAATATCTTCCATTTCTGGGAAAAAAAAAAACACCAAAGTTGCGGGCTTTTGGCCAAAACAACTGGCGGTCTTCATCTATTGACAGAAACTTTCTGACTATTCTGCAAGTGTTCAGTATTACTGCTTTCTGTAAGAGTGTGTATGAGAGTGGATGTATGTTTAAGCATTTGAGGCTTGTGTGGAGTGTGATGCCAGTACTGGATATTATTATAGGGACGGTCTTGACGGTATTAACTCGCCACTGAGTTTTGAGTTATTATTATTATTCTCTTTATTTCCTTAAATATACATATAAATTACATTTTTAAATATTAGTATAAAAAATATAAAAACATTTAAAAAAATAAAAAAATAGTAGTAACTAAATAATAGTAATATTATTATTATTTAGTTACCGATTATATTATTCTGTTATTTTAGACATAATACAATTTATGATTAAAAACTCATACAATCACAATATAACTGCCTCACTAGCCTATTAGTCGCAAGCGTGGCAACCGGTTGGGAGCAGACAAATAGTTATTTAATTTTTCTATTACAAAAACCTCAGTACCTGTCTTAAAACTTCAAAGAAAGTATTGTTTAACGTGCACTACATAAGCGGTTATCATACGCAAGACAGTCTATTGTCAAACGAAAACTTCTAACAATAAAATTGTGCCAACCTCTCCAAGCCTGATCCTAAATGAGAAAAATATTCCTCACTAAATCAGTTACAGGCATTCCAATACCATAGCTTGAAAAGGAATTAATCAGGCAAACCACTGCAGCCGCATTAACACGTAAAATCTCGCTTTGATCACCCGGAAGCAAAGAGAAAAAGCTTAATTAGATTCTACGTCAAAGCATTTCACCTGGCGTTAATCCATCGACAACTCTTTGATATTTTTCTAAGGTAGCGCTAGTTCGTTTTCGTTTTATTTTTTGTATTCAGAGAAAATATTTCATCAAAATTTAAATGAATGAAGGTATTTCGATTTCGATGAAAGTTTATGTCCTCACATAAACTTTATACCCATCCTGCACTGCGAAATATTTTACGTTTAAACAAATTTTACCTGTAGGTCATACAAATATTTGTTCCATACTCGAACGAACCAGCGACGTTAACCATGCCGTCAAGAATTTTGTCGTCACATTTAATTTTTAAAGGCTATAGATATTTTACCATCTTGTTAAAACATACCATTCTTCTTGTCTAACTCCACAGAAAGTGAGAAAGATGAAATCCAAGAAAAACGATAGAACAGATACTGGAAGTTTCTCTCTAAGACATAGTATGTGTAAAATAGATTTCGTCTACGCTTTTGCTCAAAGTGAATAAGAGGCGAATCTAATCAGAAGGACGGATAAAGCTTCTACTATAGCTCATACCATCATCTTCCAGCGATTCTTGGTCAAACAAAGTCAAAGTCAAAGTCAAAGTTTTTTATTTCAAGTAGGCCTTTTCAGGCACTTTTAAAAAGTCGAGACTCTAGGCGCACGGTTCCAAAGGGGGTAGGTCCTATGGAGAAGAGACCGGCAAGAAACTCCATGGATACTCTTTTCAAAAACAAAAAGTTAATTTACAATTAAAATCTTAAATTAACATGCATTATATAAGAAAAAAAAATACAAACTTAATAGAATGCTACTTACACAATGAGGCAATACAACATGAGTTAAACAATTGTTTCGAATATAAACTAAAAACGGGATAAACAGATCAAAGCGGATAAAACAGAAATAAAAAAATACAAAAAAGAATACAAAATATTGAAACATCAAGAATGTCCAGACATGTAAAGTGAATCTAATATAAAATAGAATTAGTAGACACAATGGATAACCATGGAAGCCACATGTGCAGAAGATATTCAACGCCACACCACACACTATGAAACGTCAATGTTGAAACAGTCCCGACCATTGATAAAAACCCACGGGCCCAAATCACCTTCAAAAACTGACGACAACAGGAAAAGCAAATGACATGCCTGACGAAATCCGCACGTCGAAAACTTGAAGCATCAATGCTAATAGAAATATGAAGAGCGAAAGACTTCGAAGAATTTATGATAAGATAAATGGTTGGACAGGCCTCCTTGCCGACGTTAATG
Organism: Shargacucullia verbasci; assembly: GCA_947562105.1. NCBI lineage: Eukaryota > Metazoa > Arthropoda > Insecta > Lepidoptera > Noctuidae > Shargacucullia > Shargacucullia verbasci. The sequence goes on along the minus strand of OX387297.1, from coordinate 4,203,437 downwards.
GGCCGACAATGACAAACGCTCGCTCTTCACCCTTTAATTTCCTTCTACCAAGTTTTCGCTTTGAAACGTGAATTTTAACGAGTTAACTACAGTTAATTAGGGCTTAGATTTGAATTTGATGTCTGCTTGGAATAGGGTTTGATGGTTGTAAACTTTAATACTTAGTATATTTTTCCACTTCACACTTAAACCGAAACCGTTTTTTCCGATATATTTTCCTGTTTTCACACTACAGCAACCAACAAGAAACCACCCGGACATCAGGCGTTAGTAATAAAATGAAATCCGTCAACGGCGAACTCCATTTAATTATTTTTTAATTTTACTTTAATCCATCATCATCGTCATGATAAAATCATCATTACCACAATCACCTAGAGTCTCGACATGTCATAAGTGATTGTAATTGGTTTAAATGAAATAAATATATATTTTACTTTATTCTATTCTATTGACGCCTAATAATATTCGATTGGTTTCGATACGCTGCTTACATATCGGTATTGCCATTTACCAGTTAGTATAAACGTCCTGTATATGAGAAATCTTGCATGTAGAGCATTTCTTTTTTGAGGATTGACCTGTCGTACAAACTGTATGTTCTGTACTAATGAGAGAAAAAACAGGTGAATTAAAAAAATACACAAATAAATACGTTAATGCAAAATAGTACTGCGTTAATATTCTTGTACCTACGTGCCTCCAGGTTTCATTAAAATGTTATTTGTTGAAATTAACTGACTGAAAGCCTTTGTAGTGCCGACGCCTGAGACTCGTTCACCTTTTTACCTTTTCAGAAAAAAAAAAAAACATGACTACATAGGTACTAACCAAAACAGTGAGTAATGAAAGTACTCGTACTCTGGGATTGAACACAATATAAATGGTACCGCTGCAAATTCAAGGAGTAGAGCCGAGAAACAGATCGGTGGTACTTAATGGTACCTTAGATGCAGTCAGGGCAATGTGTTACATCTGTAGAAATTAATGTTCGGGAGTTGGACTTCGCATTTGTAACATTTGAGTAACTTAGAGAAATGTAAAGCTAAATCAGATTTTTATTTGCCTATCACTATTTATATAAAAATTTGCAAACATGTATAATATCAGTCTGATAAAAAATTACACTAGTAGTTATTATTTTTCATGAAAGTAGAAATCGATCAGAGATTTTATCGGTTAGATTTACATCGAACATTCGGGAACCAGGATTATTTACGCATTACGTCAGATAAGTTGTGATTGGCAACCACCTAGTTTATCAGTAAGTAAAATAAGCTATAAGTCTCATAAATTGTATCCTTAAAGGAAACAGCACTAATTACAAAAATTACCGTTCGTCGTTCGTTGTCGTCGTTTAGTAAAAATGATTTCGGGTTTTCCACCGCCAGAATAACAGACGGCTGTTTAAAATAAAGTTGTTATTTTGTTGTTGAATATGCTTTTTAGATGTGTATGACGACGCGTTTACCTACTCCTTTAAAGATCGCGTTAAAAAGTCACATATCGACTTAAACTAATATTAAAATGTCCGGGAACTCGGGCTGCACTCGCATAAAAAAAAAACTTTTTGTCAAAGTAACAATAAAAAGAGAACATTGTACTTAACTCTAGATTTGCTTTTTATACAATTTTCAACTTCGTATCTGCCGTTTACCGATTAAATTTTTAAATGAACTATATACGATTAACAAGAGAGAAGTTTGGTCTCCACAGTTTGAACGAAAGGGAATCTCAATGAGCGGGTATTTGCATGACAACCGACCGATATTGGCGGAGGGGCGCCTATCACAACGTCCAACTATTTGCCGATCGAACACCAAATATCCGGCAAATAAATAAACAGAGTTGATTGTGTTCTGTCGGCTTCTGTGTTTGTGTTCGAAATGTTTGCGCTCGCGGTGTTTGGATTGCGTTGTGACTTTTGTCACATTATCCTGAATCGGTTATTGGGTGAGCAGTCCACATTATGCAGGGAAATCGAGTTTGATTATTCTATAAACCTTGCGATGTAAATATGTATGGAATATAATTAGTGCTCATTGACGTGAAAGCGTATGTTATGTAGTTTCAGTGGCAGTCGATGCCACTGGGCAACAAAACTCTAATTCCAGAAGGTGCAGGTGAAATCAAAACCATCTAACATGCCACAGCTCACTAGGAGCAGCGTCTTCTAAATACATTTTGAAAGAGCGATTTTTTTTAATGGTTTAATTTTACCTGGCGTTACGGTTGGCCACAGTGACTAATGGCGGTATGATGATTACTTCCGCACGGAACAAATAGACAGATGATAGATGTATGTTTGTAAATTGTACCCACGATAAAGGACTAATCGTTTAAAATAAGACAACTTCATTAATTAGCTGTATCGGAACTACCATGAGTATAATAGCTTCCTATTAATCCTACTAATAATATTATAAATGTGAAAATTTGTGAGGATGGATGGATGGATGGATCTTTGTTACTCTTTCATGCCAGAACGACTGAACGGATCTGGATGAAATTTGGCACAGAGATAGATTATAGTCTGGAATAGCACATAGGCTACTTTTTATCCCGGGAAATGTACGGGTTAGTAAACCACAAGGGCGAAGCCACAGGCGGAAGCTAGTATTTAATAACGCAAAGCATCCACTTTTCAAAAGAATATAAAGTTATAGTTGCTATTCCTATAAAAATTCCTAATCTTCATATATAAAGCAAAATAATCTAGATTTATTAAGTCCCTTGAATTTCTTGAGAAATAATAAATGTTGCTCGCTTCTAGTAAATGAGATGTAATGCGGTCTGAATTGTTCATGAGCCCAAGGCTACGTCGATGTCGTTACGACACGGTGTGACAGGCGGCCTCGTAGGCTTCACTTGCGAAATATGAAAAGTTTCTTGTTCAACTGTGCCGATTTAATTGCTGTTATCAAGAGTCAGTTTTGCGAAACAACTTTTATACTTTTGTGTTTTTTTTTTTGACGTATTTTTCATTTTTAACGCAACTTTGACAAAGAGAGTAGGTAGAAACGTAAGTCTATAAGTTCACATAGGATATTCTCTTGTTATTCTTTAATTTTGATAGAGCAGTAACATTTAATTTTGAACTTGGAAATAAAATATATTAAAAAAGAATTAATCAAATATATGATATGCGCTCTGGTTAAGATAATTATAATTTGCTTCATGCATGTATTACCTAAAGCGTTAGGCAGAGATGTACTAAATTCGGATCAATTGCTATATAAGTACCACAAACAACACACAGACAAAGAAGCCGTATTTTTTTACAGAACTGTACAAACTTTCGGTACAAGTTGTACTTCAATTTCTAAACCAGTTACGACACCAACAGTAATACGATATTGCCGCTGAAACCGACACCTTTCCGTACATCCTATTCAACCTTTTACCTTTTTACATTGTTTTCCCATTTTGTATTTTCCGATAGCAAAGCTTCTCGTACTAATTGGTGTCGGAAATAATTTATATGTGATAGAATCCAATATTGGAAAGGTTCTGAACCTTTTAATAAGAGATTATGTTCGCATATGATTGCAATTTTATGGGAAAATAAATGGCACATCCCTATTGTATATCGGTATTGGCCTATCTTCATCTGTGTTACAGGGGTTGTCAATCTTTTTGTACCATCTCGCATCCTGTAAAAAATTATTCTAAGTCTTGAATGGGACATTGTGTGATTTTTTTGGGCACAAATGACGCTCCATTATTCCTAAAAGAGTACATCTACGTAGTTCAACATTCCTTTATGACTCAAATGTGGGACCAAACTTCGTCCTTCACAAGATACATATTTTTCGTGACTTATGACAAAAGTTATGTAGCCGTAGGTACTCCAAGCTTCATTGCAAGTGCTCAGGTCAATCATCGTGTTACCGATTACAGTACAGTTGTTCTGTTTGAAAACACCCGTGTGCAACTTGAATAATGAAACAATCTTATTCAAAGGCGCAACCCTCATCCTGCTACAGAGTTTAGAGAGACAATTTTGAGATTTTCGTTTACCTTCGTCTACTCCACTTTACACATACAATTTCCACTATATATACCCACTGCAGCCACATAGATGTTTATTAGTTTGTACATAAACCAGGAGGAGGTCGAGGGCTCCAGTGAGGCAATAACGGGTTCATTGAACCGGAACCATTGACGGACGGCCTCGCCTCTTCAGTTTAGCCTGATAACCTCGAGTTTTCTACAACCCTCTCCGTCAAGCAATAATGATAAAATGGGTTCAATCAGTTCAAGCAGATTTTTATTGGAATAACAGTTGAAGGGTTTTGTTTTTGTTGTAAATATTATGATAACAAATGCTTTTTGTTTAGTGGGACGAGTAGAGTACGGTACTGGTCCTGTGATTTTTGTCATGCTAAATAGTCCTCAGTGACTATTACATAATAATATGTTTGTTTAATTGGATGTTTTCTTTTCTTTTCAGGGTAAGCTGAGTCATTGACCCCGTGTTTTGTGTGACGTCGACAACGTGGTATCGTCAATACAGTTTAGATTCTTCAAGATACTGTCGGGCCGGTACGTAATCTTTATATGATTTAAAATTACTCCATATGGTGCTTCAGTAACACTAAAAAGAAACCAAACAAGCTCTTAGAACTGTGTCTGTTGACAGATGTCAACGAATAAAATGATGCTCATCACACACTTCTCAACACCTAACAAAATTGCTACTGTTAAAAATCTTGTGAATAATATCTGTATCCTTCAATCATTCATATTGCTGACAAAATCTGGCAGAAATCGCCAAGTGCAATAAGACCACCCCGTACATATCTCTTATAATAATAATTGCAATTAACGACGGAAAGAAAAATATACCAAGTGATGTACGCTTCGCTTTGCCTTGTCTGCTTTTCGAATAAATCTACCCAATCTTAAGTTAACACCCAGCAAAGTCTAAAGTTTTAAAAATTTACCGTCCTGTTAGACTGTCTATTACCTTGCCTCGCTAGGGGTGTGCCAAGGTGCTTAGTTTTATGTAAAATCGATGGCGAGTCATAAAATGCGGTCCGCGACGCTAAGCGGGCTGTCGATGTCGGGCGACAGCTTGCTCGTAGATAGGGATGGGCGGTGAAGGAAATATATGATAATGCTATTTGTAAAAGTACCTAGGCTTTTTTAGATAGGCAAAAAGAACAATAAGTTAAAAAGAACATCATCGGTGTCTAGTTTTTTTTTTTTTTTCACGGGTGGATCTCGATATGTATAGAGTGGTCACCCATCCAAGGACTGACCTCAACAAGAGCTGCTTAACGTTGTTGATCGACCGCTCTGCGCAGTAGCTGCTTAGCTACCGATTCTAGAATAATTTAAAGACTATAAACGTGATTTGATGTTGCATGTATCGATTTGGTTTGCTTTTTTGAAATATCTATTATGGATGTAAAATCTTTTAATATACGGTCTGTCAAAGGCGAGTACAGACTAATAGAAGAAGCTATATTATCACATAGTATAGTAAACTTTAAACAATAAAACGACATAGGATTGGCACAAAGGGGAAACAAGAAATCTTAAAAAAAAAAGAAAACTCGTTAGCACCAGCCCTACTTCAGTGTGGACGCCACTGTACCCCATTTACAGCGGAGTGAGAATTCTTTGTTGTCAATAACTACGTTTGGCGAAATTGAAAAATAAAAAAAATGTCTTTTCCCCTACAAAATACATTACTTTGTACCACGTCCAGAGCACACCCTTTATTGTGTTTTTGTATTTGTCGTTTTTATAAATTAAATTACTTGTCAGTTTCCAAGTAGGAAGCTATGAGATTGGAGAAATGACTTTATGTAGGTAGAAGTTAGTTAATAAAAATGACGAAAATTTAATTAATAAAAATGATCATGCTTCCGGCTCTTAATAATAAAACTGGCAAGAATTGATCATTATATTATTATTACTCTATATAGGCCCCTTTTGGGCTACCTGTGGGCCAAAAAAGCCAAAATTTCCAGATGCAATTAATCTATAGTTCTTGGGATGGGGGTTACGGGATAGGGTTTCCTACATGATAGGGAAGGAAGGGATTCTTTTGCCGAAAAAATGGGAACCACACAGCACTGGCTAACTTTATCCAAGAGCCTTTCGTACACCTTGAGACCCCTCCATACCTCAGAAAGCACGTTAAGCAGTTGGTGCCAAGAGTCAGCAGCCCAAAAACTCTGACAACCGGTATAACCTTAGAGCATCATCATCATCATCATCATCAGCCAGAAGACGTCCACTGCTGAACGAAGGCATCCCCCTTGGGGGGGGGGGGGGGGTTGTCATAATCCCCACGCTTGGCAGGCGGCTTGGGGATCGCAGTGGCTCATTAGTGAGAGGACGCTGCTGCCCGTCCTCCGATGTCTGGCCGCAGTTGTAGGACGTACCCGGGCTTAGAGCATCAATACCTCCCAATAATTGGGTGGCAGAGGGCAGACAGTCGCTCCATATAAAATACTGATATTCGGCGCATCTGCTTAGACTAGGAGCCGACCTTCTAGTAGCAACAGTCTCAGAAGATGATGGTCAATCCAGTTTTACCAGAACTTTAATGGAACTCACGGAACTGTATTCGAAGTTCAAAATGGAACTCCCCCGGAGTTATTGTTCCGTTTTCACCCCGCCGCCGCCGGGCGCGAACTAATTCCCCCGAACCATTCGGTTGGAACAAACGGTTGGGTAATTGGGACGAACCGCTGTAAAAGTTACCGTTTACCGTATATGCGTATATGTGTATAGGTAAGTGATGAACAGTTAAGTAAATACAGAGAATGTGGTACAAGGTTGGAAGGAACAAATTATAGTGCCTCATTAGTCCAGTGGTTTCAAGCGCGACTGCTGCGCGTGAGGTTCTTGTTGTGTTTGATTCCGTAGTCGAGCAAAATGGAACCCAGAGTTTAGCATTGGATTCGCGTTCGTTATGCGACATAAAAATTGGTGAAATGTGGGTGTAACATAGTGTTTCTCTGCTTAAGCCTTCGGGGAATACAGGCGTAATGCCACGTTTTATTATAGATCACATTAATATTACTAGATTTTCAGTGTGATGTCGAATGTCGGGTGTGGCGCCCCAAGTGGCTAGTAAATGAAACAAAACATACTGATGATGATGATAGTGGTGTATGACTGATTCTTTATAGTTACTGCACGGTTGGCGCAGTGGTTGAGAGATCGACTGCTGAGCTACGTGTCGCGGGTTCGATTCCCGCACGGAACAAATATTTGTATGATCTACAGATAGTTGTTTCGGGCCTGGGTCTTTGTGTATGTGAATACACAACGTGCCTCGGAAAGCACGTAAAGCCGTTGGTCCTGCGCCTGATCTCTCTCCGGTCGTTTCGGATTGCCGTCCCATCGGAATATGAGAATAAAGGAATAGAGAGAACCTCTGTTTGCGCACGCACTTGTGCTCTATAATATCTCCTGCGTAGTGTAGTGGCTAATCTCCGTTGAGATTGGCTGCCGTGACCCAAATCGGTCAGGAGGACATTAGTATTATAGTTACTGTAATATAATTATTATAAAAAAAAATTGGGTGTTTCGTTTTGTTATACTTGTGTTTCTATATGTAAATGGTAGACGCGTATATGTTATAAATTATAACTAGCGAACCGTCCCTTCTGCGCACGGGTGCAATTTACTAAAGAAGAATATGAGAAATTTCATACAGAAATACCATCTAAAATGTTGACTATTCCGGTGGATTTTCCAAAAAAAAATCCTTCAATCAAATCTCGTTCTGATAATTATTACGAACACAACAGAAAAAAAAGACATCCAAAACGGTCGAACCGTTCTCAAGTGATAAACTTTCATAGATGCGGCAATTGATTTTTATTTATATAGATTAAATAAATAAATAATTTCGGTACTGGGTCATTGTGTATGTGAATATATGTGTTTGTAAACGCACCCACGATACAAGATTTATTAATAGAGTGGGGCAACATTTAAAAAAAAAATGCAAGCGCGTATACACTTGTAAACTCAGTATGTTACTATACATATAGTAGGGTGTCCCAAATATGACAAAAAAATTTTTTTTTTCGAATTTTGAAATGCATACCCTCTATATTTTTTATAAATGCAAAACCATACTCAAATATGAAATTTTATCATTCTAGCATGATTGCAACCCGTGCCGACCGAGCCACAAAGTTTATCAAATCTCATGTTTCATGTTAATATTTGGTTCTCCTATAAAATTAATAAAAATGCAATAAATGAAGTAAATAAAAGACAAAATTAAATTAGAGAAATATTTATCTTTATTTAAACACATAAAATAACAACAATCAGCCAGGGTAATTTCTCTTTAGGGTATGTTTTTTACAGTCTGGATAAAAATTTCTATGTTCCTGGATACGACACAACAGGAATTATTTTTGCTCTTCTTTAGCCGTGATAAGTCAGTAAAATCTTGCATTAATTTGACAGTTCTTTCAGCAGTGTTATTTAAAATCTTCAAACGAGTTATTCTTCTTTTAGTTTCCGGAAAAGCAGCATTATCTTCCCAAGGCACATATTCCTGAAAAAAAATGTCGATCTTCAGTCGAGATTTTTATTTTTCTTCTTTTCTATCCGAATTTCCCCCTCAAAAACACTACGCATAGTTCGACCGATTCGTGATAATCGTCTCTTATTAAAGCTTTGTTCAGTTGTGCTATAAAAAACATTAACAAAGATGTAATGTTTGTCTCAGCAACATGGTATTTTACGAAATCAAGGCATTTTTCAATGTTATTTGAATCGATGTTTTTCCAATTTGTATCTGAACTTTTTAAAGATCGGAATATCTGGTGTGCTAGTAATTTGCTTTATCTTGTTACAGTTTTATGAACCAACTCATAAACATGATGACGACAAGCGAAAAGTAACAATTCTCTTTCTAAAGTCTGCTCCAAAAGAGCACAAGCTCCATTGAAACGTCCAATATTCGAAGATGTTGTGTCACAACACATTATTTGTACCTTGTCATTAACATTCCAGTTATAGAGGGTAGTTGAAATGGTTTTAGCGAATTTTCTGAATCGAGGATTTGTTAATGGAGATGTGATCGATGTTCAGACCAAGCGCTTCTACGAGCGCATGAAGAATGTAAACAGAGTCTTATATGCTTAGCTGGCATCGATCTAAAGCTACGACGAGGTTAGGTGTTATCAGATTCTTTCCGCTGGCAAGCTGACTTCGTCTGAATCATGTGGATATTCCAAGTTATGTGTAGTATAAGTCCATGCAAGAGCCAGTAACTCTTTTTGTCTTAGTTTTCTTTCCTTTTCCTCTAATCGTCTTAGTCTAGCTCTTTTGTCTTTGTCCGCCAAGTTTTTGTGTACATCAGGTAAGCATCCCGGTCGACCTGGCTCTCTCTGATTCTCAAAAATACTTTGTCTTCCTCTATTTTCATTCTTTCAAAGGCATCGGCATGTGCAATATCAAATAAGTTATCAAGGTGTCTTTCACAATTATTTTCTGAGTTCTTTTACAATTTTTTGCAGCTCTCTCCAAACGTGGTTTTTGTAGGAATTCTTATGTTTTTCCAAAATATAATGCACTTCCTAATCACAACATTAGCACTTTCACTAAAAGTCGTTTGACTTCGCGAATATTGTCAAACAAGACAGCGAGAACTTGTCGATTAGATGGTAATTTTACACCATTCATTAAATGGTTTTGGAAGTCCGATAAGAAAAATACTTTGTTTAACACTCCGTAATTCAACTGACAACTTTATGAAAGAAATAACAGCGTACTAATATTCTAAAAAATCACGTATGAAATGACAAATAAAACACGTAGTTACAGGTCGCAGTGCAGTACCCGCGCAATTTGTATGGGCGAGTTTAAATCGCAAGTCGGCACGGGTTATCGTTCATAAAATGGGCTAATCTTTTGTTTTTAGACTATATTGGGTTATTACGAAACTTTTTAGAAGGTATGCGTAAAAAAAAATCGCACTTGAAATTTATGGGACACCCTAACATATAGGTATATATATATATAAAATAAAGGTAAGAAAAGAGTTCTTTCAAAGAGGTTTAGTTTTATAGTAGCACGAACCCTGCAGTCGATGGCATATAACGACGTAACTACTTGTCGCTGTTTATTTACCTTTGCAATCATTAAACTCAACCCATGTTTGTTACGACGACACGATTGGCGCAGTGGTTAAGCGATTAGCTTTCTGCGCTATGTGTCGCGGGTTCGATCCCCGCACGGAACAAATATTTGTATGATCTACAGATAGTTGTTTCGGGTCTGGTTGTGTGTGTATGTGACATGTATGTTTGTAAACTGTACCCACGACACAGGAGAAATCCAAGTGTGGGGCAACGTTTAAAAAAAAAAAAAGTTTGTTTTATACCCATGTTTTTACAAATAAATGATATTTATCTTTATCTTTAACCCTGCTATACTGGGGCTACCGTAAACCGTACTTTGACTATAAGAAAGAATTCTTAAAAATGTATTTACCGGTATAAAGAAAAAAGTGATATTCAGGCGCTGCTCAGGGTGCCAATAATATTTCAAATTTATCATTACTAAAAATAGTTTTTAAGTGAAATGCTTGACAATTGACATTTTTTTAACGCTAGCGTCGGCCTCTAACTTTCCGACTAAAAATTCGTGATTCTCTAGACATTTCTCATATGGTCTGTCTTAACATTTCCTAACAAGTTATATATGTTTTTAAACTTCCCTAAGAATCTAGTGGTCACATGTGCGGTTCCAGGTTCTATTCCCAGGTTGGGCAAAGGCTTATTAGAATTTTCTGAAAATCTAAATCTATAAAAAAAAATCTTCCTTGTAAATAAAGATATGCCGTCATAAAATTAAAACCTGTAGTACTGACGCGTGTTGCTACACATCCGCCTACGCAAGGCATGTGCTACGCGCAAATTGCTACAAGATTTGCTACGTAAGGCATCTGCTACGCGCAATATTATCCTCGGAATGTATCAGTTTCACGTAGCAAAATTATGCTAAACATACCCGCCCCAACGCGGCAACGCATTAACGCCTACCGCTTGTTGCACAACCATAAAGTTGTGTAAATATCTAAATTAGTTAAAATTTAATGAATATTAATTAATTATTGCTGTTATTTATTTGATATAAATTGAAAATACACAAGAGAATTCATTATCAAATTAATAATCACTGTAATAAATTATATTTTAATAGGAAATTACCAGTACATTCAGAGTATTGATATTACGCAATAAGTTTTAATAAATCCTCAAATAATTTGATTATTGCAGTAAACTTATAATATATTGGTGCATATAATACTACATGTACATGATATTTTGTTGATAGTGGAATCGTAAGTGGATGTCTATCACGTACCCTTCAAGGGATGCTGACAAATGAGATATTATGCAATCCATCTCAGTCAGCGTAATGTGGGTTCCGTAAAACGTGTTACCTATTTCTTTTTTTGTTTGATGGGTTCTCGTTTATAATATTTATTTGATGTTATTTTATTTTTGTTATGACAAGATTTGATAGCGCTGCTTTGCTGAAAAGGAGGGATAATTGTGCTATTAGCGAAGTGAGACAAAAGATCACACACAGACACGTTCAAAGTGTCTTTAAACAATCGCATATACCATACTAGCTTCCGCTCACGGCTCCGCCCGCGTGGTTTACGAACCCGTTCATTTTCCCGGGATAAAAAGAAGCCTATGTACTATTCCAGACTATAATCTATCTCTGTGCCAAATTTCATCCAGATCCGTTCAGCCGTTCTGGCGTGAAAGAGTAACAAAGATCCATAAATTCATCCTCACAAACTTTCACATTTATAATGTTAGTAGGATAGGATAAAACTGAATATTGTCACATGTTTTACACATCGAAGTTCCCTGACGCAATGTGACTCCGATATAATGTCCGAAACTTTTTTTTTTTTATAAGTTTCCTCCTTCTTCGATTTCTCCTATATTATCGTTGTTATAATTTTATTAGTAGGACACTGGTTTCATTGCGCGGGACGCCAGTCGCTTAACCACTGCACCAATCGTGTCCTCAAATCCAAATTATGATAAATGCGAAAGTTACTCTGTCTACTTGTTAACTCATCACGACAAAACCACTGATTCGAACGTCTTTCTACAAAGAGTTAGCTTGAAATCTGAAGAATAATAAGCGTATTTTTACTATTGCACTAAAAAATTAATTAGATAATAAACACAAAATACGCAGATGAACTTGCGAGCAATACTTAGCTAGTAAAAAATAAAAGGTTTTACTTCTCTTTTGTAACTTCAATTGAGATATGTATGTTACTTCTTACAGCCTATTGTATCCATAAAACATGTCTCAAAGTAATTTACAAACTGACCCAACTAAATTTCATTCTCATTGCATTACCACATAATTAACTTGAGCTCGGAAACTACAGAACTACCCTACTAAACAAGTAATTTCAACGTTGAAAATGACGAAACCTAAGTCAAACATTAATAGAGTGACGAAACAGGGATTCGGCTGGCAAACCCAGTGAATGGGCGGCTCAGTTGTCAACGTATTTCGTAAGCCTTTTACGAAACTTCGCAACTTCGCCGCCACTTTTACGACTTCCAAGTAAAAGCATTCAGTATCGGGTTTATGAGATAATTTTTGCTTTTCTATTTTATATATTGTATAATTTTTTCTCTGATTCAGTGGAATTGAGATGAATCAGATAAAAATTGTAGGAAGTACATTCGTGATTTCAGTAAGAAAATAATACGTTGATATATTTGGACATATGTATACTTAATGTAGAACTATTATATCGGAAATATAAATAGTTACTCAGAAACCAACTAATGTCTTGTGAATATTTGCAAACGAAGACTTCATGGGTTCACTAACTGTCTGTCTTTAGGGCTCGACCTTCTAAAAAAATATGCAGATAAAGAAAAACAAAAGAGATTAAATGTCAAATTCTTAGAAGTCAATTAACTTTAAGTTGGTCTTAAAAGTCATTCGCTCTAAAAAGAGAGAAACAACTACTTGAAATTGAGATATTATGCCGAAACCAATAAAAATGCAAACTATGAATTTAAATTAAACGAATTGAATATATAATAAATCAACAAAGGACTAAATATGATATTATTTGCGCGTCGTTATTTAATTTGTTTTACAAATACCACTTTATTTACTAAATAAATTGCGAGGCGCTTTGAGGGCCACAGATTATATCAACAATAGGTTTGTTGAGGTCCAATTAGCTTAAATACAATTAGTGGACAACTTCCAGAATTTTAACAAGAAGCTGATGGATGTCAGTATTCTACTTTGACATTTGAATACCAGATTATTTTGATAAGTAATTTGCTAAAAGTAAATTAAATTAATTTGGAGTTGTTTAGCTACATCCAAATTAGCTAAATAGAAACGGGCAGTAAATATTAATTGTTAAGGACGGTTTCGTTTTGGTACTTTCTATTTTTATATACAATACGATTGACAGCACTGAAGTAATAATTAATTATTGTAGAGGTGTTCTAAAATTGTGTTTTAAAAATCATGCTCATAGCGCCAATTTTTTCGCGTCTCATACATAAAAATGTACGGTACCTTTTGCTAGACTTTATCCGCAAATATTACACCCTTTCATATTTAATATGTTTTAAGTTTTAAATCCACTAGTCCCTAAATGATAATAATTTTATTATAAATGATGATTAGGACCTATTACAACTGTATTTTATAGACTAAATCTTAAAACATAATATCAAAATAACTCTATCTAACAAGCATATCAAAATATCTCGTGATTCAAATAACTGGCAACGTTCTGATTGCCTCGACTAACCAGTTTGAGATTGGTAGCCTCATTCTACTCCATAGCTTTCCTCATTCTGGCGCAAAGCATATCCAGCGACGTATTCCGAAGAGACAGTTGTCGGCTAGCGGTTAATGCCACGGCCAGGCCACTACATGACACGGGCATTAGGTTGGTCTTCCTCGCTCGATATTTGCCGAAAATAGGCATTTTTAAAGGGTAGAGGGTAATGTAGGGAATATTTCGAACATAGGTTTTGTAGTGAAATTTTGTTGTGTGTACAAAGAAAAAGGAACGTACGTAACCTTGTAGATTCTATTACATGTAATGGTAAGTTGAATGAGCTGAGGTTAATGCAAAGTCAGTGAGTGCATGGGACATGTCTTTAATATGTCCTAGGAAACATAATAGTGTACGGCAACACTGTTTTAACATAGTACATCGTTCTTAATTTGGGGTTTATTATTTTACTTATACAATACTAGCTTCCGCCCGCGGCTTCGTCCGCATGGTTTACGAACCCATATATTTTCCCGGGATAAAAAATAGCCTATGTGTTATTCCAGACTATAATTTATCTCTGTGCCAAATTTCATCCAGATCCGTTCAGCCGTTCCGGCGTGAAAGAGTAACAAAAATCCATCCATCCATCCATCCTCACAAAGTTTCACATTTATAATATTAGTAGGAAGTAGGATTAGTAGGATAGTAGGAAGTAGTACCTATTTATTTATTCAATTAATATCATTTGTTTTATCTTAACAATAAACCTAAGGTCTCGGAATTCTTAAAATGATTGCCTTCACAAACGATTCCGTTATAAAGAAAAGTAGCCGCGAATAAAACCGAGCAAAAATACTCCGAGCAAACACAAGCTTGTCATAATAAATCATGTAACTGTTAGTGGAAATATTTCCTTAACGTACAGTAGGACAAATTACTGAATTAACGGGCCTCTTTTCTGCTATGCTTTCACAATTTAATCTATTAAACAACAAGGTACTTTTACTGCCTTGCCTATGTAAGTAGCGTTCTGTTAAGTCTGTATTTTTCTTATATAATGCAAGTTAATTTAAGATTTTGATTGTAAATTAAATTTTTGTTTTTGAAAAGAGTATTCATGGAGTTTCTTGCCGGTCTCTCCATATGATCCCCTTTGGAACCGTGCGTTTAGAGTCTCAACTTTTTAAAAGTGCCTGATATGGCCTACTTGAAATAAAAAACTTTGACTTTGACTGTCTTCCTCAAACAATGCGTTAATAGCTCCAGGTACTTACAAGAATTTTGTTATGACAAAGACACTCACCTGTATTCTGAATGACGACCATACCCTTGTTCTACGATATGTAAAATTTTGTATGAAAACCGTGATCAGACGTTATTGACGTAAGAATAAGGTTCCAGATTCGTCTTTCATGCAACTGAAATCGAATGAAAAATCTCACCTTTTGTAAGAAATTAAATATTAAAAGTATCTGGTAAAAGAATGATTGGACACAAAGTGATAAAAAAGCTTTTATCAATGTGTCGCACTGACAATTAGCAATAAAGAACAAAAGGTTCTTATTAGTTTTGCCATTTTAATAGGCAAATATTTTAAAGTAACAGTTTGGATATTTTATTTGTAAACCTTTTAGAAATTCCAAGTGATACTGATACGAATTATAAATTAAAACTACTCAAGTAGGTACTCCATTTTCTATTTAATAATATGGATGATTCCTTACTGAAGAATTTATAACACCCAAGAAAAGAAAATACCTGGTGTGAAAAAATAAAAAATAAACGTCAAATTACGTTTAATCCATGGAAATATGTTTAATCTCAATGTTATGTCATTAATATTTAATCATTCCTTTTTCAAGATGGTCCCTCGTAAACGACCTCTCCTTTCGGCGTCATTTTTCTAAAACCCTTTACAAGTATTCTCTCGCCTTTCTTTGAGTGGTTTCTGTTTCTTAAATATTTTTTTATCTTGACAGAACTCGAATTATTTGTAAGAGAGGAAAAAATGAAAGAGTGTTTTTTAGAATTATTTTTAGTATTTGTAAAGGAAACTAGATAAGGTTTTATGTAAATCATTATTAAATAGCTTATATCGTAAATAAAACACGTTAAATGAATACCTAGTTAGATGAATCAGAATGTAGAAAGTTTAAACTAAGTTTTTAAACAAAACAAGAGGTACATACAGTAAAATTATATACATTTGCTTTCTTAACTTGTTTCTTAGGCGTAAATTGTCTATTGTAATACTCTTTATTGTAATTTCCTCGTACTGTTTATCATTTGATATAACCTGCACAGCTTTATGAAAATCGTTTTCATTTCATACAGAAGCTTTTTATGATTAATAATGTTGCAGCATATAAATATTTTTTAAGCAGAAAGTAATATTACTGAAACGTTTCCGAATTTCATAAAACCCGGATTTCAAAAAATATTAAAGCATATGAAAATGTTAAAATCATTTAAAATGAAAAGTTTAGACACCGTATTCTGCCTTCCTATTTTAAAATATGAATATAGTTGAGTTTTTACTGATTAACTTTTCAATTAATAAATGTAAATCAATGAGTTTTTTTTTTAATGGTACGTATTTCTTTCTGATAACACTTTAAAAGTGGACAGTTAAAGATAATTTTGCATTTAAAATTGCAACCTAGTGATGGCCAAGACTCAGCATTTTATTTATAAAGTTTTTATTCTTATGCTATAAAACATGAATAAACCCGAACTGAGATGGTAACTTTTATTTTTTTTATTGTACTTTTATGTCATGAGATTCCACCATTTTGTAGTAAACTCCTTCTATAATGAGTATCAGTAAATATTTAGCTCCTAAAATGTTTAAAAGTGGGCTCTAAAATCAACGGATTCATAGTGTGATGTGAAGAGAGACTTATGAAATACAGGAAAATCGATTGGTCCGCCAAAATTGGTCCAATTCCGTTATTGGAACAAACTGACACTCATATTTGGCTTGTGCTGATATTTGTGAAAAAAATCTATGTATTCTTCGATTGTCATTTATGTGCTAGAATGTAGCAGAAAGCGCAAACATGGCGCCAATCAAAAATTAACGTCTAGGTCTTAAAATCATTAATCAGAATACCGTTACTCAATTTAGTACCGGGCACTTTATCCAGAGTAGGACATCGATCAATCGGGAAGGGTAATAACCCAGGTGTTTTCCTCTGAACCTTATTTATAACTCAATTTGGCATGGGCTCCTTAACGACCGGCCCTCATAAATTGTGTAGCCCTGCCTTAGGGCCCACATCGCGACGTTGAGGTTTTTGGCCTCTGATGTTGGCTGGGATTTTCATGTAATTTGGAAGATCTTGATTTAGAGATATTTCATTATCTGTCTTATCGTATTTCATTTATCCTTGTTTGTATTATTTTCTGATTCGCTGATTATCTATACAAATAAATAAAATTGAAGTGTTTGTAATGTCAAAATAACAGCTCTTTACTAAATGCATTTGAAAGTATATACGGTACATATAACAAAAAAATCAATTTTAAACATGTTTGTCTATCTGTCTGTTTATTCCGTCTAATTCCCGAAACAGCTGGTCCGATTTTGATGGGACTTTCACTGACAGATAGCTGATGTTATAAGGAGTAACTTAAGTTACTTTTATTTTAGAAAAAGAATTAGGGTTCCACGCAAAACAAATGCACGCGTTTGTAATCCACGCGGGTGAAGCCGCACGCAGAAGCTAGTTACTTAAAATATTATAACTGCAGTAGATATTGGCCCATTGTTCATGAATGCTTTAGAACTACATTACGTTTACAATACCTTTTATTGAAGCCTTCACTCCATTGTAGGCCAATGTTAACGTTGATATAATTACATCGAAACTCTCGTAAATTTTGTTGAAAAGCATTAAATGTCAGCCTTGTTTTAAGGGCTTCTGTTACATAAACAAGTAAAAGTTACTCGCCTAATGAGATGCGTAATGTGTGTCTTGTGTCATGTCCTTTAAATGAAAAATAAATAAATATGTTGAATGTCATCACTGATGATAAATGTGAGGGTTGTCTTTATTGGCTTTGTCATTTATCCAAGATTTAAAACGGATGGTGTCTGTTCAGGAGCAATATAGGTATAAAATATGGAAACAGAACAAAACACAAAATTTTTATTAAATTTTATACATAAGATAGCATTCACGCCTGTATTCCCCAAGGTTAGAAAGAGGTGTACTATCGTACACCCACATTTCGCCGATGCCGTTATTGAGTCCCATGTATTAGGAGGCGACAGTACTGCCATCTACTGGACACAGTTCTAAAATCCGTGCTGCTACTGAGAATTTCCATATCCACTTAAGTGCCAAAAGGGAAAGATCTTACCATATAGAAAAAAACCCAATAAAGCTGCCCGACTCGGGAATCGAATACAGGACCTCACGCTCAGGTCGCGCTTGCGACATCTAGATCAATGAGGCAGTCTCTGTAATTTTATAAACGTTTGTTTTTTATTAATATTTCATATCTAAAGCAGTCTAGTTATTTATAAATAAAATTCAATAGATACAATAACAATGCGAGTGTACCCATGTGTTTAAATCTCGCAGCGATGTAATAAAGTTATCTCTATACCAACGGCAAATAAATATATGAAAGGAAAAAAAAAAAAACATGTGGATTCGTGTAGGTACAGTCTCCCGCACTTCGGGCCGCTCAACAGTAGCCAGCGATAGCGGTTTTAAACAAATGATGCGTTAGTTTGCTACACAATTTTCTCATTAATGTTAAGGGTTAATTGAGCTGCTACGGACCCCTACCACACATTTTACGGACCCCAAGGGGTCCGTGGACCCCACTTTAAGAAACCCTGGTCTACCCTGTCTAAAAACGCTGTGCACGCTGAAATACTTAAAATATAGACGAAACGCTATGATAATATAATTACTTGGGAAACAATGTCCCATTCTTGTGGCAGCCACGGTAACTTGCCAATCATATTTATGAATAGGCTTTGTAGTAACCAACTATCAAAGTCGAACATTGTCTGTAAGCAAGTGCAAATAAAGTTAGACGATTCTAGGACGTTACACTAAGGACGATAAGGTCACCTGTTTGTGAATTTTTAATGTCTATTTTGTACTATAAATCTCAATAAACAGGTCAGGTTAGCCTTTCCTTCTAAGATTGATAGTCCACTCAAATATGAAAATACTATGTAACTTTATATTTAAGTTAAGCTAGCTTTTGCCCGTGGCTTTCGCTCGCGTTAATTTAGAATTTGACAATTCGGGTTGTACCTTCTTTGCTAAAGACACGTGGCGCCATCTATTATCATAAGAAGGTTATTGTTGTTTTCCTCGGAAACAATACTTTTTTCTGGATGAAAGGTACCCTATGTCCATTTTTGTATACCTGACAACGTATATGCAAAATTTCAGGATGATCGGTTCAGTGGTTTAGACGTGAAAAGGTAACAAACAAACTTACTTTCGCATTTATAATATTAGTTAGGATAATATTAAACTGTAACAGTCTTAATATAAAATTCAATTTAGCTTAAAACCCATCGCACACATCAGATAGAAAATTAATTATTCAAGTTATCAGCGCGTCTAAAGTAATTTTCAGAACATAATACATTATGATTGGAAGTCGTTTCACAAACCCTGGGGCAAAGTTCCTCAATTAAACAGAAGTAGCGTGAGGTATCAGACCCGATAATTTGCGAATTTCCATATACCTATTACCGTACCTTAACTTTACAATGCATGACTTTGTAATGTGACAAAAGAGTTCTTACTCGTATATCCTAATGAGCTTCACGTTTTACAGATTTTGATCAAGTGAACGGATATCATTAAATAAGTATTAGGATAAAAAAAATACA
Source organism: Shargacucullia verbasci (assembly GCA_947562105.1). Classification (NCBI taxonomy): domain Eukaryota; kingdom Metazoa; phylum Arthropoda; class Insecta; order Lepidoptera; family Noctuidae; genus Shargacucullia; species Shargacucullia verbasci. Next base: position 4,183,776 of record OX387297.1, on the reverse strand, counting down.
GATGAAATAATTTGCTGCTTTTTATAATTATATAAATAAAATAAAAAATAAAATGATTTTATTTCAGGTAACATAGGAACCCATATGAAGTATGCTTAAACTATAGAAATGAATACATGTTATCCGGCATTGTAGGCGACATGTTTGCCGCAGCAATGCCGAATGTAAGGGCAGTCCAACCTGCCAGCGATCAACGCCAGGACGGTATTGGAGCTGGCCCGCACCCTGCGTACCAAGGACGCACACCGCTTACGCATGGTGCTGTGAAAACAGTCGGTGTTACATTATTCCGTAAGAAGGGAAAAAAAGATGTTTCAAATTTTCAATACTAATTGGATATGAGTTCTGCTTAGTATTGATGCACCTGCCTAGTATGGTTATTTCGATTGAGATATTTATGTTGAAAACGTATTAATTTCTACATAATATTATAAACATAACATAGCATCACGCCTGTATCTGCGAAGGGTTAGGCAGAGGAGAAAATTGTAAATCCACATATCACCGATGTCGTATTAAGTCCCACGTAATAGGGGCAAGCCTATTGCCATCAACCAGGCAATGTTCTAACCTGAGAATATATACAGAAAAACCCAATACACACCAAACACTTTGTCCGACCCGGGAACTGCACCCAGAACTAGATCAATGAGTCAGTATTAATTTATCTGAGAATATTAATTATTCTTTATAAGGAAAATGATCTTTGGCTACTCAATTCTAGTTCTTCCAGAAAACGATTCTGAAGCGGTGATTACTCAAAACTATCAACATTACCATCAAAAAGTCATTAAATGGGCCTTGACATTAATTTGATATTGTCAAATTTGTCTCCAAATAAATCTATTTCCCGCAATTTTCTTTCAACGCGTCACCTCGATGTTCATTAGTTAAAAACAACTGTAGAACGCAATACACTTCAGAATTCTTAATCATCGTTTACCACGAACAAAGAATCGGAGCATGTATGTGTCTTCGTATAAAATTCTTTCGTATTGAAATATGGCCAGGTTTCCAATCAAGGTTTCGCTTCAGTGCGCCAACGAGTTTCAATGGTGAATGTGTAACAATGTAATCCGGTTATCGTGGCAGTCATCCGTCGACGGCCTGATACGTAGCTCGCACATAATTTATAACCCATCTACGTGTTTATAGATTGATGAAATTCGATTATCGCTTACGAACATGGTTAATACTCGGAATAATGATAAACGAAAATGCTGCCTACGTATCTTACTCATTTATTTATGGCAAAACATACAAAACTGTAGGTATACCTACATATTCTATGAATTATTTTGTCTTGTTTATTTTGGGACTGCATTCGTAACGATTTTAATTTTTATAAATTTCTAGCCTGCTGGTACCCGGCGCGTTGCTGCCGCAGAAGATAAATTTGCGCTTTTAAAATGTACATTTGCCGGTACGACACGCGCGCCACCTACTGTATGTTAATTGTACTGTGCCTATAACCTTCGCTTCTGCAAGCAATAAGTTGACAAAGTTTTATCGCATCCGGATAAACGGTACGGCAGGGCATACAATACGAACAAACAATTTTTATATATTAGAAGATAAATTCATAAGCTTGTTGGTCCCGAAATTATACGAATACCTATGACAATCGTTACGGAAATCAACAGCTCAAAAAATGTTACAACCAGCCAACCTTCGGCAGCCTAATTACCGATGTAGCGACAGGCGTAGATCGCGCGATAACTTCTGTCAAACGTCATTTTTGTGACATATAATGTATTGGCTGACAGTAAGATTGCTGTCGCGTGGCTATCGCGTTGCTGTCGCTTTTTTACGTAATTAGGCTGCCGGTATCAGTGTCTCTCAGTAATTGGCTGACGCTGGTCCGATGGCCGTCGCGCCGTGTAAAGTACTGATATTCACCACCATCCGGATAGACCGAGCTCAACATAGTGGGAGAAAGACAAATGATGATGATATTTAAACGAAATTCAAAATACTTGTCTCTATAGTGTTCCATGGCTGTTTTGTTTTTGTTATCACAAAATCTAAATAGAAATAGAATGATAAAGGAAATCATATATCAATCTAAACATTAAATTGTCTAGAGATTCGTTTTATCAATTTAATTTTAGCAGGGGATAGCGAAAGGCTAATTGAAGGAACGTCGCTCTTTAGCTTTTAACCGTTAGATATAAAAATACTTACAATTAAAATAACTCATGAAAAAGGAATAATATTATTTAAAAGCAAAGTTTTGGTAACCTTGATCCAACGTAAGCTTGTTATGTGATTAAGGGATGGAAGATTTACTGATCATTGTTGTTGCAAATCTTTAAGATTAAGTAATAGCATACCTACATTATACTCGTGCCTCGTCCTCGAGATTAGCAATTTACACATGTAGTTTCACATACAATGTCGCCACTCACGCACTTAGTTTGTCTATTCTTTTTTTTTTTTTTGAGGGTTTTTAATTTTTTCCTTGATGTCAGTTCACCGTCGATACTTCATTCACATTTTAGTGCTCCGCCAGTCCGCACACATTTTAACGTTGTTTTAGTATTTTTGTTATAAAACGCGTTAGTTATTATCATGCCGAAAAGGAAGCGTTCGGATAGTGACTCCATCGACCGCTTGAAGAAGAAACTTAAGAAATTAGAAAAGAAATTGGTGCGAGAACGACGCAAATCATCGTCAAGTTCGGATCGCTCTACGAGCTCACAGGACCCACAAGGTATTGTTATCCTTATAAAGGTTCACGTTTCAACGAAATGAGTTGTTACTTACCTATAAACTATTGAGACTCACGTCACAACGACTCGAGGTGTGACTTGTCTTGAAGATCTCGGGTTCACGGTACAACGCTTTGAGGTGTACCTTACCCGTAGTTAACGCATTACGATAAAATTATCTAAATGCACGATTACTTAACCTACTTTTGTGCATAGTGCCCATTACTTCTGTTACTTTGTGCATACTGTTTTGATAACCGTAGTTATTCTTTTATGCACATCAATATTAATTTAAAGTAAAATGGTTAAAGTAATCACGTAATGATCCTATTACGACATTAATACTGCGACATCTAGCAGGCATACACTACATACTAGTAGGTATATAAATTTCGGAATATTGAATTCCAGGTGAGCCAATAGAATCTGAATTGGTCGAAGATTTGCTAAATGAAAGTGATTCAGACACAACTGCGCCACCTGGCGGTCATGTGTCGGGAACTGTTAGCGAACCAGTAACGCTGCCGATGCCCGTGCAACCACCGCCACCGCCCGTTACAACATTGACAGTGCCATCTGCGACTACGATTGACGCAGAAGAATCAGTCACCGAGCTAGATGAAGCTACCTTGGAGATTTTGGGAGTGGATCCTTCGGTATCTAAATCCTGTGGAAAAAATATACAAAAGGATTTAGCGATACGGTACGCACATTTAGTCACTTCAGGTTTGGATAAGGATTTACGTAAACAACTTCTTGAAAAGTATTTACCTCCCGGCAACTGTTGTCTGATCGATGCACCTGTTTTGAATCCTGAAATTAAAGCCGCAATTACTGAAATTGTGATCAAGAGGGATAAGGCGATTTTTGATAAACAAAAACAGACTGCTTCGGCAATATCCTCAGTTAGTGAGGCAATCACCATGATGTTATCGAAGGATGATAAAGATCCCGCAATGTTAAAGATTTTAATGGATACAGGTAGATTATTGTGTGATACACAATATAACGATTCGATAACTAGGCGTAATTTTATTCTGGCAGTCCTAAAGAAAGAATTAAAAAATCAATTACAGCAAACAAAAATTGATAAATATTTGTTTAGTGAGGAATTACCAGAAACATTAAAGGCTGCCAAAGCAATTCATAAATCAGGAACAGAATTAAAATCGACGACTCAATCAAAACCTGTGCCGAAAAAACCAAAACCCACTCCTGCAAAAAACTGGAAAGGTCCCCCCCCGAGTCGCAGGCCGCCGCAAGCGTCACCGGCGGGGACATCGAGGACCAGAGAGCCTGCACCGACGAAGCCTCAGCGCTCGCACTCGTCGAGAGCGTTGCAGCAGGCGCACTTCAGCAGCCGCCGCTAGATACGGTACGCTACGCTGGTAAATTATCCCACTATTATAAGCAGTGGTCATGGATAACATCCGATAAACCATACTTTCCTGGATAGCAGGATATGAGATACCATTCTCATGTCCACCTGTTCAAAATTATTTTAAGCCTACCTGTAAAAAGTACACTGAGGTAGAAATCGTTCAATTCGATCGAACTATTCACGAATTGTTAACAATAGGCGCTATCTCACTTTGCGAACCCTGTGAAGGGCATTATATATCTAGCACATTTTTAATACCAAAACCAAATGGTAAAACTAGATTCATATTAAATTTAAAAAATCTTAATAAATTTATTGAAACAAAACATTTTAAGCTGGAGGACTTACGTACCACTGTAAAATTGGTTTCTAAAGGATGTTTTATGAGTACTATAGATCTTAAAGATGCTTACTTTTTAATTAAGATTCATGAACATTCAAGAAAGTTTTTACGCTTCATATGGAAGAATAATCTATATGAATTTAACGTCTTACCTTTTGGCCTGAATACAGCGCCGTATGTGTATACAAAAATTATGAAACCAGTAGTAAGGTTATTACGCTCTTGTGGTTTCATGTCTACCGTTTATTTAGATGACCTCTGTTTAATAGCCCGTACATATAACGAAAATATTCTTAATATTAATACCACAGTAAAACTTTTATCAGCTTTAGGTTTTACTATTAATACAGAAAAAAGTAAAATGATACCTAGTAATACTTGTAAATATCTAGGTTATGTAATAGATTCGAAAAATCTCCAGATCAGCTTACCACCTGAAAAGAGAATAAAAATTAAAAACGAATTAATCAAATTTAGGCTACTTACCCGGTGTAAAATTCGCGAATTCGCACGCCTTGTAGGACTATTATCGTCTGCCTGTCCAGCCGTCGAATATGGTTGGTTGTATACCAAACAGTTCGAACGATGCAAATTCCTTAATCTAAAATCCGACAATGATTATGAAAAATATATGTCCATACCGAGTTCATTACATTCAGATTTCGAATGGTGGATAAAGGTCATTGACCATTCAGTCAACAGAATTAAATTTGATGAATATTGCGTTGAGATATTTTCCGATGCCTCAACTACTGGGTGGGGTGTTGCCTGTGCCGGTGAGACAGCGAGTGGCATTTGGAGTAAAGATGAAAAACTCGATCATATAAATTATCTTGAACTCCTTGCAGCTTTCATTGGACTAAAGATTTTTGCAAAATCTTTATCACATAGTCAAATTTTGTTGCGTATTGATAATACCACTGCAATTTCATACATAAACCGCATGGGTGGGGTACAATTCCCTCACCTCACAAATATTACTAAAGAATTATGGCAATGGTGTGAGGCACGGAATTTATTTGTATTTGCATCATATATTCGGTCAGCGGATAATGTCGTTGCAGACGCTGAGTCAAGAAGAACTCATCCTGATATAGAGTGGGAACTTTCCGATTACGCCTTTCGAAAAGTGATAAACACCTTTGGCACTCCTAATATAGACCTTTTTGCAAGTAGGGTCAATAAAAAGTGTCAAAAATATATTTCATGGCATAAGGATCCAGATGCTTATGCGATAAATGCTTTCTCTGTAAAATGGTCCGGTTATTTTTTCTACGGCTTTCCACCCTTTTCAATTATTCTTAAAACGTTAAGAAAAATAATTTCGGATAAAGCTAGAGGTATACTTATAGTACCGTTATGGCCGACCCAACCATGGTACCCGCTTTTCTATAAGCTTTTAGAAGGCAGAACCCTTGTTATTCGTCCAACTAAAGAGTTAATTCTCTCCCATTCCAGCAGTCGCCAAATACATCGGCAGACTACCCTGGTGGCCGGTATATTATCAGGGCATCTCTATTGAAGAAGGGCATGTCATCTTCCGCAATTGACGTCATGCTGGCATCGCTTTCTGAAAATTCTCTCAAACAATATGATTCATGTTTGAAAAAATGGTTTTATTACTGCCAAACAAGAAGTTTTAATATTTATAATACGTCGGTGTTAAACATTATTGAGTTTTTAAATGAAAGCTACCAGTCAGGTGCGCAGTACAGCACTTTAAATACTTACCGTTCTTCCCTAGCTCTTATTCTTGGACGTCAGATTGGCGAAGATGATCTCATTAAACGTTTTCTTAAAGGAGTATTTCGTTTACGGCCCTCGTTACCCAAATATGATTGTACATGGGATACTTCAATAGTGTTAGATACTCTAGCTACCTGGTATCCAAATGAGATGTTATCATTAGAAAAAACAACCAAAAAATTAATTACATTACTCGCCTTAGTAACGGCGCATAGGGTACAAACGTTTTCAAAAATTCTAGTTCAAAATATTGTTACTCTTCCAAACGAAATTTCAATAAAAATTCCTGACCTTATTAAGACATCTCGGCCTGGATCTTTACAACCTAGGCTTGTTCTACCGTATTTTGAAAACAAACCAGAGATTTGTCCCGCGAAAGTACTCCGGTCATACCTTAATTTAACAAAGACCTTACGCAAACATGATTTATTGTTTATTAGTCTGAAAAAACCTCATAGTGCGGTATCTTCGCAAACCTTGAGCAGGTGGATCAAAGATACTTTAGCATCATGTGGTGTCGATGTTTCAAAATTTTCCGCGCATAGTACTAGACATGCTAGTACATCAAAAGCGCATAGTTTAGGTATAAATTTAGATACTATTAGGAGAACTGCCGGGTGGTCAAATAATTCAAAATCTTTTGCAAGATTTTATAATAGAGTGATTTCTGATGATTGTGATAGACATGTATTTGCATCTAGCATAATTAATTCTTAATTAAGAATTTTGTTGTAATCCCAGATAACGATTAAAGAATACCTGATTTCAAGCACAACCATTCTTTAATTTGATATTTTACGATAGTCTCTCAAGATCTACATGTGTAAATTGCTAATCTCGAGGACGAGGCACGAGTATAATTAGTGATTAAACGAACTTACCTGTAAGTGAAGTTCTATCATAATTATACGAAGGGCCTCGTCCGAAGAGATTAGCCACCCACCCTCCCCTCTGCTTTCCAGCAGGACCCCGTTGTAAAATATCATTTAAGTGGCATTTCAGCTCTAAACTTAATGAAGTATCGACGGTGAACTGACATCAAGGAAAAAATTAAAAACCCTCAAAAAAAAAAAAAAAAAAAAAAAAGAATAGACAAACTAAGTGCGTGAGTGGCGACATTGTATGTGAAACTACATGTGTAAATTGCTAATCTCTTCGGACGAGGCCCTTCGTATAATTATGATAGAACTTCACTTACAGGTAAGTTCGTTTAATCACTAATTATAACTGACAGTGCGTGTATTCTAAGGAACAAATTTAGTATTGTACTGAATTTCAAGCTGGTCAATAGAAATATTTCAATGTATAAGTTTTAATAAACCTATGAATAATTCACTTAGCTGATCCCTGTATCCCCCGACACATCGGGGCCTAGGTAATGGGAGGCGAGTCTGCTGCCATCAACCGGGCATAATTCTGGAGCCCAGGGTTTTGTCTCTATGATGCTTTGCCTGTCCCGGGAATCTAACATACAACCTTGGGCTCACTAATCGCGCTGGCGACTATTAGGTTAATGAGCCAGTTAATGTAACAAAACCATATTACCTAAAACGTTTGTGACTGATTTGATACGACATCTGGCGAAACACATTGAATAAAATTTGAACGGTATTTAGGAGGCAATTCTATAATATCCTTTGATGGAATACTCTTTTTTCTGTACCTATTGAATTGTACAGGTGCGAAATTCAGAGACCTATTACGGTCTTTATATAAATCCCTTGCGAAAATTTATTGAAAGGCTATTGAAGGTCAGAAAAGTAATTTTCCAGTCTCTATTAATTTTTAGTTTGAAGTATATTTACTTGTCATTGCAGCCTTTAAAAGGGTGAATTTGAAATTAATTTTAAAGCGTAAATTTCTGGCAGAGTTTATTTCAAATGTGACCCCTTTTATTCATGATGGCAATGACTCATTTCACCTATATTTCGGTCTAACAATAACATAAAAATACCTAACGTTTAAATTATAAAATGTTGCTGACAAGAATACATCAACAATATGTGGTGGCGGATGATTCTCCGAATGAAAAATTACAGTTGTGAGTCCCTGTTAACATTGAGATTCAGCATAGAGTACAATAATCTGTATTAAAAATAGCAGCTGATTTAAGATATTATTTTTAGAACATTATTATGAATAAAGTCGTTTTCCAAAAAACTTACGACTTTGTTACCTATACTAATATTATAAAGAGGTAACATTGGTTTGTTTGTATGTAGGGAGTAATCTCAGAAACTACACATCCGATGTCAAAAATTCTTTCACTGATAGGTAGCTACATTATCCCCGAGTTTTATTATAAGATATAAATTATATATAGGTCACGCGGGCGAAGTCGCGGGCAAAAGCTATAAAGTATAATTGCAAGTATCACATGAAGCGTTATTTTTTTAGAATGCGACCTTTCCTATGAATCTCACAATATTTTACGGATTGTATACCAAAACTAAGTATAAAAACTTAGAAATAAATGCCACCTGTTACAAATAAAAACAAAATTCAATCCATAAAAGGGGTTCCATACATATTTTATCGAAATAAAGTGGATAGCATTGTTCCAATATTCATATTTTTCGTGTTTTAGCAATATGGGAGGTAAGCCAGAATGTGGGTAGTGGCAGTCGATTGGAAAATATAACGTCGACTCAGCGGTTCCACCGTGATGTCGATCGTTTCGACGCGTTGAGACACACTGGGCAAGAATAATGATTGTTTTTACTGTTTTTGTTGATGTTTTCTTTAGTTTTGACTTAGAAATACGTTAGGTTAGGTTAGTTAAGACCTATTGATAGATTTTTAACTTCTTTGAAATAGAATAGATATGTAGATGTCGAAATTAGCGATGATGAAGCTGATGATGAAGCTTACAATTTTTGTTCTTCTTAATAAGTTTTTCCTTACTAAATACACTTGGAATTTTTCCAGGACAAAGATGATATGTTCGTCGTTACTGTTTCTCTCGATGCATCGCGACTTTACCTTAATAGATCCAGAATCTCATTCCCATATCAAGTTGTCTCAGCCTGCCGCGTCTGTCGTTGTTTCTTTGCTAAAGTCTTTCATACCAGTATTGTAGCTTCCATCTAGAGTAGCTTAGTTTTTTATCTAATCCGATTCTCAGTTATTTATGTTGCTTACTGGTTGCTTCTCTATCGACATCACATTTTGTCTTTTGTGTTTGTAGCACTTACTACAAAGAAGTTTACTGAAATATTGGTGTGATCGAGATTCACCGACTTTCGTTCTTTTATAACATTTTTGTATTTTATATTTAAAATAATTTTTCTGTAAGGAAAATTGTCTATTGTTTTATATACCACCAAGTCTAATATTGCGTTATCGTCATCTGTGTTTACTTTCACCATGTTTTGCTTTTTATTGTTACTTAGAATTTTCAATATTTTCTCAGTCATCCCTTTACAAAGCTCCATTGCATTCCTATCGTGTTATGTGTTTGTGTGATATTTTTCATAGTCTGCAGCTTTTGCTATTTGCGCCAGTACGGCAATCGGTGCCAATCGGACGAGATGGTCGGTTATCGCAACGTCTCTATGATATGCATCGTGCCCACCACGGCCCGAGGCTGTTTTGTATGTATGGTTAGAGTATTCACCATTCGTTTCTTTCCTGTTTTGTTGAAGACAGTCATAATGGCCTGTAAACCCTTAAAATGATGCAAATGAGACGCAACAGCAAATCTATTGATATCGCGTTCTCGGGCCCCGCGTAAAGACAGTATGGGTATAATCACAGTAGTAGTTATACAAAAAAAACCATCTATGCTTCGATAGTCGATGGTTTCATTCCTACGTCATCATTGCTAAATTATTATTTTTAGGTAGGTATATACTAGATGGACATAAAACATTTTAGTGATTTTTCTCACCGGACGTCGTAAAATAAGAAGAAATATAAATAAATCACTCCCCGATCACATTTTCTACTTTCCAGCCAACGTAGCGCTCAATGTGCAATGTAAGCGCTGAGTCGGCGCTTTACGCGATGACTAAAAACTGCAGACATCAGACGTCTTTTACCAAAATCGTCGATGTTATTCACACTTACGAGTATACCAGAAAATTGCTATGAGAGTATTACTATATATAACATAGCATCACGTCTGTAACTCCGAAGCGTTAGGCAGAAGTGTAGGTACTATTATGCATCCACATTTTGTCAGTGCTGTTATTAACTTCCACGAAATAGGGGCAAGCCTATTGCCATCAACTGGATAGAGTTTCAGGCTCCGTGCTGCTACTTAGAATGTCTATACAGAAAAACTCAATACCACTGCCAGACCCGAGAATCGAACCCAGGACCTCATGCCCAACAGTGGCGCTTGCGACCACTAGACACAATGAAGCAGTCTATCTACCTTGTCTGTGAGAATATTAAGTTCTCGAATTTAAAAGTATGATTTAATAACTAAGGTGGATAAACGTCTTGTTACCAATTTGAAAGTTCACATGAATAGAATTCTACAGAAAATTGAACACATTCACACAATTTTTAACATTTAAAGAAAATAAATAAAGCTGGTTTCCTTTTGAATACGAGTTTCAAGCTCGAAAGAAATCTATTGGCTGTGGTTTAAGAATCCGGAACATATATACAATAAACTATGCTCTATGCAGTAGGTAAAAGTACCATTGGCTGGAATTCACAAGCGTAGCTTATATGCTATTAGGAGTTCGAAAAATAGTACGGCAGTATTTTGTTTATTTTCCTTGTAAGCACAAATTAACATGACTTTTTTCTTTCTACCATCTAGACTAGACTTTAAAATTAAGTCCGATAAATAGCTGAAGGGGTCGCTCATATCGTCATCGGACTAGGCTTTTCCCAACTATATTGGGGTCGCATAGTATTTTACACGGACCGACATCTTACCTACACTACCCAATAACAGAGAGACACTGATAACTTAAGTTTAGACGGGTTGATAGACTTTTGGGCTGCTGACACCCGTAAGGAGTGTCACAGGTAGTGTCATATGGCGTACGGAAGCCTAATATAGCAATCAGTTTGCGACAGGCGTAGATCGCGCGGTAGCTACTGTCAAACGTATTTTTTGTCTCTGTCGTGTGGCTCTCATGTTGCTGTCGCGCAAGTGCTTAACGTACTTTTCGAGGCAGGGAGGAAACTCGATGTGTGAAAAACGGTCACCTATCCAGATTCACTTATATACTTTGGTTTTAATGTTATCACTGGGGAAATATTATATCCTGCGGATGTGAAGGCGTGTTACATTCAAATCCATCATCGTGCTTTAGTGTATAAAAGTGTTGTGTACAAGGTTCAACTGAGTATTAATCTTAATCGAGTGCCTAAAAAAAATCCATCATCACTCGCAATGACGTAGGCTTTTTAACCCCAATATAATAATATTCCTTGGTCCGAATAATCAAAACATCTTGGGATTACAAAAAGTATTATCACGCTTGTATTCCCCGAAGGGTTAGACAGAGGTGTGCATTAGCCAAATTCAATTACAAAATTACTTGTAGCTTGATGATATAAATAGTCGAAACAAGTCGTAGCTGCCTTATTGATCTAGTGGTTGTAAACGCGACTGCTGAGCTTAAGGGTTCAATTCCCAGGTCGGAAAAAGTATTATTAGGGTTTTTCTGTACAGAAAGTCTCAGTAGCAGCACGGAGTTTGGAACTGTGTCCGGTTGGTAGCAATAGACTCCTCCTCTATTATCTACATGGGTCTTAATAACAGCACCGGCGAAATGTGGGTGCACAATACTCGTAGTACACCTCTGCCTAAACCTTCAGACATACAGGCGTGATGTTATGTTATTATGTTAAGTTAACAAGTATTTAATCTCCTTTTACGTTTCCCATGGCTAGAAATGCAATATTAAAAATGTAATGTTCCACAATATTCCTAAGTCGACAAAAGCAATCTCGCTATATGACCTTAGACGTTGGGACCTAAGTAATATGAGATAGCAAGTCCTTGCAACAAAACTTAACTTAATAGGGATGTGAAACGACAAAACACGACGTCCCTACTTATTTATTTTTCAACATATTAATACAATTTTTATACGTACTTTCAAGAGTTTCAAGTGTTCAAGAACAGTTAAACTAGAATGTATGACGCCGATGAATTTCAGATAAGACTGCCTCCTTGGTCTACTTGTCGCAAGCTGCGAGTACTGAGATTCTGAGTTCGATTCCCGGGTTGGGCAGCGTTATTAGTTTCTGTATCGGAATTCTCAGTAGCAGCACGGAGTTTAGAATTGTGCTATTATTAGTATATTGTGCTATTGCGTGCGACTCAATAACGACATCGGCGAAATGTGGGTGTACGATAGTACACCTCTTCCTCTACCCTTCGGCGTGATGTTATGCTATGAATGTTAAATTAGCGAATTCGTAGTTTGTTAGCCAATTTATGAAGCCTATAGATATCTCCCAAGTTGGCGTCAAATTACTCGGGTAGCCCAAAACCTTTTTAATAGTAAAACCTGATTATATTGTACTGAACTGAGAACCGAACTTCTTAAAGGATGTTCTCCAACAACGAAATAACAACATCTCACACTGAAGACCTGTCACCACTTGAATGCTCTCTCCAAACACCATTTTCCGGGACAAAGCTTCTAGAAATCCCTTTAGTAGTAAAAATACGCTTTTTCCGCTAACTTCATTCGCTATTTACGAACAACGGGCAAAGGTTTTACTATTTTTCTATTTATCGTGAGTTTGCACCACAAAGCGGGACGGATTGACGTGACAATGGCGTGGTGTTATTGGCAAACAAAGAACAAAACATGTGTGCACATGTACGTGTATAGCTTATAATTGTTCCTCTGGTGTTGTTCGTAGTGTGAGGTAAATAGGAAAGAATGTTGATCCCTCATTAATTGATTTTGGTAATTACCTGACCTCATTAGTATAGTAAGCATGAGGTCCTGGGTCCGATTCCCGGGTCGGCCAAAATGTTATTGGTTTTTTCTGTATGGAAACTCTCAGCAGCAGCACGGAGTCTGAAACTGTGCCTGGTAGATGGCAATAGGCTATGTATATCGCCCGTATTACATGGGGCTCAATAACGGCATCGGCGAAATGTGGGTGTAAAATGCTACCCCTATGCCTAAGCCTTCGGGGAATATGGTGTTAAAAAGGTATATTTGCCCCGTGTAATGTAACGTAAGTAGTCACAGAATACATTATAAGTCAATAAGTTCTTTAAAATAAAAAGCAGCTATTTTTTTTAATTTTCCAGGAACAAAAAGAGGCTATGGCTTCCACACTATACCGAACCTGTCTCGTGGAAGCCTTAGTGTATTTTTATTATTAAAGGACTAACTTGCCTTACCAGGCAGGGGTGTACTAATAGTACATCGTCACCACTGAGTACCTATGAAATACTATACATTTTGTTCAACCCGGGACTTGATCCCAGGACCGCATCCCCACTAGTCAGGCTTGCGACCACTATCTTACTAAATTTTACCTGTATATTAGCTGTTTTAATAATCACAACTTTTGCAATAGGGCAGTACAATTATCAAGCTTTATTTGTATTTAATTCGCAATATTCGAGTCTCGGCAACTTCGTGCGTTCAAAGGAAATAGCCATTTGGACTGGAGAGCTTTACAAAAGCGTCTATTGGCGACTTTTCCGAGTCCTAACATTAAATTCCTTCTTTACGGTAAAATATTTACGGAAAACTCTAGTCCCTGGCCAGTTTTGCAACTCTTTTATACATTTTTACGCTGTAAAGTTAGATGGTTCGTGATTTCGTAATTACAGAGCTACATTTTTGTGTGAAGAAAAATATTCAAGAATTCTTTCCTTTGTTGGGTAGGATTTAATTGAATGTAAAGTCGTTACTTTCATTAGTAAGACCCTTGTCGAGTTCTCAGGCGTTAACAACATAACGTCAACGAGTTGAGATTAGAATGAGACACAGAGCGCATGTGTCTTAACTAATTCTTTTTTTATTACTTTTCGACTGTCCTGGGATTAGAGGCGATGGAGGATCTTTTCTGATCTTTTAGACAAGATTATATCCTCAACAATAAAATAGCCAGTCTCTGGTGTAATGTGTAGTACCTAGCTTGCTTTCTGACGGACTCCGAGCATTTAGTTGTAATTTAACATTATCTAGAATGTTCTTAAAATAACAAAATAAATAATTCCTAAATAGTCCACAAAACTTCAAGCATCGCGCTAACAAATAACATGAGACAGGTGAAATTCTCTCCAATTAACGAATTACGCAGTTGAATGAGTTGTTACACACACAGAAATCCTATTGAAACATACATAGACAATATAAGTTTGTAAAACTAATTTCAGAGAGAAGTGGCGCGAGAAGTTTTCTTCTATAATCCATCAAAAGGCTTCATTCGATCTAAAGGCGTTAGGATGGTTGTGTACTGGACTTTTACAGTATTTTCTTTTATTCAGCCCGCGAATTCGTTCGCGTGACCTACGTATTATATAATAAATTATAGCCTATAGCACGGGGATAATATAGCTATCTATCGGTGAAAGAATTTTCGAATTCGGATTATAAGTTTCGGAGATTACCCCTTACATACAAACAAACAAATTTTGCCTCTTTATAATATTGCTAAGTAACATGTAGAAGTATAGATAAAGGAGAATTATTGTAAAATATTCTTTCTAAATAACGTCAGGAATCTAAGATAATGCATTTGAAAACTGTGTTTGTTTCTAGCAGGAAGGATTGTGTGACGTGTCTCTTGGACACTTCATCAAGCTAATAATTGGATGCCTGTTTAAAAAGACTGTTTTTGATAGAGCTACGAATAAATCTGTATCAATTGTTTTCTTACTTTGAGTTAAAATTAAAGCTTCTAGTTGCTCGGGGGTCGTTAGCGTGACTTTGTTCGGATTCACTTCGGGGAAAGTGTTTTTCAGTTCGAAATTCTCAATAGCAGGCCTGAATTTGCATACATACACGTTGCATAGATCCTAATAAGGGAATCCGTAAAATGTGAGTGCAAAATAATACTTACATCTCTGCCTAACCGTTCGAATACAAGCATAATGCTTTGTTATTTAATGGAACGCAATGTAAGGCTGATCAATAGTCGAGGATTATTCTGCCCACATCCTCGTGCCTTATTATCCTCTATACATCCTACCCGGAAAACCTTCGGATGTTCTGATTCTTATCTTTGACTTTTGTATAGCCGTTTCATTAATAGAACATGTAATAATATGGCCTTTATTAACCTCATTAGACATATTGTTATTAATTGATTTGATTAGAGCGATATAGCGAATACAATACGAAACCAAGTCAAAAACTTTCGACTTTATAAAATACCGACCCGTTTTATTAATGATTTTAAAAATCAGACAGTCGGTCTCGGAATCGTCGTGTCTTAAGTAGGTGTTTACATGCGTAAGACATTGACGAAACAGTTGATAAGACTACAAAGCCTATAAGGTGATGTATTTTAAATATTTGTATGTAAGCGTGAAGTCCTAGGTTCGATCCCCGAGTCAGGCAAATTGAACTCAGCCATCGGTAAAATGTGGGTGTACCATAGTACACCTATGCCTAACCCTTCGGGGAATGCAGGTGTAATGTTTCTTAATATCCTGAAACCGTAACACTAATTAATGAAACACAAAATTATGCCAAACAAAAAAGTAATCTATCTTCATTATTAATTTTATTGAAATTGATGCAAATGTGAAACAAAATCTAATTTGACAGGTAACTTTGCCGACCGCCATAAGCTGGGGAATGGGCGAGCCCATTTATTTTTTATTAGATCATGTAATTTTTACTTTGATATAATTTTCAGAATCGCAAATTTTGGAAGGAAATAAATTGAATAAAATAATAGTAACTATTGCTAGGCTCTGAAATTTTTTAAAGAGCTTGTTGTGCGTTTTTCAGTACCTAAGCACAAAATCTTTTTATTTTTTCCAATATTATACGGTACTATCGGACCTTCTCAAAGAAAATTAAACTAAGGTAAACTGTGTGTCATAATTTGATTATTAATTCTTCTGATTATTGATTTTGTCAGTCTTCTTTTACTTCTCCTGTGTCCACACGAGCTAGCCTACGGGAATCGCATCGCTTATGCTATAATGGACAGATTCAGTCAGAGCCAGTCTACAATGGTGACTACCCAGGGTGCGCCAGACGATCTCGGGTATCTTGGAACTTTCTTTTTACCCCAATCTTCAGAGTTTGGTAGGGTGGGGCCTAGTTGACCATAGGGGTTAGTTGGGCTACCAAAATATCTCGTAAAGTACGCTTTCGGGTAATAATTCTTCTGTGCACGTAAATAATAATCTGTTTTGGATTATAAATTCAACCCATTATTGTCCCACTGCTGGGCAAGGGTCTCTTCTCAGAACGAGAAGGGTTAGGCTTTAGTGCACCACGCTGGCCTAGTGCGGGTTGGCGGACTACACACACCGTCAAGAACTTTATGGAGCCCTCTCAGGTGTGCAGGTTTCCTCACGATGTTTTCCTTTTTTGATGACGATTCCCGATGTTTTGGATTACCTAGATGCCATTGTAGGATTATATGTCTCAATTTGTTAAGTCTCGCGCCCTACGTTTAAATATTTCGTTAAAATAAAACATGCCTTGTCAAACCATTTAAAAGTCGTTCTCTAATTAAATATATTTCTTGAGTTAAAGAGCTTAAGTACTCATTTCCACTTTGTTCTTGTAAAAACACGACGTTCCGTCCCTAGAAGACAAATTAAGTAGATTTTTGAACATGCACCACGCCAGTATTCCTCGAAGGGTCATGCAGAGGTGTAGGTACTATTTTCACCCACATTTCGCCGATGCTGTTATTGAATCCATAGATATAATAGTGGGCGAGACTATTATCTTATCTACCGGGCACATTTTCAAATTACGTGTTGCTATTGTGAATTTCCATACTTACAGAAAAAACCCGAGAATCGAACCCAAGAGTCTCAGCTCAGCAGTCGCACTTGCTACCATTGAGACAGTCAAGTATGGGTATATTATGAGTATTGTTTAGATAACAAATTGAAAAAAAAAATATATAAATATGGAAAAAAAAAAACGTTAACGCATTTTTTATGAAAATTTTTAGCTAAACTATAGACTATATACACCTAAGAGCTGTGCATAGTTACTCAAATCAATCGTATTCAAAATACCAATTTAGGTTGAAAATGGAATTTCAGACAACTACGGTTAAGTCTACATTATGCATCCACGTACCATTTTATTTACCGCACACCACAATCTGTGTTTATCTCAATTTACAATCCATTTTATATTTATCCTAGAATAACGCTCCAAAAAAAAATATTGTACCAATATTTTTATTTTCAATCTGGGTATATGATTACCGCGCAGATCAATCAATCAACAAAATGATGAGATGAAGGTGAGGCGGCTTTCGCTCTTTGTAACGTATTAATTTTGAATTTCAGCCGTATCTGTAATGCCTCCAGGCATTTTACGGTAAAAAATTGAAAAGAATAAAAAAAAAACATGATTTAGCCCGCAAGTATAAAAAAGAGGTTGTTTTTTCTATTATTTTTTTTTTTTGTTAAATAGTTGTTATTAGTTTTTATATAGCCATCGGTCACTAGGTCGAACTGAGAAACCGACTCATACTTGTAAAAATACCGAAATAATATTCCTGACAAATTTTTGTTAATATCCTATTTAAAGAATGCTATCGGTAATAACGTTGGACTAAAAACCGAACCACACTTGGAAAAGCACTAAAATAATACCTATGAATAAATTTAGTCTTACTATCTATTGCTAACATTCAAAACCTATTTCAGGTATCTTGACACCTTACTAAACTGCGTCCAACTAATCTTGATCCTATATCCCCCTAAATTAAATCTAACTGTAATAGCAGACTTGCGTCCGGTGTGCCATTGTCCTAACACGGCAGCTGACTGCGTGTTCGTATCTTGCCACTCTATTCCAGGCATTGATTAGTTTAGCCGACCGACTGTGTCGGACGATATTCACTTCTCCATCCTACTAGTTAGGAAAATGGTTTTGATCCTTTGTGGGAAATTGATATTGATTTAGGTGATGCTGATTTTCATTTGTTTCGAAGGTTTTGTGTGTTTTGTTACATAAAAAACATAGTCATGCATGTCAGTAGTCGTTTGTACCTCTTTAAATATATTGAATAAAATTATAAAAAAAAAAATACAATGTGGGATTAAAGGATTAGCGATTATGAATTTATATTTTTCTTTGGTATTCGATTTTCTGAAGTGATATCACTAGTAATGATATATTCAAACATTTCATACTAAAATATTAGTTCTGTTAGAATCCGCAATATCGAGAATTCAATATAAGTTGTCAAACTTTAATAATAATTACTTAGGAGCCTTAATTAGGAGGCCTATGTTTAGTAGTAGGCGTAAACGGTTATCTAGTTGCTTTAATACATTAGCTTTTAGGATTGCATTTGTCATGCTGACAGTGACAAATGACTAGACTGGAAGCCACGGCAATGACCATTAAAGGCTCGTCGTTTAGAATGTGGAATTATGGCCGTTAATACTTTCTACGTTTATTAATTCGATGCTCTATCTAATATATATTGTATATGCAGATACGATATCGGTAAAAAACCATTATCGCGAATTCATTTCATATTCCGCGAAGCCTTTTTATCCATAACAATTCAAGTTTCGTATTCACGTTACTGAAACGTTACGTGACCATAACGTGATATCCTATTGAAATTCCACTTCCATACAAGAGTTATTGAATACGCCAGATATTTTAAGAACAATAAAGCCAAAGATGTTTTCATATTACGTCCCGCGTATGCGAAAACGTTTTAGTAATAAATTACATCTGAGTTCTAACCCGCCGTCGCCGAGTCTTACCGCTACACATTTTTTACCGCATAACGGGACTAGGGGGCGACATTGTGACGCCACGAGACCGGGATTCAGCCGCTCCGGGGCCGCCACGCCGCGCCGTTTCGCGACCTGCTCGAATTTAATAAATCACATCATATAATAATATTAGCGTTGTCGTGAATCTTGTATCGTCTTTCCAATATAAGGAAGTTATGTTATACTCGTACTCTACGTAAATTAAGGTTAAAGGTATAGGTAAACTTTGAGGGTAATTTCTTTTTGGAAAAATATACGTACCGTAAATGACGCTGTTATTTCTGATGCTAAGCTGCGTTTGGAGGAGTACAAAAAACACTATTACACTACTTTATTAAATACATAGGTAATATTTTGAGAAATGATTGCGTTCACAGTGAAGGAGTAAATTGTGAGGAAACCTGCATACCTGAGATGATAATACCTACTTATTATACATATATAGATAAACAAAAAGCTTCCATAAGAAATCTGCACCATATTCTAGAAATGGTTGTTGATATCATTGCCAATTTGTACATCAGTTCATGTTAATATTGTATCTAATTTAGTCAGTGCAGTCGGACACCGTCGCCGAACAAATGATAGATTTTCTATTGTTTTCTATTGGATATACTTTGCGTCATTTGACGGGTTAAGACTATGTTCTATTGCACCCATGATTTATAATTACAATCTTTATGACAGCAAGACATCTAACCACCAGTTTGGTCTATTTCTAGTCAGGTCCAAATTAGGACATAAAGAGTAACATATAAGCTCTTAAATAAATAAGCCCAAGTTACAGCTTCATTATCCCTTCTACCGGGCAAGGCTGAATCACCGAGGATTTCAATTATCTCTGGGCTTTTGATATTAAAGTAAAACGCAGGCGACCCAACGACGACGTGAGGAAAAATTTACCCTTTGAAATTATGTAGCAAGCTCAGGGTTAATGGCATTCTTGACCCCTGAATTTTGTGTTTCATACTGAGAAATAAATTTAATGTGTAAGAGCTTTGATCGTGAGTAATGGCTCGAGCAAATGTGCTGACATCTCGTTACGAATGTAAGGAACCGTACTTGTGTTAATTTTTCATGTGTACTAGCTATAATGACAACATGTCCAGATGAGGTTTAAAAAGCTGTTTATTGGGGTACAATAGTAGGTAGTTTAGGTTACAGATATATGGCAGAAACACCGTATGGTTTAAGTCGGTAAGAGGCCATATTAACCGTCGCCTATTTCAGGGCGGCGGGTCTAGATTTACACAAAATAAAATAAAGGTGTTTTCCAAAAATTAGACGTGTATATTTTTCTTAATGGGAGGCCTTTGTCCAATAATGGGACACTCAAAGTTAATTATAACAATAATATTAAAATAATATATTTCTTAAATTAAACATGTGTATATTTCCTAAATGTAATTACATTTTACCCGGAGGAATGAAGTATCCGAGATTTTTATTTTGACATCAACATCATTCTTTATCAAAACCATATCTACATCTACATTAATTTAACTGAAATTCTAATAGTTACACGTACATTCGAATTACATACGAAATATCCGTGTTTTCGAAAACAATTATCACCCAAATACGGTACCCAAAACGCGCTTCCAACTATACGAAATTAAGCTCTAGAAAATTCCGCCAACCATTTAGTTCCGTGCTCAAATTTTCTGGCAAAAATAATGGAAATTGACGCTGGCTTGAATTTTTTTATATCTATTTCCGTGGCTGTCCTACTGGCTAATTGGATATCTTTTTACTTGCTACTCTTTGAGCGCCGCCGGGCTTTTTATAGACTTACAAGATCACTTTGTAGAAATTGTAGAACCTTATTTAGCTGTTTGCGATATTGATTTAACGAGAATTAGCGAACGTAGCGTTCATTTCGTTATCGGTTGATTTTATCTGAAGTGGTTTTTATTTACAAGATCTCTTTAAATGCTTGAGTGCTCTAGTGATAGTACGCGTGGCTGCTAAACATGCCGTCGATTCCCGGATCGGGAAAAGTTTTATTAAGTACATACATACATAGCATCACGCCTGTATTTCCCGAAGGGTTAGGCAGAGGTGTATTATTTTACACCCACATTTCGCCGATGGCGTTATTAAGTCTCATGTAATAGGGGGCGAGCCTATTGCTATCTACCGGGCACAGTTCCAGACTCCGTGCTGCTACTGATAATTTCCATACAGAAAAACACAATAACTCTTTGCCCGACCTGGGAATCGAACCGAGGACCTCACGCTCAGCAGTCGCGCTTGCGACCACTAGACCTAGAGTTTATTAAGTTTGCTGTACGAAATCTTTTTTAACGCTACATTAGGAATTTTCCTGTGTCGTAGGTACAGTTTATATGGAGGAACGAGGTATGGTGTTCCTCCATTGAAAAGGGAGGATCCTCCGACCAGGCAAGGTGGTTAGCCTGGCGGGCCGAAGCCCGACAGTTGATGTCGGATATTCGTATATGTGTTGGAATCGTTGTAAACTTTCATAGTGCGATTCAGGGTTTGTTGTTGTATCTTCACTCCGATAGATGGCGCTTTACTTTTTGCCATGTTGCGAGTAGTAGTCGCTACATCACTCCCCCCCAGACCGGAGGTCGATGCTGTTGAGTCTTGAGGTTGCTTGCCAGGGCCAGTGATGATTCCAGTGAGTCGGAACCGAGTGCCGCGTAGTTCGCAGTGAGTCGGAACTAGGTGCGGTGATGCTGCGAAGTCCTCAGTGAGTCGAGGTAGTGCAGTGATGCTGCGAAGTCCTCAGTGAGTCGAGGTAGTGCAGTGATGCTGCGAAGTCCTCAGTGAGTCGAGGTAGTGCAGTGAAGAGTAGTGGCTGGCTGCTGCGTCGACCAGGAGAGAAGGGCTCTGCTAGTTGACCGGCCGAAGTGCAGTGTGCTGTGCCAAGGTTGCTGATGAGAGGCCGATGGGAAGAACCAGGCTTGCGCGGTCGCTGCAAGCGTGTGGTTACCCGTTGGGGCCGAGGATGCTGGCTGGCAGGATGAGACTTGCTTGATGCTGCTCGAAGGGTACTGGAGGGGTCGAGAGGGGAGTGAAGGCGATGATGCCGTCGAAGGTTGCGAAGATGTTCATTGTCAGGGGTCACCACTATGGAGGAACGAGGTATGGTGTTCCTCCATTGAAAAGGGAGGATCCTCCGACCAGGCAAGGTGGTTAGCCTGGCGGGCCGAAGCCCAACAGTTGATGTCGGATATTCGTATATGTGTTGGAATCGTTGTAAACTTTCATAGTGCGATTCAGGGTTTGTTGTTGTATCTTCACTCCGATAGATGGCGCTTTACTTTTTGCCATGTTGCGAGTAGTAGTCGCTACAGTTTACAAACACAGATCTAACATGCACGCACATCCGAACCCAAAACAACTACCTGTGCAAATATTGTTCCGTTCGGGAACTGAGCCCATGACACATAGCACACAAAGCCTATCGCTTAGCCACTACACCAACCATGCCATCAAATCAAGAACGCTATAATGAAACCATCCCAACAATAATAAATTATTAATATTTCTTATTCATAACAAAGATACTTAGAGGCGGTAAAAGACGAGAGTGCGTTTTAAAAATTCATGAAATTATATAATATACTCAAATTAAATGGACGAATTATGAATATAAATTCAGAGGCTTTTATAAAATAATACGAGCGTTTGCGTTGTGTCGCTTTGCTCTTTATTTTGTTTATGAATATGTTGAATTGTAATGTGGTCGGGGGTTGAACAATAATGGTGAAATCATGCAGCGTTATCACGCCGTCAGAGTTGTTGTTTTAAGCGTTAACATACTACTGAAGCATTACATCAGCGTTTTCACCATCACCAATCTGAACAGTCTCTTAAAATTCGTAAGCATTATTCAAGTCACTCATCAACATCCATTTAGCGGTGATGAACACAAATTTTATTCAATTAAGTCACTCAAAAACTGTTTAAGTAGTCATCACTGCTATGCGTCGTTCTGTAATATGGATCTAAGCGACCACAGCAAGGTTTTAATTACAATAAAAATCGAAATGATTTAAACCTGATCTAAACTTTGTGTTATATTAAAAGCGAAGATGTGTACGGGATCTGATACTATTTTTTATTCATAAGTTTCTTCTTATCTGGGTTTTTTTTCAGTCTGAACTTTTTTTGTATAATATTAGAGTAAGCGAGTAAATTAAAAGTAGGATTTGTGCTTACCAATAAAATGGAAAGAAAATAAATCATTCAAATAAAAGTAGTGGTATATATACACGATACTAATAAAAAACTTGGTTCGAATAAAATTCTACATACACAGAAACAAAATACAGCATAAACTTCATAGAAACATTTATGAGCAATATTACCTTATTTTATACCCCACAATCAAGAAACAACTGAATCATCCATCGTTAGGCTTACCCCAATACAAACAAAATTGCACGAACAATCCCCTACATTACAGTTAGAGCTACAGTTCTATTTCCTCTCGAAGATACAAGTAACGATAGTAACGGATTTCCCATGGGATCCACGTCTGCATTAAGAAATAAAGCCCACTTGTGGGACCACACACGATTGCTTTTGGTGATTCCCGACGATTTCGGTGAAATAATGTACTAACAGCGTGACAGCGAACATGGGAAGTGAATATACTGCACTTATTAGATCGTCGCTTGGAGGCGAGTGTATTGAAATAAGGAGCTAAACGCGAGATTAGATAAAAGCTAATGTTGATACCGTTATATTATACATAAACGTGTAAATTGAGTGCTTTTTTTAAATATATATAATGCTTGTTTACTTTTGGCAGTACCTTACCTGATGCTGTATTTTTTATAACTTAAAACGGGTCTTTATCTGTGAATACGGTACTTGGAATTATGGTATTTGCTGCCGAAATATCGAAAGCTCAAAACAAATAAAAATATACCTACATGGTAAATCTTCCATTATAATTCCCATATCATTATATATAAAAAAATATAGTGATAGTGACTATGACAGTTTAAAACCACAAACGAGGAAGGATCACGCAAGCTGAAATAATATATTTTCACTCTCGCCAAGATTACTGGATTATAAGAATCGGCAGCCTAATTACCGATGTAGCGACAGGCGTAAATCGCGCAATACCTTCTGTCAAACGTCATTTTTGTGTCATATAATGTATTGGCTGACAGTGAGATTTCTGTCGCGTGGCTGTCGCGTTGCTATCGCTTTTTTACGTAATTAGGCTGCGGGGAACACGCACGGCATAGGATTATAGCCCATATTATATGTCGCAAATGAGAGAAAATACGTCAACAAGTAACGATTCCTGAGATCTGGTGCTCCTTGGGTACGCCCGCTACGACAATGGTTGCTGACTGGCAAATCTTTCCGCTATGGCATGACCGATTCCAATGATATGATAGATCGTGTAGACACAACTAAACATAACACAACAAAAACTAAACATATGACTACTTACTTGTATATATTTGATTCAACCATTTTTACTCGTCTTCCAGAATATCCCTATAGGAAGAGCGTACACACGAGTCTTAATAATATAAGCTCTAGCGCACTAGAACTATGTCACGAGTATATAAGATAACGTATCTTGTACATATTTCATCTCAGACAGACGTTGTGAGAAGAGTAAACAGACTTACTGAATGAAATAAGCTCTTCGCTCAAGAAATATTCAATTTTAATACGTTAAAAGCTGAAAGAAATTTTTGACCGGATTAAAAAATGTACGACTTTTTCTAAGTCGAATGTAAGTCAGTGACTGAGTTAACTCAGCACGAATTTTTTGAGTTTCGAATGTAATCATAGGGTAGTAAAACCAGAAACATTTCTTTTTCTGAATCGTCGACCTAAAATTTTTGATAACTTGAATCGTACCACCGTGTCTCATAAAATGTATTAGTGGTAAAGAGGGGAGGGAGGTAGTTAATGGGTGTCGCAATTACCCGTCAAATTGTGTTTCAAAGTCAATCTCAATGTTAATCACGGGCCCGAAGCACCCGAAGGCGTTGGTCGGGCTCCGGTAATTATTTCAAGTATAGGTGTTCCGCTACCGTTTTGTCTATTAATTATCCTTGTGTACAGGCCTCGTTGGGTTTGTAGCACGTGGTTAATTTCAGACTGTGAAGTGGAAATACGGCACAAAGGATACGAGTTTACGCTTATCGGAGTATTCCCTCCTTCTCCATTGCTTTGTTCTTTCTTCAGATACTTTATGTTAGTGATATTCATGAACGCGCAATCGCAGAACGGCGGCCGACCAGACAATATATTTTCTATTGCGTCTGCTTTGCTACTTTTGTTGGGTTATTATTTTATTATTCTGAATTGGATTAGTTAAAATACTAATAAATTAAAAAGTGTAGTCTCTCAAATAATGAGCACCAAAATCTCATTGAATAAGAAGTGAGCCTATTGCCGTCTACAGACACAAAAATGAAAACTAAACCAAAAAAAAAACGAACAGAAAAATTTAATAATAATACTTCGCTCGACGCAGGAATCGAATCGCACTCGATTGCGACCACTAGAGCAATCAGACAGTCTCTAAAATACGGTGTTTCTAAAAAGAAATTTAGGTACTCTGTGAGTTAAAACAACATTTAATAATTAGTCTTGTTCAACTCAGTCTGGTGTTAACAGTATTTATTCTTCAGTGGAAAAAAAAAGTAATATATCAGAGATTTCTTACAAATTTATAGTAAAAGGCAAGATTTACAGTTGACTCGGGAGTAAGATGAATCGTGTACAATCTACTATATATACGTCTTTTATTTAATAAATAGTTGAATCATTACCGAATGTGAAACATTTCCACAAAATCCTATGAGACTAAACCTAAAGATACCAATAAAAGAATCCGACTAGTGTAATATTTTTTATTCATTTTATTTTTTAAATCGCTAATTTCATAAAGCTCTTTTTTCACTTAATACAGGTTCATGATAGCCGTTGTTGTTTCGCGATGAACCTTTTCTTGTTGTCTTTAAAAATAGGCAGCTATTTACACACAAAATTTAAAGAAAAAAATAAAATTCGTTCTAAAATTAAACCAATGAATTTTCTCATGCAATCCAAACAATGAATTTTCCAGATTGTTCCAGTATGAGCCAGTTAGAGGCGGATTTAAGCAGTAAAGATATAAATGTAAGGATTATCCTTTACTTACCGAGTGTAATTGCACGATAGGGATCGTTTCACATTGTGAACACTCAATTGGGCGTTTGAATATTATACGGCTATGAGAACAGACGTACATAAGATATTTCTTAGACCTAATAACTTCATATGTAATGAGAAATTATGTCAATATTGAGACTCAAAAGACTGGGAACATATTGCAATCTACCTATTAATGTATTTTTAATACCTTATTAAAATTACTACTATAGTATGTACATTTTATTTACACGTCACGTTTAATGATTAATGTTAAATAGAAATATCGAAAAGAGTTCGTATCAAATAAAATTCCAAAATAAACCTTGTCTTTGGCATCTAACAGTACTTATCACCGAACACTGAACCCGTGCCTCCGAAATGTGCCAAAGTAAAATTATTCTAGTGGCCTTGGAATACGGAAGGCCAACGTTTGGTCGCATATAACCGGAAGCTGCGCGGTAAACTCAATTCGACCAATGATATTCACGCTACACATAAATGTCCAACAATGACGAACGTTTGACAGATTGTATTGGATTTTGTACTTCCGAAAATTGAATTCGGAATGCATGCGGAATTTTGAAAGATAGCATATGTGTGCGGTTTGTTCTGAATTTTATGCGGTATATCGTCGCCTTAGTAGTGAGGGGAGCTATTCCACACGAAACTTGTGCCAAGATAAAAACAATTGAAATAAAATAAGTACCCACAAAAAAAAAAGTTGTATATTCTCTCCTCTATTTGTATCCCGATTCCCACATTTTTCTGTGACAATCTGTGTGTTATGTGTTAAAATTAAGGAAGTTCGATTTAAGTGCGTTATTTTATTATTTTTGAAGTTATTGAGAATATTTTGGTTAGCTCTTGTCACCACATAATAAAAAAAATGTACAATTCAGAAAAGTGACCGTGACAGAAAATTCTCCGTTTAACGTCGAGTATGGTGGTGTTCATAACTCAATTCGGTCAAAAGAGTGGCTCAGCTCTCTTCACCACTAAGGCGACGATATACAAGATGATACATGGAGTAAAATGAGCGTAGTGTGGACGTTTGTACGATCTTCTTTTTCTTCTATCGTGTCTGTACGAGCTATCACACGGGTTTCGCTCATGCCCTAGTGGAAAGGTTAGCCAGTCAGCAATGGTGGTTCCGATCCATTCATTCATCACTCGTGGCGACTCGTTCTTTGTGGGGTATAAATTCTACTATTTCCATCAAACCTCCACATCTTGTGCGGTGTGGATGTTAATACGAATCCTTATCTTCATACATTCCTTTAGCACATAGAATAAAAGCCGTAAAGCTCCAACGTGAGCGTCTGTTATACCAAGTGGGTATTGTCGGGGTATTTTTAGTTTTTATCTAAATATTCTGCAACAAAGACTTGAATTGTTAAGCTTAGCAGCCCTTTGAGACACTTTCGCATAAATATTTCTAAAGGAATCGTCCTGAAGCGGTACGTTTACGAGGATTGTGGTTGTAGGTGGTGGTAAAGGATTAAGAATGTTTAATATCACGCCTGTATTATTCAAAGGGTAAGGACAGAAGAACACATATATTTAATAGGGCGTTTACTTCGCACAATTAAAAAGTCCCGCAGTCTAATTACGTAAAAAAAAAGCGACATCAACACGACAGCAGTCTTAGCGCTGTCGCCCAATAAATGACACAAACATGTCGTTTGACAATAGCTATCATGCGATCTACGCCTGTCGCAAACAGATTGATACATTGGTAATTAGGCTGCAGTTTAGTATTGTCATTCTTTAAATAGAAAACGGAGTAGGTAATATTTTGATCGAAATTACTAGATCAGAATTTGGTGATAGACTTTCGTTTTGTCAAGTATTATATTTCATATTACAGTATTTTGTATATTGCACTACTTCCTAGCTAGAGACGCAAGGATCTCTTTGTAAGGGTTTACAAAGGGCTTATGTTAGGTGAATATGCATCAACATGTACCCGAGCATTGAAATCATAGTGTAATCTATGCATATCTAGCAGAATCTACTCTATATTTTGAGATATCTACGTATTCTACAGCTATTCATCGCCTTTGATATTTATAACCTATTTATCTTCTTAATTTCCTTCTCTTTAAGTTCTACATATTGGTTTGGGTACAGACCTATTTTTGTAGTAAACATTAAAATATTAGTTAAAAATGCATGAATAATGTGTGTTTATTTATTGAAGCATCTCAACCGTCAAGTTGGCAATTCATAATTTCAAAAGGCCTTTTTACAACACCTATCAGCTTGAGAAGAGTAATGGCTTAGTCCAACACGCAAGCCTGGTGCGGGTTCTCTAGGATTGCCAACCGTCCTGTTTTCCTAGGATATGTTCTGCTTTTTGGAGTATCCTGGGTTGTCCTGAACAGTTATTAAGTAGCGTCGTGTTTTTTTAAAGAGTCCTCGTAACGTCCTGTGTTTTATTATTCGCGCGCCACTACTGCCTCGAACTTAACGTTTAATCATCAGCTTTATTTTATAACTGAATCCTTCAATTCATTTCTATAATTAAAATGAAGATAATTTCATAGAATATTGTAATTGCTATTCATTCAGTTTCATTGACACTGTTTTCTTATATTTTTATTATATAGGGTCCTGTTTTTAAATCGAAATGTCCTCGTATTTCCACTTTAGAATACATACGGTGGACTACTGACACCATTAAGAACCTTATGGAACTCCCAGGTTTCTCGACAGGCTAAAGTGAATATAGATATTTATCTAATATAACTTATAGGTACCTAATTATTGTTAATTTATACTCGTGAACTCAATGATACGTGTGTATTATCTACGTATATAGGAACATGTAAAACTTGTGTGTTACAACCTCCGAACAAATACAAGTATGGAAACAAATTCCCACATTACTGTGGCATTAGGTTTCATGTTGTTGGTGACTTGACAGTCGCTTTAATTTTATCTGAAGTAATAGTCAGTATATATATTCAGTACCACAAATTTCGGTGAATTCGAATTCGATGTTTAAAAACATGTTACATACGAATCGATGAATGTAACATATTTTTAAACATCGGGACTAACATGTAAACAGAATGATTCTATCATATGTCCGAGATATATAAGATTAATCACCCGATATATATTATTATGAGACTTGTTTTTGTCATAGACACAATTTTAATATCACATGTTGATGATTTTTTATATGAGTCATGAAATCATGAATCATTTTCATCGGACGAAAATTTTGAGAAGATTGAGTGAAGATTCTTTACGTGTATCGTCCACGTTCTGTTCAATTTCAATAATTATTGTTACCAACATTATAATTTTAATGAAATAAAATAAATATGTGAGTTATTTTATTCTTCTTGGTCTTTTTCTTGATAAAAACCTAAAACCAAATGCCTTAAAATATAATTTAAAAGAAGAAGAAATTCATCTGGCATGTAAAAATAATATTGGAACAGACTAGTTCTTATTGGGCCTAAGCAGTGCAGAACGATTTGCACCAAAGCAGATATAACCAATTTCCCAGTTAACATTTTTATAATAAATAAGTACCCGAAACAAAGTGAAATTTTCCTTTCAATCCAAAAGTTAGCCCAGTCGATGCCGGACACCACGTTACCGTCACATTGAAGATTATCCCAGGGCTTCTGATACAATGAAACGAAATTGGATGAAAGGAGCTTCCACTTTGTGTCCGGGATGAAGTGTAGTGATGTTGAACTATCGATAGTTCTATCGATGTTATCAATGAATCGATAGGTTAACTCTAAGAAGTTAATTATTATAGATAATATTGATAATTCTTATCGCTGTAAAAACTGACTAACCAGTCGCAAGCGAGGGTGCTGAGCGTGAGGTCTTGGCTTCGAACCCCGAACACTGTTATTAGTTTTTCAACTAGAAAAATTTTAGCAGCAGCCCGGATTCCGGAATTTTGCCTGGTATATAGCGATAAGCTCGCCTCTATCGCCTGGAATTAATAACGGCATCGGCGAAATCTTGGCGTATAATAATACACCTCAGCGTACCCTTCGAACAATACATGTTAATGTATTACAATTGATAGAAATATCGACATTGTTCAAGGTCACGACAGTATCGATAGACTATTTGGTCGCAACGCTAATTCATTGTAGTTATCTATACTGTCCGTTAGGATTATGGCGGAGTAGTTTTTAAAAAGACTTACGTCTACAGGATAAGCTCATTGTCGTTAGTAAATAATACATTGTCTTTATATTAAGATAAAAGGCCTCTTGATGAAAAGAATCTTTCGTCTCTTTGTTCCAGCTTTTGGTGAATAATTAATTTGGTGTTAGTATTTTTACGGTACACGTGCCGTTCTTTCTTTGTGAGTGATTTACGTTAAGCCCTTGAAAGAGACTGGCCGAAATCGTGCTGAAACTTTCATTTTCAGGACTAATTTAACAATCAATTAATTTTAAAATTTAAGTACTAAAATAGCAAACTTTTTTTCTTTACAGATTTTTATGACGTTTTTCGTCATGAAAATCTGTATATGCAAGAGCGATACCAGATATTTATCTTCCATAAAGATGTGTTTTTTTTTTTCTAATATTTTCACAATAGTTAATGTGAGTGAGAAAGGTCGAGAAAAATCCATGCTACGTACGCTGGAGGTTGATAAATTTCTCTTCGACAAAAATAACTCTATAGAAATGAAATACATTACGATATAACTGGAATTGATTGAAAGACATATAATTTACAATGATGATAACGTTCAACATAATATATTTTCTTCTTAAATAATTATGGCGGCTATTTCCAGTCAAAAATTCGAATGATTCACTCATTCATAACAATGTCATTCCAAACCCGCCATGATTTATTTCGACAACAATGGCCGCCCTTGAGTGAACTCAACTGGTCCATTCAATAACGAGCATGACTCAGTCAACTGTTTACTCGTTCACTCATTCATTCAACAAACTGGGCGTTCAGCTGGAATGATTTTCTTTTATTTTTCCTCTGTAGTTTACATTAGGAGATATGTAGTATAGATTTGTTGTTTGTTTTATCTTTCCTCCCGTACGGCCGTTCATTGTCATGGCCTATGAAAGCCTATGTTCAGCAATAGAAGTTTACAGCTTGATATTGAGATGACAGCTTATTGTTTTGGCAAAACTAATATCACTATGGGACAGAAAAGTGAACTGCTATTCAGATAATTTTGTCTGAGCGATATTTAATAGGTTCTTAAAAGTTTTGATAAATCAAAAATCAAATTCAAATTAACGTGGGCTGTTATTGAAATTAACGTTTGTAAAACTATGAAATATTCATTAGCGTTAGGAACGTGTTATTGAATAAAAAACTAGACAATTTATATTATACTAGCTTCCGCCCGCGGCTTCGCCCGCGTGTTTTACGAACCCGTACATTTTTCCGGGATAAAAAGTAGCCTATGTGCTATTCCAGACTATAATCTATCTCTGTGCCGAATTTCATCTGGATCCGTTTAGCCGTTCTGGCGTGAAAAAGTAACAAAGATCCATCCATCCATACTCACAAACTTTCACGTTTATACTTAATGTTAGTAGGAAGTAGGATTAAGAATCATTAGTATTTTAACCCGCTAAGCAGCAGCATTGACACGGTGGAAAATATGCCGTGATTTGGAATTACCACGAACATCATGTTTGTACAATTGCAAGTAACGATGATACCAGCGATTCTATCTCCCTTTTCAATACCAGTAATATAAAAGTAGGTACCTACTAAAACTTCACTGTAAAAATATTCAAAAATAATTTCCTGCATTCGCAAACGGCTCACGTAGCCGCTTCCCCACGGGGATCATAGGCCGCGCAATGCAATTCTAATTTTAATTAAAAAGAATGCTAATTTCTGTGAGTGATATTTTGTGGAATAATGGTATTATGAATATGCATTATTATTTTTTTTCATTCTGTGGCAATCAAACAATGTTTGATGAATTTTCCTCGACTTTCGGGGTTTCGAATATTTCACACATTAATTAGATAATGTCAGTTACTGCTAATATTATGGCACGGATCTCTACGTATTATTATTAAGCTTATGAGCAACTTATAATTCATTGACTAATTATTTAATATAATTAGATGTAATTAAGTAAATCCTAAGCTCGAACAAAATTTTTATCGTTCAAGAAATTCTGATTTCTGTTGATAATTTTCGCCAAACATCATTCACCAACTGTAATGGCACTTAATTTAACTGACAAAAAATATTAATATCTATACAGCTAGCAATTTGATTTGCGTCACCCACTAATGAATAATAAATGTTTTGTTACATATTGGAAAATACTTTTTTATATGCTTTCAATGTTATTCATAGGAATGTCACACCCACACATACACAGCAACGCGTACACGTCACTGGTATACACGTCAGTCATCGTGTGTTTCTGGCAACGAGATAAATCCTAATGTTCTGTGTGACCACTTCTGTTCGCCGTAGTAGGACGGTTTTAAATACAAAGAAGACTTTCCTCTATGCACATACCGTGGTAATACAAAATAAAGAACTAATTCTTATGTAAAAGGGAAATGATTGGCAAAGTGGTATTTCTTTTCTATAAATATCGTTGCCCCGCACTACATCCCTGTATCGTGGGTGCAATTTCAAACACAAATATTCACATGCAGAAATACCCAGACGAGGAAAATATATCTGAAGGGTAGAAAAATATATGTTTGGTGTACGAATCGAACATACGACACAGAGCACACTCATTGAAGGCTCAAACATTGAGCTAATCGTGTCTTTGTATTTGTTTGGCTATGCATTTCGCCTTGTACGGCTGTTAGATGTTCTCCTGGGTTTCACTGACGAAGCATAATTTAAACGGTATTACGTACTTTTTTAATATCCTCGGTTTGAACATCAATACAGTCACAATATTCATAGATATTACCGTTTAGCAATTAGCACGGGCAACATGCCCAACACGATCAATAGAGTTACAGTGGCGATGAAAATCTGTTATTTGTTATATGTTATATGCACGACACGTCATGTCATCTTACGTCATCGGTTCAAAAACATTTTGTAATTTAGAATTTAGAACTCTTCAAATGATCTTCATGCGTTTTCTTTTTCTCGGTGCTATTTCTGCATCAGCCTGATATTTCTGTGGTTGGACTATGAGTCGTTTCACTGGTTATTTATTTTGTTAATGTAAAAAATGAAAAATTAAATACAATCCGTTACGTTTTAAAAATCTTCAATGGAATACGTCATACAACTTCATGCCAACTTTTCTACAATGAAGATTTAAACTGGAATCGTTTAGAACACAATTTAGAACAATTTTAAAATATACGTGAGTCAAAAGGTAATAATGTAAAAAAGTTTCAATTTTATAAAAAAAAAAAAAAACATCTTGCCACATAATTTTTTCATGCCATGCAGATTCATCTTTTAAACGTGGAATTTCATCGTCATCGGTTTATGCTTCATTCATAATTTCATAAACGGAACGCTGGCATGCAACGTGACCGTTTCCAAACTCGAACAAGGCTGCGTTCTTTGAATCGATTATTTTTAGACGAGTGACAAGTAATCGAAAACTTGTCATCCACTTGGAATCCGCTTTCCTCACGATTTATAAAGAATCTTAAATTTTCCAAGTAGTAGAATGCTATTTACAGAGCACTAAGTCCAGCGTTTAAAACGTAGGTAGGTGCCTATTTATCGCATATCTGTGTAGCTGCATCATTGCCGCTATAAATACTTTGATAGTGCCCGTAAATAGATTTATGACTGCACACAACAAACACCACGGTCGATTGAATTCTGAGGAAATTTTCTCAACGCACCGGATTTGGGATAAGCTGTGTGACGTTGACGAGATGCCAAAAGCAACTATTCGGGGATATCCGGGGAATCTTTGCGATTACATTCTAGCTCGTTGGTGATTGTTTTGCGTAGACGCAAACTGTTACCTATCGAGATGGATAAACGCTCTTTATATCGGATAGAAAAACATGCATCAATTATGTAGAAACAAAATTTTTTTCAAGAACATTGCGATAATAGAGTTTGCTGAAATGAATTACGTAAGTGATAGATTAGAAATTGTCTATGAACTTCACGGTAACCTTCAGCCGCCATCAGCTGACGGTTCACTCTTGTTAATACGATCGCATTTTGGTATCGTTCACAATTTGGCGCGAAAATTAAATGAATGAATGAATGACTGTACCTACTACTAGCGCATGCGTCATGAATATCGAATGCATTAGCAGATGCTCATGCTACGATATAACTAATGCATTTCCTACGCAAATTGGCATATAATCAAGCAATATTCAATAATACATTATAGATTTATGTTACTTCGTAACTATCCTATTAAATTTTACTATTTATTCGTGAAAAAGTTATTTCTCATTTTATTATTTTAGAAGCCATTGTTTTTTTTTTTTTACTTTTATGTAACTTCTTTTTTTTTTCAACGGTTTTTCTTTTGTGTGCAGGGTAATGAATTATATAATGCTGTATGTATGACTTTTTATATCTTAATAGGAGCTTCTCAACATATTAACTGAAAGAAAGACTCCGCGAGAATGATACCGAATTATGGCCTAGCCAGGTGTCATGTAAGTTTCATTACAACTTTCAACTACAAACGTTTCTAATTTCCTGGTACTGCTACCACAACAATAGTAATTCCATGTAGGTTTTCTCTTATTTATGCCACCATTAAATACTTATTATATAAATTCAAAAGTTCTCTCTGATGTCATAAAATGTAATTTATTGTCTTTTAAATGTCAAACGCCTTTAAATGTCAAAGTTACGTTTCATCATAATTACTAATGGCGCACTCCAAAATTAAAACATAATTAAACTCGCCAATTCTGTCTCCTAAGTAATTAGCAATCTCACTTTGATTACACCATTATTTTATTGTTATATCTTTATCAATTTATGTTCTTCTGTCTTGTTTCAGGAGACGACTTGACACCTCGACACGCCACTCCACCGAAATGACAGGGCATTTATGATATTGCGACTGGCACCCTACACCGTAGATACATTGCCATTTTTAGTAATAATGTGTCAAATCCTAGGGTAGCATTGTAAAAATAATTGTTTTGTAAAAATATTTCTAAAACTACGCTTATAACTATATTATTTAGTAACGCTTATTTTAAACAAAAAAAAAAAAAGAAAAAAATTGCTGCCATAATTTTTTTATACCACAATATCTAAACGAAGACAGTGTCTGTTTGTGATTTTCTACGTGTTATAAAATGACGGTGAGCCATTAATTGCGCCAGATACTTCCGTTCATATCTGAGTGAGTATATATCGGCGGGAAAATTGTGGGGTGAGCCAAAATGTCGTCGCGTACGGGGCAGCGTGGCACGTCAGTTGCGACCAGCCAGCGAAAACACCGCTCGCGGTCCACCACGAGGTACGACATGGAGAAAAAGCCAAAGAAGAAGGACTTTAGGACATCAGGCACTACCAGCCTGGTGTCCATTCCCAACAGCATCAAGCTGCCTATGCTCAACAGTGGCCTCATATCTCTTGGTAAGTTTGTATATCTTTTTTTTTTGTTTTGTATTTTGACAATGGAAACTGTATTTACCAAAAACGATTCTAAAAAAAGTCATATTATATTCAAATTCCGAATAAATATTTACGATGTTTTCCATTCTATTTTTGAATACTAAAAGTTTTCATCTGCATTCGAATTTCAATAGGCGAAATTCAAATAACATAAATATTTCACATGATTTTCAATTTCCAGTCCCCAATACGAACATGAAATGAAATATAAAAAGAATGTTTTATTTATTTTATTTTAGGGAAGTACTGAAATCTCAAAAAAAAAAAATTACACACAATTACAAATTCAATTTCATATGTATAATACAGTTACAACTTGATTTTATTCTAAAAAATGTTTTAATATCGTCATATTAAACCAAAAACCCGACAATGTTTTGACACATCCATAATGATACCGTAAATGGTAAACAACAATGACTTGTTTACTTTATAGAGATAAGAATGGCCTAACTAAAAATACATCTCAAAGAGAACTTGAAAGACGAAACCATTTAATTTTCTAATCTTTATAAATTATCGCGCAAGTTTATAAGATCCGAAACGTCTGGCATAGTAATAACTACTGTCTTTAATGGTTGAGCGTCAGCTATTTTACTAACCTGCTGTCAGAGGGCCTTAGTGAGCTTACGAGCTTGTCAGCCGGCTTGGAACTCATTAATATAAATTAAAACGTTCAAAGTGCGTGAATTATAATGACATTGGGGATTCTCCGGTACCTCTTACGTGAACATTTTTAGATTTTAGAAAAAAAAACTTTTTCAGTTAGAATGTAGGGATACCAGGGATTAACAACACATCGTAAAGACTCCATCGTGAGGAAATTTGAAATGGTCTGGCGCACACTGGACGATAGATGTTATAGTAAGATCAGCCTCTTTGCTTCTAGCTTATCTTTAGTCTACGGCGTGTGACAAATTGACAGAAGTTCGACTTAAGACTACGACATAGCCAATATCTTTTGAAGACGGTCTTCGGTCACGTCGGCAGATACACAATAATACGATATCAGATAGCATATAGATAGGTTACGCAACTGACATTGAAAAGAATGGTAAGTTTAATGCTTTTCCATGGACATAAATGCTACATTTTATTAACAAGACGCGTGTTGCCTGTTTTCTTGCACACATTGCAGAATTTAAACGGTCTCTAAATGTTTTGTTGTACTGCAATACTTATAATTTGGTTCATACGCGGCGACAAGGCCACGTGCCTTCACCACTTCTATTTAATTTATTATTTTGTTGGTACTGTGGACATTCTAAGTTTAAATTAGTTTGTGTTTTCTCAATCACGGAAAACCCGGATGAGGAAACAAACAGAAATCGTGGTAAAATTATGGGAAGATAAAACAAACATAATATCTGCCGCGTTGTCTATGTATATTGGCGTATATACGGCGTACCTAAACGACCGCGAATAAATATAACGGTTTCAGCGGTTTATGTTTTATGTACGCCAATCAATCATTTCATTCGTAATTAATAAGAGTATACCTAACATTATTTTGTTGAGTTCGCGTTTTTATAAAAAAGTTTTGTTGGTAGGATTTTAGATCAGTTATGTTCATGGACAACATTCAAAGTAGTCCTTTCAACATAATTTTTTGTATGGATTTTTACGTTTCTATTTTAAACATTATGTTCATTAGGTGTCGGTGAGCGTGGACCTAAGTCGGTATTGTACTGTTCTGCTCTATTTTTTTATTTAAGTACATACTTTTGTTTGAAACTGATTAACATTATTTGAAGCGGAGGAGTAGGTACTATCTCGGTGTTCATTTAGTATAGTTTTCTATTACGCAGTGTATAGTTAAGTTCAGAATAACAAGAACATAGAAATGTGAGTTCATGTAGCAAAATTTATAAGTAAAAAAAAAAAAAACAGTAAAACTGTAATATATTTTTATTATAGTCTCGGGCAGAAAGAACCTTCTACTCATTCTCATTATAACAAATATAAAACAAAAATACAATCAATACCTTTGTAATGTAAATATCGTTTCACCAAGAATACACATCTACGTCCGAACCCACCCATACGAGTGATACGTACACAGAACATTTCAATAGCCACGTTCAGATACACATTTAAAAATAGCGTATGTAGAGCGAATTTTCCACTGCAATACATCCGCCTTTGAGCATTCGAAGCTCCAAGTGTTAGAACAATAAAGATAAGGAGAAACAAAACGGTTTTGTATCAATATATATTTTAAGAAACAATTTTTCGCATCACTGGCTTGGATGTGAAGCATTTTCAAAATCATTGTGAACGTGAATAAGTAAAAGAAAAAAAAAGACTTGTAATTGATCAACATCATTATCAATGATATATAAGTTTAGATAATTATAATTTATCATCACTTTGAACTTAAATTTTAAGATGGCTGTCTGCTTCTTTTGACATTAGCCATCACAGATTCGCTCATTTTGTAGTGACAAAATTAGGCAATCAATGATGTTTGATTCGTGGTGGGGGCTCACTGCCCAGGGTGTGACAGACGAACTCGGGTTTCCTCACTCTTGGAGACTTAACATTCTAGACGAGATAAAAATCTGTGATCGCTAAGATTCTCGAGTATCTGGGTTCTTTTATCATTTGGTTGCTTACAAATATCGGCTGATATAATATCTCAGAACAGTTAAAATTTAGCTTAAACAACCATAATAATTATAAGCGAGCGATAGAATAATAATTTCTAAAAGTCTAGCTCTCCTAGAGCAGCTGAAAATCTGTGATCTCTAAGAAATAGAAACGTCAGCGAAACGTATTGGAAAATTGAGAATTTCTTCAATGGATAACTTGCATCCATCTTTTTTTGAACGGTATGTATGTATGTATTTCTACGTTGAGACTATAAATTGATCTAATTGGCGTTAGATATTGAAGTTGTTGGACATAACCTAGTACAATGATGTAACTTTGATGACTTTCTGATAGCAGTGGACGTAGTATGTTTAACGTGCTAGTGGTCACAGCTGACGCTGATATAGATTTGATTAATCAGATACACAGGCTAGGCAAATTGTATCGAATTCCACTTAGGTACATCATTTTCTCTACCAAATGCCGCACATTTGAGACAACTTAGACGTTATACGCAGTGATAGCCTAGCGGTTGAACACTTGCCTTCCATGCGGGAGGGTTAGAATTCAGAACCCAGCCCTGACTTTTCGTATACGATCCATGTGTGGATCAGAATTTGATCATTACATGCGTTAACGGTAGAAGAAAACACGTTAGTCTTGATTCTAGAAAGCGCACCTTATTGCTTCTTAAAAAAGTATTTTGTCTAGACTATGGTCTCACTACACAGGCCTTTTACTGAATTACCTCTAAGAAAAGTTTGAGAGAAAATTCCAAATAATCCTAATTTAACAGATTAGGCTACTTTACGTCAAATTTTGATCGGTTATTGCGGCAACAGTGATTGATATCTTACGTAAGTGATAAATTGAATGCTTGTTAGCAAGGAAGAGTGCCAACTATGATTTATGAGCAGATTAAGGATGAAGCATTATCATTTCAAAATGTTTTACCATTAAAAAACACATAAACATTGAAAAGGTTACGTATGTTACCTACGCAAAAATAAAAAAAAACGTACGTTGTTAAAGTAAAAAGTTCTAAATTCAGAAAGGAAAAAAAAAACATGAGAAAAATCTTCAGTAAATAATAAGACCATTCTAAAACCATAATTACACTCTACGTGAATCGTCAAACTATGCGGATCATCTAAACATATGTTTCGCATCGGTACCGGGTAGTGCTGAACAAAAATAAACTCAAAAGGCTGTTGGCCCGCTCTAGGTCAAGACAAATGACGCCCGTACGTTTGTTTACAATCTATACGAACTATAATGTGTTGTTCTATATATTTAGTTCTACGTTTGTATCATCGAATTTTTTTTTAGTAGGTGGACACGATAGTGACGTCACATTTTTATGTTGTCTTAGTTATGACAGGGAAATGACGCGATTACAGATTTATTGTCAGTTGAAAAATTTTGTTAATGGTATTTAATAAGGTGTTTTATTTCAAAGCTCTTGAGTTTAAATGCGACATTTGTAGAACATTTTAATTTTCTTATACATAAATGGTTTACGTTGTACCTATCAAAAGTTTATTGACCACAAATAAGTTAAGATGAAAATACTAATATATCTACAGATACTGTAGATAAAACTTGACTGACTCATTGGTGTAGTGTTCGCAAACGCGTCGGGCAAAATGTTATTGGGTTTTCCTATATGGAAATTTCTCAGTTGCAGCGCGGAGTCTGAAACTGTGCCCGGTAGATGGCAATAGGTGCGCCCCCTATTACATGGAACCCAATAACAATATCGGCGAAATGTGGGTATACAATAATACACATCTGCCTAACCCTTCGAGGATTACAAGCGTGCTATTTTATGTTATGTTGTAGACAAAACGAACGAAATTCAACGAGACGGTATCTAAGTACTAGTCTACGATATTTATGAGTTTCGGCTATACTTTCTGCCAGACATCTACTTAGGTACCTACCTGTTTCATGAGTAATATGTTCACTGGTACATAAAGTACCTGGTTGTAGACATAAATAACGTTTAGTGGCGGTCACGTCTTGTTTGCCCGGAGCGGCTGCCTCCAATTAAGCTTGGCTGGATGAAATTGATTCCGTTGCACGACGATGTTCTATGCTCTAAGTTATTTTGTAGGTAGGTACGCCTGTATTCCTTAAAGGGTTAGGCAGGGGTGTACTAGCATAGATACCGATGCCGAGCCTATTCCAATCAACGACGAACAATTCCAAAGTCTGGGCTGCTACTGAATCTTGTCTAACAGAAAAACCTAGTTACACTTAGTCTGACACTTAACATGGTGATTAAACCCAGGATCTCATCCTCACTAGATGCGCTTGCGAAAATTTAACCAAGAAAACAAAGAAAAAAAAGTTTGTAAAGAAAAATATTGTATATTGGTCCGAACGCTTGTAATCCCAGGATTACTTTTTACTTGTAGCGCTAACAGTGATGCGTGTGCGTTACCTACCTAAATGCTGCGTTCACGTCGCTTGGCGATAAAAACGCTTTGTTTTACTATACTATATATGTATATATAGACTTTCTAATCTGCTATTTATTTAATGCAATAACCGCTCATAGCATTTAATCTTGTTTATTATCAATAAAAATAGCATAACGGTATTCGTATTAAGTAACAAGCGTTGTGGAAAATTGTATGGAAATAAATATGGATATTTATGTTATTTATTACGTTATCGTAAACAGCTTTATTGGTATAAATATTGGTTGCTATGTCGATCTGAGTGCGGAAAATAACGTTGAATATCAAGTGGAATAGTAGTGAGTGCCAATTTTTTTTATAACCCTGATCCAATCTGAAATTTGATATTTACTCGGTCTGTGAACCCGAAAGGTAACAAAACTGAGTTATTGTATAGGCCCAATTTTGCAAAGGTATCTGAATACTTACCATTACTTATTTATTCGTAAAACCAATGAGGCGAATAACTAAAATTCCCTTCAACTGTTAAAAATTTAACAAAAACACGTAAATTTTTGATAGCATCAACGGTTTTAAAATAAATAGTTTACCACAAAATTGTTCTATTTTCGAAAGTAATATTAATCCTAATAGCTTGGCCAAAAACAAAACAAGAAAATAATCTGACGTTACATCAAAACAAAACCATTTTTCAAAAAGAGAATGCTCTATTGTTTTACTTT
Organism: Shargacucullia verbasci; assembly: GCA_947562105.1. Taxonomy (NCBI): domain Eukaryota; kingdom Metazoa; phylum Arthropoda; class Insecta; order Lepidoptera; family Noctuidae; genus Shargacucullia; species Shargacucullia verbasci. Next base: position 4,142,229 of record OX387297.1, on the reverse strand, counting down.
CCTTTTTTGGCGAAATGAAAAATGGTTTCTTTTATTAGGGATGGCCGACAGCAACCGTAGACGGCTAATCCGTTTGTCCGGAATCACTTATCCCTTTTTCGTCTATATTATTATTGGTAGTTTGAGACCTATCTGAGGTTTTATGTCGTACTAAAAATCATAAACGGGTGGCCGGAAAATGGTCCTAGGAGAACTTTTATTCGTTTAAGTCGTATTCGGAAGCTTTATAGCGTATTATGTCGTAAAGTATATAAGTAAAAGTATAATACACTGACACATGTGTCCATTTATTTCCAACATATTCATTGGCAGGGTCATATCTAAAATAGTTCCTACCCATAAATTAATACAGTACAACACAACTAATAAGATCATTTTTAATGCAGTACCAATAAACATTTGTGGTCTTGAAGTCGCACTCTGTTCGGAAGTGATCGGATTTTACGAAGTTTTCCGAAGTGACTTCTAAATTGTGTCGACGTCAATACAATCCAGCAAATTTCAATAAATCCGTAACGAGCATATATGTAAACTTTTAATTTTCTTAATAAATTTTAATTTTACATCTCATTAAGAAAGTATTAAAGTTTTCCTTCAAATCCAGATGACAAATTAAATTAAGAGTTAATTATTATAAATTATATTAGTGCAAAAAGTTCAAGCAAAAATAAAAAAGATAGCCAATTTATAATGAGAGTTTTAATTAATATTCTTCATAAGTCTTGGAATATAATTGAATTCCTCTACAAAGCTCGGTTCTATTAAAATAATATTTGAATTGTCTATGTCTAAGCAATTACTGAAGTGTCGTGATTACATCAATTTCAGAGTGTGCTCTTTGACAATATTTTTGCGGAGATATTTACTTTCATCTTTAGCCAACTTTTGATTCGGGAGCTTTTTGATTACTTGAATAAAATTAATTATGAAGAAAATCTTTCAATGGTTTCTCTTCTGATGTGGACAAGGAAAATGTACAGTGAATCATCCCACGCAAGCTTTGGAAGGCGATTGAGGAAAGTTTGTTTATCAGGATGCTTTAACATGATAAATAATTGATAATTTAAATTATATTAGCTATTCGTATTTCACCGCCTATATTTATTATTTAACTACTAGCTATTTGTTAGTAGACAAAATCTAAAATATATGGACATTCTTTAAATTATTTTCATCTGCTGCTGTAGGTAGAGTGCACACTTTTTTTAAAAACTAATTGCGTCTACGGCTATAGCAGTGTTTCAGATAATTAAACGATGAAAACCAACGCAATGAATAGAACAATTCGTAATTAGGTTGGACGCTAAATTAATATTCTGTTGATGAAAATTTAAATTACAATTATTGAAAGAAACAATTTAAAAACAATTATTGAATAAATAAGAAACTGTGAAACCTAAATTGGTAAACATCTTGGTGTGACACCTCATACTAATTACTAATCTTTAAAATAATAATAATAATATATTTTTGTATCCTAGTTGATTATAATAACCTTATGAAGGTTTAAGATACCACAATACGACAGCCCAGACATTGGAATCATGCCCGGTAGACGTCAATAGGCTCACCACTTATTACATGGGACTTAATAACGGCAACAGCAAAATGTGGGTGTGTTTGAGTACACATTTAACTTACACTTCGAGAAACACTGACGCTATGTATGTTTAGGGTACCTACTAAAACCTAATTTAGACCAGAGCTACCGGATTTTCTACGCTATAAATGCCTAAAAATTCAATTACGACAAAAAGGTCAGTTAATTACTTCTCTCTCTGCACCGTCGATTGACCATCTACCTAATCCTTTATACCGGTTATATCTCAGGAAGGGTCCAATATAGAGGTCGTGTTATTAAGTTATACATAATTTTGAGAGGATCCCATTTGAAATGGGCTCTTAGGCACCAGATAAAGCGGACCTCAACTCCTTTGCGGTACCTATAACCAATATCTACTCTGTTATTGGACTGAGATGTGAAAGAGCTTATCCGATCGGGCAGTATTAATGTAATTATCTTATTAATGTCTGTGCCGATTTTGGTTATGATTAGCGAAATGTCAATTTGTTAGATATATAGGATACGCAGAGGAAATATACTCGATGGTCATAATTTAACATATCTACTGATATAACTGAGACTTTCATATGTTTTCTAGTAATTAAATCGACAGCAAACATGACGTTATCATTAAAAAGAGTGAAAGATGCGAACAGATCGCATTACTGGCCGCATTTTTCAAATGTTGTTTTGTTTTGAAAATTTGGAATGACTTTTTTTATGACATATCCCCACACTAAGAATAATTCCTGTGTCGTGGGTGCGTTTTAAATCACAAATATTCACATGGACAAACTCAGACCCGGGACCACTACATCTACATCATACAAATATATACCTACCTACATATGTTCCGTGTGGACATCAAACTCACCGCGGCACGTAACCCAGCAGTTCTCTCCGCCAACCGTCTCGTCGAAATGTTAACTACATTAGAAGAATAAAGAATTTGTTTACCAAAAAACCTTATTTTATCACAAACTATGTAAATCGTGTTACGTAAGTCTATTTTTTTCATATATCGTTGATTTTCACAAAGAAAACAAGTTAGAACCTTCTGTTGTTTGTCATCCTACTAACTTTAAGGAGCCGACGGAGAGATAATGTTTTTAAATTGTGCACGTTTGCAAAGGCAGGCAGGCATTCAGCCAGAAAAAAAAAACAAAACGAAAACAGTTCTGATACATAATATATAGAAAAAATTGAACATAGTATTCACTCCCCCAGTTCTTTGAACCAGAAAAGCCGATAACAACGAAATACTTTCAACAATATTTGTTCGTTCAATCACGAGTCTCGAACATAAATAAATCTTTTCGCCCACCCAATTTTGTGCGAGCATTCATGATCTGTGGTATAGAGTTTGACAGATTATCAATCAATTTTATGTACTGGCCCATGATAGTGTAGGTACTTAGGTGCTCAGGGGTTGGGCGACCGAAATCTAACAAAGTGCGCGATTTGAGAGGCGCCTCCATTTTCTGCGTGTCCCGTTTCTTTCCGTGTACTGTTGACGTGTATAGATAACTCCATTAAGGAAACCAAAAAGAATCGGGTTGGATTTCAGAAATTACTCGTGTATCGAGTGTCTGTTGTCCTATTTTTCTTTCAATATTTTTGTTTGCCATGTACCTATTTCTTATAAACTCTTTTTAGTATTTTTATTGAACCCACAAAACACATGAAAGTATTGTTTCTAGAAGTCGATCAAATGCTATGATTTATTCATTGTTTGGAAGTTTCCGAGATGATCTCACAGAAACATCCTCAGACACTCCTGCAGCGGATTTAATAAATCAACATATTAGCTATAATTTATTTCCCTTGACGTAAAACGTTCTAACAATTTTAAACTTCATACTATTCAATTTCATTACATACTAAAACTATCACCGTTTCCGTAAAACAATTCTCCCCTACTACATACATCAAACGAAAGTTGAAAGCAATAAAACAAAATGGCTGTCAATTTCCCGCGCGAATGAGAGCTGTCAATGCAGATTTGCGCGCCGCGAGCAATGACGAATGTTACCGAAATAATTCCACTCGGATCTATGGCAGGATGTCGCGCGAGTGACATATCCAGTGACATCATCACACGTCAATTTAAATTGCGACTTATTGACAGCTCTTTTGTTTTACCTCGTTATAGATTTTTGGGATCGAGTAACTTTATTAATTTACAGGTTTTTTCATCAAAAGCTATTTTTGTTCTGAACTCTCGTTCAGATGTCTACGAAAAGTAATACCAATAAATAATTTAGGTATGGTTTTTGGGAAGTTAAAAACATACGCCTTAAACTATTTTATCTCCAATTAAACATAGCATTTGAAAACAAACTGAACCGTATAAAAGTACAAACAATGAAACATTAAAGTTAATTTATTGCCTCCATTTTCGTTGATCTTGACTCAACTACAAATTATCATTAGATGCCCCATATAAAATAATTTCAAACACTGTCTACATTAATTACTGAAAAGCAATGCAGCTATACTACCGTGACATTTGATTATATTCGAAGTTACCCTTGAATCATAGAACAGTTACATATGTATATTATATGATATTATATATTGGTCGATCTAATATAATCAATATAGAGTTTGATATAATACCAATTTTGTGTTTTATGGCCTTTCGCCAATTATATCGCCTGGCAGCGTTTCTATTTCTATTGGCTATCGATATTCAACCTTCTTTTTTATTTCCTGCATCAAATGTCGAAATCTCATAAAATTTTATTATGCTAGTCTGACAGATCTAATGCAATGTATGCTTTAGTTTTGACAGCTGCATTTGAAAACTCTCCGACCAATTATTTTTATCTATCTAATGAAATGAAATGAAATTGTTTAGTTTGCAATTAGGCTTTTTCAATCACTTTTACACGTCTTTTTTAAACTAGATGGCGTCGGCATTTCCTAGTACTATCCCTGATTAGAAAAGACGAAACAAACTCAGGGGCCAAGGTCTATTTTAAAGTTCAGACAGATTGTAATGATGTAAGGATTTATGTGAGACTATGGGGTGATATAGTCTTTTGAAGAAACTGCCATAACTATTTGAGCTGACCTGTCGCGACAGAGGGCAAGCATGGATCAGTTATCGTGAGAATTAATGAAATTAAGAGCGTTAATCCCAGATCTCACTCACATTTACAATGTATAGCGGTTATATATAATCAGTTAAATTTAAACGACATTATTTATTTATTTAGACTTCATTATTTTGATATTATAATATCAAAATAATGAAGTAAATAATATTTACTAATGAAGTAAATAATATCTACTTATTAATGGAAAAATTGTATATAAAAAGAAGGAAAGGCTAAAGAGCGGCTCAATCCCAAGCGTTTTTGTCATCTTAATACTTAGTCCAAAATTTTATAGTATCCTTTTTTACAAAGTTTAGATTTAATTATAAATTTGAACTTGGAACTTGGAATTGGGAAGTTTATTGTAAAAACGTAAACATTGTCCCATAAACGAGTTCCTTACTATGTGGAGGCGCGTGAATGAACAGCAAGGTTATGGTACCTAAGCTCAATTTGAGACTCAATAAATATAAGAATAAACAATTAAATCGACGCATTCATGTATGTATAATACCAATATTTCATTTTGTCTACAGACAGTTGTCAATACAGTTGATAATTAACTGATCAGTACTTTTTAATACTATCATTTCAATATTTATTGTTACTTACTCTCTTGTTATTCGTAACCAAACTGGAAGTTTATGAAGTGTTTTCCTTTTTCATAAAAATGTTCATATCTCACCAAATATCACCAAACAACCACTAGTCCTTGGGTCCGCAATATATTCATACAACAAAACCTACGATCCACAATGCTAAGCTACTTTTTTGTCCGGCCATAATCATCTCAAGGATAACGGAACCAGTAGTAGTGTGGTAGCTGAGAAAATAAAAGGGGGGAAATAGCGTGCAGGGGGATGAAAAGTGGGGACGGAAGAGCCACGTCCTTGAAGCGGCACGCGTCATAGGATTTCCTGTTTCCCTACAGATAAGAGCGGGATACATTTTATGTTTTTCTTATTGCCCGAATATTTGGCTTTTCTAGCCGAACAAATACGAAATTAGTTTGTAAAGCGCGTCGCAGTTTCGGCGCCCTGAATATTTATTCAACGTGATTGGCAGAAGATTCTGTGTGTTTTGTCTGATATTGTTGTTAATTGCACTCGTATTGGAATGGTTTCAATAAATTTAGACAATTGGACTGATGATTTTTAGATAAATTACTTACAAATAAACGAAAAAAGAACATTGGTTAGTGGCGTGCACAATCGTCTTATTTACATATCAACGGACAATCTGAAACGACGGGCCTTGAAACTTCAAATTTTCCGCAGAGCACTCTCTGCATATATTATAACGATAGGAAGCACTTAAAGAGATTTTTAGGGGAAAAATTTGAATGCAAATCAACGCGAATGAAGTTGCGGAAAAGTTAGTAGGTAATCTATACGTATAATATTTAGTTTGTCATCAGCTAATAAAATTTCAATAATCGAATCATTCCCTTCTCCAACCAAACTTCCCGCTAAATTCTATCAAAGTTCCCGCTAGTCCTTCCATCAAAGTGAAAGGTCTCGGGAACAAAGCCGAACACAAACACGATCAAGTGTAACTAATATAGTTACTGGCCGAAGTTCTGTCGCCAACCAACTGTGCGTAGGGTTGCCAGATCAAACGCTAAAGGAAGGTATACGGGACACAGGGGAAATGTAGTTGTATGTTTATTTGACTGAGCTTAAAGTAGGTTAATCAAAACTTTAAAAAAAAGTTATTGTCGATGGTTAAATAGCTTATAATATTCGCAAGTGTGAATATTTGGTTAAGAAATTATTATTTAAAGTAAAAATATTCTGTCTGTTGAATGGAATTTGCTACCTATGTATATGGAACTGAAAGGTATTCATGATAGTACCTACAGTCTGTTCTGCCTACACACTTCGGCTATAATAGACATGATAGTTGTGAAATCATGCTCGTACATATTTTGTGAAAAAGAAGAAAGAAAACAAAATGATAGTAAATTGAGTTTTACCCCATATTCATAATACCTGATGCACGTCACTTTGTCTGCTACATGTTTGTAAAATTTCATATCGATCGATTTAGTGGTTTAGTAGTGATGAAGTAACAAACAAACAGACAGAGTTATATTAGCATTCATAATAGTGTAGATAAATTTTGACCTTTTATAAACTTCTTTGTCTCTTGCAACGAAATGAAAATGATAATGATGACACCAAATTTGATATTAGAAGATTTCCAGCCATTTTTGATAATAGAGGATTCTAAAACATTTACGAATAACAGGAATGTTAAAGAGTCGGGTGAGTAATCAAGCAAACCATTGTTCTTTTATCTTGAAACAAAGAGAAACACTTTAAACAAAGTCAAGGCCAACAGTCAATTAACCTCCAGGCTTTATTACGTTGCCTTCCGTTAGAAGATTCCCTTTAAAAGATCGACAATATTGTTAGACCTTTAAACACTAAGTAACTTATTTATAGGGACTTATTTGTATCCGCACTGTCCCTAAATTGTCCCTTTATATCCGTAAGACATTCCTACTCCCTTCTTCCAAGATCTCGCTACCCTTTCCGAGGCACGCCACTGTGTTTCAAACAATTATATATCGAGGATATTAGCTATTATTTAAAAAAAAAAAAACTTTGCCCCGCTCTTGTATTAATTCCTGTCTCGTGGGTGCGTTTACAAACACATATTTTCACATGGATATACACCCAAACCCATGGACATAAAACTATCTGCAGATAATACAAATATTTGTTCCGTGCTGGAATCAAACCCACAACACGTAGCGCAGCAGTCGATTTCTAAACGACTGCGCCAACCGAAATTTGTTCTCTAAAATTCCGCTATCATAAGTATTAAATGGAAGTGCGTTCAATGTATATGCGTATGTTCAACAAACACTTAGCGCTTCAAGCGCTTACGATTTCAACTAAAACTAAATCGTAAAACTGCTTCTTTGTTGGTTTTTAACAGGTCATTCTATGGCCACACACAGTACACAGTCTATAAGTTGTATCTACCTATCGCAATTTACTAAAACCAGGCTGCCACTGTGCTTAAGATGCGGTAATCAAAGGCCTACAGCGCACAAAGCCTGGCTAATATCATTGTGCTGCATCGCTTACTGAATTGTGTACAGAAATCGGCTCTGTTTGACATTACTGAGATGTGTGTACACCATTCCGTAACCATACGCCTTAATTGGGGGTTAACACAGCGGGCATCGTCCCCGCTCCTGTTTCAAACACCCTGTTTCAACTCTGCTTACAGTTCACTGTTCACTACGCCATGTTTCATAGTCGTTGAGCCCGCTGACTATGTAGGTACACTGGCCTAAAGTTTATGAATGAACGCTTCAAAACCTTAATCCTTTGAATTAGGTTAACATTTTGTACATTATTTTATTTTGTACAGGTTGTTAAAAATAAAAACGGATGTAAAACATTATGAAATAGTGTAGTATAATAATAACTTATTACGATTTTACATTTATTTTTTTCTATATTTACAATATTACAATTAATGATTGCGTAAGGTAATTTTTTAACATTTATTATATAGGAAAAAAATGAGCATCCAAAAAATTAAAAATACCAAACCAAAAAAAACAGGATAAATCCAGATAATTTCAGTACGAGTCAGCGCAAACCGGTACGCGGCGGTACAACCCGCCAGCCGGTATAATTGGCGGTGCCTGCCCCGGAACTAGGTGCTCAGCCGCCTTCCGACCAGCCGCTGAAACAGCCTTTGCCATTTTACAATATGCTGCCGAGGATAAACGCTAGCTTTCGGAGGGAGAATGAGAATTCTGAAATTTATATTTCAAAATGTTGAATAATATAACTCGTATATAACATCTGTACATAACAGTACAGATGTTATGTACGAGTAAGTAGTAAAGTTGAGCGCATAATTAGTTGTCTTTTCTTAGTATAGTCTAAGTACGTTTGAACTGTGAGATTTGTCTGCGACTCAGCGATACAGGAGAAATCTTACAGAGAACAAAAAAAAAGATAATTTTATTTTACAACGTTACAATTCAACGAGTACTACTAACTATATCGAATTGTATCGAAGTACGTAGGAGATGGCGGGACAATTGGATGCTTTCGTTAAAAGCTGCCCAGATGCAGCGCGGGATCGCGAGAAATGGAGCAAAGGGAGGGAGGCTTTTGCCTAGGAGTGGGACAGTTAAACTAGATACTGAACTGAATGGATACAGACAAAAAATAACAAATATATTATTATATTTAAAATGTACACATCCATAAAATATACTGAGCTTTGAACGTCATTAAAATCGTCGAGTACAAAAACAAACGACTTTGGACACATCTGTCTGACAGTTTCTTTTTTTTTTTAACTTATTCATGGTTGCAGTTTGCGCAGTAGCTATGCAATTAGCCTTCTACGCTACATATCGCGGGTCCCATTTCCGCGTGGAACATATAACTATATGATCTATAGATAGTTGTTTCGGATCTAGGTGTGTGTACATGTGACATATATGTTTGTTAACTTAGCTAGGATACCACGAAATTCTAGTAATTCGACGTTTTCAGTGAAAATAAAAGAAAACAACTTGTAAACATACCTTTGTGGCGCTTCTCCGAAGCCGTAATTGAGACTGATATAACGGGAGGGCGGAGGCGTGCCTACTGCTATCTTATCTAGTGGGAACAGTTGTAGAATATGGGTTACTACTGCGAATTTTATGACAGAAGAACCCGCACGAACAGGGAATCGAACTCAACTTCGAATTAAGCTAATCATGAGGCACCAATTTCCACATTTTGCCTTTTCTCGTTTAGCTGTCTAGTATATATATATTTATCTCAATGCCTCACTTGCTATAGGCTTAATCGCTTTATCGATCTTAAATATGTACACAGATTAGCATAGACGACAAACAGCCGTATTTGTGAACGAACATAAATTATACGCTCATCCCTACACTGTGACTAATCGTTCTATTATTACACAGGGCCCAGACGAAGATGGGCCATGTTGCCTCGTAACCATCTAAAATCGATTAATGATGCCAATTTGTTTTGTGCCAGCTATTGTTTGTGAAACAAAGACAATATATTCAAAGATAAAAAGTTGTTCAATTGTCTCTGCTTTTGCTTTATCGGTCTAGTAATGAACGTTCCCATTTTCTTACTATTGTGTGCTTCTATTAAGAAAATAGACAGAGTTATCTTATCTTTATTAAATTAGTTTAGTAATTGTTTAAAGATGCAAAGAACCATTAATTAGTTACTGATTTTCAGCAAACGTAAATTTGGCTTAGTTAAGTTGTGGTTAAAATGTAAGTTGTGAACACCAAATTTGTCTGGACTGCCTCATTGGTTTAATGGACGCAAGTGCGACTGCTGAGCTTGAAGTCCTGGGTTTGATTCTCAGGTCGGGCAAAGTGTTATTGTTTTTTTTTTGTATTGAAATTCTCAGTAGCAGCACGGAATCTGGAACTGTGCCCGGTAGATGGCAATAAGCTCGCCCCCGATTACATAGGACGAAATGTGGGTGTTCAATAAAAGGTTTCAATCTACCTCTGCTTTACCCTTCGAGGAATATAGGCGTGATGTTATTTTATGTCTATAAAACAAAGACAACTCATTAATCATTCCATCTATCGATTACGGTAAAAAACTAAAAGCAAACTTATTTAAAAACAAAAGCTTTTTTTTTAGAAGATTGCTTTTACTTTTAAACTAATGTACTCTGGTCTGTATTCAGACCTAATAAACTTGAGACTACAGACACTTACGAGGTCGAAGTTCGTGGACCTTACATTTTACAGCCAGACATGGCATTCGCCCATAAATACGACTATTAAATAGCTCTTTAATCTGTGTTCTAATAACAAAAGCTTTATTCTGAAGTAAGCTCTATTATTCAATATTATGGTTAAGTGTTTTTTAATGTGGAGATTATTGTTTGTAATAACACCTACAAGACAGAAATAAAACAAAAAATATACAAAATCAAAAAAACTGATGGTACCTATGACAAGCAGATGATTTGTTTTTTTTTTTTCAATTGGACCGTTTTTTTTCAAAAATAAACCAACCCACAAACTGGCCAAAATTAAAGTTTTGATACCAGACAATCTGCGATTAGCTTATACACTACGTGTCGACGGTTCCTCCGCACGGAACAAAGATTTGTATGATCTATAGATTGTTATTTCGGGTCTGGTTGTGTGTGCATGTGATATATGTATATGTTTGTAAACTGTACTCACGATGAAGGAGAAATACTAGTATGGGGCAACGTTTTTTTTTTTTTTTTTAATAAAATTGATTTACAATTGTTATGCCAATTGTTCTGCAGGTGCAAAGAACGAATCGGTCACATTCGGGTGCCTTTGAACGCAAAGCGACTTTTAATGAGCACATAAAGCTTGTTTAGTTCATTTAATAAGTTTATATTGATTAATGAACTGTACAAATGTAATTAATTCTGAGTTTATTGTTAGTCATCGTTATAAAGCATTAAGTTCTTGATACATTAGCGTTAAAGTTCTTATTCACTTAACATAATAATAGCATCACGCCTGTATTCCCCTAAGGGATAAGCAGAGGTGTACTATTATCACTTACATTTCGCCGATGCTGTAATTGAGTCCCATGTAACAGGGGGCGAGCCTATTGCCATCTACCGGCTACAGTTCCAGACTCCGTGCTGTTTCTGAGAATTTCCATACAAAAAAACTCAATAACACTTTGCCCGACCCGAGAATCGAACCCAGGATCCACCCACGCTTAGCAGTCGCACTTGCGACCACTAGACCAATGAGGTCTTAAAATTATAGATTAGATAGACTGTTATGGGTTTTACCACACTGCAGTAAATCTACTTCTATTATCATTACAACTTCGGCAGAATCATTTGAGACTCTTTGACACTATTTGAGAAATTTGAAATATTACCTATATCTCAAATCTCTCTTTCTCTTTCTCTATAAATACATATTAGCTTGATGAAATCTGCAAATTTAATTAAAATAATTTAGTTACATATGTATGTTGTATACGATTATCAAGATGTTCACACATTACACATTTACAAACATTAGATACATTCTTATAATTTGGTCTCTGATTTTTTCTACAATCTTGTCTGTCCCCCAGCAACGCTCTAAGCCGAGGTTCGAGTCCCACTATGGGACACCCTTAGCAGTGTTGCTTAATATTATTTAATTTGCTCGGCTGGAGGCCTTTCTGGTCTCGCCATTTGCCCGGTTAAGCAGTAAAAGCTCCTTGAGCTAATTGAGAGAGACAACTCAATAAAAAAAAAACTGATAACTGCACGTTGACGAACCAGTTGGCGCAGTGATTGAGCGATCGACTGTTGTGTTAGGTGTAGCGGGTTCGATTGCCGCGTGGAACAAATATTTGTATGACCTACAAGATCAGAGAGAGTTGTTACGGGTCTTGGCATTTGTGCATATGGATATTTCGTATTTCAAACCGCACCTATGATACAAGAATTATTCCAATTCCAAACATTTTTCTAAATAACAAAAACCTTACATTAAATATATTATCAGTGTAAATTGCTGAACAAAGTCTCAATTGACGACGTGGTTGGCGCAGTGGCTAAGCGATTAGCTTTCTGCGCTAAGTGTCGCGGGTTCGATCCCCGCACGGAACAAATATTTGTATGATCTACAGATAATTGTTTCGGGTCTGGGCGTTTGTGTATGTGAATATATGTGTTTGTAAACGCACCCACGATACAGGAATTATTCCTAGTGTGGGGCAACGTTTTTAAAAAAAAGACAAATTGCAGCAGAAGTTGCTATAAAGGACACAGCAACATTATTACTAAGGAAGGGCATTTTTGTATATTAAGGACACTGAACACATTCACAGGAATGAAATGGCGAAAGCCTTGAAATCTGGGACACGAGACATACCTACACAGAACTGATAGAACAAGGATTTTACGCCACAAGTTCTGTTAGTTTACTTGACATGGTTTTTTAGTCATTATTGGATGACTTTCAAGAGGCTTTAGATCTTGTTTCCCAGTTACTGGGTGGCGATGGTCAGAAGGCAGTCGCTCCGTGTAAAATACTGATATTCAGCCACAACCGGTTAGATTGGAAGCCGACCCCAATATAGTTGGGAAAAGGCTAGGCACGTGATGATTTCAAGAGAATTTAGACATATTGGTCTAGTGGTTACAAGCGCGACTGCTGAGCGTGAGGTCCTGAGTTTGATTTCTGGATCTGGATGGATGGTATTTTTGAACGAAAATCTCAATAAAGCGCACTTCTCATTTTCTTCATTAGGAAATTAAACCCGTGCGAAGCCGGGGCGGATCGCTAGTTTAATATAAAGCAATGTATATAGAGCCATAAGCAAGATAAATTAACTTAATCCACCACAGATGCACTCAAGCGGTGGTCTATCTAACAGCAATTATTTAAATGTATGTGAATTTAATGTGTGTTCGAACGAGTTGTTGTTTTACTACGTAATATGTTGCTGTTGCTTCGTAGTGAAATTGTAGTTTAAGGAGAATATTATTTGATGGTTCTTAAATCAGTAACTTAATTTGTATTCACAATAATATGTCTATTTACCTACACATAATTGCAAATATAGTCATTTCTAGTTTCCACTCGCGTACCGTACATTTCTGGGATAAAAAAATCCTATATGTGCTATTCCAGACTATAATCTATCTCTGTGCCAAATTTCATCCAGATCCGTTCAGCCGTTTTGGCGTAATTGAGTAACAAACATCCATCCACCCCAACTTTCGCATTTATAATAGCAGTAAGATAAATTTGTACAATTAATATGTCATTATAATTAATATAAATAATTTACTGTAACAACAAGTACTGGAATCTGTATATACTATGTATATATGCATAAACAAATTGCAATATAATATAGTGGATGTTAATAATACATGAGCGTGTTGCTCGAAGATCTTGCTGTAGATTTAATTGTTTAGCGTATATATGTTTCTATACAAAAGTAACTATCTCTCTGTTTGTTACCTCATCACGATTAAACCACTGAACCGATAATTATGAAATTTTAAATAGAGGCAGACTGGGATCTGGAGAAGGTTTATCATAGGCTTATTAGATAATGTAAACACTTATCAGATGATAAATTCAAAAATAGACACGCAGATGCGATAGACGAATATAAGATTTTTTTATTTATGAAATTTTTCTTAATCTCTGCGTTATATCAGCGCAATCCTTATTACCAAAACATACCTTATTCACCTCCCCAAAAATCCCATATGTTTACTACTATTTTTCGTTCTTACAATTTTTAATCAAAGACAGATTTACGGGGCTCAATTTGGGCAAAAAGTTTTAGGGTCAAATTCGAATGAAACCTTCGAAAACGATTCGGGGTCATCGTATAGTCTTTTGTTTTATTGAATTAGGATTCAAATGTATGGTGATTGTTTTTTAAGAGACGGTTTTAGGTACCGGGACGGTCCAAATCGCCTTATACATAAATGTACATATACAATGTATATAAGCCCCTAAAGCGAATTCTAATATACCTACGTACCTATATATTCAAGTACAAGTTACTCATGAGGTACTTTGTTGTCGATGAAATAAATACTTTGTTGTTTTATTTCGTTACTTAGACATACAGCGTAGTTCAAAGAGAAATGTACAACCTACGCTGTTTACTTGTTGTGTATCCTTGAAAATATTGTCAGATTATCATATAAATAAAATATGGTATATATTCTACAGTGAACGTTTTATATATCACTTATTAAGAGGAAAAAAATTATTTATAATACAATTATTACGACACGGTTGGCGCAGTGCTTGAGCGATCGACTGCTGTCTATATTCCCGCACGAAACAAATATTTTTATGATCTACAAAAAGTTGTTTCGGGTATGGGTGTATGGCCATTTGAATATTTGTGTTTGTAAACGTACCCACGATACAGGAATAATTCCTAGTGTGGGGCAACGTTGTTTTTTAACATAAAAAAGTACTATAAATTAATGCATTAACAATAAATATTATCTAAATTTAAATAGAACCTACATATTCAAATTAATATTAGGCACACCTATACATGGTACATAGACTAATTTGGCTGTCTAAGAAGCAGAAAAAGTAAAAAATAAATGTTTTTTACTAATAATTATAATTTTGAACTTCGATACCCACAAAATAGAGTTCAAATTCTTTTGGTTTTGCATTAAGATACATGGAACAGATTTTACATTTAAAAACTTTAACCCTATACGAAAACAGAATTCTGAACTGGAGAAAGACCAGTCCTTTCCACAATTTAATCTGTCTTCCAAAACAAAAACACTAATGCTGTTCATTTCTCAGCGAGATCACGCCTTTCTGCCGGGAGCTAGGCACTGACTAATGGTCGGCTACAAACTGCCTGGGCGACAGTACACTGTATAAAATAGCTCTTGTAATTAAACAAGCCTGGGCTATGTTTATCATTTACTACCAGGTGGAAAATATAAAGAGAGACTTGAGCTCTTTTATACATAATTATACCTAAACTCACTGAGCCATTATTGCTTTTTTTAACCAAAATCAGACGAGCTAATAATTTCTGAAGATTTTTTTTTGGGGTGCCATCTTCATAGTTGATGAGGAAGATAATAATCCGCTTCGTTCCCAATGTAATAGTTATCCCGTGGGCAGGTGTCGTCAAGATAGACGGCACAGCGTCATTCTGTGAGCTTAGAGTAGGGGTCCAGGACCAGTCGATCACGATCGACCGGTCGATCGGTCCATAGTGGCAAGGCAAAGAAAAATATAATTTTAATATGTGATGTGAATATGTGAAGAAGTATTGATTATGTAATTGATAGATCGTACGGATTCTTAGTCAGTAAATAGTAGATCTTGAGTCTAATCGAGTTGGCCACCCCTGGTATTCCGCTTACCAGTTTTGGTCATTTTCACACTTTAACACTCATTGCTCGTTTTCTATGATAAACTTTCTCCCGCCTCTTGTCTTAGAAGTATTTTTTCTTTCCTTAATAGGCCTGTGTAAGCTCTGATAATTCAGGCGAATTTTATTTAAATGTTTTTAATAGGTACAGATTTATTTTAGAAAAAAATACGACTTTCTCCCTTCATGTATAACAAAGTAAGTCATTTTGAAGCGTTGTCTTTCTAATTTATTCATGTTTATGTCCTTATTAGGACGTCAGGGATTAGGAGGCTTGTGTATATGACCATAAAGACCAGATAGGTTTACTTTTATTAAATTATTTTTCATCCATTTCATACAATTTCTTACTTCGCTCCATCCGTTCCAAAGCATATTTTATTCATAAAAACGAGGATTTTATTTCATCTTCAAAATAAAATATACAAAACGTTTCAAATATAACTCCATTAAAATCACAGAGGCTTATCGTGGTACACCAATTTGTACTAACTTCCTTTCTTGTTACTCTGAATATTCGTGGCATTTTCGTTTCAATTTTCTTACGCTAACGAAAAATAAGGGCCACGAAGTTGAATAAGCACACGTCGTGTTTATTCAACTTCGTGGCCATTACTTAGGGAGATAAAAGAGATCTTGCTTGTAGTTTAATGAACGAAAAATGTTCCATAATTGATGCGTGATGTATACCTATAAAATGTACGGTTTGCAAGTAATACGTTCCTGACCTTATTGAAGGATATGTGCATTAAGGTCAGTTTATGTCCTTTTAGGGCGTGTCCCGTTTCCAATTTTTCCTTTTGTTAAACACTTTTCGCTCTTGGAACTGTCAATTGTTTTAAGTAGGTAACTATAATATTATATTCAGCCTCAATCCTTTTATCAGAATTTGAAAGGATAGGCCTAAGTCTACCACGCCGGCCTGGTGCGAGATAGCGGTTTTTTTTTATGCCTGTCTAGCAGTTTGCTCAAGGAGCTTTTACTGCTTAACCGGATTACGCGAGTTGGGTGACTATGCACGCACACTTTTATAAGCATAACATAACATAGCATCACGCCTGTAATCGAAGTGTTAGGCAGAGGTGTACTATCGTACACCCACAGTTCACCGCACATTTTTATAAAAGTAGTTAAATATTTCACCGCTGTATAATTCCCTAGTGTCATTTCTCAAACGACGATTATGTTGGGCGCTTAACTGAAGATGTATGTTCACACTAGGGAGTACGCAGCCAAGATAATCTACTTAATGAGCGCTCCTAATCTTCCGTATACAATGCCTACTCATCATTAGCCACTTGAGAACCCCTTGTTCTCCACTCAGTGGTCGGATGCCGAGATGAGCTTGAGATATATTCATTGAAGAAATTGCGTCTGGAATAAGAGGGAGACGCATTTTAAGGACACATTCAGTAGTAACCGCTTCATTGATCTTGTGGCCGCAAGCTCAGCTGTTGAGTGTTAAGTTTTTGGTTCAATCCCAGGATGACAATATTGTGTTCAGTTCGCGAATTCTCAGTAGATGACAATTCACCAAGGCTTCGGCAAAAGTAAATAATCTACAAGGCACAATTACGAAAAGCACGAATGAGAATAACACAAAAAAAATTTTTTTTCTTAAGTAACATTGCCCCTCTCTTGTAGTAATTCATGTATCGTGGGTGCGTATACAAACACAAATATACCCAGACCCGGAACAACTATCTGTAGATCATACAAATATTTGTTCCATGCAGGGCTCGAACCCACACGTAGCGCAGCAGTCGATCGCTCAACCACTGCGCCAACTGTGCCGTCAAATAACCCTGTCTGATCGGGGAATAGAATTTATAGTCTTTAGACCTATGTAGGTACCTATAATTACTACCTCATTAGTCTAGGGGCCCTAAGTTTCATGGCATAGATTCTAGATTCAGAGGTCTAAAGGTCGGATTCCTTTACCGCTACAAAATCTGTGCCCAACTGTTCTTACGCAAGTGTAACTTTCGATAGCTTTTATTGCACCAAGTTACAAACAAAACGCTTTGTTCAACATAGTTTATAAATTATTAAACACGTCTCACTTTCCCCATGGTGATTACGTAAGTGAAGTGAGTTCGCTAATGAATCATATTAATGCTTCGTAATGGTTTGTTTTTCCGCGTTTGTTGTTAGAAATTAATTCCGTAAATTGGTTGGTTAGGATTAAATTGCGAATTGTAATATGTGTCTTGTATAGCTAATGTCAAAGCCCAAATCTCAATACAAAAAACAAAAAACAATACACATGTATTGTTATTTGGGCTTTTGTGTATGGAAATTTTCAATTGCAGTACGAAGTTTGGAATTGTGTCCGGCTTCCGTTGGATTAAATAACGGCATCGGCTTAATGTGGGTCTACAGTACTGCCTAACCTTGTTTGTGTCAGGTAAAAAGCTTTGCCGGCCACATAGCTGAACTGCAGGCTGCCTCTGAGAATTGCTTTACAGAAAATCCAACAGCATTTTTCCCGACCTGAGAATCAAAAACTAACTTCACAGGCAGCAGCTGGCTACAACCGAAAATTGCATAATAAAAAATCCAACTACAATTTTGTTCGATCTGATGACCTTAATGCGACCTTGTGACCAAAATTTGACATTGCATTAAAATTACATTAATATAACAATGGTGTCCGGTATTTTGTGTGAATTGCGCATAATTAAAGGATCTTTTTCTCTAAGTACATATGTGTGAAGCTATCCTTCTACTCTGTTTCCAAGTACGTGTGATATCACGGCCACTTGTTGCTACGCAACCGGCGAGTGCACCGCGCATGCGCGGTCCTTAACCTCGCTCAATCATAATGAGACCTCGGGTTGTTTTCCTTTACAGCGTAAGTGGCTTTTGTCTTCTTTTCTGTACCATCTCAAAAGAAAAGAAAATAAGTCGTATAAGATATCTGGCTGTTTTCGCGAGTTTGGAGACAGTTATTTGTAAAACTTATGTACGGTCGAAAGCTCCTTTAACAATTCCAATTTTCTGTGCCATGCCGGGTGTTACTTCGAAATTTTTAAATCTATTATTTTATTGTGCCATACAGCTTAATTACCGATTAGTTTACGACAGGCGTCGTTCGCGGGATAGCTACTGTCAAACGTCCTTTTTGTGTCAACTCATAATATATGTGTAGGCCAACAGTGGACGTCTTCAGGCTGATGATGATGATGAGGCCAACAGTGCGGCTGCTGTCGTGTGGCTATCGCGTTGCTGTCGCTATTATTACATAATTAGGCTTCGAGTATAAAATCGAAATTTAAATTATATTAAATTATTCGCTCAAAGAAACTCTAACTAACAGTTGACGAGGGAACAAAGCTAGAATTTTAGGTTGAAAAGATGTACACAAAAGTATCTATCTCCTATTAAATAGTTAAAAAATATCTAGTTTGGTAGAAACACCTTCAAATATGTATAGGTAATGTTTACCGACGATAGATAAAATACACAGAACATTTCTACAAGACTGAAACAACATGTAATAATCAGAGTGTTTTAATCAAATAATTTAATTAATTGGTTAACAATCCATCACATAAATATTCAGTCTATCTTCTCTCTGTGATGTCGCATTGCATTTAACAGAGTACACATTGCCATTATTAATTATCCAATGACGTCATTGGATTGTCCTCATCTAAATTACATAACAAATCACTCATATCGTAGAACAAAGTTGTGTTTCGTATGTTTAGGCCCAAAGTTAAACTAATTTGATAGATTTTTATACAATTCTGATATAACTTGACTTTACAAAGTAAAGGAAATGTTATGGTCTTACTTTGAAAGTACTATTCAACTATTTCTTCTGGGGAGACGAACTTGATGCCTTCAAAAGTGGCCAATTACAAAGATGAAGGAAACCCAGGGGAGGCCTTTGCCCATTCAGGACTTCATAAAATAATTCCTTTATTAGACATCTAGTCTTACAGAGATTATAAATTTATAAAGGGCAAATACCGAGCTGATGGCTTAAGTATTTATCATTTGCCTTTCACGCAGGGGAGCCAGGACAAAGAACCAGGCTTCCTGCAACTCCGGCATCTCTTTGAAGGTCAATATTTGATTATCACTTGCGTTAACGGTGAAGATAAACATCGTGAAGAAACATGCATACCAGAAAGAGTTCTATAAAGTTCTCGAGGGTGTGTGTAATCCATCAACACGCACCAGTGTGGTGGACTTAGCTCTTAAGCTTGCTCATCCTGAGGACAGACCCGTGATTAGCAATGGACCAGGAGCGGGTAACTTATGATAATATGTATATTCAGTGGCGTAGCTACCTTGGGTGGCACCCGGTGCGGAAGTTGGTGGTGTCACCCCATTGAAAGTTTTGGGGGAATTTCCGAATTATACATAGAGCTGAGCTAGTGCTTGTGGAGGAATCCCCGAAAAAGACAGCTGTGCTAGTAATTTAACTTTTTTTCTTAATGTTTGTATTTTGTTCTTGAAGTTGTCACCCGGTGCCCCCCCCCCCCCCCCCTGCTACGCCACTTTGTATATTTATGGAACAAACCAATACAACACTCGATTATTCAAATATTAAGCAAAAACTACTCCTAAATAAAGCGATAGAAACTCGCAAGTAAATATATTTAAATAAATCATTAGAACCAAATTGGTTAATAATATGTTAAAGTCGTTCACACTAGACATTTATGCGTAGGCGTATATTACGTAGTTTCTGCAAATTGTGTAATAACTTACGAGTGTATGAAACATAAGAGGAACAGTGAGGTTATTCGGGTTCTAGGAACATTTGAGATTGTTGGGTCACTGGCTATGAATTCCAAAACGCTACGAAATGATATATTGTAAAAAGAGCGATAAACGTGGTATAATAATAGTTAATATATAATATGTATAATAAAAATATATATATATGTATAATTAACTCCAGGGTACAATTGAAAATTATATAACGGAAAAACCCAATAACACTTTGCCAGAGCCGAGGATCAAACCCAAGGACCTGACATCCGTCAGCTGCGCTTGCGACCGCTTAACCACTGAGGCAGGTCCTATAGAATATTTACATTACCTACAACCTTAAATTGTGTACTGGTGAAAATACTCAAAAGAAAATGGTAATTGCATAAAAAAACAAAATAAAAAGATATCCCCGAAGAACTTCTGGCAAGCAAAATAAAACCTCTAAAATATCTAGCATATTATATTTTCTGTGGTCAACATAAACGCACTTATCCTAGAAAACCTCTATTCATAGACTATTACGACGAGCAAATATTTCTTTTATGTGCCTAGTGCTAATCAAAACTGTATGACGTCATGAAATAAAATGGCGGCGACGGACCATGTTGACGCCTTCATAAACTGTAATACCGAGGATATAGGCATTATGAGAATCATAGTATTCATTATACTGCCTTTATGACACACTTCATGGAATAGAATATTCTAGAGATGTTGAAATAATCTCGTATGTTACAGGTACTAGTATAACCCATATTACATAGGTAATATTACTGCAATCAGCACTTCAGATTCGTGTGTTTTTCCATTGTAATATATAACGGGCAATACCAATTAACTTGTTTTAACATGGGTTAACGTTAACGGTTAACGCCTTTGTTATTACTTCCGATGCAAAATTCATTCGCTCGATACCTGGGTGCGACATGTTATGTATGTACTAATACGTATATATATGTTAGTTGCCGGCCTTGTTTTTGATTTTCAGCATTTTCTCCCCAAATCGGGGCAAAATGTTATTGGATTTTCCTGTTAGAAAATTGTCAGCAACAACACGGAGCTTTAAATTTGGGAGAAGATGACAATAGGCTCCACACTTACTTAATAACGGCATTGGTGTAATGTGGGTATATAATAGTACAAAACTGCCTAACCGTTGCGGAATACAGGCGTGATGCTATGTATTTCGGCATATTGTCAAAATAGATTTCATTTCATTAATTTTACACTTTCGTGATTACGATTTTATGCATAGCAGGTATGGTTTACACCTTTTATTTATTAAATCCACACTCGTTCGCCGACGCCATCTAATTTAAAAAAGACGTGTAAACGTGATTGAAAAATATTCTAATTACTCAATAAATAATTTTATTTAATTTCGTTACTCCTTAAGTTAAGCGTTAAAAAAAAATAGACCATCTTGCAGTGATGATAACGAGGCTGACTACCCAAGGTGCGCCAGTCTTTCTTTGTACTCCATATATTATATTTACAAGCCGAAGGGTACAGTTACGAGCCCACTGTTAGGCGAAATAGACCCAAGACTAACCGCATTTCGTTCTGGTCCACTGATAACCACAACACCTACGTATGTAGGTACCTGTAACCAAACACACTTTGTACGCACATAATATATTCAGATTCCAGCATAAATTTACTTTATGTAGAATCCTGCGATTTGATCAAAATAATCATATAAGTATTAGTCTAGCGGTGCCGGCAGGAGGGTCTGAGTTCAAATCTGGCTTGAACCTCTTTCGGAATCATGTGCGGATCAAAATTTGATTATGGATTGCTTTATCATCATCATCATCATCATCATCATCATCAGCCAGAAGACGTCCACTGTTGAACGAAGGCCTCCCCCAAGAGGGGGGGGGGGTTGCCATAAGCGCACGCACTAGCGTGGCGTACTAAGGCCTAACCTTCTCATTCTGAGAATAAGCCCTTGTTTAACTTAGTTTATTATTTCATTGTAATCATATAAACGAAAATTGACCTTTCAGGACTTATTTTTTACATAAACGAAGATTATTCTTATAAAATTCAGTGCACGAACACGTTTCATGACAGTACTTAATAAAATTGTACAGTGGAGTTAATATTAGTAGTCCCTGTGCTGTCATTAGTAAAAAACGTGCGAAGGCCTCCGTACTCCGAGTTCATTATACCGTCGTTTTATTCACATACATCCGGGTATAGCTTGGGATATATTAATGAGAAGTCCGTCTGACCTCATTGCTGATGTCCTTTAAAAACGGAGCGTAGGAAACTGTTTGAATGTATGAAAAATTGATGATTTGAAAAAAAAAATACTCTAGATTCTACCTACCCCATGGGAAAACGTGTGATGTTATGCATGATAAGGTCATATCTGGCTTCCTTTCCAATTTGTTTTTGAATTTTATTAAATAATTGTTTTTGTTAAATCATTTGTAATACTGTCGGTTTTTATAAATCTTAGGAATACCACAATAAAAAATTGAAGTTACTACGAGACCATAAAAAGCATCTGAATATCTAGAGGTAAGTCTGAGAAAAGTTAGGTTTAGGTTAGGTTAGGATATTATTTACAGAAAAAACCGGTACGCTACGCCAGAGGACGCAGGTTCTAAAACTGTTCGTGTCAATCCTTTGTAATCTTTTTCCGTAGTATTTCTACAGACAAAATATTCAAATCCGATTTGTAAAGTGTTAACACTTTTACACAAGTAAAGGATTTATAAAATGATACATTCAAAACTCCGTTCGCAAAGCACCTGTACCAAAAACCTCTGAACAAACGCACACCACATTTGCTCGTACACTCTCTGCATAAATAATAAACATACTCTTGTACAGCCCCTTCACAAGGTCACTCGCAAACAACTCACTCAATTGGATAACTGAGATATTTGCTAGCAATCATGACAGTATCATTTATACTGTGACCCAGATACGAAGAGTTGGCAACCATACTAATATTTTTCAAACTTCCTTAACAGACTTGAGGTTCGTTTTATTTGTCTGGTGCAACTCCAAACCTTCGCACACAAAGCTTCGTACCAACAGCCTCTGAATAAGCATGGACCATATTTGCGGACACACTGTCCACATAAATAATGAATTGAATACCCTTTAAAAGGGGTCACTCGCAAATAATTCGTATACTGAGATATTTGGAGTTGCAAACGGTTCTATACGTTTCCACCTCAGATAAAATACAGCCTACTTAAAAGCAAACTTCACAAAGTACAGAAATTAATGATCGTAAATATTTCAAAGTCAAGGCCTTTTATACCTATGGGGTACTTTAACAAAATAAACTATAATCGGCCATATAAATACGGAGTGCAAGGAAAGAGCCTCGACAAGTGACGAACTCTGTGATTATCTGCAGCACCCTTGCATTCAGGGCACACACGGGGCATTCAGCCTTGATACCACCATTGCTGACTGGGTAATCTTTCCACTGCGGTATGAGCGATTTCAATTTTCTTTTTTTTTTTTTGAAAAACATTGCCCCACACTAGGTTTTCTCCTGTGTCATGGGACACACAACCAGACCCGAAACAACTATCTGTAGATCATACAAATATTTGTTCCGTGCGGGAATCGAACCCGCGACACCTAGCGCCGCAGTCAATCTCTCAACACACTGCGCCAAGCGTGCCGTCGAATGTGATAGGTCTTGCCTAGACGACAAAAAAAAAGAATAAAAAATACTTTCAAGCTACCAATTTTGTAATAAGAACGTCGTGATTCTGTGGCCTTGTTTACCCTATTCGCCGTATAGAAGTAAACAAAACTGATGAACTCGACACAGTCATATAAAAAACCCTTAAGCAACATTAATCCCCACAAACTTTCGTTAAATAATTTCCCAGTTCATCGCAAAGGTACGATGAGATGTGTGTGTGTGAAAATTGTAAGATATTTAAGCATGTGTAGTGGTAACCTCAGTGAGTACATCTGGGTACGTGAGTCGCTATTTACATGGTAACTGGGTGTTTATTCGGGGAGGCACAGAGCAGGCCTCGCCGGGAGAGCACTCCGGTCTTGGCGCAAAGTAAAGCGACAGGCGATTTTAACAATGATGTAAAGTAAAACTAGATTTAATGCAGATAGATTTGATGTTTGTCAATACTTTGGTATTGAATATTTATTCAAAAAGAGAAGAATGTAGAAAAAATAAGTAAATATTTACGTATGATTTAACTAAATTTAACAGATTTCCGAACTCATTTTAGTCCTCTCGTAGCAATGCTACGCCGCCCAATGAGAAACTTTTCTACGAGACCCTACTAACATTCAGCGAAACCTTAAACAAAGACTTAAAGCACAAGATAAGCCCAACTGCTAAAAGCTACAGATAATGACTACTTTGGGTACGAATCTAGCTAAATTCTCTTGTGTAGATCATAATTAATATAATAGTGATTCATCACTGTCCAACGGCTGAGCATGGGCCTCTTTCAGAATGAGATGGGTTAACGTAAGGCTTCAGTCCATCGCGCTGGCCTGTTGCAGGTTGGCGGACTACATTCCATTCAGAATTTTATGGAAGGTCTTTGCAGGTTTCACGTTTCACGATGTCTTCTTTCACAGTTACCATTATAAATTTATACGCACATGAATCTGAAAACTCAGAGCTGGACCAGTTTTGCAGCCCTAGTCCTATACGAAAGGCAAGCGTTCACGGCTGTCACAGCTGAGCAATGGCATAAATTATTTGCCATAGTAAAATAATGTAAGACCTCTCTCCGTTCTTCTCTTGTACCACAAGGGTAGATACAAAGGGGTCGCGGCAGGCGCCACGTAGACGGCGCCGCCACAAAAAACATCGCCATCAACTCAACAAGATTTGAGAACGCAATGAAAATAATTGTTATGTTGGTATAGGCCATGTTTTCATTATGTTCATGAACCCTACTTCGTTACACTTTTATTTTATTCGTTTTTAACTGTCTGAGGTTGTATACTTGCTTTTTTAGGTTTCAAGGTTAGAATATTAGGTTTTTTGTTGTTAGGCACGACTGTACTGGGTTCAATCCCCGTTCATCATTTTTAAAGGACCAATATATTATTTTACTTAACCCTTATCGCGACTGCTGAGCGTGAGGCCCTTGGTTCGATTCTCGGGCAAAGTTTTATTGGGTTTTTCTATATGGAAATTCTTAGTAACAGAACGGAGTCTGGAACTGTGCCCGGTAGATGGCAATAGGCTCGCTTCCTATTACATGGGACTCAATAACGGCATCGACGAAATGTATGACTGTATGATGTTACGCTTAACCCTTAGATTTCAACAGGCGAAGTAAGTATGTTTTTTTTTATCTCGTAACTAATGAATATACTTTTTGTTTCATGTACGCTCCGTGAAACAGGTAAGTGAAAACTAACATTCGATAGTGGTTGGAACGAAAGCCGTTACTTGGCACACTTGAGCTGGTTACACTTTCAACTTAGCGGTTAAAGTTTCTAGGAAAGCGCACGTGCTTTAACGTAGAACGAGACACGTGTCTGTGGCCTCGAAGAAAGCTGTAAGTAAACTTTAAGTGCCTTTAAAATGGAAGTGACAATGGCAGTAATAATGTATACCTTAACTATGTTCTTTTATAATTTTATTCCGCATTTACTCTTCGTACATTGCTTCTTTTATATAAAAAACAGCAGTAAAATGAGATAGAGTTCCAGCAATGTACAATGAATAAAACGAATCTGTCATTGTATTAAAGCCATGTTGGAAGAAACAAATGAATACATGCTGTATTCGAGGCCATTGACATTTAGAAGAAACTTATAACCAAGCTGTGAGCTAGTAAATATATATAATCTCGAACAAATAAAGATAATTAAAGAGAAATATAATCAAGAAATACTAAGCGAGTTTTAAACGTTCTATAAAACTTAAGTAATCCATAGAAGTTGAATCAATTAGGTTTAAAATCTGTGTTAAATAATAATCTAACAAAAGACGAAATAACGTTTTATGGGCGGTTAATGGATATAACAAAAAATTAACGGAGTATTTTATTATTTCAGAGCGAGTCACATTTAGACCCGAGAGTAAGTTAAAGGTTTTCGTAAAATTATTTGTGTTTAGAAGCCTTAGGCACAATCTGGTCAAAGAAAATTCGTCAGACATTGCTTTTCCTACCCATTTTATTTTTTGGTCATAAAATTCAATTTATTTTTCCTTATTGAGTTCGATTTTCAAATTATTTTTGTTTTCTTTTTTTTAAACCCAAGAAATGCAAGATGGCGAATTTTCTGTATATTGCCAGACAAAGCCAAAGCTTACAATCGCTAGAATAGCAGCACTAATGCTTCCATTTGATGCCTTCGTAGACAAAAATAGTAATGTGGACATAACAGCAAAATTTCACTTTATTTTCGTATAACCTGTATGTATGGAATAGATAAATCAGTATGTTTAGTTTGAATACATTAAAAACACGTAAAAACTTCGTACTCATTATGTTTTCACTCATGATAGAGTTTTTAGTAACTATTGTTCCATTTTAAAACCGAAGCATAATATATAAAGCTTAGATTTCATATAGATAATCTATTCGGAATATATAATTCAAAATACTAGCAGCCATTGTAAAATTTACAGGAATTATTTTTCAAATAGGAATTTCGATTTTAGAATATTTTTGTGTCCCTAAAGAGGTCAAAATATTAAAGCTTAACCTTGTATTTGTATCTTTACCTATACTTATCCTAGATACATAAGTGAGCACGTTTATTTGATCCTATAAAACGAGGCAAAATTTCATTTTGTTCCTATAAAGGACCATACCAACTAGACAAACGTGTAGCTTTAAAGGACCAAATACCTATGTGAGTATTTACTAAGCAACAAAGTTATTGGATACTAGGTTTTTGTAGCTAGCGCAATATTGGCTACAAACCGACAGTTACACATACAGTTAACGGATACCGTCACATATTGAAAACTCGGTTCCATTTGTACAAAATGCCATGGGAATTTTCCTATCTATTAACTTTTTAATGCTACAAATTTACAACAAAGAACCCATACACGAAGTCATCAAACTCAATAAATAAATACTTAAGTACTTACTAAATATTCAATCAAAAATCACAAGTGATATTCCATTCAAACTAGCTTTAAATAATGCAAACATGAATAAAGCTGAACAGAATGTTCCACAAAATGACGTAATTAAAAGACAAACAATAATATGGACAGCGAAGGCAACATTTTAACAAGTGTTTTTCAAAGCAAATTAGTTGTAAAGCTTCAGTTAGGGGATATAGCTACTAATGATGGTATATACCCAACAAAGTAGGTCAGCAACTTATAAAGTAAACCATGGTCCATACGACATGTCAAAACATATGTACAACATATTTATGTAAGAGAAACTTTTGAATCGTATTTGGGTCAAATTCTTTCGGAAGAATTTTTATTATGTTTGTTTATCTGAGTTTGGGAATTTGTAGCTGAAGTAGATATAGCTGGTTACTTGAAGAAACTTTATTGTAGATCTATAAAATTTTTAAGTTTTATGTAATATTAAAAGTACCTATACCAATCAGCAGTTATTAGTGTTTTTCAATTCAAATGTTCCTACAAATAATACTGGCAACAATTTTCATAGCATTACTTAGAAAATATGTACAAAGCTGCTTAAAAGTTTGCCCCTTCTGGTACACAGGTACTAAAGACGATGAAATATCAGCTCTCGATGCTAGACTTCAACCTCTTACATCTAATATCGACAAAAGTTCAATACACTTTACAAATATAGAACTTTGTCACAATGCAAGCAGAAAATATTGCGATATTTTTCATAAAAGTCGATACCAATATTAGAGATTTCGATAAAGTCTACAAATATAGTTCTATACTAAAGAAAAAGAAGGCCAAGGAACTAACTGAAAATGGTCTAGCGAACTATAAACTTGTAGCTAAGAACACCCATAGTTTTAATACCAATTCCACTAAAAGCATGCCAGGAGTACTATTTGAAAAAGTTTCTAAAGAAATAGCTATATATAGATAAAAAATAGAGAAAGAGTATTTCACAGCACACAAATATATTCCTAAAGTGTTTTTGTTTTTAACAAAAACACGTATGACGTAAAATATATAGTGACAGATCAGTCTTCTTTGACAACCTATAAACTCCGTATTGGAAATAGGAATACATGCATTTTTATTCAAGGCCCAACATTTTATATTGGCAACTCTGAGCCATTTTCACAAGTTTTACACAATCTGTGCTCAGTTATCGGTACTCTAACACTTTTACAACATGATTTTTCCCAAGACGCAAAAAGTTTAGCGAACCTCAAGATTGGCGTCTTTAGCAAAAAGGGCAATACACTTTTTATTTATTGAACTTTATTCTGATATTATTTGAGTTGTTATTCTTTTTAGGTAAACCTTAATAATATAGTAAAGAACAGAATTATACGAATTAAACGTTACGTAATTCTATTTGAATATAATTATATTCCCCTTAGCTCGCTAAATGAAATAATATTTTACAGACTTCTTAACAATATTCCAATGAAGAAACTTATAAGATAATGTTAATAATATGTAACAGAATTAGAGTCAAAGCTTCGCTTACTGTGTAAGTCTGTTTTAGAATGGTTTCAAATCTAACAAACGTACGCTTAGTAGACCGCTCTGATTAACAAATAGATAATAAACACAAAATAAATTAACAGCTTCTAGTGTGTAGTTTTAATCAACAATTTCTTCATCTGTTTCGTAGACACTACTATCTAGATATTATTTTTCAATATCTTTCATTAATATAGAAAACACACGAGCTATAAAGAATGCTACATCTTAATTTACGTTATAATCTTAGAAACTAGAATAGTCTACGCAGTACTTGTAATAATTTTCTGCTGGATTCATTTCTTTCAATCAATTATCATCTATTTTAGTATCGATCTTAGGTTATCGATCTTAGAATTAAAGTTAATCTAGGGAATATTTAAACCTACTTCATTTATGTACCGCATATTATTTTTTATGACTTTATTATCAGAATCATAAAAAATAAAAGTTACGAAGAATTTGTTTTCAGGTTTTGTATTCACATTCACATACATATGTATATGCTAACCATTCAAGCCACACCACATTAATGTTTCAATTTAAATCTAGGTCAGATCTCTGAATGATCAATCAGTGCTCTGAAATCACATTCAGTTCAAATATGCATTAATTGTGCCAAATTAAATATGGTTTCATCTATACGATTTTATTTAAATATAGTTGAATTAACTTTCATTTGGTTGCCATTGGTTGCCATTGAAAGTCTAATATTATTAATCAAAACATTATTTTTGACAAGTTGTGACAGTTTGACTAACTTCTTCTTTTACTTTGATGTCGACTGCTCATACCTATAGAAATTTGATCTTACATTCCCATTCGGCTTCATACGCAAAACTTTGTATTAAAATAAATTCTTCAGAAATATATATATATGATATATATTGCTTATTTCACTTATCGGTTGAAAAAAGGCCCAATTCAAATATTTCAACCAAAGACAGGTAAGGTCACAAAGGTGCGTTATTGTGAGCTACTTTGCAAATCTAAGCATTATTTGAATAACTTTATTCATTGAAGAACAAGAGGTTTATACTAAGACAAGTGCTTATACAATTCATCAATACCTTACCAGCATCGCCACACCATTGATGAAAGAACATTTTTTTTATGTTTTGTCTCTCGCAGTTAACTCAGGGAGCTTTTACTGCTTAACGGGCAAAGGGCATGTGGCGAAACCAGAAGGGCCTCCAGCCGAAGATGAAAGAACAACGTTTCAAAATCCTCTTGTAGGATGCAGTTTTATTTTCATTAAAACAAAAAAAGATCGTAACAGAGGAAAAGCTAAATTAACATGATTACCAGACTAAGTAAGATGAGAAAGAAAACTGTAAAAATAATAGCTTTACAGATGATAAAACAAATATCAACACGAAACATGGAACGTAAGAGAAATTATCTCAAGAGTGTAAATAGGACGCCAGACCTATCTTGTTTACATTTTTGCCTCCATTAACCCTTACACTGAAATTCTTTTCCGCTAAGTTTCTCGCTGCCACTGAGTCCCGAAACTTGGTCCCATGAAATAACATCTAGTTGGAAATCTGGCTTCGATCCAATATTCCCTGTCGCTTGGAAACCGTCTCCACGGGACCTTTGCTTTGGTTGAACGGTTGACAGGATTTATGTTAGAGTAATAATTTCATCCAATCTTGTTTTTATCCGATCTGTGTCAGGGTTATGTTAATGTGTAAACAATTTCATTGTTAGATGCGTTTGTTTCGTGATTTTTAATAGCTCTATGTGACTATAAGTATGAGAAACGAAATAAACTACTCAAAACAATTTTGCTTTGAGTAGTAGTCACTTTTTGACACCTACTTATTAGGTTCACTCAAATGTATCATTTTACGGGTTTACTATTACAAACAACTAATGTCTTTTTATTTCGATACCTCAACAAAGACAAGATAAAAACTTGATTGTGTTTTATCGAAATAAATTAACAAAGCCCTCTTTGAGTAATTTAATACTTAAGTCCTTGGATGTTAACAAAAAAAATAAAAAATGATAAGTTTTTTTCTTTCTACTATATTTGTTAAAGTGCCTCAGGACTACGCGTGCCTAAATATTAATCTTTATATCAAGAAAGTGAATCCTATTTCCACCTATTTCTTCTACCCCAAGAGAAACATCTTTTCAGTCTGGATAAAGTTTACTTCGTGTTCGAAAACTTGAAATTACTGATTTAGTTTCATCGTCTATATTTACGATTGTTCAGTTGAAACTAAAACAGGTTACAAATGTTTTAAATTGTAATATCAAGTAACATGAAAAAGAAAATTTTATATAAATAAATAATTTTATCGGCATGTGGGCCGGCTGGCATTTTCCGCCGCAATATCCCCAGTGGCTGTCAAACTGGCGACATGTCGGACGTTAGACGTCCCCGCCATGTTGGCAGCCATTTTCTCTCGGCAACACGACGTGCAGCGACATCTCTCCCCGCGGACACAAGTTGAGAGTTCCATTTTCAAAGTTTCAAATCGCTAAGTGGAACATTTGACGCGAACGACATTTCAATTTCGATATTTTGAATTACACAGCGATTTCTAAACGACTATTATAGTGTTTTTTTAATTTTAACCCCTTATTCAATAAATCTTCCACAGTTTACAATCTCACGAGATAGATTATAATCTAACGGTATTAAAAATTTTACGGCGACATATATAAATGAAAAGAGATAGTAACATACACCAACATCATCTGCCTAGTCTTTTCCCAGCTACTAGGGGTCGGCTTCCAATCTGACCGGTTGCGGCTGAATATCAATATTTTACACGGAGCGACTGCCATCTGACCTCCGCCACCCAATAACTGGGAGACACTGATACTCTAAGGTTAGACTGGTTGTCAGACTTTTTGGGCTACTGATAGCCGTAACGACTTTCATAGGTTTCTGTATGACACCCGGGACCAACTGCTTAACGTGCTTTCCGAGGCACGGAGAGATCTCGATGTGTGAAAAATGGTCACCCATCCAAGGACTGACCGCGTCAAGCGTTGCTTAACCTCGCAGAGCTCTTAATAACATACACCAACATATACAATATTTTATTAGTATAAAAAGTAACTTGGTTCTTTTTATGTATAATTCACTTAAACATTGATTTTAGTATTTAAATCTCATCCATACTTGATTAAATTCGAACAGTGGTATTGTACGTGGTCTAATTTTGATCAAAAATTATTTAAATTTTGAATATTGTAGAAATCATCGTAAAGAAAAAGACTTGATTATAAAAATCTTTAGAGCCCCCGCACATACCACACTAAACAATTGGCCGATAGTTGCCTGTACCTCTATCACGAGTTTTCTAACTATTTACTATCATAGTAAAGTAAATTTTCATGATAGCGATTTAAGTTCTTAATATGGTTACATTAGGGATTAGATTCGCTTATGTGACATATGTGTCATAGTTAAGTTTTGATTTACTATTTACGATATTATAGAGATGTCATGTTAGCGACTCTAATCCCTAATGTAACCAAGCTAAGAACTAAAATCGCTTGCATAAAAATTTACATTTACTATGAAAGTAAATAGTGAAAAACTCATAATAGAGGTACTGATTTTACGTTTATATGAGAAGTGAGTTGGATAAATGTGCGCACTCTCATTATACCTTGTGCACACAATCAATCCAGCTAAACAAATCAAATATTTTATTGCAAATATGTTGTACAAACTATCGGCCGATGAAGTCTATAGTGTGCGAGGGATCTTAAAGTACGTTAATAAGACAAAATCAATCGATGTCTATCTAAAGAGCATCCAAGCTTGGTCATTAGCGTCGGCGGCACGTCCACTAGATCAAACAATTCTTTCAATAGCTGAGTTAATCAGAGCCGCGGGTAATAAGACCAGGGTAATTGGACTATGTTCTATCTTTGATCTTGTGTCGAGTGCATCGTGTCTACAAAGGTTTGTTTGAAGTTCAGCTCCTCTTTGTAACTGCTGTTTTTTTCGAAGTTTGTAAGAATCTAAAATATTTGATATAAAGTTAGAGGCTGTATCGTGATGATAAAAACCTAAAAACTGTACCCACAATACAAGAGAAATGAGATAGAGAGGGGCGATGTTTAAAAAAGAAATTAAAAAAAAACCTCGTGTCATTTGTCAAATTTATGAACTTAGGATGACATTCAAACTTTGACACTGCCTACTTGAGTGATATCACTCAGAAGACCTACATGGTGAGATATTTATTAATATGGACTATTGTATACTACTGTTGTTCGTATTTATTATCTCGTGTTTCCAGCATTGGGGCTGTCTACAAAGGTTTGATTACGGTTCCAAACCACTTACCCCGCTCTGTTTTGTTTTCGAGTGGTTTTTAAGTGTCAGGAATTGGTATAGAAGAAATAAAACCGTGCGTCATGTTGATTTTATTGTTTCAAGAGGTTTACTGGTTTCGATTCGCCATCGTCTTGATCTCGCTGTGGAAGGTGAAAATGAATTCACAATTTGTTTAAACTTTTCAGTTTATTTGACTGGTCAAGGACAAATATTTGATGTATTTTCTTGTTTTATACCTTTTTTCATAATTCTTTACTTTTTGGTTGTTACTCATGATACTTCAGTAACAGTTGAGGGCTTTATGTGATGATGGTCGAATGTACGATTGTGTTCCCTTTTCGTATCCAATGACCACATGCTCCTTTTTATATTTTGCTTAGCTTTGAAGCGGCAACTTAGATATTGCTAAGACGTGTCGACGATAGGTCGTTAGCTCGATCCTTACTCGTTGAATATTAAAATAGACCTTAAACTATAGTAATAATTAAAAAATCACAACTTACTAATAAAGTAATGTATATACGGAAGTAATGTTTCCTAGAAGACCACATAGTAACAATCAGTTCACAGTAACCGTAGTTTCTAAACAAAGTAGAAGTTAAACCGAGCGATACGATAGCACGTACTTCATGTATTCTAATCCGAATTGGAAATCGGTTTTGCCCTCGACGCATATAAAGTATGTAGCAGCGCTATAATGTGCGCCCGTTACGCAAAATGTATTGTATGGGGGAAGTTTGATATCACATAGAAGGAAAGTATGGTCCTATTGTTCGTAGTGCATGGGAACGGGTTCTATTGACACCAACCAATATGCAGTTTTTTTTTTTTTTTTTTTTGGGTGCAATGTCCAAATTTCCGTTCATTTTTTTTAAAGGATGCTTTTATTGTGACATTTTATTTGGTCCTTCGGTGTGGTTGTATTTTAATGATTTAATTACTGTAAGTTGGTATATTAACTTGTTGTTTATAAAACTGCAAAGCAAAATTAGGTTAGTTCGAGGTACCTGGATTGGAGTAATTAGTAGGTAACCAGGTAAATAGATGACCAGTTTTCTATGTCACGCAAAGTTCAGTTTACTTCCATTTTCGTCACAAACTTTGCGATAGTTGCACACGAAAGCTCAAAGAAAGAAAAAAAGAAAACTAATTAACTTTTATTTAATGACGGTCAGCAGTCCATTGTTATTTATTACGCAATACTTAAGTAATGTTCGTTTGTACTCAATAAAGAAAATCTTTAGCTGAAGGACATTGACCTCACCCACGCACTTACGAAGATTTACGAAGATTTATTGAATGTTACCAAGACCTTACTCCAGTGTAAATAATATATTAACTTGCAAAGAAATGTTCGATGGAATTGATTGATTAACTTTCTAGGTTTCTTACATACATAATAACAGTAGTCAAAAGCTTATAGAAAATGAATCTATTAGAAAAGGAAGTCTTAATTAAATTTGTTTTAATTTCGAATCAATGAAATGAAATGAATTTTTTTTTTTTTTTTAAAAACGTTGCCCCGCACTAGGAATAATTCCTGTATCGTGGGTGCGTTTACAAACACATATATTCACATACACAAACACCCAGACCCGAAACAATTATCTGTAGATTATACAAATATTTGTTCCGTGCGGGGATCGAACCCGCGACACTTAGCACAGAAAGCTAATCGCTTAGCCACTGCGCCAACCATGTCGTCAATTGTCATGTCGTTTTGTAATTAGGATTTTCAATATATTGAACGTCTTTTTTAAAAGTAGATGGTGTCGGCGGTTTACTATGACTATCCCTGAGAAGAAATGCCGAAACAAACTCAGGGGTCACGGTCTATTTTAAAGTCCAGATAGATTATAGTAAGGATTTATGTGAGACAAATATAGGGTGGTATGGCCTTTTGAAGAAAGTGCCATAGCTATTTGACCTGTCGCAACAGAGGGCAAGCATGGATCATTTATCGTGAGAATAAATGAAATTAAGAGCGTTCAGCCTAGATCTCACTCACATTTACAATGTATAGCGGTTATATATAACAGATCATTTAAATTTAATCGAGATTACAATATCAAAATATAATGAACGGCAAAATTTTATATAAAAAGAAGGAAAGGCTATAAAGCGGTTCAAATAAAATAAAATGAAATCAATTAGTTTTATCTACATACATGTGCTCAATTAGTTTTATCTACATACATACAGGGATGTGCTCATTTCGTAGATACCATTATTGAGTTCTATGTAATGTATGAGTGAGCCTTTTGCCGTCACTCCGACTGCTACTGAGAATTTTCACTCAATGAAACCCAATAACAGTACCCGACCCGGAAATAGAACCGAGAACTTCATGCTCAACAAACTTGCAACAACTGGATAGATCAAAGAGGCAGATTTTTTCTTCCAGAGGCTTCCAAAAACCGGATTTAGAGGACTGTCTGTGTAATTTGCCTTGATGACGTTTTTAATTTCTAATACCAAATCAACAATTTACTTACTTCCGAATTCTACATTATTGTATAAACACGTACTTATTCGAACTCAACAACATTCGCGTTACAGAAAATCATGTCTAATTTAACTTACGAAGCAGTTTGCGACGGATAAAATAATTGCGATGCGAAAATTAAACCGAGTGTAACTCCAAGCCACAGTTATTATAAATAGGTGCCGTGATAATAATAATGTTGTACGAGGAAATGTTGACTATAAATGTATAAATGTGTAAAAAAATGTGAGCTAGGCAGAGGTGTTCTTATATAAGTACACATACATTTCGCCGACGCCGTTATTGAGTCTCATGTAATAGGTTTAATAACGAGATCGGCGTGTGGGTGCACCTAGAATCACAACGTTTTGAAAGAGCCTGTAAAGGCCTACTCGAAATAAAAATATTTGACTTTGACTTTGACAATAATACAACTCTGCCTAAAAATAACTCTGACAAAATTAATCAAAGCCAAAGTCAAACGTTGATTCTAGTTGCGCGGTTCCAAAAGTGGGTTGGTCCTATGAAGAAGAGACCGGCGAGAAACTCCATGGATACTCTTTTCAAAAAACTGTTTTACAATCTGTTTTTCAAAAATGCACAGGTTCTCAAACACATAGAGTCAGCCTTGTAGATAAAAATATTTAATCATTTTCAAATTGCAACTGCTTACAACAAAAGTTGCCATTTAAATGTAACCGAGAGATTCCTACTTAATTTAAATAAGACAACTATTATTTAACTTACGTAGCAATTTCAAGCTACTAATTAAACTTGAAAATTAAGTTCAGTAGAATATCGTGCCAAGTTTATTATAAATACTCCGTGGTTATTGTAGATATGATGATGTCTTTTATTGGATTTCCGCGTTCCGTCGGATTCGTATGTAAAACCCCGGATATGAAGGCTTAATACGGTCCCTATAGTGACATGATAAAACCCGGTTTCTCATTTGTCCCTAATACGGCGATTTGCATTTGATTTAGGAATTTAAAAGGAAAGTTAAGAATATTACTTAATATAATCGTATCTATCAATATACTTTTTATTTTTATTCGTGTTTCGAGAGCTTTATGAGGAAAATAGACATTTACAGGCTCAAAATATATGAATTATATATTTATTATAATATTAATTGCGTTCTTTTTCTTTCTTATTTCAATTTTAATGATAACCAGGTATCTAAATTCTTAAAACTTGGATCAAAAGACGAATTGAACGAATATCCGACGGATAGTATGAATCTCTTTCTCTCTCTATCCCTTAAACTCTCTCTCTCTATCCCTTAAACTCTCTCTCTCTCTCACTCACTTTCTCTCTCCCTTAGATAAAGTCTGAAGAAAAGTCAATGTTTTTAATACTCCCAGGAGCGTACATAAACAACACGCACATAATAAATGCACAGGCACACATAACATTAAACACTTACGAAAGTCCGGAATATGTATTATGAAAAACATACCTTATTTATATCTCGGCTCAATGAGCGTCGTAAAACAAATACACATAATGTACACGTGGCCTTACATACTGTACCGTTTACTCATAATATCTACCGTCAATGAGACGGTTTTGGGCGACGTCCAAACGATGGCGAACGCCATTATTTGGCTCCGTACACTCCTCCGTTACACGTAAAAGGAAGACGTTTCAATGCGCTTAAGAGGTTGACTTGTAAAGGCCTCTACATAATTTCGGAAAAATATTTAAAATAGAAGCTTGTACTTGCGAACCGCGAAAATCAGACCTAGAAGCTGGCAGGAAACTCTGGAGTAGGATCACGGTTGTAATACAACACTGTTCTTCACCTTTGTGTTTATTCAAGCATGTGAACAAATAAGTCCTAGCGGCCGTTTACCATTCGATGGTCCTTTACGGTTTTACTTTCGTACTAAAGGACCTGACCATGCCAGTGGCATTGTGTAGAGACCTTTATGCAAGGACGAGGGTTGAACTGAGTTAGCGTCATTTTGTTTCATTTTCTTGAGGAAATTGCTGTCAATCACCGACAAGGCTTTCCTCCTGAGTTTCTGACCAAACGGTTTATAACCTCATTGCTCTGATTTTACACTTATATTTCTTGGTAATCTTAACAAAACATACTCTAGTAAGTTTTGGACTGTCGATTGTCTTACGAGCTCGCTTTTTTAATGGGGAACCTAATCTTTTGGTAGACTCATGTCCAAATATACTTATGTCCATAGGTCCAAAACGCATAATGATAAAAAAATGAAAAAATATACTTCATCCATCATCCCCTCAGCATCATCCCTTTATTCTCCGAATGAGGAGGCAGAAGTGTACTGTTGTATACCCACATTACACAAATCCCGTTATTGAGACTTAGTTAAAAAACTTTCATCTATGTAACACGGTATATGGCACAAACCAAACACTTTCGACGACTCTATAATAACAATCACAGATTTTCCTCATTACATGTAGGTACTTACTACTACAAACACAAATAAATGAAATCTCGAGGAAACGTTACTTACATTGCTATCATTCATGGCCTGCAGCCAAAAAGCAAAAATATGGCCCTGCAATAGAAACCTCAATGATAATTTCCACATGCATAAGCACTTGCGGAACACCACGTGGTTATCACACCATAAGAATAAAATATCCATATTTCAGATATATTCAGCACCTAATATGGGCACGCCACGACAAGAATTGTTAAACAGTTCACATGTAAGATAGTAGTCAAATATGGTGAGCAAATTGAAAATTTCAAACGTAACCGTGAACTTACTACGTAAAAAGTCGTAAGTTTAGGTATTAACTGAGTATTGCTTTCAGAAGTATTAATTAGATTTTTGTATGAAAATTCTCTGTAGCAGCGCGAAATTTGGAATTGTGCCCGGTAGATCGCTATAAGCTCTTTCGTAATTACATAGGACTATAGGACTTAAAAACGACATCTGCGAAATATGATTGTATAACAGTAGGTATGACGACCCCGTTGACGCAGTGGGTAAGTTATTAGCTTTCTGCGCTAGGTGCCGCGGGTTCGATTCCCGCACGGAACAAATATTTGTATGATCTATAGATAGTTTTTTCGGGTCTGGTTGTGTATGTGACATGGATGTTTGTAAACTCTACTTACGACATAGGAGACATCCTAGTGTGGGTCGATGTTTTA
This sequence comes from Shargacucullia verbasci, assembly GCA_947562105.1. Lineage (NCBI taxonomy): Eukaryota > Metazoa > Arthropoda > Insecta > Lepidoptera > Noctuidae > Shargacucullia > Shargacucullia verbasci. The sequence continues at coordinate 4,103,388 of OX387297.1, read as the reverse complement.
TACATATAATAAAGAAAAAGAAGATATTTATATACCTCTTTTAGGCCTTCGGGGAATATAAGCATAATGCTGTATCCTTTTACAAGCTGGAAGGTTCCAGTTTTTCAATACAAAATACGTATACTTTCTTGAAATACACAAAACGCAATGTCTTTAATATTCGTGACGAATATTTTCTTTTTCTTAATTCCAAACAGAAAATACTATATTCATTCGCAAGAAAAAGTTAAATACAAAGGCCAAAAAACTCATCTTACAGCCTCAAAGGGTCATAAATTATGTCTTACTTACGCCAAACAAAGTTCAACATAAGCAAGACGTACACTTTCGGCCGTCATCAGCATCTTGTCTAATATATGAGTTTTCTGGCCCAAATTGATGGAGATTTTCTCCTAGATTGGCCTTTTAGACTCACGCAAATATCTCTCTAACAGGAACATATTCTTATTTCAATGAAATTTGGGACTATCTATCTAACTTCATGTTATATTGCTAGAGTCCGCATTTTTTTAAGTAACCGGATTTATTGGTAAATGTACCTACAACTAGTTCATTCATCCCTTAATATTGTGTTATAGCTATACTATTAATAAAAGAAAGTATAATGTATCTATCTATTAGTTTCTTGTTTGTTTAATACTGTTTCTAATGTTGACATATCTCCAATATTAAACAAAAACCATTACAGTCACAATAGGTGAGTACGATTTTCATTGTTTATGGACGTCATTTTACAGCAATGGTGGATCCAATATCTATCCTATTGTCTTTGGATTGTCTTGCCAAGCTATTCGAGGAACTTAGATTGTGGGATTAACAGGCCCTCACAATTTATCTGCTGTGGAAACAATCTTCAGTTTCTTGGCAAACTGTTGACGAAAGACTTAAAAGGGAGTTTGGCAAGCTGGGAAATTCAATGTAGTTTAACCATTATCTTACCTAATTAATGTTTGTTGAGAAAGAGTAGAAAACGATACAGGGCACCGATGAATAACCATAGAATTTTAGTTCTTCCAAAATTAATTTCTATTGTTTCATAAAAGAATTTAGTACCACCAAGGACCAATGAAATATAAACGGCCTCAACAGTTTATATGATTGGTCCTCTTTTCCGCAAGCTGAATTAATACCAGTAAAAACTGCAGGCAGCATAAATAAAAACAATAAATATAATAGTACTATTGTATCATTGTATTTCTTGTACCCAATCCTATTATAGTGAAGCGCTCCGCTTTGTTTTCCAGCTTACACAACATGAGAAAAGTGAAAGGCTCAACATTATACATCCAACGTCTTTGTATCTTTATTTATTATAAATTTCCGCGGCATCTTCATTAACGTAACGTAACACAAGGAGCTTTGAAGTCAAACGTTTAAATTATAATAAGGTTTCATAAAGCTATATTTATGTTTAACATACTCATTGATAATAATATTATGTACGTGCCCGTTTAATACAATTCAAGCACAGACGTTCCGCCGGGAAATTGGAATATCGCACGTAATTAAGTAAGTTTGCACTACGTTATTGTTAATATGGGGCGTATAACAGTTTCTGAAATGAATTTACTGTACCAGTTATAATATGAACTGAGAACATTGTATGAATATATGAGATTACAATAATAATTTTGTTTCTCATAGTTTGTCAGGCTTTATGTTAAGTCGTTTGGATTTAACATTTTAATTTTCATCACCCGTATATTCCCCAACGGGGTAGGCAGCGATGTACTTTTGTACACACGCATTTCACCGAGATCGTTATTAAGTCCCGTGTAATAGGAGGCGAGCCTATTGCCACGGGACACAATTCCAAACTCAGGGTTACTGAGAATTTTTCTAACAGAAAAACTCAGTGATACTTGGGTCGGGCCCAGGGATTGAAGCCAGGACCTCACGCTCATCCAGACCGATGAGGCAATCGAGTCATAAAAACTAGAAATCGGGTTAAATACATTGTGACCCTTTTGCCAAGAAATACAAGTAAACAGTATTATATGTTGCAGATATATTTATCTTTCCAATTTTTTATCCGAAATATGGCCTCTCAGTATCAAAAACTGTACCCTGTAAAATGTTTTCCTTAGAAAACATTTTCTATTCTCTTATCTTCATATTACCCTTTCTAACAATATTCTCATTTTACTGTAATGAATAAATGAAAAACTAAGTATTTAAAACGAATAATTATTTAATTAAATATAAAAGTAATGAACACATACTGAAAGATTAAACGATTTTTTCGAAACATTAAAATACCTATTTCTTTTGTATAAAAACTCACAAAATATATTAGACGTTTAACTTAGCCATTATGAGTTTTTTACTATTTACTCTCATAGTAAATGTAAATTTTCATGCATGCGATTTTAGTTCTTAACATGGTTACATTAGGGATTAGATTCGCTAACATGACATCTCTATAATATAGTAAATAGTAAATCAAAACTTTACTATGACACATATGTCACATAAGCGACTCTAATCCCTAATGTAACCAAGTTAAGAACTAAAATCGCCATCATGAAAATTTACTTTACTACGATAGTAAATAGTAAGAAATCTCGTGACAGAGGTACAGATATATTATTGCAAGCGTTTCTGTTTCTACTTATTTTCTCTCAGTTTCATATTGAGCTTTGTGAAACTCATTTTTAAGAACAGTAACGCCAAAAGAATTAATTTTATTACGTAACACACAAAAATCGTTTAGAAAATATTTTTTTGCAAACTCACCACTTCAAAACCCTTTTCTAAAATTCCCAAATCAAAATCCAACACTTGAGTGTTAACCCACGATTTGCGTACAAAAGATTCAACCCTTTTAATCCGGTGCTTGATCGCGTAAATTAAAAAAATACAAGAGGCTTACGGCCTTTTAACAACAAAAATGGCTGGTGAATAGATAAGAAGACATTGTGATGGGTCTGATAAGCCTCGATGGAAAGATAGAGCGCGCCATGGCGGGATCTGACGATATCGCGACCAGCTAAAATGTTTAAAGGAAAATTTCAAGAGGTTTACTGCCTTTTGTTAAGTTCTGTTGTATGTTATCTCATGGTGGCTTTGTTATTTCTTCGTTTTGAATAATGAACGTATTTTTTAATTCACGTTCTCGTCAGCTGAAATGACTTTTGCGTCTTTTTGGAGAATAATTTTAACGCGTAGTCACATTATTGTCGTTTTGCTGCGTACAATGCAAAACTTATTCTTCTGGGGGACGACTGTATATCACAATCATTTATTGTTCTTTGACTTCTACTAAACGTTGTTATTCTCGACTAAATGTTGGTCTTGTGTTCCCGAACGCAACTGCTGAATGTGAAGTCCTTTTTGGATTCCTGGATCAAGCAAAGTGTTATTGGGTTTTTCTGTTTGAAAATCCTCAGCTGCACGGAGTCTAGAACTCTGACCGGTAGATGACAATAGGCTCGCTCCTTATGGAAGACCTTTAAAGAAGGCATCGGTGAAATGTGGATGTACAATAACAGCCTAACCCTTCGGAATATATGTAAATATTCTTATTTTTTCCAAAATCGCTTTCCTCAAGAATTCACCTCCCAGCCCGGTCTACCATATCCTTTGTAATTAGCTCGTTAACTGCCTTAATATATACCTACTTAACAATACGTATCTAGCGCCTTAAATTCAAATAGAGGCTACCTAACGCGTTTCTTAATAAGCTACTGTTACTCAGTTTAAATAACACAAAGGAGAGGCTGCTGTTTACGATAAAATATACTATTTTCCACGGTTGACTCAAGTTTCCAGTTAAAAAAATACAATACCTTTTCCCTAACTCTTTCTTCCTCCCAATTCGCACTATAACTGTCTTGGTGTATACAATTTCCTGAAAACCGACTGGCGGAGTCGGTTTACAGAGAAAGTTTTGTGTGTGTGCAGAAAATGTTCCCAAAATACAGACAAGGCCATACATTTTAAGAATAAAGTTTTATTGTATGTTATTGCAGCTCAAAACCATTTATTAAAATTAAGATTCACGAAATGAAGGGCTTTTCCGATTCTGTGATCACTAAACATTGATACGAAATTAGGCACACAAAATTAATAAAAAAAAAAAATGATTTATAGCAATGTTATAAGTACCTATAAACAACCGTTAAGGGTGTCAGTGGCCCAAAAAAGTCTGTCAACCGGCCTAACTTAGATATCAGTGTCTACCAGTAATACGGTGGCGGAGGTCAGATGGCAGTCGCTCCATGTAAAATACTGATATTGAACCACATCTAGTTACACTGGGAGCCAACCCTAAAGAGGTTAGACAGATGATGAAAGCCAATGATCACACTGATTCTATTTATAAAACAATTCTTTTGAAGGTTGTTTAAATGATGTGTTCGTTCTAAGAACACTCAGTATGAATACCTAGCATTTGTCAACATACCCGAGGGCCATTCACGGCCTCAACCCTTGTGTTTAGACGCTCACAATAACGACCCACCGTATCCTCACCAAATGGGTTAGTCGTTATACTATGGCCCATTTTTCGTGTTTATCGGAGGGTTAGAATGTTGTTATAGGTTTTTAGGAGGTTTATGCGATGGTCCCAATTATTTATCATCTTACTCTACGTAAAATAAAAATAATGAGTCACGAAAAGCAGTCGGTACCTACTTGCTTTTCGACCTTTGGCCGCGGTATAAGAAGAGACTGTTTGTGTCGGTAATTAGTATTATTTAGTAACTCAATACTGAACGCTCGGTTCAAGGTTTATGATTTTATGCAAAACACATCCCATAGGTCAACCATCACATTCATATTCCCCCAAGAGTTAGGCAGAGGTGTAAACGCACATTTTTCCAATGCTTTTAGTGAATTCCATTTATTAGATTATTGCTAACTATGGGGCGCAATTTCAAAGTTAAGGGTTAAAGATCTGCATACAGAAAACCCTAATAACACTTTACCCGACCTGAGAAATTAACCCATTTTTAATGCTCAGCAGTTACCCTTGCGAGCACTAAACTAATGGAGGTGTAAAGATCAATGAACAATAATAATTTATGACGAATAAAGTTAATTAAATAATGTTCTTAGAGAGGACGGTAGATCGTAAGTCAAATATTTGACCTGCGGTACGGCCGAACAAAAAGATCCATGGAAGGAGAATATACATGGCTCACGAGATATGGAAGACAAAGAACAGTTTTTTTTTTTAAGATTTTACCTAAATATAATATTTAAATTGGTTCTATGACGAAAAACTCCTACGAAGCGAATCCTTGAGACGTAAATTGTAGACGGAATAATACGACCGCGAGCAGGGGGTGGCGGGGTCTGATAACAGTCGCTCTGTGTATAACTGTGATATTTACCTACAACTAGTTAGTCTGGGAGATGATCGTATGCATCCAGATTTTTTTGAGAAAGTTTCATCCATATCTTGAGACCTGACTTATCTCTTTGTTCGACTGTACTAGGTACTAAAATTGTTTAATCATATTAAGAGGTCAATCCATAATAATTACGGAAAAGGTAGACAAATATTAATAAAAGAATAGCTAATATAAACGATTTATTGTTATTTTATTGTGTGCTTACGTTATTAGGTGTAAAGTAAGCAACTCATTTTTTTTTTATATTATAATTTATATTAAAGTTCTACATAAGTAAACACAATGTGCCTTAATAAAATTTTTATTGTAACAATATTAAGTGTTAAATTGGTAGTAAATTAGTACATTACATATAACGTGTTGCCCACTCGAGTTAAGTAAATACAGCATTAAGCGACGCGATTAAAAATTAAAAAGTTAAGTGAATATTAGTCAAATAAAACAAATCTCAAAAAATCTATCGTTATCCTTGTGTCCGGCAAATTAGCATAAGTACCTCGTTTTTAAAGTCAAGTAAACCTACTTAAGTATTTCAAAAACATGACAAAAGTACAAAACACGTTGGACCTGAAAATGGATTACTTGACTAAATCAAATTGTTTAAAAAATGATACTTCTTTTTTCAAATATATATGATACCATTCTCAGGAGTATCAAACTGTCTCAGACTAATCAAGTTATAAAAACGTCGTCAAAATCGCAGGTTGTTCAACTTTGAACCGTACCATTCAATTATTTATCATTCACAGCGTCAAGATGGTTCATTCACTCATTCACCTGAGGGCCCGCTCTATACTATTCACCCTGAAGCCAATTTTCCCCAATAAATCTTCGTTTGGTACCTCTCGTTCGGCCAGATTTTCACTGGCTAAATTATTTTCGAATAATTTATCGAATGTATTTCGTGTTTATTTTCCAGACGCAGGTTGTTTTTATTGGTGTTTTATACGAATGAAACGATAAATTACAAATAGGTTGTTTATTAAGATTTATTATGGAATTTTTGACCTTTTTGCTCTCAAGGTCACAAATCCTGGCAAATCCTGTAAAGTTTTAGTGAACCTTAAGCATCCGGATAATAAGAGTTAATTCTGGATGACGTCATATGGGCCGCGCGGCTCATACACGAGTCATTCGATCATATATACAAAATTAATAAAAAAAATCTTATTTACGACAACGTTATAAGTACCTACAATGTTATAAGTACCTATAACTACAATTTTATAAAATATAAATTCCTATGGGGCCATATTCACCACTTCTTGTCACAAAATATCACGCAAGTAATACGATGATGAAAAAGAAAGAAAACTACTTATAAAAAACTACGCAGCTAATGCATTACTTGTGTAGTTTTAGGCTTAGTGTTTTTTTTTGTTTCATAGCCCATAGTAAGGCGCCATGTTTTATTTTCTTCAATTACACATTATACGATGTTATACATAATTCAATTAAATAAATTGTACTTAGTAATAATGGCGACATTTAATTAACATAGTGGTGTGGCTTAAAATATAACACACTTAAAACACTACACTACATGCTTCACGTCGGATAACAGATCTAAAAAAAATACAATTACGTTTAGTTTATACTTCTGTGTTGTTCTTGCTTCGCTCTCGTTTGCTCTCATACCATTAAATAATTCTTAAAGTAAAAGCAATAATTAATTTTGCATCGATTAGACAGATAATAATATCGAATCGTTACACAACTAATTCTGTCATTATTTTATAGGAAGAAACGAAGCAAGAACGGAACTATATCGACGTTTTGTTAGTCGAAAAGTATCCTTTAAAAAGACAGGCAATTTCGTATTACTTGACGTTTAAAATATTTTGTTTAGAAATGTATAATGTATAAACGCTCCTTAATGTTGGTAAATATAAATTATCAATTTAGGAACATTAGTTAGTAAAGGTTAGGACTGTATATTACTCTGAAATGAAACATATATTTTAGTCATTTTATTTGTATGGTGACGAGCTTTTCACGCGCTTTAAAAAAACACATAAAAATTTGACGTGCCTTTAAAGCCCATATTCACCGACAATATAACAAAATCACCCGTTTAACATGAATTTTGTTATATAGGTAAACGGCCGGTCCATTTTAATCATCTGTTCTATTGTTGGTGAACATGGCCCTTAATCACGGCCACTGGACAATCGAGTTTACAACTATCTAAATCCCTGTAAACTAATAAATAATTTGTAAAATATTGCGTGTTTGTCAAACGTTTTGAACGTCTGCCAGCCAATTTAGATGTTAAACGTGTTTGAGAAAAGTTTTAATTGACAAAGAGTATGTCGCGTGTTTGTCAAGCTTGAACGTGTGTGATCGTGTCGTCAAATAACCTGAAATTTGAACGTAACGTTAAGTTACACGGCGCTTATATTAGATATAGTTTTACGGCACTAGTTTGTCCATTGTATTATGAATAATACTCTACAGAAAAAGATTCCTAGTAGTTTTGGAATTCAGAAGTCATTGTCCCCTTCGTGTCAGAAGCTAGAATTATGCTTTGATTATTGTAAAAAATTAAGATGCCATTAATTAATTTTGTTCTAAGCAGAATATTGCAAACATTTAATATGTAACTGCCTGTCTCAACTACCCACAAAGTCCTACATACATGAATAGTTATATAAGCGTACCATTGAACTTGGAATACAAAGCACATCCTAATGCGGGCGTACCCTACTCTAATAATATATGCCTTTGTAAGCCATGTCTTCAATTCAACGGTATAAATGTAGTTTCAACTGGACTTTGCAAGTAACTAGTACAATCCAGTCAAAAGTAACGTAAAGTTCTAGAATACAGTTATGCACCAAAGTGACATTACTTATCTAAGGGATACACAAAGATTATCCGACTGACGAAGTTCTTACATCAAAAAGCAATCAATTTGGTTTTTTAAAAATAACCTTAAACGTTGGTAGCTAAGGTCCATATTACGGAACGACGCTCAGCGGGGATCTCTACTTGATCACAGACTTGAATCTATCATTTCTTAATAATAAGTCATTCAAACACTGCTCAAGTAGAGATACATTACTGAGTGTGATTTTGTAATAGTGCTAGCTTATTGACATACATTATTATTATTATTTGTTAGTAAGTCTTTATTACTCTCGAGTGCAGATGCGCAGGATGCAATGCGAATCGGACTTGAATAACCTACGTGGTATGTATCCGGCATTCATTTTCGACGAATTTGAATTCCATTTCTTTAAAGGATATGAGCACATGAAATAGGCACACATATTTCTAAATAACTATTATTTTTCTTTAGAATTTTAACTTATGACTGATTGACCATTGTCATGTGGTACCTACCTAATACAAATTAACAATAATTATCTTGGCGGTATATCGGTACATCTACATAATAAGGGCCATGTTCACCAACAACATAACAGATGTTTCAAATGAAAACGGCTGATTACTCATACAAACCCTGCCAAACGGGTGATTTGGGCCTCATCCGTCTGTTATATCGTTGGTGAACTTGGACCTTATTACACTCACGTTATGTGGGTGTCATACTGCATTCAAAAATGTTATAAAACTATGTTCTAAATGTTGTTATGTATCGTGTATGTATTAATATTGTTTGTTCCGCAGCCGACGAGAATGGTTCCATATCGGAGACAATACCGGACCGGCCCGTCGAACTCAAGAATTTTCCCAAACTGTGCGACCAGCGGAGAAAGTATCCTGTACTGTACAAACTAGAGTTTCAAGTAAGTATTCAATTATTTACTTATATCTATCCTTTATATATATCTTAATGCCTAACTTACTGCCTCATTGGGCTAATTGTTGCAAGCGCGACTGCTGAGCGTGACGTCCTGGGTTTGATTCCCCGGTCTGGCAAAGAGTTATTGGGTTTTTCTGTGTGTAAATTCTCAGTATCATCATGGATCCTGGAACTGTGATTAGTCGATGGCAATAGGCTCGCCCCCTAGTTCATGGAACTTAATAACGGCATCGGCGAAACGTGCGTGTACAATAGTATCCCTCTGCCCAACCCTTCGGGGAATACAGGCATGATGCTATGTTATGCTATTTTAATTATTTAAGAAACGTTTATCTGTATTTCTATTAAAATGAAAGGATCAAATCTACAAGGTATTTCCTATATCGTATAATTTATTTTATAGGGTTGTCGGTCTATAAACGTCATAAACGATTACGATTACGATAGTACGATTTTACTTCAACAAATGCGCGCGCACAAATTTTTCATACATCTTTGGCTTAACGGTAACGACCCTCTGGTATAGCTTTGAATTGTCTTAATGACAATTAAGAGTGCCTTAAAGTTAAGTAGCGCCAAGCGTAAGCTTTTCTTATGGCCATGTTTACCAATGCGACTATAGAAACAGGGGTTTAAAATAAAAACGACCGATTTTTTCTAAAATGTCTGTTATAATGTCGGTGAAATTGGGCCTTAGTGTTCTTCTATTATCTTCTGAGTTTTATGTTTCTATCTACAGGTGTTCAGGATGTGCGTTATCTGTCATTTACAGTTACATAACCGTTTTGTGTAGGTACTCTTCTGGAACGAACTCCGTAACAAATTACAAACTAATATTATTAGGATGTCGTTTTAATGTACCTATACATTTTTTTATTTGTATATTTAAACATCCATTCTTAATTAAGGGTCAATTTACTTCCAAATTACTGTAATAATAAATTAGTTCGTAACTAATTATGAATAGGGTCCGAAATATTATATATAAATGATGTAAACAAAATTAAAAACTTTGTAAAAGCAGTCAGGCAAAGTGAGGCAATCCTTTTAAAGTCTAAAAAGGGTGCAAACTCAACTTAAAGTCTAAAAAGGGTGCAAACTCAAAAATCGATGGTACAGTTGACACAGATTATCACTGGCGTTCCAGTTTACTTCACTCCGTTGGTGAGGGACCGAAAGAATCCATAGTGGGAGATAATAAGTCTGTTTAATGGCCGCTTGGTCACTGCCACGTTCCCCGGCTAAGTGTTATCTTTGTTCATTGATAAAAGTTCTTAGGACATTGAGTGTCGTAGACGATATTGGGATTTAAGTTTTATCAGTTTGAAGGATGCGTTTTTAGAATAGTTTATTATTTAGTTTGGTTTGAAAAAGTTTACTTACCAATACATAGCATCACTTACCAATTAGGGTTAGCAGAGGTGTATATGTATAGACCCAAATTTCACCCATGCCGATATCATCATCATCATCATCATCAGCCATAAGACGTCCACTGCTGAACGAAGGCCTCCCTCAAGGGGGGGTTTGCCATAATCCCCACGCTTGGCAGGCGGCTTGGGGATCGCAGTGGCTCACCGATTAGTAAGAGGACGCTGCTGCCCGTCCACCGGTGTCTGGCCGCAGTTTTAAGACGTACCCGGGTCATGCCGATATCAACTGCCATTTAATAGCGAGCGAGCCTATTGTCATATACTGGACAAAGCTTCAAATTCTAGGAATCGATTTCAGGACCAGCTCAGCTGTCGCGCTTGTGATTAACAAACAAAAGGGGCAGTTCACTTACTAATATAGTTCTAAGATTATCAAGTAACAAACTTGGGCATACATTTTCGGGTCACACGTAACGCCATCTAGCGTCCTAAAGCAATTCTAATCTCCTTTTCGGTACTCCTGACAACGTATATGCAAAATTACATGATGATTGGTTCACTAGTTTAGGCATGAAAAAGTAACAAACAAACAAACTTACTTGTTAGGATAACAATAGTTTGCTTGTTATTTGAGTACTTTGAATAAAACTGCAATTATAGTACACTCCCTTTATTGTTTGTTGTACAAACCTAATCAATTTCTCAGTATTAGATCTAATAATCCAGTCCTGAATACTGTCACACATTGACATACTTACAACCGCCAGTCTTTATCCCAAAAAACAGTAACCATATCAAACCAACCGTACGTGTATAAACATTATTTACCAAATATCTCATAATTTTGCATTTCCCAACATTATGCTAGGTGTCAGTAGTTAACAAACTACCAAATCAAAATCAAAAAAATTATCGTAAAATGAATAAAATAAACAATTTTTATCAAAAATCAAAGGTTTTTTCAGCGATAGCGGCATTATAATTAAAAATAAAAAACTCCAAAGGAACGAGACATGATTAAATTGTCAATTTATGAGCCGGCGGCGTGGGCGGCGTCAAAGGACGTGGCCCAGTAGACATGCTTAATGAAAATAAAGTAAAAATTCTAATTTGCCATTGTAATTTCGAAGCAAAAGAGGATTGTGTTGAGACCTTGTATCATAATACCCTGACTGTTCTTTCTAGTCGGAAAAAAGCGTCTGATAACAATTGAAGTCCCTGGAGTAAAGTTGGACTTCATAATTTTTTGTTTTGATTACGAAATCCTGCTTTTTAACTTGATCACCTCCACGAGTTTCCTTTACAGTTCAATGAAATTCGGGATTTGTTTGGTTAATGCCACTTGGAGTATTTTTCTTAACATTTTCATCTTAGCTGTTGATTTTCCTATTGCTAGAGACCATGATGTTAAGAGGCCATCTTAAGCGCATTAGTCCTTTTAAAGTCATAATATGTCAGTCTAAAATGGGCCTAATTTATCCATTTTTATATAAAACAGAGTATAGGTTAAAGTAGTATTATTGCACTTAATAATGTTTCTAAGACAGTAGTTATTAAGCGCATCAAGGGAAAAATGACATGGCTTGGCCTTTGACCGCATCTAGAATATATCACATCGAATTATATCACGTACATAAACTTTCGAATATTAAACATAACATAGCATCACGCAGCAGAAGTGTTCAGTTGCATACCCTCAACTCGTCGATTTGGAGGCGAGCCTATCGCCATCTACCGAGCATAATTAGTAGAATCTTTATACAGAAAACCCAGTGACACTTTAACCGCCAAAGGAGTCAAAACTAGGACTTCACACTTAGCATTCTCACTTGTAACTACTAAACCATAAGTTTAAAAGTTAAATAAGTTTAAAGTCAGAATTAATTGACCCATATCCTCGAAACTTATACAATAAACTATCCAAATTGAATCATAGTCGAGAAGTTTTACGAAATAGATTATGAACTTGTAGTATAATCCAGTTTTCCGGGTTAATCTTCGGTTTGAGTTCAAAAAGAAATAATAATTCTTTGTTGGATCTCGGTATCCCGGTGCGGCGATAGTTTCTAACTACCTTTTACTTCTCACCAGTGCTTGTATATGAAATATTGTTCTATGTTAGTGGAAACATGTCGAAAAACTGCAAAGTTCCGCGCATGTTCTTTCCAATAGTTATCTCGTCTAGGAAGCGACATGGGACTCAATAACAGGTTTCGCGAAATGTAAGTGTAGGCACAACATTACACTTCTGGCTATTGCTTCGGGGGATAATCGCGTGATGGTACTTTATTATGCCATGTTAATTGAAAGTACCACATAAAACTAAAATTGTTTTAATAAAGCTGTCAAAATAAATAACAAACTTTGTTTTTAGAACATAGGTCATCATAGGATAATCTAGACACATTTTTAGACTGGCTATGTTCTACCACAAAATTATATTCTAATTACATATTTTATAAATACATAGTGTACAAACATGTTATGTTTATTAAAAGTACCACATAGAATTAATTATTCCATTATCTTAAACTCAACATTCGTCCCAATAGTAACAATCTATTTACTACCGAAACTGAGAAGCTAATTAAAAATGTTTAAACCAGTATTGTCAGGGCGACACAGACGCTAGTGCACTGAACATAAATTATCTAGGTTAAGCTTAACCTGACGTGACCCACTTGTGACCGTTTATTCGGCGCGACGGATAAGCTCACATTTTCGAATGGCGTGTTACTTATTATTGAGAAACAATTGCAAGTAGTCACAAAAGAGTAGCAAGACTTTCTTAAAATAAAGTTTTATAATATTGAGTTTTTTCAATATGATTTAACTGTATTAGAACTTATCAGATATATGTTGGGATATTTGTTCCTCAATCACACATAAACGACTAAACGGATTTGGATGTAATTTGGCATACTGAAAGACCATGTTCTTGATTCAAATATAGAATTTTTCTGGGTATATAAGGTATTTCCACTAGAATTCAAACGGGTTTAACGTTGTTCTTGTCTCTTGTCTACTGTTTAACTGTGTAACTTGACTAATGTTTTCTAGTACACAACATCTTTGTATCTCAATACCTATTACAGATCTCCATAAAGCGTTTTTTTACATCTTCTATGAAATTAAGAAGAGTAAACGGGTCAGCTCAAATAAGTAAAAAATAAAAACACATTTCTTAGTACCGACAAGACAATCGATCCTCTTTTTCAATATCATCAAAAAGACTAGCTGTCATAAAAAATCGCGAAAAAAACTCATAACCGTCTTTTGTTAACTTTCGGAGCATCGGGACGAGTGAAGTTTTCGCTTTTCCTTATACATCAACGTCCGGTGAGAGATAACCTTCAATAGAAAATAAAAACATGTAACGGTCAACCTCAAAATGTGACCTCCCCTTTTTACACGGTTTTATGTGAAAGGAACTATATAGATAAGTTTGAAAACTAACTTTATGGTCGTCGTGAGATTACTAAAAATACTTAGGGCTTGGCTACAAGTTCGAACATTTTTATTAGATGGAAATAAGTCTCATTGTGCTTAGTGTGGACTCTAAGAATAAAGTTTGGTCCTTTTGGATGTTTGACTTTTTTGTTACCCGATCTTCAGTAATCATTATTTACCATATCCAGTCCATATGATTATTGTGAATACATATCTCATATTATTCAAAAGTTTTGGTCGTACCACTAATAATACATACTGAAATATCAACAAAAACAATGTAACACCGCACTGCCTTACTTTTAGATTAAATACCTAAGCTAAGTGAATGTCTTTTCGTGAGGTTAATGTATTCATTTTTGTTCCAGACGGCGGTCAAAGTGGAAACACACTCATGTCGACACGCGACCAAGAAGTCAAATTCACATAAAAACCAAAATCAAAAAGTCATACCCTGTGAGTACCAACTTTCTTTTATATTAATTCGTCCGTACAGTCGGGTATTTTGCAAATGTAACGCGGCTCCCAGACGGTTGTGACTTTACAAGTAATACCCGTACTTGATAAATTATGTATAAAGCTGCTTTGTCTAGAATTATAATTTTTATTTAGGTTTGTAACTGGAGATTTAGATAAACATATAAAATTTATTTTTGTATTTAAATACCTAAAACTGAGCCTAATATGGTAGTCTAATATCAGCAGCACCTGGCAGCTATTCTATTAAAGCGGCCGTTATTTTCTTTCACTGCGTTTTACATAATACCCGTCTGTCCTGTATTATATATATATATAAGATCGTATTCAAAAGTAAATGTCAATATATTTACAGTATATTTGTGTTAAATATTTTAAATATGGCATGTAAAAAAATAACTAAACTATTTTTAAAACTAACTACTTATACTAATGTATCAAAAAAATAAATAAACAAATATGAAAAAAAACAACCTATCCTAGACGAAAACTTGGGCGTCATAGTACTCCTCCACATCGCTGTCGAATGGTAACGTGCCCAGAAGACCACGTTGAATGGCAATGCTTATTCTTTGACCAAAGAATAGGCCAGCCCTCTGGTCACGTGTACTGTCGACCAAGCGTTTAGCAAGGTCTCTAAAAAAGAGACGTGCATTCGGACCCCATGACCCGAGCGTTTCGACGCCAAAAGGCTCAAATAAATAATTTCCTATGAGGTTATTATATTTGCGCCGTTTGAGTGTCTCTGCTGCTGCAGCGGCAGCGCCTGCGCAGCCAGCCGAGTCAGGAAGATGGGAAGGAGCAAGGGTGTCAACACAGTAAATATACATTTATTGTTAGATGTTCATTTTTGTCCCCGCACAGTATTACAAATTATGTGGGCACAACATCTCATTATATTTAAAGTAAATGAGAAATTTTTGGAATAATTATATATGGGCACCATTTAAGATAAGACTCAAAGGACCAGAAAATTTTTAGGTAGAATTCTACACAAATAATAAATCCAAATAGTCACTACGAAAAAAGTTACACTGTATTAATCGTTCGCGATTAAAAGTATGCAAGTCCATCTACCGCTTTATTGCCTACTTCCCAGCATTTCACAAAGTACATTTTTATTCGTAGCCCCCAGATAAAGCTCGGCGTAAAAGTGAAATCTTTTTTACGACTTCATCGGGGCTTAGCACATTAAACTTAGATCTTGGTCCATTCAATGGCGGCAGAAGTCGTTTGTGAGTGCAAAACTTTATTATAATGTGTCTTGCATTTGACACCGCCGCTTTTTAAAATAAATTGGTCTGTTTAACTTGTCAAAAATGTTTGTGCCTCAATTGAGCTTTCTGAAATAATACTGAGAAATTAGGTCGTTACAAAATTTTAATACTTTATGGAGAGGTCGTTTAATTAATAGAAATGCTATTGAAGGCCTTTCTTGACTTAGAATTTCCACAATCTAATTTACCTCTCCAAAAGTATCTACTATTATTATTTAAAATTAAAAACAATTATATGGTTATAATTATAGAGCATTCAAAATTTTAACAATTTGTCACCAAATTTAAAATATATCAACTAAATCAATATAATCCGATAATTGACAAAATCATTTAAATATTATGTTCATCTATAAAAAAGTTTTGTACACTATTTTACTGCACCACCTACAAACTGTTCTGTATCAAAACAATATCGTCTAATAGTGTCAATAAAGTAAACATCACCATCCACTGCGGGCTAATGACTCAGCTGACTGAAGCAACACTGGTGCCAACGTTCAGTCTTTATCACCGTCTGCAATTTGTCCGCGAACAAAGGCACAATAGGAACTTCGGGGCCACGGAAACAAGTTGCGGTGTACACTGCTCAACAGCTTCGTTACCGCAGTTTTGTCTGGTAACGTTTGTAACAGGCTTTGTATTGTCGGCGAAAGCGGATGCAAGGGTCGTTTTAAATGAAATTATTTTCACGTAATGTAGTTCGCTTGATTATTCGCTTCAATTGTGTCTGTCTGCTCGTCTTTGATGGTAGGGTTTCAGACTTAACATCCTGAGAATTTTAGACGTTAAGATAAATATAATTAATAAAGAGGATAGCTAGCTAGTTTAAAATAAAGTTCTTTAAATAGTGTAATCGTGAAAATCAGTTCTTTATCAAAACCGAGCACTACAATCTGACTACAAAATGCTTAAAACTATGTTCAATGAACGGATTAGTTTGTCCAAACAACTCACTAAAAACAACTCTAAAACAAATAACTCAATGCCCCAGCAAAATGGAATGCATTCGACATACATTGCTTTAGTGAAATATCAATCATGTTCATTCTATTATCAACAATATTGTATTACGTACATGAAAAGTCTAATTAAAATTGCAAATCAGATACGGCAAGTTAATTAATTATCTGACGGTGAATGGTTATTTATAAAATAATACATTCGCCTATTATCCTTTATTGACTACTAGACTGAAGCCAATTATTACGAACATTTTTAACTGAAACAACATTGTTTCAGTTAAAAATATTCGTAATAATGGCCATATTACGTCTGTAATATTTTGCAAAATAATATTCCTTTATTGAATATTTTGTTTGTATTTATTAACCCCTCTGAAATATCGTGACGTAGGCAACGTAGACACAATAGAAAATCTACTGTTTTTAGCCGGTATCCGTTTGCAGATTTATTCATTTTGACGGCACGGTTGGCAGTGGTTGAGGGACTGACTGTTGTACTGCGTATCGCGACTACGATTCCCGTAAAATGGAGTGACATAAACACAACAACATTCATTTAATAGACTATAATTGTTTAACATGCTTACTGAAATACAACTAATCCCTTATACACAGGTCCCGTAATTTCAGGGCGTAAGTTTCATCAAAATCTCCAGTCACAAACCGTGTTTTCCTATAGTCTGTTTATTGAACATACATTAAACTATCGTATCAGATATTCTAGTCGAAAAGATCTATCAAACTTATCGGCAATATGTCTCCTGTTTAATTGTATAGTCCACGTTTTACGCAGTGACTAAGCTATCAGCTTTCTGCGCTACGTGTCACAGGTTAATTTCAACAGAACAAATATTTGTATGGCCTACAAATATATTCGAGCTGGGTTTACATGAACGCCGTGACATAATCGTCGCATTTTGTCTTGTAATAACGACAAAATTTTGTCACAGCGTTAATTTTAGCCTAGTTGAGAAAGAATATATCAACCGAGCCTAAGGTTTAACAGGAATTAGCACACGCTACATATGCAAAAAACTTTATCATGTATTCTAAGTCGTTAGCTCATTACGTATTCTCCACAGATGACTACAACCGAGTGGTGCTAGAGACTGTGGACCGAGAGCCCGACTCCGACTATATTAATGCTTCCTACATAGATGTGAGTATAAACTTACCAACTTTTTTAAATTTTACAGTAAATTATACATTATACCTACCTTCCTACCACCTCAAAATCTTAATTCTTGTCGTATGCTGTTTTTATACCGACAATGAAAGAAACCAAATTCTGGAATGAATGCTGTCCTAAAAGGAGATTTTTGTCAATAACGTTTGCGAACTTAACATTTTTTCTACTAGAAATTTACACTAGTTCACAAAGATAGATAGATAGATAGAGTATTATTTATTGTACATCAAAGGAAAAAGTACAAAGCGAAAATACATTTTACACATAGGGTACAAATGGCGGAAAAAAGATGATAGTTTATTAAAAAATGTGCTGAAATGAAATGAAATGTCATAATAAAAATATCTTACCATTGATCTAGATCAGTGGTCAGTCCTTTTTTTCTATTTCATTCTCATAAGTATGGTATTTATGTAGTGAATTTTCAGTAAATTTTAGTGGAGCTTGGAAATCTGGCTGGAAGATGACAATAGCCTTGCATCTTTCTACATGATTCGTAATGCTATGTTAATTGTATTAAAAAAAAGACAGTAGAGTAATTATTACAAAAGTTGCTTTCAGGCTTTCACTAGAGTGAAATATATACTTTGATACCTCTTGATAAATAAAGAAAATTAACGAAAACATCGTCGCCGTTAATTAAAACAAACAGCTCGTTTTGCATAATGTTATTATCAACATATTTATTAAACAGTCTTAGCATCATCAAATTACATGTAATTAGTAAATGCTAATTACTTGGCAGAGCGATCGATATTCGTTAATTAGTTATCCTGCGCCAGGCATCAAATTTCTCAATGTAATAAAGCAAGCCCGTCGGAGCCATAATTGAGTATTTTCGGGGCTTAATTCTCTATGTAGAGTTAGAAAACGATATAGGAATAACACCTCAAACATCTTTCCATCATAGACCAGGCTTTTCCATCCATAGACTTAGAACAAAACCTAAGCTTTGGAACCATAACTGTAAAGCCCGTTGCCCGTTAAAACCATCAAACCCTTAACGCCAAATAATATTAATTGCAAGGCATGTCAAAAGTTTTTCTGAAGAAAATTGTAGGTCAAAAATCATTGATAAGGGTATCTGTCATTATCCTTTTGTCAACCAACGATAAGAGCTATATTGACTGGAAATGACCAGTATTAAAATGTAGCAGCCAGCAGTAACAGTTAGGTCCATCAGACCACTTACATGTCAATATTAAATACCAGAAATTATAATCCTAAAACCAGTTATTTTCTGTAATAAAAAATAAAGAAAGTATAATACAATACAAGTTCCTCAGAACCACCCCTACCAAATAAAGAACCAATAGCAAATATCAGCAAAAATGTACTAAGATAATCATATCTCTTCATGGAAAACTCGGGCAGTTTTCAAAATGGCCGATACTAGTATATAAAGGAGCTGAAGTAGCAATCGTTTGAATTCACCGTTTTATAAAAGAGTTTGGAGGGTATCACAAATTTGGTCACGTTCGCACATAATGACTACACGAATGGCCGGGCCCAATGTGCGTCTGAAAAGACCCGTCGCAGAAAGTGAACGGACCCAAGGACCAAAAAAATGAACTAGATATTGTGTAGAATTGAAATCGGTCTGAAGATTTCTGATAAGTAACGAAAGGACCCAATTTGGTAACAAAGAAGTGAAAAAACTAGGGTTTGAGTACAAAAAATGTACGTGATAAGTGTACCTAATATGATTGTAAAGGACAGGCAGACGCTACTTATATGTAATTAAATTTGACTACATGATTGGCACAGTCGTTAAGCAATTGGCTTTCTGCGCTATGTGGCGCGGGTGCGATCTCCGCACGGAACATATAAATGTATATTTGTATGGCCTACAGATAGTTGTTCTGAGTTTGGTTGATTGTGCATGTGAATATATGTATATGTGTTTGTAAACGCACCCACGATACTGGCATTATTCGTAGTGTTAGGCAACGTTTATTTAAAGAAAAAAGTTAATTCTGTAGGTAGTACCCTAAATACAGATCTGGTACGCATTGCCTGAATGGTTAGGCATACGTATATTATTGTACACACACATGTCGCCGAAACCAATATACGAGTAAGTCCTATAAATGCGAGCCTTTTGCTCATTCCAAGCTCCGCGCTCCTACTAAGAATTTCCATTCTGAAAACTCAACTCAACAATTCAACAAGGGAATCAAACCCTCACGATCCTCACGCCCACAAGACGACTGTCTCTTAATCTTTGTTAAAAATGTTTACTACCCCGGCTAAAGTCTAGTCAAGATTTTAATTAAAGTTAAGCAGGATATTAAATTTCATGTTTACATCAGCGTTTATTTTGTCAGACAATATTCTCCAAAGAGCCGCCTTAACGAAATTAAAAGCCTGCTTGAATTCCTAATAGATGCAGTTCTTATAAGAACTAGAATAATTGTTATTGAGGTCTACGTTTGAGGAGCTTATTAAGTATCCTTGTTCTTATACCGATATTAATTTCTGAGTTCTCATTTAATCTTTGAAGATTCATAAAAAATATTCTGCTTGCTATTATTAAAACATTTCGTAGTACAAATTATATTGGGAGCTTCTTGCGATAGGCTTAATCTTTTGGATAGTGGTCGCAGGGGTAGCTGCTAGGCGTGAGGTCCAGTGTTCAATTCCAGGGTCGGTTTTTCCGTGTGGAAATTTTTAGTTTGAATACTCAAATTATCATGAAACTTAATAACGGCGTCGATAGTATGTGGGTGTATTTAGGGGGATGTCGTGACCTCTTTTGAAAAGTCTTTTCATAAATTAATTCTACATGTCAGATTACTCTGAACACCTCATGAGGAGGAGTCTGATTTGGTTTTAGTGTTTTTCTTCTTAACAGGTAGAAGGACAGCATTATAAATCTATTTAATAAACCATACAATTTTATAGGTGTATAACTATTGTCACCATTTTTTCATGAATTTCAGACATTTAACATGTCAAGATAATTTTGAACATAGTCAAAATGTTATAGAACTGTTCCTGGAAAAATGATTGGAACCAAAATATATTAACCGGGTATTATCTGTGTCTCTATCTATCTCTATCTACCCGTCAAAGTATACAGTCGTACATTTATAATTTATAAGGGGCGGTGACGACATATCGACAATAAATTAAAACACGATTGCGACTAGCCAATCAAAATATTTAGAAATGAACAAATTAGGTGTTACATGCAAATTGTAATCATCAATATTGTATTACATAGTTGCAGATAATTTGAGCGGCACATTTTATTTGGTTGTATTTTACACATGTAGGTAAATCTAAAATGTATTGGTCTGTCTCGGTGAATGACCTAGTGAACTTGCCCAGAAAACTCGTAAAAATTATTTAAGTAAAAAATAGAAACCGTGGAAAATAAAAATACTTGCATATAATTTTATCACTACATATAAAAGGTAGTCCTCCGCCGCGTCTGTCTGTCTGTTCGCGATAAATTCAAAAACTACTGAACGGACAATCATGCGGTTTTCACCAATAGACAGAGTGATTCATGAGGAAGGTTTAGGTGTATAATTCGTTAAGGTTTTGTAAATTGGCTGAAATATGACGATGATGGTTGAAGATGTCGGAGAAAATCATGCTGACTGGTACCTTTACTGGCGTGCGTCGAGTAAAAGCTCGACGTAACAGGCTGATACGACACTACGACAGAAAAATAAATTAATGCGTAAATGCTCTACTACCCGTGCGAAGCCGGGGCGGGTCGCTAGTATTTCATAATTTTTGGTGTACGAAATCGATATCCAGAATATGCTTTCAATTATCGTCTGTATGTCGTCACCACTTTGTGCAGCTGGATGTGAGATAACAAAAACAGGATGACATTAATATCTACTGACGTCACAGATCGTTTCCAGACGAAGATCATTAAATTTTATGCAGTCGTAAACGTCACATTGAGACCCGGGTATGTCTTAAAACTGCGGCCAGACACCGGAAGACGGGCAGCAGCGTCCTCTCACTAATCGGTGAGCCACTGCGATCCCCAAGCCGCCTGCCAAGCGTGGGGATTATGGCAAACCCCCCCTTGAGGGAGGCCTTCGTTCAGCAGTGGACGTCTTTTGGCTGATGATGATGAAACGTCACATTTGATATCCGAAGCAGCCTCCTAGCCTCGCTACATCTATTATATGTATTACGTAGAACATTATTATTATTTACTAGAATGCCTCAGTGGTCTAGTGCTGACTGTGAGGTTCTGGGTTCGATTCCCGGGTCGGGAAAAATGTTATTGGGTTTTCTTATGGAAATATTATTTATTATAAATATTCGTTATGGAAATTCCCAGTATCAGCACGTAGTCTGGAAATTTTTGGTCATTAGATAGCAATAGGCTCGCCTAATATTACATGGGACTGAATAACGGTATCGGCGAAATGTTATATGGAATAGTACACCTCTGCCTTACCCGTCGTGGAATACAGGCGTGATCCTATGTATAAATAAGTCCCAATCATCCTAAATCATTACTTCTCTGCTCGCACTGTGACACCTATCATAACCTCTTTCTTTTATCCACAGAGTATATTAAAACCAAACGCATACATAGTAACTCAGGGTCCAACCGAAGACACTGTGGTGGATTTCTGGCGGATGATTTGGCAGGAGCGAGCGGCCGCCATCGTCATGCTGACCAAGACTTTCGACTTCATTAAGGTGAGTCTTCAAAATATCCAGCGACTTCCAGAAGTGCTAGAATTTTAGAATGGACTAGATGAATCTGCGTGATGATGCCCGCAAAGAAAGAGTTCCCGTGGGGATTTCGAAAAATTGTTTCTTAGTGGTCCTCTACACCTTCTAAGAAATACATCTTAAAATTTTCAGGTTTATGTCTTCAGTGGTTTAGGCTTCGCGCTATCTTTACTTATCATACAGGAGTAACATAAGAGACACTCGGTTTAATCAATAAAGGTCCCTGAAATCGCGTCTAAATTCTGAATTTGTCAGCAAAAATCTCATTGTAGTTAAAATGAGTTGCCCCGGGGAAACCGTGCGATATGCTGTGGTCACGTGTCGCCATGCACAGCACAGCGAGGGTAGCAGGGGGCCTATTTGGAGAATATCTCTTGATCTGCCTTTTATTGACACTGTGGTGGGCTTCGGCGTGGTGTCCTTAGAATTTCCGAGGACAACCAGATGGGGATTTGAGCTACCGTGGTGAGTTGACACAGTAAAAGTCAAAGTCATTTTTTTTTTGTGCAAATGGACTTTGCATGCACGTTTAAAACGTTATGAATCTAGATGCACGGTTCCAAAGTGGGTTGGTCATATGGAGAAGATACCGGCAATAAATCCATGGATACTCTTTTCAAAAAGTTAGTTTACAATGAGGTGAAGTTATTTTTAAGAACATGTAGATATTTTAAAATAACAAATACTCTTACAATGCAATATTACTTCTATTCTTGCGCACTACCGTCTATGTTGATTTTCACCACATAAAACAAAATAAAGGGCAAAAGTGTGGAGTTGTTCTCTAAAATAAAAATAAATAAAATCGTTGTGTCATCAGTGTAATTACGGTGTTCATAGCGTGGAAACAAAATTATGTATACTTCCGAGGGTCCGTATATGGCGAGGGGGTAAATAATATCACACGAGTATCGAATATTATTATATTATTACCACACCATGCAATAGCTCACACAAAATCAAAACATTATATTTGACCCAGCCAAATGCCGGTAACGAAACCATAGCGCGATCTAATTCGATGTCAACGCCATCTATCGCGCTTCGAGACAACTTTGCACAAAATTGTTGATCGCACTATGATCTCGCTACAGATCTAAACATACCGCCCACCAAGGACATATTAACCAAATGTCCTTAAATGATCAATTTGTTTGTACATTATTAGAGATCTCAATGTAGTACTATATAAGTGTTAAAAACACCTTTTTTGTTTGTAAAAGAAAATAATAACACTTTAACTTAAACCAAAACAATAAAAAACTTACATTTCAAACAACAAGTATTAATTATCCTTAAATCTACTGGCAAATTGGCAATACGCATAACTTTGATGTCGGTCTTTTAATAACCGAGGTTTGCGTGCGTATGGTGACTACTCGAGTAATTCCGTCAGGACCAGGATGCGTCTGCTCAATTTTACCCATCAACCACTTGCCTGGAGGTAGGTTATCCTCCTTTATTAAAACGACTTCCCCCACAGATGGTTCTGGATTTTTATGGGCCCATTTGTGCCGTTGTAAAAATTGATGTAAATACTCATTGGACCAACGTTTCCAAAAATCTTGCATCATCTTTTGATGGAGCTGCCATCGCTTCAAACTGTTAACATTATTCGTCCTTTCATAATTTGAATCTGGCGGTAACACAGGTGGCTCTCCAATCAGGAAATGACCAGGCGTTAAAATGGTAACCTTATCTTGGTCTTCTATGTAAGATAATGGCCTCGAATTGAGACACGCCTCAATTTGAGCCAACACGGTGGCCATCTCTTCGTAGGTCAAAGTAGAATTACCGATTACCCTTTTTAGGTGGTATTTGGTGGACTTTATTCCAGCCTCCCATAAGCCTCCAAAGTTCGGCGCGTGAGGAGGAATAAAGTGCCACTCCGTGCCGTTATTAGCGAGGTATTCTGCTAATTCGGGATTAAAACTAGATTTTTCTTCATTAAATAACCAGACTAACTCACGTGCTGCTCCCACGAAATTTGTGCCATTGTCGCTATGCAACTCAGCGCATCGACCGCGTCTTGCCACAAACCTCTTGAACGCAGCCAGAAAACCTCTTGTGCTCAGTTCGCTTACCGCTTCTAAATGCACTGCTTTTGTGGACAGGCATATGAACAGCGCAATGTATCCCTTGTAGGATTTATTGCCTCGACCCTTTGATATCCTTATGTTAATCGGGCCAGCATAATCCACTCCACTACACAGAAATGGTTTGTTAGGTGTAACCCGTACCGAGGGCAATTGTCCCATTAATTGGGTTCTAACTTTAGATGAATAGCGAATGCATTTAACACAATTCCTAACATGCTTCTTAACTAACATCTTAACTCCTGTAATCCAATATTTGGACCGTAAATAGGTTATCATGATTTGCGGACCACCATGCATCGTTTTCTCATGTGCATCAGCAATTAACAGATTGGTCAGGAAGGACTCTTTTGGTATTAAAATAGGATGAATCTGATCATACTTCAGTTGAGACATCTCAAGTCGCCCTCCGACTCTTATAATTCCTTTCGAGTCAAGGAAAGCATTGAGAGATTTTAGGTTACCCTTTTTCCATTCTGTTTTATTCTTCTTTACATCTTCCATTTCGCCTAAAAGCTCTTCTTGGGATTTTTTCACACATGTCTCTAAAGCATGCTCAAGTTCTAATTGGGATAAGTACTTTGTGCTGTGTTTGGTCGTTACCGATCTTCTTAAATGCAAAAACCTTCGACAATAAGCTATAACCCTGACTAATCTACACAATGATGAAAACTTCGAAAGAAATTCGTCATTAAATGTCGTCGTGTGTACTTTAACTTCTTCTAAGTGTGTGATGGGATGTTTCGGCTTATTGTACTCCACCACCTGCTGTCTTAAGAAATCAGGACCGTTCCACCATATAGCCGTGGATTCCAGTTCAGCAGGGGAAACCCCGCGAGAGGCACAATCTGCAGGATTTTGTTTCGACAGTACATGAGACCAATATTGCGTGTCTAAGATGTTCAAAATATTGGAAACCCGATTTGCTACAAAGGTTTTCCAGCGACAAGGGTGACTATTAAGCCAAGCCAGCACCACTGCACTATCTGTCCACGCATGCCAATTGCTTTTAGGTACATTCAGCACTTCGCCCACTTCCACCATCAACTTAGCAAGGAGATTCGCGCCACAAAGTTCTAATCGTGGAATTGAAACTTGCCTAATCGGTGCCACCTTTGTTTTTGAAGTGATCAAGGAAACGTGCACATTTCTCTCATGATCTATCACTCTAAGATATATGACTGCAGCATACGCTAATTTAGAGGCGTCTGAGAACCCGTGCAGTTCAATCATTACGTTGCTGGATTCCTGCTGCAGCCATCGCGGGATTTTTATATTAACCAAACAGGTTAAGCTACTGTGGTAAGTAATCCATTCTTTTAATAAATTTCTTGGAATTTCTTGATCCCACTGTAAACCCGCTAACCACAGTTTTTGAATAAACATTTTTGCTAACACAACACTTGGTGCCAACCAACCCAAAGGGTCAAACAACCGGGAAATTTCGGAAATAACTTTTCTTTTTGTTACAGGTGCAGTCAGCGATTGGAGTTCTACAGAGTACTGAAAAAAGTCCTCGTTCGAGTTCCAGGTAAGTCCCAGTATCTTCGTAACGTTATCAATTTTTATTTTTAATTCTTCATCTGTAGTTTCTCTTACACCCCGTATTTTATCAAGTAATTCCTTGCTATTACTCCTCCATTTTTGTAATGGAAAACCCCCTTTAGATAAAACCTTGATTAAATTTGTATAAATATTAAAACAGTTTTCTACATTTTCCGCCCCTGTCATCACATCATCCATATAAAAATCGTTCAATATAATCTTGGCTATGTCTGGTTGATCTACGCATTCATCGTACGCTAACTGTTGTAGCGATCGTACAGCCAAATATGGTGCCGACGCCGTACTGAACGTAACTGTTTTTAATTCATACGTTTCTATTTTTCTTTCAGGGTTGTCTCTCCACAGGATTCGTTGAAGGTTAACATCCTTTTGATGTACCCGCACTTGCCGATACATTTTCACAATATCGGCTACGAGAGATATTCGATGGTTTCTCCATCGCATGATAGTATGCCGTAGTTCCGCCTGCAAGGTAGGACCAACAAGCAAATTATCATTGAGTGATACTCCCTTAGTCCCCTTGCAGGAAGCGTCGAATACAACGCGAACCTTCGTAGTTTCCTTATCCTCCCGGACGACAGCGTGATGAGGTAAGTAAATCGCCTTATCGTTGTTAGTATTATCCTCTGAAACTTTCTCCATGTGATTGAGTTGTAAGTATTCCTGAATCACCTTTGAATAATTCTCTTTGAAATTACTGTTTCTTCTAAATTTAGCTTCTAACGACTTCAGTCTTTTTTCAGCAATGCTGTTCGATTCACCAACCTCAGTCACCGGGTCATCAGAACGTAATGGTAGTCTTACTATATATCGACCATTTTTATCGCGTTCCGTAGTAGCTTTAAATAATGTTTCGCATTTCTTTTCATCCTCCGTTAGCATTTTCTTTCCAGATGGCTCTGCTTCTAACTCCCAAAACCTTTTTAACATTTCATCAGCATCCAAAATTAAATGCATAGCGGTAATATGCGAGGGATAACTAGTATGGTCTATCTCAAAAGTGCCCGATAATATCCATCCCAACGTGGTGTCTTGCGCTAAGAGAGTACCATCTATATTCCTCCTTACGCCATTCTGAATGACTTGACTGTAAACCTCAGCACCTAATAAAACATCAATCTTATTAGGCCTGTAGTATTCTGGATCAGCCAAGTCATCATTTGTCAAGTCGACCCATTTGACCTTAGCTACCTTTGTAGCTGGGAGAAGAGCCGTGACTGACTTCAAGACGAAAGCCTTTACTTTCAATTGTACCGTTGGATCTCTTCGAGATCTCACTTTGAGGACTACGGTGGCCTTAGCCGTCGCACTTCTGTCCCCGCCTACGCCAATCACAGTTTGCCTTGTGAGCGTTTTATTTAAACCCAGAAATTGGACCGTGGATTCGGTAACAAAAGAACCCTGTGATCCTTGGTCCAGCAAAGCCCTCACTACTCGAAAGGAGCCGTCTTTTGACTCTGCTTGAATTAAGGCGGTAGTCAATAAAACAGTTTTCTGACCACTTCCTGTCGAGAGACATGAAACGAGTGGCTTGCTGGACCCCTCCGCTTGCGCGGCTCCCTTACTGTGGTTGTTGAGGTTTCCTCGTGAGTCCTATCTTCACCATTATCAAACCCAGAAACACCTGTTGGGTGCAACAACGAATGGTGGCGGCGCTTACACACCTGGCATTTGAGAGTGTTTTTGCAATATTTGGCAGAGTGGTTATTGTACAAGCAAATAAAACACAAATTCTGTTCCCGAGCGAAATTACGTCGAGCATCATTAGATTCTTTTGCAAATTTCGGGCATGAAGTTATCTTATGATCGGCTGAGCAAAACGTACATGATACTACCTTTTTTGCAACATGAAACGATTGAGTCCCCTTTGGGTGTGGATGTCTATCTTTCTGATCTACCTTATCTAAATTTTCTAATCCTCTAAAACGACTATTTAAATATTCGGAAAATTGTTCAAAGGTAGGTAACTTGTCACTAGGGTCTGACGCCGCTTTGAGTTCCCAAGCTTTCCTCGTTTCTTTGTCTAATTTTCCACTGATAATATGTATAACAATAAGATCCCAGGATGAGACGTCCACCCCCAAATTACTAATAGACTCTAGACACTCTGTAGTAGTCGTTATAAGCCGTTTTATTTCGAAAGCTGATTCAAAGGACAAAGGTTTTTGGTTTAGTAATCTTTTTATTATGCCATTTGCCATAAATCTTTTATTATTATACATTTTTTCTAATTTTGACCACGCATTTTTATAATTGTCTGCTGTTACATTTATATTTCTCAACAATTGCTCAGCTTCCCCACATAAATGCCCCTTTAAATAAAAGAATCGTTGTGCATCATCTAATGACTTATTTTCATGTACCAATCCCATGAACAAATCTCTGAACGTTTGCCACTCAGAATATTTTCCCGAAAACGACGGAATTTTTATTTCTGGCAACTTGACTCTGCTAACATTCTTTTCTTTTTGACAATAAGGTATAGAATCCGCACTTGAATCACTTGACTTCCTCAAACATAACATTTCTTTTAATTCGCTTTTGAAGTCAACATAAAATTCTTCAACTTCATCATAAATATTGTTTTTAACATAACTTGAATTCGTAAAGTCAGCCCTTTTTACCGTGCTTAATATTTCTCTATGAGTGGATGTAAATGAATTCCATAACTGTTCCAAATTCTCTAGACGGGTTTCTAAATATGCAGTATTTATGCGCTCTTTAGGAGCTTTCTTAAAATTTTGCTTTGCCCTGAGCATTTTAGCACTGACATCTTCCTGTATATTACTAAAGGACTCCATTTTGGAACAATTAAGTCAATTTTATCAAACAACTATGTAGAACATAAATTTAAAACAAGATCTAAACTAAATTGATTTATGACCAAAAACCAAAACAATTACAAGTGTTTAAGCTACTCACTTGGGTCCTAAATCGGGCATGGATTCCCCGTCAGAACCAATTTTCACATTTAAAAATTACAAGTCCTAAGCTAAGTTGTATGACCACAGCATAAATAATAAAGTTATTTTTTCTAATGTTCTTAAAGTTCAAATTCCACTGCACTTTCTGATTTAATTAAATTGTAAATTCTTCCATAATTATTTTCCTGCTCTAAGTTGAAATAAAATGTACTCACGGTTTTTTCACCAATTCACTCACTGACACTGACGTTTTGCTGTACTGCACCACACAAGCGACGTGTTGCACTGCACCACATACATATATGTGTATGGTGGCCTCTGCTTGACCACGATCTGCTGCCGTTCACCTCCCTTCCGTTGTTCCTCCGAATGGCGCCACCAGTATGGCCGCTTTCACGCTCCACACCAGACTGCTTCCTGCTCCAAACGGTGCCACCTCCAACTCCTGGGTTCCTCACCTGGTACCCGCTGAAGGGGCTGCTCTGGACAGCGATCCACTGCCCAGTAATAACGACGCGAAGGGGTGGTAATCACTACCACCACCGATGACTACCACAAACACTCCCGACCGACCCGGGACGAAGGACCAATGTATACTTCCGAGGGTCCGTATATGGCGAGGGGGTAAATAATATCACACGAGTATCGAATATTATTATATTATTACCACACCATGCAATAGCTCACACAAAATCAAAACATTATATTTGACCCAGCCAAATGCCGGTAACGAAACCATAGCGCGATCTAATTCGATGTCAACGCCATCTATCGCGCTTCGAGACAACTTTGCACAAAATTGTTGATCGCACTATGATCTCGCTACAGATCTAAACAATTATATTGACTTCTCTCAGCAAAAAACAGAACGGTTAACATAATTACAATTAAAGAGAACACTTGCAAATGAAGCAATTTCATTTGCACGATTCGCTTTCATCACAATTATTGTACAAATTTGTCTCTATTTCATACTCCATTTGCTGGAATGAAATACTGAGCACCTCCGTTGGCCGACTTTACTAATGGAATAAAGAAAACTTGATTCTCCATTGATATAAAACTCGAGATGCCCACACTCAACGGTACCTATACAACTGTAGTTATGCAAATACAATATGTAATTTTTACTTAAAATAGCAATAAATCCCGTTCCTTTGTTGTTGAGTTCTTGGCTTGTTTTTAGTTGTAGATTCGTTTTGTACAAACACACCCAATTTCTTAATAGCTGATCATGTCTACCTAACCTGTGAAACCTCATGTCAGCTGATATGATTGGTTCAATTAATTGTTGATACGAGATTATTAAACAATGGCTAACCATTGTTTAGGTACTAACCTCAAGCCGAAATAAGGCTTAATAAAATAAGCACACAATATCTACATATTTGTGCGCACTTTTTGGACCTTTGTAGCTCACCGAATGTGCATCTGAAGGTTTTATATTTCAAAGCGCCTACCTAACAAAATTGTTTTGCTCGCGACCCTATATTTTGGAACGTCGTACATCATTCCAGAAAAATATGTAAAACATTTGGGCAATTTACGAGGCAAGTTTATACGTAAGATGTTATTACATTATGCCGTGAGTAGGCACACACTTTGCTCGCAAAGTTTAAGTAGAACGACGGAGTTTTATAAGTATTTGTAAGGAATTCCTCATAATATTTGTTTTATGGGAGGCCGCCTGTCATCTGTCATTTTACTTCAGCAATCGCAACGATACATTAAATACAGCGCTACGTTCATAATCCACACATTTTATGAGGTGCCATTGTGTACACAGACATTGCGATTCGGAACTATTATCTGTAGGCCATACAAATATTTGTTCCGAAGCGCAAATCGAAAGCGTAACAGAACAAAGAAGGCAGTGTCCGCCATAGCACTATTGAGGCGAACAAAACTGATTATTCGGTCTACCTCTCGATGATTAAAATATTATAAATTCAATTCAATATCAATTCAATATGTAGATAAAAGCTATTTACACCAGTGTAAAATTACCCTGATTTAGAAACCTACCAAAATTCGTTTCAGGGCATGAATAGACAATTTTTTATTCGAACAATTTCGATCTATGATAACATGCAATTAATAAGTCATCACCACAGTATTACAAGAACAGCCAAAGACGTAAATCAGGCGTGAAGTAAACACCTCTCAATCGAGATAACAACTGAAATTCTCTCTCAAGTAATAAAACAGAATCGTATCTCGTACACGTTCTCAGATTTGACACTCAATACGTGCCGCCTCTATCTGACTGTTACGTTTGTGTGACATCGTTACCGCAACAAATAAGGAACAGAAAATCCACTCCCAATAATCCACGATAAAGGACTTATATTTAAAGGTATTCTGCCGCGCGTCTACGCGCATTTCCGTACTGCAAGACTCTACTACGCTTATGAAAGTTTGCAACCAGTAATGACTGTCACAAAAAATGTTTAGTGGCAGTGCTACTCACGAAGCCGCATGTATCGTGGTGCATTTACGTCCGTAGACTGAAACTTCTAAGTAAACTGAAATTGCTACGTGCAAACAAGTCCATGATCCCAACACGTAGGACTGGAAAGAATACAAATAATCGCTTTGATATTTACTGCGTTAGCTTCACAACGTTGAGTTAAGTGATTTGCGAGTATGAATAGCAATATACATACATGTGCAGTAATCTTGAGTAGCGGTTCGCGTGTGAGTTTCACCAAGAATGTCATGGGAATTCATATTGATTAAAAAGTGCGCAGACAAATCATGGCTATGGACAATTGCATTTGACTTAATCGCAAAATAGTAGCTGCATCAACTAGCTTTAATATTACCATACAAAATGGAGCTTCTCAACCGTTTATGCAATGTAACGACACTGGCAGTTTATCGCCTATCCTGGGGCCACAGAGTTAGGGCTCACTTTGTGGAATATTTCACGCCCTATTTGTCAACTTACGTATTTTCTCGTAAACGCGGAGCACGCTCGAGGCGGTTAAAGGGGCTGTTAAGTTCAAACGGATTTCAGTTAAAAGCTAAGCTGAAGAAAATTTCAGCAAGGAATTCTCCTAATATTACAGCGTAATCACATGATATTATGTTATACAGAACGAAGAAACGGCTACCTCGTAAAGTAAGGAACATAAAAATTGCACTGTAATCGGATCAAAATTTTATATTCATCAAAGTTTATGACGTAATTGGTGATGTTCTTTACACATCCAAAACCCTCTATGCTTCGGTAAGCACGTTTTTAGCAGTTGGTCCCGACTGACATACGAATACACATGGTAGTTGTTACGAAAGTAGCCCTAAAAGTCTGATAACGGCCTAAACTTAGGGTACCACTGTCTCTCAGTAATTGGGTGATGGAGGTCATCAAAATACATCAGTATTTTTATGCAGCCGCGCTGGTTAGACTGGAAGCCGACCCCAACATAGTCTGGAAATGGCTAAGTTGATGAAGATGAAAGCTGATGACTTGAACTACTACAAGTAATGACTTGGTACTACCAAGTAATCTAAGTCATCAACTTTCAACTTCTACTGCAAAAAAAAATGCTAAAATGTAGCAAAATCTAGTGTTTTTCACCAGCAAGCATATGATACATGATATAACCGAGAACAGTTTACTTAAAATTAAATTTACTCAAAATACCTACAATAAATACTAGCCGAAAAAAAATAACACGAAAAGAGACAGGGAAGACCTTAAGGAAACCTATTCCTCGAAGAGTTAAGCAGAGATGTAGTTTGAGATATTGTGGAACATTTTAAGTATAGTCGCATTTTTAGAACATGACAACAAAGGCAAGAACAAAGTCCAGACATACGAGACACAGGTACAGGCCGTACTAGATACAGGCATGAATAATATTATACATTTGCCAAGACCATCCATTAACCGCCCCTCATTATAATATACACATGCCGGAAACATTTGCTAACTAAATTCCGGACGGACAAGCCGGGTGCCGTGTGTTTCTGACACGTCTGACATCAGCTGACGAGTTATGCCACCTATATTCCATTATAAAACAGTATTTTCTGCATCTTCGTATTACATAACCATAGGTAAAAAGCATTAATTCGGTTTCCCAGAAATCTAATTGAAATTATTGCTGTTATTATAAACACAAGAGAGAAGATGTCCTAAATGATCATTTGCCTAGCCTATTCACATTAACAACTACACTGGGGTCAGCTTCCAGTCTAACCAGTTACGACTGAATCAGTATTTTACACGTAACGACTGCTATTCGTATGACGCCCGGCACCAAAGGCTTAACTTGCATTTCGAGTCACGAAGGGGTCTCGATGTGTGAAGAGCCACCCAACAGTCACCCATCCAACAACTAACCATAGCAAACGCTGCTTACCCTCGTAGATCCACTGAACTGTGAGGTACGAGAGGATGTCCTAAATAATTCTAACTAATATTATTACTGCAAAAGTTTGTTTGTTTCACTTCCATGGCTAGTGCACGACCTCTCATAGAGTACTATAATCTCCCCTAGGACATACAGAAAACTTATTTCACTTAGGCAAAGCTGGGGCAAAAGCCAGTACCCATAAACATTTGCTGACTGAATTACGGACGAACAAGATGAGTGTTTCTGACACCCTAGTTGACGAGTTCAGAACACCTTTATTGTGTTAAACTGTTTTGTTAAAATATTTTATTGTAGCGAAAATTAAATTGCTTTAACGGTGAAGGAAAATTTTGCAAGGAAACATGCACCTAAGCGAGCTGCTTTTAAAGTTCTCTATGGTGTGTTAACTCATTAAGACACGGGAAGCGCCCAGCAACGAGAAATGATGAATTGTTTATTGTGTCTCATTTGCATCGTTTGATGGGTTAACCCTTTTCATTCTGAGAAGAGGCCTCAGCGGACAGTAACAGTATATGATATATTATTATCCGATCCGATCCGATGTTAGCCTTTCACATCCCACTGCTGGGCAAAGGCCTCCCTCATTATTATTATCAGCAAAAAAAAATTCTACCCAAAGTAAAAATCTTCCAATGTTTGCAAAACCATCATTTTTAAGCGTATTTGACTTAATAGATAATAGACTGTATTAAATTAACTTTTATTCTAATATTAAACAAACGTTACATTCTGAATATATATGTAGGTATACCTAAAAAGAAAACTATTTTGAACTGAATCCTTTTAAAAATTCTTTATCTTGCAAAAAAGTAACAACACTTCGTCTACTCTTCCCTCGACAGGCCCTTAAAGTTAAGGCCAAGTTCCCTCCTTTGGGAGCAACGGCCTTAACAAATCATAAAGCGATCAAACAGTACCAACCAAGTCTCATGCCTCTTGTTTGTATAATCTCGCAAGATTACCGAACTTACCCGGTGTTACAGATCTTCGGATTTCAGATTACGGTAATGGAAGAATGTTTAAGTGGTAGGTTGTTAGCGCGGTATTAATTTTACAGCGGTAGTGTTGCCATTTGAAAAATACCGCAGTTTGATGGCAAGTTTTTACATGTATAAGAAAATATGATGTTGTGTTCTCTTATGATTGAAAATGTACTGGTTGGTTTTTTAATTTGGCCTGCAATCCAGTACCTATGTAAAGTTTTTTTTTTTATTTACGTGTTCTAATAGCACGTCACTTGAAAATTGTTTATGCATTGGTGAGAAGACCAATCAGCGAAGTTCATAACGGAGCTGACTGGTCAGGATGCATCGTCATTCGGAGAGGCCCTTTTCGTGTACAGTTTACAGTGATGCTACACAATACTGAGCTGACAATGCTAGTAAAATTTTATTCAAAATTCTACTCTACTCTACTGCCTCATTCGTCTAGAGGTCGCAAGCGTGACTGCTGAATGTGGTGTCCTGGATTCGCTTCTAGAGACAGGCAAAGTGTTACCTATAGAAATTATCAGTAGCAGCACGGAATTTGGAACTGTTTCTGATATATGGTAAAAGGTTTGCCGCCTATTACATGAGACCTGATAACGGCATTGGTGAATTGTTTACCTGTCTATATACCTAAACTTCTCCCTAATAATCTACGTAACAACGCCACTCGAAACCGCAGGCAGAAGTTTTTTTGTCTCCAAATGTATGAACAAATATTTTATGCATAAAATTACGGCGTGTTCAGATGAAAGCATTAAACCGCAATGTACGCTCGTTGAGTTTTTAAGGAGTGTAAATAATGCAAACAATTTTAAAGCGCTGAGCGCGCTGCCGGTGCACATGAGTAAAATTCCATTGCTTTAGACTTAGTTTTATTTTGCTTTACAAAACCGCGCGTAACGTGTTTATATGTGAATGCTTTAGAAACTCCAATAGTTTACACTCGAGTTATCACATAGACTTTATAAAATATATATCAATGTGACGTAAAACTATATTTTATATTAAAAACAAGCGCTGTATTGATCTAACAGTTGAGTTTACGCTAAAAGAAAATATCTTGACAAAACTTGAACACCTGAAAAGACTACATGAAGTTCTCAACGGTGTTGTAGTAAGCCAACCCGCTCTAGGCCAGTGCAGTGAACTAGTCCCTAATCCTTTTCAATGTGAGAAGAGTAATTGAGCAATTTAAGTATAATATAAAGTTCGGGTTCCAAACCCGCAGCCAGCGGTAGTTCGTAGTTTTCTGCTTTCTTAGCTAATACATATATTTATTTTTTAACAAACAGGTGATGTGTGTCCAATACTGGCCGCCGAACAAAGAAAAGGACGAGACCTACGGAGACATCAGCGTGGGCATCGTGCAGGAAGAGGAACTGGCTAACTTCCACATACGAACCTTCAGGCTTTACAAGAGTGAAAAAAATGTAAGTACATACCTTTTACTTAGCACACAAAACCTACCCTTGTCCCCAGAGGTAGATAGGTATATTCCTGTTCCTCTATTGAATAGGGTGGATCTTCTGAACAGGCAAGGTGGCAAGGTCTGGGCTCAACGGTTGATGTCGGACATTCATATACCTATGTTAATACATAGGTATATGAATGTCCGACATCACCGAGTCTCTATTAACTTTCAAAACGCGATGCAGGATTTTCTGTTGTCGCTTCACTTCAATAGATGGCGTTACTTGTACTTTTTGCAATAGTTTGCCATATGCCATTATTTTCCAGAATTTTATACTTATTAGCGACACTATCGGATGGCGCAATAATACAGAATGCGTTTCCTTTTTTTTTTTTTCAAAAACGAGTTGAATTCTTTGCTGTGAATATAGATTATTCAATAATCCAATGATGCAGTTTTAGTTTTCATTAAAATCGGGCTCGAGGTTCCTTTGAGTATTTTTCGTTATTGCTTATAGTTTAAGATTTGGCCATCCACGCCCACTTGAAAAAATCATCCTGTATATATAAAAACTTAATCTTTCATTTTTGTAGACATAAAGAAAATTCTTTCTTTCCACTGAAATATATGGAAGTATCTTTAATTGAAAACTTTATTTACAAAGAGGTGGCGAGGAAACATATTTCACAGTCTCAACTTTTCTGCGCATCCATTAATTTCTTGTTCTTACATAAGTTCGAGGATTTGTATTTCTCCACAAATTAAATACGAACCAGATGGAATATTGTACTCTTTATAATATTTTTAACTAGCTTCCACCCGCGGCTTCGCCCGCGTGGTTTACGAACCCGTACATTTTCCCGGATAAAAAGCCTATATGCTATTCCAGACTATAATCTATCTCTGTGCCAAATTTCATCCAGATCCGTTAAGCCGTTCTGGCGTGAAAGCGTAACAAAGATCCATCCATCCATCCATCCAACCTCACAAACTTTCACATTTATAATATTAGTAGGATAAGATAGGATATAATAAACAAATGATTTTATAAAAACGCTGTAGGTTGTTATTATTTTGATATATACCTTTAAGATCCACCCTTTAAGACCAGTATTCTTTTCTTTTTTTTTTTTCTTTTTTTTGAAAACATTGCCCCACACTAGGATTTCTCCTGTATGGTGGGTACAGTTTACAAACATACATCGCACATGCACAAACAACCAGACCCGAAACAACTATCTGTAGATCATACAAATATTTGTTCCGTGCGGGGATCGAACCCGCGACACGTAGCGCAGAAAGCTAATCGCTTAGCCACTGCGCCAACCGTGTCGTCTTTATAGTAGTATGTAACTATATAAATTGAAATCAAAAAGTATCAATCAAAAAATGCCAAATAATTTATTTCAGACCATGCCTTTACAAAATCTAAGAAACTAAAAATATACCAACATTTGAGTCCGTTAAGCCAACGAAAGGCGAGATCGAAGCTTAAACTTTCATCTGTTTTATCTTGCTAGAAAAATAAGCTCTAAAAATAAGCCTAAACACTTTAGCTCGTGTCCTTTCAAAAACAGTTCCTTCTCTTAATTCCTCGTTTCCTCAACAGGTGGTGGTGGAGGAGCGTTTCATCCTGCAGTTCCACTATACGCAGTGGCACTCACACACGTGTCCGTTCAGCAACGCACTCCTGGAGTTCAGGCGACGTGTACGCGCAGTAGTTGGCAGGAGACTTGCTACGAACCCAGCTGCAGGACCCATGGTCGTGCATTGCAAGTAAGTGGGATTTTCGCTTAGCCGGAATTACAGGCACTATACAATTTGTAATGTGTCTTGCGCGGAGCAGCGTTTTTGCAACCTCGAGTGGAGTCCATACCTCGATTTCCCCATGAGCCTCCGTGACCTCGCAAGCCCTTTCTCGCTGGACATAGACCGCCCATATAGATTTCTACGCGCAGTTCTGGGTAGCTTTCGTCCAATACCACTAGTCACCGCAAGTTGATCTTCTATTCGATAGTAAGCTATACAATTACATTCCCCAGTTTGTAGAACCTTTCAAGACATAACATAACATCACGCCTATATTCTCCAGAAATGTACTATTGTACACCTATATTTCGCCGATGCCGTTATTGAGTCCTATGGAATAGGGAGCGAGCCTATTGCCATCTACCGGGCACAGTTCCAGACTCCGTGCTGCCACTGAGAATTTCCATACAGAAAAATCCAATAGCACTTTGCACGACCCGGGAATTGAACTCAGGAACTCACGCTCAGCAGTCGCAGCTTGCTACCACTAGACCAATGAGGCAGTCAAGATATTTAAGTAATTTTTTTTTTGACGTGAGACTTATATCTTAGCTGAGTTATTTTTATTCTTCTATCAAAAAATAAACTAGTATTACGCTTTTATATAATATCCATTAAAACGTGCAAAGTACGGCGTTACTCCTAACAAAAATGTTCCTAAACTTTGGCATATAGTAAGGTCCTTAGCAAACTACATGACAAATTAGTTTATTCAGTAAGTAGTTATACGGAGCTCGCAAATAACGTTTGATGCAGTCCCTTCGTGTTGCGATGGTGTAACTAAAGATATATTGCTGTAATATTAATTTGATATGAGTCTAGTTTAGTTTGTGTTTTGTTTTTAAACAGACGATGACACTCACTACTTTTGTTTCTATTTATCGCGGATTCGTTTTTTAAACAAAACCTTACTGGCCAGACTAGGAGCAAATATCTATAGACTTCTAGATCTTTGTCCTGATACAGCAATTAAATGTACCAAACTTTGGTGTACAGACTGAAAATTATAGACGTTGTGCAACTGCCGTTGAAGTCTTTTATCGCTTTTCATGCAAATATATTGACAGCACGATTATTATTATTTCAAAAGAATGTCATAATTATAACCCAGTGATGGTTACTTACTAAAAAATTATCTTAAGATAAGAACTTCAAGAACTTCACTGTATAATGCAGATTAGATAATTCAAGTTAATTAGCGGTATTTTGAGAAAACACTCGTAATCCAAAATCTTACAAAATGTTGTTCGAATTTTATTAAAATGTGGTATTTTCTCACAGTGATGGTGGAGGTCGTTCAGGAGTATACTTAGCCATAGACGCCAACCTCGAGCTGGCTGAAGAGGAAGACTGTTTTGACGTTTTCGGATTTTTGAAGAAACTCAGACAATCGAGGAAAGGCCTTATAGAAAACGAGGTGAGCATGGTGCACCAATTCTGGCTCGCAAGTCCTATTACAAAAAGAAAGTAACCAAGTCTGGTATGATGATGATGAAATGACACTTGCGATCCCGAAATTGTAGTGTCCTAAAACAATCCCCCTGCAGTATGTAATATCCGTTAAATTGTTCAGTTAAAAATATATTTAAGAATCCAATTTTGCAGTGGAATGCTTGGCTTCCATTTTGGAGTGTCTAAGATGGGCAACCTTTTCATTTTGAAAGTTTTTACCCAGCAGCAGCAAACAAATTATCAACTCGCTGTATAACAGTCCCAGAAATATTTATAATTCCAGAATTCATCAGAAGCAAAACTAACTGTTATTGTTAAACTAACTTTTATTTATTCGGGAAAATAATAAGTAATGTACACAATAATATTTTATCTACCATAAGGTAAAACCTTGTACATTTAAATAATGTAACAACCTACTTATTATTACTAACTACTAAAACATTAAACAGATTACAGATGTAAAATTGTTAAACTGTTTTAAGGCTATAATAAAGAAAAAAGCCGATCGATTAGATCCAAGATCCCACAGAACCAGATAAACAATCTTTTTTCTCCAGGAACAATACAAATTCGTGTACGACACGTTAGAAGAGCACGTCGTCTGCGGAGTCTCATGGTTCCCCGTGTCAGAACTGTCGCAAAGACTAAAGCAGAAGTCACAAAGGGACCCCGTGTCGAAGCTCAATGAGTACCAGAAAGAGTACCAGCAGATCTGCAAGCAGACACCCAGGTTCACGATAGGTGACTGTGCAGGTGGACACAGAGGAGACAATAGGGAAAAGAATAGAGATGTCCTGGTTGTTCCACGTAAGTACACTTTGATATTTTTGAGTGTATTTTAGATTTTGGACATCGATGTTATAAGGACCTGTGAAGGAACCCAAGTACAGCCAGACAGTTCCGCGACCAATCTTCAAAGTGAATGACACTCATATTGTTTAAGCTTCTGGAGGAGGTCTGGAAACACTGGATAGTGAGATGTTACAGGCTGAAAGTCAACGATAAACAAAATCTATATTAATGCTGCAGCAAAAACGGTACTTTACGGTTGGCTCACTGTTTGAGCGATCTATAGTACGTGACATGGGTTCGATTCCCACACGGAACAAATGTTTGTATGATAGTGGTTCCGGGTTCCCCGGATTAGGATGTTTGTACATGTTAAGAGTTTCGTTTGTAAACGCACTCACGATAAAATTCTTCTTTTTTTTTTCGATATTGTAATTTATTTATACTTTAAAACTTGAACTTAGAAAATAATGGAGTCCCATTTTGTTTCAGCTGACAATTTTCGTCCATATTTAACATCGTTCCAAGGAAACAGTTTTACAGATTACATCAACGCGGTGTTCGTAGATGTAAGTAATCATACGACTTCATACAAATGCATTTGAAATAATTTTCGTGCTAAAATGAAACATGTTTGAGCTCGCAAATGCAATATTTCTCAGAAAAGAATGTCTGACTCGTGGAGTTACTTGGAAAGTTCATCTTATTGTTTAATGAGACTTTATTATGACACGGCCACATCTAGAGCGGTTAAGTTAGTAGTTCTTTAGTGTGAACTACTGGTGTAATTTTAACTTTAACACGCTATTTCATAGTTCATGTGTAGTAATGTTTAAATATAGTGGCATATACTTCTGTTGGCGGTCACTTTATTCATTTATTTACTTTAATTAAAAACAAAACATCTATGTTTATTGCAGTTACTTCTATCAAACATAATGTCCTCTTTTTTATCGGTAATAAACTAAAGCGTTCCTTATGTTTCTTGTTTATCCATGTTTGTTAAAAATATATAATGGTGTATAAATTACTCGTAATTTGATCACTGACGTCGGGACATCTAGTGTAGTTATGTAACGAATTTAAAATAAAGAACTTTGAACGCTCATCGCTGCAAATTCGTGAGCTTGACATTAGTACAACTGACATATATTGCAGGGTTACACAAAACCTCGTGAGTATATCGTGACGGAGTGGCCTCTTGTCAGAACCCAGGGAGAGTTCTGGTCGCTGGTTTACGACTACGAGTGCGCGGCCGTCGTCGTGCTGTGTGTGCCGCCTAAGAACTCTGTAAGTACCTATTCGTAATTTAAATTTTACCTTACCAAAAGCTCGTGGAACATTATGATAGATGTAGCCTCTCGTCAGAACATGGAGAGACTGATCAATAATTCAATAGGTATTTATTTTTATATCATGTGTTTTTCTTGCAGCAACAATTTCCACCATTCTGGCCCGAAGGTCGGCATTCGAAGAAGTACGGACCAGTGTTCACGATAGACCACGTCTCCCACAATCACTACACCAACATCAAAACTTGGATATTTAGAATTAACAAGAAGGTAAAACTTCCTTAGTTCACTAATTTCTTGCTCATTTTTTTTTTTGTTTTGTTTATTCTTAACTTATAGCGGACAGCATATTAAAAAGAGGTGAATATCAGTAGGAATATACATAGAGCAGTTTTTTCGACTGCGGACTGATTTTTCAATCGTCAGATAACTTTTACCTGAGGAATGACAAGTTGCAATTTGACAGTTATTGTATAGAGAATATGTCGAACCGCCATGTTTATTCTTTGTTTATTAAGACTGAAGAATTAGCCATGCCAGTGATAAATTCAGCCAACTCTTTGACGGATGAAACCAAAATAAAAACCACTCGTAAACCAATAATTTCATTTTTCTGAATCCAACTGGCCACAAAGGCGGTTTTAATGCCAGAAGACCTTAGATGACGCAGAGACAATCAAGATAGACTTGAT
This sequence comes from Shargacucullia verbasci, assembly GCA_947562105.1. NCBI lineage: Eukaryota > Metazoa > Arthropoda > Insecta > Lepidoptera > Noctuidae > Shargacucullia > Shargacucullia verbasci. The sequence continues at coordinate 4,061,407 of OX387297.1, read as the reverse complement.
TACATATACTTAAAATAATTACATAAAACCTACATAAATAATACCTATGTATTAATATTATGTACAAATAAACTTCATAAACGTATAGAAATAGTTGACCATTCTGATCCATCACTAATTCAGCATTATGTTTCTACAACAGATCATTTCGCTGACGGAGCTGATGGCCGGCGTTAAGGCACCCACAAAGACAGTCCAGCTATTCCAGTTGACGTGCTGGCCGATGGGCCACAAGGTACCTTCGTCCACCAACTCGCTGGTCGAGCTCATGAACATGGTCGAGCGGTGGAGGCAGCGTACTGACTACGGACCTGTCTGCGTTGTGTCGCCGTGAGTAAACCACATTTGTGTGAAGAGTTTCAATAGAAATTAGCTAACAAATTATTATGGCAATTGCTTACCTAATTATATTAGTAATAGCCATTTTTTGGACGTTACTTGATTATAATAATTTATGTTGTTATTCAGTGACGGGCGAAGTCGTGCCGGCGTATACTGCGCAGCCAACGCTTGCATCGAGCAAGTGATCCAACACGGCGAGGTGGACGTGTTCCAGGCAGTCAAGACTGTGCGCCGGCACAGGCCCCAGCTAGTTGAAAACATGGTATGTATCCAGCAATTAGTAAAAGGATTACATGTCTTCGGTGGAATGGACTTTAATGAATATTGTTTTCCACAGACCGAGTACAAGTACTGTTACGACCTGGTCCTCCACTACGTGCTGCACTATTTAAATAAAGACATGAATGAAAAGAAGTGAGAGTGCGAACTCAAGGACGAACTCTGGTTCATCGAGTTCGGTCGCGGCGCGGCGCTGCCCACGACGCCCGAGGAGACGTCGCCCGCGGCGCCGCGCGACCCCAAGCGGCGGCCGCGCCGCGGGCTGTCGCTGGACCGCCTGCTGCCAGCGCCGCGCGCGCCGCCCGCGCCGCGCCCGCCGCTAGCGCACGCCGCCACCGAGGAGCCGCGCCGCCCGCGCCGCGAGCGGCCGCCGCTGCGCCGCTCCTTCCGCCTCGACGACCACGACGCCGCCGCCGACGAGCGCCGCCGCGCCTTCATCCGCGGCCCGCGCGCGCCCTCCTTCGACGAGGGCGATGACTGCGAGTGCGTGCGCTCTTCGCTCGAGCGCTCGCAGCCCTCCGACGCGGCCGACGAAGACGAGTACGAACCGGAGTTCGCCGCCTCACCCCCGCGCGCGGCCCTGCCGCCCCGCGCTGGGTCTTCCGACCGCGTGTTGCACGACGTGTCGCCCCGCGCACCTGCACGCGCGCACTCTCAAGGTGTCTTCGAGCGACGCCTACCTAAAATATACAAATTCGGCCTTGACAAATCCAAACGGGCGAGCTCGAGCGCCCTTTACGAGCGAGTCGAGCGGTCGCCAACCGAAGCGTTTTACAACGCGACCGGCTCCACGCGGCTCAGCTCGCAAGAGCTCTTCGAAAAGTTCTGCTCTGAAGAATTCACAGGACTGTACGGACGGGATGAAGACCGGCGCCGCCGACCACCGCACTCAAAGTCGACTGGCAGTAGCGGGTCAGACGTGCGGCACGAGCGCACGTGCTGCCGGCGCCCCCCATGCGGCTCGCAGCCCGCGCTGGGTCGGCGCCACGTGTGCGGCGCGACGCGCTCGGACCGCTCCACTGACTCCGAAGACATGTCGCCCCGCCGTGCCGCGCTTCAGCCATTGCCACTCGACCCAGACGCTGATCTAGATGACTGTTCACGATCCGCGCCGCTGCTAAGCCCGGACCGGTTTGAAGCCCGTTTCACTTTCGACATCTCGGAACGCAGCGAGGTTACATCAAATCGCGATGAAACTCCTTCCGATGCGACAGAAACGCGAAATCTGACTCTTTATGAGGAACCACACTCAGACCGCACAAGTATCTGTGAATTATATGACGCCGCATTTTCTTCGCATCGACCCTCGTTCCGGCGAGACGGGTCCCGACGCCGTGCTGGCCCTGTTGACCTGAGTACTCTTGACTTTCGCGCTATTGATGATGAAAGCCCGCGCCATAGTCGACGCACCTCACAGAGAAGTATTGACGATACTTTGCGCCAGAATTCTGAATCGCGGAGTTGGGCGTCTGATTCGGTATTTGCGACCCCGGAGCGACGCGCTGCGGGTGACGCGTCGCCGTCGTCGGGTGAAACACGCCGTTCGCTCACCGCACCCGGAGACTCACCTCCGCGCGCTGACTCAGCCGCAGCAGACTCGACTATTGCCGATACTACGATAGCTGATACCACCGTCGTCGAAGAAGAGCCAGCGAGTGTAATTGAGCGAGCCGAATACGCGCTAGCGCTTCGGCTGGGTCGCATCGACCTCGACGATGAAACTTCAGGACGTGCTTCGTCCACACCGGCGGGCAGCGCGCGTCTGTCGAGTCGGCCCTCCATGCACAAGCTGGAGCCCATCGAGCCAGAGCGATTATTCGGCGGCGTGCGCGGTGAGACCGAGGTCGAAGTGGACGCGGCGCGCGGCGGCCGGCGCCGACGCGGCGCGAGCGAGCCGCGGCGGTCGGCGCGCTGCTTCCCGCTCTGACTGCGCGCGGCGGCGCCGCCCGGCCGGCCGCGCCGCAGCCGCCGCCGCGTGGCCCCGCCCCCCCGAGTGCCTTCCCGCGCGCGTCCGGCGGCCGCGTCGCCGTACCGCGTGCTGCGCGCGCTGCGCCGCTGGCCGGCGAGCGGCCCGGCAGCGCTCCGGCGCTCCCTAGTTCGGCCGGCGCTGTCCTCCCCCTGTACATTCGTCCCCCTCTAGTTCCGCCGGTCGCCGGACCGTAACTGCCAAATTTCTAAATAAAATGTATATTAATTACTTCGACTAGGTAAATAGTGTAGCGCCGTCTTTTTCGGTATCGTTAGGTAGGCAATGCCTAAGTCGACTACGTGCGTAGAGCGTAGATTCTAAATCTCGTAGATAGAAATTGTGTCCGGGGCAGCCGCGGGCGCCCCGGCTGCAGTCCACGACTGACACAGGGTCATCGTTTAGCTAATTAAACTTAATGCGCTGCCCGCACTGACGCGTGTGAAGCGATTGCATTGTATCCCGGAGTGGAGATAATGTTTTTTTTTTTACAAAGTCTTTTAAAGATATGCATATTTTTTATGCACACGTTGGTATATACGCCGTCATCATTTTAGTTGGTGCATAACAGTGTACTCACAAAGAAGACCGACAGCAGAATGTGTCAATCACAACCGTCAGTGTGAACAGGACGTAATGCATCGCGAATGTAAAGAGCGATGTAAACTAGCTAGTATATAGTTATATATTTAAAAATATATTACTTTTAGGTAATTTATGTGCTTTTTATATTGAGCTGAAACTTTCACGTGACGTGATATGTCTGGGCACACATCAACTCCCGCAGTTAGACTGAAGCAGGTACTGTTCTGTATAAAAGTGTTTCAATATTTCATATTTTGTATTCTCGATACCTTAAAATGTTTTGATGTCGTATACGTCAATGTTATTCAATGTTTGTCTAGTTTATTCCAATGTGTTAAATATTTTACGTCATAATACAGGGTGGCGCAGAATTTAGGGGCATTTAAGCCCTTTCTGTCATGATAAAATCGATCCTATTTCGTAACAGGAATATTTCTTCCAATGCAACTTACACAATCGTACTAGCTGAAATTCAGGAAATTGCAAAAACTTATTTCTACATTCATTAACTATGCATGTAATATAAATCTCTCAGCTTAAACAGATTTAAACTGTTGCTGATTCTTCAATGTCTGGTCAAATCTCAGATCGTAAATCCAAAAAAAACTGTTCCAATTTCAAATTAACAGCTAGATAACTTTTATTTGGGCGTTGAAATAACGGGCTTAAAAAGAATTAAATGACAAAAATCTTACGCCATCTTGTATATTACAATAATTATTTAATATTATGTATGTATACATATTTGTACTACTATGAATTACGTATAGCTGTAATTTGCTGAATATTTCGCAAAGATATAATATGTCAATATTTAATATTTGCTATATCGTGCTATGTTAGTTTTGTATTTCGAATGTGCCAATTCTTCCATAATATAATATCTATGTTGAAATATATTTTGGCTTAATGAAGTTTTATCTATAATTTATTTTGTAAAATAAAGAGTTTTAGTAAGTGAGACCAACATTTACTTTTTTATTTTGTTCAATCTTGTGTAATCTTGGTAATTTAATGTGAATTATTGTAATTACGATGTATTTTATACCTACTTTCATGTATCTAATATAAAAATAATATTCAAATTAAATGGAACTAATTTTGAATTATATTTTATGGGCTTCAAGTCCTTGTTTGATGTTTAGGTAAATAAGATACTTCCAAATATTTATTTAGTGGACGTTTAAGTAAATAGTTCATATTATTGTTGTCCTTCCATCTTTTGTGTATTAAAATATTTAATATTTTAAATATATTATGTGTAATGTACACAGTAACCATTTTAAAATATTTTACAAAAGAGACATTTAAAGTCTCGATGCTTGAAGTTTTCGCAGTATACTTGTTTTTGTGTGAATTACGTCACAATATTGGAACGAATTCACTTGTTGGATATTTTTATTTATAGCACTGCAATATTTTCTTAAGCCTTTTGATGTGTCATTTTATTAAAATATTATATTATTTAGTTTATAGTTCGTCTAAAAGTAATATTTATTCAAAACCTACGAATGTAACGCACAACCTTAAGCCAATCCTAATATTTACTGATATAAAATTTATAGTAATCCCGACATTTGACTGCAAACATTTTTATAGGGCAATTTTTTGAACAAGTATACGCTTTTCAATAAAACTAGTGGCTAAATTAAATAAAGTAATGTCAATAGAAAACAGTGATTCAAAAATTTTGTAACCGTAGAATATTTACAATCGTCAAAACAGCTTTTGAAAAGTCTTAATATGGACGCGCTTTGCAAAAAAATAATCGGGCTATATACAATTTTGATAGAGTATAACAACTGTGTTGGCGACTGTACAACGTTTTAAAAGACATTAAATTGAGTGTGTTGTAAGTTTATATTATAATATATTTTAGCAATGCATAAAGGTAGAAATTACGTTAATGTAACCGTCATTTGGTTTTTTTTTTATTTGCTTTCATCGTATACTATTATACACACTTCCAAGCCAAGCTAAACCATTCAAAGTCAGAGTCAATAATTCAAAGTCAAAATATTTTTTTACACTCCTCGGACCTTTCATAAAAGTTATCTATGGTATTATACATAAAAGAGCCAGTATTATTTCACATTTGAATTTAAATACATATATAGAACTTCAACTGACCAAAACCTTGATGTAACTTCTGCCTTTTTTGTTTTTTTTGTTGTTGTAATTTTGAAACCTTTATTTAATATTGTGTAGGTACGTAGATACAGTGTTGTAAATGCTTTATTGTAAGTTAAAATTTCATGTGGACCATATTCGACGTTTGTTTAGTAATATAGTTATTAACAAGTGGACTATTTTCTTTATAGTTAAGTGGGAACTTTTTAATATAACGACGTCGCGCCGCACCGACCATCTTTATGTAAATAAATTAGTAAAAACTAATTATGTAGTCGAAAGTACCTACTTATACCAAAAAAAAAATTATGAATATTGTATACCATATACATATTAATGAATTTGATTATTTATTGTATAGGAGAAGGAGAAAATTGAAACGTACTATTACATAATAATAATTTATATAGAACCATTGTGATTTCAAATTTTCAACTTCCGAGATATTGTAAAATAACTTATTGAAATATTGTTGTCATGAATGTTATTTAAAAAGGTAATTTTAAAATTTATACATGGAACTTAATGGAAAATATATTTATTTGTTGTATAAAATCATTTGTTTTTGTTTTTGCAACTCCTTTAGAATTTCAAACTTAATCATGCTAAAATTGAAATCTGTAGTGGAAAAATTTCTCAGTCAAGTAGTACATACTTACAATTTCTTTATTGGCTTTAAGAATTAATCCAGTAGAAAACGACGTTACGAGTATAAATCAATTTATATAAAAAAACGTATACGTTTTTATAAATCTAACTTTATATTGTTAGAAAAATCTTCAATAGCAGTCCGGAGTTTGAAATTGTAGGTACTCTATAGGTCCCACTACATGGGACCTAATTACGGCCTCGGCGAAATGTGGATGTACAATAGTACACCTCTGTCGTGCACCCAGAAGTAGTTGATAAAATACTGGACAATGGCGATGATAAAAAATTTCATTATATTTTAATTAAAATTTAATTAAGAAGAGACTTGTCTCGTAAACAATAAAGTTGTGAAGCAGAAGCCTTAATCACGCTAAAAGACCGCGGAAATATTATTAAGAAAAAATATTATCTCGCATCTTGAAGTAAAATTAAAAGAGGATGTTATATTCCACAGAAAACTGAGAGTAGAATAATTGCTTCAAAATTAAATGTAGAAAAAACTCTAATACCTAAAGTGCATCAGTGTGCATCTAATACCTAGTATCTACCCCCTTACTAATAATCGCAGAACGAAGTAAACTCAAGTAACCATAATTTTTTCTCATACTGATTCTGGGTTTTAGTAAGAAGGCTAGTGTTTCGTAATATCTGTAGACAAATATTCATAATTCAAATTGTCAATTATTTTTGTTTCTGTGTTCGGAATTCAAACAAAATGTGACATTGACAATGCTCAAACAAGCACAAGTCTTCATTGGCTTTGGACATCGCTACAACTGTTATGGCGTCAGTGACAATTTTACCGGAGCCCAAAAATATACCGTTTGAAAAAGGAACAGTAAATATTTTAACGTGTGTCTTATAATCATTAGAAAATTAATAATTTTGATAATTGGTTAGTTTAGTGCATGGTGTATACAAAGTGTGTGTGACATGTGGATTGTGAAACCTGGGTCAGAGAAGCTCCCACTCCTGGAAGTACGTGGGTTAAGGTAAGGATTTATGTCTTATATAAATTAAGCCCATTACCACCATCCACCATTATCATCCCGCTGGTAAGTGTTAGTAAGGGCCTCTTAGAATGAAAAGGGCTAGTTCACCATTTGACTTGAAAACATTATGGTGACCTCTCAGATGTAGGTAGTACCTTCTGACCGATATTTTCCTTCACTGTTTAATCAAGGGATAATCGAATTCTGATACGCACATAATTTCAAAAAGTTAGAAGCATTCGCTGGTTTCGATTTCAGACATTTCCCCAATGGATGGTTGAACGCTTGGTTTCGGAATCTACATCAAACATATACCGTTAAAATAACATTTAATGAAGACGAAGAATATTTGTCGCGGTAATTTTATGACGCGTGTTTACCGCGCCACTCCGCGTTTCAATTAGTTAGATAATTATGGTGGTTTACACGACGGCGCACCAAGTTCCCCGAAATGTAAACATACGAGGGGAGGGTGAGGTATTATCGCGAATGAGGAGACTTGGTTGGTGGTTAATTTGTGGAAATTTGTCTGAAATATTATTTAGGTACAAGTGATAATATTTTTGTAGGTATTTTCTTAACATAACATAGCATCACGCCTTTATTTTTAGAAGGGTTAGGCAGAGTTGTTTTTAAGTCCCATGTAATAACAGCATGGCACAGTTTTAAACTCCGTTCTGCAACTGAGAATTTCTATACAGAAAAACCAAATAACACTGCTTGACCGAACTTAGGACGCATCGAGTATTCTGAACGGCTATATTTTTTGTTACATTTGCACAAACTATGTTGCGTTCAGACTGCTGTCACACTAATTCGCTAGCCAGTGGTCCCGAACATCGAAAAAGTTTTTGTCTCCATGGCAACTGTGGTATATCTAAACATGTGACATGTCATATGATATACGAGTATGCCTGGACGTGAAATTGGCCATATTTCTATTTCATGTACAGTCGCAACGAAAGTAGGTTAACACGAAGAGATTTTAAAGGGGTATGTTGAATATACTGACAATTATAATTTGTTTTTTGCCCGTTATAGGATCTAGATCCAACTCTAGTATCGTGTAAATATCTTAAATAACGAAACAGTGCATAGAAAAAGCCTTTAGGAGTTACGAAACATGAGATAGTCTGGCGCACTCTGGGAAGTCATCCTCAATACCAAGTCTGGTTAAATAGTGATTCCCATGTGATATCTCGTGTCGATTCTACAGAAGACGAAATAGTATTCTTTTTTCAAATATCGATATCAGAAACTCAACTTTTAAACAACTTTTGCTGCAGACCGTATGAAATTAAAAGTTAGGAACCACGTTCAGAACTTTACAGATAAAAACTCTGAACTTTGTGAAACCTAGTTTGGTGGAAACTCGTGTTAGTCTCCAAATAGGATACGGGCTCTACAATATTCTCGATAACTGCCTCATTGGTCAAGTGGTCATGCGACAACTGCGCGTGATCGCCTGGGTTCGATTTCCAGGCCAGGTTGTATTATTGAATTTTTCTGCATGGAGAATATCAGTAGCAGAAGGAAGTTTGAAATTGAGCCCGGTAGATAGCGCACTCCCTATTACATCCTAACTTATAATATTATAAATTATAAATGCGAAAGTAAGTTTGTTTGTTTGTTTTTTACTCTTTCACGCCTAATCCACTGAACCGATCATCATGAAATTTTGCAAATACATTGTCAGGGGTACAGAAAAAAACATAGGGTATCGTTCATCGAGAAAAAGAACTGTTCCCGAGGGAAATAACAATAACTTTCGACGGTCACAATTGCTATAGGACGCTAGATAGCGCTACGTGTGACCCGAAAAAGTGCACGGGAACATAATCAATGCGGGCGAAGCCGCGGGTGGAAGCTAGTGGGACATATAAACAACATCGGCGAAAAATTGTACACCAATAGATACATCTGTGCCTCATCCTTTAGGGAATTCAGGCGTGATTCTATGTTCAGTAAAGCTATAAACTGAGTCCCGTCTATCAGGTCTGCAGGCTTAGCCAAGTTACAAACGTTTCAAACGTAATCTCTTTCTATAATTGTTAACGTCTTAGCGAGAGCGATTTTAGAAAACAATTATTTGCTAGCCAAGTCAACACAACTGTGTCGATCGCTCATTCTACAACGTGGATAGAAAAACAATGTGTAATAATCTATGATAAGCGCTCTAAACCGTCAAAGCAACGTCAAAGTCACGACTGTGTACTTTGTGCGCGGGAGAGTTTAAATTTATTATAAACCTAAAATTTTGAAGTTTATTTTATTATTGATTGAAGTTATTTTATATATTATATCTACAGTGCACAATTTAATTTTAAACGACTATTGTGACTTAAACTTATTAAATTAGTCTAAATTGCTGCCTAGGTATAAATAAAGGATGGAATCTAGATCCCGAGCTAGCCCGGAATAGTTTGCGGCTCGGATACGTTAATGATTAGATATTACTTAAAAACGCCCTTTGTTAACTGAATCTTTCTCATATTTAAGAATGTATAACATAAACAATGAAGTGATACGCACGCAACTTGAACTAGGTACCTAGATAAGAAACAAACGAAACAACTTTGTGTAAACAAAGTACCTATACGACATTAATTCTCCTATTGTATCCATGAACTGACAATATAAATCTCTTTTCCGGCGATTTAGACACACTTCTTCATGACGAGCACACCACAACATATTTTAAATATGCATTTTCAATGTTAACAGGCAAATAAAGTCCAAAATCAACTTGAACGAATAATAAACATCCCAGTCTTAGAACAGCTGATTCCAAATGCGCCATCTTTTTAGCGTTATCCCGTGGGTCTCGGCGATCGCTAATGTAGCGAACAGAAACTTAGATTACGAGACGATAGCGATTGTCAAAAGTGAAACTTGGCTACCATTTGTATGAGTTATCGTGATCAACGTTGTAGAATCGACAACGTTCTATTCTATTTGTTTGAACGAACGGATATCTTGTAAACTTGGCTACGAATTGAAAATTCGTTTGCTCTGACCACGTGACATAACGATGACGATATGTAAGTCCCATACATTTGCTGAGTTTTCTAAAGCGATAGCGATTATAGATAGTCAACTTGGCTAAGCCCACTGGATCGTCAAACATGCACCTGGTTTACACCTCCATGTACACAAACCATTACGATTTATCTAAAACATGTAAGGCTAGGTTAGACATACCTACCAATAACCGTGTATTGGTAGATATGTCTAACCTAGCCTTACTGAACAACATAAATATATCTAATCTAATATAATAGGTATATTAGATTATGACTACTCATCTGCACTATCTTTAGTTCATTCTAGAACGCGTCATATGCGTGCAATATTTCCATGAACAACCAAATGTGATGCAATAGATTAAACAATCCTATATAAATGTACCTTTTACAATATGTATAATATCACGCCTGTTCCCCTAATGGTTAGGCAGAAGTACTCTACTGTACACCTACATTTAACCGATGCCGTTATTAAGCCTCATGACATACGGGGCGAGCCTATTACAAACTCCAGGCTGTTCCTGAAAAGCCCATAAAACAGCCCGACCCAGGAATCAAACCCGGGAACTCTCGCTCACGTTCAGCAGCCACCCTTGCGACCACTAGACTGGTGAGGCAATAACAGTTCTTTTTCTTTAATTTAAGAGCTCAGTACTTTTCGGTGGAGCAATCGCCACTGCTCTCCATCCTCTGCTTTCGTTCTGATCCTCCTCTTCCTCTCTTCCTTCAATTTTTGAAGTAACAGTTAAATTTATAATAATCCCCAGTAAACACACCACGATATTTAAGTAGCATTTTTATAAGAGACAGTTTAAAGCCTCGCTTCGCGTCTCTTTAGTATATCTCGCTAAGTAATGCAGTTTGTGGAGCGCTGTATGCATGAGTGCACCCCTATATCATAATAAATTATATTACGCGATACGTTTATGTAATTGGCCCTAGATTAAACAGCATCCGCTTTGTTTAAGTACGTATGTACGCTCAGATACTGTCGTTGAGTTTGTAGTATAATTAGCATAATAAAATTAGCTATATTGTGACTGAAATTTACAAATTTTCGTACTGCCTCATTGGTCGACTCGTCGCAAGCGGGACTGCTGAGCGCTAGGTCTTGGGTTCGATTGCCGGGTAGCGCAGTGTTATTAGGGTTTTTCTGCATTTATAGAAATTCTCAATAGCAGCATGGAGTTTGGAACAGTGCTCCGAGATTGGCAGTAGGCTCGCCCCGTATTAGATGGGACTCAATAACGGCATTGGCGAAATGTGGGTACATCTACCTTACCCTTCGGGGAATGCAGGCGTGATGCTATGTTATGATAATAAGAAGGTAAAAACTAGGGAATTATACTTGAAACTTTGAATTAAAACGCAAAAATAAAATATCAAACAAGCAGCCATATAATTAACAAATCTTAACAATACATTTCATCACAATACAGATAAAGCCAAACATTATACATTTAATATCCGTGTTCTTGATAGCCGCCACGGTGTCCGTTGTGTCCTGAGCCAGGGTATTTCGGGGCTGATCCGCCAAATCCAGTTGAGCCAAATCCGCCACCACCATGAGGAGCTGATCCGAAACCTCCTGGAGCTCCCTGACCTGGATAAGCTTGACCTCCTCCAGGCCCAAATCCTCCCTGGTTGCTTGGTCCTACAACTCCACCTTGTGGGCCATTGAATCCACCTTGAGGATAGCTTGTACCAAATCCGTTATTTCCATGGCCGTAGCCTCCTTGACTAGGGTTAGGGTAAACACCCTGATTGCCGGGGTTAGGGTACGCACTCTGACCCCCGGAGCTGGGGTATCCGCCTTGACCACCATAGCCTCCGTTGGTACTTCCATAGCCATATGGATGTCCTGAAAGAGAAACAAAATATATTGTAAAGACTGACATAATTATTATTGGGGTAATATAGAGACTGGCAACACAAAACAAAGGAAAAACGTTTGTATTGATTTATCCTTATTATTATAGTAGTACTCTCATTGGACTCAGGCCTATTTTAGTAGAAATCTAAGTCCAGACTTTAAAACGGGAACTGGGGTTGAAACACCTTGAAATTTCTACTCTATCGGCAAACACAGAGAAATTCCTAACAGAAAAATCCTATGACACTTTGTCTGGGAGTCGAACATTTTTAACGTTAGACCATTCCAGCTCAATGCAAAATTATAAATATAACAAAAGCAACTTATTAATATCTCTCTGCGTTTTTGTTTAATATAAGTTTATGTCTACAACAACGAGAAATGGACATTATAAGGACCATTAGTAACTAAAATAATAACAAAAAGCAACCAAAATAACCAATTGATACAAATACCTATGAATAAATCAATTATTTTTAACGATCGAAAGAGGTTAGGTTACAATAATATAAGGTTATCTTATGAACTATTTACGGGTCAAATATGAAGGAAAAGTTTTAAAGACAGTATCTATAGAGCGAACTTAAACTGAACTTCGTTCATATGACAACATTCAGTTTTTATGGTTCCGTAATAAAATATTAAAAAAACATTATAATTTCGTCATATATAATTGATTGCAGAGACTTCTGTTAGCATGTTTTAGAGATACTTAATCGACAGTCTTTTGAGTATATGTTAATGTTCTAAGCCGATTTATTAGCACTGGTTCTAATATTTATAAAGTCAACTTAAATTTCAATATAGTAGATAAGGATGCAAGATATTAGGTCCTGTCACCATACGCCATTATCATCGGGCGCGTCTATGTTTCCGTGTATGACAAGGGCATAGACTAATTTGACATTTCTAAATATTTTGTCTTTTTCCAATGATGTTTGTAAGAAAGAGATATGAAATGAAATGAAATTTAATAAAAATTAAATAAAAGTTTATTTTCCAATTAGAATTGTCGGATCTCTTTTTTCTAGATGGCGCATTCATACTACCTTACTAAACACAAGGTCTATTTTAAAATCCAGACAGATTCTAGTAAAAAAAGTAAAGGTGATTAAAATAAGATCAGTGCTATATACAACAGAAACAGACAATGACTAATTTTCTATATTATTTGAAAACAATGTGAATCACCATAACGAAATAATATCAACAAACTTTCAAATATTCACTGCCGTCTAACTTCAGAAAAGATTAACTATCGAAGATAATTAATTAATTAATGCTAAACTGTTAATAAGAAAAATTATAAATATAAATGAAACTGGACCTTTCATTGTAATCTCGGTCCACAAAAACACGTCTGCACAAGTTGTATCACAATTAAATATTAATTACTATTTACTTAATGAGTCAGTTATATACCAGTTGAACAAAGGAGATTGACCCAGTATTCTAATCACCACATCTTTATATTAATATAACGTCCATTGCTGAACATAAGCTTCGTTAGGGAACATTTGTGAGGAAACTTTGATATGGACATACCGACGGTGGGCAGAGACCTAGACCCAGATGTATTGATGGTTGCAGTATGTTGTTATTAGTACCAGTACCATCCTTTTAAAGTAACCAGTTAAGAACCATTTCCTCACCCCTGGCGTCCTATACATAGAATGCTTAGGAAAATTAAACTTAAACATAATACTTTCAAATAGTAGACAGTAACATATACTAGAAATATGGTATTTCTATAAACTTTTACTAGGTTTTTAGGGACCAAAAGGTCAAGAGTGTTTTTTACACCCACGAGGAGAAAGACGGCGATCTATTCGTCTAGCAACTGACGTCACTTGTATTGTGAGTTCGCGAGGTACTTACCGTATGAAGCTACAGCCAGGGCCAGAACAAAGCACACGATCTGTGGAAAATAATTATACTTTAAAAAAGGCCAGAAAGTAACCAAACTATTTTTAGTACCAACATAATAGACCACACACATATTTATATTTAGAACATACAACACAAACATACTAACTTTGAAAGCCATTTTTGAAATAAACACTGACGAACTATTTGAAGTGTTTGTGCAACTATTGTTAATCATTACCTTATATACAGAGTGTTATCTACTGAATTTGAGCGTCTGACCCCACTGAGATGTTCTCAGTATAGATAATATATAAACAAATATAAATATAGGTACCTAAGTATATAATACATATTATACCTAAACAATAACATCTCTTATTTATCATATTATGACGTAGAGTATATTTATTAATTGCGGTTTATTTATTTACAAATAACTGTCATCTTCACGATTTGCTCTGATATGGTTTACATTTTAATATTTTTTCCTTATACGCCATTTTTAACTCAATCTCTGTCTTTTTTGTGTCATTGACCCCATCAATGTTTATAGTTCGATGTACCTACTTAAGTTCTGTCGTTCAGAAAACTCAAAAACAGAAACATTCCAATAGAATTTTGTTGTCATTTTAAAATTACTGCATAACAATTTGCTTAATTAGATTGCGCTGGAGTCAATTTAGATAGCGATGGTTTCGTATACAACAATTAAGTACCTAGTAAACAATATTGGTTACAATGTACCTACTGCTTTACAAGTCACGCACGTACTTTTAGAACACCCACATTTCAATGATGCCGTTATTAAGTTCTATGTAATAGGGGACAAACCTATTGCCATCTACCGGGCACAGTTCCAGACTCTGTGCTGCTACTGAGAATTTTCGTACAGAAAACCCCAATAACACTTTGCCCGACCCGGGAATCGAACTCCTCACGCTCAGCAGTCGCGCTTGCGACCACAAGACCAACGAGGCAGTCTTCAAATATAAAGTTGTTATATTACCAGCTGTTGTCAAAAGAAATTAAATTCCTTATTCAGTATGTGTTGAGTTTATTTTGATATTTTACGTAAAGCCACAATTTTCACATGCTGTTATTGGGTCCCATGTAGTAGGGGGCGAACTTTACCCTCTTAAATATACAGTCAGACCGAGACACTCTTAAAATAATTCATCAGATCTTTTCGAGAAGTCCTTCATATAAAATCAAGCTTCTTACAGTCTGTGCGGAAAGAGAACCGTCATAAGATTTGAGGGCGCAGCAGTGCTTAATTACTGCTTTTGTCATCTCGAAAACACTGTTACGTCATTATACTTCGACTGTAAACATCTTGATACTTTGAGGCTGCATCATAATCTTTTAAATTTAAGTGTCTAAGTCTCAATAAGTGTTTCAATTAAATGTATTTGTAATAATAATGTCAGTTCCCTTCTACGCCATGACAATTCTCTTTCTGCACAGACTCCACGCTTTTCTTTGAAAACCTTTTCACATAGGACATCAATTTTGAATCACGTTGTATTATCACAGCTTTTATTTCACTCTACTTTCAGTACACGTCCTATATAAAGTATTTATTTGAATTAGTCACTCGACGTCGACGCAAACGTGTTTGAAATGGGATTGTCAGCCCGGCAATGCATACTAGACGAACCGAAACACGGCCAAACTAACATGACCTCTGTTACACCAACTATGTTCTCCCATTTTCGACCTATTCTGAATATCGGTGGGAAGGGAAGCGGTTTAGGTTATACTGGTTATTTTGTATAGAAGTGCTTTGTTCACTCGTGCATAACACAAGACTAACTATGCGGCGGAACAAAGACAGACGGCATTCATTTTGATTTAATTTATACTGAGTTTTTATCTAGTGTTGGATAAAGGTATCAAGTTTTACATGCATACATCACGCCTGTATTCTCCGAAAGGTTAGGCAGAGGTATACTATTGTACACCCACATTTCGCCTATTGCCATCTACACAATTCCAAACTCTGAGTTGCTGCTCAGAAATTTCTAACAGAATGATCCACGCAACTGTCCGACCAAAGCGATCGAACCTCCTTCTCCTCGAAGGTCCTCACGCTCAGCAGCCGCGTTTTCGACCACAAGACCAATGAGTTTTAGTAGCCTATTTTAGTTCCAGAGGTATCCGAATGAGTGCTTTATCTTCCACTGCTTAGTTTAAAAGCATAATGCTAAGAATTCTTAAAGCAGTTTTACCAATAACGTTCTCTAGCATCTTAAGAGTAGCAGAGTAGGTTCCTTGTATCCTTAAATAGTACACCCACACAAGAAACTACAACCATGAATCATGCTGAAGGCCCAAGACCTAGAAAGAAGGTAAATAAAACGAGGAAAATTTAAACAAACTTAGCAGTATTATAATTAAAAATAAAGTACATTTTTCAAATATTGTACAGGCACTGTAAAACTGTTTAAACATTAAAATTTATTCTCAGGAAAAAAAAAAGATTCTGGAACATTCTACTTCAATCTAGAATATTCCATAAGATTCTATAAATTTCTACATAATTCCAGAACATTCTAATGAATTCCGGAATGTTCCAGAAATTTCCATCAATTGTCAATAAATCATATTCTCCCATTTTCTGTGGATATTTATCAAATATTTCTAATGTATGCCGTCGTCCGTAACAGTAATGATTGCATAAAAAAAACTGCAATGTCATAAGGTTGATTCGCTATGAGAACACCGTTGTTCGTAAAAAATATTAAAACACTAAATACTAAACGCCAATTACATCATAGTTTTTTTATTTGTATGATGTGTATTTTTGTCTATGGGCCTTTGTCGCCTGACAATAAACGATAAATAAAAAATAAAATATCGCTAGACGTGTGCACGTAGAGCTACCCTGTATCTTTGTTTCGTTTGATCCATCCAACCATTCCTCTGATAATATATTTTACGTAAATTATAAAAAACAATATCATCGTAAATGTTTTTTTCCTTATACGCTATTTATTTATTTTAGCTTAATTAGATCGGCTAAAGACCAATAACTGTGTAATCGTTGAGTGCGGAGAGCGTGCGTGGTGTTACCATTTTTCCTTCCAATCTCGCTCACTCTTTCTGGCAATCTTAACACATAGTTAATCTCTGTCTTATGTCATCGACCCCGTCGATGTTTACAACAGAATCTAAAATTAGGTACGCTCTGTCATACAACAGAATCTTAAATAATAAGACGTGTTTACCAATTACGTCAAGCTCTTAATTAAGTAGGACTTTTACATTGAAAAACAGGATTTTTCCTAAAGAATACAACATTTCAATGTTCCTATAGAATACATACCACGAAGAGTTAGGTATTGGTGTACTATGGTAAGTACACTGATATGTCCCTGATTGTAAACTCCGGGCACAATTCCAAACTCCAGGCTACTAGTGACAAAATAACTCTTAGGCCGATCTGGGGATCGCACAAAGGAGTTTAAGCAGCCGTGCTTCCAGCCTTTAGAGCAACAAGGGAGTTATGTCTAACAGGTAACTGTTATACACTGAATAAATAAATGTAACGAAGAAAAACATCAGCCAATCAAGCATACTTTCATAAACTCTTTTCGTTCTTATTTTAAATAAAATTCCTTACTCTCGTTTCAGTTTTGTCACTTTTAACAGAAAAGAATCCGTTCAGCAAAATGAAAGCTCTAGTAAATCCGCTTTGGCTTCACTTTAACTTGATAATACCGTTATTTCATTCCAACTCGCCATGTCGTGCGACGGCAGCGGCAGCGTAATGGCCGAGGTACCCTACAAATGCATTCTTTGATCCACCGTTTCTTTTACTACAAATTCGATTTGGATTTTAAATAGTAATAAATCACTTTATTACAAGCTCGATAGAAACACGGGTCCTACAGATTTCACCCATTTTAGCTATGTGTAAGCGTAATTTTGGGTGACGGGTAGGAACAGCCAGTGATATTACTGGAACATGAGGCATTCCAACTTTACCCTGAATTCGATGTATCCATCATCACCTACAGGTTGTGGATGCATATTAAATAAATGAAGGTCCATCAACCAACCTTTTCGAAGCGGTTTGTTAGACTGTACCGTCCATTATTCGACACGGCTACTGCTCCCCTAGTACTGATTTCCATTACGACTATAGTGTCGCATGAATCCAATGGCTTCTTATCTCTATTACCATGTCATCTCTCCATCTACTTCTTTTATATGAGCACCCACATAGAAGTTCTTCAAATCAAGGTGGAAATATCTAGATAGTAAGGCTTCAGAGTGCGGCGAACATACTTAAGAAGTCTGTTTCTGAACACACCGTCTACATCTGCTGCAGGACACGATCGGGGCCTTACTGTATCACCAACCCAAATAAATAAAATTTTAGCAAATTTCCCATCTAAACAAGTTTATAAGCCATCCGACACAGTCGGCCTCCAAACAGCTGTATTTTGCAAAGTTGTGTAATATATTTTATTATCTGGCCATTATCGTTTCCTATCTTTGAAGGTTGTACCGCAATGGTACGAGTATTACGTTATCGGTACAGAAATTCTTTTGTTTTTGTTTTTGGAAGATTTACCACTCTTTTGCAATAAAAAAATATTTGATCCTTTTTTTTGTAAACTTCAGTACGAATAGAGTTTAGAATCCCCTAATAAATACCAAAAACCTTAAAATTATATAAACAATCATTTATATAAATATCCGGGACTGATAAACAAAAGTTTCTTAAAAAACACTATGATGTTCGACATAGCATTTTCCTTCATTTGGTCCTTTTATATACATGTTTCATCTCCCGTCATATTTTTCCTACTTTCTCTCATTTTCCTGATGAATTTCACATAGATACACGATTTAATTGGTCATTTGACATCTGTACCCATAAAACACGATAAAAATATTGTAGAAGTATAAATATATAAATTCAGCTTATTACTGTCCCACTAGTGGGCAAAGGCCTCTTCTCAGAATGAGAAGGGTTAGGTCTTAGTCCACCACTCTGACCTGGTGTGGGTTTGCGAACTACACACACCATCAAGAAGAAATACCTAAAGTAAAATCATTTTAATGCATAGTCCCGAAATAGCACGAACTAAACGCCTAGTGTTGCCACCCATAAACGCTGTTATCGCCAAGAATATGAAACGCGTTACAACATGTTGTGGGCTCATCACTTCTTTACCTACACTTTATGAAGGAAACGACCATGTTACCACACGTTATACCCTCATAAAAGTTCACGACATTATTTTACTCTCTTACACTTTCATAAAACTGATTAAGCCTATTAATTATATGACACAATTAAGTCCTACATTCATAATTTATTCCCTCCATGTTTTCATCGTGTTTCGTTACATTGTCGGTGTTTCCTGCAGTGTGAAACCTTCGCAAGCAAAAATGTCATCAAACTGTCAAAAGTGTCAAACTGTCACGAACATGCCTCTGGTGATGAAATTGAAAAAAGGAATACGGGCTCGAACTTTTAACTTTTTTTTTATTCGACTGTGTAGGAAATTCTGGCTTGGAACGTTTTCAAAAATAGGATATTTATTTTTTTATTATTGTAAAGCTCTTCGTGGTATAATATAAAATGACAGTCTGATAATATTTTCTCTTTTAACTGTAATCAAAACTTTTTCCCAGTTTCGCAGTAGTAATATTTTATTTGGTTGCACTGAATGTTTTACGAACAAAACATTCAGGATTTTGTTATCCTCGAAGCTTGCCGTGTTATATTTATTACTTTGCCAATTAGATATATAAAACACATATAAAAAATGGTTTCATTTTTTTTCGGTTCGGCCTATATTGCATTATTTTCGATAGCAGAGATAAAAGTGGCAATGATTGAGCTCATTGAATGCACGAATTGATTCCAATAGCTATAGGTAATATTAAAAGAAAATAAATCTTCAGATTATGTCCTGTATAGCTTAAATCTCAATTCCTTGCAATGTTTAGTCCTATATATCGTCAGTGCGCCTGCCAAGTTCCATTTGTAATTTCAGATAGGTTTCAGGAAACAACATAAAACTAATATTTTTAAACAATATATTTAATAAAAATACTGACAATTAGTATTGAAGACATTCATTAGATACACAACTCTATAAAATTATATCAAATTATAAAAAACTACTTATTACAGAGTTTTTTTCAGATTCTTACAGAGATATTTTTTCGTTAAAAAATGCACATATGGAACTTGGCAGGCGCAGCGAAGATATAAAGTTTGTGCATAAACTTCACAATCTTGTTTATCGCCACTTAATTTTAAGTAGTATTTATTAAACTCATGCGCATATCTTTATAATAAAATCGGGAATCTTATCTGATAATGTTTTGTCTAACTGAAGATAAAACCGCAAATAACCAAAAAAAAAAAACGAACTATATTGAATAACTTATCAATTTATTAAAATATTTCCTTGAAACTTGGTACCAATTCTTTTATAAAATGCACAGCTACAGCATTTATACTAAAGCTGGAAGCTCAACATTAATACTAGCTTTTTTTTTATTGCAAAGAAACGTCGAAGAAAAGTGGATCAAGTACTAAATCCTCAATAGATCTCGCTGTATGGAGTCAAGCCGAGGTAAATGAGAATTTATTTTCATTTAATCATTTTATACGATAACGGTACAAAGATTTTCAATAATTAATAGAGCCACCGACAGTCTGTTAAAGGCTGCGGAATCAGGTCAATGCACGATTATAGTGTAAGAAGTTCTTGGTAATTTTATTATATTAAAAGTGCTACTGTGAAGTTTAGACGCGAGAAGGTTGCGGTCTGTGTGCAGAACAAACAATCATTCAAATTAATGAGATGCAAATAGCGTTGTCTTGCTCTCTCTTTGTACGGAATATTCAAAGGTATTTGGGCGTTATTAGGGTGTTTAATAACATAGAATCACGCCTGTATTCCCCGAAGGGTTAGGCAGAGCTGTACTGTTATACACCCACATTTCGCCGATGCCGTTATTGAGTCCCATGTACTAAGGAGCGAGCTTATTGCTATTTACCGGGCACAGTTCCAGACTCCATGCTGCTACTGAGAATTTCCACACAGAAAAACCCAATAACACTTTGCCCGACCCGGGAATCGAACCCAGAACCTCAAACTCAGCAGCCGTGCCTGCATCCACTAGACCAATGAGGCAGTCGGTGTAATAATCATCAGAGTATTGTCACAGTAGTTACAAGCGCAGCTGCTATGCGTAAAGTCCTAAGCTCGACCCCCGCGCAAGTGGCTCCCCGGGTGTTACTGGGTTTTTCTGATACAAAATTCTCAGTAGCAACCCGGAGTTTAATATTATGCCCGGTAGTTGGCAATAGACTGACTCCCTATTACGTAGAACTCAAAAACGGCATCAGCGAAATACTATTGTTCTACCTATAGTACATTTCTGCCTAACCCTTCGGGGAATATATAAAAATAAGTACCTTGTGGATGAACGAGGTATGGTGTTCTTACATTGGAAAGGGAGGATCCTCCGACCAGGCAAGGTGATTAGCCTGGCGGGCCGAAGCCTAACGATTGATGTCGGGCATTCGTATATGTGTTAGAATCGTTGTAAACTCTCATAGTGCGATTCAGAGTTTGTTGTTGTAGTTCACTCCGATAGATGGCGCTTTACTTTTTGCCATGTTGCGAGTAGTAGTCGCTACATACCTCTATTTTCCAATCAATTCTGACGAATTTTGCTCCCTAAACTTAGTCCAAAAGCAGGTGGAACTGCGCATAAAGGCTACTTTAACAAGGAACAACTAGTTTGAGTGTTGTTCCCATAGCAAACTCTGTATTACTCGCGCTAATGATGATTGTGTGAGAATAATTACACGCCTCTGTTTAATTACAAGCAATTATTTCCTTGTTGACTTTAGTTACTCGTTTGTTAGTTCCAGATTTAGTTGGACTTTTAATGAATAGTGGAGCGTTTGTTCGAATGTGACTTACATAGAATACACAAACAGGCAACATAACCTGCAGGGTTTGAAGGTGTAGTAAGCGAAGTGGCTAATTGATAGGCTTTCTGCGCTACGAATTGTCGATTCTATCCCTTGGTCGATTTGATTGAATTCTATCTAATAGGAGCAAGCCTATTGTGTACCGACCACAGTTCCAAACTCCGTCCCCCTAAAGAGAATTTACACACAGAAACCAATAACACTGCCCGACGCGGAAATAGAACCCAGGATCTCACGCTCAGTATTTGCAATAATAAGGCAATCATCTTTTTACATATACATTTATTGACTACACGGTTGGCGCAGTGGCTAAGCGATTAGCTTTCTGCGCTATGTGTCGCGGGTTCGATCCCCGCACGGAACAAATATTTGTATGATCTACAGATAGTTGTTTCGGGTCTGGTTGTGTGTGCATGTGACATGTATGTTTGTAAACTGTACCTACGACACAGGAGAAATCCTAGTGAGGGGCAACGTTTTAAAAAAAAAAAAATATATATATATATATATAGTAAAAAAGACTCTTAAGTAAAATTTACCTAATATCAACAATATTTAAACTTTCCCTCCGTCTCTCGTAAATTTTTCTCTCTGTATACACTGTTACTGTTACTGTTAGCCTGTCACATCCCACTGCTGGGCAAAGGCCTCCCCCCTTGATTTCCAGACCGTTCTGTTCTGTGCCAAAGATCACAAGTCTTTTTCAAATGTGTTCACTTCGACCCGCCATCCCTTTCGCGGTCTACCGCGTCGCCATTTTGCTGTGTCAGGACTTCACTGCGCGGTTATTTTGGCCTACACCCTGTATACAGATATAAAGAAAATGACTACATAAAATAAGATAAAAGTATACATCTAAGGACAGGTGGAAACAAGTTCAGAAACCCCTTTTTTCAATTCCTCCTTCGGGTATAAAAATAGGATCATTGAATGCAAATCTCTTCACAACTTCCATTATTTTAAACAGACCTAAGGGAGTGTTTGGGCAAAAGTATAGCCGGATATACGGTGACATAGCCGCGGATATAGCCGTTGGGACGTTTATAACCGTCATGACGGTTATAGCCGACCATTTGTCTATCCGTTTGTCTCTCACATACAACGGTTGCGGTTTTTATATCGATGACAAAAATTGGTTGGGAGGTGTTAATACAAGTATTTTGTTTTGTTAGATATTTTGTAAGGTTAGGCTTTTATTTATTATGTATTTTGAACATAACCAACAAACAATTGGCCACTTCTCTTTTTAAGTAACTAATAAAATAGGATACGATTACCAATCGGCAGCTTAATTACGTAAAAAAGCGAAAGCAACGTGACAGCGACGCGACAGCAATCTCACTGTCAGCCAATACATTATATGACATAAAAATGAGGTTTGGCAGAAGCTATCGCGCGATCTACGTCTGTCGCTAATTAGGCATCGGTAATTAGGTTGACCCGGGTACGTCTTAAAACTGCGGCCAGACACCGGAGGACGGGCAGCAGCGTCCTCTCATTAATCGGTGAGCCACTGCGATCCCCAAGCCGCCTGCCAAGCGTGGGGATTATGGCAAATCGCCCCTTGAGGGAGGCCTTCGTTCAGCAGTGGACGTCTTCTGGCTGATGATGAATTAGGTTGCCGTTTTCAAATCTTTTTTTAATATTCTTTTTTAAATGTTTGCCATACTTTACTTATTTCTCTCGGATATTCTCTTATTCCTTATGTTTTCTTTACATATTTATTATGTATGTTGTGTCTCATTATGGAATCCGTATTTCTCTATTCTATTATTTTCCAAAACTTTAAAGTTGCGCTTAAGTGAACGAAACTCACTCTTATCATTCGCTTTCTTACAAATATTCCATTCCTATTCAGTTCGATACTTCCCCAAAGACCAATAGATGTCTAGCTAAGATACGAGTATAACGAACAGACATCTATAGATAATCTATATCTACGAATAATCCTTTCTGTACACAACAATACACTTTATATTCTGCCTCGATACTCGCAAATACAATACAAAAATCTATAATTCAAGTAACCAAGTTACGTTAATATTTAAGGCCAGTATCTCCACATAGCCCCGAGCCACTCTGGATTGTGTAATCGGTCGCTGGGGCCCAATTACAGCCTGTCTAGGGTAGATGCGGGAAAAATTTCAAGTCATTTTTCTTCGTCGGGCGAAGTGAGTGTCATTCAGGTTAGGATGTGGCATTATTTGAAGGTGAGCTGAGCGTCTGCGATGTGCGGTTATGTGAATATGTTATACGTAGCATGATAATCAAATTATCATATTTTCTCTGAAGTCGACACCTTTTTTTTTATATAAGCTTATACATAAGTTGTATTTTAGAAAGACGATATTACTATGAGTTCAACGCAAGTGAATGACTGCCTCATTGGTCTAATGGACGGCTGAGCGTGAGATTCTGGGTTCGATTCCCGGGTCGGGCAAAGTGTTATTGGGTTTTTCGGTATAGAAATTCTCCGTAGCAGCACGGAGTCTGGAACTTTGCCCAGTAGATGGCAATAGGCTATTACATGGGACTCAATAAAATCATCGGCGAAATGTGAATGTACAATAGTACATCTCTGCCTAACCCTTTGGGGAATACAGGCGTGATGCTTTTCAACGCAAGTTTATTTAGTTAACTGGTGCATAATCATAAAAATTACAGTAAAATGAATTCAGTTATAGGTACCAATATAGCAACATTTTTTTTTTTAATTGCCAGTTCTCGTGGTTGCTATTTCCATACATAAACCTCACATGCACACACGTCTAGACCCGGTACAAGTATCTGTATCTCAAACAAATTATTGTTTTCCGTACGGGAATCAAACCTGCAACCGCAGAAAACCAGTTCCTTAGCCACTGCGCAAATCGGGCCGTTCAGATTGACGTTAAACTTTTGCACTTTAACACTTTAAATCCAAGATGCCAAAATTCAAGATGGCGGCACCGTAAAGGGGACGATTTGTAATCCGAAATTACTTAATGGACCGCCGTGGAAGACCCGCACTTTATTACCAGAAAAGGATGCAAATTTATTCCGACCTTAATCTATCGAATGAAAATGCATCGTAAAATCTGGGTCTTTAGCGTTCTGTGTTCCGCAAAAGACCTGGAATTAAAAGGATTCAAATCTGTAGTTGGAATTTAGTTAGATGTGTTTTTGTTTTTCTGTCATCTTGGACATGTTTGAACTTAGTTCTGTGATTGCGATGACATAATAATAAAATGGCTAAGAGCTTATTTTTGATCAGCTGGATAACACACGGATAAGCCCCCCCAAACTATTTTCCAATTTCAAAGTTACGGCTTTTGAAAAATTGCTGGTTTATTTGAAACAGTTGTATTAGAGTTATCAGAGAAATATTTTTTCCAGCTATTGAATGGTATAATAACCAAGCCATAAAACCAAACAAAAAAATGTAATAATAAAAGTAACGAAGCCCCTTTATATGCTATTCAATAACGGTATCGGCGAAATGTACGTGCTAAATAGTATACTTCTGCCGAACCCCTTGGGAAATACATGCATTCATACATACCAACTTACACTTTCAAGAGACCAAGAAAATCCACAGCCTCATATATTGTTAAATATATAATTACTCTCTGACAAAATAGACGAAAAATATCCTTATTTCGCGCACTCACAGAAAGTTGAATTGAGTTCAGCAAAAAGTCTTTATTTAAGAACTCATTATGTCTGAAACTTACCTAAATAACAGAGAACTTTCAAAAAGGTCAACCACTAATACATTTTTAATTTCCGCCAACTTTTTGTGACGTCATTCACTTCGCTCAGCGTTCGGCCATGTAATTCGATCTTTACGGCCTTGGAGGAGTATGCCATCAATCTTGAGGGCTTACTGGAGGAACGCCATCTAATCACTGCATGTCTGTTGGTTGCTGAGGAATCGTACGACGAATGCTGGCGATCCATCTTGGGAAACGTCTATAGATAATCCCTATTGAAGTTTAATTTATTGTTGTCGTTTCTCAAATGGTTCTTTCATTAAGAATTGGATTGTTTTAGTCCTTTGTCCTTGTAGATATCTACTTTAAGCTCGTAGATGACCATTCAATCCGTGACCTTGGATTACCGGGATTATAGGGATTGAAGCTACAAATCACAATATTTCGATATTCGGCGATCCAATTTTTTTATTAACTTTACACAACCAATCTATCGGGGCCCGGGTACGTCCTAAAACTGCGGCCAGACACCGGAGGATGGGCAGCAGCGTCCTCTCACTAATCGGTGAGCCACTGCGATCCCCCAATCCGCCTGCCAAGCGTGGGGATTATGGCAAATCCCTCCCTTGGAGGAGGCCTTCGTTCAGCAGTGGACGTCTTCTGGCTGATGATGAACCAATCTATCATCACAGATTGAGCTGATTTAAAATAATACTAATATAGACTGCTTTTACACCATAGGTAATGCGTAAGCGTGCCGCATCACTAGTATGACGAGTAAGGGTCAGTCCCGACAGGCTCCTGAATATGATTACTGACAGGGTGGATTGCCCATACGTAGTTCACTGTTGCCTGTTGCGTGTGCAATGCAATTTTATTTACTAGTTCTAACCTATATGAGTCTAAGACGTGTAATAAAGTTTATTCTAAAATATATAATTAATTTCGGAAATTTAAATACATATTGTTGTTAGTAACAAAAAGATACCTTTAATGTTACTATTACAGTTACAGTAGGTAAATCTTAGAAAAAGTATTGATGATAAAAGTCTTAAATAAATTATACACATACCGTAAAACGGGGTGAATAGGGATCCAGGGGCGAATCGAGACAAAACGTTGAAATCATTTCAATCTTGGAATAACTTAGTTTGATGCCAACAAGCACTTCAAGATTAATGTACTTTAATTAACTAAAAAGAATGAAGTTCTTGTTGATAAAAATCTGTGTTCATTCAACGTTGAAATATTTTCAAAGTTTTGTTTCTATTCATCCCGTTTTACGGTATTGCGAATTCATTAAAATTTTACTTACTATACTTGAGGGGTATAGAATCAAAGCCAGCTAAATCCATACCCTGGTAGGTATAGAACTATGAATGCCATTTTATTCCTTATCAAAAATTTTACATGTTAGGTAAACCGTTTAGTATCAAACGCAGCTATTTCCTATAGAAAAATCACTTTAAACCCACTCGTTGGAATCAAAGTCAGCTTTATCCAGTATTGTTAGAAACAAATGCAGCTAAGTCTAATTTTCAATATGGCGTCTGTCATAAAAACGCGTGCGTCCGTGTTTGCAGTTTTAATTAAAATTTTAAAGATTTTTGGACAAAATACTTTTCCAAGAATTAGTGTTTGAATTTCGCTAAGTGAGCCATACCGTACGGTTAACAAGAACGGTGGTGCATTAATCCCGGCTATAAAAAAATTCACACGAACGGAATTGCGGGCACATCTAGTATTATTAAGAGACGCCTCTGGCGACCAGCTAGTCCAATATAAATTAAACGGACAGAACTTAAGATCAAAAATAACTTGTACGTATCGAGCGGAGCTAATTCGAACGTCCCGACACTTTACAGTTGTTATAAATTACTTTGGAACTTACAGATTTTCTTTCCGACCACTCTGTGAGATGTGGGGACGTAAATGAGCGGGTAATCTAAGCGATGGGGAAACACCATTGTAAAACTGAAAGTATTTCATACGAAATATACTTTTCAACCGACTTCAAAAAAAAGGAGGAGGTTCTCAATTCGGCTGTATTTTTTTTTTTTTTTTTTTATGTTTGTTACTCGTTTTCTCGAAGACGCCTGGACCGATTTCAAAAATTCTTTTTTTATTTGAAAGGTTATGCTTGTCATTTGGTCCCATTTTCATCAGGTCAGGACCTGATGGTGGAAACCCTGAGAAATCGAGGGCATCTCTTGAAAATTGTAGGCGAGCATGGGGTAAAAACTTGATATTTATGTGTATATCTGATGAGACTACAATACTATGGAGGTTTAGGGCAGATCTGATGATGGAGACGACAGAGGATCGAGGGAACTCCTCAACGGTACATCTTAACTACTTCGTGTTTGGGCTTATTTTATTCGTGTTGACAAGATCTTTACACCGAGATGGGTAATGACTGCCACTGCAAGGTCCGTGATGCAGGTGCAGTACAGTTTAGGGAACTCCTTAATGGTTGATAGCAGCTACATAGTGTTTGGGCTTATTTTATTCGTATTGATGCGCACTTTAAGCCGAGATGGGTAATATTGCAGATTCGATGGTCGGCTAAGTAATTTATTTGATTTTAAAATCACATAGTGCAATACCGTCTAAGGTTTTCACTCGACTTGGGGCAACATACATTTGACCTTTGTAAAGTTTTTCAAGAGAATCGTCTTTACTAGGTCTACCCATCACTCAAAATTGTAAAATAATTAAATTTTTTAACAAAAAATAAAAACCGACTCCAAAAAACTCAAAAACAAAACTAATAACTAAAAAGCAAAAAATAAATCTTTTATTATACAATATATTAGTTGAAGAATATTGAAGTCGGTGCCAAGTAAAACATGCAATGATAAACCGACACGATTGGCGAAGTGCATTTGTCGTGTCCGACGCATAATTCGCTCCACACTCGACAATTTTTACGTGAACTCGTTGTTTCAATGTCGCTATTATAGCAGCAAGGTATATTCCTTTTATGTTTTACTTGGCACCGATTTCAATATTCTTCAACTAATATATTGTATAATAAAAGATTTATTTTTTGCTTTTTAGTTATTAGTTTTGTTTTTGAGTTTTTTGGAGTCGGTTTTTATTTTTTGTTATTTCATACAAATATTTGAACCCCAATATCAGTTATTTTTTTTATATTTTGCTCCACACTGTTATAATTCCTGGATCGCGGGTGCGTTTACAAACTCATTATTATATTTTCATGGATAAACACACAGACTCGAAACAATTATATTATCTATAGGTCATTCAAATATTTGTTCCGTGCGGGAATGGAACCCGCAACACGTAACGCAGCAGCCGATCGCTCAACCACTGCGCCAATCGTGCCGTCAATCCTCAGTTCCTGAGCATCTGAATTTTCAGAAAGCCTTCAGAAAGGGTTCATAGTTTCAGAGATTTTATGATTAGTCAGTGAGTCTAGTGGTCGCAAACACGATTGCTAAGCGTGAGGTCCTGGGTTCAATTCCCGGGTCGGGCAAAGTGTTATTGGGTTTTTCTGTATGGAAATTCTCAGTAGCAGCACGGAGTCTGGAACTGTACCCGTTAGATGACAATATGCTCGCCCCTAGTACATGGGACTCAAAAGCATCGACGAAATGTGGATCTACAATAGTACACCTCTGCTTATCCCTACGAGGAATACAGGCGAGATGCTACATTATGTTACAAAGAAGGATAGCGCTGTATTAAGGTCTTCTTAGTATCTTCCCATTGTATAATCTCCGCCTATTTTATAGCCACTACGCCCCAAGGGGCTCGCGGAAATCACAGTACATGAAAAGGGTTTTAACCTCCAGTCCGCCAACTTAATTAATTTTAAGAGCAAGCCGCATCACTTGCAAATTGTCGGCAACGCCCACTTAACCCTTGTAACAGCTCTCTTGGAGATCATCTATCGATAGTCCTCGTTTGTTGACCTATTTGCATTTTGATCTTGCTAATGGGTGTTTTAAGGGTTATGATTTTGCTTATGTTGGCTTCGGCTGCGTTTATGGTAAGGTTAAAGATTATAGAAAATGTCGTTATTCCATGAAGTGCCGTTAATTTATACACGTTTTGAATTGTAAGGGAGTCATAATCATGGACTCCATAAAAGGCAGTCGCTGCGTGAAGAACTGAAAAGTGATAATAGAACTTACGGAATGTTTATTAAATTGTGAGTTTGAAAATATTATGTCTTTGCTAATAAACACGACATAAATTATGACATGAGTAACGTCAATATAATGAAGTTTTTTTTTCCGTCTGACGGCAATTTTGGTGCTGTGGTTGAGCCATCGACCGCTGGCTCCGCGTTCGATTCCCTTGCGGAACAAATATTTGTATGATCTGCAGCTAGTTGTTTCGGATGTGATGAATTTGTGTATGTGAATATGTTTATGCGATTTAATTCCTGGGGGGGGCAAGGGTAGCCTTTTTTTGCCCCCACTTGAAATAAATCCTGTATCCTGGTTGCCTTTACAAAGACATATGTATATTCACACAGACATACACCCAAACCCGGAACAACTATCTGCAGATCATACAAATATTTGTTTCGTGTGGGAATCGAACCCGCAACACGTAGCGCAGCAGTCGATCTTCCAACCACGGCGCCAACCGTGTCGTCATATTTATTTTTATCGATTATTAGTGAGAAGGATGTCTGTCGTGCCGCTCAATAATCTCCGAATTTTAAATTCCAATTCTATGTTCTAAACTCAAAACAAGATTATGTTTACGCAATCCTGGAACTAGGTGATGTCACGACGTACCGGGAGCCTTCGAAACATAAATGTTTCGCTTTCAAATGTATGAGTAGCATACAGGTACATTGTTGCGAAACAATGTTCATAAACTATTGCCCAATTCTGTTTCCCAAAACCGGTTTGGATTAACGAAATTAATATTTAGATTACCTTATATTGCCCGAAAACCAAATCATCTCCCCAAAGAGTTACTGAAGCATCTTATAGTTATTATAGGTCACAAAGGGTGTTGTGACTTTTATTACAGTGCTATAAGGTCCAAAATCGCTTGACTTGCTGACATATAATATCTGTACACGTGTACATGTTCGTATGGCTAATCTTAATTGTACCTAAAAGATCATTTAGTCTTGGCCAAATTTTAAGGAATAATTTAGACGTTAAAATTCATTTTATAGCTTCAAAATTCGAAAGAATACCAAGGATTACCGCTGGTATTCCAGATATCCATAGGCGGTGGTTACCATTAGGTGGACCGCATGCCTGAGTGCCACAAAATTGCATTAAAAAAAAGTATGATATAAAAATATGGTAAATCGTTTTTAACTACACGCCATGATCGGATGCTGATCGAATCTTTCCGTGATCAGGATCAGTCAATATGATCAGTGTGAGTGCATCCATCACGTAGGCACGTCGGCTCGGATGATTGATCACGCTAATGAGCCAAGGGCTCGGTTACATTGACCGTTAATCGATTAACTCGTGTCGTAATTAATAAATAATTGTTAATTGGTGGGTTGGCTGCGTAGGGCGGGAATACACGCTCGAACGCGGCTTCAGAGTTAATTTGTAACTGTTTCCCGCGACTTGGTCTGCGTGGCCAATTTTCCGGGAAACATTTACAAGTTTTCTTTCCCTAAAACTCTTATTTAGGCTCCTACAAACATTTTTTAAGAAATAAATGGCTAATCGGTCCAGCCATTCTCCAGTGATACACTTACCGACCATTTTCATTTATATAGATATGGAAATGAATATATAATTATAGTCTTTAGACTTAGTTTTTTAGTATTAATTGAACTAACGTGATCCATCCTCGGCAGCATTGTCACTTACCGTCAGTGAAGTGCTGGCAAACACACTCAAATTTCTAATAAAAGAAACTTTATGAAGGCATCGTCACTCCACGACATAAATCACTATTAGAAACAGTTTCTTCTTCTATAGAATTTATCCTCTGAAATCTCGTCTACGTTTAACCTCTGTTACATTTCGCATATGTAAAGCAATGATACCTCTAATGTGATTCTAAGAGAGTACAGAAAAAAGGAATGTGTGTGATATTCGGCATGGCCACAACTCCAAACTACTAATTTTCTAATAGAAAAATCCAATAACACTTTACCTGACCCGGGAATCGAGAGCCGTGTTTGCGAAAAATAGACCTTTTTTGTAACTTTGCCCCACCCTCTGATTTCTCCTGTATCGTGGGTACCAGTTTACAAACATATCACATGTCAGATACACACACAGCCAGACCCGAAACAACTATCTGGAGATCATACAAATATATATTCCGTGCGGGGATCTAACCCGCGACACGTAGCACAGAAAGCTAATAGTTTAGCCACTACGCCAACCGTATCGGCGATATATTATTTAAATAATTTCATGTATCTTCACCCTTAGCATACACTGCCAACAAAGCACTGTACAATGTAGCTAATTGTGTTTACAGACAGACAGTAATGAGTAGATATATATATAATATGTAGGTTCTGTTTGTGTAGTGTTTGCAATGTTGTAATTGGCTAATGTATGTGTCAGTTAAACTGTCCTTTACGCGATTAACATTGAATGTATTATACACTAGCTTCCGCTCGCGGCTTCACCCATGTGGTTTACGAACCCGTACATTTTTCCGGGATAAAAAGTAGCCTATGTTCTATTCCAGACTATAATCTATCTCTGTGCCAAATTTCATCCAGATCCGTTCAGCCGTTCTGGCGTGAAAGAGTAAAAAAGATCCATCCATCCTAACAAACTTTCGCATTTATAATATTAGTAGGATTCATTATTCGACTTCAAAGAGGAGGAGGTTATTCAAAGCGAAGTTTTCCTTTATCGTTCGTCGAATTTTCTTGTTATAATATTAGAAAGAGATGGTGATCTAGACTCATACTAGATGGGCTGGTTCGGCTTGCGCAGGAAAGAGATATTTAGAGAAAAAGGAGGAAGGTCTGCGGGAGTAGAAGTACAATTTGGTCTAACATGGGTTTGACCGCACGGTTGGCGCATTGGTTGAGCAACCGACTGTTTGAGTAACACGGGTACGATTCCCGCACGGAAAAAAATATTTGGACTTCAAATAGTTGTTAGTAATAGTTGTCTGGGATTGTGCATGTTGATATTTGTTCGTAAACCACCAACAATGCGCAAATGATTGCTAATGGGTAACTACAAAAAAAAAGAAACAAAAACAATAAAAAAATTACTATATTGGGTAAAGCTAACAATTGTGTATATTTCCACTAATTAACATATACAGAGTAGCTGAATGTACAGTACTTTACCATTACGCTACGCTTTCATAGATGCCAATACTAATGTTTTTCGGTCACCATTGTTGCATGAATTAATAAGCAGAAACTAGTAATTTTAATATCCTAAGCAATCTTAGGTGCTGTGTGAAATAAAAACACAAACAGGTTATATAATAGTAATAGAATTGAACTGAAGGAATCCTTTTAAAGTAATCCTACACTAAGTGTTGTGACGTCATCGTACCGTTGACACAGGAGAGTGCTGTTCTCCGGTTGCGTATTGACCGAACTGAGAGGAACAAGTCTTTTATACATTGTTAGGTATATATGTATACCCCAGCAATAGGAAAGTAAGATAAAAAAGGTACGAAAGTTATAATTGCTACAGAACCCTAATAATATGACTAAAGAAAAAACAACATCATGTAATATTGCTACGAGATCGTACTATTTATAAAATAATTTAGGTGCTACGACATTCGTAGGCTCTCGTAGCTCGTTGTAGGTTCTGCGCTACGAAAAAGCCTACGGAGTACACTCAGACGGCATTCCGGTTTTTTGCGACAGAGTATTCAGTTTCATATTTTTACTAACGTCTCTAAATATTTATACGTAAAGCCTTGCGACTACAAAAAAATACAATTATGTTTTTGTTAAAGATAAAACTGTAGTTGCCTTTATCTTCATACATATAAAAATCATCTCTACGTTATAGACCTACCAATAACACGCCATGCATTAGATCCCACTATATAGGGATTAATAATATCCCCATTACCATCAAATTAATCCGTACACTGCTAATAGCCAATTGAACTTCTATGTACTAATAATAATATAAACGCAATGACTGTACGGTCGTTGATGGTACATAGATAGCTATAGGGTGTTTTAATAGTTGGTTTGTTTATTTTACCTAAGTTTTACTAGGTTTAATGTAATGCATAGCCTGTCTATGATGCCTATAATCCCAAAGGTGTAAGGCAGAGATGTATATCAACATTTCGCCGATGCCGTCATTGAGTTCCATGTAATATGAAGCGAGCCTATTGCCGTCATGCTTAATGGTGGATGGTATCACGAGACCAATGAGACAATCAACTAGGTATTATGATTTGATTTTATTAGCTGCAGTTTGGCTGTACGTTTAATGTTAGCGATCAGTTTTCAACGCTAAGGGTCGTGGGTTCGATTTCCTCACGGAGTAATAACTTTTCGTCTGATTTTATAATCATTTAAAATACAAGACAATTAACATAGCTTATTCATACTGACTTTTTAATGTATTGATAAAATCGCGATTCTGTTTGACAACTAATACAAACGAGACACATATGCGAGTTAATTGGACTGAATATAAATTAGATACGGGGAAATTTTGATCACTAGCTATACTTATGAATTTCGGGATAATTTGATATTTGCGTTTGATTAGTTTTAGAGCTTCGTGAAAGCTTAATTATTCATCCCATTACTGCCCGAACAGATGGCTTCAACAGTCGATGTGATTCGACTGTCGATGTGAGCCCATCTCATTCGGAAAAAAGTCCAGCAGTGGGACAATAATGGGCTGAATTTCCGCTTTAATATTTAATTATCAGAAATATTATGAGTACATGCTCTGCTCATCATTATTTATAACTTTTAGTATGGGATCATCTCTGAAAATCATCTCTAATACTGATAATTTTGCCTCCATAAGCAACCAGTTTTGTGTGAACAGCTGTTTTTTTTTTAAATATTTTTCTGTGATAGTGTTCAAAGTTATGTAAAATAATGAGTAGAGAAAGCTATTAATATGTATAGTCTGTAATTCAAAAAATAAGCTAGTGAATATTAATCAACACATTTTCTGCACTTATGAATATTCAGACAGGCGGCTTTATTACAAAAATGGTTTATCTTAAGGCCAGTTTTAAACTATCGAACTAGTTTTTATATTCAGAACCTTACCGTGATCGAAATATATTTCTTAATTCAAATCCGTCAACTTAGCACTGGACTAAGCTGTAAGTGTTGTATAAAAAACCTTATTTCTAACACAGTAAGATTCACAATACAAGAACTGGCTCGAAGGTTCCACACTGGTCTAAATACAAACCTTATCACTACATATTATAAAACAAACTCCCCCGCCGCGTCTGTCTGTCTGTCTATTCGCGATAAATTCAAAAACTACTGAACGGATTTTCATGCGGTTTTCACCAATAGACAGAGTGACTCATGAAGAAGGTTTAGGTGTATAATTTGTTAAGGTTTTTTGTAAACTGGCTGAAATATGACGATGATAGTTGAAGATGTCGGAAATCATGCCGGCAGGGAGCTTTATTGACGTGCGCCGAGTAAATACTCGACGTAACAGGCCGATAAGACACTACGACACAAAAAAAATAATGAAGAAGTATATGCTCTGCTATCCGTGCGAAGCCGGGGCGGGTCGCTAGTTTTGTAATAAGGAAGTTTTAGGCGCTCCTTCACACGTTGAATTTGGTTTACAAAATAGTGCAATGGTATTGCAGGGCCAGCGCTAGTACCCGTAGCGTTGTTAGCTCATTTACATTTGACCGAGACCAGACTAAACAGAGCATCAGCAAACACAGGTCCGCTTAATGAAACAGTCGCGTTGGTCCATTAGGTTTCTGCACAATTTATTACCGAGAAGATAACCCTGTACAATATAATACACTTTATTGTAAAACAGAAACAAATCAAAAAGATACAAATAGATAAAGGGTTACTGCCTTATTGGTTTAATGTTCGTTGTGACTGCTGAATATGGTCCTGGGTTCTATTACCGGGTCGGGCAAATATAATTGGATTTTTATGTAAACATAACAGCATCACGGCTGTATTCCCCGACGGGTTTGGCAGAGGCGTACACCCACATTTCGCCGATGTCGTTATTAAGTCCCTTGTAATATCAGTGAGCCTATTGCCATCTACTGGCAGTTTCAGATGCCGTGTTGTTCCTGAGAATTTCCATAAATAAAAACCCAGTAATTTTATTTTATTTTTGTTACAATAATTCTCATTAGTAGCTCGGTGTTTGGAATTCATCTTCTTTTCTTTTTTGTGTCGTGGGTACAGTTTACAAACATACATGTGTGACATGTATGTTTTGTGCATGTGACATGTATGTTTGTAATCTGTACCCACGATACAGGAGAAATCCAATTGTGGGGCAACGTTTTTTTAAAAAACAAAAAAGAACCACAGCGTAATTTGCCTACTAAAAATAAACATAGCTTATCCAAGTATGTAATAATACTGTAGCGACTTTCTTCGCAACATAGCAAAAAGTAAAGCGCCATCTATCGGAGTGAAACGACAGCATAATATCTTGAATCGCACTATGAGAGTTTACATCGATTCTGAGACATATACGAATGCCCGACATCAAACGTCGGGCTTCGGCCCGCCAAACTAACCACCTTGCCTGGTCGGAGGAACCTCCCTTTTCAATGGAGGAACACTATACCTCGTTCCTCCACAATACTATAACTGTTAAAGTAAAAGACGTGTAAAAGTGATTGAAAATTCCTAATTGCAAAATAAATAATTTCATTTCGTAAAATAATACTAAGCTAATTTACTAAATTCATATCAGTACATAACAACTCATAAAATGTTGTTTTATAAACTATGCTCGTTAAAATTAGATTCCAAACTTATCTTGCTAAGATTTTGTTTGCTAGATCGTTGTTTCTAATTAAACCCGATACGATTTATACAGCATACGGATAATTAAACCGGTCCGGTCTGGGTCATGATTTGTGTATATATAACAAAGCGACGATGCTATAATAATACCTGACAAAGGTGTCTGAACAATCCAGGTACATATCACGGGCTTTTTATGCTAAAAAATTTGACTTTAAATAGGGTAAAACTGAATTAATCACTGTCTCACCAGTCACCCGATTTTTCAACGTGAATATAAAATATGTATAGTACCTGTTAATTTAAAATTCGAACAGATTTTAGTTTAGAGTAAATAGAGAAACAAAAGAGTATTCTCCGAAGTGTTAGGCAGAGGCACAACTCCCTTTCGCCCATGCCGTTATTTAGCACTAGCTTCCGCCCGTGGTTTACGAACCCGTACATTTTTCCGGGATAAAAAGTAGCCTATGTGTTATTCCAGACTATAATCTATCCCTATGCCAAATTTCATCCAGATCCGTTCAGCCGTTCTGGCGTGAAAAAGTAACAAAGATCCATCCATCCATCCATCCTTCCTCACAAACTTTCACATTTATAATATTAGTATGATTAGTACGATAGGATGTATATACTGCATCGGGACAATTTCAAAGACCATTTTTATATGGGAGAAAAACCCAATAACTCTTTGTCGTACCCAGGAATTGAACTCGGGACCTCACGCTCACAAATCACACTTGCAGCCACTAGACAGATCTTAGTCTTAATCGAGTATTCAAAAGACGCTTTTTCATATTTCGTTTTGTTTATATGTAATGACCGGCATTATAAACCCTAGATCACAATTAATCACATCTCACATTCAATGTTTCACGTCAACTTAATATGTTTAAAATGTTATATGAGGCTTCTTTTTAGGAACAATAATTATGGAAGTGGTTAATCTAGATGACTCAAATATGCCGTGTGCCCCACTCTTATCGCTGCGGTCGTAATTTCTCTCTACCCTACAAATGGAGATTAAGGGTCATTTTGTTTTTTAAGCAAACTTTAATGTTGGTTTTATCTATGGGATAATTTATCTTTCAGATATATTTCTTAATTTATGTACCGAATAAAAGTATTCATCAAGAATGTACCTTGTGGCTGGCCCCAGATAGGGCACATACTTTTTCTATCATAGAGACATAGAGAATAGCGCTGTACTTTTAAATCAAAATCTTTAAATCCTAAGCTTCGAATACTGGCATGTTTAATTTGGAATCATCTCTATTGCAAACTTTATACAGAGTGAAGACATAACGACAATAAATTAAAAAACCATCTTTAAAATTGACGACATGGTTGGCGCAGTCGCTAAGCGATTAGCTATCTGCGCTACGTGTCGCGGGTTCGAAACCCGCACGAAACAAATATTTGTATGATCTACAGATAGTTGTTTTGAATCGAACCCGCGACACGTACGCCGCAGTCAATCGCTCAAACACTGCGCCAACCTTGTCGTTCTAAGTAACTGTGATAATTATTGAGCCACACTTTTTATTTGGTTATTTTTTACGCATATATATTATAGATGAATCGAAATTGTGTCGAACCATCTAAAAATGACCTAGAAAACGTGCCTAGAGAACTCATTAAGGTAAAAAATTAAACCTGTGGCTATATCTTTGAATGTAAATTGATAATTTTTGATTTACGAACTACTAATGCCATATGATTTTAATGAACGTCGCTATGTCGTCACCACCTTGTATGTATTTGAAACTATGTCCTTAATGCATGTAAGTTTAGATATTAAATTAAATTAGTACAAGCTCTTCAATAAGTCATTTATTTTAATTTATTTATCAACTTTACCTTTGTTGTTAATATTAAATTCTAAATTGAACCTTTGATGCCTTTTCAAACATCTAACTTTTGTCCTTTAAAATTGTCCCAAAAAAATATATTTCATTTTCTCCCAATTCGTAACCACGTTTCCGTGAAAACGAACACGATAATATCTTAAAAGGAAAAACTTATTGGCCTCAACGAAAAGATAACAGTATTAAAGTGAAAATTATATTGAAACATTTTTCTTACCTTCCTTTGTTTACCGCTAACTTTTCTGAAGTTTTATTAAAACTGTGCAGTTCATGCGGTCGGTCTGCAAATTGGTTTGTGGAGTCCAAGCCATTATTATTAGTAAGAGCAACTGTAGAATTTCCCCGTAGATTTCTTGTATTTTAATTAGAAGCTTCTTTAATATACAACGCGTAGCACCCACAATTTCAGATTTGTTTAAAACAGTAGTGGCCATATCATCGTTGCCTCCATTTTTATTTTATTGGAAGTTGCACCCAGACACAATAGATTTTTTATTCTGTCTACCTTGCGTCACCTACGGTATGAATTAAACTACATAGATGTCATACGTTCGGACGTCGTGTCGTTCGTACGTCTACCTGACTGCCCATAATTAAAATATTACTATAAATTTAACCCGTTAACGTCCCATTGCTGGGTAAGGCACGCTAGCTCGGTTTAAGTTGGCGGACTATCGCCCACCATCGTGAACTTTATAAAGCTCTCTCAAGCATGCAGGTTTCCAAACGATATTTTCCATTACCAGTAACCCAAATAATGATAAAATTCTTATCCGTACATGATTCCGACATGTTAGAGGTGCGGCCCGGATTTGAACTCAGACCCTCCAGCTTGGAAGGCAACCACTAGGCTATCACTATTACAGCTACTATCTATACTAATATTATAAAGCTGAGGAGATTGTATGTTTGTTTGAACGCGCTAATGTCTGAAAATACCACACCTTTTTTTTTGTGCCTTATTTGCCCTATTTACTGAAGAAGGTTTTAAGCTGCTTTCGATCCTGAAATAATGCACGGGTTCGTAATCCACGCTGGCGAAGCCGCGAGCGGAAGCTATAAGTATATTGCAACGTTTTCGTAAGACAGCCGGACCCAACGGTTCTCGTATTCTCTGAGGATTTCCATTGAGAGCTACACTGTACCTTACAGATTGATCGGCTTTCACCGTGATCACTTAGCTAAAAGCTTCGAAAAATATATATCTTAAGAGCCCTTAGAACAGGGTATATCGGGCAATACTCCATTACTAGGCCAATGAGACGTTGGGGGCTGGCCAAGGGAATTTATTGCCATGTTCATGACCCGACAGCGGCTCCACTAAACACAGTACAGAACATTATTTATATATTACTGTAACAGTGTCGGCGTGGCCACGAAATCAGTGGGACATTTACCTCTAAGCGGCTCTCTAATATATACATAAAATGTTCTTATTTCCCACATGTGTCTTATAACTTCGAAACGTGACGTGCAGTGCCGGATTAACCATGTAGCAAGAGTAGCAATTGCTACGGGCCTCGCGCAAAAGGGTACCCGCGTGTCCAAACCCATCTACGTCAGGCAATCGGTAACCGATTATTTTTAAATAAAACACAGAATTTCATACGGTACACGCACAAGTTCTACAAAAGTCACTTTATACTTAAGAGCCCATAGCAGATCAAGGGCCCCTCGATAGAATTTGCTACGGGCCTGCTTAATTGGGAATGTGGTTAACCAACAAAATGAAGGCCTAAAAATAGATCCTTATCTGACATTAGATCATCTTATTTTGAGCATAAACTGCCTAATTCCGGGATTATCGTATCCTCCTCCGTCTTCGAACTTTAGACAACTCCAGTATATGACTCAACAAACTCACAGCATTTTTTTTAAACATTGCCCCGCACTATGTCTAGTTCCTGTATCGTGGGTGCGTTTACAAATACAGATATTCACATACACAAATACCCAGACCCGAAATAACTATCCGTAGATCATACAAATATTTGTTCCATGCGGGAATCGAAATCGCGACACGTAGCGCAGCAGTGGATCTCTCAACCACTGCGCCAACCGTGCCGTCCATTACGTCTGTACTCCTCGAAGGGTTATGCAGAGGTATACTATTGCACACCGACATTTCGCTGATGCTGTTATTAAGTCCCATGTAACATGGGGACCCCATTGCCACTGAGCACAATTCTAAATCCCTGGCTGCTACTTAGAATTTTGCATACAAAAAAATTCAATAAAACTGCCTAACCCTTGGATCGAAGCAAGGACCACACGTCAGCAGTCGCGCTAGCTCACAGTACACCAATAAAGTATTCAATTCCATATATATCAACATATCGCTATTGTTCTGGCCGAACTCTGTGGTACACACAG
Source organism: Shargacucullia verbasci (assembly GCA_947562105.1). Lineage (NCBI taxonomy): Eukaryota > Metazoa > Arthropoda > Insecta > Lepidoptera > Noctuidae > Shargacucullia > Shargacucullia verbasci. The sequence continues at coordinate 4,020,874 of OX387297.1, read as the reverse complement.
AGTACACTGTCGACAGGCGCCGTACGCCTCCACTATCCAGCTGTGTTTGATGCCGGCGTGTAGGGCTGCCGCACAACATTACTCACTCTTTATTACTTTCATCGTTATCGCTATCAAACTATTTATCTTTCTTATTCCGGAGAGAAGACACGTTCTTTGCTTCCTCTAAAGATAGTGTGATTGCAGTTAATTATTTATTTAAGAGATGTTGTGGTTAGAATACTAATATAATGTGTATTTTCGTTAGACATTAAAAAATAATGTTTATCCCAAAATAATACCTCTCTGATGATGGTTCTTACATGCTAGCAACTATTGAACAGTACTGGTATGAAACGAACTAGTGTTTACTAGTGATGCGCTTCGTACTACATTGGACGAAAAAAACCGAAGTGTCTATTTCAAAGGTATTTCAATAGGAAAGTCTATTGAGGGTATGAAGATATAGAAAGCCACCAACCACACTTAATACGTTTCATGAAACCAATTATTTAATTAAACTATAAAACTACACAAGCATTAGTTTATTTGTGATATAGTGACCGCGTAACTTAACAAACAAAACTCAATAATTCTCGCACAATAATACTAGGTGCTATTCATATTGCGGACAGCCCTGGTCGGCTTTGACACGTGCTTTGATCAGCGTGCGGAAGGCGGGCCGGCAGCCAACCGCTCCGAGAATGTCCACCTAACACCACGCTACTGTCTATACACTCGATGTTTCATTACATGCTACAAACTAACTAAAACATCAATTAAAATGGCGTTGTACCTAGTATCTGCCAAAGGCTAGGCCCCTAGGATCTGTCCTGATCGTGAGTAGAGTTTACACTACATCTTGACCAAATTTAGATCATACAAATATTTGTTTCGTCTAGGAAACGAACCTGCGAAACATAATGAAGATCCTACTCATTTGACTTCTGCGCCAGCTGTAACGTCGAAATTCCTAAATAAATGATGGTGAGTTGGTCCGCCAATCCGTACCGTGCCAGAGTGGTGGACTAAGACCTAACCCTTCTCATTCTGAGAAGATACCCTTGTCCAGCAGTGGGACCATAATGGTTTAAATTTATAATCTCTTAATACATGTACCAGGGGAGTTGAAATTTATGCAGAACAGAGGCATGGATTGTCTCATTTCAGCTATTCTATATAGCCTTAATCCGGCACTGATTACAGACAACCCTTCGTCGATTCGTTTGACGGGCCACGGCTCGCACAATGTCAAACAAACATCAGCCTGTGTGCCTATAGTGTCTATATACTTCGCCTCTCTCTGCTGCAAACTGAAATATCAATTCAAAAGGCGCAACAAAGCTATTTAGTGAATGGAACCAAGGATTTTACGCTCAGTAGTAGCAATTTCGATGAACCAAGGAGGTATTCCTTAAAATGCATATAAATATTATCTAGAAGAGACTGAATTACTTTATACACTAAGTCGGAACCGCTATACTCATGAGAAAACATCTAATACTGCATAACATCATACAACATAGCATCACGTCTGTATTCCCCGAAGGGGTTAGCTAGAAGTGTACTATTGTACACCCACATTTCGTCGATGCCGTTATTGAGTCCCATATAGTAATCTACCGGACACAGTTCCAGATTCTGTGCTGCTACTGAGAATTTCCATAGAAAAACCCAATAACACATTGCCCGACCCGGGAATCGAACCCAGGATCTTACGCTCATCAGTCACGCTTTCGACCACTAGACCAATGAGACAGTCACCTAATGATGTACCTAGCATAAAGGTACTATCATCCAAGTATGTGACCGTAGAGTCATAGACAAACTTTGTACCCGAACTATCGACGGGTAAGTTAGCAAAGCTCGATCATTTATGTTCAAAGTTGCGCAGTCTCCTGCGCCAGGGTTCCTCACAGGTAGATCACATTACAGAGAAACGGGACACAGTTTATTTTTTGAAGTCACTTTTGGGAGACTGTATACGGCGAGTGTATTGCTTATCTTCGGTGGTAGACGAACACTCCTGAACGAAATGATCAGGAAAAATATAACACGGTAGCTTGAACTTAAACTTAGTCCTTAGTGCGCAGGTTACGGGCTAATTTCAATACTGTCCTGAGGCCCTAGTGTAAGTTTCTTTCGAAAAACTCCATTTAACGCATCGAACGCATTGTGTGCTCCGATTGGTCCGTTTCGTGCTGTCCACCAATTGGAGCGCCGAACACGTTCGATGCGTTATATAGAGTTTGTCAAAAGAAACTTACACTAGGGCCTCTGGAGAAGATTGCTGGGCGACTTGGTTTGGTTTGGTTTTGGTTTTCGTTTTTTAAAAACGTTGCCCCACACTAGGATTTCTCCTGTGTCGTGTGTACAGTTTACAAACATACATGTCACATGCACACACAACAAGACCCGAAACAACTATCTATAGATCATACAAATATTTGTTCCGTACGGGGATCGAACCCGCGACACATAGCGCAGAAAGCTAATGGCTTAGCCACTGCGCCAAACCGTGTCGTCGAACTCGACTTGACTGCTTTATGTCAAACATTGCTGTGGCAGACATTCTGCTAGTTGTGTCTGATTAATATTGTTGCTATATGTATATTTTATGTCTGTGTCTGTGTTTTATATGGGCATCATGATGGCCTGAAGTAAATGCATTTTATTTATTTATTTCAAGCTTTTATTTTGGTCTTAAATTCCATTGCTATCACCGGAGATACGTAGCAGAGGCGTGGTATAGTGAAAGCGAAACGTTGTATATATGAACATCATCAATACAGCGCTGTCTTGCACGCTGCGCGATGTTGTCCCTTTTTTTTTTTTATGTTATAGACGGCAAACGAACAGACGGATCGCCTGATGGTAAGCGATTAACGTCGCCCATGGACACCCGCAACACCGGAGGAGTCACAAGTGCGTTGCCGGCCTTTTAAAAAGGAGTACGCTCTTTTCTTGAAGGTTTGAAGGTCGTATTGGTCCGGAAATACCGCATGCGACAGTTCATTCCACAGTTTTGTTGTGCGAGGCAGAAAGTTTCTAGAGAAACGCACAGTTGTGGACTGCCAACCATCTAAATGATGGTGATGGAACTGCTGTCGCGTAGAACGATGGCGGAAAGAGGCGGCAGGGATCAGTCCGAACAATTCCTCGGAGCACTCCCCATAGTATAGGCGATAAAAGATGCATAGAGAGGCCACATCTCTACGCAGAGCCAAGGGGTCAAGCCTTTTTGAAATATCTTGGCTGTCGACGATTCGAATCGCTCTCCGTTGGATGCGGTCCAGAGGGAGAAGCTGGTACTGGGGTGCCCCTGCCCAGAGATGAGAACAGTATTCCATATGGGGTCGGACCTGCGCCTTGTAAAGTAGTAGGCGGTGGGTCGGAGTGAAATACCGTCTCGATCTATTGAGCACGCCAAGCTTCTTCGAGGCTAACTTAGCCTTACCCTCTAAATGGCCGCGGAACTGGACTTCGCTCGATATGTCGACACCAAGTATTCCAATATTGGCTGACGTGGATAAGGGGGTGCTTCCAAAACGAGGAGATACGACCAACGGTAGTTTTTTTCCCCTTGTCCCTGCAGGCTACGGGATCTTTGATTGACTGTGTTCAAAAATAACGGCAGTCTGGCCAGCGGGTGTCGGGATTGCAGAGTCGTGTTACAAATCAAGCCTAATATTCTGATATTGTATGACGCATTAAAGTATGCGAAGCAAATTCTAAAGTTATAACTCCCGAACCTTCGACCATCTGGTTCAGTACACCAGCATATACATACCATCCAACTCTAATAATATTTACCAACCATCTGTCACACGAGCGTACATTCATACTTTTGTGATTCGCTTTGGTGTGTTGCCACATATTCTTTTTGACACACTTGCTTAGGGCGAAACAAAATTTATACTAACCATTACATATTGTACACCCATATTTCGCCGATGCGGCTAATTAAATCCATGTTATAAAGAAACATACTGCTATCTACCGGGCACAGTTTCAAACCCTGGACCGATACTGTTTTGTTTCCTAACAGAAACCGACCTGGGAATCGGACCCAGGATCTTACGATTACTAAACAAATTTAGTAGACCGCAGGTTAACCGCAGTATTAATTCTGTGAAATTGCTCATTAACACCATCTGATAACAACCTAGGTTAATGAACAACTAACTAAATGAAGATAGTCGGGCAATTGGCCATAGTTGTATAACTTAGTTATTTATTATAGTTCCAAAGTTAGTTACTACTGAATATTCTATTTGGGAATTAGCACTTCATAATTAGAGATTCTACAATAGTAGTTGGAAATTATTGGAGGATGACTTTATCAAGGCCTTACAATTTAACAAATAGGAATTTATGATGCGCGTCAACGCGTTCCATTTACGCAAATAGTCGTTGCGACTACGCAATGTACAACGAGGCAGATTAATAGGTAATTTGATGACACGGTTGGGGTAGTGGTTGAACGATCAACTGCTGCACTACGTGTCGCGGGTTCGATTCCCACACGGAACAAATATTTGTATGATCTATAAATAGTTATTTCGGGTCTGGGTGTATGTTCATGTGAATATTTGTGTTCTTAGTGTGGGGCAACGTTTTCTTAAAAGAACAGAACAGTAAAGAACAGGTACGGCAACGCAGTGTATCATACGTAGTAACGCGCATAAAAATGTTGTAGCGTCAGTATATAGTGCTGCATCTTCATGCACTACTGTCGGGGACACATATAGCGGCGCGTTTAAAACATACGTAGCCGCGCACATACGCGCGTAGACGCGCGATCATAACCTACTTTTTATATTATAATAAAATTAAATCTACCTATACTTCCTACTCCTCTGAAAGTAAGGTGGTGATTTAAGCCCGAGCAAGATATCTCAGTCTTGACAGGATGCCATAAATATGTTTGGTTTTATCTCTGTCATTGTATAAATATCCAGATAAGCCGCATTACAAAATTGTAAACAAAATTTCGCCTTAAATCCTTTGACAGCGAATCTGATTGTGTACAAAATACTCCCTTTCTGTAGAACAATAGAGCACTCAGTGCGTTTTAATTCATCAATATCGGAGACCGTCATCTCCAACCCTTTCTTTGTTATGTCTGGGATGATTAATGTTGTTTACCACAACTGATAGCCTACACCTTTCTACTGAGGAATGAAACATTAAGTGACGTCATAAACCTACAATAACGTTACATAATGAAATAGTATTAAGGCTACAATAGAGATTCTACTGTAAGTTTCTAGTAACAAACTCGATTTTACGTACTAACCAATCAGTGCGCAGAACGAATCAATATTGTGAAAAGAAACTCACACTAGCGCCTCAGGTCTTGTCAATCTTTTTGTCCTTTCCCAATTTATTTTATATAACCATATAACTTTGGCGCACGGTTGGCGCAGTGGTTGAGTGATCGACTGTTGCGCTACGTGTTGCGGGTTCGATTCCCGCACCTATCTACAGATAGTTGTTTCGGGTTTGTGTATATACATGTGAATATTTGTGTACCCACGATACAGGAATTAATTCTAGTGTGGGGCAACGTTTTACATAAATAAAAAAAATCTTGATGGATAACTTGGAATATATTATTATGATAGTCATTTATTTTTAAAGTTACTCAAGTTCCTATAATGTTCCGCTACAGTGTCGTCTTTTATGAATCAGTATTATCCAAGTAAAGCGCACCGGAGAAGATCTTAAAGTCTGGAGAGGCTTTTAGTATGCTTGAGTATGAGTGAGTAAATAATATAAAGTCCTTAAGCGCTGCCAAACATTTTTTTTCTCCTTATCTACTTTCTCCCTATCGGTGTACAATTGAAATTAAGTCACAGCAAGGTTTCGCGTGACATACATATACAAAAACTAGCATCACACCTGTATCCCTGAAGGGTTAGGTAGAGGTGTACTATAGTTCCTCACATACACTTGATTTCGCCGATCTCGTTATTAAGTCCCTTGTAATAAGGGGCGAGTCTATAGCCATCATGCATATATGGACTTACATATACTTCGTGTTAAATATATTTACACCTTTCATAGTCTATCTTCTGATTCCCTTATGTACTGAAAAGTAAAGGTCACCTCAGTGCAAACACGGAAAGACCAACAGTGATCCGACAAATCCTATTTCCGAGTCCGTTTGTTTATCTGGTAGTGGCTTTATGTAATTTTGTACCGACAGCCGAGGAAGCATTATTGTATTTTGTTCTTTATCTTATCTATTAAATAAGGTTCAATTTGAAAAGACCATTGCGGTTTAAATAAATCAGGTAGTCAGTTTAATAATTATTTCACGTATTTTAAACCCCTGACCCCTGAGTTTGTTCTCAGGGATAACCATAAGAAATGCCGACGCCATCTAGTTTAAAAAAGACGTGAAAACGTGATTGAAAATTCCTCATTGCAAAATAAATAATTTCATTGAATTTCATAAGCGGAAAAAAATATTAAAATTATCAAATTAAAACATCAGTTCATTGAAACAATAGATATATTAGATTTTAGACCCATCCCGCCCTTGTCACACTTCATCAACCCTCTCCTTAACGTGTGACGTAATTTATGGATGGCCCCTAAAAGTCTTCTAACTTTATATGTCTATTACATAAATTATTTGCCTGTATTCCACGAAGGGTAAGGCAGAGGTGTGCTCTTTACCCACATATCAGCGATGCTGATATTAAATCCGAAAGAATATGGAGCGCGCCTATTGCCACCTACAGGATACAATTCCATTGATTGACGACACGGTTGCCGCAGTGGTTGAGAGATCGACTGCTGAGCTAAGTGTCGCGGGTTCGATTCCCGCACGGAACAAATATTTGTATGATCTACAGATATTTGTTTCGGGTCTGGGTCTGCGTGTATGTGAATACACCGTGCCTCGGAAAGCACGTAAAGCCGTTGGTCCGGCGCCTGATCTCTCTCCGGTCGTGTCGGATTGCCGTCCCGTCGGACTATGAGAGTGAAGGAACAGAGAGAGCACCTGTGTTTGCGCACACACTTGTGCTCTATAATATCTCCTGCGTAGTTGGCTAATCTCCGGTGAGATTGGCCGCCGTGACCGAGATCGGTCAGGAGGACATTATTACAATTCCAAACTCTTGGCTGATACCGGGATTTCTAATAGAAATCTACAATAACTCTATACCCGACAGGGGATGAAACTCAAGACATCACCCTCACCAGTCGTGCTTGGGTTAGCTCGAATTTACAGACCCAAACATAAACATACATTTTATTTAAAAAACAAATCATCCTGTCTTCTAAATCCTACAAGTTCACCTGCTAGCTAAATCTAACATCCTGTACGTGCCTCGGAATAAACTAATATTACTAAGTACTATTGCTCCCAACAAAAACATTTATTTGTAATAAAAAAAAAAACACTGTGGTGGGTGTGGCAGAAGAGACATGAAAGTAGACTTAATGCAGTGGAAATTCGTTCCTTGCGAAGTATTTGCGGTGTAACTTTGAATAACAGATTAAGAAATAGCGTGATAAGAGACCGTTGCGGTCTGAAAGAAGATGTAGTGACAAGGATAGAGAAAAGTATGATTCGTTGGTTTGGTCATGTAGAGAGGATGGATGAAAGGCGATTAAAGAAAGGGATTTATAACGCGGTTGTTAGTGGAAACGCCAGGAGGAGACGCCCTAAAAGGACATATACGGACTTTATTGGTGATGTCCTTCAAAAAGGTCATGGTCAAGGAATGTAGATGAAGCAAAAGGGTTATGTAAAGATCGTAGCACAGGGCGTTCCGTAGTGTCTGCCTACCCCCATAGGAAAAAGGCGTGACTTTATGTATGTATGTAAAAAAAACATTCACGGTATTGTATGAAGGTATTATCACTTTTTTTTGAGTTGTCTCTCGCAGTTAGCTCAGGGAGCTTTTACTGCTTAACCGGGCAAATGGTGAGACCAGAAGGGCCTCCAGCCGAGCCCAGAAGGGCCTCTAGCCGAGTTAAGGTATTCACACGTCCATAGGATGCCATAAATACAGTCAATTTCTCGCGAAAATATCAGTTGTGTGGTTCATTCGTAAACATCATCTTTTGATAACACCTAATCATTGGTTTAGGTCACAAACGCGGCGGTGAACTATCATTAATTATTATCTAGTTAAAACTTGGGCTTGGAAAATGGCAATAAGCTCTCACCACTATTTTAGCGACCTCTAGTGTACCCTACGTCCAAACATTTTAACAGCTCTATGAAAATACCTTAAAAATTCACAGTAAGTTTTTTCGTCCAACATTCAACATTTTCATCTCTTTACAAACAGCAAAAACACAAAAGTTCCGAGAATAATTGCAACCCACAATCACAAACTCCTAAGTAATTCTTGCCAAACAAAATAAACAAGTTCCCGCTCCACCCCACTCCCTCTTCCGTATTCTTTGTAACCTCAATATAACGATAACATGATTTATCTGATGCGATGACTCTATATATTTGCCTGTTCCCGCTACTTTATTATTTGTGGAGGCGTATCTGTGATCTTGGGCAGTGATTCTCAATCTGTGGCCCCGGGCGTAATGGGCCCACAGCTATTGGTTACGGCCCGCTAACCTTTAGAATATCATACTCAGTTTAAATTCAAAACTGTACAGTCTACCAAAGATATAGGTATATATACAAGGTCGTAGGATTTAGATTATGTTTTATTTAGAACTGTTTAGACGTATTTTCAACTAAATATATCTGAACTGGCTCTTAATTAAATAATACTTTAGCTGTATAATCACGTGACTATTACATAATTATCTCTTTGTTTACCTGTACATGAGCCTTCTCATAAATGGTCATGTTGAACAGTCGTGAGAAAACCTTGCCATAATCACCACGCTTGGCCCTGATTGTTAGACGGTAGATAATAAATCCAACCCATCATTGACCCACTACAGGACCCAGGCCACTTTACACGGTGAAAAGGATTTAGACATTACTCCTTCAGCCTGGCCTTGTGCGGGTGGGGAGTTGAAGAACACACACACCATCGAGAATATTTGAACGTCAAGTGTAGGGTTTCCTCACGATGATTTCCACCACAAGTGATAATAGAATTTTGATTGGCATATTTATCGAAGTCACTGATGCGGCGCCTTCAAAGGTTGAAAGGCTCCGCTCGAAAGTTTTAGAACCACATGTTTATAGCAAAAAAGGTCGTATCCACAGAGGTGTAGCGACCTTTTTATGCGTTATAGAGTGAACAGAATAGTAACCCTACGTATTTCATCCTTTAGGTTTGAATAGAATTCCAGGCGATTACCGCACTGGTTGAATCAGCGGTTGCGCTTTGTGAACGCTTTTCATGCGGGATTTAAACTGAGTTATATTATTCTGTTAATACTTTCATCATCAATAGCCTATATTTTACTATAGGTACACTTATGATACCACCGCGGCACTAGATTTTTTGTTACACTGCTTTACTTTTGTGGCTTCAGCCTGCCAGACTAACCACCGTGCCGGGTCGGAGGTTCCTCCCATTTCAACGGAGGAACACCATACCTCGTTCATTACTTCGTTTGATAGCCTAGCGATTGAACGCTTGCTTTCCATGCAGGAAGGTCTGAGTCCAAACGTGGCCCGAACCTCTGACTTTGCGGAATCTTGCGCGGATCATAATTTAACTATCACTCGCGTTTACGGTGGCGGAAAACATCGTGAGGACCTGCACACCTGAGACGGCTCCATAAAGTTATTGATGGTGTGTGTAGTCCACCAACCCGCACCGGGCCAAGGTTGTGGACTAAGGCCTAACCCTTCATTCTGAGAAGAGGCACTTGCCCAGCAGTGGAACAGTAATGGGTTGAATTTATTTATTTATTGGACTTTCTTATACATTTTTTTTTTTTGTATTATTATCGTTATTTTACACAACTCTGTTATAATTATAAACTTTTGTTTTACAAATATAAGTACCTGAACATTATATTATGATGTTAATTTATATAATAGCACTAGTGCACTATAGATATTGCACTGTGTAATGTGCAATAATGCAATATGAATGACTTTGTTTTAAAATAACAACATGTAAAACTAATTTTATTCATTGTAAACCAATATTTTGAAAAGATAATCCATGGAGTTTCTTGCCGTTCTCTTCTCTTCGTTACCCACTTTGTTACAATACACTAGATTCTTAACGTTTTAAAAGTGCCAGCAAATGGCCATTTGAAATAAAAAACGATAACTGACTTTTTGTAATCCCATTAATAAAATAGAAACTTCATTTAGGGGAAACGTACAAATGCTCTCAAAAGTCCGTATATAGGCGAACTGGCACATTTAAATGATATCTGATATTCAACACACTCAGCCGCTGACCTCGTTCGTATATTTTATGTCCACTATATTAACATACAGTATATTTAAGTTTAATGCCATACATAGTGACAGACAGATAGTTTTTCTCCGTTGCACATGACTGATGGTAAGATTTGAAGACTTAGCTTTAAATTAACGATAGATACTCAGATCTAAATTTTAGGTAATTAATTATAATAGATAGTACTAAACAAATGAAAATGTTAAAATGATAAACATATTGTTGTAATAAACATTTGCGCCTTCAATATCTTTACTTGACCTTATTATTATTGTCTATGATAAGACAGCGCTCTCTACTCTGTGGTCCTTTCTAGCAGAAAGTATTGTATTTCGTCTTAAATAAAGTTTTGTTAAATTGTTTATAAAAGAGTGATATTTTTATTTAATAATAACACACATCACGTAGCATCACGCCCGTATCCACGATAGGTTACAGAGGTGTACTATTGTACACCCACATTTCGCCGATGCTGTTATGAAGTCCCATGTAATAGGGGGCGAGCCTATTGCCAGCAACCGCACAAAGTTCTAAACCCCGGGCTGCTACTGAGAATTTCTATACAAAAAACCCTATAACACTGCCCGCCCGAACCGATCCGGGAATCGAACCCAGGACCTCACCTTCATCAGTCGCGCTTACAACCAATGAGGCAGCTTGACAAACACATTTACGCATAAAAATCACAATCTACATCTCATACTCAGATCAAATGTTCAATTTAATATTGAGAGTTAATTTTTGTTTTGTATTTTTTTTTTAAAAAACATTGCCCTACTCTAGGATTTCTCTGAAGTTTTATTCTATAGTAATTTTAAATTTGGCGACACGGTTGGCGCAGTGGCTAAGTGATTAGCTTTCTGCGCTTAGTGTCGCGGGTTCGATTCCCGCACGGAACAAATATTTTTATGATCTACAGATAGTTGTTTCGGGTCTAGTTGTGTGTGCATGTGACATGTATGTTTGTAAAAATGTACCCACGACACAGGAGAAATCCTAGTGTGGGACAAAGTTTTTTTAAAAAGAAAAAAGAAAGAAAAAGAATATAATGCTTTCTTTGTTTCCGGAACAATATAAATTGTTATTATTATTATAATAATATTTTAAAATATTAATGGACCCTGTTCCCGGTGCCAGTTGGACCCTTTTATATTTATAAATAAAAAGAAAACATGAACTGTTCTACACAATAGTATTCATACAAAATCGTTCGGTTTAATTACGCTTTGACAATCATACTGTTACAATAGTCAATACTACTGGCCAGTATTTCTGTAATATTCTGTATATATTCTGTAAGCTGATAAAATAGCACATTAGTTATAACGAGAAAACTCTTTAATATATCGAACGTTATTCTTGGTACGTTAAATCATTTTTATTTTTCATATAAATATAAATAATGTTAGTATAAAAGCTGTTTTGGTTTTTCTTTGTCTAAGCTAACCAAACTACAGAAAATACGACTGCCTGATATGTCTAGTGGTCGCAAACGACTGCTGAGCGTGAGATCTTGGGTTCGATTCCCGGGTCGGGGACTGCTATTAGGTTTTACTGTACCGAAATTCTCAGTTTAGGGACTGTTATCAGCTCGGCTCTTATTAAATGGGTCTTGAAATATATATTTCTTTTTGCATTTACATTGCCCTACACTAGAATTTCTCCTGTATCATGAGTGCAGTTTACAAACATACACGTCACATACACACACAACCAGACCCGAAACAACTATCTGTAGATCATACAAATATTTGTTCCGTGCGAGAATCGAACCCGCGACACGAAGAGCAGCTAATCGCTTAGCCACTGAGCCAACCGTGTCGTCAAATGTGACTGTACTACACCTCTACCCAATACTTCGGGGAATATAGGCGTGATGTTATTTCATAGAAAATACCATAGGTAAGATAATTATGAAAAATGTTGAAGCGAGTTGCTTGCGCTAATAAAATCATACTACAACTAAAAATCCATTAACCAGTCAAACCTGAGATTTAGCAAAATCCTTAAACAATAAATATCCTCAAATATATAGAAAGACGATTACAGCTCATCATTTATTTCTCTATTCGGAAAGAATTCATTTCTCAACTGGTCCCAGAACTCCATTCTCTTCTCTTCAGGCAGTTTTATCATCTTCGGATTTGTGTCTATGTTCAATCCTCTCATACCCTTGTTGGGGACCAAAGGTAGCCATTGTAATCCTTCTAGAATGTCATCGTAAGAATCCGGGGTAGGGTTTCTGAAATCAAAAAAATGCGAGTTGAAGCACCAGTTGCTTGAAAATAAAGAAAGTGCCTGGATTGTATTTCTACTTATATTCGTTTAGAGTCGTAAGCGCGACTGCTAAGCGTGAGGTTCTAGGAGCGATTTTCGGATCGGACTAAGTTATATTTGGTTTTCCTGTATAGCATCTCAATAGTAGCACGGCGTTTAAAACTGTCCGGTAGATGGAAATAGGCTCACCTTCTGTTCATGGGAACTGATAACGGCATCAGCGAAATGTGGGTGTACAATAGTAGGTACAACTTCACCTAACCCTTCGGGAAATACAGGCGATGCTACATTATTCGTTATTAAATATGAAATAGGGTTCGCATAATTTTTTTATAAACCTTTTTCCATATACCTAAATCATATCTTAATTATTTAAATTTATATTTAATAACCTACGTACACACATTTACGGTTTTAGTTAAACAAAAATATTCAGAAAGTCGAAAAAGTTCATCTTAAAGAGTTATTTATTCTTTAAACGTAACTTTTAAATGTTTAAAAATACAATACTATACAAACGTCAACCGAAAAATAAGTAGAAACAAATAAGCCTGATCATAAAATTATTCAAACTAATTTCAATATTTAAATACCAAACGAAAATTTACAGGGTCCCAAAACTCTTCGGAACTCAGCTTACGTTTCACTTTACAATCTTTTAATACCATCAAAGTAGGCTTATAGAAACTGACAAAACAATTAGAAAATAACTCTTCATTAAGATCATAAACCACTTAATTTAAAATTCATTACTTTGAGGAAAAGAGCAGCTATCCAAACAAATATTTAATCTACATTAAACCTTACCCGTATTTAGCGAAATTCGCCAATAACCTCGCAATCTTCTTAATCAAGCACCTTTCATTTGAATCCTCAGCTATATTATAAGCTTTACCTAAAGATTTACATCTGAATTGGTAACAGAGTTCGTCGCCAGATGTCGCGCCTCTCAGGTTTAAATTGCGAAATAAGGAGTTCCACACGATGTTGAAGGACCCTCGGAAGGTGAAACGGTACAAGTAAACATGATTACAAGATACTTGTGCATGGAGACTCGCTTGACGGAGTATCGGATAAATCACTTGGTCAGACACATATTTCGCGTATCGTCTAAAACTTCTCTCCCCGACGGTTCCATTAACGAAATAGAAATCCATTATCTTCCTTCTTATCTTCTTGTACAGTTTGGAGCCGTATTCGTCCCTCCTTCCCTCAAATGGCAATAAATACTGAAAGTTATAATTTAAATACTTTAGAAGTTTCTTGTTTCTCACGAAACCATCCAGTTTGTGTATAGAATCTAAGTTGGTATATCCTATCATAACTTCCACAGCGTTATTAGTAATCTTTCGCTTGTACACTTCTAAAGGAAATTTGTTCATGAAAGATCCTTTTCCTGACACTTCGACGGTGGGAGAGAATGAATTGATAAGCCTCTGATTATCTCTGACTTCGGTGCTATCGAACAGATCTTGACTGGCAATAAACAATTGTTTGACAGAGCTTTTACAAAGCATTTCGTACAATTTCGTCCGATTGAACTTTTCAAATGGTCCGTTCAGGTTCCAGTATAATTTATTCGAAATTTCAAAGTTGTAACTCCTGTAATCGGCAGGTGATAAGGCACTGCCGCCTTGAACTATCACTCTAGTGAATAAGTCTTCACCAGCAGCAGTTAACAGAAGTGATGCTACTATAGGAGCAGTAGGTCCAGAACCAAAAACCGTTACTTTGTTTAAATCACCATTGAAGTAACTAATATTATCTCTTATCCATTTGAGAGCAGTTACAATGTCTTTTGCTCCCATATTGCCTTCAGCAAAATTGTCACCAGTATTGAGAAAACCAAGAATTGAAGTTCGAAAGGAAATAGTTACTACAACCATTTCTTCATTTATAAGAAAATCTGGTCCATGCGTGTGAGAATGTTCTTGGATCCACACGATAACGGGAAAGTAGAATATATGTTGTATGATTGGCGTATAAATGGAGAGGTACAAACAGTCTTCGGTATATCCAGATGCACAGCTCTCGTTGTATGGGATGCTGTAGTTGTAAACGGCTTCATTGAACCATCGAAGAGGTTTTGGTGGCTGAAACAATGATGTAGCTATTATTCCTGATGGTTGAAAAAAGCTTCCTCGTTCATTAGACAGTGACTAATAACCGAAATGAGTAGATTTTTATAAATAGAACTGGATGAATACAATGTAAACAAAAGCCTCTTCCCACTTTCATCTTCAGTTTGTAACAATTTTGTTACGCATTTGTATTTTAAAAGTCAGAGATGCGGACTGTCTTCAAACTCTAACCGCCCTGCATGGAAGACAATTTTTTTAATGTTGTCCACACATAATAGTAGTCTATGGTCCACACTATGAATACTCCTATATCGTGGGTATAGTTTACAAACATACATGTCACATGCACAAACACCCAGACCTAAAACAACTACGTGTATGCATCGAACCCAAACAAGTAACGCAGGAAGGTAATCGCCTACCCCACTGCACCAACCATGCCCTTTTATGAGCACACAACTGATAATGATGGCATATTAACATGTATCACTTACTTTAAACCGTAACTCTCCAATAGGAGGCACAGCGTAAGGAATCTTCCAAAATGCCGCATAAGGTTTGTTTTCAAATATCGTAAACAACGTTCTTCCAACAATCTTAGTTCCATTAGTCTTAATTACATACATATTATCACTGTCTGAACAACAAATCACTATAAAACACGCAAACGATAACAAAACTCTATAGCTCATGATTTTAAGCAAAGTACGGATTGAATATCTAAGTACTACTAAATACTTTTATAATCTAAATGTTAAAACAGTTTAAAGAACACGTCATTATAAACATTACTAAAATCCATGAAAATGTTTTCAAAATATTAAGAGACTGTTATAAATTATAATACTACACTTTTCATTCAGTAGACTTAATCCTTTTTATTTGAAGGTCGTCGCAAATGTACCAGTTATGCGTTGAAAAAATTCTACGTTAGCTCATTCTTGAGAGCCCTTGCCATCTTCTTCTTCTATCGTCTGGGCACGAGCTGTCACATAGAAATGCTCATACTGTACTGGAAAGATTTGCCAGTCAGCAATGTTGGTATCGAGCTGACTGCCCCGGGTGCCGCAAACGATCCCAGAATTCGTCTCTCGTGGAGGCTCTTTCCTTGAATAATTAATATACATATATTCATTACTAGTAGAGACTCTTCGCTTGCATAATAAATCCTATAATATAAAAATCAGTAGCGATGATCACGTAAGCCCATTGAACTATGTAATAAAGTTTCCAATTGATTTACAACACGCGCGGTTTTCTGCAGCCAGTAACTCCACTCCATATTTCTTATATCTAGGTCAGTATGGAAAGTTATATTATTCCCAAAATATTTTACAATGAATTCCCAATCATCAGTATTCTTATAGGCATAATAAAGATAATTCGTGTACCGATAATGATATCATTCACTTAGCGTGGTTTAG
The DNA here is from genome assembly GCA_947562105.1 of Shargacucullia verbasci. Taxonomy (NCBI): domain Eukaryota; kingdom Metazoa; phylum Arthropoda; class Insecta; order Lepidoptera; family Noctuidae; genus Shargacucullia; species Shargacucullia verbasci. The sequence continues at coordinate 4,004,746 of OX387297.1, read as the reverse complement.
TAACACTTGATTAGTTTTAATATAGGTTTTCATGTCTAAACAGAATGTATTCAAATATAATTAATATTTCCATTCCTTTTTTAATTTGTGTAGATTTTGTTGTGAGTGTAGAAAAACCGGTAGTGGAAACGACGCATGGCAAAGTATCAGGAAAGGTTTTGAAGACGTTAATAAATAAATTTAATTATTATGGTTTTATGGGTATACCGTTTGCGGCGCCACCTATCGGTGATTTAAGATTTATGGTAAGTAAAATATATATACGTTTTTAAAAGAATATTGAATAACGTACAATTGAAGAAAATATGTGGTGTGTATCCTTGGTTTTTCATGTAGCAATGTGTTTTTGTCAAATGCCATTTCAAACGTCTCCAAAAGTAAAAAGAGTCATAAATATGGATGACACGGTTAGGGCAGTAATTAAACGGTTGGCTTTCTACGGGGGGTAAGTTCGATTCCCACAAAAAACAAATATTCGGATGATCTACGGATACTCATTCTGGTTATGGGTTTGTTGCGCGTACACCACGCCCAGAACCGGAATCTTTAATTAGGGTTTACTTCTGCTATTCTGTGTCGGGGGACGTGGGACATGTACTCACGACATAGGAGGAATCCTAGCAGGGAAATGCTAGGAAAAAAATCAACTCACAGAGATGTCATAATACCGTGTCATATTTTTCCAGCCACCGCAACCCATCGACCCTTGGGACGAAACGCTCGCAGCGATCAAAGAAAAACCAGCCTGCCTACAATTCAACCACGATGTAAAAAAAGGACAGGCCTTAGGCCAATACGGGGTCGAAGACTGCTTATACCTCGACATATTTACACCAGCTGCCGACCAAAACAAACGGGCGGTCATCATGTTTATATTCAACGACCATTTCCTCAATTCATATAACAAAACTAAAGATTATGCTCCAGATTTCTTCATAGAAGAAGATGTTGTTGTAGTAACGATAAGTCATAGGCTATCAGCTTTTGGGTTCTTATCACTACAAGATGAAATGTTACCAGGTAACTCAGGATTGAAAGATATAGTCCAAGGTCTGGAGTGGGTAAGAGATAACATAGAACAGTTTGGTGGTGATCCAAATAGAATCACTCTGATGGGACTCCAAGGAGGTGCAGCCGGTATTGATCTTCTCATTCACTCGAAAGCTAAAGAACTGTTCAACGGAGCTATCCTACAGAGTGGCACATCTTGGACTTCAGCATATTTGCAAGAGGATGTTAAAGATAGAGCGTTTAGACTTGGAGAACTGATGAACAGAACGTCAAGCAACGGCGTCAAACTCTTAAAAGAACTCCAACAGATTTCTGCGGAAATTTTGCTATCCAGAGATTTGCACGCGAGTCCTTCTGATTACTTTAAACTCACACAAAAGAGTGTTATCGCATTCGGGCCTATTGTCGAACGGCAACCAGGTGGTCTCATATCAGAATACCCTGAAGATTCACAAGAGAAAATTAATATACCTATTATGATGGGTTTTAATTCTAGAGAAGGTTTCGAATCATCTCTGTCGTACCTTATTGAACCAAGATACATGAGCTTCCTCAGGAAAGACTTTCCTATTCTACTTCCAAGGCGCTTGAAATTCCGCTTTGACCCTTTACATGATGTTTTTGATGTTATTCTTAAAGAAATCAAGGATTTCTATTTCACAAAGGGAGAAATCACTATAAAGAGTGTTTCAGAGTTTATGACGTTCATGGGAGACGCATTAACAAATTACGCTATGGATTATACAGCGAGAGTGTATTCTGAAAGATCTTTGAAACCAGTTTATTATTATCATTTTGATTACCAAAGCGATCTGAATGAAAATAAGAATAATTTGATGAAACTATCAACAATGTACGATGGGACATGGGGAGCCGCTACTGGCGATGAAATGTGCTATCTCTTTAAATGTCCCAACCTATTAAAAGAATACCGAAAGCTTGAAACTAAGCCCGACGTAAAGAAAATGCAGTTGAAGATGATCAAACTGTGGACGAATTTCGCGAAATATGGGTGAGTCAAAATACTAATTTAGTAAGATCTATATCATGTAAGCGTTCTACAAATGAATTTTAAATTAATTGTGAACATCCGGGCTGTCTATGGTGTACGGTTGTATAGGCTCAGCTCTCCTGCCCTAAAGGGACGAATAAAACAAAACCAATGTCTATGGTGTAACACTCAGTGTCAATGAAATTAATATCGACAACAGTTTTCAAATCTACAAACGGGTATACCGTTTGTAGATTTGAAAACTGAACTTTAAATTCTCTTAAAAAATTAAATTTGGAGAACATTCCCGTATCGAGACTTATACACATAATTTTTTATGAGCCAATGTTCCAATGACTTGTAATAATTATTTAATTTCTTTCAGAAACCCAACACCAGAAAACGACGAATTACTTGAAGGCCTTAATTGGCCTTCATACACTATCGAAAACAAGGAATACCTGCATATAAACAAACATATGGAAATAAAAAGAGATTTATATAAAAAGAGGTTCAATTTCTGGGACCAATTTATTGGGAAATGGGAACGAATGGCTGTGGATGGCGTTGTCACCGAATCTATAAATAAAAAGGATGAATTATGATGACAACCGTTGTTTTTATATTTTATTTCGAATTTAAATTAAGTTTTACATGAAATATTTCGAAGTCGGTTGTCGCACGTCTCTTTTATAGCAGGTAGTGTAATTTTGATTGAAATATATAAATAATAAAGAACGGATTGTTGTGTAATAGTATGAACTCACCACAAGTTCGTAAGCTCAGTTGCCGAATGTCTGGGTAGAAGTCAAAGCCCGAAAGTCTTGGGTTCTTTCGAGAATAAAGTCCCACCTCCAACTAAATGTGAGTAGCGAAACTATTGAATTATTACTTAAACATAAAATAAATATTTCAGCCATTATAAATCCAATCTTATTTCACCTCTGCCTTGTCTTGCATTGATAGTCATATAGCTTTATAAGCAATATGAGTATCGCAGGTCTAGCTTACGGTTATCTTAGGGCTCTTACAAATGGCCGACCGATCACTTACACACACAGTCTCAATATATATTTTTTTACAAATTAAAATTATCTTCTTTCTACATGACAACCAGTGTCACCTATAGAGTCAAGCGAAAACTTAATCCTACAAAGCACTATGAGAGTTTGCAATGATTCTATGAGATTCTAACACATGTAAATAAGAATGACCCATATAAAGATTTTGCCTGCCTGCAGCACCTGGTCTGCGGATCCTTCCTTTTCCATGGAGTACTGTACACCATACCTTGTTCCTCCACACGACTAAACTGTTGCGTCAATGTCGGTCGTCTGCTTAAGCCGTTACGTACCCTCGTTTATCACAGCTAACCTACATAACATAGCATCACGCCTATATTCCACGAAGGGTTGGGCAGAGGTGTACTTATTGTACACACACATTTCGCCGACGCTGTTATTGAGTCCCATGTAATAGGGGGAGAGCTGACTGCCATCTACCGGGCACAGTTCCAGACTCCGTTCTGCCACTGAGAATTTCCATACAGTTAAGCCCAATAACACTTTGCCCGACCCGGGAATGGAACTCAAGACCTCACGCTAAGCAGTCGCACTTGCGACCACTAGACCATGAGGCAGTTTATCGTACCATAACCTACTTCATTACATATTTATGTAGGCAAGCATGTTAACCGTGCAATTCTTGTGCTCTTTAACGATCTTTTAACTCGATATTTTAGTACGTAACTCGATACGAGGCCGCCTATAAAACTGCTCGTTTTTAAATAAGTCTGTGCAAAGCAATATACTCTAGTTTTTTATCACCTGCAGGTAAGGGAACACCAATTACTTAGAATATGAAACGAGGAACACTTTTGTACTTGTTTTGATTTTGAATTACTGTTGGTACTAAGTTTACTAAGGTTAATGAAAAATTGAGCGTAAAGTCGGTGACTGACTAGATCTCTCAGACACTCGCTTTAGAATAAAATCGAATTGATATTTTACGAGTCACTGGATCATTCGACTTAGGCGTTTATATTTTTTAAGGATGTATAATTATAAACTTATCTACAGACTCATTGGCCTAATGGGCACAACAGCGACTGCTAAACGTGAGGCCTTGGGTTCGATTCCCGGGTCGGGTAAAGTGTTATTGGGTTCTTCTGTATGAAAAATCTGGAATTGTGCCCGGTAGATGGCAATAAGCTCTCCCCGTTACATGGCATCAGTGAACTGTGTGTGTACAATAGTACACCTCTGCCTAACCCTTCGGGGAATACAGGCGTGATGCTATGTTATATTTAATGTATCTACAGATACTATACTCAGTACCAGTTTTTTTCGACTTTGACCTTACCATTACTGTTACTGCTAACCGTCACATCCCAGTGCTGGACAAAGGCCTCCCTTAGTTTCCAAGCTTTCTGTTCTGTAACAAAGATGACTAGTCTTTGTTATGAATTAGTTACCGTCAAGGTAAAAATAGCTCTAGGAACTATGCGTGCGCGCATTTAAGTGTACTTCTATCGAAAACGTACACACTCTTTTCTTAAACTACTGACGACGTCGATGAAAACTCGCTTATAAGGTACTGTTAAGTATAGGTATAGGTGGGTATAGGTACATTGGTTAAGCGATTAGCTTTCTGTGCTATGTCGCGGGTTCGATCCCTTCACGTAACAGATATTTGTATGATCTACAGTTAGTTGTTTCGGGTCTGGGTCTTTGTGTATTAGAATATATTTGTTTGTAAACGCACAGGAATTATTCCTAGTGTGGGGCAACGTTTTTTTTTATAAAACGAAAAAAAAGAAAAGAAGAATGGACTTGTACCCGGTGAATGGCAATAAGCTCGCCGCCTATTAGATAAGACCCAATAACGGCATTGGTGAAATCGGTTTTATCGAGTTCACAGTCACACACACAGTCGTACACCTATGTCTAACACGGGAACACAGTTGTCACCACAGAACACTGTTTTACAAACAGACGGACGGTGTAACTCTGTGTTATGTAAAAGAATAGTAGGTATATATCAAAATTATTTTTCAAAATTAGAAAACACGGATCAGTATCTAGTTTAATAAGAGATTATCTTCTGAAGCATAAAATCTATAGCGAGCCCTCTGAGCCCTGTTATTTGTTGGAGCGGAAATTAAGTGAATGGACATGACCTTATATATATTAAAAAAAGACGGCAAAAAAAGGTTAAAGATATTGGATGATTTTCATAACCTTTCCCTTTTCTTTTCTTAAACAGAAACTCATTTTAAATGTAATAAATGTATCTAAAAACCTATATGTCTAAGTACTTAGCTGCCTAATCTTTAGTAACGTAATAAAATTCGAAAAGAAACTAAACTGTGGTACATGAGCAATTCATTCCGTTAAATATTTACGGTCCAAGTTAACTATCAATATAACGGACGGTTACGACATAATTACCCGCTTGACAGGAACTTTAACATAGGTCGAAAATTAAAATATTTTATTAACTGGAGAAAAGGAGAGGTACAGTCAGATTTCTTTTTTATTAACAGTTGAGTCCCTGATATAAATATTATTAGTCAGCGAAAAATATTTACATTCAATGTACAATATTTTTATTTTTTACAATAACAAATATTTATATCACAACTAAATGATCCGGTGAACTTCGTACCACTCTTCATCAACGAACGGTGTAATCCGAAGTAGCAATTCCTATACAAAATTACCAATTTCGATTTTTCTAATCTGTTCCTTTGGGTTTTTCCTGATTTTATTTTATTCCTAAACCACCATTGAAAAGAGGCGAACAAACCAAAAAAAATGGATCGAGCCATTCTCGAGTTTTGGCGCAACTAATGCATGGCAATTGACTTATATAAACTTTGCCGTCAACAAAAACTGCAAAAAATATTTGTAATTAGATTTTCCTGGCTTGATTAATAAAATCCACCATAATCTATATTATCTACAACATCATTTACCAGTAGCAACCAACTAATTGATAAATTTCAAAGTACTTAAGTCTCTCATATCGTTAGACAGCTGATAACGCTTTGGTAAATCCAAGATTAACAATCTTATCAAAAAGACACGTCAGTTCTACGATGATTTGTAATTGTATACATTAACCAACAATTATTAATCAAAATTAACCAACATGGCAGGAATAAAATCGTGTATAGTGCTTTTTGTATTGTTTTTAATAAATACTGTTAGTACTAGTGTAATTGTCAGTACATATTCAGGTAAAGTTGCCGGCACTGAAGTCAAGTCTATACTAAAAGATGAGAAATATTACTCATTTATGGGTATCCCTTATGGGAAACCGCCTGTTGGAAATATGAGATTTATGGTAAGTTTATTTTACTTACTTTACACTGCTAACTTGAAAAATTACATATTATTACAAATATTCAGTGTTCCCTTTTACTATTTTTGTCATACATTGTTGTAAGGATACATTCTACGTGTTATCAGTGACATTAAACATGCGCGTGCCATTACCGAATTTACAAAATGTTGACATTAAACATTTTGTATTTTTTGAACAGCTTATTTTTAATGCTCTTTTTTGATTGATGTTCTTTTACATTTACGTTACGTACAATATGTTTTGAAATAAAACTGTATTATTTTATTCTGTTAATAATATACATACATACATAATGTCACGCCTTTTTCCCATGGGGGTAGGCAAAAACTAGGGAACGCCACGCGCCACGATCCTCACAAAACCCTTATGCTAATAATAATATTTAGTTAGCAATATATATTATATATATTCCTGATGGTGTGTATAGACCTACACACCTCTAATAGCCAGACAGATCTTAACAGTCTGACAGATATTACTATCAGATAATTCGAAGAAACTTTGTTAAAGGTTACAAAAAACTTGTTACGTAACATAAAGAGTTTCATCTTTACTCGAAACGACATTAACTGGAGTTCAAATTCTGACAAAATTGACGTAACGAACGATCGACGCAACGAAACAAACGAAATTGGTGAAAATTAATCCAGGAATATTCCACTACTATTTCAATAGTTAACTCGATGCGCCATGGCTCGAACATCTTTTGTTTCTGAAATCTGTTCGAATCTACTCAGAAACGTCGCTTACTGACGCTCTCACTTAAAGACAAGACGGGCGGAGTTTACATTAATTTTATAGAAATGCTTTTACCGTTAGAAGATAAGTTCTTCTATATAAATCAAGATTAAATTCTGTTCGTTTGTAAGTGCATCACTGGAGACTGACTGGACAGATTTGGCAATTTCTTTTTTTTTATTTAATTTTTCTCCTATTCCGTCCGAAGTTGTCCGAAAAACTGGATAATTCGGGACAACCTGAAAATATTTTTTTATGTGAGATTTTTGTATGAACTCAAGACCAGGAAGACAGGACAATAGAACAGATCAATTGTACCTCGATTTAGATGGAATCGAATTATTGTATTTACAAAGCCATACTTGCGTATGTCTGAGTATACTCGTATGTATTAAAAGTTGTGGCGGTCGTGGCCATAGTTCCAAAGTTATAATGGTATTCGCTGACGACGGCTTCTCTGGCACTATAGCGTTATATTCAGATAGTGACATCTAAACATAGATTATTCTGATAGATAGTTTCATTTTTTTCAAAAGAATGTACATTTAAACCTTATTTCCGCGGCCTGATGTAAACTGCCTTATTGATCTAGTGATCCCAAGCGCGACCGAGCTTAAAGTCTTGAGTTCGATTCCCGGGTCGGGCAAAGTGTTATTGGGATTTTCAGTATAAACATTTTCAGTAGCATCACGGAGTTTGCATGCCCATGGGACATGGTCATGGGACTTAATAACAACATCGGTGAAATGTGGGTGCATAATAGTACACGTCTGCCTAACCCTTCGGGGATACAGGCGTAATGCTATGTTATGTTATGTTAATGCAAATTTTGTTTATTATGACACGTGCGGTGCCCGGCAACGAGACAGATTTTCTCGTGCATAATTGTTCCAAATACACCGCCAAGTTTTAATTAATTACTTGTACGTTTCAGCCTCCAGAACCTCACGAAGGTTGGACAGACGTGCTGAACGCTAAAAAGGAGAGAAAAACATGCTCACAATTCAATATACCAATTAGGCGCATAAAAAATAATGGATTCTGCGGTGAAGACGATTGTTTAAATCTCAGTGTACACACTCCAAAGCTACCAAATAATGATGATCTTAGCATGCCAGTAATAGTGTTCATATACAATGAACTTTTTAGAGTATCACACAACGCATCCCGGGACTATGGTCCAGACTTCATTGTAAAAGAAGATGTAGTATTAGTCACTGTCAACTACAGACTTGGATCACTAGGCTTCTTGTCCTTGCAAAATGAAAAGCAACCAGGTAACAATGGTATGAGAGACGTCATTTTGGCCCTGAAATGGTTGCGACTAAATATACAAGTGTTTGGTGGTGATCCGAACAGGATCACACTGATGGGAGTCGATGGAGGCGCAGCACTTGTAGATTTTCTACTTACTTCTCCTAAGGCTAAAGGACTATTTAGTAGAGTAATACTGCAAAGTGGTACTGCATGGAATTCAGGCTTTTCGCCAGATAACCCTAAATATAAGGCGGCAGCATTGGCAAAAGTTCTCGAAGACAAAGGTGTATCCAAGTACAATATGCTCAACGACTTACTATCTTTATCCACTGAAGATATCGTATCAGCCGAACACAGGTCCTCAGACTCTAACGAAGAAAGTAGAATAACACAAGTACCGACCATCCCTTTTGGACCTGTGGTTGAGCCAGAGCACCCTGACGCCATTATCACCCATCTACCTGAAGAAGGTCCGATTAACATAGATATTCCAGTCATGATTGGTTATAATTCTAGAGAAGGTATCGAAAAGTGTGAACGTTTCCTTCGTAAGCCTGAATACCTCACATTTGCAAACAGAGATTTCCTTGTGGTTTTTCCTATTAGAAGTGGTTTTCATTTTGATGTAAACTCCAATATTTACAACCACATTATTGAAGAAATTAAAGAATTCTATTTCGATGAAGGTTACGTGAAAATAAGTAAACCTGGAGAATATATAAATTATATTGGTGATTTGGTGACTTTTTATCCTATAGATTATGCTGTAAGGAAATATGTGAATGAATCTACTGCCCCTGTCTATTATTACACATTTGATTATAGTGGAGAACTTAATATAAGGAAGAATCAGCATCTAGAAGAAGCTACGACGATAGATGGCACGTCAGGTGCAAGTACTGGTGATGAACTATGTTACCTATTTGTTTGTAAGCCAATCAAAAAAACCTACACCAAATTATTGGCGGATAAAGATTCAGAAGAAATTAAAGTCATAAGAAATATGATTAAGCTATGGACAAACTTTGCCAAAACTGGGTAAGTTACAAGAATAGGAAAATAAATAAATTAAAATTCAATCGTCGATCAATCCCTTCCATCGAAATTCACTTCTGGATACAGGTTTCTCCCAAGCTGTAAATACTCCGCATCGAAATATATATTCTATCTATTTATCGATAACGATGTTTTTTATATAAACCGTTTGTTTTGATTTCAGTAACCCAACACCTGACGGCAGTGACTTCAAATGGACTCCAGCGACCAAAGAGAACAAAGACTGCCTGGTCATCAGCGATGAACTGCAGATGAAGACCAACCTTCACGAAGACAGAGTCAAGTTTTGGGATAACTTCCTCGCCAAGTACAAGGAAATGGCGGTCAATGGAGTCGTCAAAGATGTGAAAGATGAACTTTAACTAAAAAAATATAACTAACTATTTTTTGTAAATAGGATAATAAAATATTTTTGTTTATGAATTGTTGATTTTAATTTATTTTGTCATCAGCATTTCACTTATGAATAAATCAAACAGACATACAAAAAAAAAAGCTCAACTGTGTTATGTAAATAACCGAAACAATGTATCGTACCTTAGTAGTTGAACCATAACCATAGTTTGAATGTGATAAATTTCACACAAACTATTTTGGCGCAGAGCGAAGCAAAGTTAGTTAACAATTGAAATGTTGAAATGGATTCTTTTACTCGAAATTTACATGCAGGTTTTCATTACGAATACAAGGAAAGTAAAAGTACAGATTACAAGAGTAATTTGTATTTACAAAAATAATATTTTTTCTATTGCCTTCGAATAAGATGTATGATTCAAAATAATTGTTTTTGGGAGAGTGAAACCGAACTATTAGCAATCTGAAAAACAACTGGATCCGAACACAATACTAAGATATATTGTTTTGATGTCGTAATATATTTATTATCGTAAGAATCGTTGCAGGCTAGAAAATGCAATTTGAAAATCGAACTAAAATTTTAAATTCATTCTTTGTCTATTGACGAGTTCTGCTTTTTTAATCCTCAGTCATCGCATTTCTATGGCATTACTCACAAATTACCCACGATGGTTAGTGCATGTTTAACTAATATACTTGAAAGACCGCCAGGTGTCGCTGGCCATTGAAATGTAGCTGGTTAATTAATGACTTAAGAAAAGCCTGATAACTGGGTTTTGGATAATTTATTATCTACGAAAGATAAAGACAAAGACCACGTACTCTGTTTGTTATCTTTAATGCTTAGTTAACAATTTAGTATCATACACGATGCGTTACTTTATTAATCTGAAATAATAGCACCCGATAAATATTAATTTCATTCAATAAAAATGAGATCTTTAACGTTTTTAGTTACAATTTTTTTAACAAAACAGTGTTTTTGTGATGAAACTGTTGAAATAAGTTTCAAACAAGGTGTTGTGTTAGGTAAAGTAGAAAAAACTCTATACAAGAAGCAAGACTACTATACATTTAAAGGCATACCTTTCGCGGAAACACCCACAGGAGAATTGAGATTTAAGGTAAGGAAATGTGCAATTTATTTAGGGTGACCAAACCTGTGATAACACTTAAATATTTGAACGACTTTCTTAGATTTATAGTAAAAAGGAAAATTAAGAAAGCTGAAACGGATTTTTACGAGGAAAAACGTTTTATTGTACTTGTCGATGGATTTATTTTTCAGTTCGTTGTAAATTCTCACACAAAGATACGATAGTAATTGAAATTATGTATTAATATAACAAAAAACAAAACAATCACTAGTCTAACTACAGGAAATAATTATAAAATTTTCTTTTTTAAACATTAAGCACTATATCTAAGCGAAGTTTGAAAAGTCTGTAACCTGTTCTAACCAAAACGATCTTTATATACACGTGTTGAACAAATACAGGTGACATACTGTTTCTACTGCATGTATGTACACCTAACAACTGAGAACAGAGTGAAATATAACAAGCTTGGAAATCGGCTATAGCACGGCTTCAGAACGTGATACTTAACCTGACCTTGGAATCGAACACAAGGCATCACACTCAGCATTCGCGCTTGCGACCACTAGACCGGGCAAGCAATCAGATATTATATCAGTAATTTGGAATTATATCCTATTAAATGGTCTTTATAGTGGGATAGGATAAAATGTGTGTGTTTTGTCGTTTACCTCTGCCTAACCCTTGAATAATACAACACGTATGGTGGAATTAGAACCATTAAGATAAGATTATAGCTAGATTCAGATCACTTCCTAAAGATAGATAGAGTATTCTTTACATACACCAAAAGAAAAGTACAAAGCGAAAATACATTTTACACATAGGGTGCAAACTGCGTTCTTATCGCTAAAAGCAGACAACCAGTGCATGTAAATTATATATAATATAAATACTGTATTTTTAATATAATTATTATAATTTTAGCCACCAAAACCACATGGAGGTTGGGAAGGAAACTTAAAAGCCTTTAAAAACAAGCCAACATGCATGCAGTTCAGCTCCAGATTAAGAAATAATGAACCTTTTGGTATATCTGGCTCTGAGGACTGCCTCTACGTCAGTGTCTTCACACCAAACATTAAAGGAAATGCCCCAGTCATAGTGTTTGACTACAACGATAATTTCCGAACATGGTTCAATGGCACCAACACTTACTCTCCCGACTTCTTCATTGAAGAAGGTGTTATAATAGTTACCATCAGTCATCGACTTGCTATTCTTGGATATCTGACCACTGAAGACGGCGTCATAAAAGGCAATAATGGTTTAAGAGATTTCATATTAGGACTTGAATGGGTTAAGAATAATATAGCAAATTTCGGTGGAGATCCTTCCAGAGTAACGCTGATGGGAAGTCAGGGTGGAGCAGCACTGGCTGATATACTTCTTCATTCCGAAAAAGCCAAAGGACTATTCTCAGCTGCAATACTTCAAAGTGGCACATCTTTAGAATCTGATTACTTCTATGGTAACCCCAAAAAGAAGGCGTTCCAACTTGGAGAAGCTTTAAATATTACAGCCGCTGATAGTAAGGAATTGTTAGAAGGGTTACAGAAATTAGAAGCTGAAAAGATTCTCCTCGCCGAAGTTGATACTCTAGGTCAAGATGATGAAAACAATAACACAAATCAATTAAGTAAGTTTCCATTCGCACCTACAATCGAATACGATACCGATGATGGTATACTGACAACTTTACCAGAAAAAGGTAAAATAGTCATCGATGTACCCATTATAATTGGATTGAACTCTCGAGAGGGTCTCGATTTAATTTCTCATTTAATATTTGAACCGAGATTATTACCAAACAATGTTGATGAGAACATTGTACAAATTCCTATCAGGTCAAATTTTAAATTCGACCGTCAAAGTTCTAAGTACAAGGAAGCCGCTAAAGATATTCTGGAGTTTTATTATGAGGACAAAATAATTCACTACGAGAATTTATTAGAGCATGCAGTGTACGCCGGAGACTCTTTACATAATTACGCAGTTGACTTAGCTGCTAATAGACTGGCTGGAAATCTTAAGTCTTCTGTGTTCTACTATCTCTTTGACTACAGAGGTCAGTGGAATGAAAATAGTAATTATATGACGACCCGCGCGAGGTTCAGTATAAAGCATAAAGGGGCCACGGTTGGTGATGAGCTGTGCTACTTACTCGTATGCTCTCGTATAAAGAAGTCTTATAACCAGATATTCAATATGCCCAGTGAACAGAGCGAAGTGAAAGTCCTGAAGAGAATGGTACGTTTATGGAGTAACTTCGCTAAAACTAGGTACGTATGATTTCATAAATAAATATTGTAAGTGGGCACATTACTTGTGCGTGAAGAATAGTTTGTAGTACCTCAACACAAATAAACATCATTAACGCTATGTCACATACTAAATGTTCCTACAAAAAAAATCTTTTAGTTTCACTAAGTTCCTGTTTCACCACTGATAAACTAGCTGATTGCCAATCAACAACTTATCTAACAGAATGTGCTAAAATGTTTCATGTGTCCGATCTATTTGATTCATTATTTCCACGTAGATGAAAAAATGACAGCTGCTAGTGTAATGTTTTATGTAAGTGATAATTTATCTGTTAGCTTCTTGATCAGTAAGTGGTAAAATAGTCCCTTAGATATTTTATCCAGATTTTCTTCTACTTTCCAGCTCTACTTTTTCGAGTTTTATTTTCATTTTGATTAGCCAGCGTCAAAGAAATATTGAAGCCTAACTTTCTCAGCAACTTGAGCATTTCGTTAAAGAAACTTTACATTTCTCTAAAGTGCCTAAAGCAAACTGTAACCTCTAAAGGCCTAATCACATACATGAACATATTGTATGTCACATATTCATGGCTTTTTTAATTTAAATATGATTAGTAAATGTTCTAAATTTCTTCTTATTTATATAAAACTAATCGGAAAGATTAGTAGCTAAAAATCGAACATTATTTTTTAAAATATCTTTCTCCCTTTCCTCCATCCTTTCCGTTTCCTTCTCCGGTTCAAAACAGGATATCACACTCGTAATGTTCAGTCAAGTAAACATTTGTAACTTTAACATCAAAAATAGTTCAGCAATTTTGAACATCGTCAGATAATGACATATCTTAGTAGGCACACCAATATTTTTTAAATTAATACTTACCGGTTATTTACAATACTGTAAACAGTTATGATAACAACTTTTGTAGTTAAAATTATGAATTTTATTTAAGTCATATTTTCAATAGATACTTTACCTAATCGATATCCTGTCGCCGCTATATGACCGTTTCTTTGTTAAGTAAAACAAATAGTCCAAATTACACTAAAATTTCAGGAACCCCACACCGTCGGTGGATGACGATGTCTTAAAAGGATTTACATGGAAACCGATGGGCAATGAACCAGATAGCAACTACCTCCACATCACTAAGGTACTCCGAATGGAGACCAACCCACTAGGAGACAGGAAGAAGTTCTGGGACGAGTTCTTGGACAAATACTCTAAGATGGCGGTCGATGGTGTTGTTACCGACGAACCGAGTCGCGACGAACTGTAAAAGCATTTAAATTTGTTGCGTGTTTCTTTTATATATTTCTAGTTCCTATTCTTCTAAAACATAACATAGCATCATGCTTGTAATCCTCGAAAGGTTAGCAGGTGTACTATTTTGTAATTGCCTTTATTAAGTTAATTTCTATGTATTGGGGGGCAAGCGTATTGCCTTCCACCGGGCACAGTTCCAAAGTCCATGCAGTAAGAATGTCCATACATTTCAACCCAATATCACTGCACAACCCGGGTCACAATAAAAAAAAAACTATATCATGGAGATACTCATATAGTCATCAATACAAAATTATTAGATAATATAATAAAAATGTCGTCAAAAGTAGTTTTATTAATTTTGTTAATTTGTAATTAAAACGCTTTGTACTATAATTCCGATGTTTGTTTTTTGTTATACACGAAAATACTGCAATCTGAATTAGACTAGTGCTATAAGTAGACACTAAAGAAATCATAGTGATCCTTCCAACTTTTTTGCATGGTACCCAAGTTCTGGATCAAGTATTCGACTCAGGTCAGCAACACGGTAATTAAAATGGAGGCTCCTATTTTAATTTGTCATGTTCCTATTTTAATAATTCAGCCATGGATTAAAATCCTGACACATTTTTTTTCTCTATTGCTGAGCTCCATCGTAACTTTATGGAGTCGTCTCAGGTGTGTAGGTTTCTTCAACTTCACCGTTATAATGAAATTCTGAGTAACTCACATGAACTCAGAGTTGCAAGCCGAGTTCGAACCCGCACGGAATAAAACGTTCAACTGCTAGGCTATCGCTAAGCTAGGCTGTTTTTATCATTTACTTCAACTTTATAATTAACGTGGTACCTAATTAAATAAATTCATAAAAGCAAAGGCTTTTGAGACTTATTTTTCTTTTGCAAAAGCTAACATCCACTGTTTACATGTTTCTATACCAAATGTAAAGTAAGTATTTCAATACATAGTTTCGTCTCAGAAACTTACAATACATTATCTAAACTTACAAGTTCAGTGTAGAACAATCTCTAACAACAACCAACAACTAAAAGTTAAACTAATCAAAAAGTAGGTATTCACGTGTATATGTTACCTATTAACTGATAGTCAAGTTCATTTAGGTTAGGATAAATTAACAAGAAAAATTAAGAAAAAAAAATCATCAACTATACGTTATTTTATACTAGCTTCCACCCGCGGCTTCGCCCGCTTGATTTACGAACCCGTACATTTTTCCAGGATAATAAGTAGCCTATGTGCTATTCTAGACAATAATCTTTCTTTGTGCCAAATTTCATCCAGGTCCGTTCAGCCGTTCTGGCGTGATTGATCCTCACAAACTTTCACATTTATAATATTAAAGAAGGATTTATAATATTAGTAGGATTTTCCTGAATGTAACATTACCCTACCACATAATATTACACTAATCTACAGCCAATATGCAACTGAGTGGCTATTGGTATTTTTATATTAATTAATGTGTACTTAATATCAATAAAAAATCCGTACCACGTAAGATTTTAAGATTTTTCAACTTAAAGTTTTTACGAAGCACCACCAATTTTGGTGTTCTATTTGCAACGAATCGATATATAATTTAAATTTATTTGTTAATTTGGGGTATTTATAACAAATTTCACGTGTATAGTCTGCCTTCTTTGATGTTCATTAACTGAAGACTTGTAGTTGTGTGTAGTATTTGTAAATTTATTGCGATAGCTGCGGAAAGTGAGATTTTTTGATAAAATAAGTATAAAATAAAAAAACCCGTAGTTGTAAAACATCAGACTCATTTTGTTATGTTTGTGTCACCCAAATCACAGGCCAGAACAATAATTAAAGTGACTGAATTAACATATCTCAAATATTTTGGTTTTCCTATAGTGATTCAAGACGGCAATTGGGCTCCCCCTATTTGCAAAAAAAATATCTACAAAACAGGCACAATAGTTACATGTGCATATCCTGACATCAAAAATAAACATCTTAAATTAAATTAAATCTTTTTTTTTATATTTAAACTATATCGTTATATTAGCCAAAAAAAATGCTGTAATTCGAAATCTATACGTGCTGGAGTTTTTTTACTTTCTAACTCAAACTTAGGATCCTTAAAAGATAACGATGCACCAATAGCCATTTCAGTTGCATTTTTCACTTTTTATTTTGTAGAGTAGTGTTATTATACCTACCTACACACAAGTTTGTTGTGAGAGACGAGACGAAGCCAAGTTTAAAAGGTCTGTGTATACTAATTACTTGTTAGACACGACCATAAAATTAACTGTAAATAATTAATTAGTGAACAACATTAAATTGTAACCCAACCAACCCGTAACCAAACATACTGACTGCAAACATCCAGTGATGGAGTTGCATTATAGAAAAAACAAAAAAACGTTAGTTACTCAGTTCTCTTTTTGTCTCCTCCCGTGACCCAGTGCCAAAATCTAGTTTGTCCAGTATAAATACTTGTTATATGAAGTACTCGATACAAGCCTTCTCGTCTCCTGCTGGACTATACCTGGGTAAGTTACCTTATTGGCTTATCCTTCTACCATGTGATTTACAATTCCAATGTAAGAAGAACTCATCCTGATACAACAGAAGCAGAAGATTGGCAGAGACTTACGCAGGTATTAATATATCATTTTTATCCTTGGTTTACCTTTTTATCCTTGGTTTTATATTAAGGACCCTTTGATACCAACCACAGTAAAATCTTTCATTTCTGAAAACTAGTCACTTAGCGACATCTAGTGGAAGTTAAGGAACTATATTTAGTATCACGTTTGAAATGAAGATGGCGTTGATTAACATTGAATAAAGTGAAGCCTGTTTTGTTTTTATGCAGAACCAAAACTAAAGTCAACCCTAAACTTGTAGGTGCTCTTTGTTTAACCTTACATACTCGTATAAGTAAAAAAGTGTGAACTATTATCCTATTCATATTCATTATTTTTATTTTTTGTACTACCTATGTAAATATGTATTGTACATATGGACTAAATAGGTAAATTATATATTACACAAGAATTTATTTTGACTCCAATTTTCCTATATCTAAATAGGTACTTAACTACATCATTGGTCTATGATCGCAAGCGCGAAAGCTTAGCGTTAGGTCCTGGTACCTGTCGTTCATTTCAGGCCTGTCAATGGGTACAACAAGATAATTAACGCCACAAGCCTGCATCATCAACGTAGTCCTAACCTTATGGGCTTTAGGCTTAGCTCTTAGGCTTTCCTTATGAGAACGAATTTAACATGAGTTTTAAACTTGTTACCAGTAGATGAGATGGGTGATATATTTTCGTAGCTTGTTATTGAAGCGCCCGCCGTTCCCTAGAAATGACTTATTCGTTTTGGTTATTCTAAATTTAGGACCAACTATATTTTGTGTTAGATATTTTTTGTTTTGTTTTGTTTGTTTGTTTTGTGTGCTATTTGGTGTGTGTTAGACCCGGGTACGTCTTAAAACTGCGGCCAGACACCGGAGGCCGGGCAGCAGCGTCCTCTCACTAATCGGTGAGCCACTGCGATCCCCAAGCCGCCTGCCAAGCGTGGGGATTATGGCAAACCCCACCTTGAGGGAGGCCTTCGTTCAGCAGTGGACGTCTTATGGCTGATGATGATGATGTGTTTATTCCTAGTTTTAATGTTGTGGAAGTCAGGGTTTGCAGGTTTTTCCAGACGTAATATACAGTCAGCATCAAAAAGGCACTTAATAAAATGTAAAAGCGATTTTTAAAAGAAATTGTGATTCGAAATCTTGATTTTTAACCAATAGTTTTCACTTAATAAATCGAGTTCTTTGCCATCAAAGATCAAATGCAAACATACGCGGGCTACATTTGGCAAGGAAATCTTTAAATATTTTGTTTTAGTAGCATTTATTTATAGGTTATTTACCGCGAACCATTGAAAGAATAGTTAATCTGTTATTGATATGTAAAACTTTTCTGTCTTTTCTAATTATCTTAAAGTAACGTGTATGATGAGATGTAAATTTTTGGTTCAAAAGTATTTAATATTACACAAAAGTAAAGCAAATTGTTCAACAAATATGTTTACGAGTGAAAATTTGAATTTTATGTCTTTTATAACAGTTTTTCGCGGATTTTTAACTGCTTTTTTATGAAATGTATGAACGCAAGTACTTTGCACACCGCATTAAATAATAATATTATGGTGATTATCCACTGGAGGAAGAGCGAAACGGAGCGGTATTTAATAAAAATAACAAATAATAAGCATCACGCCTGTATTCCCTACAGGGTTAGGCAGAGGTGTACTACTGTACAACCACATTTCAATTATACGCTGATTTACCCCCATGTAATAGAGGCCCTATTGCCATCTACCGGGTACATTTTCAAACTTCGGACTGCAATGAGAATTTTCCGACCGAAAACCCCAATAACACTGCGCGACCCTTAAATAGATTCCAAGACCTGGCCCTCATGAGTCACGCTTGCGACCATTAGACCAATGATGCTGATGCTGGTAAAAAACAAATATTTGAAGAATAAAATTAAAAACAAAGACATTTGGGCAAAGCCATGTCCAGCTGTGGCCTGCGACAAACAGCGCCACTTCAAATAACACTGAAAAAATAAAATAACGAATTTTCGAATACAATGTATATGACAGTTTCTATGCATGTACATTCTAAGAAAGAGAAAGGTTATACAGGTTCACCCATAGACTTAGAATTTCTGGGTTCACCAAATACTACTTAGACAAAGATTTTTGAAATAACTTTTGGTGCATTTTTCAAATTGGGGTTTACATAAATATAATTCGACATTTAAATATCATTTTACTCGAATGTATCCATAATCCTGATAAATCTTCAGCTATTTTAATCACTTTGTTTGACTGTACAAGGCAGCTTCGTAAAAGATAAGCGTTTTCATTCTCAAAGCTACTTTTAATAGCGTTAGCATATCATTGACTGTGCGCCACCTTTACACCAGTCGCGTTTAATATAATCTGTTACATAATGTTGTGGGTTACGCTGGTTACGCGGCTTACAGACTGGTTGAACCGGTCTCCACTAACTAACAAAATAATACGTAAGCGGTGGTTTGTAAACAAACAGTGAAAGATGCAGAAAAGTATGTGATTTATTCATATGTATAATTACTTAAATAAGTTCAAAAATGATAATTAATATATTAATTAAAATAAGATCTAAATAGTTTAGGATTAAAAAGGTTATCATTATCCCTGCTCTATTCTCCGTAAGATACGAATGCTTTTTGTAGTTAGGTGGCATATAACGATCCTCTTGCATCGATGACGTTGTTGCCATCCCAAGAGGTTGAAGATGTGTTAACCAACCAAGGAGAATAAATTACACAATGGAAAATGGAACGCCATGAATTTTACGCCATAGCCGAAAGAAATCTTCTTGATTTGTATGGCAGTTTGGCAGTTGGTGAAGCTTATAGTTTAGTAAATTAGATATAACATTTTACTTAAAATTTACCAAAGACAAAGCATAAAAAACTGAACATGTACACTATCCAAAAATGTCCACTATCTAAATAATAATTGAGCGTCTGTAACTGATTGATCAGCTGATAGTTAAATCAATTTATAGTTAATAACACTCTTTTATAATATTTTGCGAAGAATTGTTATCTTTTGCAACTCTGGCGCAATTTTGATAGCCTTAAAAGCAGTACAATTTTGCATGGAAAAGTGTTAAATAAATGAACAAGGTTGTGTAAATGCCAATGTGGAGTTAAAAATTAACAAATTTAACAGCAACTTAACGGAATTGGCTGACGGATAACCTTGATTATTTTTCAAATAAAGTGTAAATAAAAAATAACAAAATACTCAGTTCAAAGTACTTTGGCGTCCATGAATGTAGGCTCCCAAAGGCAAAATAGTTACGTCATGTTTTGGTCCCAAAACTGTTTTTTTTTTTATGGGTTTGACAGAATTTTCTTTGTCAATTTTTGTATATCCTACGGTAAGTGGATAGTTGTGATTTGTAGATAAACTTAATTTCCTTGTCTTGTACTTAATTAATTCACTTAATATACCTACATAAATATTAGTCACTGGTCATCTCTCCATGGCGACTTATGCGCTATAAGTATTCACAATATTTTTTGTGCAGTTGGATTCCATTAAAAATATATAGGTATATAGACCTTTAAGGTCTATAGACCTTTATTGTCCAAAAAAAAACCAAAACAGACAGAGACAGACAGACAAACAAAAAGTTCCAACACGCTTCCTACATTCACAAAAATAACCACATAATTAATTAATAACGAAAGACTACCTTGAAGTGCTATGTTTTGCATACAGTATAGTTATAATAATTACAGATTTTTACTTCTAATTGCTGTAGGCAGCATATGCTAAATTTAAAAAAATACGGTTAGTATATGAAGTATCTTAATGTACTTTTTCATGTTTAAGATGACCGCACTGCCAAATTCCATTAAATTTTATCGACTGTTCTTTGTGTATCTTGCCTTTTAGCTCCATATATTATGATTTCTTCTTCCTATTTAAAAGCCTTGTTCTTGTCGTAGTTGAGATGAATCGTTGTAGCTGATGAAGATCTCACTTATAATCTCTGCCTTAGCTAAATAAATATCTAATGCTGAGAAATACGTTGTCTTCTCCAACGTACCCGAGATGAAAATAAGACATCCTGAAAAATTGTGGAAGCCAGCGAAAGTAGTGCAATGTTAGTGCACTGAATAAAATAGAAACTAAGATTAAGAAACAGTTTTTATACTCTGTTGTCAACTTTAAATCTGGACACAACAGATTTATTACCGACAGCTAAGAAATGCAGTCTTCCTTGACCGTGTTCACTTTTCCCTTATTTACGGTCAAACAGTTGCTCCCCTTCTTAAACAAGACAAAATATTTTCATTGCACAAACTTATCACCCTACACTATATTATAACTAGCTACCGCACGCGGCTTAGCCCGCGTGGATTACGAATCTGTGCATTTTCCCGTGATAAAAAGTAGCCTATGTGCTATTCTAGAGTATAATCTATCTTTGTGCCAGATTTTATCTAGATCCGTTCAGGCGTTCTGAAGTGAAAGACTAACAAAGATCCATCCATCCATCCTCACAAACATTCACGTTTATAATATTAGTAGAATGCTTTTATTACGTCCCAAAGAAAGATCGTCCGATAGACAGAATTGTTTTAATTTTAAATAAACCTATTACAGGCACTTTTGAAACGTTATAGGACTCTGGTTGTACGGTTCCAAAAAGTTGGTCCTATGGAGGAGAACCGGCAAGAAATTTACCATCTACAAAAACCCCACGGTCCTTACCTACGAGAAAAAAGGTGCTTGTAGAGTTCCATGTTACAAGCTCAACTGGGGCAGTACTACAGCTATACCTATTTCAACCGCAATTATATTACGAGTTCGAAGCCCGCCCGGACACAGAAACTTTTTGTCCCTATATTTCTATTTTTTTACTTTTTGGAAAAACAGACGCCAAATTCGAGCATCCAAACTCCATACAGACGGTAAAACAAGCACACCTAGTACATATTATGTGTATATGTAGCGGTATTTCGAATCAAAGTTAGTAGATCAGTCGCTGAATTTACCGAAACACAAAGCATTCCAATTCTAACCTCTGATCACTCAGTGGCAGTCCGAGGGGGTCGTAGGGGTCATGACCCCCCAAATCGTCAAACAATTGTCAATTGACAAACCTCCTAAAATAAATAACTTATGAAAATTTTAAAAAAATTATTAAGTCCCTGCTTAAAATGAAATCAAAAATAGGTAGATTTTTTTTATTTATAATGTTATAATGAAGAATTTTTAAGAAATAAATTCAAATTTGCCCAACTTTAATACGACCCCCCATAAAGTCACATTATTGTTAGTATTACCCCCCCCCCCCCCCACCTTACAGTCTTTGACTGCGACTACGCCTGTGATCATTAGGTTGCAGGCGTTCATAAATAAGTGGCAATGATCGCTTACGATCCAAGTTACCCGCAACTTCATTTCCCTTCCTCTACCATACAGAGGCATGGCTTGTTCCCTTAGTAACAGAGTCTCTAGATATGTCTAGAGATACTACCCTTCACCGGCCTCGACTCTTTAGCTTTATACACCATTCTACATTGACTTTATATAGGTATGTGTAGGCAGTGTTTAGATCAAGGTAAACCTAAACAAAACTTGTTTGATACTCGCCGCAATTACGTTTAATGTGAGGTTTAATAGCTATATTTAGGAAAACATAGTGTTATATAATGTACTAGCGACCCGCCACGGCTTTGCACGGGTAGCACAAAAAGTGAAAAATGCCAAAAGTAAATTTTTGTTTATCCGATCGCTACCAACCTTCACCTTCAAAGCGTCGCTCGCTGGACTAATCTAAAAATTACCTAAAAATTTCATTAAAATCACTTCAGCCGTTTTGGAGTCCATAGGGAACATCTATGTAAAATAAATGTGTGTATGTACACACAGTTATTTTATATATATATAGAAGATAATGATTTTCCTTGTAAATAAAAACTAGTCTGTACTACAACTACTGTTTTAAAAATAAAATAATGGACTTGTTTTTGCTGTGGCTTCGTGCTCTTGGATTCCGAATGTTCCTGTAAAGACTTTAATACTAAGCAGTTTTATATTTCCTACTCCTCGCGGGTTGATTTTAGAAATAAGGTAAATAGCCTTATGTCTAGGTTAACAAGTTTTATAACGCGGACAATACTATGTTTTGTAGTTCATGTTTTCATCATTAAGTCATATCTAAATTACACGTAATTACAGTGAAGGGCACGTAGCTACATAGCTACCGCGCAGATCGATCGATCTGCAAGGTTAAAGCAGCGCTTGAAGCGATCAGTCCTTAGATGGGTGATCATTTTTAACATATCGAGACCCCTCCGTGCCCCGGAAAGCACGTTAAGCAGTTAGTCTCGGGTGTCATACTAAGACCTATATAGGACAGTCGTTACGGGTGTCAGTAGCCCAAAAGTCTGACAACCAGTCTAACCTTAGAGTATCAGTGTCTCCTAGTAACTGGGTGGCGGAGGTCAGAAGGCAGTCGCTCCGTGTAAAATACTGATATTCAGCCGCAACCGGTTAGATTGGAAGCCGACCCCAATGTAGTTGGGAAGAGGTTAATTTTTAATTTAACCCTACCGTATCTCCCGTATCGTGGGTACAGTTTACAAACATACATGTCACATACACACACAAACAGATCACACAAATATTTGTACCGTGCGGGAATCGAACTTGTGACACCTAGCGCAGAAAGCTTATCACTTAGCCACTATGCCAACCGTGCCGTCAACAGGTTCACGATGGATACGTGTGAGCCTAGAATCTTCAAGAGTCAAGGTGATCTAGGTTCCCCATCCACTCACAGACACTGTGATGGCTATAAACTAAATGGCTTTTACATTCAAACAACAATTCATACATTTTATGGTAATGTAAAATTTGATGGTAACAACCTATGGTTGACTGGTTGCTAGTACGAATGTTGATTGTGAAGCACGTCTTTGATTTCTGACAAATAGATTTTGTTAGGAACTTCATATCAAGTGTCAATTTAAATTGACATGGGTAGGAGTGACCTATCTCTTGTCTGTATCTTCGGGTTCATAAAGAAACAAATGATTACTTGGTTATAGGTAGTCAAGATTTTAGATCAAAGTGTACAGTTTATGTTCAATGTTGTGCCCAATGGGGGGCTATTCCTACGAGATTAAAATCATGGTGAAAATCGAGATATATCATATGACAGCACGGTTAGCACAGTGGTTGAGCGATCGACTGCTGCGCTACGAGTCGTGGATTCGATTTCCACACGGAAAAAATATTTGTATGACCTACAGATAGTTGTTCAGAATAAATTTATGTAACTATTTGTGTTTGTAAAACGCACCCACGATACAGGAAAGATTAAAAGTATGGGCAAACGTTTAAAAAAAAATCGATCGATAAATCATTGTTGATATCGCTCGCAAACCTTTTTGCGACGTCTCGTAATATTTCATTAGACATAGCATAGCATCACACCCGTATTCCCCGAAGGGATAGGCAAAGGTGTACTGTTGTACACACATTGTAATACAGGGCGAGCCTATATCCATCTAGCGGGCACAGTTCCACAGCCTAATTACCGATGTAGCGACAGGCGTAGATCGCGCGATATCTTCTGTCAAACGTCATTTTTATGTCATATAGTGTATTGGCTGACAGTGAGATTGCCGTCGCGTTGTTGTCGCTTTTTTACGTAATTAGGCTGCCAGACTCCGTGCTGCTACTGAGAATGTCCAGAAACAAAAACTCAATAACACTTTGCCGGTCCTGGGAATCGAATCAAGGACCTCACGCTCAGCAGTCGCGCTTGCGACCACTAGACCAATGAGGCAGTCATTATACATACATACATACATACATACATACATACATACATTAGACATTTTCATCATAATAGAATATAATCATAATGATGTTTATGGAAATAGAATAGCAAAAAAATAATATAATCAAACATTTTTCAAATATAATTTTGCTTTATTTTTGCTACCTTATTTCCTCACAGGTTTTCCTGCACAACTTTCATAGACATCATTATCTCGTCACGTGTTTAACATGTCAATTACATTACTACATCAAATCAACCCACTAAAGGTTGATTTGATATCGATTTATTGATGCGATACTAAATTATATAGTAGTGTTAACACCGCTTCTTTTTAAATTGGCATGACTGTCTGTTATTAACTCGTAAAACTCCTCGGGAAAACATACCTATGGACGAATTTACCAAACGAAGGCAATACTTATACATTGGGACATAATGCCATAATCACCATTCTCTTCTGTTATCGATTCATGCCCTTCTCATGCCAGTGTTAGATTAGCCAGTCAGGAATGGTGATATCGAGGCTGACTGCCCACGGTGTGCCAGACAAAATACAATCAAATTTGGTCACTTTTGCAGGCTCTTTCCGTGGATCCCTCATCCTCAGCAGCGCTTAGGATAATGCTGCAACTACCCATCCTCTCGACATCCCTAAGTCTAGGGGTGGTTGAATGGTACTCTTAACACCCCTTCCCTCAGTCTTTCTACCCATGAAATACGCAGAAGGTATACTTTGACCGGTTCCCCGTATCTGAGTCTTTTATGTGGTTGTATACGATCAGTTAATTGCTTTTATAATAATCGTGAAGATATTAGAAACTACTTTTCCACTTAATTAATGAGCTTTCCAATTACCTTTCCATTTAAATTAATTAAATCTACGATTTACCCAATGTTTTATTCCCAAATGAACAAGGTGTGATATTGTTAACTAAAAGTACTAAAATATCGATAAGTGATGATAAAATTCGGTGTAGTTGTCGCAGCTGATCATGAGGTATTGTATTCGATTCCCAGGCCGTATTATTGGCATTTGCTGAAAATCTCAATAGCAACCCAGGTTTTGTAATTGTACCCGGTAAATGGCAACATTCTCGCCCCCTGTTTTAAGGGTAATACATTGTACAGCCACATTTCGCCGATGTTAAGCGGCGAAATGTGGCTGTGCAATACCTATATAACACTTTAGTAGGGACTAGAACGCGGGACGCGTGAAGCTAGACTTGAATTTATAAAAAATAACTGAAAACACGGATCTCCAATTATCGTGTGAAAATCTTAGACAGTAACAAGGTTCAAACCTTTGAAAAGAGTCTCGGTCCAGTGATTCTCGAGGATATCCAAATAGCCAAACCACATGCTAATTAAAATTAAAATTAGCGCTATTGTTAATCAACAGAGTAATAAAATTATTTAAAAATATGTTGTACGTATGTATATATTTCGACCTCTCAAGGTTCATACTTTATACATACGTATAATATAATTTATGCTAGGCCTTTCTAATAGGCCTTTTGATCAGGGAAAGGTATGCTATTGTACACTGACATTTCACCGATAGCCTTACTAACCTTGCAATAAAGTATGACTCTATTGCCATCTACTAAGCACAGTTCCAAATTCCGAGCTACTATTAAGAATTTTCTTCCATAAAAACTCACTAACACTTTACCTGAATCAAGAATCGAAGTCACAACCTCACGCTCAGCACCCGCGGTTGCTAGCACTAAACCAATGAGAGAGTTTTCTTTTGAAAGTCTGTTAATCAAAAGCGATATTATATCGCCTAAAGTATTTCCTTTGCTCCAACAATAATCCTTTCAAATTAATTTTGTAACTTGCAATAAGACTTTACTGCAAGTTACAGTGAAACACAATCTGA
Source organism: Shargacucullia verbasci (assembly GCA_947562105.1). Taxonomy (NCBI): domain Eukaryota; kingdom Metazoa; phylum Arthropoda; class Insecta; order Lepidoptera; family Noctuidae; genus Shargacucullia; species Shargacucullia verbasci. The sequence goes on along the minus strand of OX387297.1, from coordinate 3,978,038 downwards.
TCCCGTTGCAGTTGTCTGACTCACACAATAACAAACCTTGCAATTTCTACAGCTTCAGGGAAAACAAAAGAGTATCCAGTTGCTTAATTTCTCGTGCAAGTTCCTCCGTTTCTGTTATTTCGTTCTACAAATTCGTTTGCGTGCCTGTTCTATCTTGACGGTTCCGATTTCTAGAAACAAAGTTGCCGTTTCGTTTTGTTGCTTATTCTGGAAGACGGTATTACCTAGATTTTTGAAGGTATAGTTGACTTTGTGCGTTACGCAGGTTCAGTTTCTGCATGATATAAGTATTTATGTGACTTACAGGTAGTTGTTCCGGCGCCTGGATTACATAAGAAAAATATGAAAGCCGCAACCACCTATTAATGCATCCCTTTTCTGTGATGCATATGAGTCCATATGAGACTAACGTTTGTAAACTTGTAAATTAAGATTTTGTATAAATTAAGAATTATATAGAAATTAAGTTCGGGAATAGATTTTTTTTTAATTTTTTTTTTTACTTGACTTACTTTTACTTTTACTTTTACTTTTATTTGTTAATGAAGTATTAGAGACCCGGGTATGTCTTAAAACTACAGCCAGACACCGGAGGACGGGCAGCAGCGTCCTCTCACTAATCGGTTAGCCACTGCGATCCCCAAGCCGCTTGCCAAGCGTGGGTATTATGGCAAACCCCCCTTTGGGGGAGGCCTTCGTTTAGCAGTGAACGTCTTCTGGCTGATGATGAAGTATTAAGCCCAATTACCACATAACTACAACGATTTATTTATTTAATTTGCAGTACATAATAAACAATCACGAGAATTTATGGATATAAATGAATTGAATAAGGTCACTGGACCGGTCTATCGAACATATATCTGGTTTGGTAACGATTTGTTTGTTTTTTTAATTATTGAGGTAGTCAATACAAAACAATGTTGCGAAAATGAAAGAGTTATTTTAAGTCTGGGATTGTACAATACCGGTTTTGCTCCGGTTCTCGAAATACCAAAGGACCGAACACACGCAGGCAGGACGCATAAGGCAGAAGACTTGTAGAGAGGCATCAACGAATAAAACGTAACAACAAATTGAATTCTTTTTCCGTAGTAGGTATGTGAATAGATCAATCATTCATACTTTTAAAAAATCTAGACAAGCAGGAAGTTTGCTTGATGTTTAAAATCACTTAGGGAATTAATAGAAACTGGTTTGAAATAGTTTGGCCTTTAAATTATTATCATTGATAACATTTCAAAGCTGCACAAAAAACTTTGGACGGATAATTATAATTTAATAATATTTGGCTTTTGGCTGTAAACAAAGCATGCATTAATGCGTGGCTGTCATATCATACTGATAAATTTAATGTAGACTATAAAACATATGTTCATGCTGTAGCCTTTCAGCTGCCAGGTACTCTGATATCGTCAAACAAGATAAACTCAACTTCAGTAAGCTGCATTCTACGATAAACAAGCGAGGCAGACTAGCTATATGTCTCTAAGCACTAATGGACGAAGACCAACGCAGCGTGGCATGCTTGCAGGCAAACGGACCGATGACCTAAGGAAGGCAACTGGGCTAGACCATGTAAAAGGCCTTTGTCCGACAATGATAGATATTGATTCACTGTATGTTTACGCTTTCTGTTGCGCATAAAAAAATATTAGTAATAGGTCAATGTAAGATAAAAATGCACCGTCATTGTTATGTTTACATCTGGCGGGTACACACTTAATATCTATTATTATTATCGATCACAAAACTATGAATGACGAAGACAGTTGTCAGTACTTAATGCAACGATGTTCGAAACACTTTACATCGCAGCCATTTGTTTGTCTTCCATTTGTCTCTGATTCCATTTATAAATGTATTGTTTTCATTGTTTTCTTATTGCTTATCAGTCAGTAAATCTTGTGCAAAAGAAAACAATGGGTCTAAGACCATTGTTTTTGACATCAAAAGGTATCAAACTAGAATATCTATAGCGAATGATGCGTTATATCTTCAACTACGAAGCTATATTTTCGTACGTGGTCATTTTGCCAGTATTAATTTTGAACAACACATGTCGGCACAGTACTTCGACCATAAATACCATAAAACCAGATCCATCTTAAACCAAAGTATAGTACTGTAATTATTGCACTAACGAGTAAATAGATGTAGGTACTCTAGCCGGAAGACATCACAATTATTCGGCGTCAAAACTAACCTTGAAATGTTATTTGTAAATTGGTTATAACTTTTTTTCATATGATGAATGGTACTGAGTGCCTAACTGCCTACCGATGTGAGCCGAATATATTAATGAAACTTGATATCAATCAATCAACTTAATTCCAGTCTACTGCTGGACATAGGTTCCTCCCAAGTCCCACAACCCAAAGTAAATTCAAATTTAAAATTCTCTGGGTTCTATTTCCAACACAAGACTATTAAACAAATAAAAAAATCTAAATTCTATAACCGTGTAATTAAAAAGATACTAGTTTTATTACTTTTTGACGTCAACATAGTATTCAATACAATAGTCCAAATTTCAGTCCAGTTCTTAGTGATTTAGACGAGAAAAGACAAAAGACAGTAACAGAAACCCATAGATTTTATACTGAATATTTCTTTGTTACATACAGCCAGCATATACAAGAGTCTAAAGTCGAATTCAAATAACATATAGATACTAAAGTTCTTCTTTAATGAGTCGTCATACTGTGGACCTCAAGACAAAAAGTCGATGAATCGAAGCATAAGTGAAGAGAAAAGAGAATCGAAAGCCGGAATAAGCTGGAAGTAGCCGAAAAAACAGAAGAACACAAAAACAACGAATCATGAAACTGAAGCTGAGCGCACACGATCAATAACCATTAGTTTATCAAAAATCGTCGTTTTCGTAAGTATAGATATTTCGAATCATATTGTCGATCATTATACATTAATACGGACGGCAATTCGCGCGTTTCGTTGTAAATGTCCATTAGAGGGCCCAATGGGAATGTGAATGTGGATGTGGAGTCACGCTACAGACGATGCCTCACCTCTATTACTTGTTGTGCACCAAAGTCTGCACTTTTAAAGACAAGTGCGAAGTCTACAGTTCTAAAGATCTGAATCACAGACAACGCTATTGACGTGGCCAAGTTCTGGTCAAAATATTTGAATTTGGAATTGAAATCGACATGACAAAAAAATATAAAGTTGTTATACATGAGCGGCTTCTGTTAGTACTAATATCTGGATTGCGTTTTGTTTCTGTTTCAAATGTTAACGCGATGCCTAATCACGAGTGCGTGTTATCAATTTGTGTGGCGATCATAATAATTAGTATAAATCTGTGTAACTACGTCACTTAAAATGACGTTACTAGGATAATTTCCTTATTTAGGGATAAAAAGAGAGGGAGCCGTATACTCTGAAGAATTGATAGCGACCTGTAATAACAACTTGTAAAACTAAACGATGAACAGTGCAAATACTAGGTATTTTTGTTGTTAATACTCATAACATTTCAAGATGGTGGAGTTGTATTGCATCCGAAAACACGGAGAAAGAAAACTTGGAAAATGCTCGAATTGAACTATTTGTTCTGGTTCACATAGTCCGTTTACTTCTGTTACGAATAGAATCTCTAGGCGAAGTAGGAGGGCTAGTCAGCCAGCAAGGTTTGTAAGAGGCTGACTGCCCATGCGGCCCGGACGTACTTAGGTATCAAAAAATTCAACATTCATTTATTCAAAATAGACCTCACTACTAGCTTTTTGAACCATATAATATGATCGACAAAACTAATACGCCCGCCCTTGACCGCTTCCTATGTGTTTTAGCTTGGGGAGAAGAAACGCAACCCCATGTCTGTCAGTATACAATAAAAGAAAAAATAATATATGTAAAAGAATGCTATTACAATAATTAAAGCTTAGCAGAAACGTTTCCACGTGTGAGCTAGTATAAAAATGTATACATATTTGTGTTTACAACTATACCTAAACCCACATTTTACCGATGCTGATGCCGAGACCCATGTAATGGGAGGTCAATGTCAATAGACGACACGTTGGCCCGGTGGCTAAGCGATTAGCTTTCTGCGCTACGTGTCGCGGGTTCGATCCCCGCACGGAACAAATATTTGTATGATCTACAGATAATTGTTTCGGGTCTGGGTGTTTGTGTATGTGAATATATGGTATGGTATCCTATGGTTGCGTATTGAGAATTTACTAACAGAAAAATTCAATGAAAAATTTACACATTTGATTTATTACGCAACAAGTAGGTTCGTTCTCCAGATTTTTTAGTTACTCGAAATTAGGGATCCGAGACATCGCTTTAGGCACATCATAGATTAAATGAGACCATGAGAACCATAGTGGCCTAACTAAATGTTTTACAATATTGAGTTTATAATTTTATAATTATTCAGTTTATAATTATAATATGTTCAAGATTAGTCGGATCGGATCAGAAACCACAAGCAAACTGGCCCAATCCACATCCATGAATTGACCAGTGGCCGAGAGCAACACTAATGTCTACCTTTCCTCTCTTGACGGGTTAGTAAGGATGCATATAGTCCGGCCCTAATAACAGCCACTTCATAACCAATATCAGTAATATTAATCAACGCACTGTAACGCTCGTTACACAACACCTTCGTAATCAGCTGACGGTAACACGGCGTAACGCGAATTTCCTAGTTCCTCGTACAATTATCCGCTATTTAGTCTCATACACTGTAGCAACGTAACATAGGGCTGTATGATTGTAAAAAAAAAAACTTAAAAAAGTGAACGATTAAAATTGGTCAGGCGCGCACAAATTTTTTAATTTAATTTTTTATTTATTCTGATGTTTTCTCCTGTATCGTGGGTGTGTTTACAGACCCAAATCTCTTACAAGCACATACTTACACCCAGACACGGAAAAACTATGTATAAGTCATGCAAATATTTGTTCCATGTGAGAATTGAACCCGCGACGAGTATTGTAGAAAGCCACTGCGGCAACCGTACAAACGTAGGTAGCATCTGAGGTCTTGGGTCGGCTTTGTCAGGATTCCCTTCGTGGTATTAAATAAAGATATATAATAACAAATAAAAATGTTTTAATAGCAAGATGAAGCAAATTGCAAAACATTATTCTTCGTCTTAGTACGTGTCACCACAATCTAATATTAAATTTTGCCACAGCCACCAGTTTCCTACATATTATTAAGCTGTCCTTCAGGATACCACTCTGGCAACGACATGCCCGGTACTTGACGTGAATTAATCATCAATTGACGTATTAAAACCCAATATAACTAGAATCTTTTGGAAAACATGGCAGACTCGTTACCCAGGGCCTACAACGTCGCATTTTGCAACAAATTTACATATTATTATTATTAATAACGCCTACAAATCATTCACATATTTACTGACAAAATAAAAATTGCAAATTACCATATTATTATAATACAAAGAATATTTTCAGTAATTTCAAAAACCCATCACTACAGTATTTTGCGAACTAAAGACCAAATACCACGCGCACTAAAAAATTGCACGCAAAATTTAAAAAACTAAAAGAAAAGCGTTTTCTTAGCGATTTGTGTTTTCGTTGAGTGTTTTCATACTGTTTATGTGTTAGCACTACTGTCTGAATGTCTGACATTTATCGGAAGACTAAATATACGGTTAGTATAAATAATTACATACAATTAATCTAGTAAATGAATAATATATAAGACATTTATATTAAAAGTAATTTGAGTGTCAAGTTTAAGTGTGTGTTTGTATTTTCCGAGTGTCGGATATTAGCGGCGCCCATCTCTGCCCCTTTTGTAACTAGTGCTGAAAACTGAAATTAGACGAGCTATATTCATTACTTAACGTGTAAAATACTGATACTCTAATATGCATCTGATGAGGCTTGATGTGGACTTCGACGTAACTGAAAAGGCTAGGCAGGTCAGGCTGCCGGAGGTGCGGTAAACGCGTGGACTAATCCCATGCCTCCAGCGTTATCTACACGCCGGGTATGCCGCGGAAACACAGTGTGCTTTCAGTTAGTAAAAGTTCGACATTACCCGTAGCCTTTCCTAGGGCGGTGGGGAAGCATGAGCATTTTCAAAACTTTAAAAAAGAAGGTAATGATACGTACCCCATGATGTGGTAGAAAAATTAACAAGGATCATAACAGGGCCGACTGCCCAGGCAAATCGTAGCCTGCACTAAACTGCCTTTATATTCGAAAATCCGGATGTTTTTGATAGAAAAAACAGCACTGTACGAGCACTGATTATTTGCAATTTGAATGAAAGAAGAAGAAAGAAAAACTGTTTATTTCCGCCAAGATGTGATGATTTGTTTGCCATCCTTTGAAGTTCTAATACGCCTCTATTCGTACGAAGTAGTACTATAAAGTGTGTGTTGCCACCCCTTAGTATTGTTAATAGTACATAATGCATTATTATGCAATTTAATACGGTATTAGGACAGTAAAAACAATCACACGTTCCCGCGACAGCTCGGACACGACACACGCGAATATAACACCGTGACAATTAACTGGACTATTTAGAAATAGAAATAGTATGTGTACATAAAATAAGAAACGTTTAAGACATAAATAAATATATTTGTGAACCATTTATGAATAATTTTCTAAAGGCAGGACCAACTCACAGCCTTCAGTTGCGTATCTTCTCGTAATTTTCGGTCCGATTCGCTAATTAAACCTCATTTATTCGTACAAGTTTTAAATGATAGTATAACGGCTCCATCATATCACCAAAGCCCTTAATTATGTAAGTGTCAAAAAATTTGTTTTTAATTTTCGAATTGCTATTCTAAATGTCCGTGCGTCGATATTATTCAATGTTTTATCAATAAGTTAAAATAATTATTGGTACAGCTTTAATATAAAAATAATATCTATGAAATTGGTAATGAAAACTAAAAAGAAAGCTAAGCAACGTCAACGTGACGAAAAAATGTTAAAAAAGACGAAATGAAACTACGCGATACAACAAAAGAAATAAAATATTTAGTAATTATCATAATAATTTAAAAATATCACTATCGCAGATCAATATTTTATCTCGCATTATTACATTGATACATTATCAGACACAGAAATTAATTTTCACGATTTAAAATTCCTCTGTATTATCTTAATCATCTGTCACAGAATACTTATATTTTCCTAGTTATTGCATATTACATTTACAACAAAAAATATTAATTAAAATTAGATACGTTCTAATATAAAAATAATATTCTTACATTTTATATTCAGTCCAAACTTGAGCTTAATATTTCCCAGAAAATTAAAACATCTAAAGAGACAATCGCTAATTCCTTATTTAAAAATAATTCCTTATTTATTAGAATAAAAACAGTTCCCGCGGAACAAAAAAATATAATTATTCATCCTATTGAGGCAAAGTTCAGACATTCAGCCAGTAGTTAATACTCATTTGTAGCAGTTAGTTATAATGCCGGCGCCGACGGGGCAAGACGCGAGTGTCAAAGATAGTGACGTGCATGTCATCGATATCGACGCCGATGTCGATCATATTATCGCGGCTGTCGACAACACAGATATACCAGTGATACACATTGATAAGCCGAAACAGGTTAATGCCATGAATGGAAACGGTAAGTGTTTGTTTACATTTCTTAGTATTAAATATGCATATTGAACTTTTTACTGTTTAAAAATAAGGAATCAGCTCTTCTACAACCCTTAGGTTTTAAGGCCTGACATTTGGCTATGATTAGCAAAATATTAGCGATCGACCTTTTTCGAATATTTCAACAATAATAATCAAATTTGAAATTGTATAAAAAAAAATACTTTTAAAATGTACGATTACATGGCATTCGTCTACTTGAATGTGACATTAATGTTCAGTCATTTAACCTTCCATTATTTCGCAGCTATAGTCTATCCACTAAAAGCATCAGCCTCCTCGCTTTACAAAATTACTACTACTGTCCCGTTTTGCGTCAATTTTACATGACAATTTATAAATAGACTTCACATAAATGCGCATGACATAACTAACCGTATTCACACCTTACAAAAAATACTGTTAAATCAAACTAACATTTTATCCTAACAAAATGTAAAAATACGAAATTCATGATAGGAAATATAGATTGGAATATTGCGTGATTCATGGCAATGAGTACATAAGCTTTACCCCATGGCACCTATAGCTCGATTAAATTTAATATACTAGTACTTTAATATATACCTATATATCAATATACACTATGTTTTTATCGGTACGTTCGTCTCTGTTTTCAGTTCAGGACTCAAAGCTGACCTAATTATAGTCGATATAGACAAGTAATGTTATTTTTTTATCAGTGACACATAAAATAAATTGAATAAGCAAAGCAATAAAATTAATTTATAACAATCATTGATATTTCTAAACATCTAATTGCATTAATTTATACATAACATTGTTGATAACTTAACGATCAACAAATGAGCTACCAATAAGTTAGCAATAATTGCCGATAAATAATTAAACAATGCATAACCGCCTCCCCAGTTAAATTGTACACTAATATTCACTGGTCATAGTGATCAATCGTGTTATTACGTCATAGATAGCCCGCTACTTACGATGTAACTGGCGTAGTTAAATAATAACAAAAATAACAATATGCCGCGTGAAAGTTTGTAATGAAATAAAAATAAAATTAGTTTCACGGATTTCTTCACATTATTTTTTTGTTCAATTTTGAAGAATCATGGTTACGTGCGAGTAGGACTTGCTCTGAGAAGGTTCTGTACCATTATATGTTTATTTATTTGTACAAAATTTCACAGAGTTTTAATTTTATGAGGTAGATTTATTTATTCCTTCACGTGTGCAAAGTAGCTAATCATAGTACAAATTGCCAATTAATTATTATAGAAATTGCCTCACATTATCGACATGTGTTTATGTATAATTCAGAACATTAATCAATTATCTTTGATATTTTTTTTAATTACTAAAGTTTTAAATTGACTTTAGTAATTAAAATTTTACATATACACAAACGGTGTATAGTCAAATTCAATACAATAGCTGGGCCTATTGTAATAATAATGTCCTCCTGGCAAAATTTCGGTCACGGCGGCCAATCTCACCGGAGATTAGCCAACTACGCAGGAGATATTATAGAGCACAAGTGTGTGCGCAAACACAGGTGCTCTCTCTATTCCTTCTCTCTCATAGTCCGATGGGACGGCAATCCGACACGACCGGAGAGAGATCAGGCGCAGGACCAACGGCTTTACGTGCTTTCCGAGGCATGGTGTGTATTCACATACACAAAGACCCAGACAAAAATATTTACTTTTATATGAACTCGTGAACTTTATAAACACTGTCAACATCTCCATTGTTTTACTAAGATGCTTATCGCTAGATCAAGGTTAAGAGGGAGGAAATATAAAACTGTGATGACACGAACTATTTTAGGTTGAGGAAAATGAGAGCTGTTAGATGCGTCTGCGTCGCATCTTGTCTATGCCATCCTTGTTTCTTTGATCTGCGATTCCATTAATGGTGTAGTCTGCCTTTCAATATTGTGCGCTATTTCTTTCTGTATCGGTTTCTTCTAAAGATCTAACCATCGTTGTGTAATGCTATTTCTCCTTCACCACTCTTAGGGTATCTCTTTCTTCTCAACCCAGTTTCCCGCGATATTATGTAAAGAGTTATTAGTTCGCAATTACGTGCTTCCTATTCGAAAAGTTCTTTAAATATAGCATAACACCTATATTCCCCGACGACTTGAGCAGAGGTGTGGGTACTATCGTACACCCTCATTATTTAAACCAAGTCAATACTCCGGGCCCCATCAATAAACAACCTTTAAACATAAAAAATATTAATTTATTTTACAAAACAAAGATACCTTAAGAAAACAACATCAACTGGCACACAAAAAGAAAAAGAACATGATTACCGGTCTGAAAAAAAAATGTGATTCCATTTATAAATTTTCCTAAACATCGTTTACGATTGTTATGAGTTTTATGACACCGGCTTGTAGTCATCGCGAAGGCAAGGGTACAATGGTCTATAACATAGCACATAAAACTAAGGTAAACAGCATTGACATAAGATTACTTACGTGTGAAAATATTTGTGGAACTCAAGGTGCAAGTCGACAGGACGGCGAGTGTAAACAATTGTTACGTCTTCATGTTAATATAACAACTTGATGGACTTCTGTCAACAAAGGATCACGTTCATCGATACTCACGTTGGCACTCATGTATATCCAATATCCACAGTGGCCCCAATTGATGGTCATATAGGGTGAAAATAAATTCCGGTTGAACAGCCTGGATTATTACTACTCTAGCGCCATGTTTGTGTAATTTTATTATGAGATATTCTTGGTAAAGGGGCGGACTAACCAAGGTGCGCCAGACGGCTACAAGCATCAGACATTCGTGGATGTGTTTTCTATGCATCGAATCATGACTTAGTTATTTCTTTTTTTGGTGAATCAAACTATTTAGTTGCTTGAATATGACGTTTGTTACAGGTGGCATAGAGTTATAATTAGTTACAGCACCTTTCTGCCCCACGAGGCGTGCAAATTATACATAAAAATTAAAGTGCATAAGGACTAACCTAAGGATTCCAAAAACGGACTACTTTTGAATTTCTTCCAATAGAAAACCCCATAACACTGCTCGACACGGGGATCGAACCCAGGACACAAGTGCGGCTACTTCTATACCAATAATCATGTAGAAAGTACGGTTGGCGCAGTGGTTGAGAGATAGACTGCTTTTGCTTTTGCTTTTTGTGTCGTGGTTTCGTTTCCCGCACGGAACAAATATTTGTATAATCTACAGATAGTTGTTTCGGGTCTGGGTCTTTTTGTATGTGTTTTTAAACGCACCCACGATATAGGGATTACTCTCAGGGATTAATGTGGGGTAACCTTATTCTAAAAAACAAAAAAAAATCAATGTCAGTAAATTGTGGTAATTGAAGTGACACTTCAGTGTCACTTCAATTTCGACAATTAAAGTATAACGCTACCTAGGTACTTTCAATAATTAATTTGATTACTGCTTTTAACAGTTTATTTATAGTGGGTCATTTTGAAGCGTACCACGAACTCGAGTGTGATATCGACATAATTGGTGTGTTCAATATTTACTCATGTGTCAGTCCCGGATCAATAAGACTGTATTATTAAGTACTGTCTTTAAAACTTCACAGCTGTAATTTTATAGCTTCAACATAGCATTTAAAGATGGACAAAGTAAATAAAAATACAACTACTCCTAGAACCAGTAATTAACAGATAATTGTTCCGAGTCTGGGTGTTTGTCTATATCATTGATACGCAAAGTCAATATCGACCCCAAAGGGTCGACGACGACCAACAAGGGGTCCATGTGAGCGGAAAAAAAATGGGGGTCTGTGAGATGTAAACGGGGGTCCACAATAGTTCGATCTCATTTAAGCAGGTCGCTACTTGAATTTAGACTTTCCATTAATGTAATACTCCACATACAAATATGATTTGTTATTTTGTTTTCACCTGAAAACATAACAAACAGACCGACGACAATTAGAACTAAATTGTATTGTCAGATTTTGTAAACAAACTTATTTTTTATAATATTAGTAGCAAATTAATATATCTCATCAAATTCTGTAAGTTAGTATGATATTCGCTTTGTGGTCACAATAAACTATGATCTTGTAGAAACTTGCACATATACATGCTACCTACGCGCGCACGCGAAGTAGAAGCGTAGGAACTAGTAGGAAGACTCACTTGCATTAACTTGTTTAATTCAACAATGTATCGGCCTGTTATAATTTAATTATATTATAATAAAATTATAACACGCCGATGTCTATACATTATAGATATTGGAAAAAAACTAGTACGGGGGTCTTTATTAGAGCAACAGAAGCCAAAACAACAGTTTTTAGAATTTTTTTCTGTCTGTATATTTGTACACGCATCACGCAGAAACAACTGCATGGTATATATTATCATTAGCATATGTTCGTTTTATTGTGGATCAAGAAATACACACACATAACCGCCATATTAGTCTAGTCTCTTGAGTACGATTCGATAACAGAAAATCGCAATGTAATTTCATTTTTCTGTACCCCTTACACTAGGGCCTCTGATAGAAAATTTTCAACCTACCACCTCGGAATTCTGATGTAGGCTCGCGCCGATAGTACACCTCTGAGTTTATACCTACCAAGCCCACCGCAGTTAGCGATGCAGATCTGACTTTCAGCGCTTTTGCAGACGTTACTGGCCGTTCAAACCGACATAACCGGAAAATAAAATCAATTTCCATAATGTAAAGCGTGAAAATTCAAATGTTCACATTCAAACGAGGATCTTATTCGAAGCACGTTGGCGATTGGTACCTACTATAAGGTGCAAAGTTACGGCCATTTCGTTTGGTTGCCCTCTGAGACTGTTTGCATTATATAAATATAGTCTATTTTATGAGTTAAATATAAGGAATATATACGAACATGCGGGTTATGTGATGGTTAGTGATCACGGGCGTATGAAAATTAAACCACAGAAACATGAGATACACGTCTAATGTCTTACCCCTGGTAGACCCCGTTTAGAGTGTATTATGGTCGGGAAAATAGAAAAAAATATAACATTATTGTCTATACATTATTCTACACGCGATCAATTTGGTTGACTTTCAACTCAGATCCTGATCGTCAATACATAATTTTCTTGGCTAAAAATATCATGTTCTTTACGTCAGCTATGACACAATTCAATTTCCAGTAACAACGTGAGGTTTCTGTAGTCTTTTTAAGACAGCTAAAAGTTTTCATACAAAATGCGTTAACGTTTTTACTCCACTAAACGTGAACTGATTTTGCAGATTTTTTATGTTATAGACAAAAGTAAAAACTAGGTCGTCACGTTTTTGTTTTTTGATATTTTTTCTAGATTGAGAAATAATTAACGCTCAAATTGCGTTTTTTAACTAAAAATCTTCCATATACTTATCTCGTGATAATTATTAAATTAATCAAAATTTTGAAAAAAAAATCAATACGTTTCCTTTATAATCTGACAAAACGATAAAGACAACAAAATCAAATTAATTCGTTAAGATTTCGATGTAAAAAATGTTAACGCCCGAACACAATTTTTTTACCGCATATTTCAAGGCAATTTTGTCAGAAGCCGATAAACGATACTCTTAACACTCCTGTGTTTAAATTACGTAATTACCTATATAAACATCGATACAGACAAACAGTTGGTCATCCAAAAGAATAAAATGTTTCTACTATTTTCCATGATATTTTTTTTCGCACATACAAGTTGTCACATAAATTGAATATCCTTACGTTTTGCAATTGAACATCCTCAAACACGGGTACCCAGAAAAATGGTGCTCACTACATTATACATAGATAATGGATCAGAATGCTACGGCCGAAGCTCGTTTGCAATGCCATAACAAAAAAAAACATGTTATCAAACAACGGAATATGGAAAATTAGGTTTTTTCGCGGATCAAATTACGATAAACAAAATATCAGTAGCTGTTCATAAAGGAAAGTTTTCAAAACAGATCAATTTTATTAGCTTCAATTAAGTTGAGATCATCACGCACAACAGTACTATGTACCTACTACTATTTAACTAAACGATCTCATTATCAGAAATTCAAATTTTAACATTAATGTCACCTCTCTGATTACTAAAACATTCAAAATTAATTGTTTGTTAAGCACTTCATTGTTAAAAGTCTCGTGCTTGATTGAATTATCGTTACTACTTTGAATTTCCATCAGTAGCAATGAGCCCACCGGCTGATTTGCACGCCGCCAGTCATTGCGCAGGCGCCAGTAGAAATAACACGCGTAACTGCGAACATATTGTAAACATCGATGACGATAAAAGTGAAGCAGTTTTGAATATGGAATACGGTAGGTACATATTTTATTTTTAATTCTGTTTCATTTTTCAAGCGATGTAATAATTATCATTATAATCATCATTACATTTAAATTGGATATAAGACAGTTTGTATATTAAATGAGGTGTTTTGTCTCCCGAATCCAATCCAATCCAATCAGATTTATAATAGTAGTAATAATAATAGTAGTATTTTATTATCATCATCGAAATTATTATTATTATTACATAATTGAAAACATCTTGAGGAAACCTGCACACGAGGGACCTCCTTAAAGTTCAGTAGTGTGTCCAGTTTGCCAACCCGCACCAGACCAGAGTGGCGGACTACAACGACGTGACATTGTGAGAAGGGGGTCCCCAGGAATTATTTAGATTATATTATACGATAGTCGCTAGCGGGTTGTAAACTCATAATAAAGGAACTATTTATGGACAGGACCACCCATACACGACTTAATAAATGGATGATAATTTGTATTGTCTATCGCCAAAGTATCGACAAAACCGCACGCATACATAATTCCTTAATTAACTATGTTCCTTTGTTTCTTACACAATACCGAAGCACGCTCAGGTTTATTGTTTTCAGAGATAATATCTATGATAATATTAACACAGCATTACTGGCCTGAGACCTTATGCAATAAAAAAATAATTTACTTTTTTGTTCAACATTGAGAATTCTATAGTTTCCTGCTCGACTCCCTCGACGATTTCACGAGACACAACGGATCTGATTGGTGCAATCAAACTTTGTTCTGAATATATGATCACAGGTAAGAGTTCGATCATCGTTACAAAAACTTATGTAAAAAATCCTGCGCGCGCATTTGAGTGAAGTACTATCGAAAACACGCGCACATTATTTTTATTCATTTTTCGTTTCATTAACTATTTTCGAGGTCCAGGAAGTATTAAACCCTCAGTAAAACTGATAGCTTTCTTTGAGTGTGATGGATTTAAGCCGAATTTTTCGCCAGTAACGTTTTGCACCAACATAACATAGCATCACGCCTGTATTCCTCGAAGGGTTAGGCAGAGGCGTACTATTGTACACACACATTTCGCCGATGCCTTTATTGAGTCCAATGTATTACAAACAAGCACAGCAAGCACAACAAGGACAAACAAGCCTATTGCCATCTTCCGAGCACAGTTCCAGACTCTGTGCTGCTACTAAGAATTACCATACAGAAAAACCCAATAACGCTTTGCCCGACCCGGGAATCGAACCCAGGACCTCACGCTCAGCAGTCACTCTTGCGACCACTACACCAGTGAGGCAGTTTTGCTTTCTAAATTCCAAGTAGATACTGTACAGGCGTAACATGTTTTGAGAAGCTTGTAATACGGCGAAATAACGATAGTACTTTGAGAGGTTTGACAAAACAAGAGCATTGCAGCATTGCTAAAAATTTAAACAAATATAACGGTCCTGTCCTTTTAAAATATGTAAATGTTTTATTATTTACTTCAACCTTGCCCCAGTAGACACAATACGCGCATTACCTTGCGTTGCTTTTACTGTAAAAAGGTTACTACGTCGTTTGTATTACACATAATAAGCCCTGGTTTACAAAGCTAAATGTAGCTATCTATCGGTGAAAGAATTTTCAGATTCGGATCATTAGTTCCGGAGATTACCCCCTACATACAAACAAATTTTACCTCTTTATAATATTGGATGTGTTAGTCCAGCTACGTTAATTAATAAAGACAAAATGTCTCGCTAATGGTGGCGTGGTGTGTTGCGTCGCCCATTTCCCTACATAGTGGTTGAGCTTAGCGATATTGACGCATGCGTCATGCTCGTGAACAGGTGCCGTATGCCGGGACCGGTCAGCTTGTAACTGCCATGGCAATCTTATTCAGAGGGAATCTTATCTTATGTTTTATTTTTCCTAGTATTATTTTTTTGTTTTTACACATTGAACTACATTATTCTCGTATTCTCTTATCACAAGGTGAGAGTTGTCTTTCTAAACATGATTGTAAGATTGATTTATTTTAAAAGAGTTTCCCCATGGAGTTTCTTGCCGGTTCATCTCCATAGGAGCTACTATTTGGAACCGTGCGCTTAGAGTCTCGACATTTCTTAAGTGCCTGAATTTGGTTTACATGAAATAAAGATATATTTTATTCTATTCTATTTCATGAATTATGCCTGTTGCTACGAATGACGTGGGTTGCTACTACGGGACGAAAAGCTCTACGATGGTACGCTATGGGGTCAACGCTTAAATTTTTTTGTCACAGCATTCAATAACTCTCAGTAAGATACACATTAGTCTCGCACTGTAATCGTTGATCAGTATTTGCTACAATATTTATCACGCATGTATTCCCTGAAGGGTTAGGCAGAGGTATACTATTGTATACCCACATTTCACCGATGCTGTTATTGAGTCCCATGTAATAGGGAGCCTATTGCCATCTACCGAGCACAGTTCCAGACTCTGTACTGTGCTGCTACTGAGAATTTCCATACAGAAAAACCCAATAACACTTTGCCCGACCTGGGACCTGAACCCAGGACCTAACGCTCATCAGTCTCGCTTGCGATCACTACACTAATGAGGCAGTACTTACACTGTCTTACAAACATATGATAATAGTTTTTAATCATTCACCGATCTTTTGTTTTAGCTTGGTCGTGATTTTCCAAGCCAACGCACGAGTCGTTCCTTTATTGACGATATTTGTTATATTCGAAACTTGTTATATTTCTGCTTTTAGGAGTGTATACTCGTATACCTACTATTCATGAAGCAATTCCTGTTAATGGCCACAAATGGAGTCTGTAGAGCTGATTATAATCTACAATTCAATTTGATATTGAGTTCCTTAGAGTTATTAGCGAACTAGGAATTGTATCTACACTTCTGCTCGAACCTTTGGGGTAAATAGGTATGAGGGTGATACAACGATATACCTACATAATTTCTTCATATTTATTGTTTTATTTTTTATGTGCAGGTATAACTTGTCCTCATAAACTGAGTGCGTTGTTTTTGTAGGTGTTTGTTATGTTTAATAAATTGCATTCATTTTTTTCTTCTCTCTTAATCAGATATACCTATGTCTTATCGTTATATATAGTACAGAAGAATATATAATAGTTAGTATAGTAGGTATGTACTCGTAATATATACGTCTTGTAAACTCGCTACTTTGCATCAAGCATGATTAGTGTTTGCACTTAGAGTTGGTTCAATATTTGTACTGAACTGTTAGCTTACGAGGGCTTGTTAATTTTAATAAGCACACAACGACTGGATGTACCTATTTTACTCGTGCCTTATTACCTGCGGCTAAACTATATTTTTTCTCTCAGTACCCCTAGTGTAAGTTTCTTTTGACAAATTCGATTTTTTGCAAACGGTTTCATTATTGGTAATAGAAACCGTGTGTATTGACGACGACATACACATGATAAAAGTCTATTCCCCATATTAAAAGTATAAAAGTTATGACATGATAAATTTAACCATACATTTTTGACGTACTTAACTGTACTTTTTTGAAGTATATGAACTTTGCATGACTTTATTAAGCGTTTATTAGTTATGAGCTAGTAGTTAATGGCCATAGAATACCCATAGCCTAGGAAAGGATGTTTGCTAGCTATCTAGACATATCTTTATGTCTAGATAGCTAGCTATGTGTATATATATATATATATATATATATATATATATACAGTCCACATTCTTTCCATTGTAGGCTCTTCCACAGTCCTAAACAAGTCTCATCCACATCCATCCTTCTCCTGAACCCTTCCAACATTGCAAGTTATATGGTTACCCACATCGTTCGCTTCGCTTTAACTTTTGTCTGACGTAAAATCTCCATTTCGGTTCGAAGAATTGTTGTTTTTATCTTAATACTTGAAGTTATTTTTATTTGTACTTAAAATTAACTCTTGACGTTAATACACGTAGGTACAATAAAAAAGTTAATAATCTGCGCAATAGGCATTCAAAAATGAATACATATTTAATTATTAAAAATTGCGAGTGAATAGCAAGTCATTTACTTAGAGGCATTTTTTATTCATCGTCTGCCACAAAGAGGTTTTATATCGTTTATAATCTAACTAGCTTCCGTCCGCGGCTTCGTCCGCGTGGTTTACGAACCTGTACATTTTTCCGAGATAAAAAGTAGCATCCAGAAAAAAAAAATAACATCCATATGCGTTCAGCCGTTCTGTCGTGATTAAGTAACGAACATCCATCTACCCAAACTTTCGCATTTATAATAGTAGTAAGATAGTGTGGTTATATCTGTTATTAAAAAACTAATAAAAGGTCACACGTTTTTTGTTTCCTTTATTATTTAGTAGTGTGTTTTTGGTGCTGTTGCTGAGCTTAGTGTTATAGCGGCTTTTTGCTCCAATTTACCTTCCCTGTTTGTTCTTCATTTTACCAAGTCTTCGGCATCCTCGATGGTTAGGTTATTGGCACTTGCTTTGCTGTCGGCTTCATAATATTCAGCCAAGGATGTATTTCAGACAAATGCCGAATGTGAAGCGAATCAAGTTCATTCTACCTTATCTCGTAGCGTAACTATAGTAACTACTATAACTAATTCCATCCCTATCTCAAAGCATAATGTAGGATATATCTAATCTATATATGTATCTATGTAGTAATTAAAGGAATACACAGACAAGAACCATAAACCATCTAGTTTATTTTTTTTAATGTTGTTACATCGTGTACATCCTTTATCTTTCCTCTTTATGGAGATCCTTAAACTTTATAAATAAATATCTAATCGCCAATATCTGAATAATACTATAATATATCTAGGTAGGTAATTAGATATTATTTTTGTTTATTTCTATATAATTTATGGATGGATCCCACAGATCTCTCGCGAAAAGGATAATGAATAATAAAATTATACTATAGGTAAAATAAACAGTGATGACATCAGCCACAACTATACACACCACGTCTTTGAATCTAATTTCGTCCTTTTTGCAATAAATCGGGACGATATAGACATTATTTTGTTTTGCAATTATTATAATGTGAATATTTTCTTTATGGAAAAATACGTGAGCAGTAAAGTGAGAATTTACTATTCAAATTAAAAACATCTTCACAAATATATTTTTGTCATTCATAACAAAAATATAGTGTCTATATAGCTGTAAGTTTTCCGAAAACAATAAAATAAAATAAGAAACGAAAGGGTAATTATAATATGTGATTACTACTAGAGTAAAAGGTAAAAATGCCAGAGAATTAGCTATTGCAATAGCCCTCACCATAAAATTATATTCGCAACAAATCAGCATCATCGGTATCAAACATCACGAAAAAACATCTTTGCAAATAGATTAAGGAATTTATGGAATATAGTAATTAGTTTATAATAATAAACAAATGTAAATATAATATATAAAAATGTAAAAATGTGCACGCTTGCTTGTAGGCAGAATACAGTGATATTTAGGCTATAAGATCTTACCTTAATAATATTAATGTATTTCTAGCAAATAAACGTCGAATGATTTGATTTGATCTCCGTTGCCTAGAAAAGGAATCCAATTAATACCACTCAAGTTATCAATACAAATGAATCTTGAAACTATTTGCGAGGATAATTAGTTGAAGGTGATGGTCGTACAATGTTCGAACAAGTTAAACAAACATGACTATGAAGCAAGTCAACGTACTTACGAGTAGATGAATATTTTTTTATTATATAATTATAGTGCGTTCGGTAGCTCCTCATCATGGTGACGATACAATCAAGGATGGATCATATAAGCTCAAATAATCCCTACTTATTCACACAAATGAATTAAAAGGAAAAAAAGGTAAAGCGGTATAAGTTTATTCTCATTAATTTAAAGACTGTGGTACAAATGATATACCTACGATTACTGTACGTTGACTGTTCTATCTCGGTTTCCACGTCCGCCTTTGTCACGGCGTGTGAGTAAATACGGTAGATTTTTTTGAGTTGTCTCTCGCAGTTAGCTCAGGGAGCTTTTACTGCTTAACCGGGCAAATGGCGAGACCAGAAGGGCCTCCAGCCGAGAAGGGCCTCCAGCCGAGTAAATACGGTAGATGACTCTAGTCATCTATTTATTAACTGTCAAAAACGACATTTTGTTCTAAAAATGTTTTGAATACTTAGGCGTGACGTCATAGCTTTTCATTGCCATTAACATAATTATTGGGTGATTTTGATAAATAAAAAAATGAAAACGCCAAAGATAAGCAAGAGATTAAGTTTTACTGAGTTTTTAAAAGGAAAACTATTTACCAAACAAGATTTCAGAATTTCTTTTTGATTCATTCATCTAGCCCAGAGTAGACGAACCTGTGTGTCAACGTGCCATTTTTTCTAAATAAATGTTTAATGAGGTCATAGACGTGCCATCAATAATTTTGACTTTGTGATTATTGGGAAAATAATAACCATAAATACTATCAACTCAAAAATTTTATTTACTACAAAAAAAAATGCAAGGCGCAATTATACCTACGCGTTTATTTAAAATAAAATAAAATTAGTGTGACTTCTGTTGTTGCAGATTAGATGACGCGTTCGCTCGTCATATAATACCTACGTCACACATTTTTTTTTCTTAGTGCTAAATGATTTTTGTGATCTGTGACGTGCCCAAAATATTGTGTCGCGTGCCATTAACCTATTATGAATATTGTAGGTACTACCATAGACTAGAGAGACTAGAGACCCGGGTACGTCTTAAAACTGCGGCCAGACACCGGAGGACGGGCAGCAGCGTCCGTCGCGTCACTAATCGGTGAGCCACTGCGATCCCCAAGCCGCCTGCCAAGCGTGGGGATTATGGCAAACCTCCCCTTTGGGTAGGCCTTCGTTCAGCAGTGGACGTCTTCTGGCTGATGATGACCATAGACTTAGAATTTCGCTTACGCGGTACTACAACAAAACATTTGACGTATTTGGATATTTACACAAAATTTATTTTGATTGATATTACATTGGATGGAAAAGCAAGATGTGTGTGCTGACCTTTGTTGTGACATTTATTGTGTCTTAAATTCCTAGCATATGAAATAAAGTTTAACACATAAATCAAAATAACGGCTTAAAAAATACTTTTTATTTTTTATTATTTGCCTTATTATATTACTACTCCCTTGTATTACTATTTTGCCATGTTTATTTTATATAAATATAAAATGTAGCAGATCAAGCCGGTACCTCTCTTCTTCATGTTGATGGTACATCGTAAATTTCACAAGTCCGAAACTTTGCAACCTCTATGACGTTATTAGGGGCAAAACAAAGCCACAAATAAAATTGTATGGGATAAAATAAGTAAGATTACGTAATTCTCAGTATTTTTTTCCAAACCTGTCTGTGTGTGCATACAAATTCACACGTCTGCATAGAAAATAAAAACTAGAATATTATATAATCATACGCTCGCTTGACATTGACAATGATCCAAGGATTGTGAACAACTAGTTGAATAGTTATGCCGTTATGACTGTGTAATTATCTCACTGTAATACCATGTTTATGGTTAAGTACATAATAGCCTATGATGGCGACTATTTTATATTTTAGGTAGGTATACACATCATCATTTACCGTGAAGGCTTCGTAATAAAAAATATAGGTAAAAAGCGACTTTGTAAAGAGAATAGATGGCAGCATCCTCCTTGTACTCTGATCACCAATCCATTTGCCAGAGCGGATCCAGCTTTCAATTCAGGGGGGGTCACATGTTTAAAGCCTAGTCGGGACAGGCTCTTATTCGATTACAATAATAAATACAAGCTAATAAAACTGCTTCTATTGACTGGAGAACAACATATAAAAAGTGCTCGAATCAGCCGGAAATTCGATCTGTACGATCAATGCAATTGCAAATGCAATAATTATTAGTGGTTGACCTAGAACGGGAGGGTTATGAACCCAAACACCTTACGTGCGCCGTAGTTTCCAAAATTAAGCGGTTTATCGAAAGCGAAGCGTGACAGTACCATGTGTCAATATGGCGGATAAGACAAAAATACTGGTACAAAACACGGAATATCGAATTCACTCTGATTCCAAGACCTGTAGCTCGAATACCTACACCAAGCACTCACCGGCTACTGCCGATGAAGCGGCGACACCGCTTGATTCAAATTCAAATTCAACTTATTTGCGCTATATGTGGTATAAAAGATAGTACATAAATTTTATTAAATAAATAAATAAACTTACATAGTCATTAGTGCACTTTGCACTTAGTATAATAAGTACAGTCGCGTTTCCGTAATCCACACGTGTAGACACGTTACGCCGGCACCCTTATTTAGCCTGTAATCTTAAATAGTAATAATCAATAGTGGTCTGAAAATAAATAAATAAAATTATCATTAATGACATCCGCAATTGATGCATATTTTTTCTTTTAGTCAGTGTGACATGAAAATTGCTCCAATAGAAAAATTTAGCGCTATAGAATACACCCTAGGTCTTCGCCCTACCTACCGAATGATTCTAGGCCGGATAGGGGCAGGTCTTTATAAATAAATTATAAATTGATTTATGGAGTTGTTTTCCTCGGAAAGTGACTTAATGGGTTAAGTTTTTTCCACGAAGGTTTAATAATAAGTATTTTCTTTGACTAGTCAGGCTTTGAAGCCACATTTTATAATACATAATATAATATGCCCCTGAAGATATAACTTAGGCTTAAAAAATATCGTGTACAAGAAGTTACTGAAAAAGTACCACCTTATTATTCAGGTGGTCATAAAGGTAAATGTTGAGCGTGAAGTCCTGCAATCGAGTTTAACTTTCGGCAAAGCGTCATTCTATCTTTCCTTCAGTTGGTATATTTTTATTAACAGACTTGGGTTAGGAGAGTCTACAAAGCGCGAAATGTTCTTAGGAACCCTTGGAGCTGTAATGGTGGTACCATTACATTGGTGTAATTGGTGGAGAGCACAAAACGCACAAAACCAATCGGAGCGCCGAACGCGTTCGATGCGTTGAATCGAGTTTGTCGAAAGAAACTTACACTAGGGCCTCTGACTGGCTAAACTTTACGATATGAGCGATTGCCACGTGATATCTCGTGATGACTCAGCAGAAGAAGTTAGTTTTTTATGTATATGCGGCAAACGAGCATACGGATCGCCTGATGGTAAGATTAGAAATACTGGGTGGTAAATTTCAAAAGACTTGCGTCATTAGATTGAATACCTACATAGGCGGACTGTTATAGCACTATATCCTCTACCTTGTGTAAATTCAGGTAAGTCTGCCACACACCTCCTCTTCAGGTGGAGGTTATCCATATATTCTCACATAAAACAAAATTACGTGACAGATGTTTTATGAAGTAATTGAAAGCGGAAAAAAGCAGGCTGCATAGAGAAACAATTTTCTTATATTTTCACGCCATTATGGTAAACATACGACCTTTCATGTTCGTGAAGTATATTATTATTTTTATTATGCACAATGACACGTGCTAACTCCCACATTAACACTTAATGTCAATTATTATGTATCAGGTAACTTATTCTTTGATCGATAGTTAGACTTGAAGTTAGACATCTACTTTAAAATTAACGTGTTTCAACTTTCAAGTTCCTGTCTGTATTTCACTCTGGCTTCGAATAATTCAAAGAGTTTGTTTGACAACTTAACTGCTTTGTTGATTTCAAGGGAACTGAATTACCTATACATTATTAAAATATAACTAGACTTACAAGTCTACTATAGGATCTCAAAGTCTCAAAGTCAAAGTCTTTGACTTTGAGATCCAGAGAGAGAAGTAGTTACTTAACAAGCCATCACTTCTGTGTTTCCTAAAGGATTAGGCAGAGGTGTACCTACCAGTGGCGGTCCGAGGTCGCGTCATACCCCCCCAAAATCATGCAAAATTAACGAAAATTTACGATTTTTTTTTAAACAAATTATTAAATTCCTGCTTAAAACCTCAAAACAATTAAATCAATAATAACTAGTTTTATAGCTAATTTTTAATAAATTCTAATTCGCTCAACTTCAACCCAACAATACTAATGAGGCATTCAGTAATACGAAGGAATCCCAGCGTTAAAGCGTGACGTTCCTAACGTAGTAACAAATGTAGATACTTACGACACGGAAACTGAATTGGTCAATCGAACCACCAACAAAAGACAGCCTTGAAAAAGTTAATATTATATTAATTTGATGCGATTTTCATAAAAATTAATACTTTTTGCCGACAAAGGCTTGAAATATGAGTTAGGTATAGGCCTGGGTCATCTTCACTCGGTTTTTCTTTTCTTATAATAAACAGTAGCTTAAGCTGTTCAGGAGCAGTAACGTCCTAATAGCCAGATATATTTACTTCGTGATTTAAATTAAACCCAACTCACAACTGAACTGGTTCTTTCAACCTTTTCTAAATAAATCGTAGAATAGCATTTACCATTTACTGGTTAGTTCCAGATTTACAGAACATAGCTTTTTACGCCATCTTTGAAGACAAACAATAATTGTTAGTAGTTAGGACTTAATAGCTATTAGCCAGGCATCCAAATGGCTGGATGGGATAAGTCCCCAGTTCATACTTAGATGATTCCTACAGGTTACTATCTGTATATCCTGGGTACTGGACTCATGACTAAAAGCACCTTGACCTTTCCAACTTAAACCCATGTCCCACACAATGTCTGGCATTATTTAAGGTATAAAGATATGATCATTCAAATTAAAATACACAACCACTTAATTCAACATATTGCTTTGAACCACAAGCTTACGTACCTAGCAGATAATTATGTTTAATGAGTGCACTTCTAATTGCAAAGCCAACAATCCATTAACTCCTATTCC
Organism: Shargacucullia verbasci; assembly: GCA_947562105.1. NCBI lineage: Eukaryota > Metazoa > Arthropoda > Insecta > Lepidoptera > Noctuidae > Shargacucullia > Shargacucullia verbasci. Next base: position 3,953,250 of record OX387297.1, on the reverse strand, counting down.
TGCTAATGCTATTTTTAACAATCTGTGCATGTATGTACTTTTAGCTATTTAAATGCATTCAACGTCGCGAACGCATTAGATTTGCGGCAGATCTATTTAATTAATTCACGTCATGGCTGTGATAATGTCGCTTATTTCGACAGTATCTTTAAGTTACATAAGTGACCTACCTTCTCCTTTCACACATAAATGTTGACCTTGAGAACCTTTTTAATATCATATCGTAATCAAATGATTGAATAATTATAGTAAAAGGAATGGAAAAGTGTTGTTCATAAATATATAGAAATTAAATATATGTGCATCATCATCATGCTACCCATCGGATTTGAAACTCGCTAGGCCAAACGTTATGACCAAGTTATGACAGAGGGACAAAGATTTATAATATTCCACTACGTTATGTAAGGAGATGACAGTTGTAGATTAATGCGATTTGTGAATTGATGCCAATAATTTGGCGCTTACATTTATTATGTCTGTGACAGCAGTGCAGTAAGGTGACGTTACCCGTCCTAAATTTTCCCGTCCTTACCCTTAATTGTTATTTTTTAGATTTCCTCATGTTTCTGTGGACTACAATCAAATATTTTCAAACAGATCATGGTAAGTGATCCCTACCGTATCATAACCACAGAAACATCGCTGTGATAAAATTATTTTCGACATGTACTAATTGAAAACGTCGCCATCTAGCGTAACAATAACGTTCTACAGAAACACTCAATGAACTAGTCGACTAAATAGTATGATGGAAGGATGGAATTTACGAAACTGGCGCTAGTGACGGATAGTCTTCATTCAACATTAAAATCATTCATTCTCCGCCATAATAAAATACCAAATAAAGCGTACACTCATTCACTTCTTATGTCAAACAGCTGATGGAAAGTTGGATTATTCGCAAAGGAGGCGAATTATTTTCTTTTTTATTGGTGTTACTATAGAGTGAAGATAAAAAAAAATTAACGTGTCGCTATCGGCTGAGCGGTGTTAAATATTTGGTAGACTTAATGCGCTGATAATAGATAGTTTATCGCGTAATTATTTTAATCACCGCTTTTTGAAAACAACTTGTTACCACTGGCACTTTGAACTTGATTCCTATTGTGTTTGTGATTGAAATCGTTATAAAATGACCCTGGGTGAGTCTTTAGTCTGTTTTAATTATTTATCGTTAAGTCACTCCCACGTACTGCGTATCATCTAACTCCAAGTGATCTAGGTAGAACAGTTCTAAACCGGTTTCATAATTATGTTAACGAGTTAAGTAATTTTGTTCCTCTGCAGTAGATTAAAAAGTCAGTCGTAATATAAATCAGTTTTGGTCTCATGTTTTAAATGCAGAAAACCTGGGAGTTGTGAGTTAAAAAGTATGCGTATATAGCTATTTTGGTTGTAATTTAAATTTCATCCAATCGATTTTGAATAGAAAGTAAAATCTGTAAAATTTAAAAAAGAAAGATTTCAAAGCTTAATTAATTGATGGTAGGTAGTAAGAGACATTAAAATAGAAGGATAAGCACACCAGTAAGATGACTCTCTCACCCAGCAATGTCCATATTTAATAGGAACTATATTGTATGACATGGTTTTTATGATTTTCTTCACCAATCCCCCTCAACCCTCCAAGTACCCAATATTATGATTAAAGTTCTTATGATTAAAGATATTTCTTGGTTAAACTTACTAGTTGTAAGCTTACTACTTTACTTACCAAAAATTAAGCATCCAGCCTACATAGGTAGCATGAATTTTTCTCAGCCTTTCCCAGTCACATCAAGAGTCTAAATAATGTGGGTGAGAAGATGTGAGTGTCAGTGCCAACTCAAAAATAAAAGGCATGCATGCTTTATCTAAATCCATGACCATACAATCAGCCATAAAATAATATAGTGGTCAAAGGCCAGTTTATGGGCAAAAAACAGGTATGCTAACAAAACCATAAATTATTCATTCAAAACATTGAATATTATAACATAGTAATAGGTGAGGTAGGTATGAATATTAATGAGCCAAACAAAAGCATATTAATTAACTATTGAATAATGTTCCATGAACAATGGTTTTACATTATATATACTGCAGTTTGTTTATTATACCTCTAAATTGGTAAAAACGTACATATATTACCCGACTGATTGTAACTGGTTACTTTAATACAGCATGATTAAAATGTTGAACTTACATGTACGAGATATAGAACTTGCTTGTATTTAATTTACAATTTGAAGGTAGAGTCTGTCCAGCAGTGGGCATTATTGTAGACTGAAATGATTTATTTATTTATATTGAATTTAACTAACTACTACTAGACTAATGAGGCAGTTCTACTTAAAAATGATTTGCTATAAAATTATTATTGTACTAATGAATGTAAAATCTGAAAAAAATAGTTGAAATTCATAATGTTTTGAAAGATGTGTGGCACCACTTGTTGCACTTGCTGACTGCAAGATTACTGACTGACCGAAACACACTGACATCAAGCTAAGTTTGTCTGTAAAACATTGCATGTCCATTATAGAATCCTTTTTAATGTTTTGGGCTCAAAAGTCACCATATATGGAATCTTTAAATTATGGAAATAAATTATGTTTTTATAATGTACAAAAAAATAAATAATTCATTATAACATAAATTAATAGGTATATTTGTTATAACAGTCATCCATGTGGTCATAGGTCATCACTTGTGGTTCACAATTAATAACTGTGAGAATATATAATCTGTAATCATAAATAAATCTAACCAAATATTCACTCTGCCTAAAGCGTCATTCGATTATTCGGATGTGGCTTTGAATAACAATAACGCGCACTTATATTTACGCACTTAAATTGCTTTCAATGGGTAATTAAAAGGGGGTCAGCTTTGCTATTCCCACTGCGTGCAGCAGTCGTGACTTTGATGATATGAGGCAGGATTTATTCTCTGTAACTTAATAGTTACTCAGAAGGTATTCTCCCTCCCGCTCTCCCCCCTCATCACCGAAGGGGGAGAGTGGAGAAAGAATGGGGTATTCCCTGCGCACTTGAATATCTAGGAGGACATGCACCACTTTCGCGGATTTGATAATTAGGGGACACCAGGTTATTGTGCCCAATTTCGATAACAGGGGTGGGTAGGTTCCCTCCACTCAACCTTGATAATGGGGAGGATGTACACCGTACACAAATTAGATGACGATGCTTCCTTTTGCACATAATATATTTAGCAGCTTATATGATAGATAATATTAGGTAATTCTAGATAAATTAAATTACAAAATTATCTTCTTGTTTTCTTTAATCACCTACATGTTGAAATGAAACACGATCTTGCTAGATAATGACTGATTTATTTCGAGTGCACGGTATACCGACAATGTGTATAACACAGATATTCTCAAATTTAACATGTTTAGATATCAGAGATGTGGTGCTGGAGAAGAATAGGGATGTTACGGAGCTTCGACTCCGAATCCGATATGTCGGAACCTCCGATTAAAATTACACCTCCGAATCCGGCTCCGGTTCCGATATATTGAAACGGAGGTATATATCGGAGTTACAAGTTATAACTTGCTATCGCTGCAGCGCTACCGAGCGCTTTCTGCGTGACACTGACAACTGACGGAGTATATGTGTTCTGTGCAACTGATGAACGAAGAGTGAACGAGTTGCGACAAGTTTCTTCTTTATTTACATTTTACATTCGTAGATTTGCTCCGACTCCGACTCCGATTCACCTCCGACTCCGCGGAGGTCACTACGAGAACCTCCGACTCCGATTCCGCCTCCGATAAATCCACCTCCGTAACATCCCTAGAGAAGAATGCTTGGAGTATCGTGGACCGAGTTTCGCACGAATGTCTCGTTAAAAAGTTAAATTACGGAGACACGGTGTACGGCCAAAGACTTCATGCAAAAACCGAAAGAATGATACAAAGACTTCAGAACGCCTGTGCTCGCTTTTGTTTCAATGTCCCCTTTAGGGGGCACGTGACACCCCTCTTAAATAAGCACAACATATTAAAAATGAATGCTCGACGTAAACTCCACTTGGCGAGCCTACTGTTTGGAGTTGTTACATCTCACGCACCTCCGTACCTATTTAATAAACTTTCATGGACGAGTAGGCACAATAACCGAGAGGGAAGACAATGTTCTCAGCAACTTTCTATACCACGGCATAGGTCGGCGGCTTTTAGGGGCAGTTTTCGCTACGCAGCTACTAAATGTTGGAATAACATTCCTCCACCTATCAAAAACTGTATAAGTCGTTCCACATTTAAATCAAGGTTAAAAATGTATTTATTAAATCATCAAAAAGAGTTTGAAAATATCCAAGCTAATATTTCCGCCATATAAATGCGTAAATTATTTTATTTCTGTTTTTAATCTTTCGGTATACTTACTTAGTCTAGTCTTATTTAATTTTTTATTTACAGCGATTTAATACACATTTAATTTAATATACATTCAATATTCTATTTCATTATTAATTATTTTATTTCATAATTTATTTAGTATCTATATTATGAAACGTGAAACGCAAACGCTGCATTCCGACCAATATACATACTTACGACGCGACGGCATGGTGTCAGTAAAAACAACTTTTGTAGTCTTATAAACTTTTATATTTAGTTGTCCCTATTCGTATTTATTTATGTGTGTAATAAATGTTTGTATGGGAAGGTTAAATAAACCTTTTTATGAATTGTGATTGATTGGTAGAATATATTTTATTATCAGTAGTTTATTGTATTAGTTATCTACATTATCCAGTTATCTATGTATTAGTTTCGAGCGTACGGCACTCGTGGGTTACAGCTGAAAACCAGCGTCAGGTGGCCAGTATTATAACTGACTCCTGACATTATGCTGAGCTGCGGCCCCTTTGGCACATTATGGGCTATTTTATTATTCATTGTATTTTTATTTTTGTACGTGTTTTCTTTACTTTTCATTATTATTATTATTTTTTGTTGTGTGCCAATAAACACTTTTTCTTTCTTTCTTTCTTTCTTTTACTTCAAGAACTCGGCATCAAACAGCGCTTATTTTCCATAGTACAATCTCGAATACTGGCTTTCTTCGGACACGTTTCTAGACGCGACAACCAGTCCATAGAACGCCTCGTCATCCAGGGGAAAGTAGAAGGCACTAGACCGCGCGGGAGGTCACCAATGCGTTGGACTGACCAGATTAAGTCAGCTGTGGGCGGTCCCTTAAACGAGTGCAGCAGGATGACCTCCAACAGGGAGAAATGGCGGGACATCGTGAAACGCATTTTACATGCCGCCTCCGATACTACGACATGACGACCACGACCGCTCTGTCAAGAGCGAAACGACTAAGAAGAGATATCAGTTAATTGAATTTCAAAACAATATTAACTATTTCAAGACTAATTTTATACTATCACAGTTCCTAGATTCCTGTTTGTGTTACTACCGGCATAGTGGTGTTACTTATTTAAACAGCTTACTTTGAATAACTCCAATATATCCATAAATACACATGATTGTAGTGTAGGTACAAGGATCAACCATAACAGAGAAAAAAGGCAAAAAAAAATAGTATTGGCCAACCATATTAAACATAAAACCAGTTTGTAAGACTAAAAATGTTGATATCAAACCTGCTTTATATTTGAAACCTTGGGTTAAAAGGACCAACATTTTGTCAGTTGCTGGTTTAAAAGAATATGGTAGTTTCTCATTTAAATTTATATAATTAGGTGCAGCTATCTTTTTGCTTCTATTGTACTAATATAAATTATTCTTTTGTTACAGGAATAACAAATTTGAAACCCAAATCCAGTAGTGTCGCTGAGGTGAGCTATTTATCATTTATTTACATGTGGAATCAACCTTCGTATATGCTTCTAGTATTAGTTCTAAGACGCTATTAATAATAAACACTAATTTTATTATATGTTTATTCTCTTAGAACTGATTTTTCAATATCTGGATATACCCTTGATAAGTTATTCCTCTGACAAGTCCATACAAAAACTGTTCCAAATTAAAATTAAAATATAGGTAGATAAATTTTGTCTGGACATTGAAAAATCGGTCCATAATATCAATATGAATACCTACCTTTCATTTTATGTATTATTATGTATATGTATTATTATAGATATTGCATGGTAGCGAGATTGAAAATGATCTATATAATTGGCCCTTTTTTTTTGGTTTAACAGAAATAATTTAATACTGACATACTTTCCTAATGAGTTAACAAAATTATCTTTATAAAAAAATCGATGGGGGCCTCATTTAGATCAGACTTTGTGCTTCTCTTAATTATTCCAGAACATTATTAAAATCGTATACTGTATGTTATATAGCTTTTAATGATAACTTGTCTAAGTTCACTGTGTAAATGAGGCATTGCTCTTTTGATAACGAATATAATTATAGAAATACATAGATAGAATACATTTATTATAATGGAATAATGGATGCACAAGCTAAAGATAAAAATAGACAGTCAGTAGTAGCGTTAGTAGGTAGGTACATGATATAGTTATACGTATATAAATAGATATCTGTTAGCATTGAAGATTAGGTAACGCCTGACAACTGTAACTTGAACTTCAACATGCTGCGGATGTTTTCGGATCGATTCATCATCGGCATCGCCTTAGGGTCCAATTATAAATTGTCAAAATCAATTTGTTAACTCCAGGTTCACCAAGGAATATCATAATTAACTACTTTTGAATATTTTACGCTCGTGATATAATTATAGACACATTGTAATTGTTTTATCATAAAAAATATCTTACATTATCATTATGACAAATATTATAATTACAATTTACATATTGAAGGTTACTTATTATATTGAACTTGTGCGTGAACAATTTGTGTGGTGACCTCACAAATCCGGATTTAGTAGCAGTTTTTTTAACATATTTAAGCGTAAAACAAACATACAAAGTTCAGACAGTCTTTACATAAATACCGCTTTATTTTATTAATTTCGACCGTAATATCAGGTGCTCTGTTTTATTTAATCTTGGTCAATTGTATCTAACGAAAGTAGAAATAGAAATGTTACTAAAATACCATTGCAACTATATTGCAGTATACAGCTGAACAATGGTCACTGATGGTACCAAAATATATTATAAATTATGAATATACACATCATGTTATAAATGTACATTCCCATCAGTGAATAGTTTCTTTCTTTCTTTAAAACATTTTTGTAGTGATTATAGCATCCGACATCCTGTAATGTCTGGTGAAATCATCTGAAGCTCAATTGATAAAGCACTTTCTTGGCTGACTACACCAATACATTTACAAGTTACACGTCCAGTCATGGTAATCGCATCTTTAGCATTAATATAATTTAAAACTAACTCACTCAGACGCATCTCACTTTATAATTAAGTGTTATATCCTTATTTAAATATCCTGCACGAGAAATAGTTAATTGTACCTTTGGTCCGCAGTTTCTATCTAAGTAGCTCCTAAGCTGCGTGAAATCGACGTACACCAACAGCAGTGTATATTTTATACTATTGAATAACGTTTGTACCAGGTCGGAAATACTCAGGTTAGAACAGAAAATATACCATAAAATCAAAGGGATTAGGCGATCCAGAAGTAAATGGAGAAAATATTTTATTTTTGAATAAAATTAAAGCCCTTATTGGAAACATACTGTGTTAGTTCAACATTGAAATCCTTTCAAAGTGTTGTCCCGATTTACCTACCCCTGGATCCCTATTGCCTCCATTTTACCGTACCTCATCGCTCTACCGTTATGCATTTAGATACATTTTTGGCTCTTAGAGCTTAAAAAGACATCTGTAGTACCCAAGTTTACTTAATTATTGAATTTTTTATTTTTATTTTACTGAAGCTACATATACCAGCTTTCAAAATTGACTTAGACGATACGACAACTTCTTTATATTATAATTAACCTTTGTATTAATCACTGAAATCAAATCAAACAATGTTGACATTTCAAGTCCTTGAACTACTAGTCATAAAATGTTTATATTCTCGACCTGCATCAAAGACAAAAAGCGATCAAACATACAAAACTTATTTTGTATGTTTAAAATTAAATTTTCAAAATTAAATTTACCTTAGTAAATTTAATTTTGGTCTTTGTGAGTCAGACCTCCAATTTAACGTTCAAATAAAACTAAGTTAAAATAAGCACAGTGTATTAAATAAATGTGATGTAGTACAATATATTTATCTATGCCATTTCCTAATATATATTTTACGCCTTGTGTTTACATAAATAAATCGATTTCAGGATAAATTTATTTCTATAAAAAGTAAATAACCAGTTAAAAATCGGTTTTATGAATATAATAAAAAAATTGATGCATCCCACACAGACGAAGTATGATTTAGGAGCTAAATACAACAGGCTACTTTTTATAATAGGTCTTAAGCCGCCATACGGTAATAAAGAAGTCACCATACAAACGTGTTCAAACGCTGTCCTTGACCTTTTCATCCATTTCTTAGATAATTCAGTTCTTTGTGCTAGCTTTAGTAGCAAAACAATTTTTCTGTATGTTAAAAATTTGGTCCTTAGGGACGGATAGGGTAACGGACGTAGTTACTTAGTCTTTTCAGCTTAGTCATCATAATTTCTTTGCCTTTGTTATAAACTCCAAGCCGTAACTTTGCATAGACCATAAAATATGCTCACAAATAGTCTAGCTGGTTCAGTAAGCCAGTCTTTAAAGAAGAACCATCAAGGTACTCCATTGTTAATATTCCACATCCCTTAAAACAATGAAAACTCACTTGAAACAGCAGAATCTGCATCACAGATAAAAACTATTTTCATTTTTGCAGTCTGTCCAAAAGGCTCGAGATACTTTCAACCGAGGTGTCTCCCGGCCCATAGAATGGCGTCGTCAGCAGTTGAAGAACCTGCTCCGCATGTACGAGGAGAACCGCAACGCGATGATAGAAGCCCTCCGTAAGGACCTGAGGAGGAGCAAGATGGAAGCCTTGTTGCTGGAGGTGGACTACCTGATTAACGACTTAAAGAATACCATACATCATCTTGATGAGTGGGCTAAGCCGGAGAAGGTGAGCATTTATAGATATTTTGAAAGCTTAAGTGTTATACCTAAGTTCTAAATCAAAGAACACATTTTACATTAACTATAGTACACTTCGTCGTTCAACTACAAAGACGGAATACCATCTCCATCTGATGAAGAGTTTGCAAAGATTTTTGTATATTGCTGTAACTACAAAATGTACAAGACATAAGAAGAAAGATCAGTGGATGTTACTGCACCACATCTTGACTTAACTAGTGCTAAAAACCTATGCAGAAAATCACCAAGTGTTTATATAAATAAAATGTTACAAAAACTAAATACAGACCAGTAACACATCGCACGGTTTAAGTTTAATATTTAGAACAAATTTCAATTTCATTATATTAAGTCATCAAACCTCCAAAGGCATTGACCGAAGCAACGACCAATTTACGTGCGTCACTTAGTTGTCATTGGCTTGAGCCCAAAGTCCTCCTTCGTAATGAAGTGACATTTTATATGAAAAACAAAGCTAAACAAACGCAAATCTTTAAAGTTGATGCGTTGACCTTTACGTTGCATATCTGGGCGTTAACAAAGACTTTTATTTTTACATTCATATTCACTTTTATTTTTACATATTTCTTACATTTTGAAGACCTAAATATGTGTAGCTTATAGCCGAATGAACGTCGGTACAGCGTAAAGTCTGTAGAATGTACTCGTATATATACACCACATAGACGAAGTTTATCTTGAAATTAAGAATGTTTTCGAGAAATATAGTATTTAATTCATTGACATTTTTGTAACTATATGTTTAAAAAACCCTACTGACAAAAACTTCATCAATCACACACAATCTAGTGACCCTGTATACATACCTAACCTTATTCGATTATTCTTGAAAGCTGCACCGGAGCAAGCTGGATCTGGGGTCACTAACCCGCTTGCAGCGATGTGGATAATTCCTATAGGACCATGATTCAATCTCTGTATGAACGGTATGGAACGAAAAATATTAGACCTGTTTTGACGTTTAGTACTTTGATGATTTGTTTTCGATCAGACGGTAAAATTGCCGTTGAATGAATAATGATTAATTGGCTAAAATTACACAAATAGTCCACTTACTTGTTTATCCATAGTCTAGCTAATGTTTAAGAATGTTTGTATATGTACCTCCAAATGCCATAAAAAAGATAAAGCACATATACACTCAATGGAAACTCGCAAGTGTATGTAGGTTCTAGACAATGAGGTCGCCTCTTTATAATAACATGAATATTCCGTATTTTCAAAGTTGTGGCAACCTTGAACTTACAACTTACACTCGATAATAATAGAATATAATATTATTACGTAACCAGCATTTTACACATAATATTGATAGTATGGAAATGTACTCTTTCTCTCTCTATGGTATTTTATATTTTACAATCGGCTGGTGACAATTGTGAGATACAATTTTTTTGACTCTGATTTATCCAAAAGCCCTTCATCATACAAAGCCCGTCTTCATTTCGTTTGCACTTGCCAGAATTATCTTGTATATTACTGACGATAATTTCTGATATTTGAGTGATAGTTGAGTTATTTAAGATCAAGCAGTACCTAGCAAAATTAACCTCTAAATTCAAGTGATCTTGCAGTCTCTAATATGGTTTACAATTTTTTTATTTTCCTTTAGTACAGTTTACGAAAACACATTTCACATGCACACACATCCAGACCCGAAACAACTATCTATAGATCATACAAATATTTGTTCCGTGCGGGAATCGAACCCGTGACACATAGCGCGGAAAGCTAATCGCTTAGCTACTGCGCCAATTGTGCCGACAGAATTGAATTGAATATTTACAATTACGAACAAGTTTCATTTTATTTACAAAACCCGTTCATGTAGACTTAAATCCACCTATCGAAATTCTTGCGTGACATCATCCAGATAATCAGGTTTTTTCCTCACATTAAGTTACTAAATAAAAAACGAAAATAACGCTACTCATTTTAATATTTGCATATTATTAAAGCTTTTTGACTTAATTTTATTTTCTATTTTTAAAGTTTTTTCGTTAGATGATGAATCGTCTTCTACATAGTTTTAAATATCTTCACTCATATATTTTTTATAAGTACTATGCCAAATTATTTGCCTTGTAGACATATTATTTCATCGAATTTTGTTAACAGGTAGCTAAAAGATTACTGTACCCAGCCTTGTTTAATACAACAACAAACTTATAACATGCTACGCGACCAAATAACGCGTTTTCATTGGTTGTATTCTGTCGTGACACGCTGAATTTCGTCAAGCGGCAAATAAGCAGGCGTGGATTCGAGTCGGGTGTGATAAGTCTGTTGAGAAAATCTGAAAAGGGTCTGACAAATATAAAAAGTACATGATACACATATTGCGTACATCGTGAAGACAGAAACACACAGTAACACAAGATTAAAGGTCTCATCCCTGTCGATGCACACTGCCGGTGTATATAATTATCAGGCCGTAAAGACCAATTCATCAGCTGCTGCCCGTCCTCCGGTGTCTGGCCGCAGTTTTAAAACGTACCCGGGTCTGAAAACTAGGTCTAAAGACCAATTATTAGATAACAATACATAGTTTTTTTTCTCGAATATTTTTAAATATCTGTGTTTATAAGTACGCACGTAAGAGTCGAACGTTTAGTTCGACTATTAAAAACCTAAATGGTGTCAAATTATATCAAATCCCCACTAAATTGGGCCTACCAGCATACGCCAAAATTCCTTAAAAAGTAACTCTTTAGTAGTCTTTATAAGTGAACCGTATTTATAGATTCAATTGACTTAACTAATCAAGTCGACTAGGGATAAGCGACATTAAATTAAATAGTTTATGAGCCTTGGTGGCTTTCTTAAAAACAACAGAAAACTATTTAATCTGAGTATGTGTGAGACAAGGAAGTGAAGAAATAAATCTAGAAACTTCAGACTTCCCTTCTACGCGTAGATAATGAGTTAACAGTAATTATAGTCACGCAAATATGATACAACTGATTGCAATTTGTTGTTAAATTCAGTGTTACACGTCGTTCAGGTCTTGGTTACAAATAGGTATAAGGTTTTTCTATTATTAATAGTAGTTATAGTTAATCGTCAAATAATAACTAAAGTGGTTGTAATGAGATTTAAACGTCTATATGCCTTTTGCACATTGTGTATGACCGGCGACCGCAAGCGGGACTGCTGAGCGAGATATACAAGGTTATAAGGCCTAGATCGCTCAGTGTCATTGCCATCATTGGGCTTTCCTATTTAACAATTATCAGTAGTTTACTGAACCGGTGTGACTTAATAACGGCACCGATGAAATGTGCGTGTAAAACAGTACACCTCTGCCTGATCCTCCGGGGAATACAAGTGTGATGCTATAAATATGATGCTCTTGACAATTTTGCTATTCACCAGAATTGGCCAAGTCAGAATAGTATTTAAAATCAAATGTTATAATAACCATTTGAATGCATTCTGACCCTCAATCTTATAAAGTTGTTTACCTTTATATTGGTTATGTCATAGCCTAAAACGCCTTGGCAATGCAACAATGCCAATGAGATCAAATTAATCAGTCTAGTTAGTCAAACAAATTATTTTATTCTCCAACCAACCAGGCCTTGAAGAGCTTTGAATATGACAGCCACATATTACGTAGATTATGATGGAGGGCTTCCTAGATAAATGGCTACCGCGCAAATCGGTTCATTTGCCGCGGTCATCCCTTGGATGGGTTTCCATTCTGTACCTATCCAGACCAGTTTCTCCCTTGGAGAGCACATTAAACAGCTCCAGTAGTCGTACTAATGCGTCTGATTAAATAGTCCGACAACCGATTAGATGATGAATCATTCATCATCAACGTAGTTAGGAAAAATCTAGACAAGAAGATCTAGTTATAGACGGCTCTTTTATTTTCCAGCCATCAAAAGGCTTCGTGAACATGTTAGACGACGTGGTGATCTACAACGACCCCTACGGCGTGGTCCTGGTGATTGGAGCGTGGAACTACCCTCTGCAACTCCTGCTGCTACCCATGTCCGGAGCCATCGCAGCTGGTAACACAGTGATTGTGAAGCCCAGTGAACTGTCCGTCGCGTGTGCCAACTTCGTGGCCGAGACCCTGCCCAAGTACCTGGATAACGTAAGTATGAAGAGTTTTTTACAGTTCGACACAAAAGACCAAGTTTTATTTAATTAAAATCTACAGTGCATGAGTGGATCTGTGTTACAAAAGGATCTGATTTTGTTAGTAACATTTATAATGTTGTAACAAATATATATCTGTTTACACGCTACCTTGAGTGAGATTACCCTGAGAGTTTAATCCAACGCTACAAGTTAAAATAAATTTGGTAAATCTTCTGTTCCGCGTAAGATAATTTTTCAGCCACATCCTTTAATAATAAAATTTACTGTGTTTACAATTAGCGTTTTTATTATAATGAGCGTCTGAAATTGAGCAAAAATGTTTATATAATCAACCTTGTTATGAAAATGTCATTGTTTTAAAAAATTCAAGATAGAGATAATACTGAAGTTTTATATGAATAACATCCTATTGTTGTCTGATGTTAGCCATAACATAGCGACCTCGCTATCTGCATCACAACAGAAATATGGTAGTTAAGCTTTTCAAACACAATTTAAGACTAAGGATATTCCGTATAGAATTTTTTGAGGAACTAGGGTCCTTTAAAATTCTAAGTCAAACGTTTACGCCAGAGACAAAAAAAAATAAGTTCATACAAAAATATAATGAAGGCTAAATTAAACTCACATTAGCATACATAAATGAGTCATACTAATATTTCCCTTCACTTCCTGCAATTCGGGATTTTATTTAGTACAATGTCAAGCGTAGGTAAACCCAAAAAAATATAATTACGCAAAATGGCTCTACTTTCGAATAAAATATTTTAACCACTAGGCACTAGGTTTAAAACCTTGAAATCTAGACGTATTTCCTTGTATTGACATTTTCCTTAAGACATATCTCAGACCCAAATATATTTTTTTCTTTTTTAAAAACGGGTGCCTTTACAAACACATATATTCACATACACAAACACCCAGACCCGAAACAATTATCTGTAGATAAAACAAATATAATTATATAATTGTAGTAGTATGTATAGTGGTTCGGGGATCGAACTCGCGACACCCAGCGCAGAAAGCTAATCGCTTAGCCACTGCGCCAACCGTGTCGTCAATATAGATAATATATGATCTTATAAAGACACAAAAAGGTCAATCATGATAATTAACATAAGAGTGATATTACCTAATGTCCATAATTTCGATCTGCATCTCTTTTTTCTTAACCGTTCTCTAACTTAGGCCCATTTTCACCGATAACCTTACAAACGCAAAGCCAACGTCATTCATTTAAAACGACCTTTTTTGCATTCATAAACGGCTGTTTTCATTTTAAGCACCTGTTATATTGTTAGTGAATATGGGCCCAAAACACGTTTCAAGGTTACATTGATGAAAGAATAGCGTTTTACGATTTGTATGTAGTTAGATACAAATCGTAAAATGCTATTCTTTCCTATGTCATGTCGGACAAGGAGTATGAACAAGTTTTGCAAAAAAAAATTATACCTTGTTCTAGGACGCCGTAATCGTAGTAGAAGGAGGTCCTCAAGAAACCACAGAGCTGTTAAAACAGAAGTTCGATTATATCTTCTTCACTGGAGGCACCAACGTCGGCAAGATCATATACGAAGCCGCCACCAAGAATCTCACGCCTGTCACCTTGGAACTTGGGGGAAAGAGGTAGAAACATTTGTAATTACATACAATTACACTACGTAAGGGTCGGCTTCCGGTACGACTGCCGACGGACTTCCACCACCCAATTATTGGGAGACACTGATACTGTAAGGTCAAACTGGTTGTCAGACTTTTATAGCTGCTGACGCCCGTAAGGACTGTCATAGGTATTCGTATGACAAGTGGGACCAACTGCTTGAGGTTTTTTCTTAGGCACGATAGTGTCTCAAAGTATGAAGAACGGTCACCCATCCAAGGACTGACCGCAGCGAACGCTGCTTAGCTTCTGGCTTTATAGTTAGGAGCATTCATTAAATCATCACGCTTGTGTTTATCGAAGGGTTAGGCAGAGGTGTTCGCACCCACATTTCCCTGATCAAGTCAGCGCCATGTTTGTTTACTTTTGAAAATATTAGCCGATACTTAAAAGGGATTATATTGGCTTTTAATAGGCTCGCCCCCTTTTTACGAGAGACTGTATAACGGCATCAGTGAAATGTGAGTATACAATAGTATACCTTTGCCTAACCCTTCGGGGAATACTTCATAATAGATATCAGAAAGACACATCTGTTGTGTTATATTATCCAGTTATATGTCTTGATTTCTGCCAAAACTGTGAATCTTCCTCTCCTCCAGCCCAGTATACATCGACAACTCAGTCGATATGATGGTGACCGCGAAACGCGTTCTCTGGGGCAAGTTTATCAACGCAGGCCAGACGTGCATCGCGCCGGACTACGTTCTGTGCACCAAGGAGGTTCAGGACAAGTTCGTGGAAGCCGCCAAGAAAATTCTGAAGGAGTGGTATGGCGATGAGCCGCAGAAATCGCCGGATTTTTGCCGTATTGTCAACAACAGGCATTTTAGGTGAGTTGTTTTAATAGGATATCAGCATTGTGTTGTTGAGACTAGGCTAACGCTTAGGACCAACCTGCTAATAACGTTACTTAGTAACGGAAATTTGTTTAATTTTTATTCATCTTAAGTGGCCGGTTTAGACCCTCTGGTTTATTTAGAAACCGTGAACTTATGATAGGTAATCGACTGGTATTTTTGAAACCCAATAATCAGTAAAACTACCTGCCTCATTGGTCTAAAGGTCGCAAGCGCGACTGCTGAATGTGAGGGCCTGGGTTCTATTCCCGGGCAGGCAGTGTTATTGGGTTTTTCTGTATGGAAATTCTCAGTAGCAACACGGAGTCTGGAACTGTGCGATCGGTACATGGCAATAGGTTTGCCCCTATTACATGGGACTCAGTAACGGCATCGGCTGAATGTCTCTGCCTAATCCTTCGGGGAATACAGGCGTGATGCTATGTTATAATCAATAAAATTAATTTTAGCCGTCTCCAAGCCGTTGTCGACGCAAGCAAAGACAAAATAGCTGTCGGAGGTTCCTACGATGCAAACGACAGGTTTATAGAACCCACAGTGATCACCAACGTGTCGACCACAGACAAAGTCATGCAAGACGAGATATTCGGACCCATCCTACCTATAGTAACTATTGAAAACGCTTACGAAGCTATCAAATTCATTAATGAACGGTAAGTCATTTTATAAAATTTTTGAATTTGGAATTTCTGCGTCGTTATTTGACAGGCGACAGCGTGTTGGTTTGTGTTAGGGTGGCCAACACAAAATTCCAAGGAAAACAAAATGCATTCAAGAAATACTGTTCGAAAAAGAACAAAATACACGAAGTATTTTTATGCTAAACGTTTATTTTTTATTTGATGATGATGTTCTATTTTAGAATTTCTGGTTTATGCGTTGGTAACCCTAGCTTTTGCTATTTTGCGATTTTGGTCATTCATCGAGCGACTGCTGCAACCGCGTCGCCTGGTCGCGCGACCAAGCGGCCAGTCTAACGCATTCGGGTCGCTTGGTCGCGGGACATGGAGATAAAAAGTGCTCTTTTACATATCCAAAGATATGTTTAAGTCAGTCCTTTGACATTATGTATATCAGCGATTCATGATGATATTGATATAGAATTGCAAGCCCATCGTGTTTAGTTCTCTGACTATCCGATAGGGGCGTTTGTATTCGATGAAATTCTATTCTAAAACTACAACTCGACTAAGTCAATTAAATAAACATTATATGTTCTTTTATATACTATATTTATATATGTATTTGCGAGTTCTGTGAGACAATAAGTGAGTGTATTTAGGTGGGTACTTTGGGAGTGTGCATATGAAATATATAATGTGTGTCTTCTTTGAGTGTCATGTTACATATACTTTTAAAAGGGGAGTTTTATCTCAGTTGTCATTTTTGGGGTATGAAAATGTTGGGACTCCGTTTTTTTATTTTTATTTATGTTGTGTTGTACATTTATATTCTTACAATCATTTAATTTGTTGATCGATTTTTCCCTATAGTCTTAGTAAATTTAATTTCTAAAATAGGTAAAGTTATGGCTAATATAAAAACCACAATACCTAAACAAACAATTCAATTACCTACGTCCTACATGTGACAACTTTGTTTTTAATTCTAGTTAATATAACTACAACGAAGAAGAATACAATATAACCATTTTTTTTAATACAACCATTAATTCAAAACTCATTAATGTAAATGTATAAAACTTATAATCAGATGTCACAAACATAACAAAATACTTAATTTATAAATTAATGATGATATATTTATTTTAATTTACAATTCAACTACATAATTAGTCATAATACAAAAAAATAAATATGACAAGAAATAACAATCACTTCAAAATATAACCTTACCCATACATAATCCATCCACCAGTGTCAGATCCATTAAATGCACAAAAACTACAGGGTGAAGTCACAAACAATAATTATATTTATTTAATATCAACAACAACGAATCGATTATTTATTAATAGATCCAATAAAAATATTATACATATTCCATGATAAAAATTACTACAAATCGACTATCTTTTAGATTATAAATGGAGAAAATAATTAATCGATGCTGTATTAGAGGGACTTCAGCCGAAGGGCAATACTTTTCTATTCAATTATAATATATTTACAAAATAAGCGCCTTATTTACGCTTTTGTTTTCGACCATATTCCTTTATAACTGTCGATTCGAAAATCGAAGCATGACCAAACATAACAAGGCTGCTTAGACCAGCCGTTCATTTCAGCTCCCATCATTCCATGGGACCTATCAATGGCGGTGAGACCATACCTCCATAGTGAAACGTGGACAATTTTCAGGGACCATCCGTTAGTGCTTTACCTGTTCACCAATCAAAGCAACATACAAAAGTTGTTCACTGAACAGACCCGATCGGGCAGTATCAGTATAAACGACACGATCATGTTTTACGGCGGTAAGGAGATGAACATTACCATTGGCTGTTTGGAAAAACATACAAAACATTTTTTGTTAACTTGCAAAAATGTCATAAAAACTCGTAATATCGATAAGCAACATTTTTAACTAAACATTCGCCGAGCGATTACACTTCTAAAGGGACGATTACTGGTAATCACAGAGGTATTTGCAATGTGTTGCCAGTCAAGATATACAGGGGGATTGGCAATTGGTTTATACTACAACAACTTCAACTCAATGCCTAGGGGTCCGTTATGAGTGGTTTGAGATACTACAAATTATTCAATTTTTATTATAAGCCTTTTCAAAGAATATGCACAATAATTGCAATATTTAAATATCGTTAATGACTATACAATTTAAACGGCCTTCTATATATAAGTTACATTTTGTTTAGATGGATTAGAATACCACACTTAGAAGAGACATCGTGCTGCCTAAATAGTACAAAAAACGGAACGAAATCACTTTCAAAATTATCTTCACAAAATGTTACGTAAGTAACAAAAGTACCTACGCAAGTATATCTTGCACGGCACCAACAGGCACAGCACTATACCAAAAAGATCATTAAGAAGATCTGAGGGCTCATACACGCAGGCACATCTAGTTACACTGGGAAGCGACCCCAACACTGTTGAGAGAAGGCTAAGCCATATGGGTAGTCGATTTGACGAATGTTTGGTTGAAGCTTCTAAGAAATACCATCCTTAATACACGTATAAGTTTGCTCAATATAAAATCACGTTATAAAAATGTTGTATGTTTTTGCAAACAGTTTTCGTACGGGGGAGGTACATTAGCTTGGCTTGGTGTCTTTCTTCTAAGGAATGGATTGGCACAATACTAAAATTCAACGGAAATATATGACAATAATTGACTACACAAGAACACGATGTTTCATAAAGGAATATAAAAAACTCCCTTTGTTACAAAGTAATGTTGTTAGACTTCTGAAATAAATCAAGTAACAAATTTTACTATACAGAATTAAAATTATGTGCAGTCGGCGTCAAAGAGATTGGCGAATACAATTGGTATTAAAAAATGGTTAAGTGGTACAGCGCGCCCCACATAAGTTGAACCTGCGCAGTGTTCGATTTTAACCTTTATATGCATGATATGCGCATGCGTAATTGCACCATCTTGGGTCTAGTTACATGGCGAATACTTACTTAACATACTTTCTGGTTTATAGTTTGAAAATTTTAACGTGAACCACGCTCTATCTTCTGTGTTCGAGATATTGTGTTTACAAATTTTAAGATTTCTAGATATGTATTCTAAAATTAATCTCGTCTTGGTGTTTTTTAAATCTTGTTGACGTCGTATCCGAGAACGCGACCCAGTTCTTCATGTAAACTTCAAAATGGTCTCGTGTAAGAAATATGAACTTTGCTCATTAATACGAGTAATTGTCATTACTACATCTTGACTCTTCTTTTCACGGTTTCTTACGGTGACGGGGGTCGGTAGCGGTGACGGATGGTGGTGGATATCTCCTATTAATATATGAAATATATAGTCTCTAGAATGTATATAATAATTTTCAGTTATTAGTTTTAATGTCGCAATTATATTAAAAATTGCTTCTGTAAAATTCTGTCAACGTTATTCATGAACAGCTTCTAAAACAAGATTTGTTAAAGTTCTTGTAGAACCTTTAATCCAGCAATATAATTTTAACATTTGGCGCATATTTGAATTTTCATAATTTAAAGTATACTCCTTGTATATATACTACCTTTGAACATAACTTTGACAGACAACTTGAATCTATGTCTAAAACATTCTTTACCCTTAGCTTAAGTAAATAATAGCCTGTTCGGTGGAGGTCTGACGTATTCTGTTGTATATAGAGAGAAGCCGCTAGTGCTGTACGTGTTTAGCCAGAGCGACAAGGTCGTTTCCAGTATCGTGGACAACACTAGTAGCGGAGGGATGTGCGTTAATGATACTATGATGCACATGGGAGGTTTGGATTACTTTACAATTCTATTTTTTTTTTATTTTTATGGCTTTAAACAGACATTCAGATAGATAGATAGAATTGTTTTTATCCTACTAATATTATAAATGTGAAAGTTTGTGAGGATGGATGGATCTTTGTTACTCTTTCACGCAAAAGCTACTGAACGGATCTGGATGAAATTTCGCACAGAGATAGATTATAGTCTGGAATAACACATACAACTACTTTTTATCCCGCAAAATTTACGGGTTCGTAAACCACGCGGGCGAAGCCACGAGCGGAAGCTAGTTTCAAATAAACCCAATACAGGCACTTATGAAACGTTATAGGACTCTAGTTGCTCTAAGGTCGCGGTGTCCCAGTGGATCGAAAAAAGTTTAAAAGGAGGCTTATACTCAGTAGTGGGTAGACTGGCTGAATAGAAACATAAATGCTTGCTATAACTAAAAATTAAAACTGGGCTTAAAACAGCAAATTAATTGCCCAAGTAATGAATTCAGACTTAATTCAAATTGTGTACTGCCAACACTACTTGTATCGAGTATTTGTACTGGAACACCTGAAGCAATATATTAAAGATTGTTGATCAATTTATTTAAGATTTTACTCCTGATAATTTGAAGTAGCGAAACATTTATGTTTTCTTAATTTTATTACGTAATTATTTTTGCTCCTGTAAACACTTCTTCTTATGTTAACTTGCTTGACTGTAGAATCTGTTCACTTTCTTCTTTCTATCTGCCAATTAATTAATTGCATGAATAAGCATGATAAGAGAATGTTAATCTTGTTGCTTGTCGAATAGTAAAGTATTAGTGAGATTATCAGCTGTATTTGGCGCTTAGAAACTGATAATCTCAGTAATAAAACAAAATCGAAAACACAACCTTATCCCTCACTAATAAAGTGTACAATCACAGTTGAGACCCTGCCGTTCGGCGGCGTCGGCGCAAGTGGTATCGGCGCCTACCACGGCAAGAAGACTTTCGACACGTTCACACACAAGAAGAGCTGTCTTATCAAGAACTTCTCGCCTATTGGAGAGAAGCTGGCTTCGTAAGTATTTTGTTATCAAAGCTGATCCTGGTTATAAAATGTACAGTCAGCATCAAAATGTACAGTTGAGTTTCGAAATTACTGAACTATTCATTAAAACACATGTTTTACCCGTTTTTACAGAATTAATTTTGATATTGACTGTGTTCTTAAATTTAAAATAATAATTCTTTTCAATTCCGTACTCAATATATAAATATTTTTATATTCGATCGCATTTTGGTCTCCGAAACATGGAAGGTGAAAGTGTGACACTCTGAAGCCTAGTAATAACTATCCAAGATATAGAATATTTAAAATTAAAAAAAAAAAATTGCTAAATACTTCCTACCTACTACTAAACTAGATCTGCTTTACACAGCCACAAAAGAGAAAGCAATCAAAATAACTTACGCACACTTCAAAACAGTAGTCAGTACAGTTTAATTAATAATAATAATAAAAAAACTGTTTCAATTCCAGTGGCCGCTACCCACCGTACTCTGACGGCAACCTGAACTTCATCAGCATTTTGATGCGCAAGCGCTTCGGGCCGTCCTTCAAGTACGTGCCGCACTTGCTCGCGTTCGCGCTCGGCGCCGGCCTGTCGTACGGCATCTTCGCTTGGCAAAAGGTAAAGAAGTAATCGAATAGTTGTGGAGCTCAGTGGCTGATACAGTAGGGAGACTAAGGGGCTGAATGTTGAAAATCTTTAATACGACGAAATAGTGGTTTCATGTCTGGGAGTGTGTATATGTGAGATGTATGTTTGTTAACTGTACCTAAGAGATATCCTAGTTTGGGGGAATGTTTTTAAAAAAGGAAAAAATATCAATATATCCGCCCCTCAGCCCCCCAAAATAATTTCTGGATCCGCCACTGAAGTTGGGTTCTGTTAGAAAAATAATTATGTTTACAGATCGGTTATTTAGCACTGGCACTTAAGAGGTACTCGTAGATGTTCAGGATGATAGAGTGAGATAACACTATGATTGGTAAGCGTTAAAAAGAGCAAACGTGTGCAATACCGTAGCTGAATAGTCTGCCTGTATAGTAGTATATAATTATATTGCAGTCTTTGTAACTAAAACGTATAGTACAGTTGAACAAAAATGTATCTATAGTCACCAGAAATAGGTGAAGTTTTCTGTGTAACTTTTTGGGTTTGTGGAACGAGGTATGGTGTTCCTTCATTTAAAAGGGACGATGTTCTGACCTGGCAAGACAGTGTCGCCTGTTAGGATTGTTGTAAACACTGATAGTGCGATTCAGGATTTTTGTTGTCACTTCGTTATTATAGATGGCGCTGTACTTTTTGCCATACCGCGAGTAGACGCTATAGATTTTTAGAAATGGAAATAAATATATCAACCACCTGTGTTGATTAATTAGATAATTTTTTACTCTAATAAATTTCCTGCAGAAAACTTCATCGATAACTGATGACGTATGCTGTCTCTTTGTTCGACTGGACGTATCTTCTCATAATATACATAGGACCTTTCCTCTGAATACTGGTTCATTCTAGCATTCACTCTGCTAGTCTACTAGCATAGCTGAGATCTAGGAACCGATTGTCACCATGTATATGACGACATTTGTGTGGGTTTGGGGTCCATTCTCGCTCGATTAGAGATGATGTCGAAATCGAGATATATCGCTTCTCTACTTTTGTGTTAAATTCTCGTAATTGTCATATTAGAGATATATTTACTTTAAACGCTCGACATGCAACTAGTCGTTGGACGCAGTCGAGATTTTAGTAACTATAGACTCTAGACATATATCGGGGCGCGCAAAAATTGCCCGGGGTGTGTGTGTGTGCATGTGAACTATATGTTATTGTGTAAACTGTACCCACTATTTACAAACAGAAAAAATATTAGGTTTTTCCCATAAGTATGTCCTTATTTTAATTATATAACATACTAAAACATATAAACGCTGAGTACAAAAAAATAGAACGATTTATATGCCAGATAATGATTAGGGATGTTACGGAGGTGGATTTATCGGAGGCGGAATCGGAGTCGGAGGTTCTCGTAGTGACCTCCGCGGAGTCGGAGGTGAATCGGAGTCGGAGCAAATCTACGAATGTAAAATGTAAATAAATAAAAAAGAAAAAACTTGTCGCAACTCGTTCACTCTTCGGTCATCAGTTGCACAGAACACATATACTCAGTCAGTTGTCAGTGTCACATAGAAAGCGCTCGGTAGCGCTGCAGCTATAGCAAGTCATAACTTGTAACTCCGATATATACCTCCGTTTTGATATATCGGAACCGGAGCCGGATTCGGAGGTGTCATTTTAATCGGAGGTTCCGACATATCGGATTCGGAGTCGAAGCTCCGTAACATCCCTAATAATGATCCCGCGCATGGTATGTGTACAGTAATAATATAAGCCGTGTATTCACTAGGGCACAAGTGTTTTGCGATACGTGTCTCTATAGATATAGCGCATAGTCGCTGGAAATCGCGGGAACTCGACAGACCTTCATTTTTTTATTTTCAGTGACTTCACTCTGTCCACGTGTCTCATACATTTCTCCCGTAATTAATACACGACTCAATACATTTTGCAGTAAAATATATATATATATATACATATAGTAATAATTCATAAAAAAAACGCATATAAATAAAAGCCGTTTATTTGTTTACAGGCGTAGGTAATCTCTCAGATGTAATGGATATTTAAGTTAAATATTTTGTATTGCCACAGTATTTCTTAACACCTAAGCAAAACATTAAGTGCTGTGAATTCTGCACAAATTGTTTATATTAATTTAGATACAAAACAAATGTAAATTAATTTATAATACTATAAACAATTTAAAAAAAATTACTTGTTTTATTTCCCACTAATCGGTTTATCGTTCAAAATTATAATAACAGCAATCTTGCAACCTTGGCGTTGTCAACGAATTAAATAAATTTGAACATCTTAAAAGTCCTGTGATTAATAATCATGAGTGTTGCCAATTTAAAAAATACGAAACACCTAATTGATTTTTGCATCATGCCCACTATTTTTTCCATGTATATAAATAATGAAGAAAACAATTAAATACTTCAAGGACAGTCCCCCAAAAGGTTACATAGCAAAATGACTCACAAAAACGATAAACATTGTAAAGTATATTTTATTCCAACTGAATTATCTACTAGAACCTAGATTTTCACATTCTCGGACTCCAAATAACAATAAGACAACACAAAATTGTTCTTATTATTATCATCGATGTTTGGACTTTAAAAGAAATGATCTAAAACAGACAATTACCTACCTTGGGTTTTTTGGGAATTTCTTCTCATGACGTCAATGTATCTAGCACATTTCGGCGCCATCTACCATAGCGTACATAACGAGTAAAAAAAATCTTATTAAACTATGCACCAATGAAAGAAAGTAAGGGAATTTATAGGAATTCTTATTTAGCGACATAACTCGAAACGTCTTCATGTGCCGCCATGAGAAAGAATACTGAGTGTCCTCGTTGAAAATTCAAATGCAATACGTAACCTTGCAAGGAATTATTCAAAAAAAGAGTAATTACCATATTATAATAATATTCCAGTAACAATTTCAAAGCTATATAAACATTTCTTACATACTTAGTTGATGTCGCGTCTCTGTGCCATAAAGGCAATTCGTGCTGTTTCACGTACAACATAGTCACCTAAAAGTGTCATAATGATTTAATATTTTAAGAAAATTATTTGAGCAAGTAACACACTAAACAGATGATTCAAAGCCAATGCTAACAGCCCGGTTAGACGGTCCAGCCCGCCCTCTGATTACATAAGAAAAATTATGCAGTTCCAATCTCTAATAAACTTGCTATTCCGTAATTCCGTATCCTCAAAAGAAAAAACAAGTGACACACTTTTGCTGTCTAATTTTTCTTACGTAAAGGCGGGGGCAGCTAAGTCCATAGTCCATCCAACTCAAACCAACCAACCTGCAGGTATCAAACGGTTCTTCTGTTCGGCTGCGTACTCACTTAGTGAAAAGAACTAACAAGCCATGGTGGTGACCGTCGATCATAAGGTTACTAGAACTTATTTAATATTAGAACTTATTTAATATTTAGCCTCGAGGTAAGCGCTGCGCAACTGTCTGTCTTAATCGTCATGACCATGACGTTTTTTTAATTAGGCAGAGTTGATTGATTGATACCATCCTACCGATTTCGATTAAAGCGACCACTAGGGTATAAGAACTGAAACAAAGACTCTAAGCTCCATTTGACAAGCGTAATGTGATAGAAAGCTACATGCTCTATTCAGCTGCGCTCCACCCACAACGGAATAAGCCAGCACAAAGAATAATCAAACCGCAAATAGCCGCGGGAAGTGTTAAAAAAAATTGAGATTTTTGATCAAAGAAAGGATTTTATTTTATCTCGTGCAAGGGTTGAGATTTGCTTTAATTATTTATACTGTGCTATATGTACTGTTTGTTAACATATGGAGGCATTTTTTATATTGATGTCGGTATGATCGATGATCTCCCCAAGGAAAATTGGTAAAATCCATTTCAGGCCGCCGGCCCTTAGCATAAGGGCTAGTTTTGTCTCACTTTCTACAAAATACATCTTTCTAAATATTCTATTTTAAAAACAACTCTGGTAGCTAAACTTTATTTCCCTTTTGTATTTCAGATGTCTGCAGAGGACTACTAAGCCGTGACTGATGTGGCATCATCTAGAATGGCTGCAAAACTATTGTGATAATGTTTTAGAAAATAAGACTCCTACACGCCTGGTTTTGCATAGAACAAAACAAAATAGTATCACAGATATAGATCTTGGTAAATGGAAACAGCCATTTAAAAAAGATTACTTACCCCTGCACGTTTTACGTTACTATTTCATTGTACACATACTTTATTATGTTACAGAATTCTTAAAGAAAAATACTCAAACATTCAAATATTTTATAAAGCAACTGAAACATGTTATTTTGCCAGAATTCGTGAAATATTTTAAAGAAACTGAATGTTGGTATACCAGCAGGTGTAATATAAACTTTTCTCGATCTTTCCCACTCATATCATCTGTCAAAACACACTTTTTTTTTTCACAATTGTCAGTTTGCGTGTGAGTAGGAAAGCTTGAGAAAATGTTAATGCTACGTTGGCTGGAAAAATAGATACGGTTAAAAATACTATCATATAAGAGTTGTTATTATGTAAAAGCATGTCTGTAGGGGTATACGTACTGTGCCTTTATTTTTAGATGTATTCACAACGCACGATGTGTGATTTATATACGAAGCAATATTAGTGTTATTTATTATTCAGAACGGAATATATTAATATTCCAGGACTTTTACTATAATCGCAAATTCTCTTAGTTTTTCCATTGAGAAAATGTATGCATTTATTTTTGTACTCTTTTTATTAGCCAAGATATTTTTCGTTTGGCAAGTAATTTAAACATGTTAGGATGTATTTGATTTCAATCACTTGCCAATCACACGCTTGGCTCCTTTTTTGCTGCATTCTCCACCACCTTGATATTTTGTTATGCATTTACTATTCAAATGAAAAGATACCTACTTGTTATTTTTTTAGGCTAATAATAATAATTACAGTGTTTTCTTATTTTGATATAATAGAAACCGTAATATTATGTGGATTTATATACCGAGCACGTCATTTTAATTCTGTAGTGAAAGTCTATTTAAAATTTTATATTTAAAAAAGTTACTATCAATGTAATTGGTAACATATTGTGTTAAATTATTAAGTTTGTAAATCATAATTCTCGTTACTAATCATTTTATGTAAGGTTGTTGGATAATACGTATATTTGTAAATAAACGGGAAAAATGGATGATTTGAAAATATACTATTTTAATTTTACCTCACCATCTTTCTTTTTTTAAGTTTTATTGCAGACCAAGGACACTATGAAGAAACCTATAGCAGAATAACTATAGTATACGCTAATAATAGGAATCGGTACGTAGCGAAATTCAAACACGAATTTTAGAGGAAATAGTGATTTAAATCTTAACAAATTTCATACATAGTATCTGCGGATACATAAAAATATATGTCATTTAAATTTTATGATTTAAACCAATATCTTTCCAAGAAAGAATAAGAGTTTTATTTTCGCTATGTGAATATAAATTTCTGATGCTGTCTGTACATTGCGCAGTTTACATCTCCTCCGCTCTACACTAGGAGCAATGTAATGTACATGATTGAACAGAAAATTGTTTATCGAATTCGGTTACGGGGGTCTATTGTAATTACCTAAGCTATAGTTCAGGGCCCAATTGGTGAAGAACTCGTTTTGCAATAATACCAAATTTTTATGACACTTGGGACTTTTATCGCTGAGGTCTTGGTTCGATCCCAAGGGCGGGCAAAATGTTATTGGGTATTTCTTAGAAATAATATAACACTAAATTAAATAATTATTTTGAATGTACAAAACGTTACATATCTCGAAAATGGTTGGTCCTAAACAAAAATAGGTGATTTCCCCCCCCCCCCCTAATTAGCCGACGTTACTAATATAGATCTATGATATGACATGCTGTGAGTGCTGTGACCCCATGTAGCCCACCATAGTCGCCATGACTTCTCAGGCACTGGCTGGGAACGTGGCGATGACGATTGTAAAATATTAGATCCAAAATCATTTTATTGGTTTTTATAAGTCCCCGTCATGGACTGCTTCATTGGTTAAGTGGTCGCAAGTGTAGCTACTGAGTGCTAAGGTCTTAAGAGCGATCCCAAGGATGGGCAGTGTTATGGGACTTTTGTTAGCAATAATTTAATGTAACCAATAAAATTCTTACAGTTATCTATTTAGTTTCCGTTCTAGTTAATTTATTGCCTATTCGTGAAAATCTAAATAATATTATAGAAACTCTTGAAACGTTGATCTCCTGTGCTGCATCAAAATGTAATAAACAAATCAAAGAGTTTAATAATATGGGAACCAACTTGTCATAATTTATTTAAAATTTTCGTGAATTGCCTATTTTTAGGAGGTTTATCAATTTGACTTGTACGATTTTGAGGGGTGGGTTGATGACTCCTACGACCCTCCTCGGGCCACCACTTTGTTCTAATTAGTGGTTAAATACAAATAAAATTGTTGAATGATTTATGATGCAAAATCTCGTCATCATCAAACACGTCATATCAACGACAGAGATATCGGCCTCGGTCTAACTAATATTACGTTTTCTTGACCTCATGATCACCGTTAACTATACCTACATACTTACTCACTACGTATGACCTCATAGTTCGCACTGACGGTGTCAACAGTTTATTTATATCCATGCAATCATTTACTCTTATAAAGCAATGATTACATGAATGCAGTACGCCTTTTATAATTGTGAACATTACATCATTTTATATTAAACCTGACAAGGAAGGATAACCAAGACAGACACTCGACAAAATTGAAGGTAATTGTATGATTCCAAATACCAGAATGCCAGTGAAAAAAACACTTCAATAAACCATTATAATAGCAAATTATGTTCTATGTTTAATTGATTAATTGATACCAACTATTTAATGAAGATACGACTTTTTGGCGAATTTTTTGAGATTGACTATAATAAAAATAGCCCTAAAGCCAATAGTTAATACAATTATTTATGGAACACTAGCTTCCGACACTTAACTGTGAAAGAATTTTCAGCATTGATCCTAATGTTTATCGTGTATACGTGATTTATTTGGACATGGATACTATATGTATACAATTTTAGTTGAACCAAAAAATTATAACGTCTCGTAATAGAAAAAACATTCAGACATTTTTTTATATCATAGATTTATATCATACAAATTCATTTTGTACGTGTATCCGAATTCTCACCAACTGTCAAAACCACAATAATTTTATATGGCAAGTTCGATTATATATGTATTTGGACTTTTCACGTTTACAACATACGTTTATTTTTATAATAACTAAATATTCAAAAATGATGCTGTGTCCACCATTAATTTAATATTTTGTACAATATGTATTTTTATTCTTAGCAAAATTTTAAAGTATCACAATAAGTGGTATATTTTCTAGTGTTGCAACATTAGTGACTTACGAACGAAAGTGCTTGTGATGAGCAAAGACGATTAAAAAGTGTCGATAAGCCAATATTCTGCAGAAATTAGCCACAATCTTCAGGTATCTACAAAATATAATAAATAACACCCTCGCATGTGAGGGTACTATGTGGTGGTGCTGTACTTCTTCCGCTAGTTCAGGTGCTTATTCACATTTGAGGGCTTGTCTGACTACTCCCTACCCATAATCCTATACGGCGGCCATATTTATAAGTCATGAAAGGCGTTGACGCTCGACACCATCATAATTATTTGCGTTGTATTGTTTCACAGGACCGATGGCTGCGATACGCAAAAAATTAGTGATCGTCGGTGACGGTGCGTGTGGTAAAACATGCCTGCTCATCGTATTCAGCAAAGATCAGTTTCCGGAAGTGTACGTGCCGACTGTGTTCGAAAACTACGTCGCCGACATTGAGGTGGACGGCAAGCAGGTGGAGCTCGCGCTGTGGGACACGGCCGGCCAGGAGGACTACGACAGGCTGCGGCCGCTGTCATACCCTGACACTGATGTGATCCTCATGTGCTTCTCGGTGGACTCGCCCGACTCGCTCGAGAACATCCCGGAGAAGTGGACGCCCGAGGTGAAGCACTTCTGCCCTAACGTGCCCATCATCTTGGTGGGTAACAAAAAGGATCTGCGTAACGACCCGGCCACGATTAATGAGCTTCGCAAGATGAAGCAGGAGCCTGTGAAGCCGCAGGAGGGCCGAGCTATGGCGGAAAAGATTAATGCGTTTGCGTATCTGGAGTGCTCTGCCAAAAGCAAGGAGGGAGTGCGCGAGGTGTTTGAGACAGCGACCCGCGCTGCATTACAGGTCAAAAAGAAGAAGAAGACTAGGTGTTCCCTGCTGTAATTGTGCCGTTGTCGGGAGAACTCTGATTTATGAATCGTTCGCATACTGCCTGATAACTTTGTTTGAAACGACTCGGACTGTGCAGCAGTCGCGACGTCGGCCACACAGTGCTTCCTTCCGATACTGACTGCTGACGCGAAGTCGCGACCCGCGTCGCACGCACACTCACTCAGTATTCGTGTGGCTACTCTTTCACAATTGGTACTTTGTATATTTTATAGATTATCTATAAAGAGTAAGCGTAAATGCCTTAACAAAAGTAGTCGGGGCTAATGTGGACCTCCCATCTCCGGCAGGGCCACTGGAATTTTTCATGCTATAATATCACGTTATATAATCGAGTAGCATTTCTTCTACATATAGATTATTCCTCGACCGGTGGCATCTCACCGAGACTTGTTTAGTTCGGTATTTTGTATTTTAATTTTTCAATAAAATAGTGGTGTATAAATTGTGTAGGATGTTTATTTGACACGGAGCGCGAGCCCCACTCTCATCTAAGTGCCTGTCAGCAAGACACGTCTCTGAGACGTCCAATCTGAATTTGTAGGGCAGTTGTATTGTAATCTATTGTTTGTGTGAAATCATAACTTCCTAATATAATTTATTAGTAATAAAGGAACCCCATGTCAACAATTCTTTTCTAGACTCTTTTTGACTTTTTATAAAATTTTAATGCAGCATTTATAAAGCAAAGGTGTTTAGGATGGGGATATTTAAGTTAAATATGATCATTTATGTTATGTTTCATTAGCCTTGTAAGTACAAAATTATCGTCAAATATAATTAACAAAATAATTATTAGATTTCCTTTTATATAATTTAAGATTTATTATTTTGGATTTATTCCAATTACAAATTTATTAACCAATAATTGAAAGTTTCAATTTAGGCACTCCTTGACATTTTCAATAGTTGTAGCGGGTTGAAGCGTCGGCGGGGCGAGAGTATGAGTTGTTTCTGTCCGTAGTGCGTGGCGCTGCGGTAGGGGACGGGCGTGCCGTGCGGCAGGTGCCGCTCGGGTCCGCGCAACTCGGGCGTCCAGTCCGCGTACACCAGCGCATCCACCGCGCACAGCTTTGCCGCCGCCAGCGGTGTCACTATGTACACCAGCGACTTCTCAAAGTCCACGCCACGCACCAACCCTGCCAATTTACAAAAACTTCAGTAAACGCCTGAGTGTGTCACGTTCTTAGTTATCATGTTTAATCAGCACTTTATTACATTTATTGATAACACATTTTACGATATTAATTATATTTCTATGCATATCTCTTATGCTATTTGTTTGAAATTACATTATATTCAATGTGAGTAAATTGCATATTTTTAACAGTTATGAATTTGTTTACATCAAAAACAACAATTGCACCCATTTCAGTGATATCTTAGTCATGCATATTTTATAATCAATATACAAAGTATTATTTTATCATAATCAACTTTTCAAAACGAGTTTTTAATTTTAAATGTAGAGCACCTGCTTTATTAGAAATTTTAAAACATTAATACCAGTTATTTATTTTGAATATTGAAATAGAAATTACACATAAGCTTACAAATGGTTAATCCGATTAATATGTTAATTTGGCTTCACTTTAATATAAAAGAGAATTCAACTAAATAAATTGATAAGTTTTTGTTCCCCAATCAATGAATTCTGAGTGTCCCAATTTTTCGGACGTATTCGATTTTTAAAAGATTTCATAATCTGAACTTTGTTTTTAAAACATATAAGTAGATAAAACAGAAGTTACCATGTCCGAGGCATAGCGGTGCGTTATCTTGCAGGGTAAACACTTTCCCCTTATCTCCTATGCCGAGTTGACAAAGCGCTACTATTTTTCCGTTAATCACCTCCAGTATCGCATCACTTGATACTTTCACGTTCGTCAGCACGATCAGATCCGACAAGCTTACTCTATAACAAAAATAATAATAGATATTTAGAATAGGTTGTATTAGAGTACTATAAAAGATTTTTCTATGGTACATGCCACCTGTTGCTCACTTGTGGATACATCAACACATTTCATATGGTCAAATTGAAAAGAAAATCTTGGGTTAGGAACATAGATATCATTTTCAGTCATGCTGATCTTAAAAACTGTTAAACCAATCATGGAAACTTAAGATCAGGTACCTATACAAAAACAAAGCATCGCAAAGAAATTTTGATATAAATCTATAGAACTGTAATATGTAAACTACACCTTTCTAATAAAACATATTGTTAACATTTCAGTATTACAGCTAGGTTCTGAAATTACAATACTTTCATAGAAGCTGAAATGATAACAGACCCGCTGATTGATTAATGAGCCATTGTTAGCCTTAGCGTGAATCACGCGCAGTTCCCGGAGACCAAACATTATCTTATTACTCATAATTGTGGCACCCGGTTATTGTGATAATCGAACTTGTCATTCATAACAAAAATTCAATTGAAATGGTCGAAATATATGGGAAGGTCTCATCGAATGCTCTACCTCATTCATATATTTCATCAATTAATTAATGTCTGGTTCATGATCCAGTCAAAATTATTTTTCTGCAATTTACTAGTCGTTTTAATCAGACAATACATATGTACTATGACAATGCATTTATATCTAAACTAAAATTCTACGAATGTAGGTATATGTTTTCCAATGACTTGTAGGCCAAGGTGGACAATGAATCATATCATAATAAAGGTACAGGGTATCCGTGTGGTATATGTATATCACACGGAGACACGGCAGCAGGCAGACAGTACCCGAGGCCCAACCAGCAAGTGTTGCCGGAAATAGGCATATTATCGAGTAGACTAATAAGTAAATATTGTGCCTCTCGCTCATACCTACGCAGGTAATACAGTCACGATATCTAGACGTTTTTCACATTCAACACATGAGTATATAGGTAATATGATCGTTCACATGTGTTGAACAGTGGACTTGGCAAATAGTGTCAGTGTTAACTTTTCAAGATCGCTACAGATTTAACGCTAGATAACCAACTATTCAGTTTCCATTTGTTTTGCGCTCGTTTATGCAGCTCGCTTATTATATCTACCTTATATTACTAATTTTTGAAGACTGAATTTAAAGTAAGAATAATATAATAAACAAAACCGTGCTATTCCCGCTTGAATAGGCCACCCCTTTTAAGGCAGTTTGTCCACTGAAGCGGAGGGGAGAAAAAAATAGCTTTAAAATACTAATATTACTATCATGTCATTGAGATGATAATCGTGATGAAGAAGATGGACAGGCAAAGCATCCTCCTAAGTATCAGAGGAATACGTTGGAATCAGAGGAAGCTCCCGTATACATATAATTACTGTCGCCAATCCTTTTACAAAGTGACGTTGCTCCTCTGCCGCCATGCATTTTAGTTGGGCTGTTTAGTTAGGCTGTTATAAGAAACAAATGTAAAATATTACGATTTTAAATGCGGAGTATACCTAACGTGCAGGGCAAACATGTCTACTTAAGTATATGCTTATCATCCTTTCGATTACAAATATTGGGCATATCACTCTGGCGTTAGTATACGCCAGTTAGGAGAATTACATACCGTAAAATGGGGCTATTTGGGAAACGCGGGGCAATTTGGGACTCACATTTGTTTTTAGAAATTTTGACATATTTTCTAAACTAAATCAAAATTTCCTTTGTCATTGAAAGCATCCTACACTATCGCTGCTTAAAAGCAGTTACTACTCCATGAGAAGCACACATAATGATCCCTTTACTAAATTTCAATTAGCCCCGCGCTTCCGAAATACCCCATTTTACGGTGAGTTAAAAGTTTATCACCTATTAAGAGCTCTAAGGTCGAAAAGGAATGTCGACAAAAAAAGTAATAATCTCAATAGTTAATACCAAACACTGATACTCACTCATACGGCACAATCCCAAGGAACTCTACTCCACTGTGAATGTTTAAAATTTCGCCGAAATACGCCAAGAAGTTCAAATATCTGTCATCCTTCGGGGACATAGACGTATTATGCTTGTCTGAACCTTCCGCATGTTTCGCAAGAATGAAAGTGTAGTCCAAATCGGGTAGCTCGATATTTCTAAAGAACTTATCGTACTTAAAATCTTCGTATAGATCTTTCACTGAATTTGAATGTAAATGGCATTCAAAGCGTTTCTTGGCTACAGTGGAGTCTAATTGTAGTAAAAACGTTGGTTGTGCATGTAGGATGGTTAGTAGGAGAAACTTGAGTCCCATCTGCGTGCACATGCCCATGGTGTTGATGATCCAGGGCATGGAGCTGTAGGCCTGGGTGGAGCGGCAGTGCGCGAAGATGTCGGTGACAGCTGTGATGTACCGGGTGGCGTTGTCCATCGTGTTTATCATTCCTATGTTGAACATTCTGGAAAGAAGGCAGCTGGTTAGATTTCTTTGAGTGAGACAACCCCCGTAAACATTAAACAATGTTGAGAGGCTGATTATTTCGGTACCAATGTCGGACGATACTGCCTACTTGAGAGGGTGTCAGGTTCAACGTTTGTGCGGTACATTTTACTATCACTATCCTAAAAAACTTGCGGATAACGTCACATCTGTAGGTTGTCCAACTAGATCGATTAAGTCGTAGTTAGGATGGGCGTTCTCGTTTGCAACAGTCGCAACAAGACTATTGAACTATTGGTATCTAGATGTTATTGATTTTTGTTCTTTGTGTAAAGGTAGCTTGATTTTTTGGAGTGAGCAGTAATGAATCACTTTAGTTTAAATATTTTCATAATCATTTCTTATGTTAATATATAGTGGATAAGACCACTTCCCAGCACCCTGTTCAAACCCAATTATACGTACATGTCAGGTGTCTTCAAATGCGTATA
Source organism: Shargacucullia verbasci (assembly GCA_947562105.1). Classification (NCBI taxonomy): domain Eukaryota; kingdom Metazoa; phylum Arthropoda; class Insecta; order Lepidoptera; family Noctuidae; genus Shargacucullia; species Shargacucullia verbasci. Next base: position 3,918,243 of record OX387297.1, on the reverse strand, counting down.
GTTCGGGCCGAGCAGTGGCGTGGTGACTACAGTGGCGGACACATTGCCTGCCACAGTGAACTCAGCCTGTCCTGGATCTAGGTCTATGACTAGCACTGGTCCATTAACCAGCATCTTGTTTACGTAGTATCTAAGGAATGTCGACTTGCCCAAACCTTTGCCGCCACAAATTATGCCTCTGCTATTCGGCTCTGGAATAAAAAATACAAAAGTTACTAGAGGCTGAAAAATTACATTAGTACTTAATTAATTATAAAATTCAAATTGTTCAGTGAACCATTCTTAATTTTAGTACATCAAGTTTCTTATAAAAATGCTAAGGACAGAGAGAATATCACAGTCATGCTCTGCTCTTTTTCACGCCCATTTGCATGCTTCGCGCGACTATAACGCATAAATATGCAGGCACCCATATACTACTAGCACACACTACTACCCAGGCAATAATACTAGTAAAGGTGAAATATTAAATAATTATTTTTCTCTTATTAAATAACAGATTTACTTCAATAACATGATTACTCACCGAACCCACAACTGATAGCCTTATCCCACAACTCATTTTTTTCAAAGTACCTCCAAGGCCTCACCAAATAAAGACTGCAACCCAATATCCCTGAAGTGTGTCTCAGGGTACTCTCTGTATTCTTGCTGGATTTCTTAAACAGGTCTGTATACACATTATTCTCAACAAAATCTATTTTTATATCATTAAGCTGTGACAAAGTTATCACAGAATCATTAGATCCTAGTGAACTAACAATGTCTTCTGCTTCACTCACTGTCAATCCTTCCGAAATCAATTTTCTGAACAGTCTGGGATGGCCATTGTTATGTTCAATAGTTTTCAAACATTGAGCAAAATGATTGTTTGGAGCATACAAATCCACTTCATCTTTTAAAATATGACCAAAAACTTCTACAGTTCCTACTATTGGTTTAATTTTAACTTTACCATTCACATACAATTCTATTGGATGCTTTAGGGCAAATATACAAGATTTTTTCCCATGGTATACTCTAATTGGATTTATGTATTCCTCCTGTGTAGAAGGACTACTTACTTCTTCAGGCATTTCTGTGCTTTCATCAGGCATTTCTGTGCTGTCATCAGGCATTTCAGTGCTTTCGTCAGGCATTTCTGTGCTTTCATCAGGCATTTCTGTGCTTGGATCAGGTATTTCAGTACTTTCCTCTAAATCAATTAGTTCTTCAATCATTTCATCATCATCTATTTCTGGCAATAAACTGTCTGTATCATTTTTTGGCTTTCCAATTGAGAACAAGCCAGAAAGGTTTATAGAATTATTAACATTCTGTATATTTCTTATTGTAGGATGGTGATAATCTCCTATGATGTCACTTAGACTTTGCTCAGGCATCTCTGTTGCGGTTATTGAGACATATGGCGATGTTTCAATAATTGATTCTGAGTCATTTGCACTGTTACTCTCTGATTCACTTTTAATTATTACTGCTTCTTCATTCTTAATTTGTAAAGCTTCCATTTTTAAAACAGTATCGTCTTTACTTTGTTCTTTGTTATTTTTCTTATTTTTAACATGTTTCTTCTTAGATTTACTTTGTTTTGATACCTCCTCCAGTTTTCTTTTTTTACTTTTTTGACTAGAATTACTTTTACCCAGCTTCTCGAGTATCTTTTTTGCTAGAGCTCCATCAGCATCGAAATCATCTGAATCTGTATGAACAAAATCTAAGTCTGTTGAAGTTTCTTCTAAATCTGACTGTACAGGATCCAGACTTGAACATGAATCTTCACTAAACTCAATATCTTCTGATGAAGATTCAATATCTTCCTTGTATTCAGATAGAGATTGAACATTTGAGTCTTCTAAATTAAGTCCATCTATTTCATCCATAGATTCCTGACCAACTATATCTTCAGAATTTAAATCAGTTGAATTGGACACATTGACTTCGCTGCTACTTGAAATTTCACCAACAACTTTAGAAGTCGTTGGTTGACTGATATCTTCGTCGCTACCGGAATGAGTGAGATCTAAATCCGAAAACCCGCTGACAGAAGCTGAATCATCAATGCACCTGTGAGCTTCAACTATATCATTACCCGCGTTACCACTACTTTTAATAAGATCGTTATCGCTTCTTTTATACCCCTGTAACATTTGTTTTAGCTGTTTCTTTACCATTTCATCTGACTTCGAGTCCTTTTTTGATTGTTGATTCTTGGAAACGTGCGCTTTCTCAAAAAAATCCATTTTTAAGGACGTATGTTAGCTGGAATAATGGTTAGAAAATATGATTAATAAGATAACATGCGATGCTAGTATTGATATACTTAGAAGTGTTTTTTTTTTTTTTTACCCACAACGGGTAGTTTACTTACATTATTTTCGAAATAAAATTCATACAACGCGCACGGTACAAAACAATGCGTGTGTGACATTGACAGATTGTGAGATTGTAATGTTATCGATCGACCGCGTGTTGATCGTCCAGAAATATATTTATGCACCAAAGCTGTACGGGATTTTTTTAATGTCTAGTAATTAAACAACGGCAGCTAAAACTCGAAAGATCGTAAGACTTACTTCCCTACTTCTTACAAAGTTATAATCATTTTTTTTTTAGTTAGATTAGGACGCTGAATACCGGTACTGGGTCCTTGCGACATGCTAGATTAAAGTTTCGTGGCACTGGGCATCATGACACTGACTGGAACAACGAGCTATAACTTTAATAAATATATGCTTTAAAATTATCCAACGGTTGAGGTGAGGTCTCCTAGATATATTTCCATGCCTCTGTTACGTAATGAATCTACTGAACGTAACACATCCCATCCGTTCCTCCAAAAGACAGCAATTTCCTCTCCAGATTATTGTATAAAGCTGTATGAATCTTTATCTCATACAGGACAACTATTTGTACCATACCCTATTAGAATAAATCAGTCCATACTTTTATGACTGCGCTTTCATTGACTGAGAATCGTTTAGCAGTAGAGGTACTTGAAACCGGCCATTTCTTTTAGGTATTGCTAATAACACACAGCAGTAACCGACAAATCTACCTGCCAAGCGTGGTGATAGCCAGATTTCTCAACCGCTCAATGTTGCAGAACGCATGGCCATATACATTGCTCCCATAACTTACACAACGTCATGCAAATGATAAGAAAAATCTTTTAATAAGGTGTCTCTAGTCAAACATTATATTATTGTGTGTGGCCCTGACTAGCTGAATTACGTTAAGTGTGGCCGCGTTAAGATCATCCCTCATGCAGATATTTGGGCACAAGGGATATACCAGCAAGTGTGACATTATTTGTATTGTATTAAACTCTAAATCATGCTATTCTATGTCGTTTTCCATAGAAAACTGTTGTTGCATAGAAATACTACCTATAGAAAGAGCGTAACTGACGTCACGGCAAGTTAAACAAGGAACGTTTATTACGAAACACATATGAAAGAAGGAGATGCAACCTTTATTTTTGTCCTTATCTGCGTGTCTGGTATTTTTAGCCACAAATTGTCAAATTTAACACTTGCGTGGTCAAACAAATATGCTAAAGTTAACACGAGATATAAATTTCGCTTAAATTTTAGTTTTCTTTATTAAATAAGTTCATACAAAGACTACAATAGTATACTGGAAATAGACTGGCAACTCGAGTATTATCAATGCTTAAAGGAGTGGCGCTCTCTGGCCGCCAGATAGGGTAAACTTCTCCATGACATATAGCTATACGTAGGTATACAGCTATCTATAGAATGCTACATTTACGTAGCTATAGCTATACGACTATAGAATACTATATTTACGTAGGAATTGCTATCTTTATATGATGTATGATTATATCATTTTATTGTTCTTGTGCCGCTAAAGCAAGAAAATTTGTTACACATCTTATTAATAATGTAAATGAATGCATCTCAAAGTATAATTATTTATGTAACTTAAGAATGTTTGTGTAGATAAAATAACACATCACTATCAATAAGAAACAGTAAATAATGTAACAAATTCTTTGTTTTAACTAGAGGAAAATTCAGGACATCCTAAATAAATAATACACTCAACGTGGATGTACATGCGAAACAATTAAGGCAAAACATAATAGCAAAACAAAACCGACACGAGTAGAAAACACTCGCGCGCAGCCATTTGCAATTAAGTGATTTAGTGTTGCTATTACGAAATTAGAACCTTATCAAACTTTGAAAAGGCATCGGAATTATTCAAGGAATTCTTTATTTTTAAGCAACTGATCATATTCATAAGCTATAATAAATAAATCCTTTTAATTTCTGATGTAGCTAAATTAGAATCAATAATTTAAAAAAATATTGCTATAATTTCTTTTAGCGTAAATTTCCAGCATAGAAATAATATATTTAAGTATTGCAACACTTAACATTTTCTCGATTTTTTTAGTGTATCTGACGGCTAGATGGCGCTATTTTGATTTAAAAAGGGGTTTGTTCTAAGTTGCCATAGCATGAGTTCATATAAAGTAGCACATGTGTCTCCAGACTGTGTGTGGTGTGTGCACTAATGGGATATTGCAGTGTTTTAGGCTGCAAAAACTGTAGCATACGAAAAGATGCTTACCTGCAGACATTACCGGCTACGCAGATAATGACAAAAAATAAAGATTGTATCTCCTTCTTTCATATGTGTTTCGTAATAAACGTTCCTTGTTTAACTTGCCGTGACGTCAGTTACGCTCATTCTTTAAGTAGTATTTCTATGATCCTGCAGCAACCAACTTGAGAGTCGGTTAAGCGATTTCTAAGAGGGTCAAGGTAGACGTCTTAGTGCGAGCAGTTCCTTTGGATTGACAAAATTAGTAGGTAAGGGGTATTTCTCCAATCATCAAATCAGACTCCGGTTTATATTGAAAAATAAAATAAGAAATAAAAAAACAACAAATGATACTATTTTATGATATTTAATAATATATAACCAAACTTCTCCTGACGTTCGAGATAAATACATTCCATGATTGTATCAACATTCAATACAGTCCATACGAATGATAACTACTACTAGGCCACTGGTGGAAGCATCACATGACTGAAGATGGGCATGCTTCCACAAGCCGACCATTGACATACAGTGGTGTTTGACATGAGACTGTGCTACCAAGGGATTAGATGATTTTCTTCTAAATGCGGCTCACAATCTCTTGTCAAAGCCAAAGTTCGTAAAAGCTAGACGTTTAGCGCGCTGCCTGGGTGAATGTAGCCAGGAAGTCTGTGACGATCTTCTTGAGTGAGGCGTCGGACTCCGGTGTGATCTGACCGTCCTTGGCGATGGTGGCCAGGAGAGCCTGGTGGCTGGTCTTGATGTGCTGGGTGAACTCCTTCTCGAAGGCGGTGATCCTGGTGGGGTCAAGTTTGTCGAGGTGTCCACGTACACCGCAGTAGATGATGGCGACCTGTAGATGGGAATTATAAATAAACCATTAGAAGTCATAGGAGAGTTGTTATGTTTTTTTTTTTATTGAATAGTCTCTCTATACTGAATGTCGGCTCTATTATTTGTGAAAAATGGCGAATACTCCTGGATGATATAGAGATATGACAATAAAATTAAGGTATACATTACCTGCTCCTCAATAGCCATGGGCACGTACTGTCCCTGCTTCAGCAGCTCAGTAAGACGCATACCACGGTTCAACAGCTGCTGGGTAGCGGCATCCAAGTCAGAACCGAACTGCGCGAACGCAGCGACCTCACGGTACTGAGCCAGCTCCAGCTTCATGGAACCGGCCACCTGGGACAAAGGGTATTGGGGTTTTAGAAGGTTAAATCTATATTATGAGGTAATGAATGTAATCTTTCAGGGATCTGAGTTAGTTGATAGATGAAAAATAATCAATCTAAATATATATTTACATGGCTCGAAATTCCCAGGCCTATGCAATTGAAATATTGACGCATACATCAAGTAATCCACAAATAAGAACTGCAATATAAGTAGCACTGCAGTGAACTCTACTTCAAATATCTATTCTCATTGAAATAAATTATATTGAACCCAACATAGAACAAATACTGAAGGTCATTTGAATGTTAAATCTTATGTCTTTTGTACAAAATCGCCAAATATAGATTACTATGGAATATTGAAATTGGATAATCACATTGGTGGTAGAGCAGAAAGAATTGTGTACAATGACAACCAGTTAAAACCCACCTGCTTCATGGCCTTGGTCTGGGCAGCGGATCCTACACGGGACACAGACAGACCGACGTTGATGGCGGGACGGATACCCTTGTAGAAGAGCTCAGTTTCCAAGAAGATCTGGCCGTCAGTGATGGAGATCACGTTGGTGGGAATGTAGGCGGACACGTCACCAGCCTGGGTCTCGATGACGGGCAGAGCGGTCAGGGAACCACCGCCCATCTTGTCGGACCTGGAAGCGGTGGAATGTTTAGTATGGCGGTTTTTTGATAGTGTTCATAATTTTCACGTGAATCCTTCGCAGTTTACATAGTGACAGAAAAATATCGACTGTACAGTCAGTATTAAAAATATGTATACACGTAGCGAAATTCAAACCCTTATTCTTGAAAAGGTATTGGTTAAAATCATAAAATTTAAATGACCATGTATTTTTATTTATCCGCATATACTATGTATGAAATTGGTCAAGAATTCTATCACTATTTCTTCTAAATCTCGCTTTAGAATTTCGCTACGTGTATATATCTTTTTGATGCTGACTGTACCGTAAAAAAGAAAATACGAAGTTTGAAAATTGAGTTACATTACGCTATACAATAATTTATTATTGAATATTAGAAGCAATTCATCACAAATATTCTAAAAAACATGTACTTACATCTTGGCGGCACGCTCGAGCAGACGAGAGTGGAGGTAGAACACATCACCAGGGTAGGCCTCACGACCTGGGGGACGACGCAGCAGCAGCGACATCTGTGTACAATATTCACGATTAGTTATAATGACAGGATAAATATTATCATCATCTAAATTGTATCTTCGTAAGACATCCAATTATGTTAAGTTTTACACCAGTTGAAAATGAATAAATGTATATGTGCTTTTGCTAAAATTTCTTATAATGGTAACAATAAAAAAAAGTTTAACTAACCAAATCAAACAATATAGCTAACTTCCATTTACTATGGAAAAATGGGACTAAAATATGTAGCTTAATAGCATCACACCATTGAATCTTCTTTCCTATTAATTGTAGTGTGCAGTCAGGTAAATTGTTGTTATAAAATGTAAGGATAAAGTGCTTAAATACAGACCTGACGGTAGGCAACAGCCTGCTTGGACAAATCGTCGTAGATAATGAGGGCGTGCTTGCCGTTGTCACGGAAGAACTCTCCCATGGCGCAACCCGAGTACGGGGCCAGGTACTGCAGGGGAGCGGCGTCGGAGGCCGTGGCGGACACGATGATGGTGTAGTTGATGGCACCTGGGAGTCACACAGTTGATCATGAGACTGTATTTTGGATATAGGATTTGCTGGATTAGGATTCTGTGCAGTCATACATAGTTGGCAAGTTTGATTGCTTTTCAGTTATGTAAGAAATTAGAGATGAAGATCCTGTATATTGTTTACTCTTTTTGATTAGAGTTTAAAGAAACATAAAACATTAAGCACTCTTGTATCTCTTAAAAAAAAAGTCATGTAGCTATGATGTTATAAGAACATTATAAAATAGAACAATTATGCTGTTTCCAGGCTTGTTCTAAAAGATCAGGAACAAAGTCTCTAAAACGGTATTATCTGTAATAAATAATCTTCTTACCAGCATCAGTCAGCCTCTTCACGATCTGGGCGACAGTGGACCTCTTCTGTCCAATGGCGACGTAGATGCAGTACAGCTTCTTCTTCTCGTCGTCGCCCTTGTTGAAACGCTGCTGGTTGATAATGGTGTCGATGGCCAGAGCAGTCTTGCCGGTCTGACGGTCTCCAATGATCAACTCACGCTGACCACGACCGATGGGTACCAGGGAGTCGACGGCCTTGATACCTGTGGCCAATTAAGTGGGGTATTTTAAGACGATAACTTTGAACTATTATAATAGAAAAATGTATCATGTGACATAACCTCCAATAAGAGATAATTGGAATAAGTCGATTTTTTGTGAATTTATCGTATTATGAAATTTGAATTCCCACATTTTCAAGTTATGTAACTAAAAAAAATTGATATATTGAATTGTAGAAAAGAAATGTAGTAACACAAACAAAAACCAAAATCATTTGATGAACTCACCAGTCTGCATAGGCTCGCGCACAGACACACGGGGAATGATACCGGGGGCCTTGATACCGACTCGCATACGGGACTTAGTGTCAAGGGGTCCCTTGCCGTCAATGGCGTTACCCAGAGCGTCCACCACGCGACCCAGCAGCTGCTCTCCGACGGGGACGTCTACGATGGCGCCGGTACGCTTGACGATGTCTCCCTCTTTGATGAGCTTGTCGTTACCGAATACTACCACACCCACGTTGTCAGGCTCCAAGTTGAGGGCCATACCCTAAGGATTGATGAAAATAGTTAGCTGTTTGGAATTGGACTTGTGATTGATGTAAATTATAAACCATCATGTCAGCTTCAAATTGCTGGTTATAGGCCCAATGAAGTAATAAAACTTAAAGTTCACTTCCTGGGTTAAAAGAGAGATGGTATATAAATAGACTGGAAGCCCAGTTTTTCAGAAATAAGTATAATCTATTTAACAATGTACAATGCAAATATTGTTGTGTTTATTTTATTATACAGTCCCAGTCCCATAAATAATGGGTCAAACCTAAGGCAAATATTGCTTATCTGATTTTCTACAACTAATTTGCTTTTTTTGTTTTTCATTTCATTATATTATAATAAGAGGACAATAGAATTTTCATATTAATTGAAATTTCTATAAAGTTACATAACCACAATAGAATATAGATGTTAATCAGGCAAGAAGAAATTCTTAATAATTTTTTTTTTTTGATAGGAATATATCATAATTGAATAGTTCTAACACATGTGTCAAAAACAGCAACTTTTCAGGAGAGTGAAAAAAGTTTAATTTTACATAGACACCAGTACAATATAATTTTATATTCATTTCATTTTATGAGTTTCTATTGGACGGTGCTTGTTTCTGTTTGACTCATCTTCCAATTCTCTAGCAAATGCCATGGTGTTAGAACTTCAACGATTATATATGTCCAAAGCTTCTTTGTTCAGTAGTAGAAACCAGTTGCATACTTTATTATTCCTAAAGAAAAATACATAGTTAAAATAACAAAAATACACAAACCTTAAGACCAGAGGAGAATTCCACCATCTCCTCAGCCTGGATGTTCTTGAGTCCATAGACACGGGCAATACCGTCACCAATGCTCAACACACGGCCAGTCTCTTCCAAGTCAGCCTATTTGGAACATAATAAAATATATTTCAGTAATAAAAATGCATCTAAATTATGAATATCTCTGACAAGAGGTCAGAGGTCAGGTCACTTGATCATAATTCTATGTAGTCATAATATTAATAAGAAGACCAAACTGTAAAAGTAATACCTAGAATAATACATTATGAAAAATGCTAGATATGCTCTAGCAGGAACTGAAGTTGAAGTTCCAGAAAAATATCTATATAAAAAAATAAAGACTTCCATTATGCTTACAAGATTGGGTATGATCAATGTCCTAAATAAAGACAGGATAAATAAATAGTTGCCAACTTAGAGGTTGTCTTATCATTTCATTATGCAGTTCATTAACACTGCACAGCCTATATAGGTAGTGTGCAGTGTTAATGAACTGCATTACAGAAATAGGTCATATATCAATACCATGTCTTAATCTGCCTAATATAAATCTCAAGCACAAATCTGTGCACTGAAAGTATGTAAGAATTGATACTCATTGATAAGGATGGGTTTATGTAACACAAAAAACTAACCTTGGGAGCGGCACCCAGGATCCTTTCCTCCAGGATAGTGGAGATTTCGGCGGCCTTCTGGGTAGATGAGACATGGAAGTTGCGTGAGGCAACCGCCACGGCGGGGGCCGCGACACCCGCGACCTTCGATACCTGCCGACCGACATAACCAACATCAACACATTTCACATTACATTAACACACTAAATCATCACAGTAACACTCCTTAATGCGGCTCACTCAACATTTTCTAGTTTAATTCACTAATTCCATGTTTCTGAAGCTCTGAAAATCGAATCGCCCCGTATTACATAACACCAATCATGCACAACAGAATAATATATGTAAGCAGTAATTAAAGAAATATTATCCAGAATAGACATATAAGGAAACTTCTTATTACATAACTGACTAAAGACGATAAAGATGAATATTTAATCGATTATTCCTAACCCGTGGACATTCTGTGAGACATGATAACCGGGTACAATTTTCGTGTTATAGATTTTCACACACTTTACATGCATGGCTGAAAGAATATTTACCTGCACGGCGGCATTAGGCAGACGCCTGGCTACTGAGCCGGCAATACGTGCGGAGATGAGCGACATTTTTCACTAATTCTTATTACTATGGCAGATGAATAGAGGCCCGAGGTAGTCGAAGTTCTCCGCTCGCGACTCGTTGCGGTAGAACAGGAAATGACATAATCGATCATTGTCTGTGGTTATGTCCGCAGTAGACGGTGCGTTTAAAATGTCTAAAAAATCAAAATGTTGTCATTATTTTATATAAAACAAAATCACTATGAAAAAAATTAAAGTGAACAGTAAATAATTAAATCTTTAAAAACATTATTTATGTAATAAATATCAAATCTACAGCATTTATAGAAGGTTATCTCTATGAAAACCAAATTTTAGCTTTTTTTGTCCTAGATTTCAGAACGCAAGCCGAAACGGAAATAATCAATATAAAAGACAAAAAATATTTTCCATTATTATTTATTATTTTATTGTTACTATTAGAAAATTATTTTATTCTGAATAATTAATTTATAAAAGACCAATGCATATTTTTTATTATAATTTTATCATATGGAATAATGAGAATAGATCCTTTACAACTATGACGTTCCAGAGCCAATAAAAACAATATTCATGAGTGAACTGAAACAGCTGATCTAAGAATCGAGATTCGAGAGCATAAATAAGGTTTGATTATAGCGCGTGCATACGTGTGAACATTTTTTTTAGTTACTACATTTCATAATGCAATCTCTTGACACTTTTGATATCAATAGCTACTATTATAGTAGATAGATAGAGCCTTACAGATTCATTTCTCTAAAACATGATGTAATTTCGATTTTCGGAGTATTAGTTCAACTCGATATTCAAAATCTATTCTTTTTAGAATAAATGAATTGGAACGCACTCGGCAACTGTCAATCGGACATCAGATAACTGTCAAATTGGTGTTCCATATTTTTTATGATGTTCAGCATTCTTTTCATCCTTTCTCATGTACATTATAAAGTGAAAAGAGTAACTTATAAATACAAAAATTCATTATTTGAGTACTTTGGAACGCAGCTGAATAAATTGTGTGATTGATACGACTCCCAGTTTCTTTTACATTATCTTTGTGATAATAAAATGTTTAGAAGTGTTTGTCTCAGTTGTAATTTCGATCAATGAATTTGCTATACCAAGTGCAATGGCTATATTCGAAAAAACATCGCAAACCAAAGCTCTAATAGATGACACTTTGAAACTTAGCTGCACAGTAGAAAATGCACAAAACATTAACAAACACACAGTAAGTGATATTTTTTGTTTTGAAATATTTCTCGGTCTGCTGAAGAAACCTTTTACTCTTGCATTTTTTAGATAAAGAGAAGGTGATCTTGGTTTATTTTTAAGAAGTCGTAAAATCATTGTACCTGTTGGTGTTGTGTTTCGTCCGCTGGTTTACATAGTTCTCATCGTAATGGAGCGTAGTAAAAACAGTGAATCTCAGCGTAATTTACCATTATAAATGAAAATATTTTTGTTTACACCAATAGTTAATTTTTGTTCAAAGATCATACAGGTCAAATAGTACCCGAATTTAATTATAGGAATACATATTGCGGGTGCAGCGAGGCCCCACAAAGGATACAAAATGGAATGTGTCCCGTCGGTACAGGGACTTCCTGGCGTTACATGTGGGTCTGCAACAGGCGAACATTGACCTGCCTCTACCACCAAAGAAACTCATTGGGAACATGCAACCATCATTTATTGCTGAACGGCAAATAGCATTACAGGTTTGAAGTCCAATTATGATAGGTATAGCTAGCTGATAATAATCCTTAGAGCAGGCTACCTACAATGCATTCACAGAATTTTATAATACTTGCAAGAAGATAAAGTTAATAACAGATGAGTCAAATGTGATCATAAAAAAACTATGTCAAATATGGTAATGTGTACACAGGCTATTAAGGCTAGACTTAATATAATTAGATTTAATAATAAGCTTTTCAAACACTTCATTACAACTAACAAATGATAACTTCTTCACTACCTTGCAAAACAAAAGAATATTAATATTTTTAATAAAATATATTGGATCCTAAATGTTGCAAAGTCCTGTGCCTAAAGAGAAAATGGTTAGTGTTGTACAACAGTCTGTTGCTTCTGATCCCTTAGGCAGTTCAATGGTTTAGTGGTTGGAACTGTGAGTTTTGAGTGTGAGGTCTTGGGTTTGATTCCCTGATCTTGCAAAGTGTTGTTGGGATTTATTATTAAGAAATTCTTAGTATCTGCCCAGAATTTTGAATTGTGGCCGGTATATGTGTTGGCCTGCCTTAGTAATGGCATCAGGGAAATGTGGGTGTTGAATAGAGAACTGCTGCCCTATTCTTCAGGGATGCAGGTTTTTTTATGTTAATTACTGTTAGCCTACATCATCCCACTGCTGGGCAAATGCCTGCCGCCATGGTTTCCAGACTTTTCGGTCTAGAGCCATTGTCAACCATTCTTTATTCAACACAAGGTTATCCCGCCATGTTAATTATTCAAAATATTCTTTTTTTTTTCAGAATTATATCAATGAAGTATTGAAACATGAAATGTTAGCTTTATCATTACAAGTGAGGAGTTTCCTGGATCCCAGTAACTACTCATTGGATATAGCTGGTAAATATTTTTCTTAGTACTAAAAGTGTAGTGGAAACTTTTGATTGAAATAAATTTCTAAAAAATAAAATATATAATTAGTTGTTACCATTCCATGTAGTCATTTGTTTCAAGTTTGAGACCTTCTCTGTAGTGAGAATTACAAAGAAAATTCTAAATGTGAATTACCAAAACATCCTGAACTATGTTGTTATTAGAACTGTGTTCACCATTTATGAATTTTCTTACAGTATGTGATCACTTATTTGTGGCATATAAAGCTATTTTTAGACTGAATTACTCATTGATTCTTTTTAAAGTATAGGTGTACATTTATCAATAAACCAGTTACTCAATAACCTAGAGTACAGGGGGGGTAAACGTAAGCTAAAAATTTACTAACATAATGTGCTCGCGTATTTAATAGGAGTTTACGATTTTTACTTAAATTTTTGGCTTAACGTGATTAGAGTTGAGGTCAAGAAAAACTTGTACAAGGCCCCCTGGTATTTGATTTAATGTATGTAATATCCTATGCAAATTTAAGGATGTCCCAGTAATATAACTCAATAAATAGATAAAATCGGTCTTATTTCAAAAATATCTAATACAGATACCTTTGAAATGTTAAATGGATGGATTCTAGTTTGGATCAAAAAAGTTTGTCCTATCTAGAAGAACCGGCAAGAAACTCCATGGATACACTTTTAAAGTCTCTTAACAATCTTGCTATTTACATACATAATGTGAGAGAAGTATGAGAGAACAATAAATTGTTTAAAAACAAACAAATCATTCTTTAGTTGTAAAATGAGTAACACAAGTTCACTTTCGAAGTCAGTACACATAAAAATGTTTTTGTCAACTTGAGGTGAACACAATTTATCAGAGTTTTCAAAGTATTATATACTATGGTAATGAAATCTTACTAGGTTTAAGAATTAATTACTGAAAATTTATTTTTACAAATGCTTAGGCTGTAGCCATGCACACGCGGTGCGTCGTATGTTGAGCGGCGCGTTTTTTGTAGCTAGGTACGAATATAATTTGTAATTGTAATTTACTGCTGCTGTTTAACCCTTCTCAGGGGCGGATTATCTTAAGGCAAACTAGGCACGTGCCTAGGGGCGCTAGGTTTCGAGGGGCGCGCGCAGTATTATGAGAGAAAAATATTAATGCCTTAATATATAACATTTTATTTAAATAATCATACATACTCTCTTTAGTTAAAGAATACGATAAGGGTAAAGAGGACAAGAAAGAGAAAATTAACTGTAAAAAAAAAAACTACATAAGATATTTTTCTTCACTCGGGTCGGGAAACATTCAGTGTCAGTGTTTCTAGTTTTTTTATTATTCTTATTATAACTCGCCTCATGGTGATTCCTGTATGTGTTTCCTTCCTGCTGATATTTATAGTATTTTGCATTAAATTCATATCAGATGGCTGCAACAGAGGCGCCGGTGAGGTGCTAGCTTAGAGCGCCGTCGACTTTTAATCTGCTACTGACCCTTCTGCACGGCCAGTTTTATTTATAGTCATTAATGTTAAAGTTGTCTGCGTAACGCACCACTCGAGTAAACCAACTCCCTTTGAGAACCCTCGTGTGACCATACATACATTGTCAAAATAAGTTTGAGTTGCCCGCGTCACACGGCGCGTGTGTATGGCAACGGCTTTAGGCGTTTCAAATTCAAAACAATAATTATAGAAACCTGAAACAGGCTTGACTCAAGACCTTGAATAATATTATAATAACTAATTACTATAGTAATAATCATCTTCTAAGTATAGTATGTTGGTCAAAGCCACGCTTTCATACGCCAAACAAACGGAGGTGGAAACGGATTCGCCGAGTACCTAAATAAATAACACAACGACTGAAATAGCTTTTTACATCGATTAAACATTGGTTATTTAACTGCACGATTTAGCTTTGTCGACTTGATTTAGTATTTTGAGTGTAGTGAGTAATTTGTGTCATCTATATACAAGTGTAGGCGTCAGTTCTAGATTTTTAGTTTTAAAGCAACAAATTATAATTTTACTCTTCTATAATAACATACTGACTGCCTCATTACACATACTGATAGCAATAGACTCGCCCCCTATTTAATGGGAAATCGGCGAAATAAGGGTGTACAATAGTTCACCTCTGCCTAACCCTTCGGGGAAAACAGCCGTGATGCTGTTATAAAAACATATGCATGTATTTAGCTTACATTCAGTAACATTAGCACGTCGGTGTAAAGTGACACTTATTGGTCAAGGCTGAAAATGATCCTTTGCTATTTCAAGTCGTTACACACATATATTGCTATTGCTAGAGAATAGCTCAATTGAACATATTGCTGTGAAATAGTTCAATTGGAAAGGTCAAATATAGCACATTTTAATTTATATAGGGATAGGTATCCCCACATAATAATTTCCGATGATTCAATTCTGAATGTTTAGTTCATTCACATCTTCAGGAAGAGTTAGAGTTTTATCTAACTCTTTCCAATTGCAACCCTACTTAAAAACCGTCTGCATCGTAAATGCAAGCCAACCCCACATTTGCAGTTGGACTGTAAACTATCAGAATTCTACTAATCCTACTAATATTATAAATGTGAGAGTTTATGAGGATGGATGGATGGATATTTGTTACTCAATCACGCCAGAACGGCTGAATGGATCTGGATGAAATTTGGCAAAGAGATAGATTATAGTTTGGAATAACAAATAGGTTACTTTTTATTCCGGAAAATTGTACGGGTTCGTAACACACGGGCGAAGCCGCGGGCGGAAGCTAGTATACTCAGAAAATTGTCAATTTTTTGCAACAATTATTCACTGGATATAGTATATTTCATGATGTATTGTGTTATTTATTTTTTTTCGTTAAAGGTTTCCTTCGTTACTGTTTGTTACAGAACACGCACTTCAAACGGTATCTATCGCGCTGCGAGGTGACGGGAGATACGAACTGAAAGGTCCTCTGCCCGACATCGGCTGGAGGGTACGGAAGCATTATTTTTTAGTAAGTGCCTTTAGTTTTTTTTTAGACATTGGTCTAGTGGTCTGAATCTAGGACTGAACGTGGAATCTTGGGTTCAGTTCTAGGGTCGGGCGAAGTATTAGTAAGATTTTTTGTATGAAAATTATCAGTATTAGGAGCTTGGAGTTGTGCTTGGTAGATGCAATAAGCTGGTCCCCTCGTGCTAAAGTGCAAATGTGGTTGCGCGGGTAGGACGTCCCCAGCGGGGTCCTAAAAAGGTAGAACCCCTCATGTGGTGGCGCAACTTGAAAAAGGCCTATTTCCAGCATTGGACTGCTATTATGAATTGATTAATTGGATTTTATGAAAATATCTGTTCACCAATGTTATTATAGGCTAACCGAAGCTCGCGAACCTAAAATAACGATAAACAAATGAATATAATCGTATCCATATTGGATATTGATATTTCCTGCGTACGAAATTATATCCACTGACTGACTGATAATTGCCATGTGTTTATATGTGTAGAAGAGGACAATGTACTAGCGTAAATTCTGTCTAGAGTACTCCTACGCTGACCTTACTTACTGACATACTTTGCGTGTCTTATTTACGTATCTGCGACGTTGAGCTCTTGCAAGATAGGCAGTGTAATTTGTCTGACGAGTTCTGTGACAATGTCCGATATAAAACGGCACAATTCAGGGGGGCAATTCTCGCGTCCTTCGAGATAAATCTTTAGAATGGGTACGACATAAGTCTCTCTGTAGAAAGTCACTAAGATCTCGACTGTATTCGAGCATTAGTTGCATGTCGAGCTTTAAAAAGAAGGGTTTCTCTGTGTAGTGTTTGTAGGGAGGTCCTCTCCCTGCTCTCTAGAGGATAAACAACACTACGTATGGAAGGCAAGCTCTACACCGTAACCCTTATGAGATTTAAGTGATAATGTGTTGGAGCGCTACTTTTAATAAACGCCCAAAGCGCCTATTGGCCTGTCTATTGTAATTTTAATGGCATATCAGTATAAAAAGAGTATTAATATTTACCTAGAATAATAATTATAGTGACGTAAGAATCCATTGTTATGAATCACGAAACTCGAGACAGCTTATCGGGGAAGTGATAAAAATATTTTACTGACATGTTTTTGTTTTGCACGTAGGTTCAGACAGCCTCGGTAATGAAACAAGTGAAGTGATGATAAATAAAAGGGCATGCACTATTGCAAACTTGTACAAAGACAATAGATGTGGAAAATATTTTCCAAGAATAAGTTTATAATGGATGCCTTCGTTGAATATAGCGCGTAATCGCGAAATGGAAAAAGGGAAGGAGGCCTTTGCTCAGCAGTGGAACAGCATAGGCTTCTAATAAATAAATAATTTGTGATAAATAAATGTAACTTTGGTAGCAATCAATATAACAGTTTTGGCAAAATGCGCATATTTATTCCAAACTTAATCGCTTGACATGGATTCTGTTGAGCTAGAACAATATCAGTACCTAGTCTCAAGCATCCAGCTAATAAATCAAAAGATTAGACTGAAAAAAGACTAGGATAAAGATCAATATTTGCTCCATATTTGTTCAATATTTGTCGGGCGTCCCAAAAAACTTTTATTTGCGTAATTCAGGCTTCGGGATTTGATTGGTTGATTTATATTGTTGGCACCGAATGTTGTTAAGCTGCTTCATACTTTGCAATGCTAGATGTTGCTACAACTTGTTTCTAAGTAGTCCAGCTGTCTAAGAAAAAAAAAAACATTTATTTTATTAAATTATAGATTCTGTAAACAGTTGTAAATATGAAGTATTTTTGATTTCAGGTAACGGATACGGAAAGTCGAACAAATTGTCTGCTGTCATGGCAGAGCTATGGTGCCGACAGGTATCTCAGTGACAAAGACTTGCAAACAGCTTTCAAGAGCTTACAAAATCTTTCTGTGAGTATACTAGAAGGTACATAGCATCACGCCTATATTCCCTAAAGGTATAGGCACAAGTGTACTTTTCTACTGTGCAAATACATTTCGTTTGTTGCAATTACAAGTCCCATTGAAGAGGCCGACCCTATTGGCATCTACCGACTTCGGACACAATTCCGAACTCTTTCCAAATTTTAAGAAAATGCTAATAATCATACCAAGGAATCAAACCCAGGACCTGAACCTGATGAACAGGACCTGATGTTCAGCAGTCGCGCATGTGAGCACTATTTGTGTCACCACTTTTTGTAATGGTATCAATCTTATTCGTTCAATTGTAGATCGAATTAAAAAAACAAAGTTTAATTTCTGGATAGAGATCTGTTTGCTAATTTAGAGATGTAAGCTGCTTATGTCCTTGGTCACCTGTTATTTGACAATTTAATACTGTTGCAGACACGATACTCTATCTATCTCTCGATACTAACATAATATATCTTTATAAAATTGCGGTGTGTGTGTGTTCGTCATGCTTCTTCTCCTAAAGGGCTTGACCGATTTTGATTAAAAAAATAGGGGTACACCTGGATGGTTCTTGGCTATGGTTGGACTCGGTAGGTGGCGCTGTTGTCGAGATTCAGAAAGGCTCGGCTAGTATATAACACCAATGAAGAGCTCGACACATCTTTTTTAACGACGCAAATGGCGCTGTTAATGACTAAAGTTTTTTTTTTTTTTTCAATTTTCAGCACCCCTACATAGATCAAGTATTAGCTATTCATAATTTAGAAACGGGAGCGTACGTGGTTAGAAGGATACACGAGACCGGGAGTCTTAGAGACATACTGTATGGGACCGAGTACAACAAGAACCACTTAGCGAAGTACGCCAACCCTAAGATAAGGAAACCGTTCACCACGGGACAGATTGCTCATTACGGATACCAGATATTGCAGGCGTTGAAGTTTTTACACGAAAAAGGCATACCTCATGGTGAGTTTCGTTTGTTTTATTTAAAACTACTTGACCAGACTAACGTTGTCTTGTCTTCCTGGTCTTAAGTTCATACAAAAATCCCATATTAAAAAGTTCTTCCCGAATTATCCAATTTGCCCGGATTTTTTTCAAATGTTTCTTCCCCTAAAAGCCTTATTCGAACTATTACGAAAAATTTGCCAAATCGGTCCAGCCGTTCTCAAGCAACGAACAGCATTTAATTTTTATTTATATAGGTATAGACTCTGGAACAGCCGAGGTGTCTAAATAGAGCGAAGAATTTCAGGTACACATCTTCGGCTCAGTAAATAGTGGAACAAATATCGTAAATCGTAATTATATTATCCACTAGCTTCCGCCCGCGGCTTCGCCCGCGTGTTTTACGAACCCGTACATTTTTTCGGGATAAAAAGTAGCCTATGTGCTATTCATTATCAGATTTCATCCAGATCCGTTCAGCCGTTCTGACGTGATTGGATAACAAATATCCATCCATCCATCCATCCATCATCACAAACTTTCACATTTATAATATAAGTAGGATTGGTAGGATTCATATACAGTTGAAGTGCTCATATTATCGTTAAATTAATGAGAAATAAATCTTATTTATATCGATCACAATATACCATTAGGACAGATTAGCTACACCACTAGGGATTTACCTAAACCCCTGTTTTGGGTATCTAACCACTAAAACATTACTTAAGCAAGCCTGGTGAAGCTGGTGTTTTAATTTACTATCTAAATCCTATCTGCCAGGCCACATCCATCCGGGCAATATAGCGATAGAGAACCAGCGAGTCCTGCTCATGGACCTAGAGAACATATTAGTGGGGGTCCCGTGTCTGTACCGGCCGCACCTCCTGCAGCTGCGGCGAGCGGCCTGTGCGGAGGCTGTCGATGTGTACTGCTTCGGCCGCACCTTGTACGAGATGGCGCTGGGGTGCCCGCCGCATGAATATTGCTGTAATGATTATCCAGAAGGGATTAACGAAGATTTAGGTAAGACCGGTTTATGGTTTACTTTTAATGAATGGAAATAAATATGGTCACACACTGGTCACAAATGCAAGATCCATACTGCTACTTCAAATTTCGCAATAAAAACATGATATTTATTACACAGACTTATTAAGCATTTATTATTAATATTTACAGGCGGAAAAGCAGACTTATTAAAATATATATACAAGCTAAAAATAAATAATTTATTCCCCTCCCCGTTTTTAACAGTTTGTACTTTTATTTATATATTTTTAGCTAATAAAAACCCATTACACTTTCTTTGGAAATCAAACCTAGAACCTGACGCGCTAAAATCGCACGCGCAACTACTGGACCATTAGACAGTTATGATAGAAAAATATTGTAATAATTTTGGTAGCCCTATTTTTTTCCAGAATCCGTTCTCCGATTATGTCTATCAAGTTCGTCGTGCAACCACGGTGGTCCTACGTTGGAGCACCTCCTCATGCATCCGTTCTTTGCCCGCGCCCCCCTGAACGGTCTCACAATGGGCCCGCAAAACGATGCGCGCACGCACCTCAAGTTTCCCCTCGCTTTGAAAGATGAACTGAAGACAGCTGTGACCAATATAGAGGCAAGGTTGAAGAGTGAACAGAAAATGGTATGTCGTTTCTTTTTGGTAACTCACTAATATTAGAACGGAAGGAATTTTCATTATTCGGCACCACGTCTTCGCTTACATTTGTAAGACTGGCAGGATACAAAAAAAAAATACCAATGTTTTGAGCTTTTTGAACAACCGAATATCGTTATTTTAGGTGCGAAGCGCCAGAAGAGAAGTCCGTATCCAAGAAATACTTAGTTCCGAAGACGAAATGAAGAAACAGAAACGAAAAGCGGTAAGATTAGAAAATATAGTTTTTATATATTGTACTGAAAAACACGTAATGAGTATATCTATATATTTCTTCCATTATGATTTGTTTTTGAACGAAATAGGACAGAGCACTGTACCCTGTCACTTTAATTTAAGTCAATATCTTATGTGCAGAAAAAACGCGATAGCCTGTGGAAGTCGACGTCATCATTAGCAGAGACGGTGCGCTCGCAGAGTGCCAGCACGGCCTCCTCACCGACCCCGCCCGCCTTGTGTAAGTATTACAGAGGTCTTTCGACCATCAATATCAATAGGCCTAATGTAACTAGTTATGAACTCTGACAGATCTAAAAAAATATGGCCGACTTCTAGCCTATATGTCGAGCAGGAAATGACATTAGTAGTTGGAAACAGATGCCGTTCTCATAATTTTAGCTTGTTGAAATTTTTTCAGTTAACGTTCAGTATAATCAGCCCCCTTATAAACGCCAGCAAAATGTATGGTACTGATATTTACGAGTCGCTTGACTATTCGAAAAACAGTAAATTCAATACATTTTGCTGTCGTTTCAATTGTAGATTCTACGCTTGTAGTTGAACATTTCGTACGTCACTAAAAATGTTATCATCACAATATTGTTTCGTTAGCTGGCGACACAAGTGGTACGGGCACGTGCACGCCGGCGGCCGCGAGTCCGTGCGACGCACGCTCTTCCTTACTCGCCGCTATCTGCGCCTTCGACAAGACCCGCCTCGCCAGAGTCGTCGACTCGCGGTGAGACGACCATACTGACGATTATTAGGACTTTGAGAACGCATTTATGTATTATTCGACGACGATATCATGTATCTTGGCCTCTTACTTTCTCGAGCCAGTGCTGTGACTGTGTCTGCACAACTTATTAGTTTTGCGGGCAACAGAGGATCCTTATATGAGGAAGCGGGAGGCGAGGAGTGACAAGTTATAATTGTCCCACTGAATAGATAGATCGAACTCCATTTTTGAATTACTCCGAAATCTTATCACTTGCGATTGAGGCCTTGTATAGTTAGTATTGAATTTAGTGGATGGCGAAATTGTCGAGTCCCGAGGGTATAGTGGTTTTAGGAGTGCAAATAGTGAGCTGTGAAGAAGCAATTTAAAAATGGAATGTGTGCGATTATAAGTGATTTAAGTACTTTTTGTAAATTACATCAGAAATCTAAGTTAAAGTTAAATTTCATGCTGAATGCCTTGCTAATATTATAGCGGTGTGAGTGTACATCTTTTAAGCGTGTAAAAAGCCATAAAAATTTGAATTTAGTGCTTTTATGGCAATTTCCAAATTAAGACGTTACTTTGGAAACGGCAATTTTATTTTAATTATCGTTATGATCATGGTATATAATTCTTATAAAATGTATGATCGCACTACAATCTGTCACTACTTCAACCTGTCAAACTAATTGCGTTTCTACACTACTGTGATAATTTTATTATGGGTCCGATGTATAATTCCATTATTTTGGTATATGGTAAGTTCCGATATATGACGTTGGATCGGAGTAGTGCACAAACGCTATAGTTGTAGATAGGATGCAATACTCAGTTAGCCGAATAAAGAATTGTAAGTAGAATTCCACAGTGGCGCAGTTTATCAGCTGTGGACTGCACAATGATTGGCCAAATTGATTGACACAACTTCTTGCGGCTGGCTGGGCTATTGGCTGAGCTGTCTGCGAGATATCTATCTAAAATGCTATTTATTTATCTATTTAATATCTCGTAAGTACCCATGTACTAAGTTTTTATCTAAAATTTACCAATAAAAACCTAAATGAATGATATTATTTGAATCTTTCTTTATAAAATGGTGCAGTAATGATGAAATTCATTTTTAAGTTTATATTTCGTCTCTACTATGAACTTGTCGCATCGTGGGCTAAAGTTATATTTTAATCATATTTTTATACGATAAGTTTATATAAAAAACCCAGTGACTTTAATTCCGACCTTATTATTTTTAAATTAAAATATATTTGAACTTAACCTTGAAACTGAATATACTTTTGGCCCACTGATCTATATGAGTATATTATATAACAGATCTCCGAAACATGTTTACGATATTTTCATTGGTGTTTTATGTATTTATGCACTAAAATGAACCCAAATGAAAGTATATTATTATTTTAATTATGTGGTGATAATTTTAAATCCAGGGCTATGTGATATACCATACCATTATTACAGGTATATGAATAAAATCTTCACGCTTTTTTAAGCTGTTTTGTAGCCATATAATACGATTACGTAAGAATAATGTGATAATTGCTGTCGTTAATAATCATGCTATTCCGTATCCTCTTATGAAAACATATATAAGCAAGAAAGTGATGCACTGTTTGTTGATCGCTGTGGTTGTCACATTTTTCTTACGTATGTAATTATGGCGCAGTTTGCGACTATTGCTCAGTACCTGCGCCTGAGATACAGTATTCGGACCATAGATCAAGAAAAAAAAACTGAAACGCATATTAAAACGTACTTTCGGTTGGTAAATATGAATATGTAATGTGTTTTGACCAAAGACCCAATTAAATGTATGAGTATAGGGTTCAAATTTAATCAACTTAGCTATTTTTTTTATTTTTACTTACGATCTTCCTCTCTTATTTTTCTCTGCCCATGGATCAATTTACAATTTTAAATTATTATGTATAACTATTACTGTTGGTGCTTACAATAGCTCTATAGTATGTGGATTGAAGCTATCACCAACCATAAGAGATGAATTACTTAGTACAATATTAAGAATCATACAAAATCAATGCAATGTGTATCATAAAGATATTTTCATTTATATCGAACAAATACGTATGTTAAACGGGAACGTAATTATCATAGTTGTTAGGTTCATCCAAGATCTTATATGATTAAAGGAAGTTATTAATTTTAAGTTTCAAAGTGATATGCGACTGGTCAGGCATTATATTATTGGTTTATTATGAAATTATTTTTGGATTTATATCTATGTAGAAGCTTTAATGTTCTAGTATAAGGTACATAAATTATAAAATGTTTAATATATTTTGTTGTAAGTGTAAGAAAATATACAGTTGCGATAGTTATTTGGCTTTTATTTTCACGAATCTTAATAATATATATTGAACAGAAACACTAATGTTATTGTTTCTATTTATCTGTAAGCTTACACCTAATTATACAAAACGTAACATTGCAATCCTTTGCAGGGATGTTTGAAATAAAAATGTGATTATCTCTAAATTAAATTGTTGTATAATAAACACCATGTGACGACTTAACCTTAAGTATTATTACTGCTTAACACCACATATTGAAATCATCGCTAGAAGACCTTGACGGTCAAAGATTTTATACTCATCAGCTTTCGTTTAGCGTTGATTTCAAGTTGTGGAACTCAAAACTGAAGCATACATAAAATATATGAAAAAATAATCAATTCTTAAACAATTTACAGAAAATTTGAACGAAATAAAACTGAACCTGAGATTACTGAACTGAACACCATTTTCAGTTCATAGAAAAATCTAAAACCAATAATGTCGAGATAGTTTAACCTACACAATAATACTTACAAATAACATCTAAGTTATGTATAACTATACTCTGCCATTATTTAGAAACACTATAAATAATCAAATAGGACACAAATAAATTCTCTCAATTAAAAAAGAACATCCATTTATCACAATCAGAACATAGATACAACTGTACTTTGTCTCTTTCTAGTTAAAATAATGAAATCAAATAGCACTCTTATTATAGTAAGAAATCACTTAATGATTTCTATAAAATTTCTTGACTCACCTAAGTCCCCCGGACGCCAAGTTATCCATTTACACAAAAGGTCTATAAGAAAATTGTATTGAATGAAAGCGTCTGAGGGCGATAAACGGCGGCGTGTAACTGTCCCATCATATAAAATAGACAAATATTCAACGAATATATCAGTCAGTGAAGATTAATATGAAATCCAAATACTGAGTTTACGTGAAGAAAATAGTGGTCGACGGCCATTTTGTCTATTCACTTCACTTCAATGAAATAAAGGCATTCAAATGCAGTGAAGTGACCTGATGTTCAGAATATAGCGCCTATCAGTTCTCTTATTTGGAGATAGTATTTCTTTTTTAATGCAGGGGGAAGAGAAGTTCCTGCAGATGAGTATCGCTGTTTTACATAATCCAGTAATAATCTTGAAATTACGATTAAAATTGCAAATTTTCGTTAACTCTTTTCGTTATTTAATTTGCCTTCACAATGCAGTGTAAACTTTTTCTATAAACTTTACTGAACACGTGTTCATTGCCAGTTTTGTTTATAACAAATGAATTTACGGAATTAGGTAACTTGAAATAAATACTATGAAAAACTAAAATAATGTTACTTATTCAGAATGTGTCGATGCGAAAAAAATTGTTTACACTGCATATTTTATATATATGTTTTACAACAGGTGTTGCATATGGAAGCTTCTCATTAAGGCTGCCTTGATTATGCGTATTTTGAACCTGAACTGGACCTTAAAAGGTTTGTCAACAGTTGATATTAGTACAAAGGTAAACACGACAGAGGTCTCTAAATATAAGGTTAATAATTCGAATTGTACAGTAAACTTGAACACGAGTATTTAAAACAGGATTATTCCAATCAGTAGTGTGCTTGTGATTAATATAATGACTTGCTCACACATTGTCTTCAACTGGGATTAATCATCAAATAATCTAAGGTACTCAAATGTTTATGGTCGCGGTACGATTCGACCCCGTAGCTGTGTAAATAAGGCGGCCACTACATTTCTGCTTGGGTCGTCTTTTGTTACCAATGCATATGTGACGGTTTTTAGTCCAGTTCAATGATATCATCGATATCATCCAAGTTGAAGTCCTTCAGAGTCATTGCTGTAACAAATACCATAAGTTATTCAGTTATTATTAGTATTCTATCTTTGAATGATTGAAGATGGATAGAGCGCCCTCCGTGGTTAAGTTAGACGCGTCCATATTCAATCAATTACTAAATAAATACTGTCCGAAGTGGCTGTAGTAGTTATTATGTGAACCTTTAGTTTTTTCAACCATTGCTGTCCCACAGCTTGGCAAAGGTCTCCCCAATAGCCTTCCACTCTTCTCTTTGTGTTGCCTTCTCTAATTATTTCTCTGAATGCATCCATTTCGTCATGCCAGCGTTTATCTGTATTTAATTTGATATTTTTTAACGGTCTTGAATGCTCATCAATTACCATTTTTTTGACGAATCCGTAATTTCACGGAAATAGATGCGCAGGTAGGGCACATTCAATATGATACTTACGTTTATTCTTCTTCTTTGTAATTGTGGTCGTGTCATCAATAATTACAGATGACACTCTCTTCTTAACGTCAGCCTTGGTCTTTGATACCGTCGTTCCGGATGGTATCCTGTTCCTAGAAATACGATAATAAGGTTTAGTCGAATACTTTTTTAACGTAGAGTTGTAACGAAACTTAAATACATATTTGTGAGCTTCAAGAACTGCTCCAAGAATATTTCGATAAGAATACTTACGTAAGATCCACAGTTACTGTGGCCTTTGAGCCACTAGCTTTAGAAGATTTAGAAATCTCGGTGTTTTTGTTCAACGATTTCCCTGCAACGGCTTTATTTTTCAAAATGGAGCTCGTTGCACTAGTGAAGTTATCAAAGTTTATCGTATTCTTTCCTCGAGACTTCGGTACCTCCTTAGGTTTTGGTTGGTTCTTATTCAAAAACGGTGATATTCGCATCATGAGAGCGTCTTTCTTAATTTGTTTCTCCGCAGCTGTGTCTACATGCTTAGGTACTTCATTCTTCGGTACTCTGGTCAATTTCAATTGTCTTGGAGGCAATTTTACTGCATTTGTGGCTGTACTTTTGGAGTCTGTGGAAACGACGTGTTGTACTGAAATGTTGGAGTTGGCACTTTTTTCTGTTCGTAGGACGACAGATTTGCTGTTGCTGGGTTTGGGCGCAGCCGACGTGGTGGGATAGTCTGCGGCGCGGATGTGCACGACGTCCCGCAGGATGGACAGCGGGTTGTCGGGGCTGCCGGCGCGGGAACTGCAGCTGCTGCTGCTGCTCGAGCTACTAACTTGACGTAGTCTCTTAGGATCGACTTTCTTTTGATTTTTATTCATCTCTATTTGTGCTGGAGCCGGATGCGGTACTAGAGATATGGTCGCCTTCGCTGATGCAGCAGCCGGTTTTGGTGCTGCAGCCGGCTTCTGTTTTGCAAGCTCGATAGAAATATTACTTAAGTCAACAGATACAGTAGAAGGCTTCGGAGCAATCGATCTCAATTTCGGAACCTCCGAAGGTATATCAGTTAAATCGATGGATGCAGTCATAGATTGTTTGCCAGTAAGTGGCTTTGGTCTCGTAAGCTCATTATATAAATGTGGTAGTTCCACTGTCGCAGTCGTAGTATGTTTCGCAGGACTCGGCATCGGTTTCGCAACCTCAATGGGTGCATTAGTTATAGCAACAGATGCAGATGTCGAAGGCTTTGGAGCAACCGGCTTTAGTTGAGGTGTAGTGACAACGATAGGCGGAAGTCCAACCGAATTCATCTCACTCCGGTTGATAACCTCGATTTGTCCCGTTTTGGAGATCCTGAGTATATCACCCGGTTTGCACCGAGCTTGGTTAATTGTCTGTGCAATATCAACCTTCTTGGTGGATAAAACCGACTCGCCAGGCATGGCTTGGAAAGTATTAACTGGAGTTTGCCCAGTCGGTGGCAAACCCAAGTTGACGTTAAGGTTTGGTTGTTCTACGATCGGACTTTTCGGTAGTGGGAATTGATTGGAGGGTATTAGAACATATTTTGGTTGGACCCCCTCCGTCGTGATGACTTGCCGCAACAGTAAGGTCTGCTTCTGCGTCGGCTGCAGCGACTGGCCGGGCAGCAACGCGGGCGGCGCGGGCATGGGCGGCAGCGGCAGCTTCACGCCCGGCGCATGCGCACTGGTGAGCGACACGGGCACGGGCTGCAGGGTGAGCTGCACGTGAGGTGGGGAGCTTTCTTCGTCATCGCTGTCCAGGCAGATGGTGTCATTGTTCGGAAGGATTCGTTCTACCGGGGCTTGTACCGATGCCTGGACTATGGTGGGTGTGTTTGCGGCCGAGGTCACCGCCATGGTCTGTGTCGGCTGTGGCTTTCGAGTCTTATAAGGCTGTATAATAACTTTGGGCGGCGGCTCCAACCGAGAGTTGGAGTTGGGGCATGAGTTGCCGACGGTGACCCGGACCGGATGTACTGGGCGTTGTTTCTTCGGTGGGAACATCACGTGGTTCAGGATGACAGGCTTGTTGTTCTGAGGGGTGGGGAGCTGCTGTAAGGGTGGGGGAGGCGCGGGGCACTCGTCGCTGATGATGACGTCATCGTCGTCAGGCAGGATGCACTCCACTCCGGATTGGCCGAACGATTCGTTAACCATGCCCGCCGCAGTCTTGATCCTACGTCATAACATTAACGGTTATTGAAACGTCACTAGATCAAATTCGTAAAACATTTAAAATGATTGTACTCACAGTCCAACTGGCACCACTTTACTAGTCATGCTAGCAACAATGGGAGTTGTAGTAACAGATTTTGCAGCTGGCTGAACTATCTTTTGCAAACCCAACTTTTCATTGATCATGTCATCTCTTAGCTTAGACTTGGCGCTGTTGGCCGGCTCCGAAAAAGTTTTCTCAGATGTTATCATCTGTTCCTTCTTTTGTAGGCTGGCAGCTGCATCGTCGGCAGAAGAAGACGCAGCTTTAGGGTTCACGCTGTGCATCTTTTTCAACAATTCTTTGCCTATAACCTGTAGAAATAAAAAAATATATAAGATTTCAAAGTAAAAATACTATGATGACAAAAGAGGATGTGTTCTCTCAGTAATATTTTATCTATACATATAATGCAAGGTTCAAAGTGGTTCGTTATTGCCAAATTATGTTTCTTTTATAAATAATAAGAAGAAATATGAAACTTTTCATGTATTTTTGTTAGTCAATTGTACAATTATTCTTTTAAACATAGCCCCACACTTAGAATAATTCCTGTATCGTGGGTTTGTATACAAACACAAATATTCACATGGACATACACCCAGACCCAAAACAACTATCTGTAGAATTTACAAATATTTGATCCGTGCGGGAATCGAACCCGCAACACGTAGCACAGCAGTCGATCGCTCAAATACTGCGCCAACTGTGTTGTCAAATTTAGTTCTTATATTTCACGATGACGCCTGAATCATTTCGATTTTTCGGAACTCTGAACTTCGAAATTTGATTTGGATGAAATTATCATATATGGGGATTTCGAATCTAAAACTAATAAGTAATCACGTGGTAGAGCAAATTGAAATATGTCAAAACTATCAGTGTTACCTTTACAGCTATATCGTAGATAGCCCCGCTACACACGTCGTTGCCAGTGCGCTCGGCCTCCTGCAGTGCCTTCAGCGTGCTGTACTGAGCGGCCAGCGTGGCCGCGTCCTCGTCCAACATGGGGTTACCGACCAAGTACGTATGCGCCACTATGTTGATGAAATTCTGATTTTTTAATAGTGACGTCGGTAGAGGCACTATTTCATCATCTGCAGGATGTTTTTCTGGTGTTTTTTCAAGTTTTTTTTCTTGTGGTTTTTTTGTTTTAGAAACAAAGGTATCTTCTGTAGTTTGCAAGCGGCTTTTTGGTTCATCATCATCACTTAATAGTATACCATTCCAATGATCTACCTCAGCTGTTTTACTTGTGGTTGGTTCACTCTCGATTGTCTTGTTAGCTTGGCTCTCATGTTTTTCTTTATTGGGATTAATCTGATTTGTTTTATCCTTTGATTTCTTAGTATTGCATGTTTGTTTAAATGTTTTGATGTTATTATCTTTATCTGTATTACCGGTTTTTTCAGGGGTTCTATAGGTTCTGTTATAGTCATCATCAGTTTCAATTTTTTCTGGAGATGGTTCCGCGCTTAAGGTCCTTTCATCATCTACAGATCTCACAGGACTAACGTCTTTTATTTGATCTTTTTTTTTGCCTTCGACTTTTTTTTTGACTACGCTATGTGAATTTTCAGGTTGTTCATCGTCGTCTGGTACGAAGTCTGCATCCCAATCGTCATCTAAATTGATGATTACATCTTGAGATATACTTTTATTGGCGGCTATTGCCGCTTTTCTTTTTGTTCTCAATTCTGGTTCATTACTCGTTTCCGTATGTGTAAACGTTTCGTATGATGTATCACTAGTTATTACTTCTGGGTCTTCTTCGCGATGTACGAATGGAGCCACAGAGTTATTGATAGATTCACAAATGATATCGGTGACCACTGGAAGAGGAATCTGTTTTGGAAGTAAGATCTTCGCTATACTGGTGGTCAAGTCATCCGACTTGTCGTCTTCGTTAACGAATCCTCTCTTAACCATATTTCTGACTTTCATGACTAAGTTTGAAATCTCATTATTTCCTTTTCTACTCTGGAAGTTATGCTTGAGAAGTATATTCGTAATTTTCTCCACCATAATTTCTTCTTGGTGCTTATCGGCAATAGTTTGTGGCTGAACCACAACGTCAATTTCCTTACTGGTTCCAGGTTTAGCAAGTGATGCATTTTTTCTTGGTCTGCCTCTGGTGTAATATTTGTTTTCGGGCTTGATTGGAAGATTTTTTAATGGTTCGCCGGTGTCTTGTATGGGTATGCTACAGTTGATGACTAAGCTTTTTTTTCCCTTCTTGGCTTTGGGTTCGTTGGGTACGAAGTCGGCACTTTTATCTTCTGTTTTTATATCATATGCAGGAGATGACGCCGCATAGTCGTGGCCGTGTAACCTCTTCAATGCAATTTTCGGGATGTGCGGGATGCTCACAATTAATTTGTTTTCCATTTCTATATTAAAAAAAAGAAATAGGTGAATAGTTAATTCAAAGTATATCTACCATCGATCAAGAAGGTTTTTTCTCAATGATAAATCCAAATATAATATGATCCCACTAAATTTTAGTTAAGCCCTTAAAGTTAGGTCAGTTAAATGTCAAAATAAAGTGTAGGTACGTTTGTGCGCCTGCTCCTGCTGGAACTGCATCCAGGCGGCGTTCCGCTCGTGCTCGGGCAGGCCCTGCTCGCTGGAGCCGCGCAGCAGCGAGTCGTGCTCGTGCACGGCGTGCAGCGCGGCCTCGCGCGCCACGCGCAGCAGCGCCACGTCGTGCACGCCCACCGCCACGCCGCCCGCCACCGACGAGCCCGCCTCGTCGAACCTACGGCGTTACAGACTGGGTGTCATGCCATGCAACATGTACCAAACTACCTGCTTCACTGAACAAACACATCTAAATTACCGCGAGAGAGGCTCTTAAGTGTTTAATATATCAATTATTTTTATTGATTACTTGTAGAGTTCCGTGAGTTCGGCCATATTGTAATGTCGGTCGATCTGCTGCTCGTCCACCACTCGACACGCGACAGCTTGCTTCGTCACCGAACGCTCGTAGATCTTCTGCTCCATCGTACCCTGGGTGTGTAAACGATTGTGTTAAATCTGTTATTATGTTTCTGTTTTGTATCACAATGTATAAAGCTGGGACAGTTTGTATTTGACGCATTCTTACTCCACGCTCCGATTGAATGAAAATGGAATAACCATGATTGTACTGCATGTAATGTTTTATTCTAGTCCAAAAGTCAAATTCGCCAATCATATTCAATATGATTCTGAATCCACTAATAGTATTTTTTTTATTCTTAATCACAACGTTATAATAAAATTACCATTAATGATAGTAAATTGTCTGTCAAATGATGGGGAGGATGGAAGACAAGGGGATAACCTTAAGCCATCAAAAATTTAGGTATCGTAGATATTCATAATCCCTAGCACCAAGAGAACAAAGCAAAATCCGTACAACTCACCATGGCAACAAGGCGGTAAATGTAGCAGTCCTTCTTCTGTCCAAACCGGTACACGCGGAATATGCTCTGGATGTCATGCGCAGGATTCCACGACGTGTCCATGATGATGACACGGTTGGCTGCCGTCATGTTCAGACCCAGGCAGCCGGCACGCGTGGACACCAGGAACAATCTGGTTTAGATCATTAAGTTATTTGATTGAAAGCCACATTATATGAGAGCCAGAGTGTTTCGGTATCATGATTGCTAATTGGCTTAGCTTTTTTACGGCTTGAGTGATTCCCAAATAACTCGTCAAACGCCGGAAGAAGGCCAACTAAGAATTAATCGCGAATTAAAAAAAAAAAAAAAAATTATTTGTAATTATTCTTTATAAATGTTTATAATTATTATTTATAAATGTTCTGTAATTATTTGTCTGCCAAGGTTATCATGACAAACTTACTGCAATTAATTGTTACAGCTTGTTTGTTTTAATTCTGTGAATAGCCTCGCCTATCCATATTACGTCACTTGTCAGTTCGGTCCTCAGAGTAAAAATTAATATATGAAACAAAAGATGCGAAAAGAGTTTATAGCGAAACAGGCGATTTCTATGTGAGGGTTTGTGCCGACACGACAGAAGAAGCCATGTGAAAATCAACTCACTTGGTCTTGTAATTGTGGTCGGCGTTAAATTCTCGGCACCACTTCTGGCGCACCTCGGCCGGCACGGACCCGTCCAGCCGGAAGTACTCCTGGCCCAGGCTCCACTTGTTGATCTTCTTCAGGAAGTACTCGAGAGCATCCAAGCAAAATAGAGATGTCGAGAATATTAGCCTGTGGGCAATTAAAGCGTATGTTTAAGTTTTATGTGATAGAGTCGGGGTCACCAAGGAGTATCAATCATGATTAGGATATTATATCTTCAGATATGATATTTAATGGTTGCGGAGAGACGACCGCTGTGCCTCTAATATGATTACGCGCCTGAGCAAACAAAACTAATGTGTCAGCACTGTCTCTACAATCTTCAGTTACAAATGAGGTTGATTTTTTTATGTTTTCCCTTTTGCACTCCTGTACTTTTAGTAGTTATTGACGACACGGTTGACGCAGTGGCTAAGCGATTAGCTTTCTACGCTACGTGTTGCAGGTTCGATCCCCATACGAAACAATTATTTGTATGATCTACAGATAGTCGTTTCGGGTCTGGTTGTGTGTGCATGTGACATGTATGTTTGTACCCACGATACAGGAGAAATCCTAATGTGGGGCAGTTTTTTTTTTAATAGTGAAAAAAGAGTCTTTTATTAATGTTATAATTTTATGCGCATACGTTTATAAAAGGAATAAAGTACTCACACTTTGTCTCCTAGCGCGATGCACTCATCGAGTATGCGGAACACGGCTACAAACTTGTTGGAACTGTCGAGAGTTTCAAGCATGTTACCGCCGTCCAAATAATCCAGCCACCACAGGTCTTCAGTAGCGTTTGGCTTGATTTCCTCTAGGTCCTCGGTCGCCAGGTCGTCTTCCAATTTTTCCACTGTAAAGAGTAAAGTAGGTATGCATTGTTATTTAGACATGAAAAACCTTTAATGTCTAGAACATGTAACATGTGTACAATGTAATGTCCTCCTGACCGATTTCGGTCACGGCGGCCAATCTCACCGGAGGTTAGCCAACTACGCAGAAGATATTGTAGAGCACAAGTATGTGCGCAAACACAGTGCTCTCTCTATTCCTTCACTCTCATAGTCCGATGGGACGGTAATCCGACACGACCGGAGAGAGAACAGGCGCAGAATCAACGGCTTTACGTGCTTTCTGAGGCACGGTGTGTATTCACATACACAAAGACCCAGACCCGCGGCCTAATTACGTAAAAAAGCAACAGCAACGCGACAGCCACGCGACAGCAATCTCACTGTCATCCAATACATTATATGTCACAAAAATGACGTTTGACAGAAGTTATCGCGCGATCTACGCCTGTCGCTACATCGGTAATCAGGCTGCCGAAACAACTATCTGTGGATCATACAAATATTTGTTCCGTGTGGGAATCTAAGGCGCGACACGTAACTCCGCAGTCGATCTTTCAACCACTGCGCCAACCGTGCTTAGAACATTACATCCTTAATATAACGAGCAAATAAATAATTAAATAACGATGGAGTGATTCTAATAATACATAAATACTATAATGATTATATTAGAATAAATATATTGTGTAGAATACCTGCACATTCTTCTTTATTTTCCATTGCTTGAAACAACATATAAAATAATTTAAATATATAATAAGTACATAATAATACACATTATACATACTTACAAGAAGTTCCCATTATAAAAACTATTCAAAAAATGACATAATGGTGCAGATTTAATTGTTCACATACTAAACTAATTTAGCTTCAGTATGTCTAACAAAATACATGTGAAAAGGATAGAAGATAACTGTTGTTAACAAAGTGAATTTACTTGCTAACGCCAAAGGTCCTGCCTAACTTGCCGTAAATTACAACGGCATAGACTAATTCGGCAATTAGAATATTTTCTTTCCTTTTTCAAAGACGTCTGAGAGAAATAGATATGTATATAATAAAATTAGTACGACGTACAGCAAAATTTGGGCCATTATCACCTCTAATTCTATTATTCCTTTTAGTCTATCACTAGCTTTTGCTCGCGGCTTCGCACACGTGGTTTACGAACCCGTACATTTTTCCTGGATAAAAATGTATCTATCCTATGTGCTATTCCAGACTATAATCTATCTCTGTGCCAAATTTCATCCAGATCCGTTCAGCCGCTCTGGCGTGAAAGAGTAACAAAGATCCATCCATCTATCCATCCATCCATCCTCACAAACTTACGCATTTATAATATTAGTAGGATTTTATTAATATTTTTATATTACCTTTAATTTTATTCTTCTCCTCTCGATCTCGTGCTTTCGTCTGAAAGTTGTGCAGTACTTGAGGGTGCGACCATATCTTCTGCAGTATATGGAAGTCCTTCAGAATGCTCTGCTTTGACTGTTTCCCGTAATGGTACAAGTAATGCTTGTACAGATCCCACTGGCATTGAGTGAGGGTTATGAAGACTGTGTACTCGTATTTCTTTGGTAAGTACGGGTAGAGGACCGACGCCTCTTGTCTTTGGAGACACCCCTCGAGGACTTTATGGAGGATGTGCGTACGAGCTTTCATCAGTTTTATGTCTTCCTCACTTGAGTCGCGGTGCTGACCGTTCATTATTGGATTTTCGAACCTATTAGAAGGAAACAAAAGTTAATTTACAATGAAATAATGGCAGTAAAATCACCACAAACATTTGTTTGTTGTGTCTATATACGATGAAAAGATGTAGTGTTTATATCATATATATAATGTGTGTCGGTTCATTTAAGAGCAATAAAGACTCTCAAGGTGTTACTGAAAACTAACGTATTAATACATTTTATTTAACATATTTTTTCTAGCGTATCAACCTAGGTCATAATCTAACAAGCATATGAATGTTTAAGATGTTTGAAAAGGTTAAATAAAAACAAGGTACGTAGCAAATTAACTCACCTGTTAGAATACTCCGAATACGTCCCCAACAAATTAGGCTTCACGAAGTTAACCATACAGTAATACTCTCTCAAATTATTCTGCATCGGTGTTCCAGTTAACACAATCCTTCGTTTCGTGACAACCCTGCTCATTGCGACCGCGAGGACAGAACAATCGTTCTTCAGTAGATGCCCTTCATCGCAGACTATGATGTCCGGGCCGGGGTCGAGTAGGGCTGTGCGTATCTTGTTGACGATTGTCGGCCGGATATCGTCGAGGAATGGGTCGAGGGTGGACAGGCTTCGGAACAGTTCGTATCCTATGATGAATATGCCGCCGCCGTTGTACCAATCTTCAAGCTGGTAGGCGCGCTCGTATGTTTTCTTTAACTTTGATAGCTCGAATACCTAGTTTGGAAGGAAAGATGGAAGTGACAAAGAATTGAAGAGTTAGATACACTGAAACAAAGTGGTTATAAATATGGTAAGAGGAGAAAAAAAAACCTTATTCTGTTGATAAAAGTTCCATTTTAGCTTTTTCATATGTAGTTTTAACTGGAGTCGATTTATCTTTTCCAACTGCTACCATAATTTATGATTACTTTGGCTGTTATATTGTATCTGAGGCTGCTTATACCTAATTTTGTTCTATTTCTTCATCAAGCAGCTCGTATTGACATTGAGATGGCATTGATAAAGTAAATTAAAGTAATATGAGAATATAAAATTGTTCTACAAATATAAATTATATTAGATACCTGCAGTTTCCTTTTAATTTTCCGTTGCTTGAAAAAGCAAAATCAATTAACTGACACAGAATAGTTAACAATTAATGTGGTATATTTAAAACTATAATTTTAATATAGATACATAAATATTTATATTTAAGTGATATAAAATAATAAGAGGCCAAGGTTCGTAGTGGACATCTAAATTTTGACAAGATGGACGCCTGTTTGGAGTTAGATAAACATAGATAGTGGCCGAACAATCAGCCTTTTTAATTAGGCATTCACAATATTACTAATAGCTAATGTGAACCCTACGCGAATCATATTAAGTCACAATTTGTGATTTATAAAGTGGAACATATATGATTCATCTAAAGCGGCCTTTTAAGACCCAAGATCAATAAATATTTCTGTACCACTAAGACGACAAAGTTCAAACATCACAACTTATTACCTTGATCTCGTTGGTGACGGGTCCGATCCACTTGTGGATCTCATCGACCCAGTTGAGCACGGTAGATAGAGGGCAGCACACGAGGACGCGCTGCATGCGTACCCCAGGATGTGTTAACACCTGGTAACAAAAATAATAGCTGCTATGTTTGTTCAAACTTATTCATGCTATACTATACTTTAACAAAACTGTAAAGGGACTGTTTTTGTACATGTTTATTAGAAAATTTAACATTTTCTTTAACTATCCATGTAGCTTAGCTTAGAAAAGGTGGACGTCGGATCTTGACATCTGAAACTTCGTTACTTTGCAGGCTACGAAATCAGGCGATGGGTTTTATTTTTGGTGAGGCTAGATAAACATAACATAACTTGACGCCTATATTTCCCGAAGGATTAAGCAGACACGTACTATTGTACACCCACATTTCGCCGATGCCCTTATCGAGTCCCATCGAGTCAATAGGGGGCGAGCCTATTGCCATCTACCGGGCATAGTTCCAGATTCCGTGGTGCTACTGAGAATTTCCATACAGTAAACTCAATAACACTACCCGACCCCCTCAAGGTCCTCATGCTCAGAAGTCGTACTTGCAACCACTAAATCGTAATAACAATTAAAAAGTATTACGGTCAACCAGATAAGAATAAGGTTGAGTACATACCGTGTGCAGCAGCGCCAGCACCTGCAGCGTCTTGCCCAGTCCCATGCAGTGCGCGAGGATGCAGCCGCCGCCCGGGTGACCCGACTCTATCTCCGCCAAGCTCTCGAAGCATGCGTCCCACATGAATTTAACGCCTTCGTACTGTATACAAAAATACACAAATCCTTTAATAAACGAGGTACTTCAAATGAGTGGATATTGTAAGTAAACTTTTCATCTAATATTGAAACTGCTGTCCGATTGATGCCTCGATAAACATTAGTTATTCAGCCAAAACAATAAAGCCTCTATAGATGACCATTAGCTAGACTAACACAGCAGACTTATTCATACGTTCATAATTTATGACGTTTAGATCAAGTAGTTGTAGTGACGTAACGCTTGTCGCTTATCCTACACGTCTGTTTAGCTAGAATAATTAAACGCACGGTTGTAGAATATCGGTAGTGAGCTTGAATAAAACTAATTAAACATCACTTCAACTGAAATTCAGCCGAGCGTCCTTACTTACGTGAATTATCAAACATCATACAAATTACATTGGCAAATTGAGCTCTATGATTTTTCAACTAACATCATCACGTCTGTATTCCTTAAAGGGTTAGGTAGAGAGGTTATATTGTATACACATATTTCACCGGTGCCGTTATTGAGTTCCACGTAATAGGGGGCAAGCCGTGCCATCTACCGGGCACAGTTCCAGACTCCGTGTTGCTACTAAGAATTTCAGATTACAGAAAAACCAATTAACATTTTACTCGACCCGGGAATATAACCCAGGCAGGCGTTTTCAACTTCGGCTAGATATTTCTACATACCTGATGTGCCTTCATGACTTTGGTGAAGAAAGGGTGAACAGTGACGACGGGCCGGTTCTCTTCGAAGTCGTACTCCAGGCACACCTCGTCGTTTATGACTAGAACGTTCACGCCCTCTTCGCAGCCCAGTAGCTCCCTCTATAGTTACGATACAAAATCAATTAAGATACCTCCGACGCAAAAAATGCGCTGAAGCGTGGATTTGCGGATATCAACCCATTATATCTACCTAATTGAGATACCTGTTTAATAGATTTGTTTTATAACACTAGAAAGCATTTGGCAATACATTCATCTAAAAACAACAAATGATCTCCTCATTCAAAAGTTTTCTTAAAGAATAAAAGGAGGAAGATAAGAGCCTTTTTTGTTTTATCATCCTGATTTTTTGTGCTTCCTAGTGTTTTTATAATATGTGCAGTGCCAGATTAACCACGTAGCAAGAGTAGCAATTGCTACGGGCCCCGCGCAAAAGGGGGCCCCGCGTATCCAAACCTCCACCTGAGCGTAATTTTTTGAATGAAACTTATTAAGAGGTGGTATATTGAATTCGTTCGTTTCTCATACGGTAAACGCACAAGTTCGACAAAAAGTCACTTTATACTTTAAGGGGCCCATAGCAGATCAAGGGCCCCTCGATAGAATTTGCTACGGGCCCCGCGCTTGCTTAATCCGGCTCTGAATATGTGTTTTGTTTTATAAATGGTGTTCTATAATTATCACTTTAATAATATAAATGAAAAGACATGCCAACAAATTTTTTAAGCCATTTTAGTTCTTAAAGGTTAATAAAGAAATGTGTAATTTTAAATCCTTACCAATTGGGTTTGTCGTGAATTTAGTCTTCTTTTTCTCTCAAACTCCTCCATATTTGCCACAACAGTACTGCGGGCAAGAGATTTCTTGTCGATAACCTGAAAAACAATCGACGTAAACATCAATATTTATTAGGGGACCGTCAGCCTCGCCTACCAATATTAATATTGCTGACTGTCTAATCTTTCTGCGGCATGAGCTAGTTTGTATCAATAGTTGCCTGTTTCTGGGATTCATAGATGAACTGTTGTCATGTTCAATGTTGCCTTTTTAAACCACCAGATGTCAGTAACTATGGGTAAATACAGATTATCAACAGGTTAGTGAGAATAGAAACAGAGTTTTTTAGTTTGTTCTTTACCTTTCTAATATTACGACGTCCTTTGTACAAGAGACTTGCTTGAGCCTTCTGTGACCGTTTTGACATCATAGCGTCTGATGATTCACCGAAAAGTTCCCTTGTCAATACCCTGAAAAAGTATAATAGAACCACTCAAGTTCCTCTTGCAACTTGTATTCAAGTTCCCGGTCAGTTTTTCGAAGACTTCTTTGGTTTGTTTTAGACATTTTTTTTTAATTGAGTATTTTTGGTTACACCTCAACTAGTTATAAGTGACGGTGCTGCCAAGGATGTTATACGCAAGTTCAAATAGTTATTAATATTAATGCGGTTGTCTGTTATAGCTAAGCTAAATACATCGCTAGTCTGACCTTTTTAAACTATCGCCGTCAGGTTATCGACGTGCTCCGAAAATCATACAGAATTAAAGTAGTGAGTTACACACCTGAGTTGTTTCTGTCGTTCGAGGAACTT
This sequence comes from Shargacucullia verbasci, assembly GCA_947562105.1. NCBI lineage: Eukaryota > Metazoa > Arthropoda > Insecta > Lepidoptera > Noctuidae > Shargacucullia > Shargacucullia verbasci. The sequence continues at coordinate 3,878,614 of OX387297.1, read as the reverse complement.
CTTGCCAGACCCTCGCGTCTTTGTGCGCATCTTGCTGCGTATGTGCGAGTCGGGCAAGTAGCCGCGCCTCTCTATGAACTCGCTCACTAACTTGGCGCGTTTGGCGTCGTCGATACTGCGTAATATTTATAATGAGTTTTTATTATGTGATTTCTCTTTTCTATCTGTAAACCTTAACCCTGTCACTCTATTATAATTCGCCAAAACGTCTTTAAAACTATGAAATTTTGACCATTTTATTTATACAAATCTTTTTTGTTATACTACTTTCTATTAGTTTAATAAGAAATCAGAATTTTAGTTTGGTTATTGACCAATTTTATCGATGATGACTTTGATGACGATGATCTGGTATAAAAAAAGACAAACGCACACATTTGAATGAAAAATACAAGCGTATGCGACGCCAAGAGTACGTGTGTGACTGCATACTAAACCAATACAATACAAAGATATTATTGTTGAGGACTAACTAGATAATTTAAATTACCTGGCGCCTTCTTTTCTGCCCAATCTTTTAAGGAGCTTCTCTTTCGTGGTGACCCACTGCTTTTCCTCTTCAGACGAAGAGTCTTCCTCATTTTTGTGTTTGGTGCTTGAAGATTGATTTTTCGATGTACTTTTCTACAAACACAAAAGGAAACTTAGACTCTAAGACTATGGTCTACTGGTTATCTAGAGATTACATATCTGGTCAGACACATGGCAGAAAACCTTTACAAGATGTACATCAAGGATCACTGATCACTCTCCTCCCGATTGCGTAAATGGTCAACCATCTACTATAATGGATCATACACATTACCTGTTTATTCCTAGTGACAGGTCCTTTAGTCGGCGTGCCCTTAACATCCTCCGTGAGCACAATAGGCGCGTGTAAAAGCGTAAGTTCTTTATTCATCATTTTGTCTGCGGTCAACATCAAGTCCGCGCCATCTTCTATCACTAAATCGCTTTTCTTCTTTAGCTTGCTGCTAGTTTTCTTTTTAGGTTCATTGGTATTATCCAGCTCCTGTTTCACTTTGGCAGAGGATCCGTCTGAATCACTATCATTGTCATTCATGAGCAGATTTTTCGCTAGAGTATTTTCTGTGCTCTTTCGCGCCTGTAGAAATTAAGAGGCGTTTGTAAAAAAAGTAAAGACTATTGTATGTCAGCAAAATGTACTGAACTGATGAAATAATAATAAGCTGTCGTATAGTCACGTGATTAGTAAATTTCGGTAGTCACGTGACTGGTAAGTTTCTAGGGGAAAAAAAGGGAATACTTACAACAGGCGGAGCAACTTCATCCGCAGCTTTGGCTTCTTCGTCGTCCGAAGGCTCCAGTTCGGCATAGTGGTCTGAATATGTGGGGCTCTCCGGCCGACTGCCAGCGTCTGAAGTCTTCGCTGTGCGGTCGCCAGTCGCTTCTTTCTTAGACTTAATTTTCGCTCTGATATTCAATTGAGCTGTTCTATTCAAGGAGTTCAAATTGGTCAACCTGAAAGTATTTAAAATTGATTGCATTTGAATGATTTAAGTACAATTAAAGTACAGTTGGTATCCATAGACTTGATTAACTGATTATATTGTTAAAATTATCATAATTGTAAAAATAATAAAGAACAATAAACAGCGCCTTCGACAATTTATGCCTTATACCTATGCAATTACAATATTTCTAATACAACAGGTATTATGCATTGATCAAAGAAAACTCTGGCCACAAGGCAGGATGCTGCTTAGTGCCGCACTCGCAAAGCAGTAAGAATTTTGCAGAATTACCTATCACTACTTGCCCACAATTATTTATTGCATGTTACATTACCATAATTTAGGAGGAAGTGTTAGAAAAAATAAAGCGAAATTTATGTGCACATGTAAGTAACTTGTACAAAGCTTCATCTAGGTTTTCCCTGTAAATTTTTCTTTATAAAATTGTCTTGAAGAAGTGGTCGTATCGTATCAAGAGGTCAAATCAAGGCAAAACAAAAGCAGAGAAGGAGCAGTGACGATTGCTCCACTAACAAGAGCTGAGCTCTTAAATTAAAGAAGAAGATACAAGTCACTATAGAAGTGTATGAGACATTATTACCAATTAATGTACAGCAAAGATTACTAGGTACTTTACCTGTCAATTTCATCGTCGTTCTCGTCTTTGTTAGTCTTTACAATGCCTTGATACTCGAAGTATGTCTGGACAAAAGATTCGGGCAGCTTCTCCAGAACTATGCAAGCATTTAGATACAGTTTCGAATCTTCCGTGTTGACTGGATAGCACTGCCAACCGTGGCGGTCTATAAATGAAGAACTTTCCTTTGAAGTTTCCACTTTTGAGATATCGTTTTTCTTTGATATATCTTCGTTCTTTGAAATATCTAATTTTTCTTTCGTTTTCCTGGAAGGCTTTTTTTCGTTCGGTACATTATCAAAAATAGGTATCGTCGGTTCACATTCCAAAAGTTCTACAGGACAATCAAAATTAATAAGCGGCGCTTCTGGTTCTTCGTTCGTATTTTGTGTAGAGGGAGAAATATTTTTTTTCAAAATTGTTTCTTCTTTTTCTGGTATAATTTTATCATACACATATTTCATATATTTTTGATAAGTAGATATCTCGTTTTGATCTATAGCTGTGAAACCAGTGAAGTTCACGACGACATCATCAACTTGGTCAGTAGAATCAACATTGTTACACTGTATTTCACTTTCTTTATCTTTATTGTTCTGACCTTGTTTTGACTTGTCTTGTTCTTTCCTGCTTCTTATACGCAGAGGTAGGTTTTCACCCTCAGAATCTGTAGAGTCGTCCTTTTTCTCTTCTTGTCTTATCCTGTCTCTCATTTTTCTGGTTAGAGTAGCAACTTCGTTACTAGTTCCCTTCTCTTTCGTCAGTGTAGTTTCTTTGTTGTTTGTTTTCAGATCTGGTTTCTTTTGTTTAACTTTATTACGTTTATCAGGTTTCTTCTTCCCTGAGATTTTTTTGGTCCTTGAACTCTCTTCGTCGGAACTGCTCTGCATAAGGCTTCCTTTAACATTTTCAATAGTCAGAGGCTCGTATGTTTGTGGGACTAGTAGACTCATGCTCATATCATTTTCTTCATCAAAATCAGGTTCATGTTGTCTGCGCACCCTTAATGCGCTTTGGCTAAAGATGTCTTGACTATTTAGCTCATGCATAATCTTGTTAGTGGAAACAAATTGTTCAAATGTGTTAACATCATAACTGCTACTATCCCGTCTTTGAATTGGTTCTGCAATTAATTGTTCTGCTACTTCTGGTTTAATATCAGGTATCACTGTCATTTCGTCAAGTCCAGGAACTAGTTCAGTTTTAACATGAGCTGGCGGTTCAATATTTTCAAGCACATCATCTAGAGGTTCCAGCTTAATTTGAGTTATGATTGATACATTTTCACCTTGATTTACATCTGAATGACTAGCATTAAAACATGATCTGAGTTCTTTCATTTGCACTTGAGATACCCAATTTGTTTCTGTTTGGTGATGTTCTTCAGGTTCATTAAAGTCAGATTCAAAATGGTCTTCGTTATCAAAGCCATCTAAATACTCAGGGCTATCTGGATGAGATTGTTCTAGATTCAAGAATGCTTCCTCTGATAGTGTATTTATGCTATTTATTGTTAAGCCTTCCATCATGATTCCATGACTATATTGATCCAAACTCAACTGACTGGATTCAAAGTAATCTTTCAAATCTCCATATAGCAATTGTTTTATGTATTCAAAGACAGTGCATTTTAATGATTTTGGTATTAATATAGGGGTATCAGTAGTTTCAAGAAATTGTTTTCTTTGTATGAAATCCACACATAAAGATAAGAGTGACTTGATTCCATTTTTAATGTTACTTGACGGGGATATGCATTTCGAGGAATGAATGGGAAAATAATCATTAAATTCTTCTGTACTACACCTTGGTTTTGCTATGTCTGTTTGTTCTTCTCTGGAATCCGTTTGGCTGGAGTTTGATAATAGAACCACTATTCTTTGATGACACAGCATTTTAAGAGGTAACACAGCCTTTTTTATTGTGTCATCAGAGAGTACTATTTTTGTAGATGTTGAACGCCTTTCCGTGATGTTCACAGGTCTAGCAGTCAAGGCCCTCAAACACAGTCGAAATAGTGTTACTGGCTCGTATTTCCCATCTGTAAGTTCATTTTGTATATGTTGACAAACTTCTTTGACATGACTTAAATCATGTATTTGATTTTTCACTGTCCGAAAACATAGCTTGAAAAGGGGCTCTGGGCATGGTAGTATGGTATTTTTAGCTATATGCTTTATAGCATTTAAATCATGATTCGTCTCAGAAGTACTGGCACTGCTTGTTGTACTATTCATACTAATTCCAATATTTTCAGAATGGTTAACATTATTATTAAATTGAACTGGTTTAACAAAAAAATAATTGCACACGCATTCTCTGCCCACATTAAGCCAATCAGTGGTTACAAAGGGGGCACAAACAGATAGTGCTTTCTTGCGGTAATAATTCTTAAAAAAATCACTTACCATTTTTGTTGTAATCTTATTATCTGGGGGTTTTTTATTTCGGCTGTCCTGGGCTAAAAAAGACTGTGTAGGCTTGACTTTTTTTACCATAACTGTGTCATTGATCCACACTGTATGTCGCCCCTTAATGTCTTTTAGAAGCTTTTTGTTTTCAGTTGGTTTTTTAGCTATTTTTATTGATAGTTCTTTGTTGAGAAACACAGTTTTTGGATTGAATTTTGGTTTATTTTGAGATTTCTTAGAAAATATTGTATTGGCTGGTTCTTCTACAATTTCACAATCACTGTCACTGCTAGCTGGTTTTTCTGTGGGCACTAATGCTTTTGGTACTTCTCTGCATCCTTCTAAATTATTAGTTTTGAGAAATTCGTCATATTGTTTTGCTAGGTCTTCTTCCATTTGCATTAAATTATGTTTAGCTAGTTTAAATAGTAAAAATGACTTTTTCACACAGTAATCCATCTTCATTGTGTCAGTGACATGAGCAGTATTTATTTTCTTTTTGATAAAATCTTCTGATTTTTGTGTCATAAGAGTTCCTAACTCAGAAGTTGTTTTCACGATACTATTCAAGAAATAACAAGCTTTTTCTGATTGTTCCGTTGTTAAACCAATATTCTCCTTCATTGGAATATCATAAGGTGTACTGGTTTGTACGGCTGTAGACACTGTATTTATAATATTTGTTTGGGAACACATCTCAATGGTTTTCTTTGCCATTTTTGGGTCAATCATGGGTATTTCAAGGATCTTGTTCTCAACAGGTTCAGTTGAAGAAACTTTCTTTATTTTTAAATTAGTACCTTGGATCTTTTTAGCAAGAAAGTTTTCAAACTCATTGCTGGAACCCCATGATTGCATAGGTTGTGATTGGGAATCATCACTTGCTTTTGAGACAGATGGTTGTTCACATATTTCAATGTCACTTTCCATATCTTGATTTAAGTCATCTTTTTTACTTTTTTTGCGTGGTGATTGATTTTCTGATCTCTTGCGGAACTTTTTCCTCCTCACTTCCTTTGCTTCATCTAATAGTTCATTTGCTTCACTGTCTGTTGAATCTATATCTTTGTTCCCTCTTCTACCAGGAATATACTCATCATCAGAGTAGTATCTATTACCTCTCCTTCTTGGTTCATCATCATCAGTTAACTCAACATTTGCAAAGGGATCCTCATCGGACTCTTCCTCATAACGTAATGTCGGAACTTTTCTGCGGATAGGTCTCCTGGAAGTGTCTTCTATAAGTAAAGAATTATCAGTATTGTTTTCATTTAGTGTGGTTTCGTTACCTAAGACACTGTCAATGTTGTATTCAAAATCTGACATTACTGGCATTTTTGTATTGCGTTTGGATGGAGTTCCATTAACTTCATTAGTTGTGTTCTCCTCAACAGTTTGAGAATTAGTAACTTCAGGTGTATTATTATTTTCAGAGTTTTGTGTTTCACTTTTGGTTTCCTTTAATTTACTGAGACTCAAATCTTCTGTAGCATCATCACCTATCTCGGCGATATCAGTGGATATGGTTTCAGCATCATGTGCACTCTCCCTTATAGGGCCTGAAAGCTTATAAGTTTTAGTGCTCACTTTTTTAGGTCTGCCTTTCTGTATTTTCTTAGGTCTGCCCTTTTTTATTCGTGGATTTGGAAGTATATCAAGAATGGTATTTTTAGAATTCATATTTGTTGTGTTAGTGTCCTTGTTATTTTCACTACTATATTCATCAGCCGTATTACTTGAGTCTGGAAGCTGTTTCAATTTACTCAAAGATATATCATCCAAATCATCATTCTCGGAGATACTAATGTCACTTAAAATTTTATTAACTGTGTCAGATTTTGGGTTATGGTCTGAGTCAGTTTGTTCAATATTGATTCGATCTAATTGTAATGAATCCTTTCTGCTTTTAATTTTATTCGAAGAATGTGTTTCATTAAAATTTTCCATACTTATGAGGTTGTTTGATGCCATTTCTACATGATGTTTTATTTGACTGTCAATTTTTGTTTCGAGAGATACTTTTCGTGGCCTACCTCTCTTCCCTTTTACTGGAATGAGTAATTTACTAGGAGATGACAGATTATCTATTCTATTGTTTTCAGAACTGCTTAATTCGCTTGACAGTTCCCTGTCATTAGTGAATGCTTTATAGTTTGTTTGGTCAAATGGAAGAGATACTTTTCGTGGCCGACCACGTTTCCTTTTAACAATGGCATTGTTTGCATCTGTATTTTCAGGGTCTGAACTAAATGGGGTTATTGATAATTTCCTTGTTTCTGGGTTTAGATTTTTATCTAGCACTTCTGGGGTGTCTACAGAAATAACAGGTTTATGTTTAGGTTTTCTGCCTCTTTTACGAGGGACTACAGAGCTACTTACAATGGGTGATTCTTGTTCAATATCTACTTGAATATCATCACTATTTTGTTTGGTACCGACAATCGCACAGTTGTTGGAGACTGCAATTATGTCATCATTCATCACATGTTTCTTTTCTTTGCCTCTTTCTTCTGCCTCTTTGATAGTCTGTTGTTCATAGTCATGGTCCAAAGAATGTTTTCTCCCATCCAAAGTTACATTAATTTCCAAGGTAGAATCATCTAGGGGAGAATCATCTAAAGTAGGATCATCTAATATTTTTTGTTGTGTTGATTCCATTTCTTGAGTGGATTCATTGACTGTACTGTTTACTTCGTTTTCTGTCGTTACAACTACTTCATTATCATAAGAGATATGACTTAACTCGCCGGGATCCGGGTCCCTGGTTTTCGTGGGTCCCACCTCAGTCAGAGTAATGTATCGTTCCTCTTGATACATTGCAATAGCTTGAAAGTGGTCGAATGCATCTTCAGGTATACAGAGGTTGTTAGAAACCAAATCTACATTTTCAGACATGTTGTTGGAACACGGAAGGTTCAACCACTTTAACAGTTACATATTATTTATATACACCACAAATAAACATAATTACGCCTACAATTACTATATTTTTCATAATAATCAAGCAATATGAAGATTTTTTGTTGTTAGCTTCGAATTGCCAAACCAAAACCAACCAAAGTTCAAATGTTTACAATAAAGAAAAATGCATTCTTCCAAATTAATCGACTACACAGTATCGTAAATCGTATATTAAATTTCTTTTATCTTTCGATAAAAGAAATTACATTTGTATAAAACATAAAAAAAAACATAAGGAGTATGTATATAATGTCCGAGAAATATACCGGACATATCGGACAAAGCAATTTTCCAAATAGTTGGTCGCTGTTGGTGATCACTAAGATTTTATGAGAGAAGTATTTAAGGATCTATTTTGATTCAAAACATGTGAATTTAAACTTAATTTCAGGGTACTTTAGGTTTATAATTTATATTTCATCGTTTTTCATGAATGAATAAAGTGAATAATTCCATTTACGGGGACATACTGGAATTTTAATATTTATTGTTGATTGATGAACGAAAATCCAAACTTCATGTGTGATCGTATTAATGACATTAGAGTTACGAATAGTGTTGACGTTTTTGAGAAATTAAATCAAATTTTTAATTTTATGAAAATCCCGTCTCTATTTCTTATTGTAATAACACACATTAATAACATTATTTCATCTAAATTTCTAGTGTTTAACTACATCCGTTTACAAAAGTGGCAAATGTTTTACAATCATAATGTACTTTCCAATAGGATGGCCCAAAGTTCTGAAAAATCTGGGTGCAGATAATCAAATTATAAAACAGATCGTGTCGAATAGAGACAAAATATTGTTTGCTTCATTGAGCGATGATTGTCTATCAGTATGGTTTTGTAAGGTATCTATATATCTTTGTAAACATTGAAGACTTAATTACAAATCGTATTTATTCCATCTTTGGCCATAGTTTACATACTTTATTAACCGAGCTCTACTCAGGGTGTTCCAGTAATAGAGAAAATAATTTTAATTGTTTGTACATTGTACTTTTTAGCCTGCTGTCCCTATTGTGTACCATAAGAGGAGTACAGAATCTCTCCAGAGACTTGGTGTGAATGTAGGAGTGGAGTGGAAACCAGACTCATCTATGATATGCATTTCTGTAAGTATATAAAAGATACTAAATGAAATTTCAGTTATAAAAGTTCATTTTTTTTAAAGAATTGTTTTCCTATGTCAACCCTAACATAAGATTACAGGAAGTCATCAATTCAATCTATTTCACTTTTAAGATTTTGAATGCTGGCCGATTGTTCTTTTAAGTACTCATTTATTTCTTTTATTTTTTCTTATTTAAATTTACATTTTTATTTCTATTCTAGACATCCGAAGGACATCTTATTCTATACAATGTTGAAGCTCACAGTGAACAGACGGCTTATCAACAATATGACCCACCTACAGCTAGTCTGCGGCGAGACTCTGCTGAGCTGTTTGTTAAAGAAGTTATACCATCACTGAAAATCACACTGGTAATATTTTATTCTATTGAGTCTCTTCATGTACTGAAAAAGTTTGTTTTTTATACTCTCATTTGTTTATTGTGACTATTTGTGACCCAACTTGGGAGAGAAGTCTCTACCTCGAGAAAGATCCAGTAGTGAATTACAGAAAGCCTGTTTGATTTGTATATTGTGTCCTATATGAGTTGTTTATTTAACTCCAAACAAGCTGGAAAACGGTAAATGGTAGGATGATTAAGTATTTTTAAATTTAGGCAATGAATATAGAGTACCAATTTATTTTTATGATAAATAAAGTGTTGTAAATAAAAATAATAATAAAACGGCTCTCTCGATTCTAACACCAATTTGGTGATTTAACATATAAAAAAGACCATAACGCAAAGGTTTTCTTTAGAGTCTTCCTCCTTGTCCTGTCTCTGGGATTTCTTTACCATTAGGCTGAATACACATTGTTGTTTGGATTCCTCTCTTTCACTGCTGAATTAACCCACCTGTAAAGCATAGCATCTTCAATCAGTCAGTATGGTCAAGTTCAAATATACTGGCTGAATAAGATAGTTTTATCCAAGGGATGTAGACTGAGCAATAGCCATAAAATATATTAATATTCCATGAGCGGTCATGGATAGCTTGGTTTTATTATTAAGGTGATTATACAGTACTGCTCTCGGTAATTATTCACGCTATTTGCATCCGGTTTGCTGTATTATTAAATGCAAATTTATTCGTTATACATATTATAATTTTGTATGTAGATATTATGCCTATGCCTATTAAATTATAATATAGACTTTCTTTTACTGAAGCAGATAATGTTTTAATTTTAAATAGAAATTATAATTTTAGGTGACAGGGAATACAATGTAATTTATTCTGTAAAAGTTATATTACACTGTATGATTATAGAGGTTGAAGTATGATTTTCATTTATGACGAAGTTAAACCCCTAATAATTAATAGGATGAGAAAAGGGACAAATATTTTGGTGCTGTAGTGCTGCACCATTGCGATAAACAATTCTCTCTGAGTTTGTATGTAGCAACTAACGATACACACTTATACGATGCGGCTGGCAACTAGGCAGCGCTTCACGGTGCATGCTGCATGGCCAACTCGGTCCTGGGAAGGGTAGTGTCCAGTTCAACCTCTTTACAATGGAAGACACGGTTGGTGCAGTGATTGAGCGATCCAGTTCCCTCACGGAATAAATTTCTTTATGACTTACAAAAAGTTGTTCCAAGTCTAGGTGTTTGTGTATGTTAATATTTGTCTTTGTAAACACACCCACGATACAGAAAATAAAATGTGTTCTAGTTGATTAGTTCATATTTGATAAGCTTTTATTTTTTTGTAGTGTATAATTTACTTCATATCAGTGGTATGTACCACTCTAAATATGTAACAAATAAATAAGTAAAACACACAAATATTTTGTTTCAGTTAAAAGAAGTGTTAGTATGGGATGGTCAGATCACTCGCATGTGCTGCATATCGGGCACAGAGATCCTCGTGTGCACTACCAGAGCGCACTTGCTACGGTATAGATGGGATGGCACACAGAACCGAGACTACTGTCTCGATCTTGGACGAATACCATTCTCTATTAACCAACAGGTTTCAAAAGGTAATAAAAATGCTGTACTGTGACCTTAGGTGGTAAGTTTTACAAGGCTTGATCGCTATGGACCTTGTCGGGCACAGGATTTTCGCAGCAATGGACAGAACATTCAGAATTGCGTCTCGTAACTTGTAAGCATTTAGTTATATTGAACATTTGCTAAAATGCTCACTTAGTTGTCCATCTGTTGCTCACAGTTCACCTTAAAATGAAACTTAACAGCAACGTAAAATCGAGTTGCATTTGAGAGTAAAAATTTTAAATTATAATTTCAGCTGAGCCTATCGTGGAAGATAATACGCATGTAAATGACATAGAGTACTCTCCTCTTGTATGCGGTTTTGGCATTACGCTCAACGACGGACGTGCCGCGTATTTAACGGCCCCTAATCTCAAATTTGATCCAAATGTAAGTATGAACTAAAGTAGGTTTAGTCCCCTCAATCCTCTATCATTCATGGTCACTCCTAGCCCCCCTCAACCGCGTTACGAGGTTTTATGGATGACCCGGCTCAGACACTGAGCGCTACCAGTTTCTTCATTGCATCTGAGATATTGTATTGAGTCCCATGTAAAAGATATTGCATATTGCCGAATTTGTGCAAAGTATCTGGTTTTACACTGAATGTATCTGTTATTTTTATAGATTTAATTAATGTCCTCTATATTAGTTTTGTGTCAATATTCAATTAAAATATTTTTTGAAAATCCCAGATATTGTTGGACACAGATCTAATGGTAAGAAACTGTGAGACGAGTGGTGTGGTATATTGAATACTAAAATCCCTTGGCACGTGTTTTATATTCCCACCATTACTTAAAAAGAATCCGTTCAGAAGTGTGCATTTTTACATTGTGTAGGCTTTTTTCTTGTTATATGAACATCCAGCGCAGAATCTTATATTGAATCACTTATGTTCTTGCTATTTTAGCTGTTCTAAAGCAAACCTAAAAAGCTAAAATGTCCAAGCAGTCTTTTATCTGGCAGGATTATTGCCAAGGGTGTGAGCGAACTCCAATCGTATGCTATGGACCTATTAAAATTATCAAGATTTTCACTTTAAGGCTAATATTATTTAAAAGTGCTAACATTGCTTGATCCTTTATAATAAATCTAAGATTTGACGTGAAACACTAGGATTTCTGATATGTAAAGAATCGCTTGTTGTTAACTGCTGAACCCAATTTTAGGCGGTGCAAGGTATTTG